>OW203734.1:19999681-21257181 GCA_934045075.1 Yponomeuta sedellus | reverse complement strand
GCTCTCTCTCTGGTATGGTGTTTTGGGGTTTCATATTTTTGTTGCAAATAGATGTTTGTATAGGTGTGCTGAAGTTTGATCCATTATGGCCGAGTTTTGAAGGCGTAGAGTCATCAGTGGTTGAATTATTATTTACATACTTTTGCCGTTGGGGTGATGCTCGGCATATACTCAATAGCTGATTCACTCTTGCGTCTCGCTTTGATATTGTTTCCTTGAGAGTATAATTTTCCGCCACCAATCTCTCGATTTCGCCATCTGCGCTTTCTAGGTTTAATTCTAGTTGAGAAATTTTATTATTGAGATATTCTATCTTTTCTCTTGCGTTTTCTCTAATTTGTGTCGTGCTTTCAGGGCAACTTCGGTTGAGGGTTTCATTGACAAGCATTTGTGTTTCGCTTATTGTGTCTCCAAACTCTATGGAAGATAACAGCGATGATTCTTGCTTTGGGTTTACTTTTCGCTTTCTTTGAGTAATGTTGTCATTAGATATCAAACCTTTCCCAGATAAGCAGTATTTACATTTCCAATTCGTTTTCTTTTCGCTGGTCATTAGTCTAAATAGCTTTTCTGACATTGATATGCAGTCTAGATGATAATTTTTATTGCAGATAGAGCATCTTAGATTATCTTGTCTATCTAGGAATGTTGTTTTGCATTTATTGCATTTAAGCGCCATGTTTTGCAATTGCTCTTTTAAGTGGTGTTGTCGAGCATCAAACCTGGGTCGCACGTGTTTAAATCAGAATGGCAACCACTGAACCACTGAGATTATCAGAGACTATCGCGATGTGGGAGTTTGCTTGCAACGGAGCGACGTGTGACGCTGACAGCTAGATGTTAGTAGCTTCTGGCTTCTGATTGGCCGTCTGGTTGTCAGTTAGTTGTCAGTGTCATAGCGACCTGACGTGTGTATTGCCTTCTCTTTCTGGCAAAATGTCGTTACGTTATTGTTTTTGTAATGTGAGTATAAGAATTAACGTATTTACTCACAATTACGATGGTGACTTTAGTATAGTATACACGGAAACATTAGCTTGTACTTAGGGCTTTTTATTTGTTCAGCTTTGGCACTTTGATAACTTGTTTATACATATTATTTTAATTAAAAGGTATGGAGCGAATTATAAGGCAGTTTACGTCTCCACGGTACGTTCCGTTCCACGGTACGTTCCGATCCACGTCTCCACGGTACGTTGCAGTGGAGTAATATAGCCTGAAGAAGAAGAAGTCTACAATCGTTGTCAATTGTTTTTCATTTACGGATCACAAAACTGAATATTACACCTTAAACTTACAAAGAAGTTCAGGGTATAGTAAAGCTAACAGCGATGTAAATTCTACTAGATGTGAATACAACATGCAATTCGAGCGCAGATATTACATAGAACTATTTAAAAACCTATTTAGAGGTAAAAATTCCATCCATGCCGGGGTTCGAACCCGCGACCTCTGGCTATCCGTGCCAGCTCTCTTTCCAACTGAGCTAATGGGCGACTCACCGGCATCAGTGAAATTTCGAACCTCTTTACAACATTCTCTGTATTACGTTCTACGTTATATAGGACTAAGTTTACTGGGCTAAATCCGACTCCCACCCCTTGCCAGTGTGAGGTGAGTGTAGCATAGCTACAACCGAAATTCCTCATACAAGATTCAACCAAAAATGGTTACCTACACAAGTGTCCGCCAAGAAGTGCGTGCAATCAGCGTAATATTTACTTTACTATACATCGACCAAATAGGGGATGTATTAGCAAAGGGGAAGATAAAAAGTACCCGGAACCGGCGTGCGTACATGCAACGCCTTATGAACGTTGATGAAGCGAAGGTGATCTGTCAGGATCTGGGCAGTGGCAGAGAACATTCTGAGAATAATCTATGTCCCCGCTGTTGGGGCAAGAGTCTCTTCCTGCATCGCAGAAAGGTCAGGCCATACTTCACCACGGGGGCCAAGTCCGGGTTGGCGGAGGACTGTATGACAGTGGCGGGCCTTACTGTCAGAAGTTATCAAGCCGCCCATAAGGCCTCTGACACGGCTTAACGACTGCCATTATATGACAGCCAGCACCCACGGCTTAACGTGCCTTGCGAAGCACGGAAGCGCTCGGAAAAATGCCACTATTACTGTCTGATGGACATTGTTCAGCCGTTTTGACAATAATTAGTAATAATGTTGTTCTTAAGAGGTTCTAAGATTCTATTCTAAGTACAAACATGGAGATAATCTTGCCTGAAACGCGGTTCAAAAAATGTGTTAAGGAAACTTTGTGCCAAACGCTACTGCTATAACACACATACATAACCTCCACCTGTATCCCAGAGGGGTAGGCAGAGACCAGGGACTGCCACTTGCCACGATCCTGATCCTGATACTATATGAAATGAAATGAAAAGGTTTGTTTAAAGTAGCGCAAAAACTGCGGCTTAATGAACGTTACAATTCAAACTACGTGTCCATTTCAAAATCTAGATCTTTTTGGAGAAAAAATGGACAAAAAAAAATCCAAACTTAGTCTTTTCAAAGTCCTTAATTAATATAGTTTATATAATTTTTATAAAACATAGAACTCAAACATTGTACTGGCTTTAATTCCAGACCTCATTGCCATCTAAATAATCCTTTCATTTTAATAATTTCATCTTTACTTTCTACAGCCGAAAGTTTATAAAAATGATAACCAGCTCAAGAACATCAACATCTAAATCTAATCTAAAAGACCATAGCTCATAGACCCGGAATTAGAGTTTTAATACCATGCATACCCTTACTTCATTCGCCAGCTATACTACAGCTAAATCGCATCCGTAACTTAGATGACAGTACATGTCGGGAATCTTAGCCACGACCTCTCGAATGTGAAACCAATGCCGACAGATGCGATGCGCTACCCCTGTTTCTTACTTAAAGATAGACAAAACAACCTAAACGCTACAGAGTCAAACTATTTTGGGACATTTACAGAGATATTAGCTCGTACAAAGCAGCCATAAAGTTAGATGTATGCACATATACCTATGAGGCTTTTGTTTTCCTTGTGGCCCGGGGCAGGATAAAGATCTTTGATATGACACTCTGTACATAGATAGATGTTTGTAACTATGACGGGAACCACCCTCCTGAAGCCCTTCGGAAGTACTTAATCTTTAGATCGGCGGCGGCGGCGGCCCTTCGTTTTGACAGATATTTGTTGTAAACGAAACAATGATCTTTACTAGAGTTGGGCGGCTGAGAGTAACAGAAGTATGAATTATATTGTTTTTCTTTTAATGCACTAACCCGTGCTAAGGACAATTTAAAAACCTATTTAGAGGCTAAAAATTCCACCCATGCCGGGATTCGAACCCGCGACCTCTGGCTATCCGTGCCAGCGCTCTTTCCAACTGAGCTAATGGGCGACTCATCGGCATCAGTGAAATTTCGAACCTCTTTACAATATTCTCTGTATTATCTAACTGCAAAGTGGGTACTCGGGGCTGCAAGTGATGCAAATTACTTCAGCCAGATGTCGCTGCCTGTACGTAATACAGAGAATATTGTAAAGAGGTTCAAAATTTCACTGAAAGAGCGCTGGCACGGACAGCCAGAGTTGTCGCGGGTTCGATACCGGCATGGGTGGAGTTTTTAAGAAGTATGAATTACTAACCGTTGTCCTGCATTCGTGAATCTAAACCATCCAGGGCGCCACCCAAACGCATACGAAAAGATTCATTCAAATCTGTCGAGCCGTTTAGGAGTTCAGTGAAATACACACGTACAGTAGAATAGGTATATATCGTCGCTGCTAATGCAAACTCCGTTATGTGATTTTTAAGGGATTTTTTTTTTTTTGGCAGTTTTGTTAAATTTCCCAAGGCGCGTGAACCTGCAAAACCCGTTTTTTAATATCTCTATTAGTTTAGGAGGTCACATTATACCTATGTGATGTTAGCCCAAATCTGGCAATACAAATTTAATTAAGTGTTTAACTGCACATAACGGAGTATTACCTCTAAGTTCATTTTAAAATTTTGCGCCTTCCAATTACACACAACGGGTTTCTCAAACAGACACGAAGTGCGCACCGACAGGCACAACACGTGGCAATGTTTACAAACCTTTCCAAATTATTTATCAAAATAAAATAGATTGAAGTGTTTCCCATGTTTACAACAAGCAAAACGTAATACGTAACCACTGTTTGGCGCATTCCTTATAAGTTCCATGTAAGTATCCCGTTTATTAAACAAAACTAACTTTATTTACAATTATAACCTATAAATATGAGTCATGAAATAGCTCAAAAACGGGCTACTATGAAGACAGGTAGACACTGTTAAGTATGGTGTGTTGTTGTAGGTATGTTTTTTGATTTGGCTAGGTCTTGCCTCTTGTCTTATGGTAAAGCGTCTCCGCCTTGCAGATATTAAGATGCGTGACGTAAAATTCATAATTATGGTACCTGTACATAAGGGCTAACAAGTGGTGAGGTTCATTTACTTAGGTATTGTTGTTTGGATAGGAATATATCCAATATAATTCAATGGTATCGCTACTAATACCTTAACCTAGCTATACACCCTGGAATCACAGTCACCTGCCAAACTTTGCAGGATATTTCTACTCATCAATACAAACAACTTTTACTATGGGGCCAAACAAATCGGAGCAAAAAAAACAGCTGTTCCATACATTAGGTAAAAGTAATACTGCACCGAATGTATGAAACAGCTGATTTATTTTTTGCTCCAATTTGTTCACTATAGCGCAGAGTAATATCTTAGTACATGGTTTTACTTACTTAGGTACATTCATTTCATAGCAACACAACTCACAATATTGGTGACAGGCTTGCATATTCTATTGTAGATACCTACTCACTACGCAAGGCACTAGGATAAGTATGATTTATTGAGTTTTTACATAGTTTTATTTTCATTGTACAGGCTCATCAAAAAGAAGCACAATGAAGCGTCACAGCAGGGCACAATTGTTAGTCTCTATGGCAAATAAAGAAAATCTACAGGAAGATACCGTACAGTCTACACAGTCACACATAAATTTTAGTAGACCACTGGAAGTTGTTGAGAACTATACTGTTACAGCATTTGATGACACATCTTTTATAACAGAAAGATCCAATATACTCACCGATTTTGCAAGCCCCAATGATCCGTTTTCATCAGAACACTACATTAAACTTCCGGAGACTACAATTAATGAGACTTTTGTGACCGAAACACCCAGTAGTTTTTCTGAAAACGCTTTGAGCAACACTTTTGTTATGGATCAATGCATGGAAACTACTTCGATCTCGGAAAGCATAATGATTAATATGTTTGCGACAGAACCACTTACTAATTCTGGAATGATATTGATGGATCTGGATAATCCTCAGGGGTCGGAAGTTTCAAACATTGAACTTGCAAGATCTCTAGAAGAAACGTTGAATGTACCTGAACTAGTTCCAAGTCAATTGGAACCAAACCCGTATCAGATCGAGAGTGTTCTAATTCCACCGATGACTGCTGAACACACTGATTTCATCCAATCTGAAACCACGACACTACTAGAGCATCACAACGACAGATCCTGTCAAATTGAAGCTATACCAAATCCAGACTCCACTTCAAGCTGTGGTTTAATTTTAAACCCTGAGACTGGGATGTTTGAAGAAGACCCTAGTGTTCATGTGCAAGTAATAGAGACTGACAAAATTACTGAAGACAACACGATATCCATTAACGATACAAGAAAACGAAACCAAGTTTTACGAGTACTCGGAAAACAATATGATGGCCTTAAGAAGACAGGAGATACTAAGATTAAGGCGAAAAAGCCTGGAAGACAGTTAAAAGCTGTTCCTTGCAGTCACGGTAGTGTACCATTTTCGAAGAGGTCATTTCTTTGTGGATCTGTAAATGAGCAGGTGCGAAAGGATATATTTGATTATTTTTGGTCTTTGACAACCTGGGAAGCTAAAAAAGCCTACGTCATGGGTTCAGTTACCGTGAGAAAAGTTTTGAGAAGGCGCAAAAAATCTGAATCTGACACTGAACATGATGAAAACTCAACACAAAAATCTATTGGTATTGACTGCTTCTTCTCAAATGAACACGGAGACAAAGTAAGAGTATGTAGAGACATGTTTGCAGCTACATTGAATATTTGCAAAGATACTTTAAATGAGTGGATTAAAGCATGTCCAACAAATGACTCAACTGAAAGGGCAGTGGCCGTTCGCACCCAGGTGACAGAGCCAGAGGTAAAAATATTACAATCAGACTCTGTGTTAAAATGGCTCGATCAATTAGCAAAAGTACCTAGCCATTATTGCCGCTCATCTTCATCAAGAACGTACGTTGACGAGGCATTACATTCAAAAACACAAATGCACAAGGAGTACGTTTCCTGGTGTAAAGAAAGGTCTATGCAATTTGTTCAAAGAAAAAGATTCTGTGACATCTTGGAGAGCAAAAAAATTTCAATTTTTAAGCCGCGTAAGGACCAATGTGACACATGCGTGTCTTTTAAAGAAGGAAACATAAGCGAGGAAGAACACCAAGCACATTTGTTAAAAAAAAATGAGGCCCGAGAAGCCAAAAAACGAGCCATAGCTTCCTTATCTGAGGAACATTTGGTTTTCACAGTGGATTTACAAAGTGTCCAGTTGTGTCCCAAATTGCTTGTATCGTCTCAATATTACAAGCAAAAACTCCAACTCCACATTTTTACAATCTATGTTAACAACTCTAAAGAAGTTTACGTGTTTGCATGGCATGAAGGCGACGGTGGTGTAACTGCCAACGAATTTGTTACATGCATCGTAACATTTATAGAGCTATACACTTCCAAGGGCTTCAAAAAAGTGACGATGATTTCAGATGGTTGTGGATATCAGAACCGAAACAAGGTCTTGTCCAGTGCTTTGGCAGACCTTTCAAGGCTAAAGTCTGTTGAAATTCTGCAAATCATCTTGGAGAAGGGTCATACCATGATGGAGGTCGATAGTGTGCATTCAACACTAGAAAAATGCTTCACACCACCGTTGTACTCGCCAGCCGATTATATAACAAGCGCGCGAAAAGCGAGACCACGGCAACCATATGTTATCAGACATGTGGACTATACATTTTTTAAGAACTATGAATCAAATCCAAGCAATTTTACATCGATACGTCCCGGAAAAAAGGCTGGTGATCCAACTGTCGCTGATATTCGATCTCTGTTATACAAGAATGGTGAAACATTCTACAAATTAAGGCATGATGACACGGAATGGACACTATTACCACAAAGAAGAAAAATTGATTTGTACGAAGAACCTCGATCCTTGTATATCGAAAAAAGGAAGATTGAAAAGAGTAAATTTGACAGTTTACAGTCGTTGAAACCTTTCATGCACAGTGATTACCATTTATTTTATGACAGTTTGTCAACTTAGGTACCTATTTAAAGGTAATATTATTTAGTAATAAAATAAACAATTTGTTTACTAAGGCTGGCACAAGCTACGATTTATAATAGATACCTAATTTAACTTGATAAGTGATCTCAGTTTGTGTTGATTTGTTGACGTTTAGAATTTTGTTTTAAATGATAGTGATCTCAGTTTTGTTAACCTATTATTTTGATATTAAGAAGTTTTATTTTTGTTTTCATACCTAGGAAAGATATTTAAGTAAAGGCGGTACATTTTGATAACATCTACTCTGTTTTAGATGACGAGTACACAAAGTTAAACTCTTTGAGTCCTTTTGGTTTGTTAAGTTAATATTTTAGTGTCTTTGGTTTATTACGCTAAAGTTAAAATTAATATTATTAGAACAATGATCTCAGTTTAGTTAAACAGATACTTGATTATTGATTTATGAGAAGTGTTTTTTTGTTTTGATACCTATATTATAATTATAAAGGAGTATGTTATGAGGAGATTTGATATTACCTTGTTTTAGATGACTATAAAATTTTTTAACTTTCAATCACCTATCAAATAGACTGCGTTACATTCTATGACGTTCGCGCATCCATAATGTTTTATTTCCTTTGATTGATATCTTTGAAGAATAAATACCGTAAATTATACTGAGTCGATACTATCTTTTTTATTCTAATAAAACCTGTTTGATAATTCCGTTATGTGCTAAGGTAGAACAAGGTAAAGTTGAGCTAATGGCAGTATAATTCCGTCATGTGTAAAAAAATCACATAACGGTATTTTGAGGCGCATTTTTTTTCCGACATGTGCAAAATTTTGCAAAGAAATAATGTAGCATCTAAAGTTATACAGTTAAAATAAAAAGAAACTAATTTAGTGTTGTGTCGATACTAAATACACATTTCTGTACACTCCGTTTTTGAAATTTCTTATTCGATAAAGAAATAATCAGTTTTTTGCTTCTGTTGAAAAGTTGCATTTTTTCACATAACGGAGTTTGAATTAGCAGCGACGATATATATATATATATATATCAAAATAACGAGAAGTGGTAGTGTCTCCGGAGACTATCTTTTAAACCTAATGTGTTATGGTATTTACACCTATGGTACAGTTATTACAAAATTAAAAACAGTATCACATAAAATTTTCACCGATAAAATGTATTATAGTGTAAAACACTTCTTAAATGGTCCATTGATCTCAAGTTAGGTTAGTTCATTAGTTATATATTAAACGGGTCAAATCGCGATTATTTATTAGGTAAAACGTAATTACCTCATTTCCCGGCGTTTCGGCAGCGTTACAGTTGCCGTGACCACGGCTTCGCTTAATAATTTCTTAGTTATCGCAATTAGACCAGTTTAATATATAACTATGTATGAGTATCGCGAATCATTAAGAAGTACTAGTTAATTAGGTACCTACCTAGCAAGAGGTCCCGGGTTCGAATACCGGCTGGGAACAAAAAAAAAAGAAAATAAAAACCCCCAGTTCTTGGATGTTTACATGTTTGTGATGTCGTTGTTTCTGGTTCCCACGACACAGGTTATCCTAGTTTGGGGCCAGAAGCAATGTATGTGCCTGTATGTAAATGTTATTTTAATTAGTTTTTAAGCTAAACATTTTTCTGGTTATACTATTTTTATTTTTAATGCACTAACCCGTGCTAAGGAACAAATTTAAAAACCTATTTAGTGGCTAAAAATGTTAGCCTCTAAATAGGTTTTTAAATTTTTTTGGTTGTTATTACGGTGCAGAGATTTATGAACATATTTTTGTTTTAGTTTCTAATTAAGCTAACAGATACAAGTAAGCTATTTGTTTTGGACCTGATGAGTAGAAAATGCCTGTACCATAATTATATGCTACCACCTACAAGGCATGGCTAAAGTTGTAATTGCCATGCCTTGAGGAATAAAAAGTCTTATTAAAAATAATTAAATTTGTGGCTGAGCGTGTATTTTACAACTGTGCCACTTAATGTCGACTTATGATCTCAGTTTAATTTGCTTAATAAAACGAATGGTTAAATTTATAATAATTTCGATATTGTTACTAAAAATTGTTTAGGTACATACGGACGGACGGACATGGTGAAACTATAAGGGTTCATTGTCGACTTCTTCTTCGTATCGTATCCTCATTCAGACGTGACTTTGGGGCAGCTCTCTCCGTTCGTTCCGATTATGCGCCAGATGTATTGTGCATGATGATGGATAGCTGCTTGTAGGGTCCCTCCCGAAGCTTTTGTCGACTACGGAACCCAAAGAGCCTGTGTCAGCCGCACGTGGCCAGCCTTATTTTGCGTCAGTATTGAGGTTTGTATTGTCTGTCCGTTGTAATCTCCTCAAGCGGGCAACAATAATATTACTCTGACAAGATAATACCAGGCGTCCAGAAGCGCTAGGAAGTGCACTGGACGAGCTATTGATTTTCCCTAGGGAGCGTTTAAAACTACAGCGGAAGGTTGGCACTGCAAACGTCTCAAGTTTCGCAGGCCCTTTGACTCTCATCCGACGGCTTGCAACTTTACTGCTTTTTGTTAAGGAACGCTGTATGCTGCAAGCTATAAGTATGGAATCGCGCACAGACGTTGAGACCATCTTCGTTTTGCAGGAGAGGGCGAAAGAATTTATTAGCTGAGCAGTAGGGTTTCGTTAAGATTCTTTTTAAAAAAACTAACATTCTGACAATTGTCAATCAATTATATGTAATACATATGAAAACCTGGAAACCTCTAAAATTTTAATTTTAGGTAAACAACAGAAAGAAAATTTCGTTGTGGAAAAATTTAATAAATCCTTTATATAAAATAATTTGATTTTATTAAAGATATGCTAGCTAGCTAGCTAGCTATTCTCTTACTGTACGCACACCTCGAAGCAACGCGCAAATATTGACGAGCCGTCTACGGTGGTGTTTGTAGTGTATTTTGTGTCGACAGCCGCACTGACTCATGCCCGGCTCAATGGCTGTCGGTAGTTGCAAACAATCTGGTCCATTTATGCAGGAGAATGTAATTTTAAAAAGTAGCCACTGTATAAGCAGAGACTATTAATGATATGCGAGATAGTATTATCGTCCCGTGACTACCGCTAGTAGCATTTTTCCGAGCGCTTCCGTGCTTCGCAAGGCACGTTAAGCCGTTGGTGCCGGCTGTCATATAATGGCAGTCGTTAAGCCATGTCAGAGGCCTTATGGGCGGCTTGATAACTTCTGACAGTGAGGCCTGCCACTGTCTCACAATCCTCAACCAACCCGGACTTGGCCCCCGTGGTGGAGTATGGCCTAACCTTCCTGCGATGCAGGAAGAGACCCGTGCCCCAGCAGTGAGGACATATAAGGCTTGATAAAGAGATAGTATTAACTCTGGCAAATTTCGAGCTCTGGCTACCCTCTATGTACATATTAACAATGGGACTATATGACCATATGTCTATCGCTTTCACAATGTAGGCGGCCATGTTGTGTGAGCGAGAAGTAAATAGTTTCATACTACCTTTCTTCAATTAACAGTAAATTAATCTGAGGTAACGTGACAAACAAATTTCTTTTTAACCTGTTCAAAGTTATGTTTTGGGTGTCAGCTGTAAGTTTATTGAAATAACAGTTACAGGAGCATACTAAGTACATTGAGTAAATTCCCAAATGCTACCGAAATCAGTACTCCAGTAATTTACTTAAAAAAATACAACCACGTTCTTCCCACCAAAACAAGAAGACAAGATGGCGCCTGCCTTGCATTTTTTATAATGACGGCATTAATTCAAATCAAATTCTGCCATTTTAGCGCGACAAAACGCTTGACTCGTGCCATCACACTACACGGGTAGGAAGAAGGCTCCTCAGAGTTGTGTGACATTAAGATTCCGTAGTCAGTATCTCGTGAAGAACCGACAACCGTTGGAGTAAAAGTGTTCTTGTGTGGAGACCGCGACTCGGCAAACGTAGTGTAAGACCCTCTGACCAGGTGGGATCTGTAAAAACTGCAGGCAGATGCTGGATGCGGCAAGCTGAAGACAGGGTGCTATGGCGCTCATTAGGGGTGGGCTATGTCCAGCAGTGGACTAATATAGCCTGAAGAAGAAGAAGTCAGAGTATTGTGGTCTATGTTAGTACGACTGGTCACGACTGGTATTATAACTGCTGACATCACGATGTTATCTGTCTCACTTTAAAGTTTCATACTAGTCAAAGTTTGACTCAATATTTCTGTTAATCCTTAGGGAGTAAAAACGTGGCATCGCTTACAAATAATTCAGTTACCGTGGGGAGGGCGTGTCGAAACATTTGGGTAGTAGTTGTTTTGTCGATCGCTCCGGTGTTGACTGACGCGGAGGCCGAGCCAATCTGGGGTTAACTATTCATGGGTCGGTCATAGGCACAGCTACTGGAGTGTCGACTGCCCAATAAACAATAGGGACAGAAGTGCAGTTGCATGTACAATTCTATTTATTTCAAAGTAAGGGTGCCCTTTTTAGGGCTAAAAAAAACTATTAGCTAGGCAGCCAGCCTGACGCGATACCCTAGGCAGTCCAACCTAGCGAGTATACCTTTATGTCGTTACCTAGGAAAACCTATGTACCTACCTATGAAAACCCATGTATGTGACGAAGCATTGTAATATTTGAAGAGTTTCAAATATATGTATGAAACCATATGCTGTTTCAATCAGGCAATAATAAATACTATATATATACTCTACCCGTTTCACTTTTCCTTCAGCAACTGTCCATCGTCGGTGGTCTGGAGGGAATTGCTGTAAGCAATAAGGACACCAATTTAACGGTATATTTGTAAATATTTTGTGCAATCTGATGTACAATAAAGAACAATCCTGTCTTATCATTTTTTATCGCAGAATTTCCATTATAATGTGTTTCGGAGACTAGCAACTTTTTTTCTTACTCTAAGATATACTAACCAGATTTTGCTAATAAAATGTTTATGTTAAGCCAAGTTGGCTCTATTCGCTGTCAGCGCCTTAAAACCGGTCTTCTGTTGTGTTTAAGCTACAGTTCAAGCAGGGAGGTTGGGTAGAATAGGGGTTAATGTACCTATTGTAGAGCTCGCCGATCGGATTAGGCCTTTCACTCAGAGCCGGGTGGAAAAGCGGCATTTTTTCCGAGTTGCGGTAAGCTTGTAGGTTTTTTGTTGAGAAGGAGTCTGCCGGGTGTCAGGTAATGCTCAATGCGTGGAGAAACCGGGTAATTAAACGAGCGTGTGAAGAAATTGTATATAACAAGATCAATTTGAAGACTTAAATAGCTTTTTAGTAATAAGGCCGCTTCCTTCCTCCCCACTGCTGGGCACAGGTCTTTTCCTGCATCGCATGAAGATTAGGCCATACTTCACCACGGGGGCCATGTCCGGGTTGGTGGAGGATAGTAAGACAGTGGCGGGCCTTGCTGTCAGAAGATTTCAAGCCGCTCATGGCTTAACGACTGCCATTACATGACAACCAGCACCAACGGCTTAGCGTGCCTTGCGAAGCACGCAAGCGCTCGCAAAAATGCCACTATAGCGGTAGTCACATGACGGTCACCCTTCCTGCACCTGACCGCGCCTGTTGTTGCTTAACTCAAGTGATTGATTCCAATCACTCGGTTCCACTACGCAACGAGCGCCACGCGTGCTAATTAAGTCCATTCTCTTTCTCTGAGAGAAGGCCTCTGCCCTACAGTAGGACGTATATAGGCGATCAAATAAAGGCGATAGCAGCTCCATGAACGGACGTTACTTAATTTTAAAATGTTTATTTCTGCATTTCCGTGTACAATACAGAGTAGTCTAATCTAACTGTGAACCAATGAACATGGCAAAAATTATAAAAATAAATAATAAAAATTAGTTTTTTATAAGAAAAGACGATTTGACTCGTTTTTTATATAAAAAATGAGTCAAATCGCGATTATTTGTTAGGTAAAACGTAATTACCTTATTTCCCGACGGTTCGGCAGCGTTACAGTTGCCGTGGTCTCGGATAGACGGGTAAGATCGAATAATCGCGATTTGACCCGTTTAATATATATAACTAATTATAACCTTACTTAACAGACCCCACTGGAACACCTACGAACAGCAACTGATTTAATTATACTTAACATTAACACAATACAATTACTTGTATTTGACAAAGACACAAACATGGCAAAATGCCTAATGTAAGGCCATTTATAAAAATCTAAGTTAACCGGCGGCCGCCAGCGGGAATCGAACCCATGCCCTCTGTCTTGTTAGCCAGACCTTTTACAGACCTTGATCATCGAGTCAAGGACGATGGATTTGTGAGTCGAATGTCACATACCCAACAACTGTTCCTGTACTTGCATCATGGCACGAAGCAGCTCGCAGCGTGTTTGTAGAAATTAATACCGATTGAAGAGTTAGTGGTATGACAAGGAGTAAGGGAGTTTTATGCCTAACACACTGAACTAAGATTGTGGGTTAATACGAATGTGTCAATTTCATATTGTGACCAATGCAGTATGCGACTACGTGATTCGAATAACGAAAGTCACCATACCTCTCGTGGCTTCTCGCTAAGGTGTCTCATATGACGAATCGCGAAAGTGACGTTTATCTCACAAATCGGACGAACAAGTACCAACAAAATAAGATAAGCTAAGAATATTCTTTATTGTACACCAGAGCACATATTATAAAACGTGTAAAGATACAAAGTACAATTGGCGGCCTTATTGCTGAAAGCAATTTCTCCCAGAAAACCTTACGACGGAAAGTTGCTGAAGAAAATAAGAGACGGGTAGTCGGTGTTTAATTTGTAAACAATTAGTGCTTAACAAAGGCACAAAAGAGATAATAAGCTCCATCATCCACAGAGCGGGAAGAAAACTCGGATGTAATTGAATTCACAACCCACGCCCCAGATCGTCAGCCCATCAACCCGCGATTGTGCCTCTCCACAATACCTGCCGCGAATCGACACAATAAAAATGGAAACATTACAGAAAATGCCGTTAAAAAAACTACATCACAATGACACGCAAACTTTGAAAAAGGAACATAAATCGGCTCTACCCGGGCGTTGTACCTGACCGGAACAGGAAGCGGAGTCGGTGCACCCTGCAGCACACACATACACAGTATACACACCCTCGCCCACCCAAGGACCCTCCTAAGTGTGCGACGACGCCCGCCCTACATACAAGCCACAAAATACGGAAGTCGAACGTTAACACACATTTTCCACTCACACTTACACATTTTTACACACCCACAGATATAAATTCTACTCACACAAAGGCATCACCAGCGTTCCAATATCTCATTCCTCACACTCTGAAAACTCTCCAAAGTGTATCGACGCTTCGCTTCTTATATTGTTACACACACACTCTCTTAGAGCGTCGATTTTCCCGCAGCAGTGAGTCTGTGTGCGCGCCGACGTGTCGGTATAGAGGGGGTGCGGCTCACGGACGCACACACGCGCGGGGCGAGCCTTCTCGCGTCGGCGTGTGGGTGACTGAGCCGGGAAGTTGTGTAGTGGATGTTGTTTTATGATGCGAACTGCTTTGTAGGTTAGGCTAGGGACATTAGGGACTTGGGGATTCTCCACGATTCTATTACTATAGTTGAAGCTTGTAAAACTGCAAGTAATCCTGAAATTACATTGTAATACTGAATATTTACATACTGTTAAGGATATTGTTGCCTGGTTTGTTCTCGAGAATTTTGAGAACATTCCCAAAGTTCTTGAAATTCTCACTACAGTAATTCGATATGTCGAATGGTATTTAAATATCTGGATGAAAATCGATGCACTGGTTTAAAGCACAAATTGTATCATGGCAGCTTTATACATTAATGATAGCTAGAAATAGCATACCTATCTGTTGTAGTAGGTACTCTTAAAATATTGTATGTGGGTTATCTGAAATAAACCAGTTTTACTTGAGCCAGCACACGCGTCGTATCATTACCTCCGACTCAAACACTACATGGTGTCAGGTGTGGCTAGAATAGGGTCGAATTCATCTAGATATCATTCTAGAATCCGTGTCTCCAAAAAGTTGTAGTAAAATATCAAAGTGATAAGTGGTGTGAAAATGGAACAACTAAATCAACCTGCGCCTTTGTCGGAAGTTGGCAACATGGCGGATAATTGGCGTGACTGGAAAAATACTTTTGATTGGTACTTGATAGCCACGGGACGGAACGAAGCACCGGACAAAGAAAAATGTGCCTTATTCCTACATGTCATAGGAAAGGTGGGTCGAGAAATATACAACGAACTTGAGTTTGAGTCTGGCGATGACATGAAATTCCAGTCTTTATGTGAAAAATTTCAACGGCGATGCGACCCTTTGAAAAATGTAAACTTTGAGCGTCATGTGTTCTTTGAATCTTATCAGTTAGAAGAACCGTTCGAGAAATTTTTGGCGAGCATAAAGATTAAAAGTAGATCATGCGAGTTTGGTAACCTAAGAGAAAGTATGGTGTTGACGCAATTGATCAGAGGTATCAAGGATGGCCAGCTGCGGGAGAGAATGCTTCGTAAGAGTGACCTGAAGCTGGAGGAGGCGGTAGGATGGTGCCGCGCGGCTGAAGTAGCGTGCGCGCAGGCAGCGACCGTGGCGGCCGGGCCGGGCCCGGGCCCCGCGGCGCCGCGCGCCGACGTCGAGCCGCTGGACGCGCGCCCCGCCGCCGCCGCCGCCCGCCGCAGCGCGCGACGAGGTCGCCGCCGCCCGGGACGCGCCCGCGAGCCGTCGTCGTCATCGAGTAAATGCGTGCGTTGTGATAGTGCTCATGAGAGGAATGCGTGCCCAGCTTACAATGTGACGTGTTTCCGTTGTGATAGGCGTGGACATTTCGCGAGATGTTGCAAAGCGCGCAGTGTTAGAGAAGTTTATTATTCGTCTTATGAGGATGACAGTGAAGCCGGGGAGCTCGTGATAAATGGAATCGAATTAAATGCGGTAGACGAAAAAGCGTGGCGTGAGACGGTGACGGTGAACGGAGTGCCGGTGGTCTTCAAATTAGACAGCGGCGCCGATGCATGCGTCATGTCGCTGCACAGCTACATGTCATCGGGTTTCGGTAAAGAAAACTTGACTCGGACGGATACGATCCTGCGCGAAGTGAGTAAAAACACTTTACCTGTTGTAGGGTATTTTATGGCGGACTTAATATATGGAGAAAAAAATACTTTGCGAAAGATATTTGTGTTAGATGTAAAATGTAACAACTTGTTGTCAAGGGAGGCATGCGTAGATTTAAATCTTATTATGAGAATTAATGAGAATGTTGTAGACAAAAACAATGACAAATTAAATAAATTACTTAAATCACACAAACATCTATTTGAAGGCATTGGTCGACTACCAGGGGTTCATAAACTGGTCATAGACGAATCAGTTCCACCGGTAGTCAGAGGGTCGAGAAAAATACCTATAAAAATTAAACCTAGACTGCTCGAGGAGCTGAATCGTCTTATGAGTCTGGGCATAATTACTAGGGTGGACGAACCAACTGATTGGGTTTCAAACATAGTGTTGGTAGAAAAACCAGACGGTAAATTAAGACTTTGTCTGGATCCGCAGCCTTTAAACCAAGCTATAAAGCGAAGTCATTTTCAACTGCCAACTTTGGACGAAATCGCAGGTAATTTATCTGGGGCAAAGTTTTTCTCAAAATTAGACGCCAGTAAAGGGTTCTACATGATAGTTCTAGACGATGCTAGCTCGAAACTTTGCACTTTTGCGACCCCTTTTGGTCGTTTTAAATTTTTAAGGTTGCCATTTGGTATCAATAGTGCATCCGAGGTGTTCCATAACATGATGTACAAAATATTCGGTATGGAGGGAGTCGAGGTGTACGTGGACGACTTGCTGGTGCACGGGCGCACGCGCGAGGAGCACGACGAGCGCCTCCGCGAGCTGCTGCGCCGCGCCGCCGCCGCCGGCGTGCGCTTCAACCGCGCCAAGTGCGAGCTCGTGGCTACGCAGGTCAAGTTTCTCGGGCACATCTTCGATGAAAACGGCATGAGACCGGATCCCGAGCGAGTCCAGGCGATTCGGGACTTGCAAGCACCACAGTCTAAAAAAGAGCTGGAACGTTTCATGGGAATGGCAAATTATTTAGCGCGTTTTATTGCTAACTACGCAGAACTGGTAGAACCACTCAGAAACTTATTAAAGCAGAATGTATTATTTGAATGGCACGAAACGCACGAATGCGTGTTCAACAAGATAAAGGTATGTATAGCAGAAGCACCAACGCTTCGCTACTACGACCCGAACTCGCCGGTGGTGGTGTCTGTGGACGCCAGCTCGCGCGGGCTGGGCGCCTGCCTGCTGCAGGACGGCCGGCCCGTGGCCTACGCCGCGCGCACACTCACACCGGCTGAGACGCGATGGGCGCAAATTGAGAAAGAAATGTTGGCAATTGTTTTCGGTTGTGAGAAATATCACCAGTTTATTTACGGTCATAATCAGGTGACGGTCGAATCTGACCACAAGCCCTTGGAGACCATATTTAAAAAACCACTGAACGACACACCAGTTAGGTTACAGAGGCTTTTGTTGCGTTTACAAAAATACACGCTTCAAATTAAGTATGTTCCTGGCAAACTAATGTTTATAGCCGACACGCTGTCGCGGGCGCCGACCGAGTTAGGTCGCGACTGCGACATACATAAACAAATAGCAGTACATGTTAGTGCGCTTTACGAAAATGTGAATTTCAGTGCAGATAAACTAAGTGTAATAAAGTATAACACATCTAATGATCGGGCTCTGTGCGCGGTAAAAACCTATTATGAAGAGGGCTGGCCAGAAAACAAAAACCTAGTTAAAAGCGAAGCAAAACCTTTTTGGTCAATAAAAAACGAAATACATGTAATAAATGGTATCGTTTTTAGGAATGATAGAGTGATAATACCTGCAAGCATGAAACTTGAGATGCTGCAGAGGATACATGAAGGGCATCTCGGTATTGAAAAATGCAAACGGAGGGCTCGAGATGTCCTATGGTGGCACGGCATGTCAGCTGACATCGAGCGGTGCGTGGGCGCGTGCGAGACTTGCGCCGCGCGCCGCGCCGCGCCGCCGCGCCAGCCGCTGCGGCCGCACGACCAGCCGACGTTGCCGTGGCAACACCTCGCTACTGACCTTTTTCAAGTGAATGATAAGCACTATTTGCTTGTCGTTGACTATTACTCCAAGTTTGTTGAGATAGTGACTGTTAAAGATTTACGCAGCAGCACTATAATAAATCAACTCAAAGCCATATTTGCCCGCTATGGTATTCCCACTAAATTAATATCGGACAATGGCTTACAATTCGTTTCTCAAGAGTTTAAAACATTTACCGAAAAATGGGAATTCGAACACATTACGAGTTCTCCATACTATCCGCGTTCTAACGGTCTTGCAGAAAGAAACGTACAAACAATGAAACGACTAATAACAAAAGCGCAGGCGGAGAACTCGGACCCATACTTAGCCATTCTAAACTTTCGCAACACCCCAATTACAGGAGAAAAATACTCACCGGCTCAAATGCTCATGGGACGGAGGCTAAATACCACGATGCCGATCTCAAAAAAATTACTCATACCTAACGTGCCATCAAGCAGAGAAATAAATGATCAGCGTAGAAACGGCCAAGTCAAATCGAAAGAGCAATACGACCGGGGAACAAAAGAGCTACGACCTTTGGAACCCGGGCAAGAGGTGCGCATGCGTGACCCCGCGAGCGGCGCCGGCGGGGCGGGCGGCTGTTGGGTGCGCGCGCGCGTCGAGGGCGCCGCCCCCGAGCCGCGCTCTTACTGGCTGCGCACAGAACGCGGTGCGCACTATAGGCGCAATCGACAACACATCATCGCACCAACACGGCCAAAGATAATACCTGGAAGGAATCCCACTGGCCATTATGATGACTTTGAAGGTGATTTGGGGCCGACCCCTCCACAGAGTCTACCTCAACAAGGGACAGCTGAAAATGACTCCGCTGCTAGATCATCAGGTACATATAGAACTCGTTCAGGTAGACAGGTACGTCCACCAGATCGCTGGGGATACAACTAATATGATTAATTCACACATATTCTCACCCTGTTTAAATTATCTAATGTGTAAGTGAATTTTATTTCCGTTGCAACATGAATGTAAATATACTTATTAGATTTATATCGATTTGCATTGTATCCTGCGAATAATTACTTCAGTGCTCAATACGGGCCGAGCGCCTACGTTTTCTTAATCAGATTACTTAATTATAAATATTATTAGTTTTGGTTAATGCAGGATTGGTGAACTGATAAATAACTTGCTTCTTAATTTATAATTAGATGGTAGAATATTGTATAACCTACCAGTAAGTCATTATACTGATTGCTTCGATTTGAATAGTTTTCATTATTACTTCAGTAAACTTAGATTGTATAGATCGTTAATTAGATAACTTTCATAACTCATGTATATATGTATAAGGAGAGAGATGTTGTAGTAGGTACTCTTAAAATATTGTATGTGGGTTATCTGAAATAAACCAGTTTTACTTGAGCCAGCACACGCGTCGTATCATTACCTCCGACTCAAACACTACATTTCATACATTTCGGTGAGTTGGGAACGTTTCCGGATGCATATCAGTACCTACTCAAGACTCGTAGAAGGTTTTTAGGACAGAACACTTATTAGAATTATATTATGTAAGATCCATTAGCTATCCAAAAGGGATGCACGTGACAGAATATCGATAAAATCACTGAATAAAGTATCTTTTATATTTCCAACTATAAAAGTTACTTTAATTTTAAATGTATATTTTATAAAACCGTGTTAATATTATTAGATTGAGAACCGACCATTTAGTTTGTAATTGAAGTTGAATATTAGTTATTCAATACGAACTGATACCAATACCTATATCCTTTCGATATTAACAAAAAGTTATTCTTTGTGATGTTTAGAGTTATTCACCAATTTATTTATTCAATCATATCTTTATCGGTTACGATAAATAATAAAATGAAATCTGCATTACACAGCTAAGATGAATAATATGATTACTTGATAATATTTTTAGAAAGACTTCTGTTTGACAGGATATATTTGTGATTGGCCAAGATGCCATATTGTTTTGAGCTAGGAGGGGTCTCAGGCAGGCTATAAAAGCAGATAACATTTAGTAGCCTGGATTACTATTTTTGGTTGTATTCTCCCTGGGAGCCTGATCCTGAGCCATGTAAGTTATGTACTTCGTTCCAAAATTGTTTACTTATTGTGTTTGAACTATTGTGTTTCTCCTCTAAATGTGTTTTAATTTATTGTTTTATGTGTGGTGTGTAATTGTGCTTTTTGAAACCATTATACCGTTACAGTTGATTTATTTGTTGTTTAATTTGCTGTTTCCTCAGAATAGTTAACAAATTTACAGATCACAATATAATGTAGGTAGGCTAATAGAAATGCATAATAGAATTTCAATTGTATTTACTTCTAGATATTTGTCTATACAACATTTAGTGCAAATACTTAGCTTTCCAAATTCACTGTCAGTATCTATTTGCTCTTTCATAAGATTATCAATATAACATTACTAAAGTCAGCATTCTAATTAACATGCTCTTGTAAAAAAGTAAGGTTAGCTTGCACAATGCTCTCTATTATTTCTTTTAATCTTACATCAGAAGTGGGATACATCACGCCTCAATTTAAGTATGTACAAGAAATTTTAGCGTATTTTTTTATGTTTAGCTTGGATGCTGCAGCAGCCGATGATCTGCGACTCGCTCTGCTGTCACTGCGCCCCGCAAGAAGGCGCTGCCGAAGCTCGATCCTGTCCGAATCAAGCAGAGCTGCGACACAGTGCAACAGTATCAAGATGAAGACCTTCTTAGAGGACTTCACGCGAAGCAGCATTAACACGGCAGCCAAGGCTGGTAAGACTCTCTGCGGTTCTGTATTAATACGGGTGGAGTCTTTGGAAGCTTCAAAAGGAAGATTTAGGAAAAAATCTGTACATACACTATCTTCTCGAAATATGAAACGCTAGCAAGGAGTAAGAGCTTGCCGACAAACTGCATTAGCAGTTTGGCAAAGTAATGAAGTAATGATGTGTAATCTTGCATTGTTTTCAGTGAATAAGTATATATAAATAGGTAATAAATAAATAAGAATTCGAAGAATAATTTTAATGCAAATTAAATGCTACAACTTTTCCTGGTTCTTAATCTAGGCTTTTCTGTGGAATTTGTACCAAGTGTGGATGCTCTAGGCATTGCTTACTTGTGTGATAATTATTAACAAAACCTTTTACTTAGTACCTTCTTACAAAACTCTCATTATGAACGTAGTTACCAATCGCTCA
Organism: Yponomeuta sedellus; assembly: GCA_934045075.1. Lineage (NCBI taxonomy): Eukaryota > Metazoa > Arthropoda > Insecta > Lepidoptera > Yponomeutidae > Yponomeuta > Yponomeuta sedellus. The sequence goes on along the minus strand of OW203734.1, from coordinate 21,235,423 downwards.
GTACCCCGAAGCCTGTTTGTTTAATTTTTTTTTTATTTGTGGGTATTTGTGACTTAACCGGCACGAAGGCCGCGGCCGTGCGACAGCGCCCAGACGACGCTTGAGGTTACCTTCTAACTGGTTCATTGCTGTGGAAATAGATATCACTAGTCGAGAAATCGATATAAATAGATGGTTGCTAAATTTTTTCTACCACTCCACAATATTCGATGCGTTAATATTTGCACTTGTAGTTTAGGATTAGGGCTTTTAATATTCGCCCATTTTTACTGTTCGAATAGTACTTAATACAATTTATTCCAGTATTTCAATAGTTTGCTATTTTATAAGAAAGGCCTCTATTTCCTCCTTTGATTATAATTTTGTTTCCTATAGGCCTTGTAGCGTCCGAGTGGTCACTTCACCTATATAGTGCGAGTGTAGATGCCACTGGACGCTGTATAATTCCTTTCATTACGTAGAGGCAGAGGCCAATGCTGTAGGCCCTCCTAAATTATACTCTGAACTAATTACAAAAAAAAAAAAACAGTTATTATTTTTTTCAATATTTGAGTTATTCGACAAGTTAGAGAATTGAAGTTCAATTTTTCGAATGTGATACCATTCAAAATTCATTGGGGCGAATATTCAAATAAAAGTATAATATCGAAGCCTGGGCCAGATTTTGATATAATATTATAAGTACTAGCTGTGCCCCGCGGTGTTACCCGTGGTTTATCGATTTTCTCATGGGACTAAGGTATTTACCCGCTGTAAAACGTAGCCTGTGTGTTAATCCAGGGTGTCTGCTAATTCCATAACAAATTTTATTTAAATCGCTCCAGACGTTTGGACGTGTAGAAGTAACGAATATACACACTCACAAACTTTCGCTTTTATAATATTAGTGTGATTGAGCACTCTTAGCCACAGTGGCCAAGAAAATTGTGAACAGTTTAATAATCACTTGACTTACTATGCTGGAAGAGTTTTTGAATGTCTCTGGTTTTCCAGCCAATTTACAAAACTTTAAATTGAGAAATTGATAGGTGAATGGGTAAATTATTTATAAATTACTCTTTCAAAATTTAATGTGGATTAAACCGAAAGGTTCTAAGTATTGAACCACGTTGACGAAACAAGTAAAAAAGTTAGTAGTTCGGCGTATGCCCTATTTAATCTTGCGAAAACAGTCAGTACAGATGTTATACTAGCAGCATAATCACTGAATTGTAGAATCGATACTTGGGTATAGTTTTATCTTCTGGGGCAACTCGACTAATAAAGAAATTATTTTGCCAAAACGCTGCATTCGGGCGATGTTTCATATTAAAACCCACTGACACATGCCAGTATCTATTTGTCAAAATTAAATACTGGATTCTCACTTTCTGCACTATATATTATATTTGAGGTAGTTATGTTCGTAAAAAAAACATCCTGAGTTGTTTCCACGTTTGTGTGCAGCTGTAATAAGAAATATAACAATATAACACAGGGTATCCTAGTGTGGGGCCAGAAGTAATGTCTGTGCATGTATATAAAATGTTATGATGTGTTAAATAGACGTGACGAAAGTAAATTGCGTCTCCATCGTGCAAAAACAGCCTTATTGGGAAAAGGCATTATTATATATTAAACACAAATGTATTTAAGACACTGTAAAAAAAAATGCTTACTGACAAATGTTATTCCTGTTAAATGAATTCCTGAATGATACATATTCATTTTATTTTTATGTGACAATAAGCTTGAAATTTTCGACATTTGGTCTCATTTCAGGGAAAGTAAATTTTTATTGAACCGTTGCTGGTTGTTTGAAATCTTATTAAATCGTAACTGTCTGCAATACCTCAGATTGGGAGCCATAATAAAGGCGTACATATTACAATATCTAAATATCTACACTTAAAACCCTGATGCTCAAAACCCCTAAAATTACAACACTTCAAATCACTAATACTTCAAATCACCTAATGCTGTCATCGACGTATAAAACTTAGTTTGCAATTGCTAACACCCAGGTTACCTAATGCTTCAAAATATCTATGATCAAAATAACAATGGATAAACATGGAAAAGAAAGTGGAGAAAAAAATGTGGGTAATGAAATGAAATGAAATGAAAAGGTTTTATTCAAATTAGCACAGAAACTGCGGCTTAATGAACGTTACAATTCAAACTAGGTGTCCATTTCAAAATCTAGATCATTTAGGAGAAAAAATGGACAAAAAAACTCCTAACTTAGTCTTTTCAAAAGTCCTTAATTAACATAGTTTACATAATTATTTTGAACACAGAACTCATACATTGTACTGGCTTTCATTCCAGACCTCATTGTCATCTAAATAATCCTTTATGTTATAGTAGCCCTTTTGGCACAAAGTGTGCTTAACATATTTTTTGAACCGCGATTCAGGCAAGCTTAATATATCTTCAGGGATTTTATTATAGAAGCGTATACAATGCCCCATGAAGGATGTATTAACCTTTGCCAGCCTAAATAGTGGGAACAAAAGTTTATGTTTATTTCTAGTATTTACATTGTGTTGGCTACCTAAAGTTTTAAAGTTACTGATATTTTTCCTAACGTACATAATGTTTTCATATATATACTGACTGGCAACTGTCAGGATGTTAGTTTCTTTAAAGAAATCTCTTAACGAATCTCTACTACCCAGCCTATAAATGAATCTGATCGCTCTCTTCTGCAAGACGAAGATGGTCTCAATGTCTGCTGCCCGTCCCCACAGTAGTATGCCATAGGACATAAGACTATGGAAGTAACTAAAATAAACAAGCCTAGCAGTTGCGACGTCAGTTAGTTCCCTAATTCTTTTGACTGCATATGCTGCTGAACTAAGCCTATTTGCTAATTTTTCTACATGAGGACCCCATTGAAGCTTTGCATCAATTGTGATACCTAGGAATACAGTTTCATTCACAAGGTCTAATTTGTCATTCCCCAGTAAAACATTGCTGTCTACCGTTTTGACATTTGGAAGAGTGAACTTTATACATTTCGTCTTTTTTGAATTTAACAATAAGTTATTAGAAGTAAACCAATTTAGTACCCGAGAGAGAGCATTATTTGTATTGTCAAGGTCATTTTCTTGTCTCTTAATTTTAAAAATAAGAGACGTGTCATCTGCAAATAATACTATCTCTGACATATTTTGAACCATGAACGGCAAATCATTTACATATACGAGAAAGAGGAACGGCCCCAAAATCGATCCCTGTGGCACTCCTATCCTGACCTCTGACCCTGAAGATTTAGTTCTATTTATATCAGCTCTTTGAACTCTCCCTTCTAAATATGATGTTATAAGTTTTAGGCTATTCCCGTTTATACCATAGTGCTTTAATTTTAAAAGAAGTGTTTTATGGTCAACGCAATCAAATGCTTTCGACAAGTCACAGAATACGCCTATAGCATCCTTGCGCTCTTCCCATGCACTAAATATATGTTTAACTAACATGACGCCGGCGTCCGTTGTAGAGCGCCCTTGCGTAAAGCCGAATTGCTGACCATGGAGAAGTTGATAGTCATTGAAATGTGTAAGCAGCTGACCTAGAACTATCTTCTCGAATATTTTACTCAAAACGGGTAGAACTGAGACTGGTCTGAAATTTGTGGGATCTTGCTTATCACCGCTTTTAAATAAAGGAACGAGCCTACTATACGGTAGACGGCAAACGTTCAGTTTTTGTACCTATATTTTGTGTGTAGATGACAGTTGCTACTTAGTTGTTGCAAATACTGTTAAAAATTTCGGAAAGGAGTATTCATGTGTTTAAAAGCGAAAAAAAGTGCGGATAAAGTTCAGGTTGATGGTTTCACGTACGGTAAAAATCGCCAGTACAATGAAAAGTGTATTGGGAATGCGAATTGAAATATAATAAAGCCTTGCCATTTTATTATTAGAATATAGAGATTTCTGTGTAAATACTTACATGTAGTGTCTAAAATTTTTCTGATGGAGTTGTTTATTTTTATGCCTATTTGTTCGTATAAAAAAAAGTTTGGGCTGAACGATAAATGAGTTGTGGTACTTGAACAATAATTCTGTTATAAAATCGTTTTGGAGGATTTTTTTTGTAATACCTGTCTCATGAGCCAGAATTTTGACGTTATGTGAAAATGTGCTACCATTGTGACGCAGATTATGTACTACTTAGTTCTGATATTTACGCAAATGGTGATATCGCTTGATATGTTGATATGAGGATGTGCCAGTAAATGTGAATACTGGCGTTACCCAATAAAGATATGCAAATAAATGCAGATGGTACCTGTGCCAGTAAATGTTAATACTGGTGTTCCAGAATGTAAAATGTACAATTAAGTGTGAATAGGAACCGATGGTACTCTGTAATCGTGAATATTGATGATAACAGTTACTTGATGCAAAATATACCACTGAATGTGAAACAACGTTACTCAGTAAATGTGAATACTGACGTTACTTAAAAAAAAGTGCCAGCATGAGATAATTGATGTAAAATTCATATGGTGTGCAAAACAGAGCTATGTTACGATGAAGTTCCTTTTATAAACGAAGAATCTACCATAGTTAATTTCTGTTCTTTACTTGTTGTGTAAGTACTTCGAGGACGAAGCACAGGTCAGGATGGCCGTGACAGAATATCGATAAAATCACTGAATAAAGTATCTTTTATATTTCCAACTATAAAAGTTACTTTAATTTTAAATGTATATTTTATAAAACCGTGTTAATATTATTAGATTGAGAACCGACCATTTAGTTTGTAATTGAAGTTGAATATTAGTTATTCAATACGAACTGATACCAATACCTATATCCTTTCGATATTAACAAAAAGTTATTCTTTGTGATGTTTAGAGTTATTCACCAATTTATTTATTCAATCATATCTTTATCGGTTACGATAAATAATAAAATGAAATCTGCATTACACAGCTAAGATGAATAATATGATTACTTGATAATATTTTTAGAAAGACTTCTGTTTGACAGGATATATTTGTGATTGGCCAAGATGCCATATTGTTTTGAGCTAGGAGGGGTCTCAGGCAGGCTATAAAAGCAGATAACATTTAGTAGCCTGGATTACTATTTTTGGTTGTATTCTCCCTGGGAGCCTGATCCTGAGCCATGTAAGTTATGTACTTCGTTCCAAAATTGTTTACTTATTGTGTTTGAACTATTGTGTTTCTCCTCTAAATGTGTTTTAATTTATTGTTTTATGTGTGGTGTGTAATTGTGCTTTTTGAAACCATTATACCGTTACAGTTGATTTATTTGTTGTTTAATTTGCTGTTTCCTCAGAATAGTTAACAAATTTACAGATCACAATATAATGTAGGTAGGCTAATAGAAATGCATAATAGAATTTCAATTGTATTTACTTCTAGATATTTGTCTATACAACATTTAGTGCAAATACTTAGCTTTCCAAATTCACTGTCAGTATCTATTTGCTCTTTCATAAGATTATCAATATAACATTACTAAAGTCAGCATTCTAATTAACATGCTCTTGTAAAAAAGTAAGGTTAGCTTGCACAATGCTCTCTATTATTTCTTTTAATCTTACACACGCGAATCGGACCAATCTGTGAAAAATCGGACTCACCTGTGGTCCACAAATATATCTACAAACTACTACTAAACAAATATTGACAAGCTTACAAAAACCTTCTTTCATTTTAACAGCACTAGATAGCGCCAATTAAGCGGAACGCCTCTAGTAAAAACCACATGGTAATTCCAGAGCATTCCAGCGCACACCCTGTAGCGTAGGGCGCGGCGCACACGTGGGCAGGCGCGGGGCGGGGTGTGGGGTGCGGGGTGCGGGGCGGGGGCCGCCCGGGCGTTCACGGCCAGGGGTCGCCGACCGGAGCACCGCGCCGTAGCCCGGCTGCACTACGGCGTAGGCGACGCTGGCTACGAGTTTTTGGAGGTTATAATTTGATTATTGGTGATTTATTTACATAAAACATCTTTAAAAGGTACCAGCGCCTTGATTATGTGATTGTTTACTTAGCTCTGCCGAGTATGGGGTGTAATATGTATCGCACATAGTGAATACTATATTTTTCAAAGTCCTACCTATAGCTGTCGATTTTTTATTGTTGTTAATATTTTTTTTACTTTTCCGCACAAAAAAAACATCGCGAACCAGCAGCTATATATGGTTTTATTAGAACTATATGGCTCTTGGATAATAACAGCAAAATAAATATAACTGAAGTGTTACTTTCGTCAGAATTTGTATAAATTTTATGTACATTTCTGTGATTTAAAAAATCTCTACTTCACCCCCAACTCTTATCTTGCTCAGTGCAATAAGTCCCATAGGAATCGTGCCATGAGTTTGAAGAAACTGGCCTTAATGGAATAGTAGCATCGTAGCTGCCACAAACTATGTCGTCGGAGAGTTACAAGCTACGAGGCTTTGGAGATCATGAGTAGGTTATCTCTATAATATAAAATTAATCCCTGAATGTGTTGGTAAGCGCAAATCTCGAGAGCAGCTGAACCGATTCAGCTAATATTTTTTTTAGAAAATCCTAGGAAGTACGAGGATGGTTCTTACGGAGAGAACATTTTAAACAAAATTAAAGAATCCAGTGTTAGGCCGTACGAAGTTCGCTGGGTCAGCTAGTTAGAAATAATTTATTTCATAAAATCGTATTTGTTATCGCACTCCTATGAAACGGCTTCACCAAATTTTTATGAATATTTTTGTGTATACTTGGTTGATTTGAGAATAGTTCGTAAGCTAATTAATATGGAAAAACAAAGTTTGTGGGCTTAGCAACCAAGCAAGCAAACAAGTTATTATTTAATCTATAATATAAAAATAAATCCCCGAATGTGTTGGTAAGCGCAAATCTCGAGAGCAGCTGAACCGATTTCGCCAATTCTTTTTTTAGAATATTCCTTGAAGTACGAGGATGGTTCTTACGGAGCGAAAAATATAAAAAAAATAAAAAATCAATGGTAGACGGTACGAAGTTCGCTGCGTCAGCTAGTCTACAATATAAAAATGAATCGCTGAATGTGTTGGTAAGCGCAAATCTCGAGAGTAGCTAGACCGATTTCGCTAATTCTTTTTTTAGACTATTCCTTGAATTGAATTGAATTGAAATAATTTTATTCACTTAAAAACACAGTACAATGACAGAATATACATAACAATGTACAGAATTAATAATTTTAGATTAAAAAGAAACATGCAAGGAATATCAGTGCACTGCGTTTGTGAAAGGACCCGACTCAGCACAAGTACAAGGATGGTTTTTGAGGAGAGAAAATTAATAAAAAAATTAAGAATCGACTGTTAGGCGGTATGAAGTTCGCGGGGTCAGCTAGTAAATAATAAAAAATGGTTGGTTGCCCCATTAGCCTTCAAGAGGTTTGTTTTCGAAGTTACATACATTTGTTTATTTGTAGCAATAATAGAACTTGTTAACTGCGAAGAAAAATATCGTGACGAAACCCAATAGTGAGGATGGGCACGCGTGGTGGTGGTGCCCCACGTTGAGCGTCATTTATGGGGTTCTTGTAAAATAAAATGATAGATAATATACAGATAGAGAACGCTTTTTTGAACATAAAAAAGAAAATTATACAGATATATCGTAACCTAATCGTACAGACGGCGGCATTATCACTAAAAGTGATCTCTTCCAGATCTCCTTTGCATACACTGGAGTAATATATGGAAGAAGGAAGTAACTGGATGTACAAAGAAATAAAATTATTTTAACACGACATACAACTTATACACGACTTATAGACTTGTATACATGTATATATACACGATTTCCCAATAGATATTTCAACAAAATAGACTTTGAAGGTAAGTTGGTTAGTAATGACCCCCGTACTTGTTTGTTCAAAAGGTAGAAAAGGAACGCGTCAAAATTCCAAAAAAATCTGGAACTAGGTGACGTCGTTAATTTTTTATAGTATGTCAATGATTTATTTAATTTACTTAATGATACAGAACAGAATAAAAAAGATACAACGAAGTATAGTGTAAAAAGGTTTAATCGTTATAAACTCTCTTTCTGAGAGATATGGTCTGTGGCCTACAGTGTGACGTCGTAGGCATCATTATTTAATTCTTTGCCTATACACGCCCCCGGTCTACGTCCCATTGTTATTCTATACTAATAAAAAACGCTGTATCTAATAATAACATAATTTATGGTTACATAGACACAGTAGTAAAAATAATTTACGTATCTGGCCGTCCGACTGACTGTACCTCGGTTTATTTACCCGATTGCAGCAAACGTGGCGTGGGGCAAGTCATTATTATTTAACGACCATCAATAAAACCGAAGGTGGTTGTTAAATGAAAATGGCTGTCATCAAATAGGTCCTATACAGGGTTACCTCATATCAAATCAAATCAAAATATTTACTCGCTGAAATTGGCTAATCAACCATGGACAAGCAATAGAATTTCGTAATCATTCGCGATTCTCGTACAGAGTTAAATATTAAACTGGGCTAATCGCGATTATTTATGAGGTAAGACGTAATTACCTTAATTCCTGTTTTGACAGCGTTGTAGATGCCGTGGTCACGGGTAGACTGAAGTGGCGAGTACAGTCAATTCAATTATTATTGTGGGTAGTCGCTTTTAGGTAGTCGCGCTCTAACACCGGACCTGTCTGCGGGCGTGTGAGTATTGTGTGTCGGCCAGCGGCAAAAAACTAATAGTGACTACCCACAATGATTGACTGTACTGGCCACTTTACAGTCTATTTATTCTTACTTGTCCAATTTAGTAAACAAGATTCTACCCTCAAACTGTGACTTTTTAGTCCAAAAATGCCATATTTCCATAAGTGAAGTAACCTGGAACACTCTTTTAGATAACACGCTACCAATTTTATAAACAAAGTTCACGATAGTTTATGAATTTGCGAGAAAATGTCTAGTTTAGGCATCTAATCTCAATTTTAAGGTTAGAATCTTGTATACATAATTTGTTTAGGACAAGTAAGAATAAATAGACAGTAGTCTACAGTCTATAACTTTAAAAATGTACATAACTTAGAAAAATAGTTCATAGATTCATGGTCGCACTGGAAATCGAAACCTGGGTATCTCGCTTCTTAGTTCATTGTTATATATTCTTTATTGCAAACATTAAAAACGAAATAACATTACATAAAAGTTGTTTCAATGGCGAACTTATCTCTAACAGAGATCTCTTCCAGCCAACCTAAGCATTGGGTGTTTAAATTAAGATAGCGGGAGGAAGGGAGAAATATTTATAACTATATAAATAATAATACGATAATACACTTACATATAAATATATACTTATACATACATAAACCTATTAACTATGTGATGTTTGAAAGGTGGTGCTCTTTTAACCTCTTCTTGAATACATATACGGATGGACTCTCTTGAATGTATTTAGGAAGCTCGGACAGTTGTTGTACCCACTGAGCTACTGCCACCCAATCTAATCACTTAAATGAATCAACATTTTTACAGCAATATTTTTGGCATTGAAGTCATATTTCTTAAAATATCTCGTATTCATTAGATATCCAGAAAATGGATGAGAAGGGAGGGCGAAAGGGGAGGGGCGGGAGGTGCTTAGGAGGTAGTGGTTAAACGCTCACAAACAAAATATTTACCAAAAATATTTCGTGACTAACTTCGGTCGTGCTTTTGAATTTATCTCCAACTTATTCATTCATGATAGAGCCATTGAATTTATATTAAAATAATCTACGTTACCTTGTTCTAAAAGGCGTGACGACAGTACGAAATAAAGAAATATTTAACGATATGAAGGGAAAGTACATATAAAAAGAATTTAAAACACTGATTTAGTTTTATAAAAACTTTCAATAAAATAATAGATTATAATACTGTTTTCAGCCATTTTGACTGAAACACAAACCACACCGCGTGATGTTACCTGTAATTTGTTGCGACTACTAGTGCTAACGATGCTGGTTTACCTAACCGTGACGTCAGAATTTTTTCTTCTCCTTTACCAATATCAAACAGGGAACATCCCCCATTTTTCTTCTTCTTAAAAGTATCGCAACACACTATTGTAAGTAAAGCACTGATTCTATTGAAATATCGGCGTGTATGTTTTGCGAGGATTTGCAAAAGAGATATAAATGGTTATGTAGTTAGAATATTTATTTATTGTAAATCTGTTGGTTTCTATATACATTTTTCCCGTAAGATCAACAAATATAAAACAATCAACTTTGAAGAGTTTTATATCTTTAAAAACCAATTTAGAGGCTAAATCTTCCACCCATGCCCATTAAAGTTTTTGTGTATTTATTAATAATATTACATTTATTATTGCGCTGAAAATGTTACTAAACGAAGATTGCCATTTAAGCGTGAGTGTTTATTTTATGCAATATCTACATGACTGTTGAGAAAAAATGGACAAAAAATCTCTAAATGACCAATATCTAAAACGTATCAATTACATAATGGTTATGTAGTTAGAATATTTATTTATTGTAAATCTGTTGGTTTCTATGTACATTTTTCCCGTAACATCAACAAATATAAAACAATCAACTTTGAAGAGATTTATATCTCTTTTGCAAATCCTCGCAAAACATACACGCCGATATTACAATAGAATCAGTGCTTTAATTACAATAGTGTGTTGCGATACTTTTAAGAAGAAGAAAAATGGGGGATGTTCCCTATTTGATATTGGTAAAGGAGAAGAAAAAATTCTGACGTCACGATTAGGTAAACAAGCATCGTTAGCACTAGTAGTCGCAACAAATTACAGGTGACATCACGCGGTGTGGTTTGTGTTTCAGTCAAAATGGCTGAAAACAGTATTATAATCTATTATTTTATTGAAAGTTTTTATAAAACTAAATCAGTGTTTTAAATTCTTTTTATATGTACTTTCCCTTAATATCGTTAAATCTTTGTTTATTTCATACTGTCGTCACGCCTATTAGAACAAGGTAACGTAGAGTATTTTAATATAAATTCAATGGCTCTATCATGAATGAATAAGTTGGAGATAAATTCAAAAGCACGACCGAAGTTATTCACGAAATATTTTTGGTAAATATTTTGTTTGTGAGCGTTTAACCACTACCTCCTAACCACCTCCCGCCCCTCCCCTTTAGCCCTCCCTTCTCATCCATTTTCTGGATATCTTATGAATACGAGATATTTTAAGAAATATGACTTCAATGCCAAAAATATTGAATAAAGAGGCTGTAAAAATGGTGTCTTATTTAAGTGATTAGATTGGGTGGCGGTAGCTCAGTGGGTACAACAACTGTCTGAGCTTCCTAAATACATTCAAGAGAGTCCATCCGTATATACTTTCAAGAAGAGGTTAAAAGAGCACTACCTTTCAAAAATCACATAGTTAATAGGTTTATGTATGTATAAGTATAAATTTATATGTAAGTGTATTATCGTATTATTACTAATTTATATAGTTATAAATATTTCTCCCTTCCTCCCGCTATCTTAATTTAAACACCCAATGCTAAGGTTGGCTGGAAGAGATCTCTGTTAGAGATAAGTTCGCCATTGAAATAACTTTTATGTAATGTTATTTCTTTTTTAATGTTTGCAATAAAGAATATATAACAATGAACTAGGAAGCGAGAGACCCAGGTTTCGATTTCCAGTGCGACCATGAATCTATGAACTATTTTTCTACGTTATGTACATTTTAAAGTTATAGCAGCAATACCACTCGCTAACGTGAAGGAAAACATTGACAAACAACTTTGACATTTATAATATTAGTAGGAGAGGTTAGTAATTATGTAAAGTAACACTGTATACATATAAACAGGCTATCTACGCCCCACTGTAGGGCACAGGCCTTCTCTCAGAGAGAGAGAGAGTATGTTCTTAATTACCACGCGTGCCGACCGCGGATTGGAAATTTCCAGCGCTGACTTAGAAGAATAGCTCAAATACTCAGGATTCCTCACGCTGTTTCCCTTCACCGTTAGCGAGATACTGTAACTTCACAAATCGTACATAACTTACAAAACTAAGTCATAGGAACAAGCCATGTATACATTCAAGTGACTAAGTAAATTAAAAAGCAGAATATTACAATTATTGACTTGCGACTAATCAAGGACCGGCAAACAAAAGCGGCCCACGCCGGGCCCCGGAAAAGCGTGGAGCGTCCCGACGCGGCAGGCTGTTACGTAAGGCTGGGCGGGCGGCGCGGCATGGGAGGCGCGGGCGGGGCGGGCGGGATCGATGCCCGGCCGACGACCCGAGGCCCGAGACGCACTGCACCGCCTGCACTGCGCCGCGTACCGCGTGGACCTACGATAGGTTATACCACTTACTAGACTCACTAAACTAGTTATCTCGCACTGCAGGTCACAGGCCTTCTCTCAGAGAGAGACTAAAGACTCAAGGACCACGCGTGCCACCGCGGATTGGCAATTTGAAGCGCTGAGGTACGTGCACACCTCAGACAGTTTCCGTCGCCGTTAGCGGGTGCTCAACTTCACAAATGTACGTAACGTAGAAAACAAAGTCATTGATTGGTATATGGTGGATTCACACCCTTGACTTCTCGAATGTGCGCTACCGTACAAAGGTACGACGAATACTTATTATTTTTATTTCCATAGGATCAAATCCGGCCAAGTGTGTGTTGTACCACGCGCAGTGTAGAATTTCGTAGAAGGAGGGGTTTTTCATTTAACTATCTGCTTAAAATTACTTTGATGAAGTTGGTAGATGTGTACTACCAACTTTATCAAAGTAATTTTGAGTGAAATTTGTATGAAGTTTTCTTTTTCTAACTTGGCCGCCTATTACTTGATAGTTCGTAAAGCCTACATGGCCGTGACAGTTTTTCTTTTATGTTCATAGAATCAACCGTTTTGCCGAGAGAGGCAGACGATGACGCCTGGCTCTAAGAAAAAATGCGATTTCAATTTCAATTAAACGGATTCTTAAATAGAAAAATGGAGCATTAACAATGTTTATATAGAAGTAAGCAAAAGAGGTACCTACCCTAAAAAAAATGTTTATAATGTTTTGTCGGCGTGATTAATATGAACACCTGTGCCATGTTTCAAGTTTTTAAATCAAGTACTCTCATAAGCCGCGGACAGACAGACATACAGACAAAAGGGTGGACAAGGCGACACTATGGGCCGGTTTTTGAATTGAGAATTTCACTGAGTAAATACTTAAGTAACATTCTGTCACGCTCTTTGCTGAGAAATTCGAAGAGACAGCACTACAGTTAACTACTTACTTAGTGAAATTCTGAATTCAGAAACTGTACCAATAAGTGTTCTTTGTGAATTTCAGAAACTTAAAAATGGTTTTTCTACGATAACAATATTTTTCAACGACCAATCCGACGATACCCCACACTAAGGTGTATGCGAGAAAAAATGTATCCATAAAACATGTGTACAAGAAAATAAAATATTTTTTAGACTTTATCCTACTGTTGGTGTGATATGTATATAGTGGCGGTTTTAACACTTATTGTGTGGTAACGATATTATTGTATGGCAGAAGATTCAAGACGTAGTGCAAGAGAACGTCGTAGGCTAAAAAGGGTGTAGTGACTACAGCGTGATTAGGAAATCTTTAGCAGTTTTTTAGGGATGTTCTATCTACTATGATAAACAATATTATGAATCAGCTATGGTAAAACATATTTGTAATGTTAATTATCCGTAATTTACGATCTTCGGTTCGAAACTGTAAATCTTAATTCGAAGTTATAGGGAGATCCTTAGAGTTATAACAGTTTTCTATTACGTTAAGTTTATGATTTTATCTTCTATCTTATATGTGTGAACAAGTTAAATAAATATTGAGTCCGGCGCCGACCACAAGACCCTCGAACTATAGGTTTTTTTCAATTATTACTACTTTTCGTCCTAATAATGCATTTGCTTTGTAAACCCGGCTCATTGACGAAGACTTAGGTTAAATAGCGTACTAACATAGAATGGTGGCAGCTTAACGGTAGAATGCTGGCCTCACATTCGTCTCGTCGTGGATTCGAATCCCGGCATGTACTAATGATTTTGTTTTCTGCGCCTTCTTTTATGCGCCCGTATTCAGTCAAACAAATGAAAACATAATTTTTTTCGTTTTTTGTAACAGTACCTCAAGAGATTTAGTAGGCTATATGAGTAGAATTTATAATATCACTCCCAAATTATGAAAGAAAATATCGTGAAGAAATCCGAGTGGCTGAGGTATATGTTAGCGCCGAAAATGACCAATCGATGGTGGGCATACGTAGTGATTAAGTATCGTCATTGAGCCTCTGAAAGAAGGCCAGTATGAATTTTAAATGGTTGAACATTATCGTAACGTAACATTTACATACAGGCATATACATTGCTTCTGGCCCCACACTAGGATACCCGTGTGTCGTGAGAACCAGAAACAACGACATCACAAACATGTAAGCATCCAAGACCTGGGGTTTTTTTTGTTCTCAGCCGGGATTTGAACCCGGGACCTCTTGCTTGGTAGGTAGATACCGCTACGCCTACGTATCTACATCTACGTAATGAGATGATTTATGCAGCGTCTAGTGGCACCTTCACTCACACTAGATGGGTGAAGCGACCACTCGGACGCTCCAGTGCCTGGGACATTGTTTTTAGATGTGTAGGCTTGCCCAGCATTTATACCATCCTGACAGCTTAGTCAGCCTGGCCCACAGGAAATATTAGTCAATACGTGTGGAGCCAACCAAGCCGCGGGTTTCCTCGCTATGTTTTCCTACACAGCAAGCATGTGGTATTTTTTTTTTTCATTTACGACTATACTTAAAAGAAATGGGTCCCATCTTTAAGTACTAATTACATAACCATGGCTCTCGAACCGCCCAAAACTTTGCGTGTGTAGCTTATGATAGACAATTTTGTCGTCGTCAGGCTATACTAGTTCACTGCTGGACATAGCCCTCCCTTAATGAGCGACATAGCGCCCTGTCTTCAGATTGCCGCATCCAGCATCTGCCTGCAGTTTTTCGCAGATCGTCATCCCACCTAGTCGGAGGACGTCCTACACTACGTTTGCCGAGTCGCGGTCTCCACTCAAGGACACATTCACTCTAACGGTTGTCGGTTCTTCGCGAGATATGGCCAGCCCACTGCTAATCAAAGACAATTTAAATCATAAAAAATAAATCAATTATTGTAAGATAAGTGGTAAGTTATCTAATAAAAAAAAATATCATGTGACAGTTTTTGCTATCGTACTCCTCTGAAATTTGATTTTCATATAATTTTAGGTGTAAATCATTATGATAGGTCTGAAAATAGGTCGTAGGCTGATAAATATGTCATAACAACGTTTTTCAGATCAGCTTGTGTTACTACAAAAAATATAGATCTCAGAAAAAACCGTTGTACAAAAGTATAAGACAAAAGCTCTAATTGGGGTGTTCAAGAATTGCGCATTTTATACAAGATACATTTTATACAAGTCTGGTATACATTGTTCTATGTTCTAGCTGTGCTTCAAATCTATGCTACGTGACTACGAATGCCTACGGCGTAGTATCGCCGTAGCGCCTCTACGCGCGTGCTACGAATACTATTAAGAGAACAAATTGATTTCGGAACACGCTCGCGGTAAGCGGTGAGTTCAAGTTTATTTTATGCTTTTGACTTTCCTGGTCAATAGGGATGACTAAAGATTTTTAAATCCTCTTCCATAATGTGGGGACATATTTATATTTTACAAAATACCGTTCAGTAATAAAGTAAAGTTTAACGAAGGTAAAAGCCATTTTTCTTAAATTATTTACATCTTTAAAAACCTATTTATCATGTGGGTACAGTGATATCATTCCGATGTAAAAACCTAACTGCAAAGTAGGTAGTCGGGGCTGTAAGTGATGCAATTTACTTAAGCCAGATGTCGCTGCCTGTACGTAATACAGAGAATAGTGTAAAGAGGCTCGAAATTTCACTGATGCCGGTGAGTCGCCCATTAGCTCAGTTGGATAGAGCGCTGGCACGGATAGCCAGAGGTCGCGGGTTCGAATCCCGGCATGGGTAGAATTTTTAGCCTCTAAATAGGTTTTTAAAATTGTCCTTAGCACGGGTTAGTGCATTAAAAAAAAATAGTATAATTATTTACATCTGACGGAAAACAGCTCGCAGTGTCATGGCGTCGAATCTGACGTCACGCCTAGGTAAACAAACATCGTAATCACTAGAAGTCATAACAAAGCACCGCTGAAATTTACCAATGTTAACGTAAATGCGACGTCACGCGGTGTGATATTCAGATACGTGATTTCAGTCAAAATGGCTGAAAGCAGTATTATTATCTTTTATTGTATTGAAAATATTGGTAATTTTTTTAACTGCAACTTTTTTTATAAAACTAAATTAGTGTCGTAAATCCTTTTTACATGTACTTTCCTCTATCTTTGATTATTTGATACGGTTGTCTCGCCTATTTGTACAGGTACGGCGGGCTTATTGTTTATTTACACGGCAAATTTAATATTTTCATTTGACTTCGCTTTATGATATTGGTGGTACCGCATTTGAGAGTCATTTATAAGCTGTAGTTAAACTTATGCGTATGTAGCATAAGTGTCTGCTACTTTGTCTGTATTACTGAAGAAATTTTTTTATTGTCATTTGGATCCATTTGTACAGTTGTGGAAGTACATTTTTGCAGTGCTTCTTAGCAAAGCGGAAATAAAACGATGCACAAGTTGGCGATAGAAGCATCCGTACACCATATGGAATCTACGAATACACTTATGTTCAAGTTGTGTCGCGTTAAACGTTCATATTGATTACCATACAGAAGGTCGTGGGTTCGATTCCCACTGAGGGCCGCCATATTATGTACAAATGTTGGTGTGTTTCCATGTTTGTGATGTCCTTGCCTGGTTACCATAGCGCATGTTATCCTATTTTGTGACCAGGACTGTAATTCTGGTGTGGAAGTTATTATTATTATATTTTCAAAGTAGCAACTGAATACAACAACTGGCAGTACAATAAACCTATACTCGTACGTTATCAAGCTAGTATAGCACTTATCACATTAGCCATAAATCTCCCCTAAGCGTGGCAGCTGTCACAATCCTCACAAAGCAGGTGTCAAACGCTCTATCGGAAGGCCCTTGCATAATGCAGTCGAACGTGACCTGCCCTAACACAAGGTTAAAGCACTTGCTATAGTGTGTGCTGGGTGATTTAGGTAGAGAGTCACAGAAGAATTTTGTGTCCTCAAGTAAAATTTATAATTTGGTTACAGAAAGTACTGAGACCGTTAAGTCTGGCCATCCAAAGGGGGAATGTTGCCAGCATTCTGGGCCCCCTGCCGTGGGACACCGACCTGGGGCAAGTTTTTTATTTGTAAATATAAAACTATAGGTATTTATTTTTATTAGCTTATATTATATTGTTTATTGCCATTACCCCTTCCACTGTCCGTATTATCGTGGGTTAGCTGGAAGAAAATACTATCCAGTATTAAGCGCGCCTTGGTACAAATTAGTTTATAGTCAATAAAGAATTTTAATTCATTCATTCCCTAATTAGATTTTAGTTTACTTATTAATTTAATCCTTAATTTAGTATTAGTTTCATTTATTTCAGTTTATTTTTTTATTAAAAGGATTCTAAAACATTTTTGTTGATGATTATCTATAGTGACAGCGATATTCTATTCGTAGGAGCGCGATTAGCTTATATAACGAAAGGAGAGATAAAAAGGGGCCATAAAATTATCTGTCAATCTGTCTATTCGATCTGTCTACTCTGTTCTGTCCTAAACGATCTGCGATCCGCAATTTCAATTTACAATAAAAATATCTATATCCTTATGAATTTTCTCACCGGTAACCAAACTGATGATGAACCTATTCTACGGTTACCTTGAAAACGAAAAGAGTACTTATTGTGGAAATCAATATGTGATTTCTAAAATACCTACGTATTATTTTTCGTTTGCCATTTCAATATATTGTTTAAAATTACTTAGATTTAAGAAATCATGGTTGTATTCTTTTTCTGATTGTAAAATAAAGTGTTTTCTATCTATCTAGTTTTTATTAAACAAAACATAGTGTGCATTTGCAACTAGTTATTTTACGACTTCATATATATTATTGTAACAAACATATTTCAATTGACGTGTGTCGAATGGACATTTTGGAGGTTGTTCTATTGAGTGCTGTTTTGCGAGCAATGATTGGTTTCAATGCCTAGCAAAATAGGTTTTTCTGTTTGGCGGTGGCCGTGTTTGATATGTGACGGTGGCCGTGTTCGATGCTTAAAGCAGATATTTTAGGTAGAACTGGCATTTTTCTACGTAGAACAACAATTTAACGGAGGCTCAGATATATGTCTGTTTCTTATAAAACGAAGCGTGTGTGCTTATGACCACACTTAGACGATACGAAACAAAAAAAATATACGTTTTTCTAAATAAGATATATATAGATAATTACTGGAGCCGAGTATACTCGATTCAGCATCACCAACCGACTGAAGTCGAGTAGTTATTCATACTCATCAACTACACTCAGTGCCTCAACGGAGCTTTGAGCGTGCCCAGGAAATGTGCGCTAAAAGAAATTTTCCCTTAAAAAATAACCCAAAAAAACCAGCTGCCCGGCAGCGAGCCATCGTCCATTGCATGCATATTGCAGCAGACCTGACCTGTCCCAACATCCCCCTACCTACGCGCCTGTACCCTGTTAGGGTAGGCAGCAAGCGCTAACCCCAGTCTGGAGCGTAAATTGTGGCGCACAGTGGGGGTAGGATGGGCGACTGGGTTGCGTTGGGACTTGGACTAATATTGTTTTTATTTTTTCTTAATTTTATTTACTAAGAAATGTCATTTCAGTAAAGCAACAATAAGCGCGGTCAGGTGCCGGATGGGTGACCGTCCGGTGACTACCGCTAGTGGCAATTTTTCCGAGCACTCTGCTTCGCAAGGCACGTTAAGCCGTTGGTGCCGGCTGTCATGTACTGCCAGTCGTTAAGACATGTCAGAGGTTTATGGGCAGCTTGATAACTTTTGACAGTAAGGCCCGCCACTGTCTTACGAGATCACTTTTAGTGATAAGGCCGCCGTCTGTACTCTTAGGTTAAGAAATATCTGTGTAATTTCCTTTTGTATGTACAATAAAGTGTTCTCTATCTATCTTACAACCGGTGTTAGAGCACACACGCAGGGCACATTAAGATACGTAACATGGTTTCATCACCAGTCATGAATTGTGAAAGAATACAGGAATACATTATTCAGTGTTGGTCCGAAATCGCCAATCCGTTGTGGTTGGTTGATTAGCATGTGGTAACCAATAATGCTATTAGCCTACAAACCTATACCTCTCTCTCTTTTTCTCTCTCTCTCTAAGAGACGGTACATACCTCTAGACGATAACTTCTTCCTCGAGCACTACCTTCCTCTCGACAACGACTTCAACTGTGGGTTTTATTTAATTTATTTATAATATAAAAAGATCTAAGTAGACGGGTCTAGTTGAAATATAAAGTAGTAGTGCCAAAAGATCCAGGAAATCTCAAAAATGGGTAATTTTAAATTTTGAAAATGATAGAATTAAAGAAATAAAAAAAAAAGGTGTAAAGAGGTTTACACCGTTACACGATGAAGACTGCTTAAAAATATGAAATTCAATTTGTCGCGATGTTATATCGAAGCCGTATATCTTTTAACAGGTCCAAAGTCACCGGGACTATCCAGACAGCCTGGAAGTCTAGACATTGGGGTTCGGAGTGCATTTTTCTGTCTGCCTCTCACCGAGGGTTAGTTTTCAATGTCTCCGCGTTCGCAAACGATTGGGGCGAGCAGAGCAATTTAATTTCCGTCTAGCCGATGACGGCACACGGTATTTAATATTGTATGCGTCCTACGCAGTTGGCGTTTGATGTTTTTAACGGGCGAATTTCAATGTTATTCCCGGCGGGATAATGCTCTTTTGCGTAGCGTTTTTTCGGCGTATGAATTTTGTTTGTTTATACCTAACATAGCATTGCCGGCGTTTCTTGAGCAGGAATATTTTTTTTGTGCATGTAGCTACGTATTTAAAATTCTGGCAAAATGTTAATTTAATGTGCTTTAAGGAAGGTATTCTACTCACAAGTATAAATATGTTTTATTTTGAAACAAACTCTGAATTTTCGATATAAGTAACGAAGAGCGGAACTTTCTGGAGAATGCTGTATATTCAATTGCATATCTTCTTATAACCTGACACATTAGAAGCGATAAATAATCAAAGCGGTAGGCACGCGTGGTGATAAGCCTATACTCTTTATCTGAGAGAAGGCCTGGGTCCTGCAGTGGGGCGTTTATAGGCTATATCAAAAATTAAAGATCCATTTACAAAACAGCGCAGTAAAGGCGCAAAATACTGCAGCGGAAAAGAATAATTTTCCCGCATATTTAGTACAGAAACGTCCTAAGTGCACCCGGTTACCAGCGAAGCAAGACGTTAATTCTTTGCTAACAAGGCGAGCATTTTGCTGCAGCCGGTCTAACCTGACCCGGGCGCAGGTCGCTGCATGTCCGGGTATGACGTAAAATGGGGGTAAGGACCCCCTCTCGAGCAGGAATCGCCCGTTGGTTCATTACCAAAGTTCACTAGTACGATACACACATAGGTATCCTGTTCCACACTGCTAACAGCAGTCTGGCTACTTCTGCACACGAATACAACACCAGAAACCCGTGACCTGTAGCCGTTCTCTACTGTACGAGCGAGCGCCGTTTAGTGCTTAGACCTTCTTACAGTGGTTGCAGTGAGGGTGTTTCCGAGTGCCCCCGATTTTGACCGACGGGAACCGAAGGCCCGGCGGGAGTTTTGACAGCTTCAGCCGGAAAGCGGCGAGGGAAGAGGCGGTATCGTAGCGCCAACTCGGTCTGGCCTCCACAGTTCAATGCTCTCTGTACACGCAGCGGTGTCAGGAAATTCCTACACATACCTTTTCACTCGATACTCGCACCTATATCGCTGGTCTTAAGAGCTGCGTGGAAAAATACTACGGTGCTACTGAAGGTACATGGCGCACTGGATGCGAGTGTCAAAATAAATGGTTTAACTTTGTTACGTCTACGCTGCGATTGTTACGTCGCCGACGTTTTGTGTTGGTTTAGCGAAGAGTTTTTTAAATGCTATTGCTTGCATTTGTAATGTTTTGTTGAGAGTTACGTAAAATACCTAAGGTAGTAGGTATACGCACTTTATGGGGATGTTTGGAGGTTAAACCAAAAGGTGGTAGCCCCGGTTGACAATGGAGAATATGCACAAAACAATCTCTAAAGAGATAGAGAGATAAAGAGAGAGAGAGAGAGTAGGAGAGGCCATATTATAAGTTAAACAAATGTGATATTTTTTTCCTCTACTATTTATTCTTTTTAATTTGACATAAAATAAACTGTTGAAAAGGGTCCACAAAGATCCATATTTTTAGTTATGTCATCTGTACATACTTGTGGAATGCAATAAATTATTGAGTATTGAATATCAAACGGAGACGTCACAACTTGCAGTTAACGCCTTATATTGTATGAAGCGAGTATTTGAGTTATCTCGTATCTGCGTCTTTTTAAGATTTTTCCTATATTTTAGGCCCAATCTACATTCAAGTTCCCCATTATGAAGAAATGATGTTGATTGCGACAGCTAACGAAATGGTTCATAATTGTCTATCCTCCCCTAGTATTTTCCGCTGCCTTTTTCTCCACTACAATACGGCCCGAAGGCAGCGGTTTACATTTAACACTATACATTGACGTTCGGCAAGCAGAATGTAAGTTCTTTACGTTCAAATAAATTGATTTGATTTGATTTTGATTTGTATGGGGTGACCTTGGGTAACAAGCGGCGTGATCCTGACGTTAATTAAATCCTTTACGTATTTTTACTGTTACCTTTTATCGAGATAAAGTTAAGTTTTAAGTGTATGCTGAGACTTCTTATGTGGGCGAGCAATCAACGCGATACATGTTTGTTCTTATTATTTTATAAACAAAGTTTTACATCGTCGATATTAACCGTTGTATGTCCCCACTGCTGGAGAACGGGTCTCTTCCTGCATCGCAGGAAGGTTAAGCCATACCACCTCACGTGGGCAAAGTCTGGGTTGGTGGTGGATTGTAAGACAGTGGCGGGCCTTACTGTCAGAAGTTACCGAACCGCCCATAAGGCTTAACGATTGCCATTACAGGACAGCCGGCACCAGCGGCTTAAAGTATAACCTGCGGTAAAAAAATAACTAATCATAAAAAATACCGAAAAATTAAAAACAAGTCGGTCTTCAATATTCAAAACTATCTTGTTCTTTATAATATAATACATACGAATATAATATAAATGTCGGATATACATATAAATGTCGGAGATTTATGAAATTATTCGTATGTATTTGAAAGGTGTAAGAATAGGTTACAGGCTAATTAATATGGCAAAGCAATGTTTGCATGGTCAGTTTGTTTTTTTTAATTAAGCACTAAAAATTATCTACTTTTCTAACCGTATCGATGGCAAAAGATATAATTTTATTCTAATACGAAAAATATCGTGTACAGTGTTCGTTATCGAATTCCTCGGCTTCTCCAATTTTTTAAATTTTTTATGTATATTTGGTAGGTCATAGAATAGGTCTTAGGTTAGCGCAGCGGTAGGGCGCTGGCCTCTCATTCGTGGTCGTGGGTTCTAAACTAGACTTCTTAAGTTACGAATATTTGTGTAGTAATACTACTACCTAACTATGAAGAATAACATCGTGAGGAGACCTGAATGCCTGAGGTGTTGAGGTGCTTTTGAAATTGCCAATCCGCAGTGGGCACGCGTGGTAATTAAACCCATACCTCCTCTCTCTCTTTCTGAGAGAAGGCCTGCCTTGCAGTGGACGTGATGTCTACTTTTTGTATGTCCCCACTGCTGGGGTACGGGTCTCTTCCTGCATAGCAGGAAATTAGGCCATCACACTAATATTATAAAGGCGAAAGTTCGTGAGGGTGTATGTTTGTTACTTCTACACGTCTTTAATTGTAATTTGTTAAAATAAAATTTCGTATGCCTATTATGGCAAAACATGCATAGGACTCATACATAACAACTCGAACATCATGTACTCACGTTTTACGAATAAAATACTTTTACTTTACGTTTAAACGGCTCGAGCAATTTTGAATAAAATTTGGTATGGAGTTAGCTGACCCAGGCTACATTTTACTGCGGGAAAATTTTTATTCCCATGGCAAAATCGATAAACCGTGGGTAACATCGCAGGGCACAGCTGGTACGTATATAAGCAGTGGGGCGTATATAAGCAAAATAAAAAAAGATACTTTATTATAGCAATTGTTTTCTGTAAGCGTAATAAACAAAGGACGTTAAAAGGTCAGGTTCCCGGTACACCATATTCCCGGACAAAGCCTTTATGAATTCTAGTTAGGCGTGGTTCAGGGAAGGGGACATATCTGCGAACTAAGTGGGGGGGGGGGAGGGGCAGCCAGACAGAAGGGAGCAGCAAAAATATCCGGCCACCATAGCAACCGCCTGCTCCCGGCTCTATTACAATTGCGGTACAGTGCAATAGGTTTTTAACTAGCTGGATACCTTGTTTTTATTCTTTTTAATGCACTAACCCGTGCTAAGGACAAATTTTAAAAACAATTTTTAGCCTCTAAATAGGTTTTTAAAAATTGTCATTAGCACGGGTTAGTGCATTAAAAAGAATATAATCATGTGGGTACAGCGATAAAAACCTAACTGCAACGTAGGTACTCGGGGCGGCAAGTGATGCAAATTACTTCAGCCAGATGTCGCTGCCTGTACGTAATACAGAGAATATTGTAAAGAGGTTCGAAATTTCACTGATGCCGGTGTCTCGCCCATTAGCTCAGTTGGAAAGAGCGCTGGCACGGATAGCCAGAGGACGAGGGTTCGAATCCCGTCATGGGTGGAATTTTCCGCCTCTAAATAGGTTTTTGAAATTGTCCTTAGCACGTGTTAGTGCATTAAAAACAATATATAAAAAGTACATAAGTTACAAAACGAACCAATCCGGACTTGGCTCCCGTGTTGGAGTATGGCCGCTACCTTCCTTAGGGAAGAGACCCGTGGCTAGTCATTGATGGCAATCATGGAATCATATTATACGTATCGGTGGCAACTGATGTAAGAGTATATTAGGTTTAAAATGACTTGAGAAAATACGGTCAGAGTGGAGTTTTTTCCTGCTGCCTTTTTCTCCACTTCACAACGCCCCGAAGAAAGCGGCTTTCACTTTACAATGGACATTGACGTTCAGCAAACAGAATGTAAATTGTTTATGTTGAAATAAATTTCAGATTGGATTTGATTATTAGCGTATAATGTGTACACGAGAAGCGCTCGAGTCGGAGTCGAATTGAAATCATTCACTTGCATTAAGCAACAACAGATGCGGTCAGGTGCAGGATGGGTGACTACCACTAGTTGCATTTTTCCGAGCACTTCCGTACTTCACAAGGCACGTTGGTGCCGGCTGTCATATAATAGTAGTCGTTAAGCCATGTCAGAGGCCTTATGAGCGCTTGATAACTTCTGACAGTAAGGCCCGCCACTGTCGTACAATCCTGAACCAACCCGGACTTGGCTCCTGTGATGGAGTATGGCCTAACCTTCCTGCGATGCAGGAAGTGACCCGTGCCCCAGAATGGGGACATACAAGGGTTGATATCGAAGTGTATTACTTTTTTAGTGCAACAAAGAAAAGCATCTCAATAAATATACAATGTTCTGTGTGTCCGTTGCAGTCATAAAGCTCTGCAAGCACGGGGGAGTTTGTGGCAACAACATTTCATTAAACAATTTCAAAACACACGACAGAGCGCTTAAAAAGTTACAACTTATTGTTGGGGGTGCCCTGAGTGATTAAAGCAGGAAGTTGAGAATTAGAAAAAATTCAACAAAATAGAATAGCCGCAAAAAATATTAAGACGAAATTAGCACAATCATTTATACTTTTATTTCTCAGATTATAAATTTAGTTCATTTTAAGTGCTATTATGTTTTGTAAGCTTGTTTACATCTCTCTGATCTAGATCCCTGCTAAGCCTCATGTACGTTATTAATTGTTTGTTAGATGCTATGGGGCTCTATACAGTAACACATGGCCTCCAATGGAAAAAATGATATTTTTCACATATCATTTACAATCTCAAAATCACGTTAATAGTAATTTTTAAGATCCGCGACCGAGAAACTAGGATCGTGAACCTGGGACTAGATAGCAATTGTTAAACTTAGTGCTACTCTTAGGTTTTTTGCCGGCAATACTATTATAGTTCCTACCATAAAATGAACCTTAAAATTTTGAAATAAAGTCCAAAACAAGGGGTCACGTTCACGGCCATGGGTCCTTGATTCAGAGATTGTTCTGTAAAAAAATATGTGTTTTTTTTAATTAGCGGCAATGGCGCACCGATTCGATGAAACTTGAGTACTAACCCCGAGCCCCGACTAATTACCAGTACGCAGAACGTGGATGCGAGAGAGCCTTGGCAATATCTATAAATGCACTTTGGGGTGCCCATGACTTAAAGGAGTGCAGGACTAAAAAACTCACGTCGAAGCCCGCAAAGGTATGCACAAGAAGATGGATTAGGTTCGTACCATCAAGCAGCGGAGAGTGGTTTACTTAGGCCAAGTGCTGCGAAGCAGGATTTACCATTTACTGCAGACTATTTTAATGGGGAAGATAAGATAATTAAGAATATTCTTTATTGTACACCAGAGCACATGGAGGGAAGGTGGAATGAAAGAGAAGGACGGGCAGGAGAAAGATGTAATGGTTGTGCAAAAGCAATGAGTGGAGAGGTAAAACCCAGGAAGAGCTGTTCAGAATTGCACTGAAGAGTTGACTTGTCTGTTAGCTCCAGTGATGAATAAGCACTTTAAGAAGAAGAAGATTACTTTAAGAAATACATTCAATGGAATAAATTAACACATCGCAATAAAGAAACTCATAGTTACAAATGTCGGACAGGGCAAAGTCGGGCGTACATCCTGTGGTGTGTCAATGATGTTACAAAGAGTATTTGACTCAGCATTTTGGTGAGGGTGCAAGCCCACGGGTGTAAGCTTTGCATGGCTGAAGAGACTACAAATTAATGTTGGAGTTATTAAAGGAATTTTAATCAATGGGGAACTTCCTCGAAACTTAGACTGGTGTAACATTGATAGCATTGGCGACAGAAAAAAATCAATAAAAATAAGTTCTCGTAACCGTGAAAACCGAAATTAATTTAATAATATAATAGTCCCCAGCCACCTCAAAGAGATGTTGAATATCGAAGACTTCAAGTTGATTTTCCATAAAATTTAAAACGTATGTCATTTTTAGGCGGGTACATCTCTGGAGGACCTAGTAGAGGCCAACGCTGCTGCAATTGCAGTGGCCAACTATTGGGCAGGAAGAATATAGACTGGTTGAATTGCTGACGCGAAAAGAAGAAGAAGAAGCCGGGTACATTCAACACAAAATGCCTCATCTGGCCAGGATGTTCCTTTAAGTTTCGCATTTCCCAGGAAGTCCCGAAGCATGGCCACCCTAAAATCTAGGGGCCTGGCATCGCGGCGGCGCATCCGCCGGTCGCCATGACTACCGCCGCTTCCTACTGCTGCTAACTGATAGGTATTGCGTTCTTCACGACTTTACTATGGACTTAATAACACCATTATGCATTGAATTGACAACGAAGACAATGATTTGTTCTCCAGTAGTAATACCGGCATTCGTAAAGTAGGTAATAACCTCTAAGTCAAGACTCGTGTAGGCTTTTTTCCTCTGCAACTTGGTGGCACGGGTGACCTCATCCTTATTTTATTTTTTTGCAACGAAGACAATGATTTGTCCTCCAATAGTGATACCGGCATTCGCAAAGTAATAACCTCTAAGTCAAGACTCGTGTACGCTTTTTTCCTCTGCAACTTATTTGCACGGCTGACCTTATCCTTCTGTTCTTTCGTTACTGACTCGTATGTTTTGTGTGTTGTTTTCCTTTCACCTCTGCTTATTGCTCGAAATATGTAAGGTATAATATTTGGAGACTTTGTTTTGTTTTTTTTTATATTCTTTTTTTTTAATGCAGTAACCCGTGCTAAGGACAATTTTAAACCCTTATAACCTATTTAGAGGCCAAAAATTCCACCCATGCCGGGATTCGAACCCCGGCCTAACTGCAAAGTAGGTAAAACCTAACTGCAAAATAGGTACTCGGGGCTGCAAGTAATGCAAATTACTTCAGCCAGATGTCGCTGCCTGTACGTAATACAGAGAATATTGTAAAGAGGTTCGAAATTTCACTGATGCCGGTGAGTCGCCCATTAGCTCAGTTGGAAAAAGCACTGGCACGGATAGCCAGAGGTCGCGGGCTCGAATCCCGGCATGGGTGGAATTTTTAGCCACTAAATTAAAGATGGGCGATTGTGAATGACAACTCTTTTCGAATCATCTGAATTTACTAATGTTTATTTTCGAAAACAAGATTAGTAAATTACTAATATTCATTTTCGAATAAGTTTTATTAATATTACTAACTTACTAATCCGCGAATGCGACTGTCGAGAATCGAGAAAACTGTCGACAATTTCGGAAAAAAGTGCTCTGCCTCTCTCATTTCGCTTGCTTTAGTGATAATATTCGAAAACACGACTACTGACGAAAACACGTTAGTCATTTCGAAATTCATATCGGCCCAATTTTCGAAAACGCTTTAGTCTCGCGATTTTCGAAAACACGATTCGTGGCGGAATGACACGACTTTACACGAGTCGCGCGCGTTTTGTTCGTTCAATGCTGTCTTCACAATATTGTTTTCTTGCAAATGAAAGAGCACTAAATTAGTAACTATTTTTCGATTAACAAAGAATATTTTCGAATTATTTGAATAACTACCATTTGCGAAAATTTCGAAAACGCCCATCTTTACTCTAAATAGGTTTTAAAAATGTTTTTTTTTTGTTTTTTGTGTACTTATATGTGTGTTAATTTAATGTGTCAGTGAGAAGCTACTAGTGTATCTTATAAAAAAATTATAAACGGTGTTAGATAGTGAACCCAATCCAAAACCTTATAACATATTATCCTGAGAGGTCCATCACTTGAAGTGATTATTTTGTTTATCAATACAACCAACTTTTGTTATGGGTGCAACTCCGAAATGAAATGTGAAATAGATATCAGCGAGATACCGGCTGCATAATAAATAAATGTTATATGGACGTTAATATTGCAAAATGTCATATGTGAAAAACACATGAGATTCGTGTATTCATCTAAATTGAAGGAAAACTTGATTCTCAATGTCAATGTAGACATTATAACCTTATTATTAAATTAGGTAAGGATTATGATATTATGCTATCTTTCTAATTTTTCATACAAATTTGATGAAATAAGTAAAACTGACATTTTGTAACAGCAACGGCGATATTGCGTATGACTAAAATCACTCCGGATTTCATCGGGCTTCACAGTTTCCGAATGTCAAAGGTTTCAGCCGACCTTTCTGGAATACCCAGTATTGAATTCGTTATTTATAAACCTCGGATGCTGCAGGATATGAAACCATGGCAACCGCCTAGTGATCGATAGAGGTCGTCCAGACACCGGTATTTATACAGCCTCGACGCCGCGCGATGCAACACTCAATGCCCTTGCAATAAGGTCGAAAATGCAGGGGAGACAGTAAGTCTGGCCTGGCAAATTAAAATGGACAGCTACGAGAGTGCAGTAGCTACGAAGGTAAAGACTGAAACAATATCTGCAGCACGAGCGGTAATTCAGTTAATATTGCGACGACATATGCCTACCATGCGAGAGGTTCCGGGTTCGGTCCCCGGCTGGGGACTATAAAAACACCCCAGGTCTTCGATCTTTACATGTTTGTACTGTCGCAGTTTTTGGTACCCCTGACACAGGGTATCCTAGTGTGGGCACAGATTAGATAATAGTGTGGGGCTAGAAGCATTGTATGTGCCAGTATGTAAATGTTATGTCATGCTATGCGCTACAGAAAACGCAAACGGAACTCTAGTAGAACCCCTTGTAGGGTTCCGTAGTCAACCTAGAACCCTTATAGTTTTGCCATGCCCGTCCGTTTATCTCTCCGCCGGTTAGCACTGAGACCATAGGTAATCTATGTAATAGAGAACTGAAATATGATGTGTGGTTTCGGGCTAGAGAATAGCACCAACCCAATTCTTCCCGTGGGTATCGTAAAAGGCGACTAAGGGACTCAAACCAGGGGGTGGGCAGCAGCGCCCCCTGCAGTACAAATCCACCAAACTGCGATTCCCAACCCGCATGCCCAGCGTGGGGATTATGGGCATTACCCCCTATGATAGCATAACGTTGCGCTCTTTAAGGAAGGGCTATGTCCAGCAGTGGACTAGTATAGCCTGACGACGACGACGACGACGTATGACCAAACGATAGAAGAAAATCACGAAAGATTTTTTTATTAAGGTACCTCCCCTGCACCTAAATTAGGGATGCATTTGTTTTCTTGCCTTCAAAATAGCGTGGGGTATCACTGAATGGTTTTTGTGAGTGTAGGAAAACCATTATTTGATTTAGGGTTCCGTTTGTGAAACATTGAAGCGCAAATGTTAAGGCCCCAGTACACAATGGCCTGCGACGGGTCATGCTTTGCAATGCACAACTGTAGGCCACGATCACAGTCATGTTGTGTACACAATGGCGCATGACTCATTGCTGTCTGGCGAAACACTTGCGATGGACGTGGAAGTAATTGCGGCGGCAGCTATTTATTTATTTACTACTTACAAGTATTACAGAAGTGTGATGCAAATGGCGCAAAAGGCGCAAAATTACGGGCTCAGATTGATATAATTCAATAAACTTGAAGGTTTCTTCATTGTTCCACGATACGGACACTTTGGGCGATCTAAAATTCAAAAAGTTTTCCAAAAAATCAACCCAACAAAAAAAAACTACTTTAAGACTATCCCGGTCAGCAGTCGGTGACGAACTAAACGATGGGCCACTGTGTAAACACGACAGGCCACGCTACGCCACGATTCTTTTGAAGTGTGCCCAAAAAACCGACAACTTACCGATTGCGCACTACGATAGACAATGAGCCGTTTTCAGAAAAAAAAAGAAGTTAATAACACAAAAACTCAATAGATGGCGCTTAGTTGGCGAAAATAGTTCTGTCATCAACGTAGCATTTTTTATTTAATCTGTGGTTGTGACGTAGTGGTTATATACTCTTTGGTTGTGACTTGTGACCGCTCGCTTCTTGACGCAGGTGTTGGTTTGGTCGACCGTTCTGTTTGCATTTGCATCCACTGTCGCTTCAGGGTTTCATTGGTACAGGGGAATGTATGAACTCCTGTATTTTTGCACGTCACAACGGCACAGGTACGCATTTTTGTATACTCATAAAAAGAAACTTCCTAATTTACAAGTATCGAAGCCCAAACACAGTATCTGCTACTAAGTCTGTACACTCTTCTAGGGGCACGGGAGTGCCCTCGCCAAGACGCGCAGAAGATGGGTAGGGCACTACCTAATAATTCATAACTTTATTGCGACCATGTAGTTGTTAGATGACCTACCTCTTTGTAGTCGAAGTGTTTCGTATTACCAATCTTACATCATGCCATCTAATTTTGCTGTTGATAGGGATAGAAAGTGTATGGGGCCAAATTAGCTCAGTATACTAGAAAAAGTCAGAAATAGTCGAAAACTTTTGTATTGGATTTTACACTGCCCGAATAAACAAACCATCCTAAAAAAAAAATCCCAAAAAAACATTTCATGTAATGTATGACAAGACAAGCCCTAATTTTACCAATCATACATGGTAAAAAATAGGACTTGGCCGTTTTACAATACCCAATTTCTTTCCTTAATTAAGACCATAGGAGAGTCTGCCGCGTAAGGGCCAATCATATTATTATGTTAAGGTAATAAAATGATAATAAAATTATGTAACATTGATTATGTAATCCTAATTATGTAACATTAGGGCTTGTTTAATTGGGGCTTGGCTCATCATGAGTTCTGATAACTTTTTAAACTGTACGCATATCATATCATGAGCTTGTGTCTTGGCATCCTTTTTACATAAAATGTTTTGTCGGATTGATTTGACACATAATTTTTTGTGACTTTCACGCCATATAGTAAGTGTTGTGGAACTAGTTTTTTTTTTTTTTGAAAACGCCTCATTGTCCGCTACTACACACCATTGCCCTCTGTACACAATGGCGATGGCGAGCAGTGGGCCAGCATGGGCCATTGTGTACTGGGGCCTTTAGTAGTGCGTCCCCCCCTCTCCCGTCTAAATGGTTGATTGTGGAAACGCAAGTGTAATGATCTTAAAATTAAGTCTACCACGACTAAGTTAGCGAGTAATAGACGACCAAGTTAAAAAAGAAAACTCGCACAAAGTCCATTGAAAATTACATTGATAGAATGCTGCGCCCAACCCGCAATTGACCGGTTTTTAGAGTTCCGAGGGCTGGGTTGTGCCAACTCTAAGCTGTCTTGTCTAGTGCCCAGCCAGGATGTTGTGTTACAGCATTGAATGAATGAATTATTGCCACAAACAAATATGCTTACGTAACAATAATTATAAAATAAAGTGTGCGTATGACAATATTAATTGCGGGCCCCCCTTGGATATTACCCTAGATACGCCAATGGTAGGTACCTTCCTTTTTTACGAAGGTACCATTGGCGTATCTAGGTTTATTGGATTTATTGGCAAATAGTACGTGGGATTTGTGTAGGTCGTTGTTTTATGAACACCCGGTAAATGCTAAAGGTGTATATTATTATAGGTATAACGAGAGCTGCTTGGGTTTGAGTGGTGAGTGCAGCGGCACCGACAATGCTGATCAAATGTGCGCATCGTTTGAGCCCCGGGGATTCTGAAATGATATTAACAGAATTTAGTCGAGAAACAATTTTAGGACGGGTTGTTGACGACGCTTGAAAGTTGGCGCAATATTGAAAAGTATTCAAGTACAATAAAATTAACCAAAATACTTAACCTATTATAAACTAGGTACAGTTCGAAATCTGTGTAAAGTAAGAAGTATTTATTAATAGAAAAGAAATTACAAATATGTTAGTTCGTTGGCTCCCACACTAGGCTGCCTGTGTTGTGGATGCCGTTTTACTTAATAATAGCCTACATAAAGAATTCAAATAGAAAGAGAGTGTAGACAAATAAGTATCTGAAATAACTTATTTGTCTATGAAATAAATATTTAATGAAATATGAAATAACGTGTCTTCTAAACCGCTAATTAACTATTAAATATAGTGGTTAACTATGTGCGCTATGGCGCTCATTAAGGAGGGCTATGTCCAACAGTGGACTAATATAGCCTGAAGAAGAAGAAGTGGTTAATTAATTACCAAGCTATTAGTCAACTCTAAAATAAGGTATAACCCGGCAAATACGGTGTAAATTACATATATAAGACCCTATTGCGAAGTAAATCGAGTGCGAGGCGTCTCGTAAATGGTAAAAGGGGTACGCGCGAGATTAAGGTAGTCACTCAAGGGTGGCCACGAATGGGTCAACAGTCTGTGGGCAGGCCCCCAGTCTGGTGGACCGACGACACTCTGAAGGAGGCTGGTCTAGGTTGGCGTGAAAGAGAAGAGGCCTATGCCCAACAATTAGCTCTGTTTAAGGACCCAAATTCTTCCCGCGGGTGTCGTAAAATGCGACTAAGGGACACAAGCCAGGGGGTGGGCAGCAGCGCCCCCTGCAGTACAATTCCACCAAACTGCGATCCCCAACCCGCATGCCCAGCGTGGGGATTATGGGCATTACCCCCCAATGATGGCACAACGTTGCGCTATGGCGCTCATTAGGGGAGGAACATGTCCAGCAGAGGGCTAATATAGCCTGAAGAAGAAGAGAAGAAGAAGAAGAAGAAGGACTGATTAGATAGATCAGATTACACTTCTAATACATCTCACGACGACATAGCACCCTCGTGTCGCCCCACTAACGTGTAAACGGAGCACCCTTACTAATTTTGAAGCAAAATAATCCTCTCCGCCCTTACCTCGCCTGTGTATCTGTGTAAACAAGAGATAGTGAGTCACCGCTGCACTGGCGAGCAATGAAAGGGAGTGCCTACAGCGAGCGAGAGCAACACGCTGCGCAGTGGGGTAGGTCCGCCTTGTAACATGCTCGACAGTGTAAGTTTGTGGTTGGACGATGTGTATTGCTGGTTTAGAACTGAATTTTTGTATTTATATTTGTGTAGTTAGAATATTTTCGGGGCTTAATCGCGTAGTAATATTCGAAAATATTCTAACTATGTGTACAAGTCGCGAAAGTTTAAAATATTTTACATTTGTGGCCATATAGGTTTCCTTAACTCAACTTTCAAATTCACGATCGTTCATAAATTCTGTCTATGATGATTGTTTATAAGACTGGAGTAGCTTTTCCTCCCATTCCAGTTCTGCAGTCTCAGGACATCGCAGGGCTTCTGACTTCTTCTGAGAGTCGCTCGTTGGCTAAGTAATTTGTCAGCAGTCGGGCTGACGTGAGCGACTGCTTTAGCGTCCTAGCAAGCTCTGTATAATAAAATAACTCTAACCCTAATAAAAAGTCGAAATTGTGGAGATACTATTTGGAGTCACAGCTTGAAAAATTAGACGCATCTTTCACCGAGAAAATACTAATAATCATCGTTATCTTTATCAAGGCCGTAAGCCCATCCGCCATCTTTCGGGGTCGGCTCGCATTCGCATTGAAGGTGTTGTGTGGTGCATTGTGTGGTGAGTAAATACTTGACCTCTTAGGCGTCGCGGCAGCGCGTCTGCCTACCATGCAAGAGGTCCCGGGTTCGAATCCTGCCTGGAAAAAAAACCCCAGGTCTTGGAAGTTTACATGCTTGTGATGACGTTGTTTCTGGTTCCCACGACACAGGGTATCCTAGTGTGGGGCCAGAAGCAAAGTGTGAGCTTTTATGTAATTGTTATGTTATGTTAAAAATGTTATACTGACATGAAATTTTACAAGAACAAGAAACCTTTCACACAACGTAATCAGATATTCCAAATAGGATACCCAGACACGTATCATAACCAGATAAGGCCATCACAAACATAGAAAAATTACTATGTTTGTGATGGCCTGGTGTTTGCCCAGAGTGAGGTAGTTAGTTCAGTCTTAAATTCTATGACTTCTGGGGAATGGGATGCACTAAAGTGTCTTACAATCATTTCTGTTCTATTAAACAGTAATCTACGCTGTATACTGCGGAAACCCCGTGTCTGGGTCGAGTCGTATACGAAACGATTGCGCGGGAAAACGCAGTGTCGTATACCTAGTGGTATAGTGCTGAAGTGTGGCTCTATGCTGCCAAGTAGACTTACACGGAAGATCATATTCTCAGCTAAGTTACGACGATCTTACCTAAGCCTAGATATGAAGTATTTAAGTATGATGGCAATTGCACTAGCGAGGCGATTTTGTTTCATTTATTTCGCTTGCACATGCATCCAACCTTCAAGGCATCTTAATGGTATAAAAAAACCGTCACGTGACTGTGCCTGGTCACTGTAATTGTACTATACACAGAACTATAAGATGAGATGCACAGTTCTTTTGTAAAACCGGTATAACAGAGTTGAGATGATACATTAAAGAGAAATAAAGGCCGGTTTTTAAATTCAGAATTTCACTAAGTATTCTGCGTAACGTTCTGTCACGCTCTTTTCTGGGAAATTCGAAGAGACAGCACTACAGATAAACTTTTACTTAGCGAAATTTTCAATTCAGAAAATGGCTCTATACCCATAAAGCGAACAAGTTTTGGTAGGTTACATTTTACTCTAATGTACAAGCGCAATCGAGGGTCTTTTGAAGCGACTGGCATTTTTGTAACAAAAAAATATAGGGGGGCGGTCTGATGTTGACGATGCTCCTGAGATCCCAATATGCAAAACCATATCCATAACATAATGATATGATGATTATGGTGATTTGTTATGAAGCGGCGGTAGCGCTGTCTGCAGAAATCTAGCCTCATATTCGAAAAGTCGTGGGTTTGAATTCCGGCATGTACCCAACTTCTTCTTCTTCTTCAGGCTATATTAGTCCACTGCTGGACATAGTCCACTGCTGGACATAGCCATAGCGCAAGGTTGTGCCATCATTGGGGGGTAATGCCTATAATCCCCACGCTGGGCTTGCGGGTTGGTGATCGCAGTTTGGTGGAATTGTACTGCAGGGGGCGTCGTAAAAGGCGACTAAGGGACACACCCCCCAGTTTGTCTTTTACGACACCCGCGGGAAGAATTTGATTTGGTGCTATTCTGTAGGCCGACACCACACAGCAACCCAACTCAGAGTCATTACTCTGTGTTCCAAATTGAGAACGAACATTTGTAAATTTGCGTAGCAACACTCGAATTATGAGTACCAAAGTACCTGAGATGTTCGCGAACCTTAGCGATTGAATCGTCAATCATGGGTTGCGGGTTCGAATCCCGGCATGGGTGAAATTTTTAGCCTCTAAATAGGTTTTTAAATTTGTTCCTTAGCACGGGTTAGTGCATTAAAAATAAAAAAAGTTTAATCATGTGGGTACAGTGATATCGTTCCGATGTAAAACCTAACTGCAAAGTGGGTGGTCGGGGCTGTAAGTGATGCAATTTGCTTAAGTCAGATGTCGCTGCCTGTACGTAATACAGAGAATAGTGTAAAGAGGTTCGAAATTTCACTGATGCCGTGAGTCGCCCATTGGCTCAATGGGTGAAATTTTTAGCCTCTAAATAGGTTTTTATATTTGTTCCTTAGCACGGGTTAGTGCATTAAAAATAAAAATAGTATAATCATGGTGGCTCCATGCAGGCACTAGCGCCACCAAAGGAAATAAGTCATGTGATATCCTCTTTGTATGTCCCCACTGCTGGGGCCGAGTCTGCAAGGTTAGGCCGTACTCCGCGGGGGCCAAGCCCGGGTTGGTGGAGGATTGTAAGGCAGTGGAAATTAATCGGAATTAGGGCTGATTTTCCAATAGTCAGATAACTTTTATCTGAGGAATAAAAATGGCGGTTTGATATAATTTTCATACATAAGCTGTCAAACCGCCATTTTTATTTCTCAGATAAAAGTTATCTGACTATTGGAAAATCAGCCCTTAGCTGAGTAACCAAACGCCAAAAATTGTATTTTTTGAAAAAAATTGTCAGACCAATTGTGGTCCTGGGTTTTTTGCTGTAGGCTCTCGGTCATGGGTCCCAAACATCACTATTAATACTATGGATTTTTACACCATCATCGTAATCAGCCACAAGACGTTTACTGCTGGACATAGGCCCGAAGGATTTCCAAAAAGACCGGTTGGAATCGGCTTGCATTGAGCGTTTTCCAGCGGACTGTTACATAATAAAATGAAAATGTTTTTATTCCAAGTACACAAAACTCGCCTGCTCGATTGAAATTGCCAATCCGCTGCGGTCACGCGTGGTGATTAAGCCCACAATTTCTCTGTGAGGGAAGACCTGTGCCCTACAGTATGGCGTGTATAGGCTGCAGTATGCTCCTATATATCCTATTCACACCAACTGCGACTTAATTAGCGTTACAAGTTTAACTCTACAGTATTAGCTATAAAAAGTCGATTCCACAAAAATACTCTTGAGACGGAGTTAACGGTGGTTTATAGCAGGATTTCCTCTTATAAACCGGCTTTAGCTACGAGTGATTTGGTGGAAACGACGTTTTATAAATAAGACCGTAAATCAATTATAAAAAAAGTTACAGGAAGTCTCAGATAATTAATACGAGTGCTGACCTTCTGTTCATTTCCGATACAAGTTGCGTCTATGCTATGTGCAGCGATTTATGCTGCAGTCTAGACTAGACGGATCGAAACAGCGCGAAAGTAGAGCTTATAGTTCGCCGGTTGTAGATGCTTTGTCTGCGATTTACAGGTGCAGAGGTGTTATTTACAGAACACCAGGGGCAAAATACCCTTGTCCGACCATGTAAATGATTTAATTCGATAAGCGATGACGTACCGTACGATTAAAATCAGTCTACGATTCGGTCAACCTCGGTAATTGCCCCCCAATGATGGCACAACCTTGCGCTATGGCGCTCATTAGGGAAGGGCTATGTCCAGCAGTGGACTAATATAGCCTGAAGAAGACCTTCAATTATATTACTCGTTGTATTATTGAATACAATACAAGAGCGATATGAGCAACAAAACCTCGTTTGCAACTCAAAACTAACACAACCGAATCGTTAACTGATTTTAATCGTATTGTACACTCATTTTATACGAAATGCAAAGAATGAATCAAACAATTTGTGGACAACTTTGTAGAGCTAGATGATGGTGCGAAAAGCGGCCGTCTTTGGCGGAAATCGATTAAAGTCCTAGGTTGTTGATCCTAGGTTCTAGACTGTAGGTTCTAAAAATAGTTGTCATAGTGGTTAAGAGTTATATTGGATGTTGTTTATACGAATGAGGTTTGTCAGGATCGTGGCAAGTGGCAAATTGAACATGAGAAGTACGACGAAATTGTTTAAATTTGCTTGTGAAGTAGTACAGTATACTTAAAAGATCGTAAGATTTAAATAAGTTTCTTCAACTCGACTTTGTAGGCACGCAACAATTATTGTTACCTAAATCTGGGCGTAGCTTTTTTATATTAAGTAACCTTTATAGGCTACTTAATATAAAAAAACTACGCCCAGATTTAGGTAACAATTAGTGGAAAGCTTATGCTTTCCACTGCAGGGCACAGGCCTTCTCTCAGAGAGAGAGAGAGATTATGGGTTTAATTACCACGCGTGCCCACCGCGGATCGGCAATTTAAAGCGCGGAGGTATTTGAAAACCTCAGACACTCAGGTTTTCTCACGATGTTTTCCTTCACCGTTAGCGAGTGGTACTGCTTCTATATTTAGTAATAAGCAAATCCTAAATATTTAGGATTTTAATGCACCTTATCCGAATTCTTCTTTTATTAATCAATAAATAGATAGATAGAGAACACTTTATTGCACAACTAGAAATAAATAGCTACTTAACAATATATGTCGCCCTAATAGAGTATAAATACAAAAAATACCTAAAAATATCAACATTTTCGTTACCTCCTGCGGTTGACTGGTAGAAAATGATTATGGCATTAAGTTCGCCGCATTGTACGATTTTATGGTGCAATAATGTATTAATAATAATATAGTATATTTTAACACGTAGATTATTATATACAATGGTATATAATTATATATTATATTATACTATGTTACGTAGGTATGTAGGTACAATGTCAAATTATTACGATATTTACTTTTGGTTTAATTTTACTCTTATATTTCCAAATTTATGTAAAATTAAATAAAGTAGAAATTATCTGTTGTTTTCCTTTAATAAAATGTATATTAACATCTTTCATTATTAACATCATATAGTTCTTACTCAACATGCTTATAATTAGCTCTTCAGGCGCAGCCCTACACGTTTTAATATTTTTTGCAAGGTATTGAAATGTTTATAGTCACATTAAACGATGAAATTTCACTGATGCTGGTGAGTCACCCATTAGCTCAGCTGGAAAGAGCGCTGGCACGGATAGCCAGAGTTCGCGGGTTCGAATCCCGGCATGGGTGGAATTTTTAGCCTCTAAATAGGTTTTTAAAATTGTCCTTAGCACGTTAGTGCATTAAAAAGAATATAATCACATTAAACGAATTTGAAAAAGAGGCGGGTAGCCTATTGTTCAAATATAATTAAGTTAAAATGGCTCACACTTCTATTATGATGATGATGATTTTACTGTAAATCTAAACTGTGCAAGTGCAAATTTTTTGAATCTAAACATATTTTTTGGTTAATTGCTTTAGATGGCATGCTTTTTCTTATTAATATTTTGTTTACGTAAGGGACCTTCAGGTCTAATTTTGTATATATGTCAGCGGAAAATAGCAAGATCCGCAAGTTTATAAATTACCAAGGAAATTTATAAACTTTCGTAGGATTGTAAACGAGAGATAAATTGTATTATTTTACGCCCACATTTTCGCCAATTTATTAATTTGCGAAGTCTCGTGGTAAATTTATAAACTAACGGACATCCATTCGTAAGATTCTAAACGATTCGACCAATCACAGAAGAGCTATTAATTTTACGCTTTTATAAAATACGGCAAATAAGACATTGCTCTCTGATTGGTCGATGTCGACAGTGACAATGCTTGTGTCCATAGACTTAGGTACGATCAAACTTGCCAAACTAGTAACAATTGATCAGTTTCCATCCCGAAACTGATCAATACTTACCTAACCTAACAGTACTTTTACTTTAAAACTAGGTAAGTACCTATAATACAGGGCTACCTGCTTACATAATGTACTAATGACCCATACGTTTATATTTTTTCTGTATGACTGTTTGTGTCCTGAATAAAAAAAAATCTTTCAGGTCAAGGTACTCTACGCTTGAACACCTCAGTCTATATTTGTTTGTGAACGCAAATAAACAAATATACACCCAACACATCTACCTACAACGAGGTACATAATAATACTAATAACTAAATTGCAGTCCTATCTCACGAGGGGTGAGTCTCTAGTCTCGACTTGCGAGTATTACGCAGCTTTTATACAGCGTCATATATCGAAAGGTACGTCTGGGCACAATGCAATTTCGATTAGCTTCAGTGTGGGGCGTGGGGCATATAGGATGGGCGTGGGACGAAGAGGGCGCGAGGTCGCGGCATCCTTACAATTCACTTTCATGATGCAATATAATACAGAAGCGATGTAGATAAGACGGGGCGCGGACGTGAACTCGGTACTGCACGTCTTGTCTTCAGCCCGTCCTCGTCCCACGTCCTTTCTGTGTGCGTCACGAGTTGCGCAGTTACCCTAAACTCTTTATATAATGTTTTGTAAATAAACAGTGTGAAACACTGCTGGCACGTTTTAATATTTTTTATGATTTTATAAGTACCTAGCTAATGTATATGAAAATACATAATAAGATTAACTGCCTCGTCGGTATCACATAAGATTACCATGTCAAAGGTCGTGGGTTCGATCGCACTGGAGGCCTCCGTACATTTTTAGCAACTTTCCAACATAGGGTTGTCTGGAAGAAATTGTTTATAGCAATAAGGCAGCCATTTGTGCTTAAGATACACATTTTTTATGACATGTTTGAAGGAAAATAAAGAATATTATTATCTCATCTATCCTATGGAATCTCACTCCGTGCGCCACAACGGACGAATTTTGGATTTGGAAGGCTTCCAATGATTTTAGTATTCTACTCTTGTGGGTATATGAATACTGTCTCAGTTATAGAAAGAAAGCTAATTGCCATAGCGTAGTGAATGAAACAAAACAATCCAATGGTCCAAAAGAAAATCAGAAATAGGATTGGCCACCGCGCTCAAGTAGTAGTTACTAGGAGTGATCGTTGCAAAGACGAACCGTTTTATAAGACCGTTTTGTGTTCCGCAACGATAGGACCGTTTTACGTTACATTATAAAGCAGTGCCAGAGACTCTAAAGCAGTGCCAGCGTTCGTTCGTCGCGAGACCAGTCCTTAGATTATTTGACGCGGATATGTCCTTTAGTGCTATATTAATAGAGCCTAGAACGTAATGAGATCATTGCGACGTCGTCGTCGGCTCCTTGCTCGTTCCGTTCGTTTTGGTCTGTGATACAATAAAGTAATCTTTATGTCTATGAGTATACAGTCGAATATCGTGTAAAACAACTTATTTTTTCCGATGTTTCGTGATTTCGTCTCGTTCGCACTCGTTTGACCGTCCTCTGCGACTTGCTCGTTCGCATACAATGAAACCAGTTGCGAACGAGGACCGTTTCGAGGACCTGTTTTCGTTCCAGAAAAAACGGTTGCGTTTCGTCGTCGAAATATCGGACAACGACCCACTCCTAGTAGTTACGCTATTAAACTGTTTAGAAGGATTAGGAGACACCTACCGTCCTATTAGCCGGTCGGTGCCTTTACAAGAGAAATCTTGTTTCTAAATAAGGACTAGACGTCGATATACAGAGATAACGTGACCAGTTTATTATAAACTTCCGATGCAAGCACAAACATAGCGCGATGTGCAATGTAGTCAGCGACATCTAGTGTTGAATTGGGGAGCTAAAAGAATGAGTACAAAAAAATGTGACCCACAGAACAAGTTTTCTTGATTTAATCGCGGACTGAAATTAGTAGTCTATTTCACAAATTATCGATTTTTATTTTATTTTCAGTTGAAAAAACTAAGTTTGGAGTTCTTTTGTACATTTTTTCTTTAAAATGATCTAGATTTTGAAATGAAATGAAACGTTTTTATTTCAGATCGAGATCCATACACACTCACACAAATAATTAAGACAAAAATATGACACCTAGTTTGACTTGTAACGTTCATTACCGTAGTTTCTGCGCTACTTTGAATAAAACCTTTTTTAACCGACTTCAAAAAAGGAGGAAGTTCAACGCGTACATAACTTTTTTCATGTTTCATTTTCGTTTAATTTCAATGTTGTTTCTGGACATGGTTAGTAGTCAAAATATAGTTAGACATGCTGAACGCTGAAAATAAATTAGACGGATAATAAAAAATCAAACCTTAGATATTCCTGAAGTTTTGAGCAAAAAAAGTAAACAAAACTCTCTCTCTCTCTTTCTCTCGTTATTTTCCAGCTTATGTAGACTTTCAGGACAAAAATGCTAGTAGGTAGCAAATTTTTCGTTTTGTGTCTGGCTGGCGCGGGCTGCGTGCAAAATGAATCTGTGGACTGTAAATTGCACGATGTACTGTACTACAGACTGTCAACTAAGTTTTCTTATATATCGTTATCGTTATCAACCCTTAAATGTCCCCACTGCTGGGGCACTTCTTTCTTATATATATTTTCTTTATATTTAATGGCCTAGTCGAACAGATTGGAACCAATCACTTGAATCAGTGGCATTATTTTCGAGCGCTTCCGTGCTTTGCAATGGCAGTCGTTAAGCCGTGTCAGAGGCCTCATGAGCGGTTTGATAACATCTGACAGCCCGCATTGTAAGCCCGCACTGTCTTACAACCCTCCACCAACCCGGACTTGACCCCCGTGGTGGAGGTGGAGTATGCCCTTACTTTTCTGTGATGCAGGATGAGACCCGTGCCCCAGCAGTGGGGATACAAGGGTTGATATCGTATCTCTAAAGGAAAATAATCGGAATCTTGTAGGAGCACTTTGTTGCCAGTCTGTCCGTCAGCCTGTCAAGACAATTTACCTCGGGAACGCGTGGAAGTATCTAGCTGACATTAAAACCACATATTGTCTGGTGCAAATATCAAACTTTTCATTAAAAAATAGATACGGCTTTCTATACAACAAAAAATTGAGTTTGGGTGATCTGATCTGATCTGAAAATACATTTGTAATTGAAAAAGTTTGAAGTTCGGAAAAAGCTTGGAAGTTTGCGAAACTCGTTTCCTGTTACGTGTGATTGCGTGAGATCGTTTGTTACATTCGTATCTACCCACCTACTATGAATACAGTATCAATTTATCAGCCCATATTCGTCCACTGCTGGACGTAGGCCATTCTTACCCAGCCACTCCCAGCAATCTGCTTCAGATCCTTGATCCAGCGAGCTGGTCATCCTACACTGCGTTTGTCACTTCGTGGTCTCCACTTGAGAACCTTTGCACCATCGACCATCGGTTCTTCAGCATATGTGACCAGCCCACTGCCGCTTCAATATAAATGCAAGTACTTAATACTAATAATACCACATAATACCAATAGCGGAACAAAACGAAAAACGAAAAATATTTTGACCCAAGTCTTTCTGTCAAAACTGAAGACTTTCTTTATACCGTGGTCACAATAGCTTTAGCTGTGAATGCTAGCCAAGTTGCAAATTCGATAGTGAAGACCTACGCAATCATTTAAATCGCAGTTGACACTGGCAAAGCCAGCAACGCTGCATCACTTCCTTGGTAATCTAGGTATAGAACTTGGTACGTTTTTCACATTTACACATTATTGCAGTGTTGTAAACTGTCTTATGAACATGTGTTATAATTTATAAACTAAAAGTAATGATAAAATTAACAAAAAGTATAAAAAATATAAAAACATGTACGACGAGAGGTGGACCAGTCTGGGTAGTAGTGTAATGTTGTATAACTTTAATAAATAATAAAAACTGGAACGACTTCAACTGCTGCTTTATTTATAGATACTGTTATTTTATAACAAAACAGAAAAACTGGATAAAAACGGATAGGCAGGTAAAATAGTCAGATCTAGTCAACGAGTGAGGTGGTAATGATGAAAAATGAGGGAAATCGAAAAATGTGTGACGTAATTTTAAATTAATATAAATTAATGAAAATATTGAAAGTGATAAGTAGATAGAAAAAGAAATATAAAAAATGGTGTGAAGAGGTTTGCAGCGTTACACGATGGCACGAGGCACACGTATTGTGGCGCTGTCTTTTGTTGTCTTAGGATTAAGTACCTACGTACTCAGTTTTAAAGATATGTGTTATTTCTGTTTAGTGTACTGGTACTCATTGTTGGATGTATATTGTTTCAGAGTAGCTGTAGATAGAACATTCAGAAGCTCCCAGTACATACATGAAAGTCTTAACAAAGAAATCAAAATTAAAAAACCTATTTAGAGGCTAAAAATTCCACCCATGCCGGGATTCGTACCCGCGACTTCTGGCTATCCGTGCCAGCGCTCTTTTTAACTGAGCTAATGGGCGACTCACCGGCATAAGTGAAATTTCGAACCTCTTTACAATATTCTCTGTATTACATACAGAGAATATTACGTAAATAGGTTTTTAAATTGTCCTTAGCACGGGTTAGTGTTAGTGCATTAAAAAGAGTAAAATCTAAATTAGTTAAAGAAAATGTTCATTTACGGTATACAATAAAGAATATTCTTAGATAACAATATTCTTTATTGTATACCGGAAATTAGCATTTTCTTTAACTAATTGTGATTTTGGCTGAATTCTACGAGGATTTACAGGAGGAATCAATCACTTCAGGTATTAACCATGTGGCGGTAGAAAACTAGTCGGCGATCAGTTGATACATGGAAGGGTTAAGTTACCATAGTGTCTGTGGATGCCTTTCAGCCTTTTTGGCAACTAACTTTTGCAACCGTTGCGAAAGAGGACTTTTTCTTCTTTATTGGCAAAGAGACCGCGAAATATGCTAGAATAGTCGAAAGCTTGTAGCCAGCAGTCAGCAGAGGTAGGCTTAGTGATTGTGAAAGCACAACCATGTATAAAACGTTCATAACTGGCTATCCATAGCTTTTTACATCCTCTTCCATATGTGGGGACACATTTATTCTTCTTCTTCAGGCTATT
Organism: Yponomeuta sedellus; assembly: GCA_934045075.1. Lineage (NCBI taxonomy): Eukaryota > Metazoa > Arthropoda > Insecta > Lepidoptera > Yponomeutidae > Yponomeuta > Yponomeuta sedellus. The sequence goes on along the minus strand of OW203734.1, from coordinate 21,191,004 downwards.
AGGGGAGGGCTATGTCCACTGCTGGACATAGCCCTCCCCTAATGAGCGCCACAGCGCAAGGTTGTGCCATCATTGGGGGTAATGCCCATAATCCCCACGCTGGGCATGCGGGTTGGTTGCTGCAGGGCGCGCTGCTGCCCACCCACACCCTCACATTTATTATTTACAAAAAATCCATATGTCAGTAATATATTAAAGTTTAACGAAGATTAAGCGATTTTTCTAAAATTATATTAAATCTGTGAAAAAACAGCTCGCAGTGTCATGGCGTCGAATCTGACGTCACGGTCAGGTAAACAAACATCGTAATCACTAGCAGTAACAACAAAGCACGGCTAAAGTTTACCAACATTAACTTAAGCGTGACGTCACGCGGTGTGATGGGGTGTTTCAGAAAAATGGCTGAAAGAAGTAGGTATCATAATGTTTTGTTTTATTGAAAGTATTGGTAATCTGTTTTTTTATAAAGCTAAATCAGTGTTTTTAATATGACTGTGCTTCCCCCTAATATCGTTAAATCTTTGATTATTGATACTGTCGTCCCGCCTATTAAAATTCAATAGTATGGCAGAAGAACCAAGAAATGAGGATTAATGCAGTAGAAATGAGGTCCTTGAGAAGTATGCGTGGCGTTACTTTCAATTATAGAATATGCAATAATATGTTTAAAGCATTTTGTGGACTGGAAGAGGCTGTAGTGACTAGAATTGAGATTCGGTCGTTCCGTTGGTTTCGACATAAGGATAGGATGAAGGAAGAAAAATTGACAAAATAAACATTTCATATTGAGTGGAAGGGCCGGTAAGGGGCGTCCCAAGCGGCCCTACTTTGACTAAAGAGGGGATGTATCGTGAAGGGCAAAGTAAGAATTATTGTTATGATTATTTTAATTCTTTATTACACTTATGAAATGAGTAAGTGTATAAGTGCAAGGTTAAGGGCGTACCCGAAACCGGTGTGCAACGATTAATGAATGTTCATGAAACGAAAGAGATAGAGGTGTGGTCTTAATTTTTACATTTATACATGTGTATGCATGTGTGTCAAAAACAAAATTGAGCAGAACAATACTTAACATATTATTATATAAAGTTGCGTGTGTGTGCGTTTGTGTGTGTATATATGTATGATACAATATCTACCAGGCTTTCTTAATCGTGTGCCAGCTGTTGGTGATATTCCGTAGCGAACTGCGAGGCCTCTTTCTGGCCTCTATTCATTAGTAAGGCACATGACGGGAGATTGGGTTTGTTCAGCTTTCTACCACTTTCCACTGTGAGCGGGCTCAACGTGGTTATTGTCTGCTGACGTTTTGGCTAGCAGCACTCACTGAAAATTAGCTTCTATGACGTTCGCTCACGTTGGACCGCAGATAGCTAGCGATATATAGATAGAATATTCTTCATTGCATGTACACCCGGAATTACATAGGAGACTTAAAAAATAACATAGTGCAGTATAGGTGGCCGGCCTTATTACTAAAAGTAATTTATTCCAGCCAACATTTGATTAAAAAAAAGAAACTGATGGACGGGTAGTCGGCGCAACTAAACAATATTTCTTCAGCTCTGGTCTGGATATATCTGTGTATTTATATTATATATACCTTAGAGAATAAAGTACTATTTAGTGCTATTAAGTCAAATACAAAAAGTAATGTAGCACAGCAGTAAAATTTATTTAACTGTAAAGTTACTAACACAGTTTAGGTCACCATTGTTACTAACATTATATGGATACTGCCTAAAATAAAGAATTTCTATTTTATTTTAAGTACCTACTACTATTTCTGGTAGTGTAACAAGTTTTTGACTATAGTACCAAAGTCGAGAAATTGAACACGTCGGCTGATATTTCTTGAATTAATAAATGACCTGGGACCCTCCTAGGTCATTGAAGTGGTTCCTCCGGAAAGGACTACTTCCTATTACCTTCCTTTTGATTTATCACTAATCAGACTTAAGTCGAGTCACTCAACTTTGAAGTCCCTGCTCTCGACCGAAGCTACATCTCCACTAATATCATAAAAAGGAAAAATTAACATGTTTGTATTTAGACCAATTCTATCTCTAACTTCGCCAACTTAACAATAGGACTAATAATAGTTATTTACTAGGCCGGTGAATTGATCTTTACAAACGAATAAAAGAATATGTAAGCCCGAGACGAAGTTGAGAGCGTACCATAGTCAAGACTAAATTTCAAACTGTAAATATCAGTGCATACGTGTATCATACAACATTTTTCAATTGCGAGAAAAAATTACAACAGGTATACGAAACTTTTATCACTCGAATAACCGCGTCGCAGCAACTTTGACGTTTATAAATATGAAAATGGCGGGCACAGAATAACAATTTCTTCGTCTCAACTTTTTAATTAAAACTGTTTTTACACGGATTTTTGCTCGTTCATTACATTTTTACAATTTTCCAACGTTTCGGCACTTTTTCAGGTGCCGTGGTCCCGGATGACTTTTCAACTTTTTAGTTCAATATAAAAGTGAGACAACTGTATTGAGCAAAATCGAATAAGGAGGTTCGATCATTCGGCCTATTTATTCTCGTAATGGACACTTCTTTGTAGAGGTTTTATCGAAAAAAAAACCGTAAAGAATACGCACGCCACCACACAACGGAGCGTGCGGTAAAACATGTACTTATTTGAGAGTACCTACTTTACAGCGCGCTCCGTAGTATAACTTTCGAACAATGTGTACTGGCTACGTAAATGCAGTTTTAGAGCAAAAGTGTTCAAAACATATTTTCATTTCCATAGACAAAGATGATAGGAGTGAAATGTTGTCAATTTACTAGCGAAGTATCAAACATATACTTTGTCCAAAAAGTGTAGAAATTAAACAGTATGGTTTTGGTCAGACTTTTTGTCTGTGTTAGTTAATTTCTTGCACTTAAAAGCATTATAAAAATATACAGTCATTGCATTAAAAAATGTATTGTGCTTAATCAAAGGTAGTAAATGCTTTAATTTTCGATAATACCACTTATAAAGTTTCACTTTCGTTTTCTTGAATTTTTGGACAAACTGTATGTCGGAATGTATTAGTGTGTCTCAGTAATGTTTAGAATATTTAAATAAAAAGTGTTTCGTCCAAAAAACCAGAGATAGGAAATATTGCCAGATGACAGTTAATAGGCTAATAATTATTAGTTTACCACGCGAACGTAGTCGCGGGCACTGCTAGTTACCAATAAGTACCAAGGCCGGGCCTCGCTGCGGGTATCCATCGCCCGCTGAGTTCCCGCCTTGGGGATTTTCACCCGACGGGGAGCCTAATTCAGGGAAATACAGGCGTGAAACATCAGCGATGGCCTAGAAGTGTTTCATGTATAATGCTGCGTAAGAACTGTCATTAAGAGGTGTTGTTCCGTGCGGTTAAAATTGAGGATGTATGTACCTGTATTAGAATTATAGAATGTAAAGTAACGCAGTTATTTATTATCGATTAATTAAACCTTTTTCATAACAAGAATCTCAAAGGTTGTCTGGAAGAGATCGCTTTTAGTGATAAGGCCGCCGTATGTACTCTTAGGTAAAGAAATATCTATGAAATTTTCATTTTATGTACCATAAAATGCTTTTATGTACCATATCTATCTCAATTATTTTAGGTTGTCCGGAAGAGATCGCGATATACGGAAATACTTAGATATGTAAACGTTATTATGTATTTCGTTTTCTGGTGTGCACAATAAGGAGTTCTAATCTAATCTTTTCTTTCATGCATTTTTGAAAATGAAATTGATCATTTTTTTAAAAAGGAAAATAATTGAATTTTAGACGCTTATAATGATGGCCAACATTACTACTTTTAGAACGAAACACGATATTGATATGCCGTAGATGTTTTTTTATGTGTGTGGCATTGGATGACTTACAGCTGCAGAACATCCCTTCAGCTTTCAGATTTGATTTATCTGGGACGTCACTGGAAGAAATCGCTGTTTGCGATTAGTTCGCTCCAGGGGATTTCCTGAACTTGGGGGTCTCGTAAGAAATAAAATGTTTGCATATTTTTTATGTAACTAAGAGCCAAGAACTGGAAGGAAACTTGTGACAGTGTTTAAGAGGGAAGTTTAGAAAGGTTTGGTGAAACTTAAACTTGGTCGGCTTCGGTGGCGCAGCGGTTTAGCAAGCTGACTGTAAAACGGAAGGTCTCGGGTTCGATCCCCGGCCGGGTCAAAATAGGAAACGAACTTTTCTAGTTTGTCTCGGGTCTTGGATGATATCTATGTATTTATTGTATTAAATCTATCGTCGAGTTAGCACTTAGAACACAAGTCATTTAGTTATACTTAGTGTAGGGCTAACGAGATCTGTGTAATATGTCCATGAATATTTATGTTTATATTTTGTTTAAGGAGGGTTTTAGAATACTCATCATCATAACTATTAACTATTATTATGAGAGGAACCAAAATTATATGAAAATCGAAAATAGGAAAAACGGTCTCGGAAAACAGCTGTTTCAGACATTCTCTGTAGTAAATATTAAAATTTTGCATGGAACAGCAGATTTTTTAAACATATTATTTCAGAGGTGGGGTCGCGCGATAAAAGTTGTTTATCTCGGAAGCGAGAAACCCGAAGAAGAGGATGGATAGTGCAATGGAGGCATGTACCAATTACTTTGTCAAGTCATAGTAGCAATACCACTCTCTGACTGTGAAGGAAAACATCGTGAGGAAACCTGATTGCTTGAGGTATCAAATCGGCTCAATTGCTGAGGTATTTGAATACCTCAGCAATTGAGCCCATACTCTCTCTCTGAAAGAAGGCCTATGCCCTAAAGTGCGACGTTTATAGGCTACATAAAAAAATGGTGAGTAGATCTGTATAACAGTTTGGTACCATTTAATAAATTGTTTTATAACTGTGAATAAATAAAATAAAAAAGCCCCCGGAACCTTCTGAAACACGACGCAAAAAAGAGTGAGTGTGAAAATGAAAAACATTTTTTAATACATTTTCTCAAAAAGTGACGTATTGCAGGGACGTGTAACGTGCGGGATGTGGGCTATTACACACTCGTGCTTTTTTTACCTTTCCCGAACTCGTGCGTTCTCTCTCCCAACTGTCAAAATAATGTCTAATAAAAAGAAAAACCAAACCATGAAGTTGTTACTAAAAAAAATCATAGAAGTTTTTATGATTCATGCAACGTATATTTCTAAAAAGAAGCTACTAATTTGTTTCAATATCTGATTTAATAATTTGATTGAATGAGTTAGGTTAGGTTTCATTTCATTTCATCTCATTAAATTTAATTTTCATTTCATATCAATAAAAAAATCCTACTGAAGACTGGCTGTATGAGCATAGTTCCCTTTGCCTACCAGAATGGGTGAAGAAAAAAAAAATCACTGCTTATATTCTTTTACGGTTGGCGCCATTTTACAAATATTTTTTCTTTATTAAATTGATTATTTTTTTCGCAACTGTATTAAAAACAGTCGTTCAGTACACGTGCGGATCCGTCATTGCAACTTATTCCGACTGTCAACCCTCCCCTTCGGCTGCGCCTCGGCTCGGGTAGACATTTGTCGGAACTCTTTGCAATGACAGCCTTTCCGTACTTGTAATGAAATATATTATATTTCCATTGTAACACATGAACGTGACACAAAAACAAAACAAAACAATGCGCTGTTCCTGCATTTGTGGAGAGCTTAAATAACGCTGTAAGTGTTTTGCTGTATGGGTGCTTCTTCGAGCAAGGTGTTCTTTGGTGATTTGCGTGGCAATTTTAAAACTTAACATTTTTTTTAAATTGACATCTGAATCTTAAATTATACGTATAAATAATACTTTTAAAGGAAGAGGCAGCTCGGAGAGCGATATACTTACAGAGATAATCGAGGTTAAAAAGTTGGTGGCCACGCAAATCACAAAACTCCCCATGAAAATGATATTGTTAAATTGAACTTTCTCAATCGAGTTGTTTATTGTTATTTCATATTGAAAAGGAGTTATTATTACTTATAATGTTTATCAGATAAAATAATAGGTAAAGAAGTAACTAAAAAAAATTGTTTTTTACTAGAATCAGTCGAGCACTATTTATTATTAGTTGAAGATAAATTATTACAAATGTATAACACTAATTAAAACATTTTATAAAATTAACACTTTCTCTTATCTGTAATCAGTCATTTCGTAGGAACATAATCTGTATTTTTAATTATCACAATCATAGACTTAAACTTATATGTATTTTTATTTATATTTTTAATATAAATTCTTAAAAAATCGAATCATCGAAATCGCTGGAGTCTTCTTCGTCTTTATTAAGACAGGAAATAACATCTTTGGTAGATTTTGGGGTCATCAGTTCTTCGTATTCTTTGGTCAGGCCTGGAACCCAAAAGCTATCATTGTCTGACAGTTCAATATCATCCGTTGATAGTTTCACATCATAATTCTTTTTGGCCGGTTTAATTTCAACTCTCGTTTCCAAAATACATCCACTTAGTCCTGGTTTTAATAAGATATTTGATAGTATCACTGGTTTATCCTTTACTGCTTTTACAGAGTTCTTTCTTCTTAATTTTTCTTCTCTTGTTAACGGCATTTTTGGTCTGAAATGTAAATTCCATTGAAATTTAATATACTTAAAGGTATAGATAGAAAATCGAATGCTATTTAATAATTGTAAGGTATTTGTAAAATCAGAAACCCATAAACTGTGACATAAAAAAATATTATCATAAAAAACTCAAACTTATTTCATTTGCGTGGTTAAAAATTGATTTTCGTGGGTCAAAACTACCACGTAAACCACGCAAATCACGACCACGAAAGTCAAAATAAACCCGTTTATGTTAAAACCTTAAAATACCTTTTGAGCAAATTAACTGTGTTCTGTACATAAATTTCTTTACCTAATATTTGTTCGCTACAATATATTATTCAATAAATAAATTCATAGTTACTGGAGAAAATAGTACCACGCAAATCAAAGTTTTGAGAAACCATGCTCCCTGGGAGCCTGATCCTGAGCCATGTAAGTTATTTACGTCGTTCCAAAATTGTTTACTTATTGTGTTTGAACTATTGTGTTTCTCCTCTAAATGTGTTTTAATTTATTGTTTTATGTGTGGTGTGTAATTGTGCTTTTTGAATCCATTATACCGTAACAGTTGATTTATTTGCTGTTTAATTTGCTATTTCCTCAGAATAGTTAACAAATTTACAGATCACAATATAATGTAGGTAGGCTAATTTATTTTTATTTATTTATCGTATGGCATTTTACAATGGCCTCACAACCAGACACAATGCGTTTATAATTAATAATAATGAAATGTCAAAAATTTGAAGTCAAAATTTACAATTATTAAGGTACGTAACCGAGTCGCCGGAGAGGTTTATGAAATCATCTTTCATCCCATGATACTTGGTCAATTCACATTCGTAGACTATGTGATCAATGGTTTTTTGTGGGTGACCGCATTCGCAGGCGGCCGAATCACACCAGCCCCATTTGTGCCATAGGTAGGCACAATTGCCCACACCCGTCCTGAGGCGGTTTAGGCGGCACCAAACGTTTCGCGTTGTTTTGAAGCCCGCGGGTCGTTCCTGGGTGTTGAGTTCAAAAATGTCTTTTCGAGAGCTGTTGGTTTTCCACTCATCTAACCATGCATTGTTAGGACTCCACAAAGGGTTATAGGTATGATAGGATTTGGCTGGTGGGTCGCGTGACTTAAGCCTTGTAGTCGCAAGATGGCACAGGTCATCGTTAATGGGTAGTAACGGGTTTGTCGCAATTTTCTCGAGCTCTCGTTTCAGGCACATTTCTCTACGGATGTGTGGGGGAGCGATATTGCTGAGAGCAGGCAGCCAGTAGGTTGGGGTTGGCATTATGCATCCAGTAATTAACCTCATCGTGTGGTTGAGTTCTGTATCTACCGCCGCCACGTGAACGCTGTTCTTCCACACAGGGGCACAGTATTCGGCCGTTGAATAAACCAGTGCCATGGCCGAGGTCTTTAGGCATGCAGCGCTAGTGCCCCAGGAGGTACCAGTGAGCTTTTGTATGATACTGTTTCTGCTTTTCATTTTTCCTGCCAGTTTACTGAGATGTTGTTTGTATGTGAGACTCCTATCGAGGGTAACTCCGAGGTATTTCGGGTAAGGGTTATGCTGAAGAGTGATGTTTCGGAATCTCACATTTAGTTTTTTGTCTGCTTGTTTGTTGTTGAGGTGGAAGCAGCTTACTTCTGTCTTAGTCGCGTTGGGGCACAGACGCCAATGTTTGTAGTACTCGTCCATCGCCATCAGATCTGCTTCCAGTACCTTTTCGGCAGTCTCAAAGCTTTTAGTCTGGGTTACTAGGGCTAGGTCGTCAGCGTATCCAAATTTCCTTGATGAAGTGCCAGGGAAGTCGTGAGTATACACATTGAAAAGTAGCGGGGCCAGCACTGAGTTTTGCGGAAGGCCATTATTTAGGGATCGTCTACTGCTTGAGTGTTCGCCTAGAAATACCTGGAATGGTCTGTTCGTAAGGGCATCCTCTATAAGTCTGTAGATCCTTATGCATGGTATGATCTTGAGGAGTTTGATTAGTAGCCCTTGCCTCCATACGGTGTCGTAAGCAGCCGTTAGGTCGATGAAGGCAACCGATGACTTCTCACCACGCTGAAAACCTCTTTCTATATGAGTGGTTAATGCAAGAACTTGATCGCAGCAGTTTCGTTTCGGGCGAAAGCCTGCCTGCTCTTGAGGGATGTTCTGATGAATTGTGTCCGAAATGCGGTTGTAGATTATTCGTTCCAGCAGCTTGTACACGATGCTCAGGAGTGCTATGGGCCGGTAGCTTTCTGCATTGTCTTCAGGTTTTTCCGGCTTCAGTATAGCAATTACTTTGGAAGCTTTAAGTTCGGGTGGAATCTTTCCTGTTAAAATGATGTTAGAGAAGAACTTTGCCAGCCATGTCTGCACTCGTGGGCCACTGTTCTTTAAGAACTCCGGGAATATTCCGTCATCTCCACAGGCTTTGTTCATTTTTATATGCTTGATAGCGAGAGTTACTTCGCCGACCTGTACGGGGGCGCTATACATACTATTGGGTGTTGTTATGGATTTTATAGTTTTTAGTTCTTTACGTATTTTGCGTGTGTGGGCTTTGTGGCTGGGGGCTTTTGAGAGGAGCACTATTCTGTTTGCTATGTCATTCGGGCTAGCATTGCTGAGCTTGGGTTTCATAGTTGATGTTTTCCCTGTAGTTAGCCTTCTTAGAATGTGCCATGCCTTTCGGCTAGAATGCGTAAAGTTCATATTGCCCACGGTGTTTTCCCATTTTTCCTGTCTAGCATGGTCCAAGGATTCAATAAGTTGATGGGCTGTGTTCTTGTCGGCAGTCCTATTGAATTCTTGCCAGAGCTCCTCTGTACTGTCGTTCCAGCAGGGGATGTACTGTTTTCTGTACCCTCGTGGAATCGATTGCTTAGCTACGGCTATTAGTAGTCCTTTAAATCTACCGAAGTTACTAGGCAAGGGTTCGATCCATCGTATACATTCGTCCAGTTTTTTGGCGTAGTTTTCCCAGTTGGCCTTTTGGAAATTCCAACGAGGGCCAGGGTAGGATTGGACTATCGGTATTTTTAGTCCAATTTCTATTAGAACGGGTCGGTGTTGGCTTTTTGGAAAGTCCGTTAGGATTGTTTTCTGTACAGGTAGGGGGCGGTTTTCTTGATCTTTGGACACGAAGACAAGGTCCGGATTATAGTCTCTTCCCCATCGGGCGGATTTGAATGAGCCACTGCTTTTATTATCGTGTACAAGGAATGAGTTTGATTTGTCGGCCCAGTCTACTAGTCTTTTACCATTCTCATCGCTGTTGTTATAGCCCCAGTTTGTGTGATGGCTGTTGAAGTCTCCTATGTATATGGAGGGGTGATCGAGCCCCTGTAAGGCTGGCAACGGCCATTGGCTTTTCGGTGGCTTATAAATGTTAGTGATCTTAGTTTCACCTAGCTCAATTGATGTAGTGGCGATGTTCTCGTTGTCTATATTGTTCGAGATGACAGTAGCAGATTGTGCTATAGAATGGTGCAGGTAGATTGCAGTGCCATATTGTGCGTGGTAGGTAGCTGCGACTAGGTTGTAGCCGGCGATATCCCCTCTCCGGGCGAGTTGAGCAGCGTCCGGTGTGTGCGTTTCTTGAAGCAGCACAACGTCAATGTCAAGTTCATATAGTACCTTTTGTAAGCATTCTGTTTTAGATCGGCTTATGCCTTCTACGTTAAGGGAGCAGATACGGATTGTAGGTCCGATATCTTTTGTCAATGGGCTCTTAGAAGAGCCGTTTGGTTTAGCATTGTGTTTATTCAGGAGCATTGTATAGTGTAGTAGACCAGTGTTTGCTGCGAGGCTCTCACTGGTCTAATAGAAATGCATAATAGAATTTCAATTGTATTACTTCTAGATATTTGTCTATACAACATTTATTAGCTTTCCAAATTCACTGTCAGTATCTATTTGCTCTTTCTTGATTATCATATTACATTACTAAAGTCAGCTTTCTAATTAACATGCTCTTGTAAAAAAAGTAAGGTTAGCTTTCATAATGCTCTCTATTATTTCTTCCAATCTCACACACGCACGCCGGTTCCGGGTACTTTTTATCTTTCCCTTTGCTAATACATCCGCTATTTGGTCGATGTATGTCCGCCTGGGACGTCCCTTACCAGCCCTTCCACTCACATTCGCAATATATATTTGTTTATCTCGTTTCTTTTTAGGAATCCGAAGAGACCGTACGACGTTAGTATTTACTTTGGGAAATGCGCAGTTCCGGCAAATGCCGGTGCTTTGTCTTTAAACAGGAAATTGAATCCACGCCGGGATCTACAAGTCTTCCTCTTCTCGTTAAAAGCTTTGTAGGAGAAAAAAGTCCTAGAAATGAAACCAAATGAATCAGCATAAAATTTTTAATCTAGTCTGATCAAGATCCTATAATTATTTACATTTATTTTTTTAAAAACCGCGCTTCGCCTTATTTAATTAGTACAAGAAAGATGGCTTGCTTAGCTGTATAAAAGTAACGCATAGTATCGATGTAAAATAAAACAATGTTCGATCAAAAGTTTACATTATTGTGCATCTCCTATTGGAGGTCAGTCATCATTGTAGACCTGACTCCAGGTACCCTCATGCTATTAGATCTGGCAGTCAGAGCAACCACAAAAATTATTTTAAATTTATTAAACGTAAGGCTCAATCTATAAATTAACTGAATGATATGCTAAGCTAAGCATGATTAATAATAATTAAATCCTACATATTTTTACATATAATACATAAACTCACGCTTGTGTCCAGGGAGGGTAGACAGAAGGTTGGCCACTTGCTATGATCCTAAGAAACCTCTTTGACTTAATTTTCTTACTTTTAAATTATTATATAAATTCCTATCTATACCGTACCATAACATACTCGAGCTAGAAAAAGGTTACTAACTTTGCTACCTTCTTCTCCAGAGAAGAGTGCTATACATACAGTTATATGTATAGCACTTTTCTCTGGAAGATTCATACCAATCATCCATGACACTACAACACACCTGCTTTTGACTGATTGATCGCAAATAAAATAATGGAAAAAAACATATCCACAAGTCTCTCATAACGTAGGTATTACGAAGATGCTAGTCGCGCATTTAAATAAATAATAAATAAATGTTCATGGACATATTACTCAGATCAAGTAGGCCCTATACTAAGTACAACTAAATGACTTGTGAATGCTAACTCGACGATAGATTTAATACAATAAATACATAGATAACATCCAAGACCCGAGACAAACTAGAAAAGTTCGTTTCCTAGTTTGACCCGACCGGGGATCGAACCCGAGACCTTCGGTTTTACAGTCAGCGTGCCAAACCGCTACGCCACCGAGACCGACATGTCAAAAGTCGCCATTTTCGAGCAAATTCTGACATTTCAGCGCCAAAATACGCGTGACCCGTGCCCATGCTGCAGAATATCAATCCGTCAATACCGCAATGAAAGCAATTTCCCGACAAATTAATTACGTTTTCATGGCGACCCGCCGAGTAGCGCGAAAAAAATATAACCGGGCACTGTTTGCGTACAGTTTCAATTTGCGATGCAAATACTGAAGTGGCGGCGGCGGAATGATGCAACGGGCGGGTGATGACGATGGTCATCGCTGTGAATAGAGATTAGAGGTTTAATCTCGAAGAAGTTTAAACGTTTCTCGCAATGACGTCTGCTGGATTGGTGCGCTATGTTTTTTTTTTGGCTAGTGAAACTTATGCTCGTGAGAATTGACGAAAACGCGACCTTTTAGAAGCTTAACTCTTCTTTCTCCGTTTGTCGTTGACATAGTAACAATTCCATTAAAATTTGACTGTAGAAAAAGATAAAAGAAGGTTGATTGGTCGCTCGGCAACAGCTAGTAATGTGCAAGTGACACTTATATATAGAAATAGGGCCTTAGAAGTAGACGAAAACTCTGCTGTTAATTACTATTTTGTTTCGAACAACAACCACTTGGAATGAAAACTCGAGAGCGATCTCAGGAGTAAAGCGCTGCATAAGTTCGGCCTTAATTATAATTTATATTATATGACGCCGTTTCAATTCCATTTATTAGTAAAAAATATAGTTCTTATATTTAATCGTATTTTTTACATCAGACGAATGAAATGATTACTTAGATTCATACATATTCAAAAGTTTATCTACGTTTTTATTTCGACTCGTAAAACCAGGACTCATAAAACTGCTTGGCCGTCCCAGATATCGCTGGTAGGGTGAAGCGGCCAAATCAACAAACAGGTCAGGTGCAGGATAGGTGACCGTGCCGTGACTACCGCTAGTGGCAGTTTTTCCTAGCGATTCCGTGCTTCGTAAGGGATGTGAAGCCGTTGGCTCTCATGTACTGCCAGTCGTTAAGACGTTTTAGAGGCCTTATGGGCGGCTTGATAACTTCTGACAGTAAGCCGCGTCGCTGTCTTACAATCCTCCACCAACTCGTGCCCCAGCAGTGGGGACATACAAGGGTTGATATTGAAGCGGCTGCCTCACTACCACCACTCACCGTATCCGGTTTCTCAATAACCTGTTTATCTACTATTTGTGTCAGCACACGTTTGAGGTACGAGAAACCGGGGGTAAGAGCGCCTCGTCTCCAAAGCCATCGCCGTCGCGTAATCGCGTCGGCTGGGTGGTGCAGGCAGGTGCCGGTTGCCGGGCAACGGCTGCAGGAAGCTGCACAATCGATGCCAGACGGGCGGCCGCCTCTGGATCAATGTGTCTCTAGTACTACGCCCGGGAAACCAACCCCGCTCGCCTGTGTGAGTTACCTCCGTCCCTCTCGCACTTACCACCAGCATATAAAGACCTGCGAGGCGTCATTGCCTCCCCGCGCAATGCACCGCTCCTCTGACAGAGAGGGAAGCGCGGTAGCTCAAGCAAAATCGGTCGCGTGCAGTTTCCAGCTGTGTGCGGGATTTTCCCCGGCCGAGTTTGTTTGTGTGAGTTCGTTAAGGAGTGTGGGTCTGTGGGGGTGTGTTCGTTTGTGAATCGCTGGTTGTTGTGTTAGATCTCCGACGATGCCGGAAGCGTCTAAATACAGGGTGTTACCTTTTGAGCGATTATTGGGGCGTGAACGGCTTGTAAGTAATTGCCATTATTAAAATGCTCCTTTTGTCTCGTAGCGCATTGACACGGTTTTCAAGCGAGAGTTTTCCGGGATTTCCCTGTACTTACAAGTACAGGGAAATCATAAAGTTGTGGGTTATATACAAATTCTAAATTCAATTTACTTTTTCTTCGCTTTATTTCCCTTTACACGACTGCCATAATAGGGTGTAATATCTTTATGTTCATTGCTTCATGAAGGCGTTGGCGTCGCAGCGCCATGGCTTTTAGTAGCGAGACGAATGCGCAGTGTTAAAAATTAAAATTAATTAATAAGCAGTGTCACCACAATTCAAATCGCGAGATAACATCATAAGGATTTTTTTATGTCCCACTACTGGGCACAGTCAGTCACTCAGGTTTCGTCGCGATGATTTCCTTCATCGCTAGCGAGTGGTATTGCTACCATAATTGTACATAACATAGATAACAAAGTCATTGGTACATGCCCGCACTGGGAATCAAACCTGGGTCTCTCGCTTCCGACTCCATTGTTCTACCCATTGGGCTACGGCCGCTCTAAGTTATTGTAAAGATCAAATTTATTTCATAGGTTACATAACTGGTATTAAAAACGAAACGGAGTTTCCTTGATGTTAAAATTAGTGAATAAGTTAAATCTAAATATTAACAAAACAAACCTAAATATAAAAACCTATTTAGAGGCTAAAAATTCCACCCATGCCGAGACTCGAGCCCGTGACCTCTGGCTAACCGTACCAGAGGTCACGTGGAATTGTTAGCCCCTAAATAGGTTTTTATAATAGTTCTTAGCACGGGTTAGTGCATTAAAAAGGATATAAACCTAAATATATTTATAAATTAATTAATTTAAAACACTACCTAAAAGCCAATTACTGCGCCCAGATCACCGCCGCCTCCGCCTCCGTCCCCAGTATGCTGGCTACATTATTTCGTTACTGTAACTAAATATTTTTTATCTTTATCTTCCCCCAAATGCCTCTCACGGTCCCTTGCCATCCACATCCACGGATCCTCCGCCGACTCAACTATATCGTCGCACTATCGGGCTGCTAATCTGCCCTGCCTATACCCAGCAGTGGGCAGCGGTGCCGGTGGGCCGATAGTGATGATAATCTATTATAATTATATTATTATATGTGACTTGTATTTTTTTTTTTAAATTAGCCACTGCTGTGTCCCACTGCTGGGCAAAGGCCTCCCCTTCAGATTCTACTCCTCTTTGCTGACGGCCAATGCTTCCCACCCAGGTAAATTTTTGGTCTGGTCGTCACACCATCTCCGCCTTGGCCTGCCACGTCGTCGGTAGCCATCGCACGGGACCTAATCAGTGTGACATGTAATTAATAGATACTTTTATCTTTGCAGTCGAGTTTTTTCTGTTAAAATTTTTGCGAAGAACCTAAAAAGGCAGATGGAAATGCGAATACATAAGGATTATACACCGCATTAAAGCCGGAAAGGTATTATGGCAAAAGTGCGTTTTTCAACCCAAAATACAGGAGCCGATCCCTCGGGATTACTGTGTTTCAGAACGTAGTAGGTAGAAGAGAGGAACTCGCAACCAATCAATATTATAAGCATGAATTTTGCGAGAAATTGAACCTTAAGTCAGTGGTAATTGAGACGGGTTTTAATAAGCCCTAATTGGGAGGGGAAAATCCTATTGATAATATTTTGATGACTCGCGGAAAGCTCGATGTATAAGGGCCGTTAGTAAGAAATATTTTAAGGGCCCTCTAATTTGTTGTTCAAATCACTCTCTCTCTTCTCTCTTTCTCTCTCTCTCTCACGATTGCAACATTGTCCCATGACTGTCCAGGCAACAAAAAGTGAAATGTTTTCAGTGTTCTTTGATCATCACGTCACATAACTACATTATATCATATATTATAAATACTATTATATATTATTATTATCACATTACACTATGACACTAATATTATGAAGGCGAAAGTTTGAGAGTGTAAATGTTTGTTACTTCTCAACGCCTTAACGGCTCAAGCGATTTTAATAAAATTTGGTATGGAGTTAGCTGAAACCCTGGATTAACACTCTGCTATGTACATTTATGAAGTTATAGCTCCGAAGAAAAACGTCGTGAGGAGACCTGAGTGACTGAAGCTATGTGCCCTGCAGTGGGACTTATACCCATGACTTTGTTTATTTTCAAAGTTACATACAGCTGTAAATTTGTCGTAGCAATATCACACGCCAACTGTGAAGGAAAACATCGCGAGGAAACTCGCGGCTTGATTGGCTCCGCACGTTTTGACTAAGTTTGCATGTGGACTTGGCCGAATAAGCTAAGCTGTCAGAGTGGTATGGGTGCTGAGCAAGCCTACACCATATAAAAAACAATGTGCCAGTCACTGCAAGGTCCGAGTAGTCCCTTCACCCATCTAGGTGAGCGAAGGTGCCACTGGACGCTGTATAAATCATCACAATACGTAGATGCAAATCCTAGATGCAAAAAATGCCAAAGGTACACTATACATTCCAGTAACTTTATATACATATCCCCTGCACTAACATCTGTTAATGTACTGATAACATCTGTTAGTTGTTGTTCTGTATCATGTTTTACATGTTTATACACCTCCACATGTCATGTTTATACACCTTCACACGGGTAGTATGATGGTACGAGTCACGTGTTCTGTGGCGCTAAGATGTCAGAATTTGACAATTAATGTAGTGGAAAGCCATGCTTTACAGAGAGAGAAAACTACAAATCATTCATTACAGTTGCCATTACATGACAGTCGTTAAGCCAACTTCTTAATGCTTGAATCTACTCGTATTAATAAGTTTATTATGTTAGAATTACTTTGCCATCCCGAGTATTATTTGTCTTATTTGTTTTTTTATTTATTGTACTGCTGTGTGGTGTCAGCCTAGAGAATAGCACCAACCCAAATTCTTCCCGCGGGTGTCGTAAAAGGCGACTAAGGGACACAAACCGGGTGGTGGGCAGCAGCGCCCCCTGCAGTACAATTCCACCAAACTGCGATCCCCAACCCGCATCCCCAGCGTGGGGATTATGGGCATTACCCCCCAATGATGGCACAACGTTGCGCTGTGGTGCTCATTAGGGGAGGGCTATGTCCAGCAGTGGACTAATATAGCCTGAAGAAGAAAAAGAAGTAAAAATAATTGTTAGACAATTTCTTTGCAAATTGGCTACTAATTGCCTGAAATCTCCTGACGTAACGACTTCAAGAACGATCAACTTATTTCATGAGCTTATTTTTAGAGTAGTAATGACGTACATATTTATTTTTCGCGAAATATGAGCCGATTACGAAAAATATCTTCATTCTACTTACGCAATTAATCCTACTAATTTAATAAATGTGAAAGTTTGTGAAGGTTTTTAGATATTTGTACTTGAGCGCGCAATAACGGTTGGATGGAATTACATGAATTACATCATGATCAGAATATACTAGTCCACTGCTGGGCATAACCCTCTCCTAATGATCGCCATGGCACCGTCTTCAGCTTGCCGCATCCAGCATCTGCCTGCAGTTTTTCGCAGGTCGTCTTCCCACCTGGTCGGAGGGCGTCCTACACTACGTTTGCCGAGACGCGGTCTCCACTCAAGAACACGTTTACCCCTGCGGTTGTCGGTTCTTTGCGTGATATGGCCAGCCCACTTCTTCTTAGCACGGGTTAGTGCAAGTGATACAAATTACTTCACCCAGATGTTCGCTGTCTGTAAGTAATACAGAGAATATTGTAAAGAGGTTCGAAATTTCACTGATGCCGTTACTTGCCCATTAGATCAGTTGGGAGAGCGCTGGCACGGTTAGCCAGACGTCGCGGGTTCGATTTCCGGCATGGTTGGAATTTTCAGCATATAAATAGGTTTTTAAAGTTATATAACTGTAACGTTTTTAAAAGCCAAACTATAATGTATTTATCTGTTGCGTTACCATGGTAACAAGAATAGTATAAACGGATTCTATGGCGGTACCATGATGCTCGCTGTGATAGCTAGTAGCTACTCGTATGTCAGTTTTCGAATTGAGAATCTACGAAGAATTTGCTCAATATAGGTGGCAAAATGTTTCCTACAGTCCTAATTACCTTGCCTTAAGATTCTACGAGCTTTGCTATTGATCCAGTGTCACGTATGTAATATTTATTGTTCCCGGTACGGACGTCGATGAGGGGTGCAACCTGGGCGCGACCTTGTATGCGTCATAGTGCGAGCTATTCATGGAAATTTCCACTATTTAACGGTTTCGCAGAAGCAAATAGTCTTAGTATTGCGACATCCGCTCTAAATACCCTTGTCACACCGTTTAGCTTGAAGAAAATACTCGTTAGCAAAAATCTTCTTAGGCCTGACCTTGAAAATAACAATAGAACAATACTTTTTTTTCCTTCAGCAACATTCCGATATAAGGTTCATCATCAGCCCACCACTGCCCACTGCTGGTTATAGGGCTGCTGGTCATATAAGGTTGTCTGGTAGAAATTGCTTTTAGCAACAAGGCCGCCAATTGTAACCTGTATCTTTTCATAGTTTGCAACATGTGCTCTGGTGTACAATAAAGAATGTTCTTGTCTTGTCTTAGATGACGATCTGCGAAAAAATGCAGGCAGATGCTGGATGCGGCAAGCTGAAGACAGGGCGCTATGGCGCTCATTAGGGGAGGGCTATGTCCAGCAGTGGACTACATAATATAGCCTGAAGAAGATGAAGAATGGTATTCAGACATATTATTTAGATAAATAAAATGTCAAATACATTTGCAATTTAGAACATACCTAATGAAATGGTATATAAGTATATTTAATACGCTAACAAGTGAACGTGCTAAGCAAATAAATTTATTTTTATCTAAAATGAATATTTCTAAGTTTAACCATTTGTGCAATTGAGATCTATTTAATCTAATCTAAGTACCTATATACTCCAAAGTATTTATACACGAATGACAAAATTAATGTGGATCTGGATGGTGGACTGAGGCGGTCCCAGAGGTGGCCAAAATAAGCTCCAATATTCCGCGTGTGCTATCCTGAACGATTCCAATCGTCTAATCATCAAATAAATATGGAATTTGAGAGTTAGACCATTGGAATCGCTTAGTATTACTATGACAATTTCGAGCGCTGAGGTATAAGAGTACCTCAAATTTCAGGTTAGCTCACGATGTTTTCCTTTTCTTTAAAGTTAGCGAGTAGTATTGCTACTATAACTTCACAAATTACCAAATTACGCTTGAAATTGCGAATCCACGGGGTGCAAGCGTGGCGATTGAGCCCGTATTATTTCTCTCTCTGAGAGAAGGCTTGTGCCTCACAGTGGGACGTATGTGGACTGCATTATTTATTTATGACCATTTGATAGACATTCTACAGCACATTAGCCCACATGTTAACAAGTAAGACTGAATAATATAGATTCTAACAAAATTTTGCATCGCAGTCGGAACCATAATTGTCGAATAGATTTGGCATAACTTTCAGCGTTCTTATGAGATGGACTGAATCGCCATTAAACCATTGCTCAACATAAAAGTATGTCCATTCAAATTAATAATAAAATATTATCCATCAATCAGAACCAATACAAAGCATATGAGATGGACTGAATCGCCATCAAACCATTGCTCAACATAAAAGTATGTCCATTCAAATTAAAACATAAAATATTATCCATCTATCAGAAACTGTAAAATCACATAAATATAGTCCATCTAAAAAGCAATGTCCCAGGCACTGCAGCGTCCGAGTGGTTCCTTCACCCATCTAGTACCACCATAAATCATCACATTACGTTGCTGCAAAAGGCAAAGTTTCATCTCTATTAAACCTCGACGAAGCCCTCTAAAAGTGTTGGTAAAGTTTCATTCGATTATATTCTTTTTAATGCACTAACCCGTGCTAAGGACAATTTTAAAAACCTATAAAAATTCCACCCTTGCCTCTAAATAGGGTTTTTTTAAAAAAAGTTTCATTCGGTTCCAGTATGTCATTTGTAAACTAGCTCTGAGATATTTCCCAAGATTGCCAAGGTTCAAAATCCTACTCCTGAGCTGTTATCAAGCAGCCTTGAGGGTACGAACAGCTTGAAGAACACCCGTAGATACGGCTATACCACTAGAGCACTCTGTATAGCGCATAAAGCAGACAATGATGAGGCTGGGTCGACATACTGCGGTGGGTGGAGGAGTGTCTGTTTCCAATGTCTAGACCGTTTTTCCCGCTGCCTTTTTCTCCAGTAAAATACGGCCCGAAGGTAGCGTCTTACATTTTACATTGACATTCAGCAAACAGAATTTAAATTATTTACGTTGAAATAAATTGATTTGATTGATACAGAAGGAACTCTACGACGTTTTACTGAAATAACGCAGCCGTGAACACCAATGATAAAGATGATATAATAATACAATGATAAAGATGATATAATAATACAATGATAAAGATGGTAGGGGTGGTAGCTCAGTGGGTAGAACCATGGACTGGCAAGCGAGAGTCCCAGGTTCGATCCCGAGTGCGGGCATGTACCAATGACTTTGTTTAATTTCAAAGTTACGTGCATTTGCGAATTTGTAGTCGCAATACCACACGCTAACGGTGAAGGAAAACATCGTGAGGAAACCCGCGGCTTGGTTGGCTCCGCACGTATTGACTAGTCTTTCCTGTGGGCTAGGCCGACTAAGCTGTCAGGATGGTATAGGTGCTGGACAAGCCTACACCATCTGTAAAACCATGTCCCAGGCACTACAGCGTCGGAGTGGTCCCTTCACCCATCTAGTGTGAGTGAAGATACCACTGGACGCTGTATATATCATCTCATTAAGTAGATGCAAAAAGGCCAATTTATTATTTAAAGATGGTAGGATATTTGGTCCTCCATTCGCCATTGTAGACATACGAAATAAGAGAGCGCCTTGAATTGTCTTAGGTTGTACTAAAAGAATTTATTTTGTCAACAGATAAGTAATTGATACATTAAAACAACATGTTAAAATATCAGAGGTAATACATAATAATATAATAATTGAAAAGTCATAGAAATTTTAAATAATTAAAAGAATATACTTATTATTTTTATTTTTAATGCACTAACCCTCTAAATAGCCTCTAAATAGGTTTTTAATTAAAAGAAAATAAACAAAAATCGGGCTTATATCTATGCCATTATCTTTCGGTCAAGAGTTCCGTTTCATTGTAATAATATTTGTCCAATAGCAAGTTTATTTATATTCTGACAGTAAGGCTCGCCACTGTCTTACAATTCTCCACCAACCCGGACTTGGCCCCCGTGGTGGGGTATGGCCTAACCTTCCTGCGATGCAGAAAGAGACCCGTGCCCCAGCAGTGGGGACATACAAGGGTTGATAACGAAAATTATTTAAGTCTTTAGGTAGTTTATTATAAATTGTAGGCCCCACACAGTCTATACTTTTTTGCAACAGAGCAGTGTTTGCCCTACGAACGCAAATTTTACTTATGTCACATTGTCAATGTAATAAGTACAAACTATTATCTGTCATTAAACAAAATTTGGATTGAAACTAGCTGACCCGGCAAAATTCATACTGCCTAACAGTCGATCCTTTAATTTTTTAATACTTATTCTGCCATTCTACTATGTGACAAAAATATACAAATTTTTGACAAGCATCATATCATCAATTTAAAGCAAAATATACGTCATGGTATTTGACTTTTACGATGCCTTGCAGTGGTACACCCATATTATGGAGGATAAAAAAGTAATTGTTTTTTACCGAAGTACAATGGAGATCCAGTGACGTCACGTTAGCCTAATGTTCTCTCTAAGTTAGAGGGAAACTTTGGCCACTTTTGGCACTTTCATTTCAACAGACGGAGGCTCTTCGAAGGCCTGAAATAGAATCTCGACCCAATAAATAATACACTTAGTAGAGTCAGGGGAAAAGTTGTAAACAAACTTTTAAAAGTTTATCTTGTCATTATACTTGGGTTCGTGGAGCCGGAATAAGGATTTTCTACACGTGTTCTTGACCGTACAATTAACAAAACTTTGCGATGAATGGGCGGGGGGCTACATATTAATGTGAAGCTACATATTAATATGAACGGCTCGAGGCCTCGTGAAGCGGTCGTGGCCTAGTTGAACCGAGTGATCGGAATCAATCACATGAGTTAAGCAACTACGGGCGCGGTCGGGTGCAGGATTGGTGACCGTCCCGTGACTACCGCTAGTGGCATTTTTCCGAGCGCTTCCATTAAGGCACGTTAAGCCATTGGTACCGGCGGTCATGTAATGACAGTCGTTAAGCCATGTCAGCCTTATGAGCGGTTTGATAACTCTGACAGTTAGGTCTCCCACTGTCTTACAATCCTCCACCAAGCTGGACCCGCCCCCGCCATACTTCATATAACCTAACCTTCCTGCGGCCCAGGAAGAGGCCCGTGCCCTAGCAGTGTGGACTTACAAGGGTTAATATCGATTAATGTATGGACCCTTTTCATTAAAAATTAAAAATATATATATTCTGACTTTAATCTCGGAGCCGCAGCATACAAAACGGGGGCAATACTCTACAATACTAAGGTTTCTTGGCATTTTGATTTCGACTTTCATAGGACATTATTTGGAAAGTCGATTAAGACAAATCATTCTGTTGTGCCATAAACACAGCCTATTGTTGGGCATAGGCATCTTATCTTTCACGCAAAAAACATCCTGTCGTTTGCTAGTATCGTCCACTGTTTCCCAGCCGCCTTTACGATATCGTCGGCCCACCGGGCTAGTGATCTACCCACCAGCCATCATCCGGTTTTTGGCCACCAACTAAGCCGGACTTAGTCCAAATAAATGTCCCTTTCGTCTCCATTTTAGCTCTGTGGTTCACGTGGCCACTTCTGCGACTTTGGTTTTCTGCCGAATATCCACGTTTTTTACACGACCAATGAATTCAAATTTTTCAAATTCAAATAATTTTATTTCAACGTAAAGAATTTACATTCTGTTTGCTGAATGTCAATGTACAATGTAAAGTATGGAATGTCATGAATGAATGGAATGTCAATGTAAATGAGATACATGTTCGACTGCATAGTGTTCCCTTCGTGGGACCGAGTACTGGGATGTTCACCATATTGGCATGTTAAACGTCTATGTTTCAGCACCCTAAGTGAGCATCAGCAGTATGGTTTTATAGAACTTCAATTCATGGTTTACGATGACAATGCGATGCACACTGCAAAAGCGGCTAACCCAAATATTACCGAGTAGGCTCTGCTGCGGAATCTACATCGAATTGTCATAATAAGCTACGAATTGTGGCAAAAGTCTTTAGGCTTTGCGGGCATCGGTTTGAAAGTTTCTTTATAACTAACTAACTTCAATATGCAGGTTTGCTAAAGTACATTGGTGTAGTAGCCGGTTCATCTATCTCCCTCAAAAATGTTTGAGACTGGTAATGGCTGACCCTTGGGTTTTTCTTGTGAACGACTACTGTTCGTGTGTCTGGGCGCAGCACTAATATTTTTCCTACTTTTGTACGTAAGAAACTAACCTACTGTTTTGGCATTGAATGTTGTTGATGGCAATCAGGGAATCTCATCATATTTATTGATAGCAACTGATGAATTAGGTTTAATTAAATTTGAAAGGTGATCAGAGTGGAGTTTTTACTACCACTGCATTATTCTCCATAACACTACGGCCTGATGACAGCGTCTTACATTTTACATTGTCATTCAGCAAAAAGAATGTAAAATGTTTGCGTCGATATTTTAGATTCGCTCGTAGACCCGGCTGCCTGAGTGATCTTAAACGATCACGAAGGTTAAGCAGCACAGGGCGCGTTCAGTGCATGGATGGGTAAACCGTCTATGGCTAAAGCTAGTGGCATTTTTCCGAGCCGTTCCGTGCTTTGCTAGGCACGTCACTAGGCAGCAGTTGGTGCCGGCTGCCGTCGATAGATGGCAGTCGTTAAGCCAAGTCAGAGGCCATAGGGCGGCTTGAAAACTTCTGACAGTAAGACCAGCCACTAGACTTGCAGCCAATCCCAACTTGGCCCCCCTGGTTGGGGTAAGGCCTATACCTTTCTCAGAAAAGAGGCCCGTGCTCCTCGGTGGGGACATAATGGGTTGATGATGATGATATTTTTTGTATTGATTTTCACTAAAGACATCGTCTCGGAGGCTTCCCATCGAATATAATAAAAAAGTGATAAGTAATTGTGGTTACTGATAAAGATAAAAAATAAAGATAAGTATGTTACCAATGTAATTTACATAAATTTATTTCTTAATATTACAAAATTGATTTTTCTTTAAAAGCTAGGCATCGGTCCTCACACTAAGCAGAGTCTGTATCGGGGTTCAAATATTTATTTTCCTTACTAGTCATGTATTATCGACTCGCCGCGGTCAATGAACTGCTAACGTAATCTACCTATATAAAGTCGGAAGCTATATGTTATATGCTACACCTTCTTATTCACAAATAGCCTATAAAAAGCTGACTGAATGAGAAGACGTAGAACTACCATTTGAAAGTGCAGTACGGTTCATTTTATTGTCATAGAAACTCACTCTTGTCCTGGCTGGCTCGTTGGTCTAGCGGTTAATATGTTGACTAGCAAAACATAAGCCATGAGTTCGATTCCCACTGGAGACCATTATACTTTATTTCACAAATAGCGTCAGTCTGGGTGTAATTCGATGTTTGTCATACCTGGTTGTCATCGCACATGGTATTCTAGATTGGTAACAATTTTACCGGATTGATATTATCTTTCTGTGAACTATTCTAATAAAGTATTGTTAGAGAATAAATTAACTAGAGTGACATTTTTTAACAGGGGAATTTTCATAAGCGATTTAAAGTTTGATTGTAGCGGATCTTCTACGACTACTTATTTTAGTTTACCTGTACAATCACAAACCTAACTGCAATACACAGAACAGACCTTATTTCCAAAACACTAACGGCTAATTTCGCATGCGTCGACCGGATCGTGGATTTGGTTAAATGGTTGTAAATAGCAGCACGCGATTTTGAAATTATCCTCGTAAAGGCTGTACCGCGGAAGTAGGGGTAGCATGGTTGCTGTAAAATTTTGAACAAAACATATTCCTTCACGAGCTGTAGCCCGTGGTTGACTGCGGCTTAATGAACGTTTCAAGTCAAACTAGGTGTCCATTTAAAAAACTATATCATTTTGGAGAAAATATGGACAAAAAAACTCCTCCTGATAGTGTGAATGAAAACGACCATTGCCGGACTAATATCACTCTATTGAACAACAACGTGTTCTTGAGTGGAGACCGTGACTCGGCAAATGTAGTCTAGGACGCCCTCCAACCAGGTGGGATGACGATCTGCGAAAAACTGTCGGGAGATGCTGGATGCGGTAACCTGAAGACAGGGCGCTATAGCGCTCATTAGGGGAGGGCTATGTCCAGCAGTGGACTACATTATATAGCCTGAAGAAGAAGAACCACTATGCATTTTAGAGACTCGCCCCCCGTCAGAGACCTGACCGTTGTAGGCTCTCGGTCGTGTCGTAGGTCCTAAAATCACTATTAAAATGACTAATAGCCCGTGCTAGAATTATCCAAAAATATCGTGGTGAGTCATTTACCTTAAATATATTAACCCCGTGTTCGAAACAAAGGGTCGAAAGTAGATCGATGCGCAGCGCGGCTGGTTGGGAAGACCCATGTGTCAGTCGCGGCAAGATCGTCGACTGTTGACCTTTCCACACCCTGATTCAAGCGCACATTTATTTATTCTTCTTCTTCAGGCTTTATTAGTCCACTGCAGGACATAGCCCTTCCCTAATGAGCGCAAGGTTGTGCCATCATTGGGGGGTAATGCCCATAATCCCCACGCTGGGCATGCGGGTTGGGGATCGCAGTTTGGTGGAATTGTACTGCAGGGGGCGCTGCTGCCCACCCCCTGGTTTGTATCCCTTAGTCGCCTTTTACGACACCCGCGGGAAGAATTTGGGTTGGTGCTATTCTCTAGGCCGACACCACACAGCACGCAGCTTCATTTATTGCACTTACATTTTAAGACACTTCATGGTGTTTCATGGCCGTATGGGCGGCTTGATAACTTCTGACAGTAAGGCCCGCCACTGCTTTACAATCCTCCACCAACCCGGATTTGGCCCCCGTGGTGGAGTATGGCCTAACCTTCCTGCGATACAGGTAGAGATCCGTGCCCCAGCAGTGGGGACGTATAAAGGGTTGATATCGATATCATGGTGCTAACTAGCGCTACGAATGGAAAAAAACATAACTTGTGTTTTTTCCATTCGTAGCGCTAGTTAGTGACAACTATTGACAACTATTTTTACTGTGACAACTATTTTTAGAACCTACATTCTAGGACCTAGAATCGCCATCCAAGGACTTTAATAAATTTCCGCCAAAAACGGCCGTTATCTCAAGATTTCTCATGTTCATTGTTAAATAAAAACGTATTATGTATCAAGTTATGATTTTTTTCCATTGGTGGGGCTAGTTAGCATCATGGAACGCCTTAAAAAGAAAATTGTACAATCGGCGGACTTAATACCATAATATGCATTAAGCTTACCAGAAGGAAGTTACACATTTTTTACAGAGGCCTTTTTACCCGACCGCGATGGAGCCCAAAAAGAGGGTAATGTGTAGGGCTCATATGTTATGTATGTTGACAAATTGGCAGATTGTCAGTATACTTGGTCTGTCTCTCTGTACAGTTGTTCTTGTAAATATTTAGTTTTTTTTTCCTGGTGTAAAAAAGGAATATTCTTATCTTATACGAGAAGTCATAAGTTAGAATTCCAGTTTTATCTGAATAGCATGAAAATGAAATTTCTGTCAATGACCGTTCAAATTATATGCGGTTTCTTAATTATTCGCGATACTAATAAAGAATTATATATTAAACGGGTCTAATCGCGATTATTTATTAGGTTATTATTTTCCGACGTTTCGGCAGCGTTACAGTTGCCGTGGTCTCGGCTAAACTGAAGCGGCGAGTACAGTGCTAAGTAAATGCAAATCACGCGCCTTATCACCGGACCTTTTTTATCTAATAAATAATCGCGATAAACCCGTTAATATAGCTTTATACCCGGTTTATCAGCATAGAATGTCACTTGATACCTTCCATCAAATGTCACTTTATTTCCTGGACCAAACGTCACTTGATTTGTTGCACTACACGTCACTTGATTTCTTGCACCATACATCACTTGATTTGTTACACCAAACGTCACTTATTTTCTTGCACCCTACGTCACTTGTATTCTGCACCAAACGTCACTTAATTTCTTGCATCAAACGTCACTTATTTTCTTGCACCCTACGTCACTTGTATTCTGCACCAAACGTCACTTAATTTCTTGCATCAAACGTCACTTAATTTCTTGCACCAAACGTCACTTAATTTCTAGCATCAAACGTCACTTAATTTCTTGCATCAAACGTCACTTAATTTCTTGCACCAAACGTCACTTAATTTCTTGCATCAAACGTCACTTTATTTCTTGCATCAAACGTCACTTAATTTCTTGCATCAAACGTCACTTAATTTCTTGCATCAAACGTCACTTAATTTCTAGCATCAAACGTCACTTAATTTCTTGCACCAAATGTCACTTAATTTCTTGCACCAAACGTCACTTGATTCCATGCACCAAACGTAACTTGATTCCTTAGCCAACTTGAAGGAGTTTTACAAACAAGTAGGCTCAAATTAAACAATCCTCTTAACCAAGACCACCCAGGCGGGAAACTTTTCCAATATCGGGTCAACTCGTTAGTGACACAGGAAAAGTTGCCATTTAGGTACAGTGGAAAGCACGACACCAAATATAACATTTTAGTTGCAAAGTCGCCCGTAATGTAGTTACTTTACGAGTTAGTTAACTTAATAGAGTGTAACGCGATGTAAAGGTTGATGTGCTACATACTGTTCCGTATCAACCCTTGTATGACCCCACTGCTGGGGCAAGGGTCTCCTCCTGCGTCGCAGGAAGGTTAGGCCATACTCCACCACGGTCTATCGCGATTATTTATTAGGTAAAAACGTAATGACCTTAATTTTTGAATCAGTATACTTCGGGTGGATAAATCGAAAGAATCTATGGTGTTGACTCTTTGGGCCAGTTTCTGAATTGAGAATTTCGATAAGTAAATAGTTAACTGTAGTGCTGTCTCTTTGAATTTCCCAGAAAAGAGCGTGACAGAACGTTAATTGAGTATTTACTTAGTGCAATTCTCAATTCAGTAAACGGCCCTTAATATCCGAGGTGGGTATGAGAAAACTATGTGGTGTCGGCCTAGATAATAGCACGAACCCAAATTCTTCCCGCGGGTGTCGTAAAAGGCGACTAAGGGATACAAACCGGGGGGTGGGCAGCAGCGCCCCCTGCAGTACAATTCCACCGAACTGCGATCCCCAACCCACGTGCCCAGCGTGGGGATTATGGGCATTACCCCCCAACGATGGCACAACTTTGCGCTATGGCGCTCATTAGGGGAGGGCTGTATGCAGTGGACTAATATAGCGTGAAGAAGAAGATGAGAAAAAGGTGGGTGTTCAGGACAAAGTAGATTTGACGCCTACTTGGGCGGTACTCGATTAAAGTGAACTTATATAATGTAAGCAGCCTACATATGTCCCACTGTATGGCACAGGCCTTCTCTCAGTTAGAGAAAGAGAGAGTATGGGGTTAATCATAACGCGTCCCCACAGCGGATTGGCGATTCCCTGATTCCCTAAGGAAGGTATAGGCCATAGTCCACCACGGGGGCCAAGTCTAGATTAGTGGCGGCTTGCAAGAATAGTGGCTGGTCTTATTGTCAGAAGTTTTCTAGCCGCCCGCCCTAAGGCCTCTGAATTGACTTAACGACTGCCATTTATCGACGGCAGCCGGCATCAACGTGTCTTGCGAAGCACGGAACCGCTCGGGAAAATGCCACCAGCGTTAGTCATAGACGGTCACCCATAAATACACTGAACGCGCCCTATGTAACTTAACCTTCGTGATCGTTCAAGATCACTCAGGCAGCCGGAGCTACGAGTGATAGGTGAACTTGACGGTATTCAATTAAAGTTAACTTGGACTATGCTCGGCTTCCAAAGTCCACGTGATTTCTTGTGCGGTCACGCGCAGACCCAGTCAGTAATCCAGTAGTTTGGGGTTTATAACCCGAGAAAATATGGTGATACAGCGGCAACATTTTGTTTACATACAGGCACATACATTGCTTCTAGCCCGTCACTAGGATACCCCGTGTCGTGGGAACCAGAAACAGCGACATCACAAAACCTCGGGTCTTTTTGGCCCCAGTCGGGGTTCGAACCCGGGACCTCTCTTATAGTAGGCAGATGCGCTACCACTGCGCCACAGAGGTCGTCTAAGTCTTATTACCAAAATACATTGCTATCAACTTATGTGAAAACATTGGCATCTATGTACTGAGATGGTTGTGTCCAGTGACACCTTCACCCTCACTAGATATGTGAAGGGACCACTCGGACGATGCAGTGCCTGGGACATTGTTTTAGATGGTGTAGGCTTGCCTAGCATCTATGCCATCCTGAAAGCTTAGTCGGCCTAGCCCACTGGAAAGACTAGTCAATACGTGCGGAACCAACTAAGCCGTGGGTTTCCTCGCTATGTTTTCCTTAACAGTTAGCATGTGGTATAGCGACTACAAGTTCGCAAATGTGTCTCTTACTATTAAACCGTCGATGAAACTATGTCAACGTAGCTCGTGGGTAATGTTCTGTAACCATTAATCAGACAAAAATCTTAATATCAATCAAAACTTTTAAATTTCGAACATTCTCAAAACAAGAAAAAGTAAGAACGGTAACTTCCTACATCCGTTCACACGGCCAGTGTTTTTGTACGGACAGTAAAAAAACAAGAATGGCGTCGCTACACACAGTATGATGATGACGGCATGTAATTCTGATGTTTCAAATCGAATCACCCTCAAAAAAAAAACGCTTCGGAAATCGTCTCGCCCTGGTTTGGTGCGGTACTAAGCAAACTCGCTTTAAGACTCGGACTGACGTAGGGGACGGTTTGATTATATGATGTCGGTTTTTTGACCCCTTGAATGTATATATTCGAGGGGTTAAATAATACGGACGTCATATAATCACTTCACACTAATATTATAGAGGCAAAAGTTCATGAGTGTGTATGCTTGTTACTTCTTCACGTCCAAACAGCTGGAGCGATTTTAATAAAATTTGCTATGTAGTTAGCTGATACATAGGCATAAACATAGGCTACGTTTTACTGCGAGAAAATATCTTAAGCCAAGGGAAAATCGATAAACCGCGGGTAACACCGCGGGGCACATCTAGTTTAATAATAAGTGGTAATTGTGTGCACGATGCAGGAAGAGACCCATGCCCCAGCAGTGGGGACAGACAACGGTTGATATCGATCTATCGAATATCCATCGCGTAACCATGGTACCCAAGTTCCAGTGCTGAGAATGTGAGCAAAAAACTCGCTCCAGTATTATTGAAATATGATCGGCGGAAGTTGGATCGGATGCGCGGCCGCAGCCTCCGGAGACCCTCCACGCAATCCCTTCTTGTTACAGGTAGAATAAATTTTTATTAAGGGTATTTAATTGTAGCTGTTATTAGATTAGAACTCTTTATTGAAAAATAAAAACTTACTATCTTATTCTCCCAACACCAATCAAGGATGACGTCAGTGAAGTATATGCAACAGCACATCAACCCCTAACCGTTTTGTTACGTTACCTGTCACTTTGCAGCAGAAATGTAAGGGCTGATTAACTTTCTTTTTAAATCTTTATTTAACGGTTTGGTCACAAAGTGGTCATGTCTCCCTAATAGAACACATTGTGATTCTAACAAATTGTTAACGACACATAATATTAAACTAATCTTCTTGCATTTCTAAACAAAAAATGTATTAAGTACACTTTGTGCCAAAAGGGTTAATACGAGTATAACATAAAGGATTATTTAGATAACAATGATGTCTGGAATTAAAGCCAGTACAATGCATGACTTCTATGTTTTATAATAATTATGTAAACTCTGCTAATTAAGGACTTTGAAAAGAAGTTTGGAGTTTTTTTGTCCATTTTTTTCCCAAAAATTATCTAGATTTTGAAATGGACACCTAGTTTGAATTGTAACGTTTAAGCCGCAGTTTCTGCGCTACTTTGAATAAAACCTTTTCATTTCATTTCATTAATCTGAGCCCAACCGATCAACTGTCCCTGCACTTTCCAATATATGTATGTGAAAGGGTGTGACACTCTGTCTGGGACGTCTTGACTTTTACACTTCGTCCACCGTGGGAACTACCTGTCGGGTCCTCATTCAGTGTTGGGCTGTCACCCTGAGCCTCGGCCGGTTCACCAGCTGGGGCACAACCCCAAAATGTCCCCAAACCCGTATTTAAATCGAAACTAGTCCGTCAACTGATCCCCTTCTAAATGAGCTACTTACGTCAATGAATTATGAATAGGCCGTGCGACAAATGCATGTGCGATCTGCAAGAGTAGAACGATCACGCTAGGCGCGCGTTTTAAATGTCGAAAGTTTGGACTTTCCAGTACATTAATTGTCAAATTCTGACATTTAGCGCCACAAAACGCTCGTGCAAGCGACGACTTTTTAATATATCACTCTGTAGTACTGATATGGTCTTACAGAGTGATATACTAAACTAGTGGTTTCGTTTACTAGTTTACCACATCACTCTGTTATTCTGGTGCATTCGTTTTTAATATTGAGATAATTGTTTTCTCGCTCTCTTCTCATTATTAAGAAATTAAAGGCGAGAATAATCTCCCGTTTCTCGTACACTGACAATTTGTTAATCGGCGGCGGAATGACGGCTGTCAGTTGTGTGCTGGGCAAGCCGACTCCATCTAAAAGAACTATGTCTCAGGCACTGCAGCGTCCGAGTGGCCTCTTCGCTACTCTAGTGTGATTGAAGGTGCTGGACGTTGTATCAACTTTTTACGTAGATGCAAAGCTCAAAGTTTTTTTCTACCGGATGGACTACAATATTATGATATCACTTCCGAATTATTCAAGCTTTTAAATTTAAACAAAATCACTCTTACCGTATTGCAAAGGTACCTTACTTATTTGATTACTTAATGTTATTCTGTCCATACGTCAAATCGCACTCTTGTTGGTCGAATCACCTACGAATCACTTTATAAGGACATGTCCCAACAAGGTTGGATAGGGTGACTCTGTATCTACGTCGAGGGGTAAAAACAACAATCGGTAACGAACGACAGGACAGACAAACATACAACAAACAAACAAACAAAACGCGTTACTAGGTGGCAGTGCCAGTGTCTACCTCCCCATAATAACTTTACTATGCTATTATGTATGTACTGCGTGTAATTCTTTCTAATGGTTTAGATAGGTGGATAGTTAGATATAATATTGTTGATTGTACGTACACTAGGTATTACATAAGAGACTTATTACTATAAGTAATTACTTCCGGACAACAATTATAAGGGCTTATTTTATTATAATAGGAAAACTTAGAAATATTTATAAAATATATATATTTCTTTTAATGTCAATTGTATAATTGAAAAACCTGAGTGCCAATAACAAGTTTTCACTTCTAGCAACATTTAGAAGAAAATGAATAGATTGAGTGCATTTAGCAGAATAGATTTACGGATGGTGAGAATATAACTTTAGGTGGCTGGCAAGGACACCAAGTTTAACTTGTAACGTTCAATAAGTCACATATTGATATTGTTTTATACTGATTGATATTATTTATTGATTCAGACTATGAATCTGTACTGAGTGTCTATTTATTTCGTAACGTGTATGTTGGTTTTATTTTATTTTATTTATTTACAAAACCCACAGTAGCTAATTAATATTGCCAGTTATTAATATAAAATATCTTTGGCCAATTATGGGCTTACGGGCTTATTACATATTTACATAACTTGGAGACAGGCATTATTCTTAATAATTATTCTTAATATTGTACTATCTTTTTCCTCTTATTTTTCAAGCTATATTAGTCCACTCTGGACATAGCCCTCCCCTAATGAGCGCCATAGCGCCCTGTCTTCAGTTTGCCGCGTCCAGCATCTGCCTGCAGTTTTTCGCAGATCGTCATCCCACCTGGTCGGAGGGCGTCCTACACTGCGTTTGCTTTTGCGTTCGCGGTCTCCACTCAAGGACACATTTACTCCAATTGGTTCTGTGCCACCAAAAAACACTGGATTAGTTCTAAAACTCGCAATTCTTGAGACCCGGTGCGTCTCAAGAATTGCGAGTTTTAGAAGAGTAAAATAAAAATGCAGTTGTACTATGTCGCTTTGTAATTATTTTCTATTTGTTGTTTTTTCCAGTGTTCAATAAGGAATATTCTTGTCTTATTTTATCGCAGTCTTGGTGTTTATTCGTATTTTTGATGCCCGTGTAAAATTATGTAAAATTTCAATGTTCATTAACTAACAGTTTCTGCGCTATTTAGAAAAAAATACTTTCATTTAATTTTGTTTAATCGAAGCTGCCTATATCGGCTTAAGTCTGACTCGCACTTGGTTCCTTGTTAAGTACTTTTTAAACAAAAGCAACGACAGGAACTCTCATAGCAGCGTTCCAGCCCGGGATGTTAACCTGCAACCCGACACCTCTTGAACCGCTCCTGCACATGTCGCTCGGCAAACATCCTCTATTGACTTGTTACACTTATTTTGATACATGGACTTTTGTTTGTTTGATTTTAGTACGTTTTGGGTACACCAGAAAAAATTGCGCTATTGGTCACGCCTGGAAGTGCTACTGGTCCATGAAAGATCTGATGAAGGGCAACCTTCCACTTTCCTTAAAGCGGAAGTTCGTCGATGTGTGTGTCCTGCCGGTTCACCTATGGCTCCCAGACTTGGTCGCTGTCCAAACTACAAAAGTCCAAACTTAAGGTTTGTCAGAGAGCGATGGAGCGCAGTATTTTGGGCCTGAGGAGGGTAGACCGCGTCCGAAATACCACACTACGCGCAAGGACCCGAATAATCGATGTGTCCAGACGGCGAAACTGAAGTGGAGCTGGGCTGGTCATGTCAGTCGAATGCACCCGGACAGGTGGGCGAAACTCGCCACTGAGTGGGTGCCACACGATGGACATCGTAACCGGCCTAGAAGACGGTGGAGAGATGATCTCGACAACCATCTGCCGGAGTGGCCTGAGGTGGCCCAGGACAGGAAACTCTGGACTGAATTGGGGGAGGCTTTTGCCCAGCAGTGGGTCACAAACATAGAGGCTACGTAAAAAAAAAAATTGGTCACGATTCACGGTTGGTAAAGATTCACGGTGGATTAAGAGCTTTGCAAGTTGGAGAATTTTAAATAGTGTTGATAATAAAAAATTGACAAGAATTATCCCTAAATTTGTGGAGGCTTGCAAGACTTGTGGCTGGTCTTACTGTCAGAAGTTTTCAAGCCGTCTTTAGGCTCTGACGTGGCTTAACGACTGCCATCTGTCGACGGCAGCTGGCACCAACTGCTTACTCGACTTGGCTCCCGTGGTGGAGTATGGTCTATACCTTCCTCACGGAAGAGACCTGTGCCACGCGGTGGGAACATAATGTGTTGATGATGCTCTGTAAATTTAAGTCACTCAATATCTTTTCGCGTTTATCAAAATATTTTAATTACATTGAGATCGGCGAATGATGTATTTTAGAGAGACGAGGAGTTGGTCGATTTGTTTTATATTTTTACCCGACTATGGCGCAGCCCAAGTCCAAAAGGAAGGCGATGTGTTTGGCTCCTATGCAAGTCCGATACTATGTTCCATCACTCCTTAACCAATAGTCTGAGTTTACAAATACTATCTCGTCTATTCGTCGCGTTAGCGCGAGTGTCATAGGCTATAATCAACATAAAAAGTAGAAAAAACACTAAAAAGACAATAATAACCTCAATTAACAAATAACCAATAACCCGACTGCTGAGCATTAACCACTAAGCAGGCGGGACCCAAATGCAACTATGTAACTCCTTGCGAAGTATCAAGGTCAGTCCCGCCTGCTTAATAGTTAATGCTAAGTAGTTAATGCGCTAAAAGTTATGCCGTATACAATAGCCAGTGTTATGATTAATGCTCACAACGCCTAATCGTTTATTTCGACGCTAACGAGTAAAGGCCTTTTTGTCAACTTGATCACGTTCACACGTTTTTTTTGGACGGAAGCTCCGAGTGGAGTGCGCTTGCGCAGGTGGCGGACGTTGTGCGGTGGCCGTTTGAGCACCATTGTCTACGCTACGCTAAAGAGACGACTTTCATTCATATTTTTTATTGTTTTTTTAATGCAGCATATATACATCCGATACAACAGGGTATGAGAGTTAACAGGCTGCGAGCAGGATAAGTGATTGTCTTGTGTGGAAATTATTTATTTAGTTGAATATAGTAAGCACAAAATATATACACTAACTTAGCTCAAGAATAGGATGGTGCCTAAATAATAACAGGTTAATACTCTGCCTCGTCATACACTCCTGTTTATAGGCTACAAAAGAAATACATTTTACCTATACCTAATAAATAATTGCGATTAGACCCGTTTAACTTTGTACCGGCAATATCTAGTCCTACGTCTAGTCTACCGATTCAGAGCAGCTCAGCTTGCTATGGAACGGGCTAGGGTTGAAGTCACTCGGATGGATCTTATCAAAACTGAAACAAACCACCAAAGAACTAAGGTGACAGACTATAATATTAGAAAGCTGAAAAGGCTAGTCATATATGCCGAAGATGGCAGTCGTTAAGCCAAGTCAGAGGCCTTAGGGCGGGCGGCTTGAAAACTTCTGACAGTAAGACCAGCCAGTGGTCTTGCAAGCCTCCAGGACTTGGCGCCCGAGGTGGAGTATGGCCAATAGTTTCCTTAGGGAAGATACCCGTGCCCCTCGGAGGGGTTATAATGGGTTGATGGTGATGATGATGGAGTGGAGACCACGAACTGGCAAGCAGCGGAGGACCAGCTCGCAGGAACGACGATCTTAGGCTAATATATAGGGGGAGGACAGAATGAAGTGGTGTGCCTTGGGGGAGGCGTACGTCATACAGTGGACGAATGCGGTCTGATGATAGATTGATTTAATCGCCCGAATATCATGAGATACATAATTTCTACTCGACATATTTTCTTTGCGAACTAAGGTTCATATTTCTCATCCTCACTCTACTCTCACTGACGATATTATATTGACGAAGAATAAATATTGTGTTCATTGCGAATATTGCATGCAATTTTTCTTTAGCAGCGTAGCGCGTAGTCACGAGCGCTACGCTGGTGTTACGACGCGCTACAGGATTCGTAGCAAACCACCCAACTAGACAACTCTAGACTGATTCAAGGCTTTGAACGCTATTAATATGACAGATTAGTAATACATCAAAAGGGATGTATAGCTTTAAAAGGGCGAAGAGATTTTTCACGCCATCCTTTCCAGCTAGTTTCTGTTGCCTAGGGATCTAAAAAAATATGTTCTTTCTTTGTTTTATTGGGCGATCTCATAAGGCCACCCTCACACTTTCTAAATCACATTCTGAACTTAACAGTTTATCTCAAGGGACAATTTTCAAGCAAACGTAATTCCGTTTTTATTTACAAACGACATGCCTGATCGCAATGAATCAAAATGGAAAATATGAGTTCACAAATGGAGGTTGGTAGTACTTAGAATGGAGAATATACTTTTTTGACGATTAACGACATGTTGGATTGCAAGTTGAGGTTTGCCCGTATTAAGAATAAATTTATTAAAATTTATTTAGACCTTTGTAAGAAGTTTCAACGCAACGGCTTATTTATTTATATTTATTTATAAATATTAAATAAAAAAAATATAAAAGAAATAAGTGCGCCATATTTATTTATGGCGCACTTATTTCTTTTTCATTCATATATTCTCAATGCTAACCACGATCAAACCGTCCACGAGGAAAATCGTCCTTTAAAACTTTTTTTTATTTAGCCTATGAACGTCCCACTGCGGGGCACAGGCCTTCTCTCAGAGAGAGAGTATGGGCTTAATTACCACGCGTGCCCACACTGCAGATGGGCAATTTCAAGCGCCGAGACATTTGAACACTTCAGAGACTCCGGTTTCCTCACGATGTTTTCTTTCACGTTAGCGACTGGTATTATTGGTACTATCACATATTGGTGAAGTTTCATTGCAGCTGGACTGCCGTTTGTAAATTAATACGTTACTACGTTTGTATGGGACTCGCAACAAGAATCCCCACGACAACTTCTTAATATCGTGAGACTGATTACTTAATATAAGGAAGCAAACTTTTACTAGAAAATAACACTTCAATTAACTTTAATTTAAATTCAATTCTCATGTCAAAAGCAACGAGAGTCACAAGATGTGTCCTATCGTCGGTAAATGATTTCGTCCTTGGAATCGGTTTGAAGGTACCGGCGTTGTTTCATTCCCTATTTCAGCCTATTTCATTGGATTTCTCAATTCAGACTAGTGCGAGGCCGGCCTTATACCAGCTCGTCCTTGTTACGTTGCCTAGCAACGACCTGTTTAGAGACGACGCAGACGTTTCTAGACGCCACCCACTTGAAATCTGTGAGGGCACCGTCGACAGTAGAAAAATACAACAGGCGAAATCGAACGCTTAAATTCTGTTATTCAAAATATTTCACTTGGTTTCAAACATATAAACTCGCCTAAGCTCGCCTTTGTACGTGTTATTTGTTATTTAATCTCTTGTGAACTGTTTGTGTACAATAAAGTTTTTTTATGTAGCCTATAAACGTCCCACTGTACAGTCTATTTATTCTTACTTGTCCAATTTAGTAAACAAGATTCTACCCTTAAACTGTGACTTTTTAGTCCAAAACTGCCATATTTCCATAAATGAAGTAACCTGGAACACTCTTTTAGATAACACGCTGCCAATTTTATAAACATAGTTCATGATAGTTCATGAATTTGCGAGAAAATGTCTAGTTTAGGCATCTAATCTCAATTTTAAGGTTAGAATCTTGTTTACTAAATTGGACAAGTAAGAACAGGTCTTTTCTTAGAGAAAGACAGAGAGTGAGAGAGAGGGAGAGAGAGTATAATAATAGTATAAACAAAGAATACTATATAAGTTCTACAAAACCCAATCACAAACTAGGAAATCCTGTGCTGGGATAACCAGGAAAGCTCTTTATAGCACACGGAAAATACTCAGAATGTGGCTACTTGTACTTGTATAACATTACTTAGATTTAAGAGTCATGGTTGTAATATTTTTCTGGTTGTGCAATAAAGTGTTCTCTATTTATCTATCTATCTATCTAATCAACCATAACAGCCTCTATTGGGAACCGAAACTACAACCTCTGTTTTGGTAGTCAAGCGTGTAAACCGCGAGACTAACGCAGTCGTTAGATTTTTTTGCAATGAACAGATTGGCCATAATCCATCACGGGGGCCAAGTCCGGGTTGGTAGGATTGTAAGGCAGTGGCGGGCGTAACTGTCAGAAATTATCAAGCCGCCTATAAGGCCACTGACATGGCTTAACGACTGCCCTTACATGACAGCCGGCACCAACGGCTTAAAGTGCCTTGCGAAGCACGGAAGCGCTCGGAAAAATGCCACTAGCGGTAGTCACGGGACGGTCACCCATCTTGCAACTGACTGTTTTATTGTTATGTTATGTTGCTTAACTGAAGTGATTGATTCCAATCACTCGGTTCGACTAGGCCACGAGCGCTTCTTCAAATTGCCTCAAATTGCTTTCTTTCACTTTTCAGAGCAACTCATTGAAAAATTGTATAACTGACAACCCTGTCAGAGGATTACATCAAAAATCTATTTACGTAATTATCCAGTGTCGTAGGGCAATTCGCACTTATCTGACTCATTGTTTCGTATTTCACATATTTAATAGTGTGATTCCAGCAGCAACCAATTGAAAAACTTGATTTCATTTACATCGAGTTACCCTTAAGGTTAATACGTCCTTTTTTATTAATTAAAAGCCGTCGCTTTATTATTTAAAAGCCGTTAGCCGTCGCCTAACTGCTGCAATAATGTCGCTCTTAAGCTTAAGTTAATTAATAAAAAAGGAAGTATTAAGTCATTTTTTATTAATTTATTTATTTAGTTTTAGGAAAGCCATTGTCATTTTATAACTTAATACTATGTAAATATATAAAACAGAAAGTCATTAACAGGCTTCTACTGAAAAATTACTAAAACTAACGATTAACTAAGATTAAGTCACCGCAAAAAAATGAGTTTCAGTGAAAAAGAAAAATTAAAATGTAAGCATTTCAGAAGGAAAAAAATGTATAGCTATGAGGCTCATTCAGTCCTAAAAATATAGGCTCACTCACTCCTAAAAATATATAGATTTTTTTGAGCCTACTCACTCACTCACTAAAAAAAGCTATATATTTTTAGGAGTGAGTGAGCCTTTTAGCTATACATTATTTTTCCCTCGGAGCCTACTCACTCACTCACTCTTAAAAAAAGCTATAAATTATTAGGTGTGAGTGAGCCTCTTAGCTATATATTATTTTCCTTCTGAGCCTACTCACCCTTAAAAAAGCTATGTATTTTAGGAGTGAGTGAGCCTCTTAGCTATACATTATTTTTCCTTCTGAAATGCTTACATTTTAATTTATTTTGAGCCTACTCACTCACTCCTAAAAAAATGTTCGCAGTTAGCCGTCGCCTAACTGCTGCAATACTGTCGCTCTTAAGCTTAAGCTCTAGCTCTTAAGATAGGTTTCTCGCCAACGACGCGACGTCTGGTATCTATGTTACTTTTATTCGAACGATTGATCAAGGAAATCAATGAAGATAGTTGTTTGAAGGCTAAAAAAAAACCTAATTGGAGGCTAAAAATTCCACCCATGCCGGGATTCGAACCCGCGACCTCTGGCTAGCCGTGCCAGCGCTCTTTCCAACTGAGGTAATGGGCGACTCACCGGCATCAGTGAAATTTCGAACCTCTTTACAATAATCTCTGTATTACGTACAGATACCTCGACCGCGACCTCTGGCACGGATAACCAGAGCGCAGAGGTCGCGGGTTCGAATCCCGGCATGGGTGGAATTTTAGCCTCTAAATAGGTTTTTAATTGTCCTTAGCACGGGTTAGCGCATTAAAAATAATATAGTCTAGCTTTTAAGATAGGTTTCTCGCCAATAACGCGACGTCTGGTAGATAGACGGCCTCGGTGGCACAGCGGTTTGGCACGCTACTGTAAAACCGAAGGTTCCGGGTTCGATCCCCGGCCGGGTCAAACTAGGAAACGAACTTTTCTAGTTTGTCTCGGGTCTTGGATGTTATCTATGTATTTATTGTATTAAATCTATCGTCGAGTTAGCACCTATAACACAAGTCATTTAGTTGTACTTAGTACAGGGCTAACGAGATCTGTGTAATATGTCCATGAATATTTATTTATTATTTATTTATATCTATATTACTTTTATTCGAACGATTGATCAAGGAAATCAATGAATTTAGTTGTCTGAAGGCTTCATACCTACTGCCTAGCTTGTAATTGAATCGCAGCCTATACTTCCCACTGCATGGTGCAGACCTTCTCTCAGAGATAGTAGGGGCTTAATTACCACGCGTGCCCACCGCGAATCGGCAATTTCAAGCGCTGAGGTACTTGAACACCTCAGACACTCGGGTATTATAGATATATCTACTTTTAACATTCCTTAGCAGCAAGAGCTTGTATCTTTACTTGTATTTATAGTTAACTAGCTGACCCAGCGAACTTCGTACCGCCTAACAGTCGATTCTTTATTTTTTTTAAATTTTGAACCATCCTCGTAGTTCAAGGAATATTCTAAAAAAAAGAGTTAGCAAAATCGGTTCAGCTGTTCTCGAGATTTGCTCTTACCAACACATTCAGCGATTAATTTTTCTATTATAGAAGATAAAATTAATTTCCGGTACTTACTGCATTATTATGTCATCGTTCGTTGTCTCGTACATCACGTACCATTATTATATCTCGTCACTTGTAGCACACACGACAGCCCATCACACATTGCTGCGACGGCGTTTACTTTGTCTTTTTACAAGTAGTCCAAATCTAAGGTCTATTATCGTGTGCCGGAAGAGGAGGACCCCCTCCTGTTCAGGCTCAAGATGTTATACTTAACAAAGTTCCAGGTGCTAGCTGATAGATGACCTTTTATATATTTTTTATTATATGCGTTGAGGCGTACTTTGAATAAAAGAAGTTTAGTGCAAATCGTGTATTCGATATTTGCATACGAATACAATAACAAAAAAATATATTTCATTTCCTCTGGCTTGCTGGGTAGGCAGGTGCATATTGGTAAAAATGAAAGATAAAAATCGAAAGTTATAGTTTATATTAGATTTATAATAAGATATGTAGTCTACAAAATTTCACAAATTTTCACAACTTTATTTGAACCTAAAGCGTCCTACCCATTTTATTATGAAAATAAAATTATCGAAATTACATACTGGTTCTACGCGCGCAACCGCTGGTTTTACGCAACTTTATTTTTTAAACATATAATCTAATAGGCAGTAATTCCTTTAATCTCGTTCCTTAACATCTGTAAGTCACAAACTAATAACGGTAAAAAAATAAAAAAATATCAATCGATAAAACCAGCGCCGCGGAACTAAACAACGCCCCACATATACACTCCTTTGTAATATCGTTATATTTAACTAGTTATACAGAATAATGAT
Source organism: Yponomeuta sedellus (assembly GCA_934045075.1). Classification (NCBI taxonomy): domain Eukaryota; kingdom Metazoa; phylum Arthropoda; class Insecta; order Lepidoptera; family Yponomeutidae; genus Yponomeuta; species Yponomeuta sedellus. Next base: position 21,149,581 of record OW203734.1, on the reverse strand, counting down.
TCCTATGAAATATAATTATGCATTCTTAAAATTTATTTCAATAATATAATAATACTTAATAAGTATCAATAGGTAATGGTTAGTCAATGTCGTGCTAAGGACTACAATAGTTTATCGATAATGAATGAGTCATATTAGGTATTATTCCTTTATCATTTTATCATTTATTACTTTATTTATTTATTACACGATATATATAACACTAAACGAACATACAGCAGCCTCGCCCCGCACCGCGCCCCCGCGGGGGCGGCTGGCGCGGGCGCACGTAATCACAAAAAACATCGTCAACACATAAAATAATAATCAATCAATAATCAATAATCATACAGATAAAAATCATTCATAAAAACATTACAATAAAAATCTAAACATTAAAACACTCACTTAAAACAAACATTATATTAATATTATCCATAATCATAGGGTGTACGTATTGTATAATATCATTTAAGCGAATAGTCGTATAGTCAAAATAATGTGAGCAGCGCGCGCGGGACTCGAGCGAGGGACCGACATTAGCTACACACGACGCGACCGCGACTGCTGCGACCGCTGCGACTGCGCCGCGACCGCGCCTGCGACACACGCATTACACTACACATACTCTAGCTAGACTCTGAACAGACAACAGGGCCCGCGCCCGCGCCCCGCGCGCCTCGGTCCTCGCCTAATATATTATTATCTTAATACTTTATGCTATTACGTTTAGGTAAGCTTTATAAATTTTCGATTTCTCATTTATGCTATCAATAATAATAATTATACAACTTTTTTTAAATTTTATGTGCTTTTTCTCGAAATTCTATCGTAACGTAGTTCGAATCTCTCTGCGGCGCCGACGCTGCTACGCGACCGGCGCCCGTAATAAAAAACGTTCATAATAAGAAAATATATCGTGAATAACTCTGCCGACTTACGATAGGTTCGGCCAAGCGGCGCGGCGGACGGGCCGTGCCGGCGGGCGCCGACCTTTGGCACCAGGATTTCGATTACGCATTTTTTTTTATAATTTTTATAACGATTTAAGTAAAAAAGATTCGATTTGTATTACAAAACCCTCCCCCCGGCGCTTACGAGATGATGCGTATGGCGGAGTGCGCGGGCGCCGCGCAGACGGGGCACGCGCCGCCGCCGCGCGCCAGCCGCTGCGCGCACTCCAGGCAGAACAGGTTGTGCCCGCACGGCACCAGCGCCGCCGCCACGCCGCGCTCGGCGCACACGGCGCAGTGCCGCGCCGGCGACGCGGCGGGCGACGGCCGGCTCCACGGCCACGCGGTCGTCGTCGTCTGCCCCGTCACGCCGCCGCCGCCGCCGCCGCCCGGCGACTCGAACGACGGGGACTCGCCCAGCCCCTCGTCGCGGTCCGTCGACGACCAGATGCCGAGCAGGTCTCCGAGCCGCGCCGACGAGCCGCCCGACGAGCACGAGCCGGCCGACGAGAAGCCCTGCTCCTGCTCGGGCCGCAGCAGAGAGGCCAGCCCGGCGCGGTACAGCTGCGCCAGGCCTTCGCCCTCGGTCGGCAGCGCGCCGCCCAGCGCGCCCGAGCCTACGCCCGGGCCCGCGCCGGGGCTGGTGGCGCCGGGCGCTCCCGCGGCCCCCGTGCGCAGCGCGATGTGCGCCTCGATCTCTTTGCGCGCCGCCTCCACGCTCTCCGGCAGGCCGGTCACCTCGAACACGGGCTCGCGTTCGCGCGACGGCGTCACGATGTAGGTGTGCGTGGTGTGCTGGATGCGCTTGATGGTGGCTCCTTTAGGGCCGACGACGAGGCCGACCACGCGGTAGGGCACGCGCACCTGCGCCGTGACGTGGCCGGGCGCGCCGGCGGGCGGCGGCGGCGCGGCGCCGCACTTGCGCGACGCGCGGATCTGCGAGAAGTGCTCGGCGGCGGAGAGGATCTCGCGCTTGGCGCGCGCCACGTCCTCCTTCCGCCCGGTCACCACGAACACGGGCTCTTCCCCGCGCACGGGCGTCTTTATGTAAGTGTTTGTCTTGGCGCGGAGCGCTTTGATCTTGCAACCTGGAACAATGAGATAGCAACGTTAGCTGTGCGAATTGACGCCTGACGTAGGAACGGAAAAGTTTGCGCCTAGCTTGGGGCATTGATTATACCGGAGTGGGCCTATAAATACGCGGTCGAGGAAACTGCTAATGAGAGGCACGGCAGGCTGTATCGGGCCGTCTCCGAGGGTTGGCAGACACCGCCCGCGCTCCGCGCCCTCTCCCGCCGCCACGTGGCGGAAACAACGTAGTTTCCCACTAACTTCATCAGCAACAGTAGGTGGCATGTCGTCAGTATTAACGGACGTGCATGTAGATGCTACAATCTTATGTTATCCGAGTAATTGAAACAGCATACCAGGTAAAGCTGCAGGAAGCTTTAATTAGTAATTCACGAGCACCTACTTCTACCGGCTAAGTAATGAGTTTACGATTAAATATTAATGCGCAGGCAAATACAAAGTGAAGGCCGCATTGTAGGTATAGCAGGTTTTGTCTCGCCCCAACGCATGGCGTCTTGGATCCGGGATCCCGCTCGCGCCACCCCACTGCGGCAAAAACATGGACGCGGCTCGCTGTCCCGGCTCCACAAGAAGACAATGATTACTACACTACAAGATCTTGACTTGAAAATGCTTCGGATGAAATTAAAGGTCATGATAGACTGGTCGTTCTCGCCATTTGACGGTACAAGATGATTATTTATACGAGGGCAGACATTAGTCGATATTACGGAGATGTATTCAAATTATTATTAGTTGTAATTTCGTTGTGAATTTATTAGGCGTTAAGTTTTTCGCCGACCGAATAGATGTTTGAATAAAATATTTACATTTTTGAATAATTTTTCGATCTCCTCATTGATTGCAAATTCAAAATAAAATTCAAAACAACGTAGCAGCATGTAACAATCGCAATAATGTAACGTAATGTAATTTCAACAAAGTTTTCTCAAAGGGTTCAGCCGCATGGCCCCAGAGTGGCGTTATTTGTATGCGTATTTTGCCAGAGAAGGACAGGGGAACGCGACCACGTGGTGGAGAAAGAGATAGCTGAAGAGATACGTGAGAGGAGGCTTCTACGGTGAAGTCTGGCAACGTTGCCGGATCGAATCTACGTGAGCTTGGCGGGAAACTCGCTTCCGATGCGGAGTCGCTGTTTTGCCATTTCGCGCTTGTTACTTTGTACTCAGCAGTTGGGAAATGTGCGTTTTTGTAATACAGTTTACGTAATTCCTGTAATTTACGTAATGCAGAATGCAGCATTTGATAATTTTATTTTTTCTAAAATTGGCATTGTAATAATGACAACGTTTTTATTTCAGCGATAATTAATACTCGATCCTATAGCTTTAGTCAGATCAGTCATTCAAATGTGTTCAGCTTTGTAATAGGTATACGAAGATGATGAAGTCTTGAGGCAAGGATTGAAATACATCCCCTAAAATCGGCGCCTTGAACAAGATTGAACAAAAACAGTCCTAAACAAACGTAAAAATAAGCCCTAACATCATAAAAATAAAGACTAAAATATTGGAGTACGCGGTAGCGCCCTCGTGACGCGTCGGGAAATGGGAAAGCCTCCGCATTGAGGGTAGTTAGTGAGTCGCAGGCCGCCGACCGGGGCTCGGGTCGTTCGCCCCGACCCGCAAACAAGCCATTCTGGCGCCTAAAATAACGGGGGGTGGGGTCAATATTGCGTGACGAAACTTCCCGTTGCTAAACCATAAACGTGACGTTGCGATTTTCGATCGAGACTCCTCGCCTTTAGGTTGTATTTTGAAGGCGCCGATTTTGTTTTCGGTCGCGGAAATCGATGTGTATTTTTCATGATTTAAGCGGGGTCCAACAGTGGGTAACTGAATTTATTTCGGTTCGAAATACGGTACACTATTTTGATTTAATTTAACGTATGTGAATATTAAAGATGTCATTTGATCCGCTTTGAATAATATATATGCATGAATTCCTACGCTACGTAGTAATCCTTCCGATAAATGCCAGTTACTGCTGTGGCTTGGCGTGGCGCCAAAATATAACCGTAGATTTGCCGATAGCTGCAGAAAAATAATGGCCTAGAAATAACTTATCAGTCGGACAATGAGAGCTACATACTTAATTTGTTCGGTTCTAGTTTCAGCTCGGGTGTTTAACTTTAGCCCCTACTTTAGCGTCCATTGTCCAATTAAAAGTACCAGGCGCACAAAAAACGATAAGATGTTATCATTTAATCACACAGCGTAAATCAAGTGCTACGCCGTAGCGGATCTGCAGCTACGAGACGCTACGCCGCTATCGTCACGTAGAACCGGGTCAACAAACTCACCGCGTTACATGAGCCGCGCTATTCTTGGCAGCGTGAACTCTATTACGACGTAGTAAGTTATATTTTGGTTCGCGACATCTGAATGGATAACATGGCCGTGGTGGAGTGTCGGCCATTTATCTTGTTGGGAGGTTTTCGCGAGAGCAGGGGATTTTGTTCTTTTCTTGAAATTTCAGGATCTGTTTAGGTTTTAGATATAGTGTTTTTAAGTAGCCTAGAATAAACTTTGTGATAATGGATCTTCCACACTTCTGAAAATACGCATCTTGATCTGTTCTACTAACAATTAAAGACGGAAATCTGACGTTTTTGGTAAAAAATATCTACAATCAGTAAAAAGCAGGAGGCGTTGACATAATTGCTAAAATAACACCATACGAAAGTAGTTTTTTGTGCATTGCAAAAAAATCAGATTCCCCCCCTTTCTATAGGATTCACTAATAATATCTTCTATCTACACCGCAAATGTAATTAACTTCAGTAACACAGAGAATATGTAGCCACAATACATATTATCATATTATAAAACTTTTATTAAAGTGGATCTTTGTCATATAAAACTAATAATGCCATTTCGTAGCGCTACGTTCTATGCGCTACGGCGTAGCCGCTACGAATTCTACGCTACGGACGAAGCAACCGCATTTTATCACACCACTGAATTTTCACAAAAGACTGCATTTGAGGCATTTAATAGCTCCGAAACTGTCAAATACTAGCAGCTATAGCCCCTATGCCGTGTAAAATAAGATGTATTTCACCTCTTCTGTGGCATAAATCGAGGTGTGACGTTGACAAGGGTGTGAAACGTGCTTCGGAAACTATGTTTAAACAGATAGAGGGCCCCAAACTAATTACCAGGAGAGCAGTGCGTGCTTAGCACATTCACTTCGATAAAAGCTGCTGTGTTGTTCTTTAATATAAGCTTTGCAGCAAAAATGCTGGCCAGCAAGTTCAATACAGTAAGACAATCATTTGCCAAAATTATAGTATATGAAAATGGATAGAGATCTGTGTTATAATAGCACCGACCCAAAAAGTGAATACCGCCAGTTATACATAGACATAGGAAGGGTTGAAGTTGATCGATCTTTGCAGATCGACGCCTCTCTCGAATACCGGGGAGGTAATTTATATCAGCCGCGAATATAAAATAAAAATGTACAAAATGCCCGCTTAATCTACAGAGTTTATATTACTTTATCTCATATGCCTCAGTCACACAGAAAGGGCGTGGGGCGAGGGCACAAATAAGACGCGTCGTCTTTCCAATTCACTTTCATACAAAAAGTACGGAAGAGACGGGATGAATCCCACAGAAAGGAAAGGGTACGAAGTCTTTTTCGCGCCCTCGTCTCTCGTTCTTCGTGTGTGCCCCAGGCCCGAAGAAGTACGATAGTGCCCTCCTCTTGTTCCATAGGGTATAAATAGAAGTAGATAGATAGAGAACACTTTATTGTACATAAAAAACTGAACTGAAGAATAATCAAAAACTCGACTGCTGAGCATTATCTACTAAGCAGGCGGGACCAACCAAGATACCTCGTATATTGTTGAATTTGGGTCTCGCCTGCTGTTTAGTTAAAATGAAGATGTTTGTGAGCATGGTTGTCTGGAAGAAATTGCTTTTAGAAATACGACAGCTATGTTTTATAATATGTGCTCTAGTGCAAAATAAAAAAAAATCTTATCTTATATTCGGATCTCACGCAATAACGACTGAACGGATTCATATTCATATGAATCCGTTTCAACTTAGCGTACAGATAGACAAAGATCGGAACTGAGACATAGTATACTAAATATCCTGGTAATGCGTTCCAGTGGGATAATTTCAAACGTGGGCGGAGGCGTGTGTTAAAGCTAGTTAAATATATGTGTTACAATATATTGTTTTATGTATTACTTCTTAGCGCATCGATGGTAAACGAGGACAGCCTTCGATAGATCCACCGCTTGGTTCGAGGTTTTTGTAAACACATCAACAATTTTAATATGCATTGGATATGCAATGGGACGCGTCCATTGCATGCTTACATTGCTTCATCAGCACTCTTATGCCGCGGAGCGACAGTCTTAGTATAAACCAACGCAGTTTGTTTCATATATCACGATGTTTTGAATACGTTTATATATCAAAATAGTTTTCTTTAACAATGCTAAGAATATTGAATATTATTAAGTAAATAAAATAACCTAATAAGCTAACGACATCTGTGTAATGTGTCCATGAATATATAAATATTCATGGACACAACTAAATGACTTGATAAAGTTCCTTGAGAAGAAATATTAGTTATGTGATGCATTTTTCAATATCTCTTAAGGTATCGATTTCTCACACATGGTTAATCAAGTGAATAAACTAGCTGACCCCGACCTAAGTTGTCAGGAGGGAATAGGTGCTGGGCAAGTCTACACTATTTAAAATCATGTCCCAGCTACGGTAGCATCCGAGTAGTCCCTTCACCTATCTAGGGTGAGTGAAGCTGCTACAACTGGCTGTGACACTAGATTTTAAAATATTGAAACAACACCTAAAATAGAGGCTTTAGAGCCCACCCGCTTGCCGGACCGACGATTTGAGACAGTTTGGTGGCAGCGGCTGAAGGAGGATATCCAAGGACATAAGAAAGTGGCGTGCCTGGAGGAGGCCTATTTTCAGCAGGGGACAAGTGCTGATTGGTTAGAGCTTTTCTAAATATATCTTGACACGTGAAATTCCAAAAACCTGGAACCTTCTGAATTTCCCCGGCGTGAACCGCGAGCTATTTCAATCAAGCCTCTTGGCGGCGCATTTCAAACACGAGCTTATTGTGTTACGAACTCGTGATCCAATCAGTAAGACCTAATAATGATCGGGTTCATGACTTTAAACTGAGTCAATACGGCGCGCGGACTGGAATAGACTCTTTATCATGACTGAGGTTCCTCCCTCTGAGGCTCCAACCTACAGTGATTGAGTATACTTTTGAAAACTTTCGTGAAAGCTGAGGGTAAGCGAAGTAGGAAAAAATACAATACATTTCCACAAGATGGCGCTGTGTGACTATTTTAAAAGAAGCTATGTGGTTAATTAAATTAGACTTGAGGAATAAATAACCCTTAATACCAACATCTTTTTAGTAGTTTAAGAAGACCCCAATATCTTGGCTAATGGCTAACCCTTGTCTCTGCCTACCCCACCCGGATACAGGTGTAAGTTTATGTAATGTATGTTATAAAGACCCATTTATAAACCAATTATATAACATTACTTACATTTAAGAAATTCTTTTTTTTTCTGGTTGTTCAATAAACTGTTATATAAGTCTAATTTTAATGTTTGTACACTTTACCAAGTCTCATTCTAATTACTCTATGTATTGTGAAAGTGTGTAAAGTTTACGACTCTCCCTACACGCAATTTTATTTGCCCAAGTCAAAGTAGTAAACAGAGAACCCTACTTTCCTCAGTTTACGACCGACACCGATGAGCGTATGTGGTCGAATGCTCTCCCGATAAGCGGTACCCAAACCTTCGTATGCATAACTTTTATACGAGGAAAATGCTCTGTCGTTGTGGCTGAGTGACTAGGCAAACATAAATCAGAGCGCGTCACTACAAAGCATCGAGCAGGCCTGCAGGGGTGGGCACTGCGGCCTCAAGGCAAGCACCCCTATACAGCTGTTACCCTAGTATTGTATATACGTTTTTGCTGCGTATAATAGAGGCTCGGCATCTCGCCCCGCAAATGTACGTAGGTAGGTGTATAGATAGATTTTCTTGCTTTGTTGGAGTTTTTTTCGCTAGTGATTAGTCTGTGTTAAACAAACCGCGAATAGTGTGCGAATGTGCCAAGTGTAATCTCCGTGAGATAGGGAGAACACTTTGCCTCATAGTCATTTGGCTCGAGACCAACTTTTCCGCGTCTTGATGTCAGTGACGTCGAAAAAGTCAATACTTGAACCAATTGGATGTCAAACACAAACAATCTCGACCGGTGTTTGCCTTGTACAAATATTATTTTACCACGTTTGATTGCTAAATGGCCATCTATTCGCATATTAGGCTAAAATTGGTTTCTAAGGTACAAGTAGGCTGCTTCGTTGGTCTAGCGGTTAACAAGCTTGACTAAAAACAGAGGTCATGAGTTCCCAATGGAGGCCCACTTGATTTGTACAAATAGCCAGTCTGGGTGTATTTCCACGTTTGTGTTGATGTCCTTGCTTGGTTACTATAATACCTTACCATAGGGTATCCTAATTAGGCTCAGGACAAGTGATTGTATTGTGTGAAAATTATTATTACTATATATGCATTATTATACTGCTTCTAAATGTTGTATCTAAGGCGTAATAATACTAGCCATTTTATCCAAGATTCTTTAAAATCGTTCATATAACATCACTAGCTGAAGACAGGTCTTCACCCCACGTCTAATTAGCTATTTAACGCGATTACATAAAGCAATTATTAAACTATCTGCCTCTAGATTACACATTACTGCAGTCTACGTTGCGTGAGCGAGAGGCAAACATGAGGATACTTTCTTTTACTAATCGCTAGAACAAACCGGCTATTTTCCGCATCAAACCGGTATGTATTTCCTCCTCCAGATCTTGAGTCAGCCAAAAATGTCGCATGGGCCCGCAGCCGGCGGGGCGCGGGGGGCGGGCGGCGGGGCGGGGGTGGGTGTGGGGGTTCCCGGTCGATACGCGGTCAACGACCCCACCGACGGCCGCGTACCGCTGCAACGCGGATCTAACCCACTTTCCCGCATGCGAGTGCTAATTATTAACTTAGCCTTCCTTCAGTTCGATTGAGCGTTGTAGTTGGTTTAGGTTATAGTAAATAGGAGATTAGACTGGTCTATCGTGTCGCTTCTGGAAGTAGCTGGCCGATAGAGCGTGGTGGTAGTTAGTTAGTTAGACCTGCGATTTCTGCACTTAGCCTCATAGTTGGGCCATTGTACGTAGCAAGCGCTGGTACGTAAACACTTCAGACACTAAAATTTCCTCACGATATTTTTCTTCACCGTCAGCGAGTGGTATTGCTACTATAACTTCACAAATGTACATAACTTAGAAAACATAGTCATTTGTACAAGCCGGGTTCGAACACATGACCTCCAGATTGAGAAGCCGGCGTTCTACCTTTCCGCTACCAACGCTGCAGCGCGTGGTGATGTGGTTGGCAGCGTTTAACATGCGGGCGGGTTGTATTAACAAATTAATACAGTAAATATACTGACTTGTCTTTAAAAAACGTTTTATTTAATTCGGGTTAGTATTTGACAGTTTGACGATTGGAATCGCTCTGAAATTGGTGCGTATGATTGGGCCCCTGACCGCCCTATGAAAATGTGACATTTCCTTCCACTCACGGTCTTACTGGGTTATGAAAATCGCCAGGCTCTTGGTTTTCATACAAACGCGGTACTTGCGTTGCCCAGCAAGATTTATGTCTGTGTGCCATTACTTTGTAAAAGGTATTCTCAAGGTTGCCTTCATAAAACAGAACGAAGCTACACCTAATGCCAGAGGTCAGAAGGAATGTGGGGCATCCGAAACTGGGGACCCTAGGGTACCAGCGGACTCAACCCACCATCCCATACTACGCGTTACTAGCCAACTCCCTAGTAATTACAACGAGGGTCGAAATGCGCCATGTCCAGAGGTAGTAACTGGGTCACGATTTCATAAGGAAGGGTGGAAACAAATCGATTTTCGAGACCGTTTCCCTTAAGGGGACCCGAGTCTCACTGTCACGGAAATAATTATTGTTTCTTGAATTAAATTCTTGCCCCCTTAATGGCTTTAGGAAATGTTAGTTGCTTAAATTGGTCTCAGGGACAATTTACTACTTAGAGAAAAGGCGAGTCTCACGTTAGCAAAGCAAAACTTTTCATGAGACTAAAATTATCAATCTAGTTTCTTTTAAAGTGTTTGTATTTTCGTAAGTAATCAAGAGTTCACAAAGGTTAATAATCTAGGGTGATCATAGAGAATGCTTTTATAAAATCTATCGGCTGAAATTAAGGTTATCCGGGAAAATTCGGCTCGGCCGATGGAAAAGGCGCTTTCCCGGTTCGCGCGGCCATTGCACCCGGCTTACATAATACCAGGGGTTCAGAGGTAAGGCGGAGGTTAGCCCGAACGAGCGTAAATCAGAGCCGCCGTCGAGCCGAAAACGACCCTAATGCGACAACAATAAGAATCAGATTTAACACCGCGGCCGACGGACTTATCACGTCGGGGGATGATTAATGGAGCGTCTTCAGGGGCGCGGGGTGCGCGGGGGGTGCAAGGTTGATGGAACTGAAGTTGGCTACGGGTCCGGTCTAAGGCATTTGCTCTAGAGTTCAAAGACGTAAGCAATTTGTCATTCCTGGAGCGATTGTTTGCGTTTCTCACAATTCGTCTCATTCAGCAAACTGAGAAGTTAATGACCCTTTTCAGTATAGGCTAGCTCTGACCTAGTTAGCAGAAGAAAATCGAACTGAAAATTCAAAGAAATCCAATCTTGCGTCAATTAACTTCGATCCTAAGTACCGCTCAGCTGAGTTCCAAATCCAACTAACACACTGACACGTATAACATTTCGCTTTTGCCGCGACGGGCACTTGGGCGTATCACTCGAGCAATTAGCAGCCTTGTTTGGAGAGCCATAAATGTTAATTTCATCCATGACGCGGTAACGACTTGATACGTTTACGAGGTGAGGCTAGTGACACGTGGGAATGACCGGGCGCGCGGTTGGGGGGCAGAAGATTCACTTCGAGAACTTGGATTTAAAAGATAATTTGAATATAGTTGAAAGAGATTGGACTGCAGGGCATAGGTCTTCTCTCTCAGGGAGAGAGTATGGGCTTAATTACCACGCGTGCCCACCGCGGATTATCAATTTCAATCGCTGACGAATTTGAACACTTCAGATATTCAGGTTTCATCACTATGTTTTCCTTCACAATTGCTACTATGACTTGGCCTTATTTCTATGATCTGAAGACTTGACTAATGTACGCACCTCAGAAAACAATTACACAATAATACTAATAATAATAATAATTTCATTGACTTTATAGAAATGGGAATGTCCAAATAAATTCGCATCAAACTAAATCGAAATCAAAAGAATAGGCATTAGTAAATTCTCAAGGGTTTCACATTTAATACGATTTTTTACACAGCATGATGAGAGAACATTCTGGACCTTCCTAATGTATGCCCAAGGTGCGACAGAGAAGGTGTCAGGACATCTCTGTCTGATTGCCTAAATTATCTTCGGACGGGGACAGTTCAAAATATGCCTTATGTCGTTTAGATAAGCGTTATGTAAGGCGAGTGATACGAGGGTAAATCCGTAGGTACAATTTTACCGAAAGGGAAGTACAAATCGTCCACGTTTATTTTGGATATGTTTTAGAGTTCCGTTGAGTTACTTATGCTTCAGTTTAGAAAAAAAACTAAATGATAGAAAACACATTTAATATTAGTAACCGACGGTGTCTAGTACATTAGGTATGTGTTAATCGACAGATATACAGACATACTAAAATAAATTTAATAACCTGCAATAGTTTTTTAAGAAAACTGATAAACTTCTACAGTTTTGAAGAACTCAAAATGATAAAAGTTTAGTACTTAGTTTTGCAGGCCATAATAATAACAATTTTAGAAAAACTTCTTTATTAAAAACTTCTTATAAGGCCGGCAAACAAAATATATTTAAAATGTCTGTAAAGCATAATTCAGCATCATGCCCTCGGACCACATTTATAAAAAAGAATTAAATATGTTAAATTGTGCGAGCGAGACAGCATGTTTCACATAAGAACAGCCTTAAGACAAGATTTCCAACTCTAAACCACAATTTTTAGTTATATATCCACAATTTTTTTCCAGAATAATTAGTCTATCTAGACATTTTTAATTACTAATTACATTACCGCACCTTACAAACCAGGTTTAAATATATATTATATGGTTGTATGGAACCACTCGGAAGTAAAGTCCAACTCGCACTTCGATGGTTGTTAGGGTTCCGTAGTTAACAAGGAACCCTTATAGTTTCGTTATGTCCGTCAGTCTATTTGTCTGTCTGAATCTTAGCAGAGATGTTAAGTACCAGAGAGATTAGGCATAGAAAAAAAAATCACGTCGACAATACGGTAGTAAAAACTCTCGAATATATTTTTTTAACCTACACCTAAATTGGGGATGCCATTTTTTCTTGCCTAAACATAGTGTGAGTTGGATTGTTCGTGAAAAACATTGTGGGTGTAGTAAGACCATTGAAAAATTTAGACTTCAATTTGGGAAATATAACAGCGCAAAGTTTCGACACGAGTAGGCCGAGTGGCTCCTGCTAAACGTTGATTGTGCAAACGTAAAAAAAATATGGCACATACAATAAAATTAAACCAAAACTATTACGGCTAAGTAGGCTTTACAAGTTAACAAGTACTAGGCAACTAACTTAAAACAAGAAAGTTTCGAGCAAAATCCATTGAAAATCACTTAGAAGCAGGTAAAACACCGTCTTTCTACGGAACCCTACACTGCGCGTGACCCGACACACACTTGACTCGTTTTTTACATTCTTAACGACTGTTTACAAAAGTACTATACAGTGTGGATCAATTGTTAGAAGATTGTTAAAAAAGAAACTGGTATTTTCTGTTCTATTCTCGGACTAATTAAGTTCGATGTAATGTTTAGTCTTAGGAGAATGTTGCGTAAGCTTTGTTACTGTTGTCAGAGTTGTGTTAATTCATGCTAATCGTATGTAGCCACACACTTGTAGAAGTGTCAATATGTGCGTAAACAAATCTTGTTTTGTTTCGTTTGAAAGCGACACCTAAATCAAAGTACAATAAGAGCTTAATTGGCATACTACCGTCCTTCCCCGTATAAGAGCTTTAGCTAGTTAAAAATCTCTTTTCCCGATACTTTGTACCGTTTGTACCACCTGATTTTCGGTCCATGATTCAGTCAAAATACTTCACGATACTGATGCTTACCTGAAAAGAAGAAAAAACACATCGTTAATGTAAATTTTTAGTACTTTATTAATATTAATAGGGTTCGGGGAAATTCAGAAGCTAGGAAAAGCGTTGCAAAAACACTTGTCTAAAATAAATATTTAGCAAAATTTATCTGTAAAAAGATACTCTATCAGAATAAATTTTTAACGAATTTAAACGTAAGACATTTACCGTCGGCTCAGGATTAGTATTTCGAGTAGTTTATGGCGTAGAATGTAACTAACATTCTGCAATTAAAATTAACGCATAAATAATTTTTGGGTCGCATTTGAAAAATATAACAGCTTGACAATATTGAGATGCGACAGTCGAACTGTAATAAATAACGTAACAAAATTCATCAACATAATAAATACGGTAACTATGCATTGCGGAGCCCTAGGCCTATAGGTAGTTACTGCAGTATGCTCCTGTAAACAATATTAACGATTTTTTTAAACATTTCTATTGCACGATTATATTATTTTTAATGCACTAACCCGTGCTAAGGACAATTTTAAAAACCTATTTAAAACCTCTGGCACGGATAGCCAGAGGTCGCGGGTTCGAATCCCGGCATGGGTGGAATTTTTAGCCTCTAAATAGGTTTTTAAAATTTCCATTGCACATTACATATGTGTAACGCTAGCGGTTTTGGCAGCGCACGGCAGAATAACTCGCAGATGGTAGATTTTTTTCACTTTGACTCACACAATATCTTTATAAATTATAGCCTATGTGTCATTATGATGTAAAAGCTATATTATTGTAAAGTTTCATTAAAATCCATTCAGTAGTTTTACGTGAAGGAGTAACAAACAAACATCCATCCATACTTACAAACTTGCGCGTTTATAATATTAGTATGATTTATTTATTACTAAGCTACCGGGACCAACCTAGGTACTTGCAATGAGGTGAATTTGGATCCCGGCTGCTCAGTAGATAATACTCAGCATTACTATTAGGTAAGTCATTGACTTTAGTTTTAGTTTTTTTCATTTTTGTCTTTTTTGTGATTTTCGTTGAATTTCTGCTAATTCCTTGTAACTCTCGCACAGGCGTGACAATTTGATATCGTGTCAAAATCTGACCATTTTGGTTAAGGAGTTGCGAGGAAACAGAATCGCACACACATACGATACAAACGTACGACCAAAACGCAATACTCATTTTTTCACATTTTTTCTTTCTTGTCTCCGTCTATGGTTGCCTGGAAGAAATTGCTTTTAGTACTTAGGCCGCCATTTGTACTATACATATTTTAATATAATTTCTGTGTACAATAAAAAATATTCTATCTATCTATCTACTCTCTTTTTGGGCACCTCGGCTAATTAAAGGTGTGTCATCTATACGGAGTAGGTACCTCATTTGAAGCAACCGATTTGCCCAAATCCGGTCGAAGGAAATACGCAAAATGCCAATCTAGGCAAGGCGAAATAAATAATAAGGTCACACATACGTCAATACTGAATCTTCGCTGTGGGTAAGAATAGAGGCAAGGTCGAGAGGCAAAAAGTGGACCTCACTGGGTCTGCGTTCAAACTCTTGACTCATACTTGGCATACTCTTTGTTATGCGCTGTTGGTCTCCTAATATTAAATAAATAACTTACGCAGCCTGTAGCCTCCTAAGCCCTGGCGTCCTAGAAATAGGACATCACGAATAACTTTCTTAATTCACAAAATGATTTAGTAGGAAGTCCGGAAACCTTACTGTTCCAGGTCCAATATTTTCCTCATCATTTTTAGGACAAAAAGAAGAAAAAGTTCCTCAAAACCAAGTTTTAGAAGACTTGAAGTAATTGTGATCTCCAGGGCTTAGGAGGATATACGTTCCCCGGCAGGGTACAGGCCTTCTCTCTAAGAGAGTATGAGCTTGAAAATCACGCGTGTGAACTGCGGATTAGCGATTTTAAGAAGTCTGTGAACAAACATTCAGGTTTCCCCACGGTGTTTTTCTTCAAATTACAGAGCGCTATTGCTATACAAATTCACAATGTACGTAAGTCAGGATTGGTTTTACCAATCCTCTTGAATGTTTAAGTATCTGGTCTACATCGAGCTATCCCGAATCTTTGCTGTAGGTAGCACAATGTAGAGTCTAAAGCCAAGGTCGTGGGGCAAAAAACGGACCTCACCGGGTCTGGATTGAGACGTCGTGTAGCCTTTATCCACTCGACTGGCCTGTCACAACTTATCAGCTGTATCTGTATAGGTTTTGAAAAGGCGAGTGACTAGGGCTGCGACTGCAATTCAGTCTCGCTTGTTGAGGACCTCTGTGGCGCAGCGGTAGGGCATCTGCCTACCATGCAAGAGGTCCCGGGTTCGAACCCCGGCTGAGGACAAAAAAACCCAGGTCTTGAATGTTAACATGTTTGTAATGTCGTTGTTTCTGGTTCCCACTACACAGGTTATCCTAGTGTGGGGCCAGAAGCAATGTATGTGTCTGTATGTAAATGTTATGTTACGTTGAATATGTGCGCAGAAACTAGTGGTAATTTTAATGCTAGACGAAAGTATATTTTTTCTTCTCCATCAGAATTTCTTTGTTCACTGTTAGACGTATGCCTCTTCCTAAGTCTCGGATCGAGATCCGTCTGCGGCTATTGTACTCCAGCTCCTATATTACGCTCACCAAATACCAAGCGATTCCAATCGTTCGTCAGTATAGGATGTTATCGCTCAGGATTTGTTGACAGGACGTGACGACTCTGTAGTAACCAGGACTTCGAGCGATTCCAATCGTTCGTCAGTATAGGATGTCATCGCTCAGGATTTGGTGACAGGAAGTAACGACTCTGTAGTAACCAGGACTTCATCAGACCATAGTGCATGTGGTCTGCCTACACTTCGTCGCCTTTGCTCATATTATGATATTAATTTCAACTTGGTAGCCCTTCTTATTATTAACAAAACGGTCTTGCTTGACAGATAGACAGATATCGATTGACAAGAAAGTGATAGTATAAGGCTTAGCGTTTTTTTCTCTTTGAGGTACAGAAAATGTTAGATTGTATCAGGACATCTTTAGCATTTTTAATACGGGCATAGAGTTTGATACAAGAGGTTTTGTTGAAAAGGCACTAAAGTTGAAAGTACCCATTTAGAACGTTAAATTGTATAATAACCTGACATGTTTCCTATTTCCTCTATATGCAAGTACAACAACCATTCATCCACACTCGTAAACCCCGCCTAGTCTCAGCGTCTGCGCGAGCGCTTCAAGGCTGCGCGCACGCATCCGCGGCCGTTATTTTTGAATGAAGAAGTAAACGTAACAACGTATTGTGTTCGACCATAATAGCGCACGAATTGTTGGCTAAATATCAAGGCTTCTAAAAAGGAATCAGAGTAAAATGTGGAATTTAGTCAATCGGTCGATAATCGCTCTTATGGTGCGGGTGATAAGGACTATCACTGAACAGAGTGAACAGGTCTCAGCCTGAGAAGAACATAATACACAGCCTCATAAAAAGGTGTTGAAATACGAGACAACAAACCTACTAATTTGATTCAAAAATCAATCAACGCCATGTCAACAATGAACAAAATTATACAGCTGTGTCGATTTAAGCGATTCCCAAGTCGACAAGTCAATTTAGCGCGGCTTATACTAATGTCCAGCTATTTAGCACAATTTCGAACTGACCAAATAATTAATATCCCGAAGATTTTTTCTCACACGATGACGCGATTTCAAAAACCACACGCGTAATAAATGGTCAATCAACACTTTATTACGATCCTACGATGGTAAAGCTCTTGTGGCGGTCGACATACGTGCGAATATTGCTTAATGGTTTAACTTGAGCTTGAACTAGTTGCCGCCCTTGGATTCACTCTGAATAAAGTCACGGTTGGTTCAGGCACAGATTACACCCCTTTTATTTTCATACACCTGCGGTTGACTGGTAGAAAAAATGCTTGTAGTATTAAGTCCGACGCATTGCCATTGTATGACTTATTAAAATGCGATAAACGTATTTAAAAATAAGATTATTATTATTACATGCAAAAATAATAAATGAAAAAATAATGAACGACTAATAATTAAGAAATGTTATGAAATGAAAAAAAAGTGTATTAGATAAATAAATGGCTGAATGAACGAATGAATAAATGGGTGAATTAATTAATGATTCAATCAATAATAAAATAAATTTTCGTAAGGAAACGATAGATAAACAGACGTGATTTTTTTGAGATATGTATGGCGTGCGGACAGTTCAATTTGATACGGACGTAAGCTTCCAAGTTCACAAAACTAGTTTTATGTGAGTTTAAATTATAATTATGTAATCTGTGATTCGCCTCTCCATTTACATCAATTAATTATAACGATTCTTTGGGAATTGTTGCCGCAATTTTAAGCCGATTTATGTATTATTGATTGTGGGAGCTGTAGAGTTGAGATCATGCGTTGAATTTTGTTGTTCGGTGACCATACGGGTGACGAATGATGATAATCATGAAGCTTAAAAAATCTTTCTCGACTTTCGTAAAAGTTTATAACGCAAGAATGCAACGTAATTGTGAACAACGCATCGAATATAACAACATAGTCTTAGAGCACACCACAAAACAATATTTTTACATACACACATACATACGTACATACACACTTACATACATACATACATACATACATACATACATACATACATACATACATACATACATACATACATACATACATACATACATAACCTCACGCCTGTATCCCAGAGGGGTAGGCAGACCAGGGACTGCCACTTGCCACGATCCTGACAGATCACCTTCGCTTCATCAACGTTCGTCAACAATATTTTTCTTACCGTAAAACTGAATGAAACGACGAAATAACGTAGCCCAAATACCCCACAATGTAAAAAATACTATTGCAAACATTTCCGAACTGAAAACAAACTCCGAACAAAATAACGCTGACTCTGGTCGGATAACCAACGATCTAAAGATACACTCTGCAACAGCCAAAGCTTTTCAAGAGCAACACTCATCGTGCGCAACACAAGTGCGATTGATAGAACAAAGTGTGTAGTTGCTAGTGTCGTCGACTGTACGAGACCTGGGGTCACCAGTGCTCCATAAAATGGCACTAGCATAAGCATTTTTACGGCGTGCGCCCGAGGTGGTTGAACGCAACTCGGCCCGGTTGGCGCCGCGCCAACGTGCGACCATTCTAATCACTGGCCGTCTAAGCTTCATCTCCTGATTCCTAATGAGCGCCTGGTACCTTTCCGCTGGACCTACCTAGACTTGAGCCTTGTTATTTGACTGCTCTGAATCTCTCGGCTTGAAATAATTGTGCGCAAGTAATACTTCTATCACTCCTACCGCATCCTGTCGTCCTGGTCACGAACTTAATTGTTTAAGACCACTAATGTGATCTTCTGTGATCCTGGTACTTTATCTTCAGCTAGCCGTGATTATTTATAGAATAGGTATCTCCCTCTGCAGATTCCAAGCACTTGGTTGCACCCAAAGAGTATATAACTACTACGTGTTGTAACAACAGCGATCAGACAGAACAATTCTTTGAGGTGAAAAACCCTATTTGAAATCGACCTTTCGGACGATGAGGTAAGAACTTTATTTAAAGCAGAATGTGACATTTTCCACTTTACTCATTACGTACATGTAGATTATTGTTGTTAATTAATTAATTTAAAAAAATGTCATTTAGATAAGTGTTTGGGAAGGCTAATTACAACAGGGATCCGCCTAACTCCCAGACACTCGTTAGTCAACCTTAACATGTTAAACACATACCTAAAGTCTAGTCGAAACTAATGTTTGAATTTCAATATCCGACGAGTATATGAAGTCTAGAAACGCATTGGAATTTCATCAAGCGACTAATGTTGTCGTCTTTCTTGGCATGATTTGGTGACTGTTGACCCAAGATCTGGGGAAAAAACCCCCAGATCTTGGATGTTTACATGTTTGTGATGTCTGTTTCTGTTTCCCACGACACAGGGTATCCTAGTGTGAGGCCAGAAGCAATGTAAATGTTACGTTATTAAAGTAATCTGTGAAACCAACGTATAAATTCACAGACAAAACTCGATTAAACGAACATGTTTTGAAACGAACATAATTATATTAAACGTGAATATGTTACCTACATTTTACGATACAGTTCTGGATCAGTTTGAAATTACTTTGGCAGCAACTTTATATGTGCTTGGGCTTTCCGTGCTCTATCACCGTGCTATCGGATAATCACCCCGGATTATCTAGCCGTGCCCAGGGTAACCAGGCGCCAGGATTCCAATCAGACTTCGAAAAAGTCAGGATTTTTTGTATTATTTAGGGTTAAAGTCCCGAAGTCGTAGTAATGAATCGAAACAGGTTTGTCAGGATCGTGGCAAGTGGCAAACACTGGTAAGCAATGTCTACCGGGAGACTTCGTCGTCAGGCTATACTAGTCCACTGTTGGCCATAGCCCTCCCCTAAAAAGCGCCACGTTGTGCTATCATAGGGGGCAATGCCCATAATCCCCACGCTGGGCATGCGGGTTGGGGATCGCAGTTCGGTGGAATTGTACTGCAGGGGGCGCTTCTGCCCACCCCCTCGTTTGCACGTAAGACTTATGTACGGAAAATACACTTTATTATTTTAGCAGTATATGTGCCTGTACGTAAGTGTTATGTTATTTCTGTTATGTACTACATGACTTTTTAATATGTATCTTCATTTGTTGCTCCTTAAACTGCACTAAATTGTTTCTTCTTTTTCTTATATTACCTCTGCTTCTAGCGAGGGTTGGTAGTCAGCTCTGAATATTTATCTCAGTTTCTCGCACGGCAAAAGAGCTCGGCAGCACTTGCGACTCTGGTCGACTCCCGTAGATTTCTCAACCAAGATTTTATTCTCATGCCCACGCCTCTCTTGCCAGCGATTTAAGACTAAATAGCTCAGTCTATATATTAATCCACATATTATCACAGAACGGACTTGATCAGCCCTTCTGTCACGTAACGTAACCCTATTTCACGATTCCAAGGAGACAAAATAGAAGTATTTGATAGTTTATAGTTGGCTAAATTGGACAACCCCGTACAATGGAGAACTTACGTAGTAGCGGCCGAGTCAAGACGAGCCCGCGTAGTGTCAGAACTACTTGACAGAAATAAGGCTTTGTCCGGACTTTTCGATTGAACATTTGGTAACCCTAGCCGCGACGCATTACTGACATAGACCTTCCAACTTAGTTCTTTATCGTCGGACGTACTTGAGAAGGCACGCTTTAATTTTATTGCCTTGTCGTCGGCACAACAGAAAAGTATTTTGGCAAGTTACGTCCACGGTACATAAAGTAATGGTACTCTCTTCACTTGGAACACCTCGCACTCAACAATACTCTTAAGCCGGCTGTTCACTATGGGATGTCATATAATATATTACATGTTGAGATATAAAAAATTATCGCTCGTCATACATTTAGTTTTATAGGTATAATATTATTATAGCACAGTGTGAACCGGTCTCGTACAAAATGTATGACGAGCGATAACTTATATGTAAAGATTATTACATTACATCCCATAGTCAAAAGCCGTATTAAGAATCATTTCCATAGGACATAATTACGTGGTAAGACATACCCTTTATATCAGATACAAGGATCAAAAGCCAGGGTTGAGCCTATATATGTCTTACATAGAACCAAACACGGTTTACGTTGGTAAGGGCCCACTTCACGCGCAAGGGCACGTTTCAAAGAGCGCTTGCGAAAGGCTGAGCCGAGTTAACTTATTTTTTTCAATGTTTTGAAAGCTCGGAAAATTGTTTCCGCCTTGCTATTGGTTGTTAGGCTCCCCGCGCTGCACTTCCTTCCTGACTTTGCTTAGCTCAAGATGTTGGCAGGCCCTGTGTCTATCCGTCTATTCATCACCCTAACTTAAGTGCCATCCATGAGGTTTGGAATATAGTGCCAAGTGTTACTGCGCCGGCCTTAAGTCATGCATTAGGAATGTGTTATTGCGTATCAGCTCAGCGGTGACCGGTCGCTGCGATCCTGATAGCTACGACCGGGTTCATTGCCAAACTCGACGCTCCAGTTCCGTCTTTGAATGTTCGCGGGGTAGTGCCACGTTTACATTGCACCCTCTGCCATGGAAGTAACAGACAAGCTACTAAATAGCAGTCAATTTGTATTCTACCTCTGTATTTGTTTCATTTCAAGACGATTGTATTTCATTATATTTAAATATAGCATTATATTTATTCAAATAATGTTTGCGTGCTATAACTGATTCACCCTTCACGATTACTCCATTTGAAGAAGGAAGTATTGCCTCTTATATAGTTATGTGGGCTGTTCGCCCGTTTTAGTGTTTAGTGTTAGATGAGAGAGAGAGAGAATATTCTTTATTGTACACCAGAGCACATATTATAAATAAAACATGTAAAGATACAAAGTACAATTAGATGCTTTCAGCTTAAACAAAATTGATTTTATATGTAATTACCTACAGGACGTTAAGCTATTTAAAGATGTTAAAACCATTTTCTTTATAAAACTATAAATAGGTATATAAAGTAGTTATAACATTATAAGTCTAATATATAAAAATCTCGTGTCACGGTGTTTCTTATCGAACTCCTCGGGGTGGGTCTGATAACAGGTCGTAGGGCAATAAAATTTATTTTTAATAATTACAAATATGCTATGCCCGACTGCAATCGACTGCAAAGGGAAGGGCAACGCGAGTGATTGAATGTAAATGGGGGTTAGGCATAGGCTTAACCTTTGGTGACGTGAGGTCGGCTAGGCCATGTGCTCACCATGTGCCGCGCGCGCTATTTTGGTATTGTTTCTCATGGAATTTTTTGGGTGTTACCTACATTGGTAGGCAGAGACCAGGAACTGCCACTTGCCACGATCCTGACAGATCACCTTCGCTTCATCAAAGTTCATAAGTCGTTGCATGCGCGCACGCCGGTTCCGGGTATTTTTTATCTTTCCCTTTGCTAATACATCCCCTATCTGATCGATGTATGTCCGCCTGGGACGACCCTTACCAACCCTTCCACTCACATTCGCAATATATATTTGTTTCGTCAATCTTTCCTACATTGGTTTGTATTATAATACAAGATCGTTTTACCTAATCCTTGGTTATATCAGCAAGCGGTGTAAACGCGGTCGGCCAGTAGATATTTAGTTATTTCAAGTATGTCACACTCATTTTAGTTAGTAGGCTTAAAATGTGTTAATGAAACCAATGACTTGGTTTTCTAAGAAGCCTTCATTTGTGAATTTATAGTAGCAACACCACTCTCAAACCGCGAAGGAAAACCTCTTGAGGTAACTTGAGTAGGTACCTGAGGTGTTCACATGCCTCGGCGCTTGAAAATGCCAATCCGAGGTGGGAAATTATAAATCTTCCCAATGTCTAAAGTCAACTCCGAAAGTACATCGGTGTTATTCAGTTGACCAAAACATAAACCCATAACGTGTTAACAAGCAAGAACACAATTAATACCATTCGAGGGCAAACATTTATGAGGTGGCCGCTGTTAACAAGCTCTCAGATGTAGAGATATCAATTAAACGAGAAAGAGCCCATTCGCGAAATTAGTTCCAAATATTCGCTTCGTAAAGACAGAGAAAAATCTCGACTTTTATAGCGACAATTCGAAATAAACACGTTAAAGGAAAACATAAAAGTACCTTTAACTTAATATTTAATCAGTACAGAGAGGAGTGCAGGACTTTTTCAAATGATTATGATGGGCAAGAGGGAAGGGGCATGTTATAATGGCCGGCAGACAACTTGAACAAATATCAGCGCAGTCGGGATAACCTCATCCCCAGCTTTTTATTTTCGTTTCTTTGACCAAGATAAAGTTCTACAAGTCATATCTAGCGTGTTCCGCCAAAGTCAAGGTATTCGTCGATTATTGTACACGGTGTGTTTTATTCAATAAACGAATAATTTGTGACTCTGAATAGAAAGTAGACAGAGGTAGCCAGATTTGAAGACCTGTTCGCTGGACGAGAATAGAGTGAGCTGAGTAGAATTCTATCGATACCGATCGGCAGCTCCTTTGCAATGGTTTCCATTTCCTAATTCTTCAAGCTCATAACGTCTTCAGTCATATTGATATACGCATAGGTGCTGCAGAAAAAGGATTGATCTGGCAAATGTCAAAATCCGAAACTCTTCAAATTTAAGTTACGCATGCCACATTCAGTCGACAAAACGAGTCTTCTGTTTATTCACAACAACACTGCGTTTAAAAGCTTTATAGGCACCTCGATAGCAATCAATGTGATTAAAAAAGACTAGGTACCTGCCTACTTGACCACTGTCAAGGTTGCCATAAATCTTGTTAAATCTGTAATAACGACACCGATATTATGAGATACCTACAACTTATTAATTGGCATTATAGAGCGTGGTCCGTTTCGTAATAAGATTGTACCGCAGAATATCAACCTTTAAATGCGCTCGTGCTTCGAAAGGCACGTTAAGCCGTTGGTGCCGGCTGTCATATATTGGCAGTCATTAAGCCATGTCAGAGGCCTTATGGGCGGCTTGATAACTTCTGACAGTAAGGCCCGCCACTGTCTTACAATCCTCCACCAACCTGGACTTGGCCCCGTGGTGGAGTATGGCCTAACTTCCTGCGATGCAGGAAGAGACCCGTGCCCCAGCAGTGAGGGCATACAAGGGTTGATAACGAAATGTGCTCGTCCGATGCAATAAAAACGTTAAGGTTGATCAGCTGTTGACGCATGATGAACCTCACCGTTGGATATTCCATAGTATTAACAGACTATTGAACTTGGACCGACCATCGGACCGAGCGAACACGAAATGCTCGGCAGAGAACTTTCCAGACGAACGGATATGGTATGGAGCGTACCGAATCCGCTGTCCGGCCCGTACCAAGTTCGATGGCCTGTTAATACCTACTATTAGAGCAGCTCCAATGGACCACTGCTTAAGTGTGATTGTCACACGATACAGAAGCAACGATAAACTTTCAAATATTTTACTGCTACTCCGACTATCCAAGCTTTGCTGGAAGAAATCTCTTACAGAGATAAGCTCGCCTTTGTACGTGTTATTTCTTATGTAATGTCCTGTTTAATGTTTCGTGTGCAAAAAAGTATAAACTAAACTATTTTTTTGTAATGTCACGTGAGGAATGTGTATGTAGAGCATGCATACAGTAAACGTTGATGTGCTCGTACTGATGACACTTCAGATAGGATTAGGTTATTGCACCAAAATATAATAATGTCTCCTTTACTGTCAAGTTTTCGCAAACACACCCCAGTAAAGATCGGTGATAACCTTGACTTCAAGCAGACCTTGAGTATGGAGCCAAAAACTACTATGCGTTACAAACAATAACAATTCAGGTGACCTGATCGGGGTAACGTAATTGTATGAGACTGCGGCTCACCAGCAAGGGAGGCGGCCTAACCGCAGAGGTTTTTTGTCAATAAAGCTTAAGAGGCGCAAAAACTAACTACAATACATTACGAATTAGTTCTTAATATTATTACGATTATCGTGTTAAAGTCAGTCAGTGAAGTCATTTAGTTTTGTTTGCAAATTTCTGGCTAAATAGCACCGATATCGTTTCAACTTAGTAAGAAATTTAATCATATTTCAAGAATATTCTCTGGTGATCTAATGATTAATGAATAATGATGTGAATCGAGCTTACCTACCGCACCCGAAGTAGAACTTCTACTAAAGAAAAATATTATAGAAGCGGCTATTCTACTATTGATACTTTTCGTGATTTAATAACTCTGTGTAAAAGTCAATATCGTCACGTGGTACAAAAACGAACTATACGAATCAGGGTCAAACTATGACGTCGCAACTTGCACATAATGCCTTATTATAATGAAGTGATTATATTTCAGATAGGTATCCCGTAAGATATGGTTTCCATCCTTCGAACAAAACATTCGCAATTCAATAAATATATATAACAAGTTGATTTGTTATTAGAGCAACTTTATTTTTCCCCCGAAAACCCCGAAAAATATAACGTCACCTCAATGTCATTCAATATAAGTTAGACGCAAGCTCCTCATTATTTCATAAGTAAAAAGCCGAAAAAATCTAAATTGAAAAAATCTAATTAATAATCATCACAAGTCTGATTGCGCAAGTGCTAACCCTAGCCTATAGTACTAGGCATTCATAGATTCGCGATACGTTACTTAGCTCAACACGTGACCTTGAGTACAGATTTAGCAATGACCCTGTGATGCGAGCCTAGCTCGCGGGGATTCCGAGGTCTTTATTAAGTCAAGTCTAACACCTCGTGTGAAACTAGCGCTTGTCACCCGGTTTCACTGGACAGTAACTGAACGAAGCTTTTTTTCATACAATCGGCCAGCCAAGGCCGTAGGCAAATGTATGTTATCTTGCAGTGTGATACCACTCAATCAGGACAAGAGAAAGGATGCTTCCGATACCCATAGCAAACCGATAACCATCGTCTTTGGATTGGTAAGGCCGGTGAGATAGATAGATACATATTTTTTTTATTTTACGGCACTATACTGAAACCACAAAGTTCGCTCATATATTTATGAGTATTCATAAATTTGTAAGTGCAAGGTTGCATGAATATTACTTAAGCGATTTTTTTTAAATACTTTTAAAGTCAGAGACTACTCCTATACTATAAGAGTTAGCCCGGCCACCTGCAACCGACGGGCGTCGGGCGGCGAAGTCAAGGAAACGGGCTTTTTTTGCTGTTGCATTATAGCCTATAATTCTCAATATTTAAGGTTTATTTTAGCTTGAATCATGTCTCCCGCTGCTCGACGGCCCGTTGTACGTATCATGACTTCAATCTATAGTTATTTTTGAACTAAAACTTTCGTATGCACTATTAATTATTCATTTGAATCCGGATAGGTTGTGTTAGCTTTGGTTGGTGTTAGGTTGTCTACCAGGAGATCATAGTTCAAGCACTATAAGCTAGTGGTGGTGGTGGTGGCTAGTGGCTGAGGTCTTGATACGCATAAAGCTCCGTCTCACTGTTGGTACTTAGACTGTCTGCCTCTTTAGCAATTGCTATTGTGAAAACCCTTCCATTACGGAGATCCCATTGGTACAATTCTGCACAACTCTATGGTAGCATTTGTGTAATTGAACACAGCAATTTTATATTGAATAGGTAGGTAGATTAGATTAGGTTTTGAAATAAAAAAGGTAAAACGACTTGAAGAATTTTTTTAGGCACACGCCTTCTCTCAGAGGGAGAGAGAGAGTATGAGCTTAATTACCACGCGTGCCCACCGCAGATTGGCAATTACAAGCGCTAATATATTTGAACACCTCAGACATTCAGATTTCCTCGCGACGTTTTCTTCATCAGGTAGACATCGGATAATGCAACTTGTTGATAACGTTGAGCCCCCAGAGCCGTGGTAGCGGAGCGGTAGAGCGCCGGCTTCACAATCGGAAGGTTGTGGGTTCGAATCCCGGCAAACACTAATGACTTTGTTTTCTAAGTTCTAAGTTTTGTACATTTGTGAAGTTATAGCATAAACATACCTCAGCGCCTGCTACGTACAATGGTCCAACTTTGAGGCTAAGCACGGAAATCTCAGGACTAACTGACTAACGTTGAGCCCCGCATTTATGAAAGAGTTTTTATAGTCTATCAGAAACCGTAGGACCGTACTATCGACTGACGTACGATACTTAGAAAACTAAATACCGTGCAAACGGAGTCAACGAGCTCAGCTGTCCCAGCAAAAAAGGTTTTAGAAGCACCAAATAACCTGCGACTCTTCCCAAACGTACTCAGACCAGTCTGAATGGCAGTCCACGCACCCTCCTCCGTTATAAATTTACGGTGCGCGCACACCCACCGCACTTGACGGCTAAGGGCCGACGTACACTGGAGAGGTGCCAAAAGATACAATGATACGGGTGTTTCCACTTCGACAGTGCAAAGCCTAACAGACCCTACTCTTGAACAAAGCTCAACAGCTCCAAGGTTTTTTTTATGTAGTCTTTTGTCACTTAGAGAAAAGGGTTGGAGGCAGGGAGGCACCAGAAGGCAGGTACAGGCACCACAGACCACCGTAAAGCACAAATACGACAGACCGACCAAGTCGAGTCGAGAATGCTGCGTGGTGTCTCCCTAGAGTATAGCACCAACCCAAATTCTCCCCGCGGGTGTCGTAAAAGGCGACTAAGGGACACAAACCGGGGGGTGGGCAGCAGCGCCCCTGCAGTACAATTCCACCAAACTGCGATCCCCAACCCGCATGCCCAGCGTGGCGATTATGGGCATTACCCCCTAATGATGGCACAACCTTGCGCTATGGCGCTCATTGGAGGAGGGCTATGTCCAGCAGTGGACTAATATAGCCTGAAGAAGAAGACCAAGTCGAGTGCACTGTGGGCAGGTTGTCTCACGCAACCTACAATAGACTCTCTTTATCATAAAAAAGCGGTGGTAGCGGAGCGTTAGAACGCCGGCTTCTCTATCGGGAGGTCGTGGGTTCGAATCCCGCTTTGTTCCAATGAAATCATCAAGCGAAACGACGTACTTAAGGTGTGGAAAGTGGCGATATCAGGTCCTGCGTTGTTAGAAACACTGCATTTCATTCCATAGCCTTCAGATTCCTACTGCCAACAGACCTTAACCCTTTTTTGCCGACGCCAGTGTGCGCCGAAGCTTGCAGCCGATATAGGGCACCGCCCGCTGGCTAATTTGCAAATATTAATATGTGTGGAAACAAAAGACGGGTCTGCGGGGCCGCCCTGCTGTGTGGGGTTAACTGTGCGACCCACAAAGAGGTTAAGATGTTAATAAATCGTAGTGTCGGAAAAAAAGCTTCATTCATGTCGTCCGGCTATGGCTGCCCCATAGGAAGTTGTTGAGAGATATTTAATGAGGTTGAGTTAATTAAAAAAAATAAGAATCAGTAGCATTATCCCTGATGAACATGAAGAAACCAGAAGAGAAACGTCGTTAAGAAACCAGAGCTTCTGAAGTGTTCACGCGTCTGCGCTTGACTTTGCCAATATTGATTAATGCTATTTTTCGCTCTGAGAGAAGACCTGTGCCTTAGTATTGTGTATCACGCAAGGAATTGGTTGGTACCTACAAATACATTGTTTTTTTTAAATACAGCCAAAGTTACAGGCGCTCTAAATCTCAAAATTACAAATACTTTAACATCTACATTCAAACAACAGCAGAGTTGCAGCAGTTTTAAGTTCAAACACATCAGAACTGAAACGCAACTAACAGAACCCTTATTTATGTATCTTTTCATAAAGTCTTAGAAAGGTTCAGCTGCATTCCCACGCTCACATTCGCTGTTAATTAATGTTTTGATACAATTAGCTCCGGTCCGCGCTGGGTCCAAAAAGAGTTATAACAAAGGGCCAAAGTAAACAAAACTGCAGAGTCTCAGGGCGAGGTCCGCGGCTGCGACGTAAAAAAAGGTACCTACCTTGAGACTCGACGCCCGCCCAGCGCGGTGGCAAAACTTTCGGCAGCGTTGGTTTGTAGTATGCGAGCCAACGGTAAAGTGATTGTACCTCAACTCTTCTTCGTATATTAAGAATGAATATTAATTGAAAGTAGGTGACGCCTCAAATGTAAGCTACTGGCCACCAAGTACCGGACGTGGAAGCTTAGGACGATCACTAGCCAAGTGGCGCGACGACATTGACAGACAGCAGGATAGGCCAGAAGAAGAAGACGTAGAAGCGAGAGTAGAAGCGACTGGCGCATGCAAGAGACTCTAGTCCTACAGCTGATATGGACGAGCTGATGTCTCAAAGAATGCTTGCGTTGGTTGGCATTACAGGCAGAGGGTCGAAGCAAACGGGGAAGATAAAAAGTACCCGGAACCGGCGTACGCGCATACGACTTTAAATGAACGTTGATGAAGTGAAGATGATCTGTCAGGACCGTGGCAAGTGGCAGTCCCTGGTCACTGCCTTCGTGAAGTTATGTATGTATGTAGGGCCGAGGCAGCCTGACTGTAGAAGAGAGGCCTACGGAGCCAGCTACTACGGAAGATTTGTAGGCTCGTTCACTGGGATAGGATGGGATAGGATCGAGCAGTGAAAAGGGCACACCGGTTATAAAGCGGCCATAGAGCGGTTAGCCTTGCCACTGGAAGTACGAAGTGGCCAAGAACCTGCCAGGACTTGAAGCAGGCGGTTGGACAGAGGTCAGGCAGGACAGAGACAAGTGGCGACTTCTTGTAACCAAGGCCACGACCAAATTCATCACTAATAGCTGGTTGACACCATGAGTATTCACCACTACTCAGAGAAACACAGACGAGCTCGTCCGAGATAGGGAACTCAGAGTACTCTGACAAACGCTTTACGAAGGCGAGTTTTCTCGTTCGAGAATGCAGCATACTTGTAGTGAGTGAAAACTGGCGTCGTGTCAACCAACCTTAAGCCAGCGGAGTAAGTGTTAGCGGAACGCGTGAGAGGCCACACGCTGCGCGCCGCACCGCAGCCACCGAAACCAGCCTAAGCTCTTCATTATCGGGCAATCGGCCATAAGTTACGACCAACGGGCGCATAAATAATAACGCTTTCCATAAAAACCCTCATTAAGTTACTTGTCAAAACTTGCAGTGCGAGAAATTCAATAACATTTTTTATAGTCACTTACCGAGTGCACTCGGTCGCGTACGCTCTTACGAGATTGCTGGCGACTTTTACGAGCTTATTTTAATTATGGCAACTCATATTTATTGGTCAAAAGCTGCTCAGTGGCCTTGTTCTACCACTCTTACCGTCTATCTTTCCTCCTATGATGAGACGTACAAAGTGTCGCAGCATTGTTCCGTTCTCGTTTCAAGCGTGGTATTGACTATCCCATTAGCTCTGCATATTTTGACATTCAAAGTCCCTAATCCCGAATCTGCACGAATGAAAGCCGCCCACGATCTGAATGGCGAATAACATTATCAAACTACCCGCGATGACCCGGCTGAATGCAGATGAGTCCAATTGAGACGTCGTACTACAGAAGAGATACAGCTCTGCTTGAACGTTCTAGAATTTTACAACATACGTTAGTATGTTGTAAATCCAATCCGATCCGATTCACTAAATATGCGAATTAAAAAGACCTCAATATTTCAAGAAAAACCTGCTTTCTAGTCCTCAAAATACTCCTTTCCATGATTGCTTACCTGAGGGCAAAAGAACAGAAATATAAGTACCGTAATATGTAAAGTAATTAAGTACAGTGTTAGCAATAAAGCGGTACCTAATTAGTCAAGTTTAGTGTTACCAGTAAACTTGATTAATTGTATCTCAGAGAATCGTAACCCGAACTGAAGCGCCCTTTTAATAACGACAAGAAAGTATGGATTTTTATAGACTAGTTCCATTGCATGGCACAGGCCTTCTCAGAGACAATTATGTACAGAATTTTCAACTTTAGCTTTGATTTCAAGCAGAAGTTATCCTTCTGGTATCAAATAACCAGAGCAGAGTCGAATCTAAAGACAGCCGACGCCTTTCGGACTTCGCTAGAAATACTTTAGTAAAATGTCGATCGAATGTCTTCGCATTGGATGCCAGGGCGGCGTATCGTAATATTAGCTGGTAATCCGTTTAATAAGGGGCTCACATATACTATGGCAATACTATTTTTAGCTGGCTCAGGCATTTTACACAACGAAAGTACCCACTAAAAGAATGACGACCCACATTTAGGTGGATGAATGGAGTTTGCTACACACCCACTTTCCACAAGTAAAATATATGATAACCCATTTCGCGAAGTCAATCTTAAACTCAAACTGAACTAAAATTAATTAATTTCCGTAAACACGAGTATTGTTACATGCCGATGTTACACAATAATGAGTTCCTTCGTATTTTGCCATTTCGGCGTACAAATTTAAGATTAGCTTATTTCTAAAACTGGAACGGTCACAACTTTTAACGTAACATAATCGTGTTGGTAGAATCTGCAAACTAAAGAGGCGATGGCTCGCAGTGGCTATTCTTTTCAGAAATTCAGATCTGAACGCCCACGTGTATCTATCTCGTAAACGCAACACTAGATGACGCATCTAGAGTAGTTATAAAACTCTCGTTGTGCAATAAAAGCCAGCTGATTGGCGGAGCGCGCCGAAAAATGCGTAAATACAGAGCGTTGTTTACAAACATGCGCCGGGACTCCCGGTAAGTGGAGTTCACCGCCTCCTGAAACAATTACCAGACCTTTGACTCCCCGACTATTATGTGACCCTGCTTTAAGCTCACAACTTGGTGGAATCGCTGAACTTCTCCCAACTGGTTATTATATCACCGACCGTATCGAACGTTTTATTTCGCGTCTCGGGAGGTGTCAGAGGTTTTTGCGGGGCGGCTCTTTGCATCGTCATTATGAGACGGTCCGAAATCGAAATCATATCACTCGCGGGATCCCATTTGAAACGGACACTCAATTAATTTTACATACGATTTGACAGCGCCAAATTACGTCCGAGGATCAACATTGGTTTTTGATTGATGATTATTAATTAATGTTTTATAAATTATAACATTGCACTCGTCGGTGTTATGAATCACTTTAAAAGCAGGATAGGATCTGTTCTGACATTCTACGTTCTTTTCGCCGGCATGAGATCCATGTCGTATTTTCCTCTCTTCTAGGGCAGCGAAGGGCTTGCTGGTGCGTCAATGGTGCGCTAAGTGTGTCGCGTCATCGCCTATGACGAATGTGCGGGGTTGACGAACGCGCGTCTATTTCGGAGCGGCTAAAAGCAGCGCGCGCCGCTCGCCCAGTCGCTGACATTTACTGTGGACTAGGTGCATCTTCCACGTTACTCACTAGGAGTACATAGACCACTATACATTAGCTAGCAAAAGTATCAATTTATGCGTGAAATATTGGGGCGTCAGTGAATATCAGGGCCGGCTGGTCTTTCTATCTATGAAATCTGTTGATAGAAGCGCAGGAGTAAAGAGACCTCCCAAGAATTGGGCTAAAAGTCGTAGAAAAAAATCCTTTACGGCTTTGAACAAAAAATCTACATAGCCTACAGAACTTTATTAGCCAATTTAACAATTCGCGCCGAAGTAAATAGTTATCGAGTTCGATTTCAACCCTTTATATGTCCCCACTGTAGGGGCACGGGTCTCTTCCTGTATTGCAGGAAGGTTTAGGCCATACTAATAGTTATAAGTAAAATTATTTGTTATGTTGCATTACATCTAATACGAAAATACAAAGTAGGTAACACTTTCTAAGAACCATATCTTTATTAAAGAATTGAATGATTTCTGGATGGGCGAAAGACATAGCGCTGCAGGAGTCATCTGGTAACCCGGTACTATAAAACCTAAAAAGTAGGTACCTCGGAGTAGTACGTCCGTCAATACGTCTCGAGCCGATGCCCGAGCATGTCGAATGCTTTATACTGTGAACACATTAACATCATTACAGTATCTAAATAATATGGTCCACGCACGAAACCGACCATTTTACGAGCCGAACGTTTTTATTTTTGGACTTTTTGAAGTGTTCCATCGAGATTCCTCAATCCATGTGTTAAGTCTTAAATGATGTAACCTTAACAACGAATTTTGTAACTACGAGTACAAGTCAAGGTTCATTAATACTCTTATTGAGACCAAGTAAAATCGAATTGACCACAATTTCATTTTTAGATAATTCACTAGATGGTTACAGGATTTTTCTTTCGATTTTTCTCATTACAGTACAGGGAAAGAGAGCTATTACTAGGGGACAGCATTGAGGTTCCATAAAGCGGTCGATGCAACTAACATTTGGCCGAGATCCTCAGCAATGAGGGACTGACGGACCTACCACTACAAAAGTTGTTTAAAAAAATCTGTGTAGACAGACTGAAAAGAAAATCAGGGGTATCAATCAAGAACTAAAGAGATAATTATTGTAGAGAGGTACCAGGCTCGCATAATTGCCCAAGAATGCACCATCCAACGGACGAGGCGGCCATTAAACAAAAATGATACAGATCGTAAACATAACCAGCCAGATCCAATTCCGAACATTTTAATTAGGGTGCAGGCACAAACAACCTATTCCAGACCAAAGGTCGGTGGCGGTAAGCAAACAGCTGTCAACATCGACCATAAAATCCTTCAGATCTTCCTATTTGTATCGAATAGTATTTTCATGCGTGTTAGTAGATATTTTTCCCTTTAATGCAGAGTCTGAAAGTTTTAGTCTGAACTTCCGAAGGATATTAAAAAAATTCGTAAGCATTAACATTATTAATTTAATTCAGAATTTCGTCGGAAGAGTCCGGCTAGATAAGTGAATCCGGAATTAAATTCATAATGCAGCCTACACACGTCCTACTGTATGGCACAGGCCTTCTCTCAGAGAGAGAGCAAGCAATTTAAATTTTAAGCGCTGAGGTGTGTCTTACACCTCAAATACTCAGGCATCCTCACGATTTTCCCTCACTGTTAGCAACTTCATAAATGGACGTAACTTAGAAAACAAAATCATTGGTGCATGCTGGGATTCGAGCCCAAGACCTCCAGAAAGAGAAGCAGGCGTTCTACCGGTCGCTACCACCGCTAGAATATGTTAATAATAGGTTTTTAGGTGTTTACTTTCACTGAACTTTTGATCGCAATAGACTGTGTGCCTTGATACAGTTTCGCGAAGACAAAGCGATGAGGGGGCAACAAAACTAACTGGGACTGGAGGCAGTTTCTCAGAATTGATTCGTTTTATTGCTATGTTTCGTAGCCGATTAGCGAACCTGTGTATTAAGCAAGACGGGAGAATGGTGATATCGATAGGTGCCACAGGAAAATAAATCAAGATTCATGTCTAATGGCCGGTTTCTGAGCTGAGAATATCTCTAACATTCTGTCACACTAATTTCTGGGATATTCGAAGAGACAGCGCTACAGTTAACTATTTACTTTTCAATTCAGAAACTGGCGCTATATAGCAAGGCATAAGAATGAGCACACTCGCCAACCGTGAAGGAAAACATCGTGAGGGAGCCTGACTGTCCGAGTTGTCGTTTTATGCCGCGGCGCTTGAAATTGCCAGTCCGCGGTGGGCGCGTGGTATTTAAGTCCATACTCTCCCTCTGGGAGAAGGCCTATGCCCAGCAGTGAGACGCTTTTAGGCTAGATAAAAAAATAAGCACAAAGTCCAATTTTCAAATGGCATCAGAGTAAAACAAATTAATATCTCCGTCAGTAGGTATCTACTAAACACGAATACAAGTCCATAATTAGTGGAACCGAGGTCATTACCCGTTGCTCTGATCTAACCAGTACCTACCAGGATATCAGCGCTGTATCGAGATCTTTTCGCACGCTTGAGGAGATAAAATAATACAAGTCATATTGGCTACGTATGTACGTCAATATAATTAATTTTTATGTGAGGAATATCGCTTTTGGTAATTAACAAGCCTGTAGGTTCTGGTGCCCTAGTAACTGGGAAGATTTAGCACGTCCTAGGAAAATGTCTCTTCATGGAAAACACGTCGAAAATGTAAACGTAAACTTCTGGTTCTAAGTACTTTATTTTTATACTTTATTTAAGAATACACGTTATTATAGAATGAAATCTTATATTCTTGCTATATTTCGCCACGAGGGAGGCCTATGTCCTGCAATGGGCGTCAAATGGCTGATGATGTACATTATTTAGATTCTCTTAAAGTTCGGTCCGTTCTGTGTGGGCAACGTCAGGCGTCCGTCACTCGCTCAAGGTCACGCGTTATATACCTGCCGCCCGGCGTATCGTCCACGATACAACCGACAAAGGGCCGCTACGCCCCCGCCTGAGCGCTCGCACCGCACGTTTCCCGCGTTTACTACTCGAAATGCCGAAACCACGTAATTATTGTGCAGTGGATGGGTGTAAAGGTAAAAAAACAAATGAAGAATTATCATTTTTTTCACTGCCGAAAGACGAAGAAAGGTAAGTAGTACATATTTGAAATCTTATATTTATTTTGTTTAAACATTTAGGTAGGTATAAGGTAGGTCTAGGTACTATAAAAGTAAAATAAATAAAGGTAACCGCTTTTTTCGTTGACTTGTTAATTTTGATTCTAAATAACCACATCCGTTCTAACATTATTATGCGTAAGTGTCGCGTTTTCACGGCTGTACTGTGGCTATACCGAAAAATTTTAAAAATGCACAACAATCTTAGTCTTAAATTGATGGAAAATTACAAAAACAACAATTTTATAATAGTTCGCTAATAATATATAATAGCAACTGCTAAAAGTCGTGAGAAACAAATACATGCACGACAAAGATGGGTAGTTAGTTACCATCGATAAAATATTACTACTTTAGTAATATTTTATCTTACCCATCTTTGTCGTGCATGTATTTGTTTTTAATGTTAATTTAGGATCAAGGCTTTTGAGTGTTTCGTAGTAAACATTAGGAACAAAACATGTACAACAAACATGGATGTCAAATATTTATGTATTTTTCGAATTCAAACCAATATAATGTGGTCGATTCTGACCGCCACGCCCAATCCAAAAACTAAAATCAGTTCTGTCTGTCCCCTTCTTCTTAGATATTTGTCTAGGAATAGAGAGGGACAAATAGAACCCATTCCAAATTCAGGATTAAACGTGGCGGTCAAAATCGCCCACAATGACGAAAAATTAAGTTTGATACCTTAATGTTTGCTTTTCAGATCAATTGGCTTGAGATAATAGGGAGGCCTTTTATAAAGTAATTTAAACACTTATTCAGTGGAAACTATATACAATAGAATTTATTCAGCACAAGAAGAAAAACAGAGAGCAATATAAACATCATATCAATCCAAACGTCGAGATGCAATCGGCCAGGATTAAAATAAGGTTCAGCCAGTTGGTAATGAAACCTCTAACACGCCCTCTTAATCCTGGACGACTTCCAGCATATCTTGAACAAATTACTTATGCTTACAATTAGGCAGTGCCTTCGTGAGCACATCAGCAGTCATCTGCTCGGTAGGCATATAGGTTAATTCAATGACTTCATCATCAATAGCCTCACGAACATAGTGATACCTAATGTCTACGTGCTTCGACCGTTTATGAAACATTGGATTTATTCAGCACAAGAAGAAAAACAGAGAGCAATATAAACATCATATCAATCCAAACGTCGAGATGCAATCGGCCAGGATTAAAATAAGGTTCAGCCAGTTGGTAATGAAACTTCTAACACGCCCTCTTAATCCTGGACGACTTCCAGCATATCTTGAACAAATTACTTATGCTTACAATTAGGCAGTGCCTTCGTGAGCACATCAGCAGTCATCTGCTCGGTAGGCATAAAGGTTAATTCAATGACTTCATCATCAATAGCCTCACGAACACAGTGATACCTAATGTCTACGTGCTTCGACCGTTTATGAAACATTGGATTTATTCAGCACAAGAAGAAAAACAGAGAGCAATATAAACATCATATCAATCCAAACGTCGAGATGCAATCGGCCAGGATTAAAATAAGGTTCAGCCAGTTGGTAATGAAACCTCTAACAAGGCCTGATCTAATAACAACTGAAACAAAGTCAGCTTGTCAATTTATATTACATATTTTTGACAAATAAATAAATATGGTTACCTATTTCACAACATTAGTTTTATTACAGCAATAATCATTGTACAACCCTAGCGCATTCGTGCTGTGACGCGCTTGCACGTGAGTCGCACGGTGGGCAACACAAACTCGACTCTTTGAGCGGGTACTTATGATATATTTCTCCTCGCTGTGAACAGTAGTTATTATTATTAGAATTTAGTAGGCTATTACAGCGTAGGTATTTTCGCTTTAGTATGGGAGTGATGTATCTGTTACGTAGTAACTATTAACTAATCTGTGGCAACGTCCATAACTCCAGTACATTTTGTATGAAAGTGAATAAGAAAGATGACGAGTCTTTTTCGCGCCCTCGCCCTACGTCCTTTTGGTGTGGCCGAGGCCTTCGATATGAAACTATGTAGCAAGATTTCACGTGTCTATACATCTGTGTGCGAAAACTTATGTTTACTTAACTCTGCCATATAAATATGAGGTGTAATATGTATGTACCACACATAATGGATACCGAATTTCGGTGGATATCTGATACGTGACACTGATACCGAGTCACATAATTGTACGACAAAGTAGTCATTATATTTTGACACACATATGTATACGTGAAAGGTTACATAATCAAGGCGGTGGTTGTGCAATAAAGGGTTCTCTATGAATAAGTCCCAGACCGCAGAGCGAGGAAGATAGATAACAATATAACGGGCTAGGCGACCCGAATAGGATTCCGTCTCCATCTACATGGTGCTTTCGTTTTTATTCGACCTCGCGAACGCGTTCTAGTCTGGTTTCGGATGTCACTTTTTCTTTCGTTGCGGCCGCGGCGGATCGCGACTCGGGCAAGACTTCCGAGGACTGGGAATCATTATTATTATTCGGCTTGCAATCATTGTGGACTGAAAGAGGATGCAGTGAGTAGAATTGAGACAGAAACGTTGCGTTGGTTTGGACATATGGAGAGGATGAAGGAAGAAAGATTGACTAAACAAATAATATATATGTTGCGAATGTGGGTGGAAGGGTTGTTAAAGGACGTCCCAGGCGGACATACTTCTACCACCTAGGGGTGTATTAGCAAAAGGGGAAGATAAAAACCCCGGTAGCCGAAAAAGATACAGGCGTGAGGTTACGTATGTATGTATGCATCTATGTGTGTATGTATTTATTTATTTATGTATGTATGTGTGTATGTTGTACCTTATCGTTTGTAACTGCTGTTTCTATAACTATTTTTCCGGTAAAGGATATTCTCATTTTATCTTGATTTTGTATCGTGTTTTGATTTTACTCTTGTATTTTTGTTAACAAATTAAATGTTAATCACATTTTTATATTTTTCTATTAATTTTAAAATGGAGGACTCCAATTATAACTAACATAATATAAGTGATGTACAAACCTCCTTATGTTTCTGAAGAATAAATATATTTTTAATTGAATTTAATTTAAAGTTCTTTACGAATTTCTAGAGTTTATTATTATTTATATTAGCTTGAAGTGGGTTTGTTTTATTGCAGCATAAGATTTTTTTTAAATGCGAAGTTGAATTATTTATGTCAGAGCCAAGATTTTTCAGAAGCTTTTATGGTCCCCTCGGTTCAAGACATCATGTAATGACGACCTACTTACTGAGCCCGTACGTCTGGCGCACCCTGGGCATCCATCAGCTAGTCCCTAACGCTGATTGGCCAATCCTTTCCATGGCTAGCCATCGGTATGCTAAGAAGTCGACAATCATAATAATATAGTTTGAATATTTTCGGGGCTTAATCACGTAGTAATCATAATAATATAGTCTACAGCTCATCAGCCTTTACGTTACTGTTGTAAAGACGTCCACAGCGTAACCGAGTAAAGTGCGCCAGGATGGCACGTCAATTATTCACTTCAGAATGTAAACAAATTATTTCCAGTGAGTCTGCATAAATCTTTTACTAAACACTTGGAAGGGAAGGAGGTTGGTAGGCAGACCACCGACGCGATGGTCAGACGACATCGTGAGGGTTGCGGGCCAGAGATGGACCAGGTTAGCACAGGACCGTGAGGAATGGCGCAATAAAAAGGAGGCCTATGCCCAGCAGTGGGTTGATGTGGGCTGATTATAGATATAGATAAACACTTGGGCCAATTTATCATTTCATTGTTAAGGAACGTACTAATACCACGTGACCTATTTTTAACTCCCCTCCCCCGCCTCGATAAGTATTTATTAATATAAAAGCTAACACGTGATATACGTTAAAAACCAATTGCTTGGTTTCACTGTGGCAGCAGTCTTTACAATAGTTTACCAGAGATTTTACAAAGCATTTTTAAATAATAATTGCACACTTAGCACTTTCCTATAATAAGTATAACTAAACTAAACGTGACCATGCGTAGTATATGCCAAGACCCCGATATAACATTTAGTTATATGATCACTTCAAAAACTTAATAAATTAGGGGAACTCCCATACAACGAATGTGATTTTTTCTTGACCTGTGTTTCTAATTTTGTATAGTTACTAGTACGGAACCCTTCGTGCGCGAATCCGACTCGCACTTGGCCGGTTTTATTATTTTATTAAGTCATACACTATCATCAACCACTACGCGTTAAGTAGACACTAACTCTTCACGTGGAGGAGCCGGTAAGGAATTTTATATTACAGAATAATAACTAAACTAAATTAATGTTTTTAAAAATCAAGATTTATCTTATCAAGACTTTCGTTTTGGCAATAGGAAGCGCTCGGCCGCGTCGCTAGATTTCGAAATAAAAATTGGCAGCGCTGCTTTTCAGCGTGTCCTTTTAAATAAGTCCTTAACAAGTGCGCGTGCGAGCGGCGGCCGGAGTAGAAGCCCGGCGCGATCCAGCCTTGACCTTCGGCGGGCGAGCGGCGGCCGTCGACCCGGCCCCCCGCGCCTGCAGCACCCTCAATGTCTTCCGCACACGCCGCGGACTCAGCTGCACAGATCCAACCAACCTCTATGCAGCTGAGTCTGCAGATATGAGGTTTCTGCCTACCTTTTAGAGCTTTAGGCGTGAGTTCATGTAACATTGCTGGCTGTATGCAGCTAACATTTACCAGGTAAATGCATATGTTAGCACACGCCGCGGACTCGGCTGCAGAGATCTAAACAATCTCTATGCAGCTGAGTCTGCAGATAGGAGGTTTCTGCCAACCTTTTAGAGCTTAAGGCGTGAGTTTATGTAACATTACTGACTGTATGCTAACTCGGTAAATATAATAATAATATTGGCCTTTTGGCATCTACTGAATGAGATGATTTATACAGCGTCCAGTGGCATCTTCACTCACACTAGATGGGTGAAGAGACCACTCCGACGCTGTAGTGCCTGGGACATGGTTTTATAGATGGTGTAGGCTTGCCCAGCACCTATACCATCCTGACAGCTTAGTCGGCCTAGCCCACAGGAAAGACTAGTCAATACGTGCGGAGCCAACCAAGTCGCGGGTTTCCTCACGATGTTTTCCTTCACCGTTAGCGTGTAAACTCTGTAAATAGGATAAGTATAAACTAGGTAAATGGATATGTTAGCACATGCCGCAGAGATCTAACCAACCTCTATGTAGCCGAGTCTGCAGGAAGGCGGTTTCTGCCAACCTTTTAGAGCTTAAGGCGTGAGTTTATGTAACGCTACTGGCTGTACGCAGCTAGTAAATTTACATAAACTAGGTAAATGGGTATGTTAACACACGCCGCGGACTCAGCTGCAGAGATCTAACTCTATTCAGCTGAGTCTACAGAAAGGCGGTTTGTCATGATCGTGGCAAGCGGCAAACCTGGTCTCTGTCTACCTTTTAGGCGTGAGTGTATGTATAATGTATGTGTATGTGGGTTCGAATCCCGGCTGGAAACAAAAAAAAAATCCCAGGTCTTGGATGTTTACATGTTTGTGATGTCGCTGTTTCTGGTTCCCACGACACAGGGTATCCTAGTGTGGGGCCAGAGGCAATGTATGTGCCTGTATGTAAATGTTATGTTATAATGTTACTGGCTGGATGCAGCCGGTGACGTTACATAAACTAGGTAAATGGGTATGTAGGTAAAACCACACGCCGCGGACTCAGCTGCAGAGATCTAACCAGCCTCTGTGCAGTTGAGTCTGCATAGGTTTGTCATGATCGTGGCAAGCGGCAAACCATGGTGTCTGTCTACCTTTTAGAGCTTTAGGCGTGAGTTTATGTTGTAACATTACTGGATGTTTGCAGCCAGTAAAGTTTCATAAAATAGGTAAATATGGGTTGTTAGCCTGATTAGGTTAGAAGATGTGTTTAGCTTGGAAAATGGCAGTATAAAGAGATTGGTTAACTTTAGGAGAGGGCTGCATAGAAACGATCAGGATAGTGTGACGAATGCATAGAGGTAGGTAGGATACGTAAGGGGACGGCTGTATAGACGCTGATTAGGTTAGAAAATGGCTGCATAGAGGTTTATTAGGTTAGGAGATGGGTGCATACATATAGGTTGGTTATATTAAGAGACGGCTGCTAGTTTTCTCCCGCTACTATGAAACTACAACACTGTGTGGATTCGTCCTATGTAACCCGAACCGAATAATAAGACACTGGAAACGTCAATATGCATAATCTTAAACCCAATATCGTGGATAGTAACGAATGAGACAGTACATCGACCTCTAAAAAAAGGTTCATCAGCGTCAAGAAATGTATAATACTCTGATTAGAGTTGATATTTTTTAAATTAATGAAAGGAATTGTATGATTCTCGTAATTTAATTTAAAATTGAAATTAAAATACACTTAAATAAAAAAAAATCGTACACGCGGCGGACTTAATGCCAAAAGCATTTTCGACCAGCGGTTAGTTTACATGTAGACCTAAGTTAAAGGAAATATACTCGATGGCACCTTACTCAGTTGCGTTAAGGGCGACTTTCCAACTGAAATTTGAGATTTGTAGTCGACTGTATTATGGAAACTAATTGCCGTAGCAATTTGATGTAGGTATATTGGAAATCCCCTGAGCACCTTCCTATACCTAAGAGGAAAGTAATGGGACTAAAGGCTAGGAAACCTAGGACTGACTCTTGTAAACAAACATTCGAACTCTGAAGGGAAAAGCTCATGTAGTGATTATTTATACCTTAGTACGAGTATATGTATATGTTTTGTCGAAAAGCTTCTCGCTAGGTCTGACGTATATTTAAGTACTTTATAAGTACCCTCTATACGTGCCATTGCAGGGCAGAGGATTTCTCTCAGAGAGAGACACTGATTATGTGAGAGAGTAGGTTTAATTATCACGCGTCCCAACCGCGATTTGGCAGTTTCATCGCCGAGGTATTTGAACACCTCAGACACTCAGGTTTCATCACGATGTTTTCCTTAGGCTCTTTAACTCTTTATCACGCACTTTATGATATGCAAACCTCTTATGAACTCGCACGACAATTTGTGTTAAAATTCTAGCAGGATTCGACACCACATTTATAAGAAGTTCTGCTTCCAGACTTTAATCTTACCTTAGAACCCTCCCTCGCGACTAAAATCGATTTATTCTCGAGAACAATGTGGTGGTTATGGTCAAGCTCCTCAAGTTCACAACTAAGTATAGTTCTTTGCGAAGCGGAAACGGCTCTAAATGAGATGGAACCACGTTTGTTTTCTTATCTTTTAGTTCAGTATCACGTGTTATTTGCCAGTTAGACACAAACCGACTCTCCTGGTGGTCTGCTCGTCTTCACATTTTAGTATAAAATTGACAGCCACCACGGCAGTATTCCGTTGTAGGTACGCAAGTCTTGAGGGGCGGTGGCCAGCCGTGACGAGTATGTGCCATCCGCTGCCCAGTAAGGTCTGCTTTATTATGTGCCAAACCCACCAGTAGCTCTTATTCTGTTAGACATACAAGCGAGAATAACGCAATGTAAGTTCTAGCGATGATTGAACCGCGAGCTTTAAAACATAGGAAACGTCAAAGTAGATGTTTCAACTAACAAACAACAAAGAGATTTATTTAGATTGCCTTGTGTGTTCTCTGGGTTCTTTAGTAGAGGTTGAGTGTACCAGGGTACCATGACTATACGAAACACGTCATGAATGATCAACGTACGTTGTACGGGCGGATACGCGCAGGACGCGATTCATTCAATTTGTTTACTCGCTCCATCGGCGGCGCCGCGGCGCGTCGGTCAAGGACGCCATCCATCGGAGCTTCGCGACTGGAATGAGATGCCGGGGAAGGTTAAGTGCAGCAATGGAGGTGAACAACACCGATAACGCCGAGGAACAAGAGACGCGTCAATAACCAAACCGAAAGATTAACTCATAACAACCGTTGAATTTAAAATAACGTCTATTGTTCCACGTGTTGGACTAAAGTTTCGGTTGGTAATTAGCGATGGTAATCGGTATCAAGGACGCGGCGTCACGGCTCAGCACGTGGGCCTCATGAGACCTTCGGCGCAGTCGTTTACTTCAATTACGCAACATCGTGTAGCAAACTATAATCGGCGGAATTTTTATTGACTAATTATTCGCGGATTTTTCGCCTCCGGGCGGATATCGCTAAATATTCACGCCGTGTATCACTAGCCGGCACAAAAAATGTGTGCCTGGATATGTTAGGTTGTTATTTGCAAGTTGTGTAAGTAGGCATCGGCTGGACGCGCATAGGCCGGTCGATGGCGCATGTGGAGGCTGCGGCCAGGCCACATTCCTCGCCGGTGACTCGAGTCGCGGCACATTGTCCTCTCGACGCATTCCCTTTCATGCGAGAAAGGAAAACGCGCGCTGCCTCTCGATCAGATCCCGAAGCATGATAAACGGTGGCACTGAGTCAGGGCGTCACGCAGCCGCGCCCAAGTCAACGTCCAGACGAGGAATTAAAGGGTCTCGATTAACG
The DNA here is from genome assembly GCA_934045075.1 of Yponomeuta sedellus. NCBI lineage: Eukaryota > Metazoa > Arthropoda > Insecta > Lepidoptera > Yponomeutidae > Yponomeuta > Yponomeuta sedellus. The sequence goes on along the minus strand of OW203734.1, from coordinate 21,105,784 downwards.
AGCTCGCCCAGCGTTTCATTTACAACAACCGGAATAATAAAACATCGCGGAAGAACCCGTGGACCTAACCCACATCGTTCATAACAAATGTCAACAAACGTCTGGACACTCGTTTTTTTTTCTTACCGGCACGAGGGCGATGACGTGATAAAACTGTTTAATAGCCAGCATAATGACGGCTCTCTTCCGTCGGAATAAAGTCCTTATTCACGGGTGGACCACCCACTCTGTATCACGTCGCGGTCGCGCCGAAAGCTCTCGGACATAGATTCACTTTCGTTTTCGCGAAATAAGCTATTCGGGGCGACGCTATAACAGAGAGGAGCTGAAACGGAAACCGGTTCAGCCGAAATCTCCTCCGGAACCGTAATTATGTTAACTAGCCGGAGGCGCGGCGCGTGGGGCCGTTTATTAGAACCTTGTAAACGATAGTGAAAGACGGCCCAAAGAAAGTAACGCACAAACGTGGTAGTCAACAGTCTTGTCTTGTCCAAACACGGCCATCTGCGCGGTCGATAAAGCCTCTTATCGAGACCGGAAAACTCAAGATTGCCCTGTTGGGTACCAGGGCGATATGACTGATAAGGCCTTACACGACGCAGGAGCCAAGGTCGGCAGATGTGGGAAGAACAGCCGTCGCCTTCAGCGCTTATCGGCTGCAATATTGACACGACGCAAATACGCAGCGCCTCCGTTCGATCCGGGAATGTGACGGATGTACCGGCGGCGACGGAATTGCGTCGTGAGAACACCCAACTGCGGCGATGATTCGACACGTGGTTGCCATGATACGACTCGGTAGTTAAACATGCTACAGAATGTTTAGACCACCTCGCGGCTGTTTGTTGAGGACCGCTTGTGTGCTCGCGCCCGATAAAGAGTTCACGTCTCCGCGGGAGGCTCCGGACCAGCATTCCGTATACAATTATTTATGGAATGCCAATGGACGAAACTCGTTCACCTTTTTTGCGGGAGATTAATAACCCCTTTTGACGCTTCCTCGAAGACGGGACCATCGTCGATGGCGCATCATTGTGACGGTTCGGTCTTTCACACTGGGTCACACATATGTATGACGGGCGAAATGACATCAGCCGCGTGGGAACCGCGCCAATCGCCGACCGGTCCAACCGGCCTCTTAATTAATCTATTACTCGCAGATTTATATCGAAAACTTGGGTGTTGTCGCTTCCCCATTGAAGTAACTTCATTGTTTGTATCGAACAACGAAACCGAAAGGCAACAAAAACGGAGCAAGCGGCGTGCACGCCGACGGATCGTGATGCGTCAGCGCAATGCACTGCTGGCCTCTTGCATCTCTCTCGGCGAAAGGGGCACTTGTCGCCGATACGGCTGTCTCTTTCGCGCTCGAGGAACGGAGGTCCTGTTCCTATTTTCCCTCCCGGTCCCTCGCGACTTTGTTTAAGGAAGTGCAGCCCATCGGTTACGGGATCGCTCCACGGCAAGCCTCGCATCGGCTCGCATACCGAAGGAGCTGGTGGGTCAGCCGAGTGGCCGCGACATTTCCCTCATAACAATGAGTGATCCATCCGTCCCTCTCGCGGCAGGTTCAATATCCCAGACCTTGGGCGATCGAGACCGCTCAAACTAGTTGCCGGGTACCTACCACCTGTAATAATTTATAATTTAGTGCCTATTTTTAGCGTTATCGAGTGACTAAACGAGTTATGTTGCCTCGTTTTAGGTGGGTAAGGGAAATGGAATTTTCCGCAGGCCTTTGTTGTCGTGTGGCGCTGTGTGCGAGACGCCGACAGCGGTGAGGGCAGTAGTTTACGAGGTGGGTACCGGGAAGGCTCCCAAGGCGCCGCCAGTGTCGTACCTCCGTCAAAAATTACGGCCAGCCAATTAGATGTCGGGCGCGTTGTGAAAATATAAATATTAGTAGAACCGACAAAGGTTTTTAATCACCGATCGCGGATGGTCTTGCTCGTTTTGCGGTCCGAAATTGCAGGTTGCGGGTTCGATCACCCCAGCGCCGCTTAGGGCAACTATGCACTTCTCGGATCGTGTGAAAAATTGCCGGCGCGCTCTTGCTTTTATTGCGCATTATAAGTGGCATTCGATATGTGTAATTTCTGTATCCGGTCCTCGGGCCGCCCTTTTCGGCGCACGCCATTTCGATTAACCGAATTAGAGACCGGCTCTGCGGTTGACGCGCGAGCGGGGGTAACGAAGGAAATTCGAAAAACTGGAAAAAGTACTTTTTTTAAAAGCAACACGAGTGAAAACGAAAGCTGCCGAGCGCGCTCGGGCGAAGTCGTTGGTGCATCTCGTCTCGGCCGGTACGCCAAGGTTACGTAGTAGGGCCGGCGACCGCGCGCAGACGGTCGTGACGTCACAGGCGCCGGAAACTATTGTCCGCGGCTAGTTACGATTACATTTCGACTTTAGAAGAAAGTCGTTGGATAGGTCAGTTCGTTGCAAGTGCAACTCCCGCCCGCTCATGGTGACCTGCTCTTTTCAATCGTTTTTTCATCAATCAATCGATTACGATTTGATCAATCCAGTGGAGCCTAACTTAACCTTAAGAGCAAGTTATTCAGTTTTATTTTAGAAGAAGCATTGACAAGTTCTTGAATGAAAGTGAACTTGAGACAAGCTTTGAAATCGCGCTGAATGATCTTTACATGATCTTTAACTGTAATCCCCAACCCGCATGCCCAGCGTGGGGATTAAGGGCATTACCCCCCAATGATGGCACAACCTTGCGCTATGGCGCTCATTAGGGGAGGGCTATGTCCACATGATAGGGAGGAGGCGAAAGTGACACGCGCGAAAGCAACGGGTCAGAGTTAGGCCAAATCGCCTTTATTGAAAAGTCATACGCCATAAAATAAAAAGACAACGTCATTAAACATTCGGGGAGGAAAAAAAGGACCACAGTGACATTCTGCGGCCAAAAATGGCAGATGAATACACGAAAGCCGTCGGCCTCCGCCGTCTGATAATGCCGCGATAAATATATTAATTGCGTGTGCGCATAAACATCGCCAGACAATGCTACACGATATTTTAACACCCTGCTGGCGATGTGACGGTGTCATATGGTGCTCTCTTCCGATAACTGGTGACATTTCGGGTTACAAGTCAAATTATGATAGAAGTATATTTTTTCACGTAAAACTACTCTTTTCGAACTTTCGTAAGCACGATACATTATTAACTAGATTCCGGATTCACTTACTTGATGTTTTGCAGGAAGAGTGCGATCAGAGAATGACACCAGCTCTGTCTCTAATCACCATGTTTAAGCTCTGAGCGAAATCTGGTCGGACGGTGAAATAAAAGACAAGCAAGTGAATCCGGAATGAAGTTGATAAAAGTACGATTGTTTGAGGTGAAACCCGCTCTTGACATAACCCTTGGATGATTGTCAATAAGACAACATACATCACGATGTGAGAGTCGACAGCGGGCCCATATAGATGCGTATGATTAAAGATAGCAAAAGATGGCTGTTGGCGATTAATATAGTTTTATATATCTTTTTGTACATAGAATAGAAAATATTTGTTTTCAAGCGAACTGATGCGCAACAATCACTTATATTATAGCTACTTTGTCTTGTAATGCTGGTTTTGAAAATAAAATTTAGTGGTCACAAAAACAGTCTTTAAATAACAATGGCGTTACGGAAAAAAGGCTTACCCAGCGTCTTCAGGTAGGCTGATGACGATCCTAGTTTTTATGGGGAAGAAACGCCAAGTAAACTGTCCTTCGAGAAAACCCAAGCTTTTTGTACGAGATTCAACAAAGAGAATGTAAATTCTTTGTTACAGCTATATTCGCGTCAAACGCAGTCATACACTTACAAGTTTCGCCTCTCGGTGTGCACGTGATGGGGGAAAAGTTTGGGCCTTACCTGTAAAAAGAGAAATAAATTATTTAGTAATGTATTAACGGGTCTAATCGCGATTATGTAAAATTTAATAACGTAACGTAACTATGCATGATGTTGATGAGCTATGCGAATCATTAAGATATACTACAGTCTGTTAGCTTTTAGAATATACCTCGGGCTCTAGAGTAGGCTTCGGTTTTCACATGTCTCACGTTCACGTCACGTTCAAAGCACACGAGTATAATACTACATCCAGCTCTGCATATAAAACTTTTCTATTAAGTCAATTAAATTATATAAAAAGTGTCATATTAGTTACGATATTTCTATTACACGAATATATCCGATTCTATCAGATAGTAGCCGAGGTATATTGTAAAAGCTAACAGACTGTAATAATAAGATATGTTAAAACCTATTTAACCTTAGCACGGGTTAGTGCATTAAAAATAAAAATAGTATAATAAGATATATGTTAGAGAAACGCATTTTTTGCCCTTACACCGCTCTTCTATCGAACCATGAATTAAGAAACTAGAAAGGATCCTCTGTCGATCTACTGTTGGTGAAAAGTCACCTATAACCTAATTGAATTAAGTTTACGTACTGTGGGCAGGAGTACTTAGTTATATATTCAACCGGTTTAATCGCGATTATTTATTAGATAAATTAAACAATCGCGTTAAATATCATATGTATGTAACTAATGCTTGAGGATCGCGGCCTATTAAAGATATTGTCTGACAGTTGATTCTGTATTTTGACGTTAGGTAAAAGGTTACCTCCTTGGGGACTGTACCTAGCTAAATAGGATGCGCTTCACAAACACTAACAGATAGATATAGAAAATACGTTATTGCACAACCAGAAAAAAGGGATTACAAATTATAATTTTGTGTTATACAATGGGCGGTCTTATCGCTTAGAGCGATAACTTCATACTACTAGCGATCTAATACTAGGTAGGCGGTTGACATGAATAACTAGAAAATAAGGATGGCAATAAGTTTTAAAACAAAAAAACAGAAGGTTTTCATGAAATGACGCTCCAGATCCAGATATATTTCACGTTTATTGCTGGCTAGAGATCCATCTATCGCCCCCGTAACCCCCTACATACAAAATGTCAACGAAATTCTGCTTGAAAATTGCTCGTCTAAAGTAATATTGTGCGTTATTACAATTACACGTTGTATTATTGTTGTGTCGAGCGGGACTATTGCGTGAATTGGAATTCCTCTGGACCAGTGGTTCCTAATTTTTTTCCATCAAAGACCACCGATATATTTTTTTGTACATATTTTTTTTTTGTAGCCGTCTAGAGAGAGAGAGAGAGAGAGAGAGAGAGAGAGTATGGGTTTAATCACCACGCGTGCCCACCGCGGATTTGCAATTTCAAGCGTTGGACAATTCCTGTAATAACATTTGATAGTTGCTAGTAGCAGGTTCAACTAACAAATTGCGGGCTTAGTTTAATTAACATTTGAAAATGTGTGAACAAGATGTGTGTACAAGATTCTTTACATGCGCTGCAAAACTCTTCCGCGGATCACTTTTAAGCAGTCGTCGTCAGATATAGTAAGATGAGACTTTGAATCTTTTTGAGTGAAAAAAGCGAGAATATTTCAGCAAAAGGAGGACACAGTAAAAAAACATAATAAGAACACAGAAATTTTGAAATATTTCTTTATTGACTTTTATTGCACTTAAAAACATTAAGTCGTACAATTCGGCGGACTTAATGCCAAATAGTTATTTGTGTTTTAAATTACCTACGTTCTCATGGCCGCGAATACACTCGTTCAAAATATTTTTTGAAAAAAAAGTTTTTTCCGAAAAGCGGGACACATAAAAATCTTAATTTAGATTCCATATATACATTTATTTTTTGTTACCTGATTATAGCTTTTACAAGCTGTAACCATTATAAATCATGTATCAATTATAATAAAGAATTTTGAAAATCAAATCACATACAAATTGACACGTCCGCCAAAACTCGGGACGACTGGCAATGCTGTCTCAGGCTGTCACGGACTACTTATGGTGCGCGGACCACCGGTTGGGAGCCACTGCTCTGGACCATACCAGGCCAGTACTCGGAAGGCAGGCTACGAAAGAGAGATCTTTTGTCTCTTCATCGGAAACTGAGGGAAACCGTCAAAACGACAAACAACGCACATTGCATCAAGGCAAACAAACAGAATGCGTCTGCGCATATCGAGGTGGGCGGTCGGTCAAACAAGTAATCACCGTTTTAACTACTTAGTAAGATTTCAAACTAACACATACCTACTTACAAGCCGTTATTGAAGCAGTGGTAAGCTAGGCCTGAAAAACTTTTGTGCAAATCAAATTAAAATAATTTTTCAATGATCAATGAAATGATGAATTTTATTTGTATTCTTTTATTTTTTATACAAATAGGTCGCGAAGCGGTAGAACGCAAGCCTCAGATTCGGAAGGTCGGTCGTGGGGTTCGAGTGCCGGCATTAATCAATGACTTTGTTTCCTAAGTACGTCAATTTGTGAAGTCGTAAATTTGTAAATAGTTTGCGAGTAATAATACTACTCACTAACCGTGAAGGGACCCTCGTGAGGAAACGTGAACGTCTGAGGTATTCACATACCTCGGCGCTTGAAATTGCTTATCCGCTTTGCGCATGCGTGGCGATTAAACCTATCCTATCTCTCTCTCTCTAATAGAAGACTTTTACCTTGCAAGGGGACGTATATAGGCTACAAAATAAGGTTTCAAGAATTTATTAGGAGTAATCCGTAACGAAGTTTTCACGTTTTGCGCCATTCCCATAACACGCGTGAATATTTTCTACCTGCAGTGATATTTCCGCTATTTAATAGATTTTTCCACTATTTATAGATATTTCTCGCCAGAGAACAAAAGGAGAACATTTTATATTTTCATTGAAATATGTTAAAAATAGGTTATTTAATGACAAACAAAGAAGATCACATTAGAGAAGGAACCTTTTTTCCACCCACACTGCAAGCTCTCAGCGTCAATTCTGCTAATAAGCTTACAAAAATAGCACGATATCACAATTTTCCTATTAAAACACGAGTTTCTTAGAAAACGTCCTTTTGTTTCCAGCACCGCTAGCATAGCTCGACCTTCGGTTGGAGCCATAGAACGCCAAAAGACATGTCTTGCTAGCTGGCCAAAGGATATTTAAATACATGCCGTGGTGTTTAGCGTTTCCGATAGGCACGTGATGTGAAAACAGGTGAACAGCATACAAAGAGGTCCTTATCATCGGCAGCCAAGCAGCATACCCTCACGCCTTTGCGGATAGTGCAGACAGAGGCACTGTGATTAAGTTAAGAACCGACACCCGAGGACAATAATGAAAGAATGAATAGATTTATCTATAATATAAAAATGAATCGCTGAATGTGTTGGTAAGCGCAAATCTCGAGAGCAGCTGAACCAATTTCGCTAATTCTTTTTTTAGAATATTGATGGTTCTTACGGAGAGAAAATTCAAGAAATTTAAAGTTCATGGACTGTTAGGCGGTACGAAGTTCGCTGGGTCAGCGTTTACTATAAAATTTATTCAAAGATTAAAAAAATAATTCACCATCGGCATCGTCAAGATATTAGATTAAATGGATAACATTTTAAAAGTCAATCTAAACTAATTGACCTCTTGATGATGCCCATGGTAAATTATTTTTCTTATTCAAAGAATTGAGTTGGAAACGGCCAACATATTCACATTTAGCCCTTGATAATGCAGAAAATATACAAAAAATTGTTTAAAATAATCGAAGAATCCAAATAAAGAAGAATTTCGGCATGGGTGAATCCAAATTTCACCCATGCCGGGATTCGAACCCGCAACCTCTGGCTATCCGTGCCAGCGCTCTACCAATCCGGCTTTTCCAGTCGCAGAGCCTGGTTTTCGCATTTTTTGGCCTGGCAACCCTACGTCCGCCAGAAACGGCAACAAATTAAACCCAATTCATGTCAATTATCGATTTTTAATAAGGGAATATCTCTCATTCCACTGACGAGCCACTCTGCACTCGAGCCAGCGAAACTTGTCCCGGAGATATGGAATTATCGAAACAAATACACTCACGCGCAGTGTAATGGTCCCAGCCAAGGTCAACTTCCTTCTCTCGTAACTACCTACGCGGGGTGGAAAAGCAGTCATTATACTCGGCAATACGGATAATTGTTTAAGATCTCACTGTGTAATCGTTACAATATTCATAATATTTCTTTCAACGCTAACAGGAACCTTTGAAAAAGTTAGTGTTAGGTGAAAATTTAGTATTTTATTTATCTTTTCAGTTCATTTAGTATGTTTGAAAAGATTTTTTCGGTTGTTCGCGCAGTCGGGTTTTTATGTTTTTAAATATTATTAACTTTCATTAATACAGTATAAAAAAGCCTTAATTTTATAACACAATTCATATGTTATTTAAATATCTATCATCATGAATAACTTTTTTCTGTTGGCGAGAATAGGCATGTGATCTACGATGGGGCGCACATAGGCTGCATTGTCATATTGCAATTATTACATAAAAAGTTATTATTAATAAATTTGCGACCAAATTCTGTAGACTTACTCGGGCCCATTGCCAGTACCTAAGAAGGCGTAATAGCGTATATTTTATATTTTTAATTCATACGTCAACAGTGCAATTACAGAGTAAAAAAATCGATTAAACACGTCAGCTGATTCGGCAGCTGCAAGTGGATGAACAATTAGTATCGACGCCGCGCCTTTATTGGATCGACTCGGCCGATGATTAATCGATTCATAACTCGATTATTATACAACTGCGACTGACTTCCACTTAGTAATTAGAAGGCAGGACAGGGGAAAAGTGATTGCACGATTTTCTCAATATTGTCCCTACAACAGAATCGAATATAGCGGCCTTAAACCACGAAAAATGTCTTGCGCTTGTTTATTTGCTAGCTACTGATACTTTTATTTTGTGAGCAATTTCCTAAAAATTGCGTACAGTTGCCCCACATGACTCTAATCAGATGCATTCGAATGAAAATCTGCCATCTTCCTTCTCGTTCAAACAACATTGATCATCGATGAAGTTTTACTTCTTCTTTAAAAGGTAAGGCTTATTTGTCTTGTAGAGAAAAGAACGGTCTGAAAGTGGTTAAAATTATTTTACGTAGTAAATGACCAGTCGATAACATCTATCAATGGTCAGCTGCGTGGATTCAAAGGAACCCTTGAAAGTGGTAATTTAAAAAATAAACTTATTAATGCGTGCTAAAAAGTAATGAAAGAATCCCCATTCGGTGTCATTACCGTTCGTTCGGGACATAATTCAGCGTTACTTCGGGCAGTAAAATTAAAAACGCGTAAAGGTCCGCGGTGGGCCGGCCGCGGCCCTGTGACTTCAATTAGATTTCGCGAAACGAACAATAAGAAATAAAATCTGATCTTTTACGATCGCTCTGTCAGACGTCGGTCAGTCCAACTGATCGTAAAAGCGGGAATGCAACGCCGAATGTTGCTAAAAAACCCTCAAGTTAATACGTCTCGGGAGTTAGCCCGAAAACGGTCCGAAAGTCGCATTCGCGCCGAGTTTTATGATGTCAAAAGTGGGTCACATCAATCCCGTACCCTTTGTTAGTGTTATCGACTCTCGAGAGACTCATTTTCCTTCGCCTGATCCGCAAAGACTACATTAACAGGAGCACTTCCAGCAACGACGACGGTCGGATAGAACTATAGAAGTCTGCCGCCCGCCAGGAAACCGTAGTGTTGTATAAATGACTAGGAATGTATGTATCATAGGATATTATTCCGAAGACGGCCATCCGGTCTCGATCGCTTTCGCCAAGCAATCGAACACCGATGGAATGCAAAACGGAATCTCCGGCGCTCTTTGTTGCGGATTCCCAGACGTCGCGGCAAAAAGCGGCATACGAGCCGCCTTCCAAATGATGGACCCCTAGTCCCTAAATAACAAAACAGAGACCAAACGCGCCGAATCTGACGCCGCTTACCGTTACAAGAAACCTAAGCTTTTGCAATAAGAATGCCACGGTGCAGAATCAAGGGCAGTCGGGAGCCAAATCCAGTTGTGGGCGCCGCAGACAGAGGTCATTCTTAAAAACAATAGGCAGTCGCGCAAAAGGAAAAGTTCCAGGATTAAATTTAGAACGCGATCACTCGATAAACCGCGCGAGTAGGGAATAATCAATTACTTTATGATGAGACCGAGAGGTAAAGGAATTGCGTGATATTTGACAGACGTGTTATTAAGTAAAAACAATAATAACATTGCTATCGTTTGACATATTGAACTGAGAAAGCAATAAGTCATCGACATGTACCTATGTAATGATGAGGAATGTGGCAGTATAATAATAATATAAAGGTAATAACTCAGTATAGTAAATTAAAGGATATGAACAGAGACTTAGAAAATAGAGCTTTTACGGGCTTTTGACAATTAATTGATGGCCTGCGCATGTAATATTCAGGTACCTACGCTCATCTGATGAATGTAAACAACTCTGTGAATAATAATGCTATTTATAAATATGTAATAAATAATACGATACGAGTAAGGTCGGCCCACACGACGCCAAGTAGGTAAGCAGCGTCGAGGTAGGTCGGGGAATAAAAAAACACGTATGCTGAACGAAATTTCGGTACTGGCTAATAATCTCGAGATTGAACCCGATAAACATATTATGCTAAATTAAAACATCAATAGAGATGATTGAAGCAGCGTAATCGATGGGGCGGTCGCGTCCTGTCGACCTTCCTAGCTCTAACATTGTTTTTACAATTTGTAATAACTTTAGTCTACATTTAACCAATATAGCTATTGTTCCAGATTAATTGCCAAACCTGAGCTTTCGTTTATTGTTTACATGCGAAATGCTAACTCAAAGAACTTGTACAGTGAGTAAATACAACATACTGTTATTGAACAAGACGTACTCGTACTTTGATCGTTTCTGATTTGGATCGAGGTGGTTTTCGAACGAGTCATCATTCGCAGTATCACCAATTTTACCATCGAAACTGAAGTTATGAAGAAACTGAAGTTATAGTAGCAATACCACTCGCTAACAGTGAAGGATAACGTGTTAAATAGCCTCAGCGCTTGAATCCGCGGCGGGCACGTACTATCTGTCTCAGAGAAGGCCTGTGCACTCCTGGAGAGGAGATTATAGGCTACATAAAAAAAAACTGAATGTAGTTTGTATCTTCTGTGCAACTCAAAAGTAGTTTTTCGTTTTTAATGTTAAACTCGATACAGGGCTAGGTGGGAAAACACCTTCCTAGTAATGTTACCACAATTCTTGATGTCGTGGGTTCAAGGATGTGAACCTACTAGGACCGCAGGAGCACAAGGGTGCAGTGAAGGTTGTGAAATTGCCTGTGACCGCAAGACATCCGGCCGACAAAGCAATGGCCCATGAGTGTACGGCTGAGCGGGACGAAGCATCGCCGGATGCATGCATATATCTACAAGAATATTCAATAATTCGTTTAATATTATGATAATCGATGATAATAAATCGTACAGTCATCATAACATAACGCTATCGAGTGCATAAAAGAATCGAGTGGAAAGCTCGTAAACGTTCTCGATTTCCTTCGTATGGGAAGCTCTCGATTTCATCAGGAGCCCATGAAGTCTGAGAGGATGTGAAACCGCAAGGAAGTGGTATGAGGATACTGGCGCAATTATTATGTCGTAATAAGGTTCTGCTTGTTTAATTTTTAAATTATGATCGTTTCTGTGTTCATTACAGGCTTTCCAAAAGCTTGTATAAAAGAACTATAAATGTTCTAAAGAGATGCATCATAATCGAAAAGTATCTGATTATCGTACCACAGAATTGGCAATTTAATAGGGAAGCCAGGTATGTGTGGGAGCGAGTACCTACTGAACTGGTTCTCTAGTATTGCACAGGTTTCATAGACTCTTGTGTGCTTTTATTGCCCTGGTATATTGAACACGCGAAGCAGGGATAGGGTTACCAGATGAAAAAAAAGCGGACAAATTTATCGACTTTCAGAAATTTATGGTGAAAATGTTTTGCGCCGACATCATCAGTGAATAATAAGAAAAATTAACGTTAAATCAACTTCAACTGCAATTAAAAAAAAATACTCATAATGTAAAAAACTTGCAGAAAAATAACATGTTTATTGATTTACTTTCGTCATAAGGTCCAAGAGACATGTCAGAAAACTTTTTGCCATCTGGTAAACGTAGGGAGGGAAAAGAGATTGCTTGCTGGGTTCCGATTCCTTGAAATACTCCTTTGTTGAAAGCAAAGAAAAGGACGTAGGTAACTTATTTTTCACAGCATAATTGGACCGGGTAATCTTGCAAATTACAGCCGCAATGAAAGCATGAAAAGATGTCAAAACACGCTCAGACCTTTTACATACGTAGCCTCTTTTGTTTATCGCCAATTTAACAGGAATTTTCTTTATTCAAGAAAAAACCCCAAAAAAATTAAGAGCACACGAAAATATCCAAGTAAGTATAGGCATAGGCCGCCATTGATATTTAAAATCAGGTTATGATTTATAGGAAATTGTGTTAACTATACACAAACCATTTATTAAGTATCGACCTTCGCAACTTAAATAGTCTCAATTCTGATAGACTAATTGCCGCGAACGAATTAGCTTTTGGCAGTTTTTTTAAGCCATTCGGTTTTAAGGCTCTTTGTTTATGATTCATAATTACAATACGTTGAAGCAGCAATCTCAAAGCCTGTCATTAAGTTGAACAAATAACTACTTATTTAATACGACTCCTCTGACAGTAGACCTGATACGTTACTGTAAGCACGAGAAGTGTCTTACAAAATAATATGTCTAGTATTATACACAGGGTAGCGAGTTCAGAACTAATAGCCCCGCCGCGCCGCCGCGCGCCGGTGTCTGAATTGTGAATTTTATTATTTAAGTAGATACGTGATCTTTGTTTCAGTCTCTTCAGATTTCCCAAAAAAGAACAAGACAGAAAGATAATTAACTATTAATCACGTGAAATTCAGTATTTCTATGGCCGTGGCGCAACAAACGTAATCTTTTGCAATCTGCAACTATGACGCTACGTACAATCGACATCATGTCGAGTTTTATATACGTGCACTCTGCTCAGTTACCCTAGAGGCGACTTTACAACGAAAGCGATCACCATACAATTCATAAGAGTAAACGGTGGAGTCATTAGAAACCACATGTCGATCCGGAAGAGTCCCTGAAAATCTTCTGATCCATAATTTCGATTTGGTGAACACTTGGAAGTGTTCCATACCACTATGATATCACTAAGCCATTATTCTTAAAGGTAGATCACAATGTATATTGATCCAAATTAACTCGACAAAAAAGGGTCGAACAAGACACGTTGCCTATTATCCTGCATCAAAAGATTTCCCACGTGGCTAATTCGTAAGAATCTAATGATTAGAGGTAACGGCATATCAAAAATTAATATTTGCCGTATTTTTTGCTGTGACGGCTCATCAAAAAGCGAAAACATTATGATTTGCGGTCATTAGGCGATCATATTGCAGGGGCATCGCGTGAGACCGCAGACTGCATTCGGTGCGAGCGGGACAAAAACGTGCTAAAATGTGTTACCAGATGGCAAAAAGCTCGTGGAGGAAATTCTTAGTTGTTTTATTCATCCAGCCCCCTAGCAGAGGAGTCATAATGTATGCTTGTTAATGTCACAGGGATTCACGCTATGATACTTCCGATTGAAATGCAAAAAAAAAGTCCAGTTAGAAATGTTGGAGGCATTCCTGATTTGAACAAACTATTAAATAATAAAACTAATTTTGAATAAAAACGAAGGTGGCAACACAGCGCCAAACGGTTAATAAACACAAAATATAATAATGAGATAATGATACGTCTAGGCTAAGCGGTTCGCTGGAACATTCGCTTTTTTTCGCCGCCGGCGGCGTTTGGACGTCTGCAGCCGAAGATTTATTCCCACCCCAATAACTAGTTCAAGGCCCGTCTCCCATCATGAATGGCAAGCTTTATTTTAGTTAGCAATAGGTCGTCCATAGGTCACCCGAGTCACCGCCGCCGGAACGACACAAAGAATCGTGTTGACGTCCCTGTATAAAAGATAATCGTAAAACAAGCAATAAAACCTAATAATCTAGTTTCTATTAGCACCAAACACAGCAGACTTGTAAAGCCATTAGTATCGTAAACAGAATTAATGGGATGGAAATTGTAACAGCGTGTATCAAATAAAAATAAGACGAGATCCCATAAAAGGATCCGTTCACAAATTAATTAAAACTCGTATGATAATAAGCTTTGGGTCCCGGTCATCGAAAATGCACATTTAATTGTGACAAAGAGGTGCAAAAAAATTAACATTTCGGAATCGGATGACAAAAACATTAAGTTATATTGTAACCAGGTGCAACGCTCGCTTTAGGTGTCCGCCGCTGGCAACATTAAGGTCACGGCTCCAATATGTGACTGTCCAATTGATTCGAGTGTCCAGCACAGCCACGTGGCCGAAATCAAGGTGTTTGATATTAGAACTTGAGGAAACCAATTAATAGCCTTTTACATATGACTATCTGTCTCCTAAAGGCCATTGATTCCGATATCCATGTTCAACGACATTCAAGGAGACAACGCGTGCTCTTATTAAAAAATAATAAAACGTAATAATGCGATGCATTGAGCTACTTTCCGGGTTCGTCGGGCACGGACCACCAAGACAAAGTCACTTACATATAACATTGTTAAAAAAACCTCGACTCGCCTCGTATAAGTCATCCATGCATACATTATGAGCTAAATCTGCAAGCGTATTATCAAAATATCTGTCAACCGAGGCGGTTCTTTGATCTATATAGCTTTATAGCTTTATAATTTTAAGACGAAACCCTGGGAGGTTAGTGTATCACAATACACTAACCTCCCAGGGTTTCGTCTTAAAAACGATAAGATCTTAATGAATTGGGAAGCGGTTTCGATTCGAATGTTATGGCAAATATATCGCCCGTTGACGCGGCGCGGGCGCATCAAACGATCGCGGCGGCTGTTTGTAGGCTGACCACTATTCGGAAACCTATGAAGTTCATTAAAACCGCAGAGGTAACCACTAAGCAGGGGGCATGGGAAATATGCCATCGTATATTGGTTTAGATTTGAAGAATTGTCTTTCGTAGTATAGCGAGATATGTATAAGTAAACGAGTTTCGGATTCGGCGTCGGCCAGACATTTTATAACGAAGCCCACCGAATACTCGAAATGTCAATTTGTAATTTATCGCCTTTGTCATAATCAAATATTTCCTCTTGAAAGAATTTGATTCCAAACTAATTACTACACCCATTATCATGATATATTCGCGTCCTCAAAACCAGGGGACGCTTAGGGCGGTCAGGTCGAGGCGTTCTATTAAAAAAACTTGCGTCATTATTTCTCGATTTCGTTTAAAATAAGCTTTTAGATTGTGTGATATCGATTGCACAGGACACAATTCTTGGTACTGAGCGAGCGCTTTTCGCGGTCGACTGGCAACACTGAAAATAGCGCCCTCTGTAGACGGTAACGGAGGGCGCGACCTTCATTGCACTGGAGTGCTTTTGTATGTCACTTTAATTTGGTTATCTCGGGGAGTAATGGTTCCGTAGTCCGAACAGTTCTTTTCACACTCGAGATTAAACCATATTTATTTTGTTTATTCAAATATGTGTTTTAAAAACCTATTTAGAGGCTAAAAATTCCACCCATGCCGGGATTCAAATCCGCGACTATCCGCGGCTATCCATGCCAGCGCTCTTTCCAACTGAACTAATGGGCGACTCACCGGCATCAGTGAAATTTTGAACCTCTTCACAATATTCTCTGTATTACGTAGGTTTTTAAAATTGTCCTTAGCATGGGTTAGTGCATTAAAAATAATATAATCAAGTATGTGTTATTCAGATAGTAAGGTTTTTATTGTAAATACAAGAGATTGAGTTTGTATTTAAAAATTTCGAATAAGCAAAAACTCTCAATACAATTTCTAATTAATTTTTATTCAATCTTGAAACATGAACGGTAACAATCTATAAAAAGGAAAATTGAGCATTTTAGAGGTGGCTTAATTAGCCACTATTTATTTATCTTAATATACAATCTAACATCATTACCGTCTAACGACTAAACTAACAACTACAGAACCCTCCAATGCGCGCGCTTTAGCGTTCACCCGGCACTATCTTGGCTAATGATTCTACGATTCACGGTACTTCGCTTGGAGCAGGATCCAAGCCAATTTATTCGCAAATCAATTTAACAGACACAATAGTAAACGATACGTACACTTTCTCCGCTTTCCTCGGCATTTCCTTGCCGAGTAGCAGACATTAAAAACAACATGGCGGCAGAACAAAGGTCTCACTCAGTCGACCGATACCGAGGCAAAAACACGATCGGTCGAAAGATGAAAATAAAAGAAAATAAGGGCGATTTCCGAGAAGCGTTGACCGCCGCGTTTATAATAAAACTTCAATAACGCCAGCGGAAAGGTTAGCATACATTAAAGACTACGAAATTATATCGTTTAGACGTTTTATCGGCCACATCCACAGCTCGGTGCTTTCGGTTGGTTTAATATATACCCCTGCTTCACTCGCGACGTTGCGTGTGGTTTGAGCAACCGCACAAGATGACAAAACTCCCTAATACACGAGCCATGCATGAACAGCCATAGCTGCATCGACCAATATACTCGTACTGGGTGCAATACCATCGTCAGAATGAAATTAATAATAGGGAGAACAACGCAAGCAGAGCAGCTCAGCAGAACAGGTGATATTTTTTTACCATTTTGTTGTTGTCTCCAAAGCTGTTTGGCATGGGGCAAATATCTACAAGGCATATTAAGACAAACGACGGTCAATCCACGAAAAGATCTGGGGATAAGCTTGCATAAGCAAGCCGCCTGGATTTGGAAATGTCCAGAGCTCTGACGCCACGACAAAACTTTCGCATCCATAAATCGCCTCTTCGCTCCTTTCCACGAGTCCTTGAAAAAAACAATCGAAGGGTTCGACGTATCGAATTTAAGTTCGATCCTCATTCGATTATTTAAGACGGAATGCCGCCATCATCATCGGACTCGTTTTCCGCAGCGCATCACAGATACGCCAGGCGATTATAATAATGTACCGAAAAGGTTTTATAGTTTATTTAATACGGCCATTATCTGCGGTTGAGCCTGCGTGTACGCAGAAATGAACGACCCCAAATTAATATGTATTGTCACTGGCAACCTTAACACGCAATTTTATAAGAACATCGGTGAAATGAAGACACTACCTACGCAAGGTAAAAAATAAAATAATATTATTATATAACCGTACCCCAAGTCATGGTAATTCCTTCCACTTACAAGCTGGAAAATAATATTAAGATTTACAATAAAAAATGCAGTATCGAAAATAAATTCCAAGACGTATTTTCAGCTAGGTAATACCGAAGGTAAGCTAGCCTTTATACCACTTGAGATAAGAGTGATGATTTGAGTAAAGGTTGGCGCAGTGTCCAGCTTGGTGTTGCCAGGGTTGCCATGTGTAACGTGCAAACCTCTTTACACCATTTTTTATATTTCTTTTTCAATCTATCATTTTCAAATATTTAAAATTATGTCACACATTTTCGAGATTTCCCTCATTATATCATTACTATTTCACATCTTGACTAGACCTGACTATTTTTACCTGCTTATCCCGTTTTTATCCAGTTTTCTCTTTGTATTATAAATATAAAATAAATAAAACAGTACAAAGCACAAGTTAAATTCGTTACACTTTTATTATTTATAAAAGTTCTACAAGACTACACATGTTTAGCTCTTTAAACTAATGTGAGGCTAAATATTTACTAGTCCGGCATTTCTGAGCCTCCAAGTCAGTCAAGTTCAAATGTCAAGTGTTAATTCTACGTGCTTCTACGTGCTGGACGATACGCTTTTTAACGGTGTTTGAGGGAGTTTGTCATGCGGTAATGGCGACAAATAGCTGCGGCAAGCATGCTTATTAAATTTGTATGTTAATACTCGTACTTAATATGTTTCATGTTCGACTTCCAGGTCAAAATATCTGGCTTTTCATCGCGCCGATCCAGCTTATGTTTTTTTTTTGAAGATGTTATTCAATTAAAAATAAAGAAGTTGGAATGTCGGCAGATGATCTTGGTTTTAAATATTAGGTACACACAAATACTAAAAAAGATATTTGTAACCCCCCACACACTACCTTGCTTGCCCTACGCGTAAGGCTTACGGCAAGCAAGGTATTCGGGTTCGGTCAGTCACATGACATTGCCACAAACAAGAGGTTAGTGTGCTGGGCAGAATCAAAACTAGCCAACATAGCAACTATTATTATTATTATTATTTATTAGCTACTCCAACTGTATTTTCACATTTCATTTAAAACTACTTTTTCTAATGTAGAATTCAATTGACTCAAGAGAAATTCGACAACTCTTTTTATTACATGTAACTTTATAGACATTCTCACATCTTAAAGTAACAGGAAGACCATTTAGTATTTTCTGAATGAGATATTGTTGGGCCTGGCAACCCTAGGTGCGACGGGTGTCAGCGGTCAGAGCAGAATAAAGGCTGCAGAATGCATTAAATCGGGCAATCAGGAGACATTTTTTCAATTACTCGCGGAACCCCAAATTACAGGTTTGCATGGCGTTCGTGCGTGCCGCGGGTTCCCGGGCGCTTTTTCATTCTTTTTCTTTATTATTGTTTCCATTTGTATACAAGCCCTTTCGCGTGAAAATTTGCGCCTCAATATTACTAATTGCTAAATTGGACCCGATTATGCCTAAATATGACTGACGATTGGGGACGGCTTATTTTGCGGCGGGATTAGTACCTATACTATACCAGGGCTGCAGGAAACTTAAGTATAGGTGCGCATACATATTGTAAGAACAGTTAGTTTCATTTGGTACACTCACACATGTCGCAAAAGGTGGTTTTTAAATGTTGAAACGGCAGGTGCAAGACAGTACTCAAACCGCTTGTTCCAATGGGTGAATAGGTAGGTAATTAATTCAATTGACTGCAACTCCATGTGCACCTAGGGCCTGCTTCATATAATTCTTAGTTTATTATAAAAATTCGATGTATATAAATTGCAGAGCCGATTAACCCACAGATTAACAAGTAAGGAAAGTGTTCCGGGAAAGTGCGTAGCCGTGGCTACGCAATAAACTACGAATTATAGTTTTTTTTAACTCAGCCCTGGTAGTAATTTAAAGGTATTTTTGTACATAGAGGTCGGAAACAACGAAATTACATGCCTTTCCCACAAGAGAACGAGATTTTAATTGAATGGCATTCCAACTCACTTTAGTTTATTTATGAATGAAATACATAACAGACTTTATGCTACATAATTAAAGGAAGTCACCACGTAAGTAAACACTGCAATCAGCGGCTGCAATAATTAAATCTACAGTTTAAATGGATTATAAAAAATGTAGGCATTCTCAAAATTGCACACCTACTTGACGTTAAGCTTTCTTTGAGCCAACAAACTTGTTTCAGTCATTGAGCCACGCGGTTTTGTTCCAGTCAATAAATCCTCAAAATAAAAAGATCCAATACACTGTCAACTGACGTCGGTCGCAAATGTCAGACAGTCGTTCTCGTTTGCATGCTGGCCAGAATTCGGCTCCACATCAACAACAAAACAAAATGCAGCTTCCGGCGCCGCCGCCGCCGCCCGCCAGATGGCGCGTTTCCGCCACCTGCAGCCGCCTCCGACCGGTCGGAACGGACGCTCCAACTTAACACCGCCTCTCATAGCACTGTGGTCAAGTTGGGTCAAGTTCTAGTCCTATTAGGGTATTTAGAATGGATAACCCCTAATGCACTATGATCGCCTAGTCCTTCCGACGGTGCCATGCAAGTAGGTGAGATTTTAACTTTGCGTCATCGAATGAGCGGGTCAAGAAGCATCGACTGTCCAAAAATATTCACATAATTATCTGGCCAAGACCCAACAGCTGAACGTGGTCGTCCGAAGGTAAACGCGTTAAAACCGGGACCGCAGATAGCTTGAAGTGCAACAATCTTTAATTACTCGCCCGCTGCCGACAGGTGGCCTATGGTGCAGAGAAAAAATCCAGCACAACGCTAATAAATGAGGCGAAATAATGAACCGGCATGCGAGATGATAATATAAAGGGCTCAACACGCAGCAACCCGACACCGTCCATTGAACATGCAGTTTTCATGAAGAAAATATCGTCTTACGCCCGCCTCTGCCACCCACTACGCACTCAGCTAGGGGCTTGTTGAAGCTGTCAGGCGTTTTATGCTCTCCTGATGCCTAATTAAGATGGCGGAAAATAAGTTCGTATTGATTTTTTTAGATTTGAGTTGACGTCCACAAAAATATCTTCCGCCACACTGAATGAAACGTATCAATCAAGGCTAGGTAGGGAACTTGAGTAGAAATCGCTAACACTAAGGGCATTCAGCGTCACGCACGAGACAGGTTTTGGTTTCGAGTCTACAACCGAAGACCGCCCAAACGATAAATTGAATAAAATTCACTCTCCAAATGCACAAATAATGAACTCTCCGCTCCCATAAATCCTCATTTAAAATTTTAATTTATCGCCAATAGTACGAGATGAAATAAACCAGATTAAAGGAGCAGGTAAGGCGAAGGTACGGGCCACAGGTAGACCCTTTCACGGGAATTTTGAAAAGGACCATTTAATAATAGGGTCGACTTTTTGCCGACGAGACAGTAGGTACAGTTAGGATTCCTTTGTATTAAGTGTTAGCTCTCGGTTTGGACAATTAAAGCGTCGATAAGGTTCTTCGCGGGAAGCCGCGTCGAACGTTTTACATTCACAATGTGAATAGATGCTCTTACCCTTGGATGTAAGAGTTCCTTTAAAAATAACGCTCCGCCGGAGTCGCGATTGCTTTATGATTTGTCGCTGAGTGCGACGACCGAGCAGGGTACCTACTTACAGCAAGTAGATCGATAAATGAGTGATTACGTGGGAAAATATACTGTTGTGACGTGGTCGGCAATGTTTCTGTTGGTACTTCTAGGGAGATACAAATCTGTTAAATAAGTAGGGTTCTATGTTTATTATTATAACATAACATTTTACATACTGGCACATACATTGCTTCTGGCCCCACACTAGGATACCCTGTAATAATAATTTAGCTACTTTCTTTCTAAAGATTGAAGAGTGGGATCGCTAAAGGACCCGCCAATAGGTAAGT
The DNA here is from genome assembly GCA_934045075.1 of Yponomeuta sedellus. NCBI lineage: Eukaryota > Metazoa > Arthropoda > Insecta > Lepidoptera > Yponomeutidae > Yponomeuta > Yponomeuta sedellus. The sequence continues at coordinate 21,084,620 of OW203734.1, read as the reverse complement.
TGCGTCGCACTTAGACAGGAGTAAAATTGATTTTATTAAGATAAGTTGCAATATAAAACAATGAAAAAAAAAAAAAAAAAATTTTTTTTTAGAGTTTTTGAGATCACAAAAACGTTTTGACGAAGCTTTTGTAAATTTATTTTATTATGTTGACCTTTTTGTAGTATTCTTTTTATATTTGACGAAGCGTTATGAAAATTAATATAATTCTAAATTTTGTGTATTTTTTTATAAATAACAGACTATACGTAGTACGTAATAAATAAAACACGTATTACAGTCAGTTTTTTCATTGAATTGTAATTATTGTTATCTTATAAGGACGCAGACACATAAAAACATTATTTTACGACATCACTCAAATGTTGATAAACGCTTCCAGAAGGTAAAAGGTACCTGGAACCGGCGTGCGTGCATGCAACGACTTAGGAACGTTGATGAAGCGAAGGTGATCTGTCGGGATCGTGGCAAGTGGCAGTCCCTGGTCTCTGCCTGCCCCTCTGGGATACAGGCGTGAGGTTACGGCTGGGGGCGCTGTTTGGTGAATCACAGGTTCACGCCTAGTTTAGCAACAGATGCTACTATTTGCTTTTTGAAAAAATGTACCTAGCATAATTCTAATTTAAGAAACAACTTGTATGATTTTTTTGGAACAAATAAAATTTTATTCTATGTTATGTTTCATACATTATAATTTTAAGGCGTTACGTGAGAGAGCGACGTCATAGTATAAGGCCGATTTGTACGGCACGTTTTAGTACCACGTGACTATATTCACTTTTCAATCAATATTATAAAAAAATACTGGTCGCAGAAAAAAAAAACACATTTATTTATCTTTTGACATGTCCTTTCCTATTGTAGATATTAAAACATTTTTTGTGTAAGTTTCTCAGTGTATAAAACCCATAATATTAACTGTTGGTTGATTTTATATATGACGTATTTTTATTTTTGACTTATTTCATTTAGGGAACGGCCTTGCAAAATAAATTGGTAAAAAAAACAACACTCATGCTAAGTATAGGCGTCTGACGATAAAATTGAAGTTTCCTCATGTTCCACGATAACCCTAACATCCGGTTGTACCGAGTCAGAACGTAATATCTCATAAACTTAGGTAGCAACTATCTAACCTAAATGCAATGAATCTCTTTAAATGTGGCCTAGACTGTGCGAAATTTGGCGACTCCCGGTATATTGTGCGTTCACATTAACTTGACGCGTGAGAGAATTGGTAACACTGAGATATTTACTGTTACCATGTTAAATAAGAAATCATTCCCATTACTTGGGGAAAATAAAAGGATTGAGGGCTTGTTTTACCATCTTCCGATTAGGTCCAAAAGCTAATTCACATGTTATGTCCTTGTTACCAATTCTCTCACGCGTCAAGTTAATGTGAACGCACTGTACGTAAAACATTTTTTGTAATACCCTCCACTGTTCATTTTTTAATGTAGCCTATAAACGTCCTACTGCAGGGCAGAAGCCTTCTCCCAGGGCTTAATTACCACGCGCGCCCACCGTCGATTGGCAATTTCAAGCGCTGAGTATTGAACACCTCAGACAGTCAGGTTTCCTCACGATGTTTTCCTTCACAGTTAGCGAGTGTTATTGCTACTATGATTTCGCAATCATAATGTCTATTCATAGGCTACCTACATTAATTTGTATAGTCTTTTTTGGAAAGGAATAATTTACTTACTTTATGAAGAAATACTTACCGGATTCACTTGCCGGCGAAACCAACAAGGCCTACCACGAAAATCAAGTGCTTGAAAAGAGAATCTTCTAGTCTTAAAGCTGTTATGATATCGAGCATGCCCTCTTGCTCGCACAATATGACATTTTAATATGACACAAATTAAAGTGAAAACAAAATATTTAAAATGACAGAGTTCTATATAGAATTCGATGCACTGAAAAACATGTTAATAATATACATTAATTAAAAATGAAGTAATGAAGTTGACATTTATTTTATCAAAACAACAGTAGTCCAGAATTTTTTTTGCAGATTTTCTGACCTACTACTAGGCAAAGGGGCTGGGCAAGCCTACATCATCTAAAAACAATGTTTAAAAACCTATTTAGAGGCTAAAAATTCCACCCATGCCGGGATTCGAACCCGCGACCTCAAACAATGACAAACAATGTCCCAGGCACTGCAGCGTCCGAGTGGTCCCTTTACCCATCTAGTGCGCGCGAAGATGCCACTGGACACTGAATAAATAATCTCATTACGTATATGCAGAGGCTAAGCAAAGGCCTCTTTAGCTCTCCACTCATTTCTATCTGTATGTCTAGTTTGTAAAAAAAAACAGAATACTACTTGTAATTCAATTGAAGTCCTTTTAGTACACAATGCAAATGATGGTGAGGTAGTCAACGTCAATGGTCAACCACTGTGCTGTCAACTGTCAACGTTGACAGTCGTCGTTGCTTTATTCGCCAACAAAGCACAGAAGTTCAAATCAACTTGATTGATTACGAGGTTAAAATTCATTACAATATGATGAAAGATTTTGATTTAAATCCTCTTCCATAACGTGGGGACACATTATTTACAAAAAAGACCTATTGTCAGTAATAAACCAAAGTTGAACGGAGATTGGAGTCATTTTTCTAAAATCATTTTAAATCTGTGGGAAAACCTAGTAGTCGCAACAAAGCACGGGTGAAATTTACCATGGTAACCTAAGCGTAATGTTAACCTGCAGGCAGATGCTGGTTGCGGCAAGCTGAAGACAGGGCGCTATGGTGCTCATTAGGAGAGGGCTATGTCCAGCAGGGGACTACATAATATTGCCTGAAGAAGAAGAACCTAAGCGTGACGTCATGCGGTGTGATGGGTGTTCTAATGACGGCCTCGATGGCGCAGCGGTTTGGCACGCTGACTGTAAAACCGATGGTCTCGAGTTCGATCCCCGGCCGGGTCAAACTAGGAAACGAACTTTTCTGTTTGTCTCGGGTCTTGGATGTTATCTATGTATTTATTGTATTAAATCTATCGTCGGTTAGCACCTATAACACAAGTCATTTAGTTGTACTTAGTATAGGGCTAACGAGATCTGTGTAATATGTCCATGAATATTTATTATAATTTATTTTATTGAAAATATGAGTGTAATTTTTTTTTTTGTTATAAGTAGGTACAACCGAATCAGTGTTTTGAAGTCCTTTTAATATGTATAATATCGTTAAATCTTTGATTATTTGATACTGTCGTCACGCCCATTGCTGCAAGCAATAGGTGAACAATAACGAATATTCTTATCTTACCATGTAGCCTATAAACGTCACACTGCTGGGCACAGGCCTTTTCTCTGAGAGAGAGAGAGAGAGAGAGAGAGAGAGAGAGAGAGAGAGAGAGAGAGAGAGAGAGAGAGAGAGAGAGAGAGAGAGAGAGAGAGAGTATGGGCATAATTACCAAACTACGGATTGACAATTTCAAGAGCTGAGGTATTTAAATACCTCCGACACTCAGGTTTCCTCACGATGGTCCCTTCACCCATCTAGTGTGAGTGAAGGTAACACTGGACGCTATATAAACCATATCATTACGTAGATGCAAAGGATGAAGTATAATAAATATGTTCATTAACCGGTTTTTATTCATTACTTACTTCGTATGGTTGGTAATTGCTTTTAGTAATAAGGTCGCCAATTTTTTTTTTATACGTCCCACTCCAGGGCACGGGCCTTCTCTCAGAAACAGTATGGGCTTAATTACCACGAGTGCCCACCGCGTATATTGGCCATTTCAAGTGCTGACGTATTTGAACACCTCAAACACGCAGTGACCGCCAATTGTACTATAGGCTTTAAATAATTTCTGTGTACAAAAACGAATATTGTAGGTATCTATACCTACTACAACTTTTGTAATCACCGGTTTCCATCTATTCGGTCACCAACGGAAAGTGCAGCTGCCAACAGTTGTTCAGTTGTTGCCCTTTCGAATGTAGTTTTATTGAATAACGACGCGTTGTCGTTGACGGAACGCGGCGGTTGGGGTGAGAGTACCTGTTATCGACCTACGAGGTGGTTAACTTTCAAAGACAACAGAATCGATGTGGCTTTTTATAACATTGCTATTTTTGTGATGCTAATTGCGTGATTATGATTACCTAGTGAAATATTATTTCATATAAAATATTATTTATTCCATTCTTTATAAGAACTCTTGTGTAAGAGTTTTGTTTTAGTAAGTTGAAGTAAAACTCATTGACATAATGATACGTATTTGAAGAAAACAAAATTTAACAAATAAATGCAAAGGGAACAGGATTTTTACCAAGATTATCAATTTATTATTTCGTGGAATTCTTTCTCGTTTCTATGATAATTATGTCTGTGGATAACGCAATGTTTTAAAATTATTGTGAAATATCATTTTTTTATTTTTTAAAAGAAAAGAGACGGTTTGTGACACATAATAAAATTTTCAATATCTTGATACCTACTGTTATGGACACATTAATTACCTACTCGAAAATTGGTTAAAACTACAAAAGCGTCACTCGTACACGAGGGGTGCCCCGGGCAGGTGTGGGGAAGACGGTTGAACCGACTCGAGGCCTCGGCGGTTACCAGCAGATGTTCTAACTACGCAGTCAGTACGTGTTATTATAATAATAATATGTGCTTAATAGCGCCAAGCAGTAACCCGACGCCTCAGAAATGCGACCTTCTGGTAGGATCGGAAGGAAGAATTTGTTGGGCAAATCGACAGTTGTTTTTACACAGGATGTGGTCCGTAGCAACAGCGACGAGTATAACAAAGTTCAACGTATCGATGCTGATCCCAATGGGACACACATGTGCCTTGCCGATGCCGGTCGCCGCGAGCGGAACCGTTTTTCATACGACATTGTTTCGCAGATGCTCCCTGTACCTATACCGACTGCCAAGCAGAGACATTAACGTCGTATCCTGTCATACGAGCTCCACAAGAAATGAACGACTATTTTTTCCACGACAATAATGTGGTCTGCAACAAATAAATTAATCTCGAACGAAGCAGTAAGAAATTACAGTCACGAAGTACTAAGGTAGAAAACAACCGTGATCGGCTAGAAGAATAATGGAAGTGCCGGCGGCATGGCCGCTAATACCAGCTCGGCCGAGGAGTAAATCGAAATGAGAGTGAGTCTAATTCGCGGCGCCGGTGACAGCCCGAGATGGATTGTTGTCAACATTAGTGCGGGAGCATATCGACTTGTCGCTACACAACGCGCCTCTGGCATGGACCATATCAAAACGATACTACTCCTACTAGTCTAGAAGGCATTATATACCGTTCACACATACAATAAGAACCCTTTTCGCTCTAACTGATACCAGTTTTGAGCTCGCGACACTTGATGTGCGAACCCAATCGTGGCTCACAAGTAATAAACGACGCAGTATCTGACATTCGATTTGAAGCTTACGATAAAAACATCGTAAGGTTTACAATTAAACGGCGGAGTGGGTCGTTGCGCCCGATTGCGAGTTTATTTGTGTGCATGCCGCAATTAGGAAGTTGTTCATTAGGGTCCCTAAGTTTTGCAGACGCAGGGGTGCCGCAAGCGGCGTTACGTCACGTCGTACTGTTTTTGACGAAAACTATTGCAGACGATGTACGGGGCTGCACCAATATCCACATGTATGTTAAGGTCAACGAAAATGTATTGTGTATTTACTCACAGGCATACATCATAGAAGCTGCGCTCTAGTACCTACGTCGCATCGACGATGTACAATACAAACACAGACAAGCAAACCAGTAAGTAACGCCGTCTTCTTCTCAAACCAATGGCGCCACGAAGAAGGAAAGAGATGGAGAAATGCACCTAAAATAACCCTCGAATCTGTCGTACTAGATACAAGACGCGATCTCAATCCCGAGTGCGGAACAAGGACGAAAGATGATTCCAGAATGCATCTGTCAAAAGCCACACAAACCCACAGAAAAAATGAAGTCAGGAATTTTGGGACGTCTCGACAGCAGCGCCAAGACACATGCTTGTTTTTTTAGTACCGGAGTAGATTCATTCAAAAATTGTCAAAGGATACGGAGATTTGTGTAATCTTGTTAAGAGTTATAGGCCGGTTAGTTGAGTGAGCAACTAATTTAGCGATAATTCCCACTTGATCTTAATTCAATAGTGACATTTATCGTCTTTAAATTAACTTGTACCCGCTTTGTGTTTGATAAACGTCAATGAGAGATTTAACGATGTTAGAAGTCCCCCGTTTTCGAACAAAGTCGTGGGAAAAATAAGAAGAGTAAGTTTCACTTTTAAAGCACTTATTTCCGCTGCGAAAGAGAGAGAGGCGTGTACCAACGCGGCCACCAGGCGTGCAGAAGTAAGTAGGAGCCGAAGCCTTGACCCTGAGTGCGGTGGCGACGACCGGAACGCCGAGCCACATTGCGAATCTTGTCTCGAATGATTCTCGCTGGCCCGGCCTAGCCGTTGCACGTTGTTGCGATCTTAGTACATTCCGCTCACACGTATATGCATTTTGTTTCATTTTACTAGACATGCTTTATCGACCAACTCCAATTCTAATACGACCATGACGTGTTCTTTATAATATAGACTGTTTTTTCCTATCGATAGCATAAAAACGATAGAGGCTGTCTGACTAATTGAACAGAGGCGAGAATTAGACGACGTATTGTCAAATTTTGAAGTGCTACTTGCAGGATAAGTACATGGAACAAAAAGAAAACACAAGCAAGAGTAGTTCAGACAGGACAGGAGTAAATAGAGGCGGGTAGTAGGGCGTTGGTAGTCATTGATGTGGAACCGGTTAGCTTCGGCTTGTCACGTCGCTGGACGAGATGTGATGGACGATTCCGAGATGAATTATCCACCGAAAATAATGCTTTAAAGGCCTACGAACCAGTTTGTTTAGATGGGTTAGGCCAGTTGTTGCTCTAAAAATATATACAAATTCAAGTTATGTGAGATTGTTCGATTCGTGTTTCTTCTATTTTGCTATTATTTCACCTTTGCTTGCCACGACGGCCTTTGATGTATCTGAGGAATATTTTTCTTGAATCCCAAAAACATAAAGAATGAAAGACTAAGTGACAACAATGGGGTGTTTCGCACAATACAAAGCATTTGTGTCGCGACAACAAAGACGCCGCCAAACAGGAGGTCCGAGCAGACATCGGGAATAATCAAAGAAGTACATAATATCGATGAGCCGACGAATCGACACGAGCCGAGATCGACCGGATGTGACGTCACCGAGCGCTGCCCGAGCGCGTAAAGCAAGAATTTTAAACAAACTCCTTTTGGTATATTTCGCGCCTGTCGCAGTCGCCACATGTCATTGGTAACCGATTCAACATTCGTGTCGTAATTTTGAGCACGATGTTTTTAAGGTCAAATTGGGTTATGGTGGGAATAGGATATGTTTTTCTACGTGCCTCGAATACTTTAACAGCAATATTCAAATAGTTTTATTGTCATATACAATAATGAACAAAGAAGCTCCCGCCTCGATTGAGTTTCGCAGTAATATTAAGCTCCATTTAGGTTCATTAAACTGAGCATCGCAAAAACATCTCAATGCTATCAATAAAAGATTAAGAGCTCATATTCACTCAACACGGTCAAGTGCATGTTGCATTTATTCCATGGGCATGCGAACGTTGTTGCAACGTGATTTAAGCGCCCCGCAGCGGCGGGTGGTATGAAACTTCGACCACTCAGCGAGGATTATTCACTTGCATGTCAAATATTACTCGATTTACCCTATTTTTATTACGAATCGCTTGCTTATCATTTTAGTGTATTTTTACATCTCAATTCATTCGAAGGATTCAGCCAGCCGGGATTTAATTCATCTACAAAGATTTATCAAAAGAGGATAAGTAGGTACCGATTTATCTGCACAGGTAAGGTCCACAAAAAAAGCTCTCTTTCTGGCCACCCTTCCACCCGAACAATCATTTCTGCGTAAGCGCGTATTGAATTTCTGTCCATTGTGAGTCTCCAAAACAGGTAAGTACAGGCAGCAAAAAATAAAGCAATCTTCCATTTTCTCAGAATGTTTTCAAGGCGATTTAAATTTTTCTGTTTATTTTTGTATTCACTTCAGTGTTAAACCAAATTAATATTTCCCGCAAGTACCAATCAAGAATTAAATCAAAACTCCAAACCGAACCATGAAGAAAGGTTCAACTATCACGAGACAAAAATCTCCCGAACTGTTTAAACAACCCGAAATATAACATAGCACACATAGCAAACAACAGGATGCCACCTTGTCTCAATAACTTTGGATCCCTTTTCTTTTAAAACGATGCCCAAATGGCCAGTCTGTACTTAGACAAGGTTGTATGTGAGCAGTCGACTCGGCAGCTGCAACATTTTTTGCTCCGCTTTTACGACTTGAATTCGTCTGGAAATGCAAGGGTCTGAATGCACCTACAGACTGCCTATAGCATTGTTATACTTATATTATTGTTTGTTAGGTTGTATGGGAAAGTTATTCCGACCCGTTTGCGAGTATGTTGTCTTATTAACTTGAGCTTCGATCTAGAATAGTTACATACATAGAACGTTTTCAGCGAACTTTTTCATTCACGCGACCACTTTACTCCTAAAAGTATCTGTTTTCATTACCAGAGCTAATATGGCTCACTAGTTGCCAAATTTAGAACGAGAAAAGGGATGAAATTGCCTTAAAATGTTACATCATCATCATACTTAGGAGAAAAAGCGTAGGATAATTCGTCTCGAGTCCGTGCACAATTTGACAAATGGATGCTAAGATAATGTTCCCTAGGAGCGCCTTTGACGGTGTTTTTTTAACCTCAACAAAAAACAAGGGTAGGGTAGCATAATTTTTTGCCGAATGGCTCCTAATTAAATGGAAGTTTTTCTACGTCCTGCGCTCTCTTTGAACGGCAAATTTAGATTTACACAGGCAATAAAGGAGTTCAAAAACGATACCACTAAACCTAATAAAAAAACCCTCAACACAGAGAGCTTACGAGCTTTTTATATAACTACACATTATGTATAAAAATGTGACCAATGACAAATCAACGATACTCGTAAATCTACTCCTGAACTGCTAATTAAAAATAAAAACAAAACAAAATTGGAGGGGACTGTTTCAAAACTGGAACATTTACCCTACATTCAAATTTGACGTTGGCGACCATTTTGTAAACAAACAGTCAAACCGTCTACGGCAGTTTTGACAAAAATTACGCTAGACATTCAACAGTACAGCATGAGAGCCTGAAAAACGGCCTTGGCGGTTTGATCGAACATAACCTCAATTCAGCCGGCTGACACGTGCGCCCCCACCCTTACATAAGGGCGGACCGCCGCACTCCGTTCCGCGCACCGAAGCCACAACAGCTGTTACTCGAAACTAACCAACGAAACGTCAAAATTACTACGCAAATACTTCATTTACAACGGCCAGAAAGGGCCGAGGTTCGTGCTCCAGAGGGTAGTAGCCAAACAAAACTCACCTTGTCTGCCGACTATCTCCGCGACGTGCTCCGAAGACGGCACGGGCACGCATTCCGTCATATTCTGGGACTTCTTGGCGCGGTCGTCGGGCGGCGGCGCGAAGCCCAGCGGACTTCCCAGGGGGTTGCTGGTCGGGAGCCCGTCGAACGACAACATGCTGAGGTTGCTCAGCTCGAGCGCCAGCTGCAGGGCCCGCTGGTCCTCCACGAAGCCGCAGCCTCCCCCGCCCAGGTCGCCGAACAGGCTCGACGGCATTTCCACTTGCGATGCTATTTTGTCTGTCGTTGAGAGGGATTGCCCTCTCGTGTCACTGGGTAGGATCGTGTTTGTGCCGCGGTGTGACGTGCGGTTCGGGCGACGCGCGGCGGTGGACTGTCGGTGCCGGCCGGCCGGCGCGCGCATGCGCGCTGGGGCGCCGGCGCGGCGGGGGCCGCGGGGGGACTGCAGTGGGGATGCGTCTCGCGGCCCAGCTTCCGCCCGCCCGCCCTACAATGCCGTAGTAGCTTTTTTGCTTTGTTTTTCACACTAGGCTGCTAGGTACAGGTACAATGTCGGCGTTTGTTTGCGAGAGGTTATCGCCGCGTTATCGGTCGCCTTTGTTTTGAGTGTAAGTTGATAAGGGCCGGTCGGTCTCTTTGGGTGAAGTAATTTGTGTTGTTATGAAGACGGGGCAGCTAACGCGTTTGATTATCAGGGGAGGGGTCGTAGGTTCGGTTGCCGGTTACTTTGATCTTGCAAACGGTTGTTTTTCCAAGTTTTGTTAGTTTCCATCAGAGTATCGAAGTACCTACTGTACTGTCAAGAATATTGTTATATTTATACCTTACTGTAAACTGTAATATTTTCCAGGTTTACAATAGAGAATATTCTATGTTTGTACTAAAATCCGACTGAACTATTCCGACAAAAAAAAACCAAGTGAATCCGGAATTAAGTAAATAGTATTCTATCTATCTATCCTAGTTAGTTTGGGACCAGACAAATGCGGTGTGTTATGTGTGTGTGTGTGTGTTTTGTGTGTGTGTGTGTGTGTCTATTTGCATATGCGTCTACGCTAGTACTTACCAACAAATGACCTACCTACCCAGGTAGGTACTCGTATACCTAGGTAGGTATATCTAATATATTAGATAATTCTAAAAACCTATTTAGAGGCTAAAAATTCCACCCATGCCGGGACTCGAACTCGTGACCTCTGGCTAACCGTGCCAGCGCTCTCCCAACTGAGCTAATGGGCGACTCACCGGCATTAGTCAAATTTCGGACCTCTTTACAATACTCTCTGTATTACGTACAGACACCAACAGAGCACAGAGAGGGTTCGAGTCCCGGCATGGGTGAAATTTTTAGCCTCTAAATAGGTTTTCAAAATTCTCTTTAGCAATTTCCTTCAGCAACTTTCCATCTTAAGGTTGTCTGGAAGAAATTGCTTTTAGCAATAAGGCCGCCAATTGTCCTATATACATAGTGTATTTGTAATTATTTTGTATTTGTTGTTTTTCCAGTGCACAATAAAGAATATTCTTATCTTATCTTACGGTTTAGTGCATTAAAAAAAATCCTCGATCTGTCCTTTTAGTGTGGTCAGCGTCCCCTTTAGCACATTTTGCATTGAAACTATATTGGAAAGACAACGCATCATACATAGTTATGTATAAAAACTCATATAAATAAACTCATATTAAAATCCTATTTAGAGGCTAAAAATTGGAGCTAATGGGTGAGTCGCCCATTAGCGGATAGCCAGAGGGCACGGGTTCGAATCCCGGCATGGATGGAATTTTTAGCCTCTGAATAGGTTTTTAAAATTGTCCTTAGCACGGGATAGTGCATTAAAAAAATAGTACAAAGTCATTAGTTCGGTAATGGCCGTTTCATTCACAGTATAGTTAGCCTAGTAACCAATCGCGTGCTACTTAACTCGGCGCCTCGCGCGGTTCCATCTTCTTAGTGAGAGATGCCTATAATTAGCGCGGGTTATACCCCTGGAATGACATTGTACTGCTATTGCTTTGTAGACTACCAAATTGGGCTAGATAACTGAGCTAGAGTGGAGTTTTTTTTCCGCTGCCTTTTTCTCCACTACAATACGGCCCGAAGGCAGCGGCTTACATTTTACATTGTACATTGACATTTAGCAAACAGAATGTAAATTCTTTACGTTGAAATAAATTGATTTGAATTTGAATTTGACAACCAATGTCGTGCTTATATCATTATATTGATAAAATATGTAAGTACTAGACTCTAACGCCGAGTCTAATATCGATTATTTATTAGGTAAAACGTAATTATTCTAATTCACAACGTTACGTCAACGTTGCTGTTGCTGTGGTCACGGGTAGACTGAAGTGGCAAGTACAGTCAATTATTTTAGTGAGGGTAGGTAGTCTACCCTCAAATCACTTTTAGCATTTCGTAGCGGGCCGACACACACACAACACTCAATGAGCACCGCTTGCCATTAAGAAACGCGACGCACCTTATTTGCGCCTCCGCCACACGTCTTTTTTGTTTGGTAGAGGCCTTAGCGAAGCGCTCGTGGCCTAGGCGGAAGCGCTCGTGGCCTAGGCAAACCGAGTGATTGGAATCAATCATTTGGTTAAGCAACAACAGGCGCGGTCAGGTACAGGATGGGTGAGCGTCCCGTGACTACCGCTAGTGGCATTTTTCTGAGCGCTTTCGTGCTCCGCAAGGCACGTTAAGCCGTTGGTGCCGGCTGTCATATAATGGCAGTCGTTAAGCCGTGTCAGAGGTTTTATGGGCGGCTTGATAACTTCTGACAGTAAGGCCCGCCATCGCCACTGTCTTACAATCCTCCACCAACCCGGACTTGGCCCCCGTGGTGGAGTATGGCCTAACCTTCCTGCGATGCAGGAAGAGACCCGTGCTCCAGCAGTGGGGACATACAAGGGTTGATAACGGTAATAACAGTTAGCTGTTGAAATTATTTTTCAACTTTAGGCAATGTATGTGCATGTAAATGTTATGTTATTTATGTTAAGTCTGTGGTAGGGTCTTTTCCATTCAGAATTGTGTCAGTTAGATCTGAGGTCTGCGCGCTTAGATAGTTGGGCCACTGTACATAGCAAGCTCTGAGGTATGTTAACACTTCATACACTCGGGTTTCCTTACGATGTCTTACTTCATTGTTAGCGACTGGTATTGCTACTATAACTTCACAAACGTACCGACATAACTTAGATAACTCCCTCCAAAATGGTTTAGACTGATGATGGCTGACCACTGCGTTAAGCTTGTGAACGAGTGCTGTTCGGGTGTCTGTAAGTGGGCGGTGCCCGCGTGCCTCACATTAGCAATGTATTGCCTATGCGTAGTCGGTGACAGTTTTGTTGACTTCAGTTGCCGTGCGCTTCTAGTAAAGAAAAAATGGTGAAAACTTTGTTAACCTGCCTTGTTATGCTGTATTAGAGAGTAAAAATAAAAGTTGGGCACCAAAATATACCGATTATGGCGTAACATTTCATCTGCAACACGTATTTCATTGGATTTTTAATTAAATTTGTAATGACATGAACACGGAAACCAATCCGAAAATGAGAAAGTGAAACCACCTTTATTTACTGGTTACTAAAGTTAAATTTTCATCGAAGAAAGTGTACATTCTCTAGAAATTTCTGTCAAAATTTGAATTCTACTCAATTACGGATGGGGGCACACATGATAAAAATCTATCGATAATTAATTGTCTATGACTTAGTAGTCATACATACTTAACAGTACTTAGGTATTGTAAATTCCAATTCGTCTAAGTAGGTAAAATAATTATTGTTATTTTATATCTACTTTCTAAGTGCCTTTTCATATGCACCCGGTAGCCGTCCGGTCGCCGGGCCGGGTAAAGTAGTAATGTATGAGCTCCGGTCGCTGGCTGGTGGTTGTGCATGTAAAAACTGTCATTGGAGCTCATACATTACTTTCATACAAGACATGACATGAGCACATACAAGACATGAGCACAGCTAGATCGCGATATAGTTTTTCTTCACCAGTTAATCAGGGACTGCAATATTTAAGAAACTATCAAAGTAATTTTAATCTTACATTTTTAAATATTCCAACCCAGATGTAAAGTGAGGTTATTGAAAACGACTCATATGGTTTTTTTTACTTCAGTTCAAAACATTAAGTAAATTACTTATTATATTGTTTACCTGTTCGAGTGGTTGTTCTCTTGGCGAGCATCAGATTTTTGTTTTGTTATGTTATTTGATTTATGGTTTTTTATTATTCTGCTATTTACCCTTAATACTTCAACCCCTTTGACAACAGCAAACCGAGGCAATGATAAAACAACCCTCTCGGAATCAAAACAATTTGGAAGTGAGTTTTCCTTTAGTTTTCCTAAGGAAACCGGATTCGAAATTAAAATGGATGGCAGCGATAAGAATGCAAAATTGGTTCCCAACGAAGAGGAGCACAATATATTCAGAGCATTTTCTTGAACACTTCATAGTAACTAAAAAGGCGGAAGATGGCACGTGTATGCAGCAATACCAGAAAAAATGTGCTTCACTTCCAGGTTAGACTCTCGCGTATAAATGAAATTATATAATACCATCATCAATTAGTATTACTTATGAAACATGGCGTACAGATAGACAAAGTATTTTTTTTTATTATAATTTCTAACGCCGACGAAGCAGTGGGTTAAAGCTAATTTTAATGAGATTTTATTTTAAAATATTATGAAATCTACCACATTGTTTTATTTGTATATGTATCCACCCTATTAGTATTATTTCTTCATTGCACAAAAGATAATGTAAAAAAGATGCATTTTCTACCAGTCAACCCGCAGGCAAAAAAGAAATCGCCAAAAATACTTCTGAGTATCAGTATTCGTACTCAGCCGTTAATGTGTTAAACTGTTTGTATAATTTGTCGATAGGTTCACCCTATCGACAAACTAGAACTCGCATTGTCCCATCCCAAACTCAGAATCTACTTGTTTTTCAATTTTGAACTTTATGTCTTACTAGGTAAAAGTTCTTTTCGGTCCGACGCGGCGGTAGTTCCATCTAGTGTAGAGTAGCGTTACTACAAAATGCCTTATTTCATCATTGTCATTTGACTTTGATCATTGTTAACATTCTGAAAAGGTGCGTATTTTACTCGAAACTTTTATGATGTACACCTTTTCGGCATTGACTTTATTTACCAATGGCAGCTTGGCATTCTTAGTATGCGTTTGGTTAATGTGTATCAGTTTGGTTACACTGGTTTTCGTACTAATGTGTCATGTCACTACTTCTACTCTTTTTTTATGTTCTGTGGTCTGGCCGCAGCACTTATGTTCTCCCCTACTAAGTATTGTAAGGCATTTGACTAATGCTTGGGCATTTAGGGTTGTTAATGGCAATCATGAAATCTTATTACGTATACGTATAGCAACTGATGTATTTGGTTTAAGATGACTTGAGAAAAGATGGTCAGAGTGGAATTTTTTTTCCGCTGCCTTTTTCTCCACTACAATACGGCCCGAAGGCAGCGGCTTACATTGTACATTGACATTCAGCAAACAGAATGTAAATTCTTTACGTTGAAATAAATTGATTTGATAACAAAGTCATCGGTTCGTGTCGGCATTCGAACCTACGACCTCCCCACTGAGAAGCCGGCGGTCTACCACTCCGCCACCACCGCTTCTAACTGACAGCAGGGTGCTATATAGATAGATAGGTATGTAGTTACGTATGTAACCGTATCTGGAGCACCGGAAGTTAAGGTCAAGGCATGCGATCATTTAGGTACTGTATAGGTACAATTATACATAAACAACAGATAATAGCGTTCGTCGCCAAAATACTAAGTAACACCGACAGGAAGATGATTAATTGAAGCATTTCCACCGAAATAAATAAAGGTCAAGATGTTAAGGTAAATATAGCCTCCTATGACATTGGTCATACGATTCGTAGAATCTTAGTCGGCGCGCGGGTTTTTATAGGGTTTTTATAGTCGGCGCGCGGGTTTTTATATATATTACTTGGTTAAGCAACAACAGGCGCGGTCAGGTATGGGATGGGTGAGCGTTCCGTGACTACCGCTAGTGGCATCTTTCCGAGCGCTTCCGTGCCTCGCAAGGCACGTCAAGCCGTTGGTGCCGGCTGTCATGTAATGGCAGTCGCTAAGCCATGTCACAGGCCTTAGAGGCGGCTTGATAAGTTATGACAGTAAGGCCCGCCACTGTCTTACAATCCTCCACCCGGACTTGCCCCCGGTGGTGGAGTATGGCACAACTTTCCTGCGACGCAGGAAGAGACCCGTGCCCCAGCAGTGGGGACTTACATGGGTTGCAATCGAAGACGTTAACATATTCCAAAATGCTTGTAATGTAACTATCGTTCTCAAGTTTTAATTATTTTGAAGGAAAAAGTTTCTTTTTGTTTGGGAGTCAGTCGTGTCGAGATTCGCTAGGCTAGGGTTCTGATAAAAAGAGACAATAAAACAGTATTGCTATATAAGCGTTTACCATCTGAAAACACCAATACCATCCTATGTACGTTGACATTCAACAAACAAAATGTATTTTTTTACGTTGAAATAAATTTCAGATTTCTGTTTCAGCTTTTACCTATACGCGACAGTTGAAGTATCTACAAAATCGGGAATTCAATTCAAAATTCTTTCAGTGGAAACGAAATGCCTCTAATTATCAGTGAAAAATAAGTTTACATTTTTTGTCGGAAGAGTCCGACCAGGTTTCGGTTTGATTCGCAGAGCTTAATCTACTCAATGGCTTAATCATAGGGAGATAGTCAGAGACCAGCAACTGACGACGCGAGCTCCGTCTCTACTCACCATCATGAAGCTCTGCGAATCAGAGCGACACCTGGTCGGACTCTTTCGGCAAAAAGTTTTTGTTAAAAAAAAGATTTCATTTGATTCTACCCTAGGAAGTTATGGAAACATTATATTTGTGTTATAAAAAACAAGATTCCCTAAAGTATTCTACTAATACAGTTTAATTAATTTTTTTGTTTCAAGAAAATGTGCTGATTATGTCGTCTTCGACTGCTTTAATATAAGTGCCAAAAAAAAAGAACTGGAGTCTACGAAATCGGAAGTACGTCAACAACTGAGATCCTACGAGCTTCGAACTGTCAGTATGTTATCGTTTGATTCAAGAACTCTTTAGATAAGCATGACTAAAAAGACTCCTATTGTGTGTAAACGTAAAAATATATTTGTTTTTGTAAGGGATACCGAGATGAGAGGATACCAATGTCTTGGCGTTTTTTTTAAACAATAGAAATCTATATTGTTATTTTCAATGACAGGACTATGGAGCTTAAGCTACTAAAATGTTAATTCATTCCTATAAATTAAATAGGTACTTAAAACCTAAAACTTAGGTACTGTCTGAGTTATAGGAGCACTGATGAAAGCCACAGGGGCGGTTTAAAGAACGACCGTTTGCCGCCAACCGATCGACTCTACATTCATCGCTCTATAAACCGCCGGCATTGTGTGGGTACTGGGAGGTACACAACTGCAGTAGTATGCACCGGGCGCTGGGCGGCTCCTGCGTGCCCCTGCTTGCCTGGTCACTGTCTACCTGGCAGAAATTAAAAGGTAGCAAAAGAAATATAAAAATCTTTCAAAATAATATTATACATATGAGATGACTTTTTATTATTCTTATGACATTTATATTTCTTAGTAATTTCAGTATTTGAAAGAAGGCAACCCTTCACGTTGTTTTTCACAGTAACCTAATAACCCCAGTCACGCCTGACGGTGAAAGAAGACAAATTCATTAAACACGAAGTCATTTGTCAGTCGATTCTTCTCAACGTTAAAAACCTTTGATAAACAGTTGGTCTTACTACACTATTTTTATTTTTAATGCACTAACCTGTGCTAAGGAACAAATTTAAAAACCTATTTAGAGGCTAAAAATTTCACCCATGCCGGGACTCGAACCCGCAACCTCTGGCTATCCGTACCAGCGCTCTACCAATTGAGCCAATGGGCGACTCACGGCATCAGTGAAATTTCGAACCTCTTTACAATATTCTCTGTATTACGTACAGGCAGCGACATCTGACTTAAGCAAATTGCATTACTTACAGCCCCGACCACCTACTTTGCAGTTAGGTTTAACATCGGAACGCTATCACTGTACCCACATGATTACACTATTTTTATTTTTAATGCACTAACCTGTGCTAAGGAACAAATTTAAAAACCTATTTAGAGGCTAAAAATTTCACCCATGCCGGGACTCGAACCCGCAACCTCTGGCTATCCGTACCAGCGCTCTACCAATTGAGCCAATGGGCGACTCACGGCATCAGTGAAATTTCGAACCTCTTTACAATATTCTCTGTATTACGTACAGGCAGCGACATCTGACTTAAGCAAATTGCATTACTTACAGCCCCGACCACCTACTTTGCAGTTAGGTTTAACATCGGAACGATATCACTGTACCCACATGATTACACTATTTTTATTTTTAATGCACTAACCTGTGCTAAGGAACAAATTTAAAAAAACCTATTTAGAGGCTAAAAATTTCACCCATGCCGGGACTCGAACCCGCAACCTCTGGCTATCCGTACCAGCGCTCTACCAATTGAGCCAATGGGCGACTCACGGCATCAGTGAAATTTCGAACCTCTTTACAATATTCTCTGTATTACGTACAGGCAGCGACATCTGACTTAAGCAAATTGCATTACTTACAGCCCCGACCACCTACTTTGCAGTTAGGTTTAACATCGGAACGATATCACTGTACCCACATGATTACACTATTTTTATTTTTAATGCACTAACCTGTGCTAAGGAACAAATTTAAAAACCTATTTAGAGGCTAAAAATTAAATTTAGTTTTTTAAATTTGTCAGATGTCGCTGCCTGTACGTAATACAGAGAATATTGTAAAGAGGTTCGAAATTTCACTGATGCCGTGAGTCGCCCATTGGCTCAATTGGTAGAGCGCTGGTACGGATAGCCAAAGGTTGCGGGTTCGAGTCCCGGCATGGGTGAAATTTTTAGCCTCTAAATAGGTTTTTAAATTTGTTCCTTAGCACAGGTTAGTGCATTAAAAATAAAAATAGTGTAATCATGTGGGTACAGTGATATCGTTCCGATGTTAAACCTAACTGCAAAGTAGGTGGTCGGGGCTGTAAGTAATGCAATTTGCTTAAGTCAGATGTCGCTGCCTGTACGTAATACAGAGAATATTGTAAAGAGGTTCGAAATTTCACTGATGCCGTGAGTCGCCCATTGGCTCAATTGGTAGAGCGCTGGTACGGATAGCCAGAGGTTGCGGGTTCGAGTCCCGGCATGGGTGAAATTTTTAGCCTCTAAATAGGTTTTTAAAGTTGGTCTTACTGCTAAATGTATTCCAATATCACGTTAATTATAAAGTAACTCAGCTGAACATCATCATCTACATCATAATGTTTAGTCGAATATACTAACGCAATCATATCTTGATCTAGTACCAAACAACAGCCATCAAGAAACTCAGTGACGCAGGGGTTGATTAATAAGGCAGAGATAGGAAAGGCTCCAATATTCTCATTTTACGTGTATGCTTATATCTCTGGAAGTGGAAGTTATGATTACGGAAGTTATTGTTTTGAACGCTTATCACTAAAAATCAGTGAAAATAATTATTTCGATAATTTCAGAAGATCCAACAAAGTAGTCGTTCGCAAATTAAACTAAATGTAACTAACAGCCGCTAAAGAGTTCAGCTCTACGACATATTGATTTTAAAATCGCGAAACGCTCGTGGCCTTTAGAAGCGCCCGTGGCCTAGTAGAACCGAGTGATTGGAATCAATCACGAAAAAAACCTATTAGAGGCTAAAAATTCCACCCATGCCGGGATTCGAAACCGCGACCTCTGGCACGGATAGCCAGAGGTCGCGGGTTCGAATCCCGGCATGGGTGGAATTTTTAGCCTCTAATAGGTTTTTAAAATTGTCCTTAGCACGGGTTAGTGCATTAAAAATAAAAATAGTATAATCAATGACGAAGTTTAAACAGCAGAGGCGGTCAGGTCATGGATGGGTGACCGTCCCGTGACTACCGCTAGTGGCCTTTTTTGGAGCGCTTCCGTGCTTCGCAAGGCACGTTAGCCATTGGTGCTGGCTCTCACTTAACGGCGGTCGTTAAGCTGTGTCACAGGCCTTATGGTAGCTTGATACGAACATCTGACAGTTAGACTCGCCACAGACTTACAATCGTTACTTGGCCAATTGTGATAGAGTATGGCCTAACCTTCCTTAGATGAAGAGACCCGTGCCCGGCAGTGGGGACATACAAAGGCTTAATACCAATAATCGCTAAGCAATGTCCTGTCTCATCACTAATGCAGAGTCATCCCTTATATTACGCGCACCTAGTTCCAAGCGATTTCAATCGTCTGACAAATTGGCATGTAATTTGACAGACGACTGGGATCACTCACGATTTGGCGGGCATAATTAGACCCCTGACCGGGACACGAAAAAGCATTCGAAGGGAGCAGCCCCCCGGTGCATATAATGACAGCTGCAAGGCAGTGCCTGTGAGAAAGCCCTTTCTTAAACATACCTTAGCGTAAGGTTAGGGTTACCCAGCCACGCACCTCAAAAGGGACATTGAATTTCTGCAGTGCGAAATTTAATTTATTAATTGGGGCGAGGACCTGAGAAGCGTATGGGAAAGTTTGAGCGATTCGGATCACATTGGTGCGTGCAAAATATAAAGCGGTTCCAATGAACATTTCTACCCCGAATTGCTGTATGCGGTTGGGTCAATGCTACTGCACACTGGTGAAACTTGAATGAAGATGGGCTACAACCAGTATGTCAACACTTTTTTGTTTTCAGACTACTCTCCTCCAGTGAAAATAACAATAAGACCTGGATTGCTTCTGTTTTCTTTGTCTGAGTGGTTTGCCTTTTCTTTACTGTGATGTGTTAATTGGTTTCAATAAATCTCTTCATTTCTTTCTGACTGAGGAAGCGGAATTACTAGTAAGCCTAACTTTGGCCAACTGACAGCTTTTAACAGAAAAGTAAGTAAAAAGTTTTCAGTTGGCCTAAGTCACACAAAAAAAACAATGATAAGAAAAGACAAGAATGTTATATATTGTATACCTGAAAAATAGTTGCAGTAACAAAATATATGATACAAATGGCAGCCTTATTGCTCATGGCAATTCCTTCCAGGCAACCGAATCATATTATATTAACCAATTTAGTGTACGAGATACCGGGGGTAATACTAATCTATGCTGCCGTAATACTGCCAGCGATTTGGGGAGCTTTGGGTCAGAGATGTCTTTATTGACATTTATATTTAATTAGTAACATTATTTTTATCGGAAGTTGTCAAGCCGCCCATAAGCCCTCTGACATGGCTTAACGACTGCTATTACATGACAGCCGGCACAAACGAGTTTACGTGCCTTACAAAGCACGGAAGCGCTCGGAAAGAATGCCACTAGCGGTAGTTACGGGACGGTCACCCATCCAACAACTGGCTGCGCCTGTTGTTGCCTAACTCAAGTGATTGATTCCAATCACTCGGTTCGACTAGGCGAGAGCTTCAGCAAAGACTGTTTTACCATGCTCATAAATTAAAAGCCGACTTAGAAACAATGTCTATTATTTTAAAAAAACCTATTTAGAGTCGCGGGTTCGAATCCCGGCATGGGTGGAATTTTTAGCCTCTAAGTAGGTTTTTAAACCCATTTAGAGGTTGAGTAAAAATTACGTCTTCTAAACTTTTTTATATTTTTACCGTGTAGAGATATCACCAATGTAGTATCTATTATCCGAAAACTATCTATCCACGTGTTCTGCTAGTCAATACGAGCAACTTTCACTATTGGGTGCACTTTGAAATTGCGAATAAATGATCAGCTGTTTCAAAAATATTTCATTGCCCCACCTGGTATTCTGGTGGTATAGTCTGTTAGCTTTCAAAATATATCTCGGTTACGATCGGATAGAATCGGATATATTCATGTAATAGAAACATCGGAACTAATATGACACTTAATTTCGAAATCAGAACTCGATCATCAGTACGAAAACCGGCGAAAATTGGCGAAAACCGAAGCCTCCTTTAGAGCCCGAGGTATATTCTAAGAGCTAACAGACTGTAACTTAGTATGAAACGTCTAAAGTTTTTTTTGAGATTTCTCAGTTTTCCTCATAGTTATAGTTTTGACGTTTAGAAACGTTTAGTAATCTATTGAGCCTTAAACTTAAACTAGGTGTCAATTTCAAAATCTTGAATCATAATTGAAGTAAAAATTAAGGGCACGATACATTTGTTCTCAGAAACGAACCCACTACCTCCGGCATGGTAATCAGACGAAACACCGCCAGACCAAGAGCGGTAGAAGCGAAGCGGTTGAACGCCGGCTTCTCAGTCCGAGGTCGTGGGTTCGAATTCCGGCATGTACCAATGAGTTCGTTTTCTAAGTTAGTAAAGCTATAACAGCAATACCACTCAATAACTGTAGTGTGTGGTCACCTTCCTGACTTCATAAAGCCCGTGGAGTCAATACCACCTGGAGAGCATGAGCAGTGGGGAGTATGGAGATCGCTGAACCGTCTGCGCGCTGATGTTGCTCGATCCAGAGATAACCTAAAAAGATAGGGGATCCTGCCCGAAGATGCTGACATCCTGTGCCGATGTGGAGCTGCACAAACAACAATGCATCTTTGTGTCTGCCCTGAAGCTCCACAGTGCAGTTTGCAGGATCTCATGGAGGCATCACCCGGCGCGCTCGCAGTGGCGCGGTTTTGGCAACGAGATGTCTGAGAGGAGGGCGGCTCTTTCGACACGAAAGAAGAAGAAGACTGTGGGGGAAAACATCGTGAGGCATACCTTAACGCTTGCCACGTGCATTGGCCTAAGTATGAGGCTAAGGCTAAGGCAGGTTTAACTAGCTAGCCGTTAGACGAACGACAACGTCATTTATTACAGTCAAATATAATGTTGCTTTGCGCTTGAAATTGCCAATCCGCGGTGGGCACGCGTGCTGATTAAGCCTAAATCCTCTAGAGAAAGCCTGTGCCCTACACTGGGACGTATATACCTAGTTTGCAGTTTTTTTATGTAGTATATAAACGAGGAAAACGATTTAATAAGGGTATGGGCTTAATTAGATAAATAGGATAACACTTTATTGTACATAAAAATGGAAATTACACAGATATTTCTAATTAATTACCACGCGTGCCCATCGTGGATTGGCAATATTTGCCTCAAACACTCAGGTTTCCTCACGATGTTTTCCTGTGGTATTGCTACTGTGACTTCTCAATCACAAAGTCTATTCGTAAGCTACGTTACGTTAATTTGTATTGTCTTTTTGGAAATAAAAATAATTTATTTACTTTTTGAAGAAACGCCTATTTACAGTAGAAATTAAGAGGGGATTTACTTGCCGGCGAAACCTGCAAGGCCTACCACAAAATCAAGTACTTAAAAAGAGAATCTTTTTCACGTTCACGGTTAGAATTTACATACATACATAACCTCACGGCTGTTTCTCAGAGGGGTAGGCAGAGACCAGGGACTGCCACTTGCCACGATCCTGACAGATTTCCTTCGCTTCATCAACGTTCATAAGTCGTTGCATGCACGCACGCCGGTTTCGGGTACTTTTTATCTTTCCCTTTGCTATTACATCCCCTATTTGGTCGATGTATGTCCGAAGTGACAACCCACAATAATTGACTGTACTCGCCATTTTACCCGAGACCACGGCAACTGTAACGCTGCCGAAACGTCGGGAAATAAAATAATTACGTTTTACCTAATAAATAATCGCGATTTGACCCGTTTAATATAAAACTATGTATGTGTATCGCGAATCATTAAGAAATACCGATGTATGCCGGTTAGAATTTATGTATTTTTCTTCATTAGCAATGCTAGGTGAGCCCCTTGAACATTACATCACTAGGCGGACATAGCTACGCAGAGGGCAATATTCGGCAAATCGGCAGGGTAGCCGAATTAGCGCAGAGGTCGACGACCCCGCCAGCTGTTCCCGGGCCCCGGGAAACTCCGGGAAGAATTTGGCGCCAATGTTTCTGGGGGGAAGCGCGACCTATCTGTCTTTTGGCGGAAACGCTCGATGTTTTGTGTTGCTAACCGGCAGTTTCTGAATTGAGAATCACGCAAAGCCCCGGTTTCTAGTAAACGGAGGCACCTTGGGTAACTGGCAGCTGTTAATAGTAAATTAGTATATTGATACTGTACGGAAAACAGAGAAATACTATTTCTAAGGTGCAATAGAGAATGGCCATTATTAAGGCGCTTTGGGGTGCCACCAACGGAATAGAAATCGTAACTTGTTTTATAATACGTTTTTTTCAAAAATAAATCTAACCAATTTCAAGCGCTGAGGAATTTCCGACACTCAGTTTTCCTCACGAAGTCTTCCTTTACCGATAGCGAAGCGCACATAATATAATGAGTTAAAAGGAAAACTATCACGGTTAAGTAGGCTTTACAACGCACCCTGTCTCTTCCGCGCCTTAGCACACGTCAGTTCTGTGTGCTCGCTGCCTTAATGAATGAATGAACGAACGAACGAACGAACGAACGAACGAACGAACGAACGAACGAACGAACGAACGAACGAACGAACGAATGAATGAATGAAAATTTTTATTGACTTAAAAAAACAAATTTGTACAAAGTACTAGATAGTATTTTCTTCCAGTTAACCCATGTGAAGGACTAAAATGACTTTCATATGGACTCTGCGGCAAATTCCACTACCTAGCTATTGATTTATCGCAAATTCGAAACTCTATACAGGTAAGTATAACAATAAATCTTTGTGTAAACGACACGGCATTTTACAAAACATCCATTCATAATTGTGTCGTACCTCTTCGAATCGTGAAGACAGATGTATGTATATACCCTTACTTAGGGTGGAAATAATGTTATGGCCTCTTTTTCGTAAACATTTTTGGGAATAAATAGTGTTAATAAGTTGTGTAGCGAATTCTGTCTATACTATATATATATTTTGAACCATGCATGACAATAAATATTGATTCTTTCTCTCTCCTTCACTCTCTCTTTCTTTCAATTTCTTACTGATATTTGTTAAACAGGTTGTTTACCAAAAATCGCTACGAAATTCGCCTGTGCGTGTGTTGGATTCGGTTTTAGCTGGCTTTTTAGACGCTTCCGGTGTTATTTATAAAAACACGATTACTTCGACTCATCATCATCATCATCATTTTAATCAGTCAGTATAATTCTACAGCTGGACACAGGCCTCTCTTAAGACACTCCACTGAGCCCGATCTTCGGCTCTTCACTTCCAGACTCTGCCCACCGCTTTGCGAATGTCGTGCTCCGCCAGGCTCTAGAGTCTAAAGTCTTGCGCAGACGAGGAACGTTTGTCCCCAAGGGACAAAAGTCCCTGAATCGTAAAAAATGTCCTCCGAGTACGTGTCGTGGACTCAATGCCTACGGTGTGCGGTCATTTGTTCCCCGGAAATGGAGTGAAGCGTACGCTATGGAAGCAAATATTCTGGGATTACATTGTGTTGTAATTTGCATGAAGTTGAAAAAGAAAAGGCGTTTTAAAAGAAAACACCGAACTTTGTCCAGTCCGGTCTCTTGATGTCCTCGGTAACTTCAGGGACTTTTTGTACGGCGTCCTTTTAGTTCTTTGTGTGCGCTATTCGATAGAATTGATAAGAGATCTATATCGACGGACAAAAAAGGCATGGGTGGAATTTTTAGCCTCTAAATAGATTTTTAAAATACCCGTGGGATAGTCCCTCGTCTGCGCAGGAGAATGGTATTAGCAAGACAGTGGTTGTTATTTGCCTCAGTTTGGTAGTCTAAATAGCAGTACAGTGTCATTCCAAGGGTATAACCCGCGCAAACTGAATAGGCATCTCTCGTGAAGAAGATCGAAGCGCGAGGCGCTGAATTTAGTAGACGGGTTACACCATTGCAATGCGGTTGCTGTGTGGTGTCGGCCTAGAGAATAGCACCAACCCAAATTCTTCCCACGGGTGTCGTAAAAGACGACTAAGGGACTCAAACCGGAGGGTGAGCAGCAGCGCCCCCTGCAGTACAATTCTACCAAACTGCGATCCCCAACCCGCATGCCCAGCGTGGGGATTATGGGCATTACCCCCTAATGATGGCACAACCTTGCGCTCATTTGGGGAGGGCTATGTCCAGCAGTGGACTAATTAGCCTGAAGAAGAATGCGGTTACTAGACTACCGATACTGTTAATGAAACGGCCATTACCGGACTAATGTGACTTTATTGAACAACTATGCATTTTAGAGACTTACCCCCATGGTCACAGGGGGTCCTACGCTACGGTTTTCACTGCCTCCAGTCTAGAATCAGTTTACACAAACAACGGTTATCGCTCCTGCGGCAGATATGACACATAACACTCATTAGATGCAGTTTAGTTGAATCAATCTATAAATGTATGAGGAGTTTTTCAACTGTATTGTAGTTTTAAGGAATTGTGATTTTATAAGTTAATAAATTGTTTAAAGAAGCAAAAACACCTCACTGATGAAAACAATGCTAATATAAGTAAATACATAGTTATATTATAAACGGGCCTAATCGCAATTATTTATTAGGTTAAACGTAATTACCTTATTTTCCGATAAGTAGTTTTAATATTTTTATATCACGTACTGTCATTCTTACCCTTCAGCCGAGTCTAACGACACCTCTCAAGCCGTTTAGACTACAGAATGTAACAAAGAAATTTACATAAATATATCTTATGTTATACATACACTCAAAAACCATAATCTGGCGCAGTCGGAT
This sequence comes from Yponomeuta sedellus, assembly GCA_934045075.1. NCBI lineage: Eukaryota > Metazoa > Arthropoda > Insecta > Lepidoptera > Yponomeutidae > Yponomeuta > Yponomeuta sedellus. The sequence goes on along the minus strand of OW203734.1, from coordinate 21,058,292 downwards.
AAAAAATAATACCCGATCAAAAATGCCTTAATACTAATTTCATTTTACGATAGAATTTTGTTGATGTTATTTAAATAAAATAAGACTGTTACGTTATAATTACTGTAGCGGTTTTGTAGGAAAGTCCTGAAGAAATCATCATCATTCATTACTGAATTCCAGATTCGAAATAAGGCGGTATGCTGGATGCCCTAAGCAATTGAGGCATATAGTGACCCCCTCAGAACATTACGTGTTCTGTGGTGCCTTCCTATCCATTAGCAAACCAGTTATACTAATCTAAAAAAAAAAGGTATTTTTCATAGATCGTTACGTACCTTTTTAGTTCTCCTCACCAGAAGTACAATCGACAGCAGATCAACCTTTACATTTTTGTTGCGTAGTCGTCCCTAGCGTATCTGACTAGAGTGCGCTTATGTAAGAGTTGATGTGCTGTCGAGTGTACCAACCGGACCCTATTACAATGTACGACGTCTGTCTGTCTGGCCTATAAAGGGCTTTGTGCTCCAGGTACGCTCTCAAGGCATTATTGTCGCACAATGAACGTACCAAGATCACAGTGAATTTTTCTTACTACAAAAACAAAAATCCCGACTGAGTGAAGAATTGTAAACATAATCTTCAATGGCACGGATAGCCAGAGGTTGCGGGTTCGAATCCCGGCATGGGTGAAATTTTTAGCCTCTAAATAGGTTTTTAAATTTGTCCTTAGCACGGGTTAGTGCATTAAAAATAAAAATAGTATAAATTTCAAACTTAGATACTTTTTAGGGTTCCGTACCTCAAAAGGAAAAAACGGAACCCTTAAAGGATCACTTTGTTGTCCGTCTGTCCGTCCGTCCGTCTGTCAAGACCCTTTTTCTCAGAAACGCGTGGAGGTATGAAGCTGAAATTTATATCAATTACTCAAGTCTACTGTCCCTTGAAGCTGTGAAAAAATCAAACTTCTAAGCCAACGCAATCAAAAGATACAGCCGTTTATGCCGCAAATTTTCGACACTTGCAAGGGAATCAAAACCTACAGGGTGCTTCCCGTGAACTCAGAATCTTGAAATTTGGTACGAAGCAACGTCTTATAGCATAGATAAAGGAAAAATTACGAAAACCATAAATTTTTAGTTACATCACATAATATATTTTTTTTTAATAATTTTAAACTTACTACCCATTTCCTCATAAACGCGTAGAGGTATTAAATTGAAATTCATACCAAATAATCAGGTCTATAATACAGGTTTGTACGGCACCCTCGGTGCGCGAGTCTGACTCGCACTTGGCCGGTTTTTTTAAGTAAGTTTTAAGTAATAAACCGAGAATGTAGATTATGTAGAAACCAGTTTTTTTTAATAGTCTGTGTCTGAGGTGTTCAAATGCCTCGCTCCGAGGTCCGAGGTGGGCACGTGTGGTAATTAAGCCCTTACTCTCGTTATTACATGACAAGTTATTGTGTAGTGTGAAAGTTATTACAATATAGTTTTCTTGTTAATAAGGTGACGACCTCTGTGGCGCAGCGTTAGCGCGTCTGCCTACCATGCAATACAATGCGGGTTCGAACCCCGGCTTGGGACAAAAAAAAAACCCAGGTCTTGGATGTTTACATGTTTGTGATGTCGTTGTTTCTGGTTCTCACGACACAGGGTATCCTAGTGTGTGGCCAGAAGCAATGTATGTGCCTATATGTAAGTAAATGTTATGTTATGTAGATTTTAAAGAAAAAAGCCTTCTCTCAGAGAGTGAGTATGGGCTTATTACGCCACGCCTTGGGTGTAAAACGTAATTTTCAATGTCAAAACGGCCAGACCAAAGCTCGGAAAAGATATGTATGAAGAAAATAAATAAATAAATAATGAGCCGGTCGGTTTATACGATCCTCTGTGAAAATTAAAGTTAATATTGTTGTGATGTACGCTTTATGGAACAATTTTTTTAACGTGGTTTTTTGAGAATTTTGTTTGTTTACTCTGTGTTTCTGTGAAAATTTAAATAAATGTCTAATTCCTTTCTTTCTATTTTTATGACATTCAAAGATTGATAGTTAGATGAGCCGATAGACAAAATTTTAATTAGGTATTCATTTGAATCCGGATCAACTTACATGATTTTTTGTCGGAGGAGTCCGACCAGGCTTCACACAGAGCTTGAAGCTGGTGAGTAGCGACGGAGCTCGCGTCATCGGTTGCTAGTCTTTGTATCAGTCAGTCAGAGTCTGTCTCAATCAGAGATCTCTCCGATCTTCTTCGTCGGACTCTTCCGGCAAAAATCCTAGTAAGATCCGAATTCAAATGGATAATGTGTAGTGCTTACGAAAGTTTCAGGTAAAAAAAGTCTGATTTGTTATTATTATTAAATTCTTTATTGCACAACACATATCGTATGGGGTATAAAGGCGTACTTAATGCTAAGTAGCATTTATCCCTGTCAACCTTTATTAGCTCTTCTATGTACGAGTATCTATTGATTGATTGAATATAGAAAAAGGACGTCGCTCATATGCAAAAATCCACGAGGCACAAATTAATATACAGTACATCAATGTCAACGAGGGCTATGTCCAGCAGTGGACTACATAATATAGCCTGAAGAAGAAGACGAAGAAGACATCAACGTTTACATTCATTCAAAAAAATACAAATAAAGGCACCGCCACCGCCGCTCCGCCGCCCCTAAAGACCTTAAAATATAAAATAATCCTTAAATACTAAGAAATTAGAATCAATAGTACTAGTAGTGCAGAAACAAGCCCCGTCCTGTGTCGTCCGTTGGCCGCTCGTGGTCGAGCTTTTGTGCTCTGTAATTTGGATAGTCTGAGGACCTGAGGGGCTGGCGCGTTAACTCTCTCGGTCAGCTTATTAACTTGGATATCAAACGCCAGCATTCGTGAGCCTCCGACGAGAGTCACCGATTTGGTAAAATACCCAAATGAATACCATAAAACAATAAATGAGTGAATTTCCCGGAACTAAAAATTGCGTGGCACCAATGAAATTGGTAATAAAAAAGAAAGTGTTAATGTTCTAACATTTTTTTACGGTTAGATGATATGGTAATCTATGTGTAGCACTAAACATTTTGTTAATAAGAATAATGGATACTCCAAACAAAAATATTAAATCCCGAAATCTTTCATTGCCATGTTTGTCCGCACGTCACCTTGTTGTGTATTATTCTTCATTGATAAACATCTATTGGTTCTTTGTACTAAAAACTAATTTTATTTGATACATTAATAGTCAAAGTATTGTTAGGAAATACATTTATTGAAATATTTACACAGTACAATGAATGGTTAATAAAAATGTATCTGTCCCAGAACTACCGTTAATCGCCGTGTCCTAATCATGTTCAAGTATATTGTTTTACCTAACGACTTGTTTCCCATCCCCGGTGCGCGAAACGTTTGTGTTTAATTAATGCCGCCTAAGTGCTCGTCGCAGAAGGACGTTCGCACGTGCCTGCGTTTTCGCGATATTCGTTAAGTCAATATTTTTTTTTGTTGCTGGACATTTTTTCTTTCATTGCCGTGGATAGGTATAACTTCTATTTAAATTAAGATTGTCATCTTAAGTAAACATTCGATAGAACGCTATTTCTCTTATGATTATTTGTCAAGTGTTTATTTTGTCGAATGGTTAATAGATTTTTTGTTATTTCTATTTATGGCCTCGATTTTCATCACCGTGTTTTCATTGCTGTGGTTTCCGTGGGCGAAATTTGCTATGGTAATGAAAAAAAAGACACATCAATGAAAGAAAATTAATTGCCATGCTGTATAAAACAAATTATTTTCATTGCCGTGGCCAAGTATTTCATTTCCGTGACTTTTGTTTTCATCGCCATGTTATGATTAGGTAAAGAAAATGTATTTTATCATCTTTTAGTAACATTTAGTACTTTATCAATCGTATAATACACCCTCACAAACGAACGCACCAGCACATACTGCAGTCTGATTTTAATAATGGATTGTTTATTTTTAAGATGCCAACATGCCCAAACCATGAAAAAAAAGACGTCAAAAATTAAGAAACGACCCATATCTGGGTTTGCATTTCCCTCTCGGAGAAATAAAATATATTTTCATTTCCGTGGGTTGATTCTTTCATTCCTATGGCACAGTTATTTCATTGCCGTGGACGCTTGTTTCATTGCCGTGCACTCATGTTTCATCGCCGTGGCACGAAATTTTTAGACCTGTTTATCTTGCTAGTTTTTTAAGTTATCAGATAGATATTAAGCAAGAGTACATACATTATCAAAAACAACAATAAAAGAGTTTTGTTTTGTAAAAAAACCTTAAGATAAAAAAGTACATGGAAATGAAGATTTTATAAGACTTGTTGAAATTCACTCAAATACATGGTCGGAGCCTTGTCAACGGTTCCTGTGCTATCCTAAACAACACTCTCACCCATGCCATACCGCACACCGCCCACGACGACATAGCTATGTATTTATTATTTTGTGTCACTTTCAATTACCGTAAATTAAATCTAGCCATTTTGGATGCAGGTGTAACTTTCCATTCAATTCTAGACTAAAATAAAATTATAGGTATGTACATTATGTTTAAGTCTAGAATTAAATCACCAACAAAAATTTCACTAAAAAGGTTTACCATTATGTCCGCTGTGTAAATTTATTAAAACCGAAAGTAATTCTTATCTTATTTTATGTGGATCATGGATCACTTATGGGATCTCAAACTGATACTCACTGAACTATCTAATTAGAAACAAGGAATTCAATTGCTCACCAAATACACGGTAGAGTAAACATAACCAGTTTTCAACCCATATGGTCACGATCATTAGTAGGTAAAGGAAGGGTTTGGAACCCGTCTGCCCGTGACCCACTTCGTCACCATAGCAACAGACGATCCGTGGGAAAGTCCCGTTAACCCCCAAAAATATTGTCACCTCATTAAGTAGGGTGCACTGGACTTGAGACACAGTTGCATCAAATGTTCTGATCTCAGACACTCTGGGATAACAATTTTTGTTCTAAGCTCGCTCTTATGTTATGAATGATAAGAGCTGCAGTGAAAGAAATATACTGTGGCTGGATGTACTAGGGTACAATGAACACGCAGGTAGTGATTTTTTGCCGCATTTTCGTTGCGTACAGTACAGCTGTGCACAAAACACCGGATAGCAGATGCGAGATGCGCTTTTGTCCTCAAATGCACTCTACTCTACATACTTTTTTTCTGACGATTATTTTGAGCTCAATCTTATAGTGGGAAGTAACCTACTAAAGGTACGCTTCGACATCCGCTCTTTAATAAAAATATATTAAAATATAAATACGGGGGTGTTGCAGACGAGTCCTATTCGCTCGTCAATATATTTTTAAGCGATATCAAATAAAAAACAAAAGTATTTTATTTAAAGTAGCACAAAAAAATCTACATAATAAACGTTACAACTTAAGCTAGGTATAAAATTCAAGATCAAGGTGACGTCGGAGAAAAATGGATAAAATCACCAAAGTTAGTCTTTTCAAAGTACTTAATTAACATAGTTTACATAATTCAGAGAATATTGTAAAGAGGTTCGAAATTTCACTGATGCTGGTGAGTCACCCATTAGCTCGGTTGGAAGAGCGCTGGATAGCCAGAGGTCGCGGGTTCGAGACCCGGCATGGGTGGAATTTTTAGCCTCTAAATAGGTTTTTAAAATTATCCTTAGCACGGGTTAGTGATTTAAAAAGAATATAATAGAGTTTATATAATTATTATAAAACCTAGAACTCATGCTTTTATCAGTTTTTCTATACCGAATTTGATACTTTATCAAGGAATGTAGGAACAGCTTTCATTTGTCCCACTCCTAGGTAAAGGGCTTCCCTTTAGCTCTCCTCTCTTCCCTGTTTTACCTCTTCCAATCCGATGGAAAGGGCGCGAGGTTTTCTTTTCCTCTCCGCTTTAATTGGCCATGTTACGATAAAACTTAAGTTCTCTTAAAAGTTAGCTAGGTTTAGTTTTAGGTCTTATTTTAACTTGTATTTTGATGAAGCAATAAATGCTTTTTTGTTTTATTTTTTGTTTGTTTGTTTTTTTTTGTTTTAGCTTATTGTTAGCCCTTTTAAGTTCTCAACCTCTTAAGTTCTACAGGGAATTTCTGGAACATCCTGTATAGTATGGCGTATGCACCAGTTTGCTTTTTTTTTCAAAGATTCGTCTCATAACATGAAGCTTCATGTTCTACTCTTAACAGCAGGGCAAATGCAACTCATAGTCTATTATAATGACAGCATCATTGGTCTAGCGGTATCACGTGTCTGATTACCTTTCCTGAGGTCGTGAGTGCGATTCCCACTGAAGGCCACCAACATTTGTACAGACTGCCTCAGTCTGGGTAAATTTCCACGTGTTTATATCCTTTTCTGGGTATCACGGCACAGGACAGCGTCGGACTGGCCAGAATGCGAGTATCCCATTTGACACGGGACCCGGCCTGTGAACAAAGCGATTTTTTCCTATATCCGAACATTGAACGAAATGGACATACAGGATGTTAATAATTTACTTCTCAACCTAACCCTAGAGTCTATAGTACATACATACAATAATAATAATACATACATAGTTTTTACGGAATTTTTCATGAATTGAATGAAATGAAATATATTGTCGTGCGACAATAGTTGATATTTGCCTCAATTTGGTAGTCTACAAAGCAATAGCAGTACAATGTTATTCTAGGGGTATAACTTTCTCGCAAAGAAGATCGAATAGCGCGAGGCGCCGAGTTAAGTAGCACGGGTTATACCATTGCAATGCGATTGGTTACTAGACTACCGATAGTGTGTGAATGAAACGACTGTTACCGGACTCTTTTGAATAACTATGCATTTTAGAGACTCACCCCCATGGTCTTGGACCGAGTCACAAGAAATTAAATGTATTAATTACTTTGGTGATTGACCTGGAGCCTGTTTCATAATAACGTGTGGGCTAAACGACTTTCCAATGTACATCGAATTGTCATAGTAAACCGAATTGGTTTAGTAGGCAGTGAATTAAACTTTATCAGGAACAAATTGTTTTCATGTTTCAAATTTTGTGCCCATGCTAAGTTGACACTGGCGAGCTATTCAAAGGCTTGCATGACGTAATTTCCATCCCCTTGTTAGGTTATAGGGGAAATGACATCATGTTTGCGTCAATAATAAGTAGAGATCGGAATAGGTAGATAACAAATACTTACTGTTGCCGAGGAGACTACGAGTATAACGGAGTCTTTTTAATTATTTGGACAGGTGACTGTTTAAATCAATGAAACATAAATCTTTATTTTTATCATGCTTTACAAACGTGCATCGTCTATGGTTTGTCATGTGTCAGCTGTCAATTTTACTCCAATAAAAACCTTCAAGTAAAGCGCATCAATTTTTTCTTCTCGTCTATAAATGCACCAAAAAATTCAATTTCGGAATTTGTTCAGTGACGAGTAATTAAAATACCACGAAATAAGTGTACATTAGTTGAATCCTGAAACGTACAGAACTGAGGTATTAGGCAGTTACCTCGTGAGACGTGACTGCCTTGAACACATGACAAGAGTTAAGCAGAGCCAAACTACATTATACTAGGATTCCGGGATTTCAACATTCAACTAATGGAAAACAGTCTTATTAACGTAACGCATAATCTAAAAACCAGGGCTGATTAAAACAAAAAAAAAACACGAATCAGCTCGTATTAGTCTACTTTTGGACATAAGCCTCCCTAAGGCACCCCACTTAAGTTAGGTATGTCCTTGGTCATACTCATCTAGCCGCTGCCAACAACCTGCCCTATAGTCCATTTTTTTAGGTATTTAAAAATTTTTTAACAATCTTGATACGTCTTTTTTTTCGAAATACACACTTTTTAAATGAAAATCCTTACACTTTATTAAAATTTTGATGTAATTTCATGAAATTCAAGTCAAATGTAGTAAAATGCTTGCATTTTTTAAGTACCTAAAGAAGTACACTATAGTCGATCGTCGATCCCGCGACATGGTAGGCGACCTACGCAGCGTTTACTCATTTCCTTTTTTTATACAATTATCATGTAGTATCAATATTGCTTTAAAAAATTACGATTTCAGGTTTACTTAGTAAAAGTGCTTTTTACCACTTAAAAACATTTTCATATTTTTCGTTATTTTAACAACACGTTGGATATTAAGCAGTCTTAATTACTCCATGTTTCATCGCCTGAATGTATTGCATGTCTCCTCGCCTGTGTCATCTGTATTTATTCATACTCTACCTATTCCGATCACTGAATAATAATTGGTATTGGATTTAATTACATGTGTATGACTGTAGCAATTCTATGAAGGCTGAAGCCCGAATCGTTGTTTTGCCAACTACACAATGACATGCAAGTATGCCGAATATCGGTAGTAACCTTCATGAAGTCTTTTTGAGATAGTCTGAAGTACAGCTACCCGCGTGGGCGTTTCGTTTGCCATAGTATGTTGCCATAGTATTACCATATAGTCGTTTCTTTAGCGAATGAAATTACCACTGCGGTATATGACTCACCACATAGCTGTGCCGGCAAACTTCTTACGATTCTTGTTACCATGGCAACGCAATAAAATATAAAAAAACGCAGTTTATTAAAACACAACACAACACGCTTACTAAAATAGTTCATGGTGGAAATTTTGACCTGGTGGAAGCATGAGTGATCATAAACGATCACAAAGGGTCAGCAACTTAGGGCGCGTTCAGTGCATGGATGGGTAGCCGTCTATTACTAACGATAGTGGCATTTTTCCGTGCGGTTCCGTGCTTCGCAAGTCATGTTAAGCAGTTGGTGTCGTCTGCTGTCGATAAATGGCAGTCGGTAAGCCAAGTCAGAGGCTTTAGGGCGGCTTAAAACTTCTGACGGTAAGACCAGCCACTAGTCTTGCAAGCCTCCACTAATCCGGACTTGGCCCCGGTGGTGGAGTATGGCTTATACCTTCCCCAGGGAAGGGACCCGTGCCCCTCGGTGGGGACATAATGGGCTGATGATGATTCGATTGTCCCACGGGCACTCATTACCAAGTATCCTGTCTCAGTTCAAATCTGTGTCAATTAGTCAGCCAGTTTCATGTAAATCCGTTTAGCCGTTTTTGCGTATTCAATAAGAGTGATCTCTTTCAGTCAACCTTGGGGTGTTAGAGAGACACAAAACAAATTCCTCTTTTCTGTGGAGCTCTTGCAAAGTCTTCAAACACCTCTTTCCATCTGTGTACTGTATTTTGCAGACTGTCATCTCAATGGGCTCTCTTCCGATTTTGAAAGCAGAGCGGATGTGCGTCTGCGCCGGCTTCGTACAAAAAGCCAGGTCGCGGTCCGCGGCAGGATGCACGCAATTTCCGCTGATTTCTTATGGAAAGGTTTAAAATCACGTTTAAGGTTGTATTTTTTAACTTTTTGTGGTACAGTACCATAGTCTGCACCGCCAGCGTGCTCCTTGTTCGGCATTTAAGTTCATTGTTCGCGACATAGATTGGTTTTTATTGTGGCAACATTGAGTTGCATTGTTATTTTGTCACTATTGTACATTGAGTTCGTGCTTTGCCGCTCCCGCACGCGGTTTATTTGATTTTATAATATAGTCTTAAAAATAGTAAATCTCGGTTTTCATTAATCACCAGCCTACTAAATACAGCCCACTCAACCACAAGTGTGTGCTACACTCATCTTGAAATTAAATGAAAAAATAGGTATAAAATAGGTTAAGCTTGTACAGATATGCTTATTGTGCAATACAGAATTTTCTAATCAAATCTAAATGAAATTAAATGAAAAGGTTTTATTCAAAGAAGCGCAGAAACAGCGGCTTAGTGAACGTTACAATTCAAACTAGGTGTCCATTTCAAAAGAGATAATTTTGGAGAAAAAATGGACAAAATGAACTCCAAACTTAAAGTCCTTAAATAACAGAGTTTACATAATTATTATAAATAAAAAATAGAAATCATGCACTGTTCTGACTTTAATTACAGACATCATTATCATCTAATAATCCTTTATGTTATAACAGCCCTTTTAGCTCAACGTGTACTTAACACGTTACTTGTATTAAGCAAGTAACGTTAACAGCTACTTAAAGCGAATGCTGGTAGCTTGCACTCCTTTCAGTCCCAATTAAATTTATTCTTGAAACGTGGGAAACTACACATTTATTCTTTTTATGAAATTCCACGTAAATGTATTCTTATCAAGATACATTTTTTCTTCATAAGAATAAATGTGGAATTTCTTGTTAGCTTCTTCTCCACATAATCCATTGTTTGCGCCTACCAAAAAGTATGCTACCTCCTTGCTACTGGAAACTTATTATTTTTCTATAAGTCGTCTTTTATTTTTTCTTCCTGTAAAAATATTTGCTCAAGCAACACGCTATTAAAACACGGATGCTATGGAAAAGTCGTCGTATTTAATGTGCGAGGATATTAAATCTCTTCATCCAATAATTGTAATACTATAACAACTTTCACGTTCATTAAGTATTTTTTTTGTATTTATATTGAATAAAAATAATTGACTTGACTCATATTAAATATTTTTTAAATAACACATCATTATACTGTCAGTTTTTCCATAACACATTTAATGTCAAATAACAACGGTTTTATTTACAATCTGTCGAAAGATAAGCTAGTTTTTATGTAGAATGGGAGTTTCTAAGAAGATAAATGCACGATTCTGTTAAAGTTTTTGCTTAGAGTCAGTTCAACCTTATTCGACACCTAACTTAAGTGATACTGATAAGGAAAGTAAGCTCTGAACGTTCTTTTGTTACTTATCTGGTAAAGGTTTGAAAATTAACAGAACGGTTTCTCAAAACCCCATTCTTATCGTGAACCAAACTTTACAGTCGTAAAAAGTAAGTACCTAATACAATACAACAAGGGTTAGATCAAACTATCATTCTTACGAGTTCATGGTCGCCTAGTATTCCAAGACAATTCCGGGAAGTTAAGGAACACTAGGACAGGAATTCGTAGAAAAAAGGCGGCTACTTGTGTACAGGGTGTAAAAAATGCCGAATCTGCTGTTTACTCGACAATACGAATTATCTAATGAATAAAAACTCTCTATTTATAAAACAGAACACGAGGCAATCCTTCGAGGCAGTAAGGCTTCGAGGCAGGATAGACTATTCAATCCATAGGGGTATATTTCCTTGTGAAATGTCCATCACAGACTATTGTAATCAGCGTTTTTCGAGTGTTTTAAGAAATCGTCGTTTTAAAAATAAGGGGATTTGTTGCATGTACCTACATAGGTATATTATTATTTGGTAAAAGCGGTGGTAGCTCAGTGGGTAGAACCATGGACTCGCAAGCGAGAGCCCCAGGTTCGATCCCGAGTGCGGGCATGTACCAATGACTGTTTAATTTCAAAGTTACGTACACTTGCAAATTGGTAGTTGCAATACCACACGCTAATCGTGAAGGAAAACATCGTGAGGAAACCCGCGGCTTGGTTGGCTCCGCACGTATTGACTAGTCTTTCCTGTGGGCTAGGCCGACTAAGCTGTCAGGTTCTGTCAAGCTGTCATCTATAAAACCATGTCCCAGGCACTACAGCGTCGGAGTGGTCCCTTCACCCATCTAGTGTTAGTGAAGATGCCACTGGACGCTGCCTCAGATCATTTCTATGATCTGAGGACGCTGCATAAATCATCTCATTACGTAGATGCAAAAGGCCAATATGATGATGATATTTGGTAGGTATGAGAATAGATCGTAGGATAATTAATTATAGCAAAAAAACTTCTGTGGGATCAGCTAGTATCTTTCTAATAACTTTATGAAGCTATTATTAGTACTATACAAATAATATTTTTTACTCCGAAGAAATCTCCGCCTTTGCACGTAATTTTTATCACAAACCTGTTATTTAAGTTTTATTTCTAATAACGTTTTTATTGTGCAATGAAGTGTAGGTAACAAACAAATCTTTGAAATCGCGAAAATGTGCTTTGATATTTTAATAGTTCAGTTATATTTATAGAGAGTACAGTTTTAAAGAAGGGAATAATGTTACTTTGAACTGTACACCCACTTAATTAAACAATTAATGAACTATAGGAAACAGCAGGGGTATAAAAAAAACAGGAGTTTTTTTGTCCATTTTTTCTCCTAAATGATCTAGATTTTGAAATGGACACCTAGTTTGAATTGTAACGTTCATTAAGCCGCAGTTTCTGTGCTACTTTGAATAAAACCTTTTCATTTCATTTAATTTCATTTCATTTCAGCCGATATTTTGTTTGCGATTTCAAAATTTTCCTAAAAGCACCTAAAATTTATCGTATTGTTGAGTGGCACCCTCATTTTTGATTGTGTATGCGGACTTTCTTACACACCGTATGTAAAGGATGTACCGTAAAGAACAGATAACTTCAAAACAGTCCCATCAGTATATAGTGTAAGGTATTTCTTTAATAAGTTACTATCAGTGCCGAAATATCTAATTATAATTAATTATTTTATTTAATACTTTTGGAACCTATATAAATTAAAAGAGTTATTATTAAAATCTTGTAATGTCGACTGCTGACTTGTTTCTTTTTAGTGGCGCCCTCTCTTGGCAGTAGCGGAAGAAGGGCGTAACGGGATAGTGGGGACTCAGTTTTGGCAGCCGGTCGCCACACAGTCGTCCGTTGACTTTTGCCCAAGAAACAGCTCAGTAGCAAAGTGTAAAATCTTTATCAATTTATATTGTGTGTGCCGTGCCTACTGTAAAAGTGTTGGATTCCAATGTGTGATTTTCTAGTGCTTGTGATGGAATAAATGTGAAGTTTATTATCCAGCCTACGTTTTACTGTCCGCCTGACCTTTTCCAAAAGTTCAGAAGTGGGATTACGAGAAATAGAAAGTATTTCTCGCTCAACTACGTCCACGGATAAAAAAAAACTTTCAGATAAACAAATGGATGACGAAGCCGCCCAAGGTGAAGGGCGCCGTCGCAGGATAACCCAGGAAAGGTTGAGCGACTATGCACCCAACAATGACCAAGGTGTACCCAGGTTAGAGGGTCAAGGTCTGGGAACATTAAACGGCCAAGGAGTACCCAGGTTAGAGGGTCAAGGCTACTGGACTGCAATCGACCAAGGAGTACCCATGTTAGAGGGTCAAGGTCATGCAACTGTTTGTGACCGCGGAGTACCCAGGGTAGGGTCAAGGTCAGGTCAAGGTCATGTGGAGAACCAAATGCCGCATGCATCTTGTTCGCAGGATGATCATATCATGACACGAAAAGGTGAAGACCGAAGAAGCCGGAGCAGGAAACGTCGTTATCGATCAAGCGATACGGATGAAAGTACCGATGAAGAATACAGACGGAGACCAAATCGTGCGAGGCTGCATAGAAAGCGGCGCTGTCGTTCCCGGTCAAGATCAGAGGATGAAGTACTACCGCCGCCGTCGAAGAAACGAACATCGAAGTCTAAAAGTAAGGATTTTGATACTAACAATATTCTAGATAAGGTCTTAAGCATTCTTAACCAGGTCAAGAGCTCGGACAAGCCAAAATTGAATTTCAATAGTAACGTGATTCCTGAATTCGATCCAATGTCTAAAGAACAAACAATGCTTGTTTGGTTAACAAAGGTAGAGGAGTGCGCAGAAATATACGGGTGGGATGATAGAGAAACTATACACTACGCACTGCCTAAATTAAGTGGAGTTGCGAAAGTTTGGTATCAGGGGTTACCTTCTCTGTTAAATACCTGGCCTGAGTGGAAAAGGAAGTTGATTGAATCATTTCCTTGTCGCGAAGACTATGCCGAGCTCTTGACCGAAATGCTAGCTAAAAAAGTTAAATACGGCGAGTCTCTGGAGCACTATTATTACGCGAAGGTCAATTTACTAAATCGATGCAAAATACACGGTAAACAGGCTGTAGACTGCATCCTATACGGTGTGGAGGATCGTGCCGTAAAGGTGGGTGCTCAAGCTGCTCAATTCACAGAGCCCGAACAGGTTCTTAAATATTTCAGAACGGTTAAAGTAGGTCAGACCAGGGAAAGTCATGATTCATCTGCTAGGTACAGAAATGATCGTAGGCTCAATGTTTTGCACGACCGCCCGCACTCATCAGGAAAGCCCAGTCTCATTAACAGCACCATACAGTGCTATAATTGTAACGAAATTGGGCACCCTAGTTTCAGATGTGACAAGCCCCCTGTTAAATGTACTGTTTGTAATAGGCAAGGTCACCAAACAAGTAACTGTTTTAAGATAAAGAAATTTAATAGACCAGAAAAAGATCAAAATTTAACTGAGGGTACACGCGAGAAACAAGTATCAGAGGTCGCTTTTGTACATCCTGAAAAACTTATAGCTGAGGTCAGTTCCATTGGCGACACAAATGAAAAGTATTTGCAATCGATTAAAATTAACGATAAGTCCATTAGTTGCCATATTGACTTAGGAAGTCAATGCTCATTGATCAAGGAAAGTGAAGCTGAGGCACTAAGTCTCAAAGTCGAGAAGCGTGACGGCTTACCTGTTCTTAGGGGCATAGGAGCTAGTCTTGTTCGGCCAGTGGGTGTGGTTAGGGTTTTGATTGAACTACAGGGCCTTGAGGAGACAGTAGATATGTATGTCGTCGAAGATTACGTTCTTACTCATCCCGTACTGCTTGGACACTCGTTCACAGAGAAACCAAATATGCTGATAATCAAAACTCCCAATGAAATAATTTTCCAGCGAATACCAGAAAATAAAATACACTTGTTGACAGAGTGTGACACAGACATTCCTAGTAACGTACTACGACCAGTTGCTGTTAACACAAACACGCAAATGAATTGCAATATTTACGTTAATGGCTCGCTCCGTGGTATCGAAGGTCAGGAGTACTACCTTTTTCCTGGCGAATACGAAATCCGACAGGGGAGAGGGGCACTTTTGATTCACAACTTCTCAAGCAATAATATTCACATTCAAAAGGGTACTCTTCTTACTCGCGGCTTCAAAAGAGAGACCTCGCCCCCTGCTTGCATACTAGACTCGTGTAGTGTCACTTTCAGCGAAACTGATATAGATGATACTATACACTGTGGCCCGCAGTTAAGTACACAGGAACATTTAGAGTTGCGGCAACTGTTAAAGAATTATAGAGATTGTTTTTCCTCTGGACTTAAAGATTTGGGTTACACCACAGCTACAGAGATGGTTATCGAACTGGAAGACGCCGAACCTGTCGTTTACCGTCCTTACCGAATGTCTTTTGCTGAGCGATCTTTAGTGAGGGAGATGGTTCAAGAAATGACTGATAATGGAATTGTACGGGAATCATCCTCTCCTTACGCAAGTCCTATAGTATTGGTGCAGAAGAAGACAGGTGATAAGCGCCTGTGCGTCGACTATCGGGCTCTGAACAGAAAAACTAAGAAAGATCATTACCCATTGCCTCGAGTCGAGGATCAGTTGGATTTACTAGCGGGTAATACCTTGTTTACATCTTTAGATTTAGCCTCTGGCTACTACCAAATCCCTATTTCAGAAAGCTCTCGGCAAAAGACTGCGTTTGTAACTCCAGATGGGCAGTTCGAGTTCAACCGCATGCCTTTTGGATTGGTGAATGCGCCGTCCGTGTTTCAACGAACCATTAACAAAATTTTAATGGAGGCTAAAATAAAATATGCTATCGTATACATGGACGACGTCTTGATTCCATCAAAAGACTTTTCCCAAGGCATGCAGAGGCTCGAAGAAGTACTGCAACTTCTTAAAAGAGGTGGATTAACATTAAAATTGAGCAAGTGTCACTTCTTTCTCAGTTCCTTAGATTTTCTAGGGTTTGAAGTAAGTGCCAACGGAATCCGTCCAGGTAACAGAAAAACAGAAGCAGTTTCCTTATTTCCGAGACCTGTGAATCAACACGAGCTGCGACAATATCTGGGTTTGACGGGATTTTTCAGAAGGTTTGTAAAAGGGTATGCGGCGATCGCTGCTCCTCTCACAAACTTACTCAAGAAAGACACCATTTGGAACTGGGGCTCAGATCAGGAACAGTCCTTTTCAAGGTTAAAAAGTGTGCTCGTGGAGCGTCCGTTACTTGCGCTTTACGATCCTAAAGCTGAAACCCAGCTACATACAGATGCCAGCAAAGAAGGATTAGCTGGTATCTTACTACAGCGCAATCCGGATGGTGGCTTACAACCAATATCATATTTTAGTCGCAAAACTAGTGTCGATGAACGCAAGCTACATTCTTACGAACTAGAAACTCTTGCAATCGTAGCTTCCTTGAACCGATTTAGGGTGTATCTCGTCGGTATACCATTTATCATCGTCACGGACTGTAACGCAGTACGAGCCACGTTAACGAAAAGAGATTTGATTCCCCGTATTGCGCGTTGGTGGGTTCAACTCCAGGAATATGATTTCGTGATTGAGTATCGACCGGGTACGCGTATGGCTCATGTGGATGCTCTAAGTCGCAATCCTATTGACACACAATCGACACCTAATTTACATGTATTAGATGTACTCCCGGTTCAAAGGGCTGATCAAGATTGGATCACAACGGTTCAGTCGGCTGACGAAGAAGTTAGAAAAATTAAAGATATTCTCAGTGACCCTGAGTCCGCACATGCAGTTGATATTCATAAAAATTACAAATTGAAGAACGAACGCGTCTATCGCATCGTAAACGACAAGATAAAGTGGTTGGTACCTAAAGGAGTGCGCTGGCAAATACTTAAAAGGAATCATGATGATGTTGGTCATCATGGTTTTGAGAAAACCCTCAATCGCATTCAGGAACATTATTGGTTTGCGAAAATGAGGAGATTTATAAAAAAATACGTGTCCTCTTGCTTAGAATGCGCTCACCACAAGGCCCCCGGAGGTATGCGTGAAGGAGAACTTCATCCGATTGAAAAGGTAAGCACACCGTTTCATACAGTGCACGCGGATCATTTGGGGCCATTCATCAAAAGTAAGAAAGGTAATTGCTACTTATTAGTGTTGATCGACGGCTTCACCAAATATATCAACATCACAGCGGTTAAAAACACAAAATCTGCAACATCTGTACGAGTCCTAAACGAACATATTAGCTATTTTGGCGTACCGACTCGCCTTATTACTGATAAAGGATCGAGTTTTACTAGCAAGACGTTCAAAGACTTTGTCATTGCTTATGGTATCAAACATGTCATGAATGCTGTCGCAACACCCAGGGCCAACGGCCAAGTTGAACGTTTTAATAGAACAATCCTTGACGCATTGTCAACTGCTGGGCATGGTCACGATGAAAAATCATGGGACGACCACATTACAGACATTCAGGTTGGTATCAATACGACAAAACATAAAACCACACAGAAAAGCCCATCCGAGTTACTTTTTGGGTTTAATATTATTGGTAGAACTGAAGGCATACTTAGCTCAGTAATCAACGAAACCCTCAATCGTACTCCCTCAGAAGAAATGGGTGACCTGAGACAAGAAGCTAGTGAAAGAATCAAGGAACAGCAAACTAAAGATGCAGCGCGTTTTAATAAACATAGGAAACCGGCTAAACAGTACAAAGAGGGTGATCTTGTGCGTGTGGAGCGTCAGGTCCAGCATGATGGTAAATCACAGAAACTTGTTGCAAAATTCCAAGGTCCTTATCGTGTAATGAAAGTGCTTCCTAATGATAGACTAGTGATTGAGGATACTCCCGTAACACGCAAAAATAATAGACGATATGAGGCAATAGTAGCTATTGACAAAATACAACCTTGGATGAACTTTAGCAGGAATTATGAAAGTGGTACCGAGGAATCGAAGTGTGACTCTACTGAGGATGAAATAAACTGAAAAAAAATGTATTTATCTGTAATCAATGTATACTTTACTGTTAATATTAGTTTACGAGTGATGAATGAAACCCTAGATTATTACTGTGATCTTTCTTAATGTCTAGGAAATGTGAATGGTTACCTAATCATAAGAGGTTTATATTCTTGCATCTGCACATTTCAAATTAGATGATTTGCAATATGTTTTATATTAATTTGTTTTAAGTTCACTTATTTTGTAATATTAATGAGTATACTTTAATTAGATGATTTAGTTAGATCTACGCGAGTGGGCTCGCTACTAGTAGGATGGCCGAGCTGTAAGGTATTTCTTTAATAAGTTACTATCAGTGCCGAAATATCTAATTATAATTAATTATTTTATTTTAATACTTTTGGAACCTATATAAATTAAAAGAGTTATTATTAAAATCTTGTAATGTCGACTGCTGACTTGTTTCTTTTTAGTGGCGCCCTCTCTTGGCAGTAGCGGAAGAAGGGCGTAACGGGATAGTGGGGACTCAGTTTTGGCAGCCGGTCGCCACACAGTCGTCCGTTGACTTTTGCCCAAGAAACAGCTCAGTAGCAAAGTGTAAAATCTTTATCAATTTATATTGTGTGTGCCGTGCCTACTGTAAAAGTGTTGGATTCCAATGTGTGATTTTCTAGTGCTTGTGATGGAATAAATGTGAAGTTTATTATCCAGCCTACGTTTTACTGTCCGCCTGACCTTTTCCAAAAATAGTACCTTTATAATGTCCGTATTACCACATCAAAGGCTGCTGGCTCCGCTGGAAGAGATTTCTGATGAAATGATCTCGCCACGTACACTTTTTTATTTCATAATTTTTATGTGTGCAATGATGTATATAGTTTAAGCATTTTGAACAAGCAGAAGTTTAAAATATTCCATTTTTTTTCTCATGATAACTAGCATGTTAACTTGACCCCGCCTTACATCATTTTCAAACACGTCTTATGAGCGAACAAAGGTTTTTAAATTTAAAAGTTGCTTATCGGAAGTTACTGGTAAATAATCGATTTTAGTCGATATCAACCCTTGTATGTCCCCACTGCTGGGGCACGGGGACATACAAGGGTTGTCTCTCCTGTATCGCAAGAAGGTTAGGCCATACTACACCAAGGGGGCCAAGTCCGGGTTGGTGGAGGATTGTAGGACAGTGGCGAGCCTTACTGTCAGAAGCTATCAAGCCGCCCTTATTTAGTTCATTCTCACACTGGTATACTTAGTCCAGATCCAGAGTAATCCGCACACATGCTCTCACCACTGCTTTAATATTTAGATATCTCAAGCAAGAATAACACCTACGGGATTGTATAATACCGACAAACAACTTGACCACACGACTTTGACTTCGCATGAACGTCTTTTTACAGTTATTGGAAGAGGAAGGATACATTTATTACATCAACACACAACAAGATTAAATAAAATATTTAAAATAAATTACAGTACTAAGCAGTATACCTATAATAATAAAACGAGATTCACAAACATTAGTCGAGGTGTGTCTCTGTAGCTGCAAAAGGCAGCTGGCTTAGCTTTTGCGGAGGGTATTAGCCTAGATTTTCGGACAGTGCCTGTTTGTTCTGTGAGCATCCTAGAGCGCGATGCATCGTGTCATAAAAATTGAAATAATAAAGATAATCTAGAACATATAAATTACTTATTATATAAGTCGTCGTCAGGCTATACTAGTCCACTGCTGGACATAGCCCTCCCCTAAAGAGCGCCACGTTGTGCTATCAGGGGGTAATGCCCATAATCCCCACGCTGGGCATGCGGGTTGGGGATCGCAGTATATAAGTTATATAAGTACGAACATGATATTTATTCGACTATCATTGTATTATAGAGAACACTTTATGGTAGGTACTCACGAAAGGAAATTACACAGATATTTCTCAACCTATGAGTACAGACGGCGGCCTTATCACTAAATTCGTTTTTAGCTATTCGTTTTTTTAAAAGTAATGTGTATTTTGGTAAACTTAGCTGTAACTTTTCCTTAAGAATAAAATAAAATAATAAATATATACACAAAACTACATTTGCCATACAATATCAATGACACGTACCTACGCGCCTCAGCCCTCCTATTACGTAGCACTCCACTCTATCGAGTGAAGCATTTAGACGACTCCTAAGTGTCAAAAAATGTATGCATTTGACAGCCGGAGTAGTTTAAAAAAAGTAAAAATCAACGTCACTCGACTCAGTGGACACTTACTTAATAATGCCCCAGAATGCTTCAGAATGCTCAGAATGCTTTGGGATTAGTTCAATCCTTACTGCGAGATTTTTGTTGAAGTTATTCAGTAAGAAATCAGCGCTGTGTTGATGGATGACACAGCACTAAGCTGAGTGCTTAGTGCGAGTTTGACAGATCCAATCGAATAACTTTACTACCGCGTTAATCGAGCATTGAGTAGTGAGTATGAGTAAGTTTACCGTTCGAACTGGCAAAACGCTGTCACAGTACAACTCGCACTCGCGTTTATTCGTGTTTTGGCTCGTAAACGTGTTCACTTCTCAAAGTAAACCATTACAACTCGCACTCAGCAATTTTAATTTCCATACTTGTCGCTAGGTGGCGCTTCCTCGATCCCATAGACATAATGAGTTTCGTAAACGCGATCGAGTAGTTAAAAAACTCGCACTAAGCACTCCGAGATTCTTTTAACGACATGTCTGTCCCGTATTTTTGTCATAGTTGTTACATGTTCTCAAATATGTGTATGATTAATAAAAAAAAACTATTTCAAGATGTCATAAGTAGTCTTTATACAATTTACTTTAAACATTAGTTTACCTTAATAAACGAAAGATTAATTGAGAACAGCATTGTAATCGGGAAAGAAAAACTAGAACCTGTAGTCGATCCCGTAGGTAGGTACCTATTTTTAAGCATCACAATAGGTGCTAAGCTGTATGGGGTCCTCATGTTGTACCTAAAACTATCGCACAGGCTTAGCTGGTGCAGCATAGGTACCTAATGCTAAGAATTAAGACCTCGCCACTGACATTGCAACTGCTATTACATCCGTACTATTATATCCTATGGTAGGTATACCTACTACTATGGGGTCGGGCAGCTGAAAAAGTGATCCAGTTTATTTACAAACTATTATGTAGGTACTTAGTAGGTAAGTAGGGAGTCGTGGTGATTTCTTATCTCCTGCCTTTTTTGTAACATTTGTAGTAATGAAAAATAAACAATTTGAACTGTAATGTTTTATTACTAGGAATAAACATATAATCCAACGATTCGCATAATATAAACCAGCAAGACTCAGGCGCACCTACCCAAGGGGCGCACCCTCAGAATAAGGACTCCTTTATTCTGAGGGCGCGCCAAATACCCAAAGAGAATATAACCATTAATACCAACTTGTGAACGATTCCAATGGTCTGTCAGTTTGTCAAATTAGGATGGAATTTGCCAGTCAGGATTAAATTAGATCCCAATCATAGTTCCCAGCCTCAGAACAATAAAGTTATTGTTCTGAGGCGTAGATAGACAGAACAACATGCACGCTGTAAGTGATTCATATTATGTTCTTGCGTGGAATGGACCGTATTTCCGATTGGTAATACCAGCAGAACGATGATTGCGCGGATTTGCTATATTTTGTGGAAATGAAATTAATGTGTGCTTGGAAGTGAAGGTGCTTGGAAGTCTATAGAATAAGTGCTTGTTGTACCACACTTTGTTTAAAGACAAATCAATATTTTTTTTCTATTCTATTCTAGTTTCGAGTGACAAACTTTATAAAATATGGCAAACTTTCGAAAAGTATCAACAAAAAAAAATTGTTTTTATGGGGCAACACCATACAGTGTCAACATTGTTTTAAAAAACCAATCTGTCAAAACTCTTCAAGATGGCACGTCAGCAGCAAGATGTTGATGAATTATTTGATGTAAAAAATGCCTTTTTCGTTGGGAACTATCAACAAGCCATCAATGAGGCCCAGAGCGTTACGGTAACTAACCATTTCCATCACCACATATCTGCATTTCCTCTCCAAAAGTTTGTTATTATATTTTTTCGTAGGGATGACGTTGACGCCGCCTATATTTTCATGATTCCGACGCTTATTCCCTACATTTTCTTTATAATCTATATCAACTGCACTGACAAGTAGCACTGGAACAATTAACTGGTGGAAACCGCAGCAACAATACGTCCACAATAAATTCACCTTGAAATTCTTTCATCATCCATATACGTTTCTTGTACTCTTTCCAGCCTTCCACACCTCTGGTGGCGCTCCAGAGAGACACGTACTTATACCGCTCCTACATAGCGCAAGGGAACCACCGCATAGTCCTTCAGGAGCTCAAGAGTGCTGACCCAATGCTCCTGCCATTGAAAACTCTGGTGGATTACTTGGCACCGCAGGCTAACAAGCCGGCGATTGTTGCTGACATTGACGCAAGGGTAAGCACTGGTTCTTTTGTTTTATTATCTCCTGATACATTGAGTGTACGGGAACTTCAAAATTTCCTGATGATTTTGCCTCTTTTTATAAATAACAGTTATTCTAATAAGTCATACCCATATGCATTAGGACAAGCTTGATCAAAAACTGGAAAGAAATGTCAACCATGCTAATCTTCATAGAAAAAAACTGCATATTATTATTTAAAATTCTTTATCAATGACAAAACATGGTTGGTACAAAGTCAGTACATACTTTGGTTCAAAGAAAGTCAGTAAGTTTAATGCTACCTTTTTTTATCAGTAAACCTTTGGTTTGTGAATGGCTGGGTGAGTGCAAATTACTACAAGGAGGGGGGCGACAGGCATTATTTATATGAATAGTCCTAGTCATAAGACCGATTGCAAGTTAAAAGAGAAATAAAAAAAAATATTTACCTCAAACCTAAAACCAGCGCTGTCCGGGGCTGACCCGGGTCAGCACCAGCTGAGCCACTACCTTTTGCCTTATTTTATAATATCTAGTTTTAAGTCTTACTTTGTTTAAGTTGTTTTTGATGAGGCAATAAAATTATTTTTATTCTTATTCTATCTGATAGATACTTAGCAAATTCTTTATTCTACAGTAATTAGACAGGGTGTAGTATAAACAATGAGTACCATTTCTAAAGTATTGATAATTTTACCACTTCCAATAGGTAAGCAAAGGTTTGGTTATGAAATAGAATGTAAAATAAAAACATTGAAAATTGTAACTTTCCCTTGTTTGATGTTAGTATCCATTCTTTAGACCTCTCCAAGTTGCTAAATGAGATGAATTATTTTTTCAGGTCGCTAAAGGCACAGAGTTGCAGAATGAGGTGTTCTTGATTGTCGCTGCCACAATTTACTATCATAAGGACAACTATGAGGCTGCACTCAAGTAAGTTCTGTGGATATCAGAATTGTTATGTCATAATGTTGCAAACCTTGCTCTTATATTTCTAGTTGTCTATTCTAGCACCTGTATGTATTTCTAGGATGATTCTAGAATAGTAGCTCTATCGTTAGTGAGTATAAATCTGAAACACAATAGAGTCTGATTGAATCTTTCATTTAGTATATTTTCTAGACACTCATAGTTAAAGTTTAACAAAATTGAGAGAAGTATGTGTTTGACAATATTCCAAGCAAATAAATGTTTAGAAATCGCCGCCTGGGACGTCCCTTACCGGCCCTTCCAATCACATTCGCAATATATATTTGTTTCGTCAATGTTTCTTCCTTCATCCTGTCCACATGTCTAAAGCAACGCAACATTCCTTTCTCAATTCTAGTCACTACATCCTCTTTCAGTCCAATGATTACTAAGTGTCAATTTCCATTCTAATTGCTATTGCAAACGTCAGGATTTTGACAGAATTGGCTTAACCAGATCCATGGTCATAACTTATAGCAAGGGTTATCAGTTATCACCAAGAATTACATGAGACAGCAGTATGATTTTTTTCGTACTTAAGAGTTTCAATGTTAAGTAGGAAAACAAACATCATACTGCTTGAAAAGTAGTACATATTTTACAAGATTTTTGATTGCAGTACTTGAAGAATTTAATAGTTCATTTATACTTTATTGCACACGAAAAACACAAAAATGAAATAAAATTTAAGAAAACACCTTGGTACATGTATTTTCTTAAATTTTATTTCGTTTTGAGAGCTTAGTAATTCTTAATTTGTTCTGTCAATTTCCGTTAGCAAAAGTATGTCCGAAATATCAGTAACTTTATTTTCTAGTGCATTTACAGACCACATTTGCCAAAAGTTTACTCATTGTCTTCATCACTAAAAACAATAAATGTTCTTAAGTAGGTGCATATTGTTACTAGGATCCTCCATGGAGCGGAGTCCCTAGAACTCCGTGCGTTCACACTGCAATGCTTGCTGGCTATGAACCGGCCAGACCTGGCTCGCAAACAGCTGAAACTGCTGCAAGACCTAGAAGACGATGGCACTTTGACACAGCTTGCACAAGCTTGGCTGAATCTGTCACAGGTATATATTTCTATTTATCTAAATGAGTGTGTATGATGTTGCTAATCCAATTAAAATTTTATGAAAGATGATGACTTTTTTATTGCCTGAAAAATATTGAATAAAAGTTAAATATTTTCATTGTGGAAAACAAAATGAGTAAAAATTTTATAATTTTGTGATAATAAAATGAAGAAGATGTTGGTCTATTACAATGTAAAAGTAATACGTCATTTAACTAAATTGCCGTGAGTTAGAGCTATAAAGCTAGCTAATAACTGAGAAGCTGAGTTGCTGCATTATGTTGCTTTAAGAAAATTTATGTATGTCAAATTATTATTCGCGTTTTTTTACAACATTTCTGCTGTTGGGTTGTATGGGAACGAAAAGGGAATGAAGGTTCAACTGCAAAGTTATGCATTAAATCTTTCAGAACATTACGAAATTGTTTGTCTTTTACTCGGTACCCTCGGGGCATCTACTTCATCTGATTCAACCCAAAGAGACAAAAAAGTGCCTCTCTATTCACTATCCTCATTGATTTTTTCAGGGTGGACCAGGAGTGCAGGACGCGCACTACAGTATCATGGAGCTGTCTGAACGCCTTGGTGCTTTGGGCGCTGGCCCGGCTGCCGTAGGTGCTGCCGCTGCCGCCTCCAGAGGTATGTTATCCTGATGCCTGGTCCAGTGTAGACTACAGATCGATGGTAGTTCAGTCTGAAGAATCTGGACTCAGCCTTAAAAATCTGATCGCGTTCAGCGCAGCTTTTGTCTTGTTTTTGTGGATTGATGGTTTGCTTGTAGAATTTAAGGGCGCGGGTAACGGGCGACGTACTAAACAGATCTTAATCTCTTATTTAATATAGTCATTATAAAAGTAAGCTATATTAGCCTTAACTTGACAGAAACGCAATTGGTTAACATTTTCTTGATTCCTATAGATTTAGTAACTGGAGTTTATTTCAGAATTACATCACGCACTTTAGGCGCGATATTTAGTTTCTCTCAGGGAAGTGAAAACATATCACACAAAATTTTTTTGTGTTTGATAGAAAATGGGCGCTATGTGCCGCTGGCGTCGCACAACCGGCGATCACATCCCCAGAACTACTCTCCGTAGGTCAAACCCTAAAATGTATATCGGCAGGTATGTGGGAGGAGGCGGAGCAAATGCTGACGGAGGCGCAGGCGCGCGCCCCGCAGCACCCCGACTTGTTGCTGGGACTGGCCGTCGCCGCGCGCCACAGCTCCAAGCCGCCTGAGGTATGCGCCTTCGTCGCCTGATCGCCTAGTCAATAGACATAAAGCGAGATTTTTAAATCCTCTTCCATAATGAACATTTATTTTCAATGTAGACTTTTAGTCCGGATTTACTTACGGGTGTCGTAAGTAAATCCGTCGTAAGTAAAATCGTCGGTTGCTTGTCTCACACAGCAACCGACGACGCGAGCTCCGTCTCTGCTCACCATGATTAAGCTCTGCGAATCGGAGCGAAACCTGGTTGGACTTTTCCGATATAACAACACCCGTAAGTAAATCCGGACTAAAAGTCTACAATGTGTTGTGCTTACGAAAGTTTTAGTTCAAAAATTTATTTTCAAATTTGCACTGGCTACCCGTCTTTCTAATTTCCTTCAGCAACTTTCCATCGTAAGGTTGTCTGGAAGAAATTGCTTTTAGCAATAAGGCCGCCAATTGTACTATGTATATTTGCAATTGTTTTGTATTTGTTGTTTTTCCAGTGTACAATAAAGAATATTCTTATCTTATCTTATTTTATCTACAAAAAAACATTTAAGAATCTGTTGACTGTTCACTGAGTCAAAACAACTGACAGCTGTGAACAGTAGATCCGACAGCAGTAAATAGGCGTGATGACAGTATCAAATAATCAAAGATTTAACGATACTAGGGGAAAGCACATATTGCAAGGATTTAAAACACTGATTAAGTTTTAAAAAAAAGATTACCAATATTTTCAACAGAATAAAAGATTATAATTCAAATTCAAAATTCAAATTCAAATAATTTTATTTCAACGTAAAGAATTTACATTCTATTTGCTGAATGTCAATGTACAATGTAAAGTGTAAGCCGCCGCCTTCGGGCCGTATTGTAGTGGAGAAAAAGGCAGCGGAAAAAAAAACTCCACTCTGACCATCTTTTCTCAAATCATCTTAAAACCAAATACATCAGTTGCCATATGTAAACCTAATAAGATTTCATGACTGCCATTAACAACCCCAAATGCCAAAGCATTAGTCAAATGTCTCACAATAATAGGGGAAAACATAAGTGCTGCGGCCAGACACACGAACAGCACTCGTTCACGAGCATAACGCAGTGCTCAGCCATCATCAGTCTCAACCATTTTGGAGGGAGATAGATGACCCGAACACCACGCTACCATTCGAATGACCTTTAGCAAACTTGCAGTTAAGTTTTTGTCAGTTATATAAGGTATCATATAGTTATTAATATGCAATCACGTCGTCTGTACACACTTGTATTATAAAATATATGTTATACTTAGTTATACTTAACAATAAAATCGCGGTGGAATTGGTTTACTACCACGGATTAGGATCGTTTATATAGTCGTCTATTCTATAATATGCCTTTTTACATAGCGAATTTTTAATGAAAGTTTTAAATTTATTTTCAGACAAGCATAGAACACGTTCTGGAATTTTGTTGTAAAAACGAACGCAGTAACCTACAAATGATGTGCCTACCTTGGCTAATCGGGATTTAGTACAAGCAACCTTGTTTCTATTCCTTGTGTTTACGTTATGAACGTCCCTATTTAATTTAAACATTGTTATATTTTTTCGGACATACATTATATTATCGAATATATATTGGCAAGCCAGTGTAAGAATGCCTATTTCTTTAAAACGCTCCCTTAGCGATTCTCTACTGTTTAAGTTGTAAATAGCTCTTATTGCTCTTTTTTGCAAGACAAATATGGTTTCTATATCTGCTGCCCGTCCCCATAATAACAAACCATACGACATGACACTGTGAAAATAACTAAAATAGACCAGCCTCGCCGTCGACACGTCTGTAAGTTGTCTAATTTTTCTGACTGCAAACGCTGCTGAACTCAACCGACCCGACAGTTTTCCAATATGCTGACCCCATTGCAGTTTTGAGTCTATCGTTATACCTAAAAAAAGCGTGGACTCTACCAGCTCTAGCCTCTCACCAGATATTTTTAAACTCGTGTCAACATTTTTAACATTGGGTAGTGAGAATTTGATGCATTTTGTCTTTTTTGCATTTAGCATCAGATTGTTTATAGTGAACCAGTTTAGAATAGTAGATAAAGCATTGTTTACATCGTCTACATTACTTATACCTCTCTTTACTTTAAAAATTAAGGAAGTATCATCTGCAAACAACACTATCTGCGAAAGCTTTTCTACTAGGTAGGGCAAATCATTTATATATACCAAAAAAAGGAACGGACCCAGTATAGAACCTTGAGGGACTCCTACTTTTACATCAGAACCCGAGGATTTAACTCTATTAATATCAACCTTTACAGTTCTGTCTGTTAAGTAAGATCGAAGAAGACTTAGTGATTTATTACTTAAACCATATCGGTGCAATTTTATGAGAAGTGTTTCGTGGTCAACGCAGTCAAACGCCTTAGAAAGGTCACAGAAAACCCCAATGGCATCCTGCGACTCTTCCCACGCCTCAAAGATATGCTTTACTAACGCTATGCCTGCTTCCGTCGTTGAGCGGCCTTTTGTAAACCCGAACTGTTTCTTATGGAAGAGCTTATTTATACTAAAATGAGTTTGCAATTGATGTAATATTACTTTCTCAAAAACTTTACTTAGCACCGGCAGTATTGCTATAGGTCTGAAATTATTTGGATCTTCACTATCACCAGTTTTAAACAAGGGTACGATTTTACTTAACTTTAATAGATTAGGAAAGGTTCCCTGGTCAACACATTTATTAAAAATCAAAGCAAGGTAAGGTGCTAGCATATTGATTATAGTTGATATTAATTTAACCGATAACCCCCACAAATCTTCAGTCTTTTTTAAGTTTAACTCTTTAAATGTTTTGACAATAGTTAAGGTAGTTATATGGGAGAATTGGAAGTCAACTTTACATGGATTTGTACTTTCCAAAAGTAAGGTATCGGCTAATTGGGAGGAAGAATTTAAGCTAGCCGTTATATGCAGTGGCATGTTTTTAAAAAAAGTTTGAAATATTTCTGCTATGTCCTTCTTCGAATTAACTAACTTACCTTCGATCTTCAACGCAAATCCCTGGTCCTTAGGTCTCGTTTTACCTGTTTCTTTGTTAATTACTTGCCAGACTGTTTTTATTTTATTAGTAGACGCCATAATTTTTTTACTTATACTTATCGATTTGGCTGTTAAACAAGTTTGTCTAAAAGTTTTTGAATATTTTTTTACGTACTCTTTGAACGTCGGATCGTGATTGAATTGTTTTTCTTCATACAATTCATAAAGCCTTTTCCTACTTCTATATATACCTGGCGTTGCCCATTCTGAAAACCCGCTTTTTAACTCTGTAATTTTTTTTACGTTAAAAACAAGTTCAAATTCTTTTGATATGGTTGAAAACAATACTTGATATAACGTATTCGGATCATTGCTATCGAAATTCAACGAATTTAACTTTATGTTTATATTTTTTTTAAATAATTCAATTTTTTTCTCTGTTATTGGCCTACAATTTAATTCATTGCATTTTTTTGCTTCCAGTACTGACGGTAGGACTACCCATAGCCCGCTATGGTCCGACTGTAATTTATGTATGACTTCTTTTTCTAAATATTCACAATTGCAAAAGACATTATCTATGCAGGTAGCGCTAGTAGCAGTTGTCCTAGTGGGTTCTGTAAATAAATTATCTAAATTATATAATTATAAGATTATATAATGCTGCTTTCAGCCATTTTGACTGAAACACCAATCACACCGCTTGATGTCACGCTTAGGTTCAATTCGTAAACTTTACCCATGTTTTGTTGTGACTACAAGTGATTACGATGTGGCGTGACGTTAGATTCGACGCCATGACACTGGGAGCTGTTTTACCACAGATTTAAAATAATTTTAGAAATATGGCTTTATCTTTCCTTAAACTTTACTTTATTACTGAAATATAGGTTTTTTGTAAATAATAAATGGGTCCCCACGTTATGGATATGAATTTAAAAATCTTTCGGCATGCCTATTGTTCCCCTTCTTTCTTTAGTACCTGCCTTTTCCAGTACCGCCACAGATCACGCATGTTAAAGACACTATTCTTTGACAATAATCAAGTAGTTACATCAGAATGTGTAGGAGAGGCGGAAGCCAGAGGAAAGATTAGATTAGAACACTTTATTGTACACACCAGAAACCAGTTCTTTTATTCTGGTAGAGTGAAGTAAGTGTCATTAGCTCTTTCAGTCCACAACATCCAATATGCACTCTAGAATATTTATTCTACCCCTTTCAGGTAGCCTCTCGGTACTTGGCCCAGTTGCTGGACAGCCACCCCGACCACCCGTTCACTAAGGACTACAACGCGAAGACCAACGAGTTGAAGCGTCTGGTGGCCCAGTATCAGCCTTCCGTTGCCAGCTAAGTTCAGGGACTTTTTGTTTTCTCAGTTCTCGTTTCTTCATGTATGTCAATAATAAAATAGATAAAGAAAGGGGCTGACTTGCTATTTGCCACTCGCTGCACTAGCTGCTATCTACTAGCTGTCCGGCGAACTTCGTACCGCCACATATACGTTCATACGAGTCTTGTTACTATGACAACGCAATAAATAGATAGCGTAGAGTTTGGCTTTAAAACAAGCTAACGGTAACACTAAAATATTATTCGACGGGATGCATTACCGGGCTATAAAGAATCCTATGTCTCAATCAAGATCTTTGTCTATCTATATGCCAAGTTTCATGTAACTCCGTTCAGCGTTATTGCGTGATTGAGTAACAAATATCTAAACGTCTTCACAAACTTTGACATTTACAATATTAGTAGGGTTGCTGTCTATATCGTGCGAGCGAGAGATAAATAGTTAAGATAAGATTGGATAAAGCTTATTTCCGAAAAAGTAACGTACTACTTAGTAGCATATTTACTAAATCGATTTTATTTCTTAAAAGCTAGGCTTCAGACCTCAGAATAAGCAAAGCCTGTATTATGAGGACCAAAATTTAGTTTTTTAATTCAGCGTTCATATTTATTCAGTTCCTTTCTTTAATTGAGCGTGGTATAATAATGATAGAAACGAGAACATAATTTAGGGTTGAGAAATGTGATTCAGTAAAATGGAAAGATGTTTATGATTGATGTGTATCACTGTATTATTGAAATAGAGTCTTTACTGTATACACTTGGGTTTTTTTACGGGTTACCATTGGGAAGAAAGCCGTGGTCGACATTGTTCTATATGATGTTAATGAATTAACTCCCGACCCGAAAACTACGATGAGACACCAAAACAAATTTACTAACAAAGCTACCAGTGGGGTAGATTGATGACCGTAGACTCCAGGGCTGAAAAATGGCTACGATGACCATTTTTATTTATTAAAATTACATAAGTACCCGCGCGCAGAAATTTTTCCGATTAGTACTCCTTCTGCTTCCTGCAACCGCGTGCCACGCTTAGTGACCCGCGACCCACGCTTAGCGAGTCGCGGCCCACACTCGGTGGTTCCCATCCCAGGCTTAGTAGTTTCCGTCCCACTCAGTGGTTCCCGCCCCACTCTCAGTAGTCCGCGTCCCACGCTCAGTAAGCCGCATCCCACGCTCAGTGATGCCCGTCCGTGATGACCAGACGAAAGCAAGATGCGGCCGGTGGAAGTGGGTGCCGTACTCATTTGAAAACCTTCTGCGCTCTGATATTACTAATTATGCTTGAGGTATACTGGGCAACAACCAGGGGCCTCAAGGCCTTAATGCCTTCGTGATACGATACGAACTAGATCCTCGATAGTATAACGATACCTCTTTATAGTTACTGGCCAGCACAGCCGTTTGGTTAGGTTTTAAATTGAAAAGTTTACGTTTTATTTGAGGTGTCAGTCGATATCTAGCTAGGAAAAGAAGTTAAAAACAAAGATTAATAGAATTATAAAAACACAATTCCTTAAAACAAACAACAAAACAGCTCACTAAAATATTATGTGGTCGAGATACTTACAAGGAAAAGACTTACGGATGAAATAAAACGTCTCTAGGAGTGTAATCGTGTGTTCATAATTAAGTTGATCTTTTGCCACAGAAGCTACGCCACTGAATGCTAAAAAATTAAGCTAATTAGCCTCATAATCTTCCTCCTCTTCGTCATCGTCGCCCGTTCCAGTGCTGTTAGCCAGAAGGTATATTTGCCGGATTTGTTCCTCGAAGTCATTAGTTTCCATTAGGGGCACAGACTCAAAAGATTCTGTCTCTTCTTTGTTCCTATACTCTGTGGTTTCGTCGCTTAGAGATACCTCGCCGACTAATCCTGCAAAGATAGAAAGGAAGGTTACTATCAAAGAAAACCGAGTATAGTAAATGCATGACACAGTCGATACTACATTAGCCTATATATGCACTTTAATCAGTTACGCAACTGATTAGAGTGCGTTAGGGTGGCTTGGCAACAAAAATGTAAAGGCTGACTTGATGTGAATATTCTATTGTATTGTATATAGACAAGAATTACGTACCATTAGGAGTAATCTCGATGTTGGTAGCCGCTACCGGTGGCGCAGTGTAGGCCTCCAACTCTTGCTCACCTCTGCGCTCCTGGTCCAACATCTCTTGTTTGCGCTGATGATGCCACGCTTTGTTTATATCGTAGCGGTTCGGCCTGAAAATAACATTTTGTTTATTACATTAAGATTTCCTACTTCTTTCTTTTAAACAAAATATTAGAGACACCATTAATCCTCAGTACACCACCCTCTGTAACCTGCAGTTAATTCTATGTGCTCCTAATACGCGAATCTAACAGCAGCTGATCTGTTCTATGAAATCTGGAAGGTTTGAAGTAGCTTAGGGGCAGATATTTTAGGTGTTGCTAACGTCGCACATCTGGATGTGCATACATTCTGGTAAGTAATTTATTAGTAATTTTCTTAAACAGGTATCTTAGGGGTCAAGAAATTCCAGTGACAACACCACATTACTAGATCAAATCATAGATCAAAGCTTAAAACGTCATCAGAAAAGTCAGAATATTTGTACTGTAGGTGCTCTTCTATTCTAAATTTTGTTGCCTGAATTACCGTTCCCCCTTAGCGTAGACCTTAGCCTCTAGGTTCCGTATGTCATGCCGCAGGTCGTTGACCAGAAGCAGCATGAAGTCCAAGGAGCCTCGCGGGCCGCGGGCACCCCTCGGCCCGCGCGCGCCTGTGTCGCCTTTAGGCCCTTCCATCCCAGGCGCCCCTGGTGGGCCCTGCGAAGTGTAATGTCGGGTTGAGGTGGGGTATTTAACTACCCCATTCAAATCGCTTCAATAACCTAATCGACATGGACCGTGGGAAATGTAATATGAGTTTCACTCTGGTGGGGTCACTAACCATCCCTTTCAAAGCAGTTCATACTTAACAACATTGTAAATTTTGACCTAATATATTTGACATTTCATTATTATTAATTATAAACGCATTGTGTCTGGTTGTGAGGCCATTGTAAGATGCCATACGATAAATAAATAACATTCCAACCACATCTTCTCTTTATTTTCGCTCTAGTCCTCAAGCCATATTTCTTTATTTCTCAACACATAACTTTCAGCGTTCTTACAGAGCGATACATAAGAATAAACTAGTGCTACGCTTGCTTAAGCTGTCAAATGGAACGACGCGTATCTTAATGACTTAAATGTAATGTTCGATTTTTGAAATTGTGGCCTGAACATACTAATTTATCAGAAATCTGACCGCAGGCTAAAATATTGTCTAAGTACCGAGACTAAACAGTGAGACCCCGAGCATAGCCCGTTCCAGGCACGCTGAGCGACTATGAATCGGTGGACTAGTCTTGCTGTTATTGTCCACGTTTCAACTACGTAAGTCATTACTGGCAGGACGCAATGATTGAAGACCCTTGTCTTTAGGCTCTGAGGAATAGCTGAGAAGAAAACCTGGCGCAGTTTTCCGAACGTAGCCTTACCCAATTGGATCCTTCTCGCGGCCTCCTTTTCGAAAGTCTACCCCACCGACAGGTCATATACCAGAGGTAGTCATGTCTGTACTGCCCCGATATTACGCGCACCAATCCTATCGTCTAGCTGTCAAATTACATACCAATTTCTATTGCAGACATCAGGATTTCGATAAGATTTGATGCGCGCATAATTGGTCGCAGAACAGATGCTACCCCGTTAAAAACTATGTAAGTTGTGACTTACTCTGGGACCCCTTTCACAACGGCAGTAGCCGCCTTCTAACGGAGCAATGGAGTCCAGGACGCCGTACGAATACGTTCCTTCTGCAAACCGGTTTTCGCCTGCAATTTGCGAATTAGTCGTATGGTACAAAAGTAGTTTGCAAATAGTGGCTTACCAATTTCAGCATTATTTACCAAATTGTGATTATTAACTTCCACGACCGGGAACTCAGGACCCAAAAGCTAAGACTAAAGCATATGCGCTAAAAACGGCGGTTTGTAACTAGTGCCGGTTGAGGTTTTAGGTTTATCGGTCGTGGGTCCGAAAAGAATACCACTATGTTTCGTCGGTGACTCTAGTAGAACTACCGGAGCACCTGAAATCAATCTAATCCTAGTACCATTTTCTTGTATGTTCATTCTTTCGGCTCTTACTTGCATCTGAAAACGTAGGATGCTCCATCGACTTCTTGATTGTAGACTGCATAATTTGTAGCTGGTCACTCAGCTGTCTGACTTTCCTTGCTAGCTTGGTCACCGTGTCGCATGGGGCGAAGCATCTCGACGAAGCACGTAACAGTGGTATCGGCTCCTGAAAAGACGAATCAATTTATTTTCTTTCTGTGTACAGCTACAGTTTTCAAACCATTGTCATCTGTATCTTCGATGCGTGTAGGTACGTTCTTCATAACGTCGTTGTTTTTATGAAGACCGTACAATCATCGAAGATATGGTTTTTTCCAACAAATTAATATATTTACTTTCCTTTACCCAATTTTATTATTCTTCAACGATGGGGTTTTCAAGATGTGTAATAAAAAAATAGGCCTTACAGCAATAGCCAGTGGGATAGGTACCGCCCGGTCGCACCTCCCGTCAGCTGTGAGTACGTAAGGCGGCGAACATTCGCAGTGGTATCCCCCAGGGTCGTTCACGCATCGATGCTCGCAGCCGCCGTTGTTGTAGGCGCATTCGTCTACGTCTGGAATATGAAGGTGATTCGAGGCCTAATTATGCGCACCAAAGTCTCAAAATCCTGACGTTTGACGTTTAGCACTTAGTATGAAAAGACGAATGGAATCGTTGAGTTTTTGGTGCACAGAGGTAGGTCTTACATCAAAGTAAATTATATTATAGCTGATACATTAAAGTAAATGTGCATATTGGCATTCAGCAAAATATAAAGTTGAAATAAATTTATGACTTCTGATGTACGCCCTACTTAAAACCCCAGTGGATGGCATATGTTAAAGTTTATATCAAATCGGGGCTGTGATGCAATTTACTTCAACCAGATGTCGTTGCCTGTACGTAATACAGAGAATAGTGTAGAGGTTCGAAATTTCACATGTTTCACGGTGAGTCGCCCATTGGCTCAGTTGGAAGGAGCGCTGGCACGGATAGCCAGAGGTCGCGGGTTCGAGTCCCGGCATGGGTGGAATTTTTAGCCTCTAAATAGGTTTTTTAAAATTGTCCTTAGCACGGGTTAGTGCATTAAAAATAAAAATAGTATAAACATACGTGTTATCAAATCAATTTTGCATCACTGAGAAATATGCCAAGCAGTTAGTTCCTTATGAATTTCTCTCAGTTGACTAGGTCAGCAAAACTTTGGGAATTTCTCCACATTACTTTACCAGCGCAAAGTCCACGAACAAGCCTGCTTGTCTGCAACCAGTCTAAGTATTCAATCAGGGACTAGGTTATCATAAGCTTACCGTTGTAGTAATAACCCGACAACTAGGCGTAGGTTACCTACTTACCAACGCAATAAGGCTGTATCCTGTTTCTGTAATTCTGCGCGTGAAACTTGAAGCCAGGCTGGCAGGTGCACCAAAGAGACTCCCCCCGAACCTCACAAGCTTGCTCGCAGAGCCGCATACTGCAGGGATCGACTGACATGTGTATGCATCTGGAAGTGGTGGGAAGACGTGTCTTTGAGAAGACTAAAGGAGTTTGTGTGGAAACCATTTAATTAATATATTTGTTTAAATTCATATAAGGTCTAGTCATGCGAGATACAATTTCTACTCTTGTGCTACCAGGACACCAAGCATCTAAAGATATCTCACCTGCCTGCAATATGCCTATAGTCATCGCAACATCGCAGCCTGATGCAGGGCGCAGCCTCGCCGTCGAAGTGGCAAGTGTCCCGCAATCTCAGCAGCCGGTCTGATGGGCAGGCGACGCTGCTGTCCGATCTGGAAGACCAGGCGTGTTCTTATTATTTAATACTTGCTGTGCCCAGCGGTCTATCGATTTTCCCATTGGAATAAGATATTTTCCGGCAGTAAAACTTAGCCTTCGTGTTAATCCAGGGTGTCAGCCGTTTAGACGTGAAGAAGTAACAAACATACACATTCACAAACTTTCGCCTTTATAATAAGTGTGATATGTTGGTACGTCTTAAGATTAACAGGTCCATAGGGACCCGGTCTTTTGAGGATTATGATTTGAGACAACGGACGTCTGCCACGGGAAATGTCTCAAATGGATTATTATTATTATAAAAATTCATTATTGCATTTATAAAATTAATAATGTTGCGTGCCATACAGGGTCTACATAGATTCAAATTTTTAGTTTTAATTATCGTCCCTATGTACATGTGGAATGCAATAAATTATTGCGTACCTATTAAGTATTACAAGTACGAAGGCGGACTCAATGCTTCGATTAGATTAGAGTTCGATTAGAATTTCAATAATTTCACTAAACTAACGGTATTTTAGCCTCTAAATAGGTTTTTAAAACTAACGGTGTTATTTATAAAACCACAATTGCTTAAAACACTCCAACAACGCTGATTAAAATACTCTGTAGTAAAGATTCCACAAGGAAAAAAACGTAACCAAAGTTTAAATAAAAGTAGCTCTAAGGCTCTAGAGTAATCGTGTTTTTATAAATAACACCATAAAACGTCTATTTAGAAGTTTAGAGTAGGGTTTTTCCCTTCTGTTCTGCCCTTTTTCTTTACTAAAATCTTGACCCATGCCTTCGGGTCGAGATTATAGGCTAACATTATATATAGACATTCAACAAACATTCATTAATCATGAAAATCGAAATAAAATTCAGATTTCTGACTTCGATACTTACTCAGTGTCTCACAAACATTAAAACATATTTGACTTCAAATGGTTCAAAACTCACAGAAGTTACTGCCTACTCGAACTAAAATTCACAAAATCCACTGGACCCCAACTCACACATCGACAGCCGACAGATCCTCGAAATTCTCGTCCGCAGCCATGTAGCCCGTCTCGTCATCCTGACAGTGGACTAGGGCAGCAGCGCATAGTAGCGACAGGAACGGCGCGCGCATGTCGACCTCTCGCGCACTCCCGGAATCTTGACTGCGTGCGCGCTCAACGGATATGCGTTTATTACTGAGCTTCTCAAACTGCGGGATCGCGGGCGGGGCTTGAGTTGTGTTGCGAAGGGCGATGGGCGATATTGCAATGGACGTAATATTACATTGCGTTTGGTGATTTAGATTGTGATGCTTCAATAATTAAGGACTGAGGAGGCATACCCAGTAGATTTTATCGCACCAAAACATAAATGTGAAAAAAAAACGGGCCAAGTTAGTAGAAAATATTTAAAGTTCCTAGGCAATACAGGATTGGGTGTGTTTTGATAAACAATAAACTAAATGCAATATTACAAAATATTCAAATTACTTAATCTATCAGTGAGTTAGTGCAAAAATGCTTTTTTTGATCCTCTCGTCTTGAACATTATACTCGTATCTACGTTTAAAATCGACAAAACATCAGTTCTGTAACGTAACATGACTTGGAAGGTGGAGACGGCGAATGGAATTGTGTGCCATCTCCCTGGAGCGACGAACTGAAACAGATTGGTTGCGGTGGCCGATGAGGATGGCCGAGGATAGAAGGAAGTGGTATGCCTTGACCACTGCGTTATGCTCGTGAACGAGTGCTGTGCGTGTGTCTGGCCGCAGCATTTATGGTTTCCCCTACTATTGTGAGACATTTGACTAATGCTTTGCATTTAAGGTTGTTAATGGCAATCATGAAATCTTATCAGGTTTACATATTATGGCAACTGATGTATTTGGTTTAAGATGATTTGAGAAAAGATGGTCAGAGTGGAGTTTTTTTTCCTGCTGCCTTTTTCTCCACTACAATACGGCCCGAAGGCAGCGGTTTACATTTTACATTGTACATTGACATTCAGCAAACAAAATGTAAATTCTTTACGTTGAAATAAATTAGTTTGAATTTTGAAGTTCAGCCGTAGACAAATACGAGCTGGTTAATTGATGATAAATTTCATGAAGTTAGTTTATTTGCATGAAATGTAGTATATTACGGCGGTACGATAATACATAGAGCATGCCTGCCGAAAACTTGGCCTGGCGCAGTTTGTGTGGATTATTTTACATTAACGTGCCGCCAGCAGGTCGCTGGGCCGTTGTAATGTGGGTAGTGCTTCAATCATTCTTCACTACAGTCGTCAGCACTTTATTCAGTTACCTTACGGGCAAGTTTACAAATAAAGGATGAGCATCATCATCATGAGCTTTGTAAAATAATGTGTATCGTACTCGGGGCTGCAAGTGATGCAAATTACTTCAGCCAGATGTTGCTGCCTGTACGTAATACAGAGAGTATTGTAAAGAGGTTCGAAATTTTACTGATGCCAGAGAGTCGCCAATTGGCTTAGTTGGAAGAGCGCTGGCACGGTTAGCCAGAGGTCGCGGGTTCGAGTCCCGGCATAGGTGGAATTTTTAGCCTCTAAATAGGTTTTTAAAATGTGTATTGTTTTAAATATTTCAAAACATAATTATTCGTATGCTGTGGACATCTGTAACTAAGGCTGGATTTGGTTATGACCTTTATGCTTGTCAATTCATCATCAGCCCACCTCCGCCCACTGCTGGGAGAGACATTTTCCCTACGCCTGTTTTCAGGTTTTGTGTTATTTCAACAACACGTTGTATAAAACGTGCCGTTTAATCTAGTCCAAAGTTATGCAGTTGTTTGAAAATTATGCGGAATAATGATAACAATATTTTACAGGAAACAGGGCGATACGACAGTACTACATGTAATCACGAGCCCTTTGCAATGTCAAGCCCTGATGCGATGTCGTTCGTTACGTTAGAAAAGTTTAACAGATACATACATAGACAGAGAACACTATCCAAGTAATAGTATATAACTGGCGGACTTATCGGTCAGAGCGAACTCTTCCAGACAACCTTTAGATGGAGTTGATTGCATGAAGAATATAGTCGGTGGGTGCATGTACAGTGCACGTGTTCTTTTAAACAGCCTTATTTATAAAAATGCGATTCTTAAAACATTAAGACATAAGACAAAATAAGATAATTCGAAATCAATCTTGTCCATCTCCTCCCATATCGTGTTAAACATAGTTATTTTGGCACACTTGCAGCATAAAAAAATGCATAGATTTTAACTACAAGCTAAAAATTAACAAGCTCTACATAGCGAAGATAGGTAACAAAGATAAGCCCCGTGGGTTTTTTTGGGGAATTTGCACCTCACGTAAAATGGAATGATAACGATCTATAAACTAAAAATAATTTAAAAACCTATTTAGAGGCTAAAAATTTCACCCATGCCGGGATTCGAACCCGCAACCTCTGGCTATCCGTACCAGCGCTCTACCAATTGAGCCAATGGGCGACTCACGACATCAGTGAAATTTCGAACCTCTTCGAAGAGGTTCGAAATTTCACTGATGTCGTGAGTCGCCCATTGGCTGATGTTTCACTGAAATTTCGAACCTCTTCGAAGAGGTTCGAAATTTCAATTGGCTCAATTGGTAGAGCGCTGGTACGGATAGCCAGAGGTTGCGGGTTCGAATCCCGGCATGGGTGAAATTTTTAGCCTCTAAATAGGTTTTTAAATTTGTTCCTTAGCACGGGTTAGTGCATTAAAAATAAAAATAGTGTAACTAAAAATAAGTTAAACATTAACAATGCCCGTTGTTAATTTTTACCAAACATTGCTCATTGCTCTTAATACATTGATTTTCGCTATGTAGAGATAGCGAAGATTAATGTACGTAATAGGTATTCAGGCCCCGTGTGCTTAATACAGTCGGATTAATTAATCAGGAGCTCCGGGAATTCATTAAAATTATTATCCTTAAAACACCCAAAGGACAAGGTTTTGTGAAATTTGGATGTAACAAAAAGCAAGAGCCCAGCAAAGTTAACTTGAGACCCCTCTTTGCCACTTTATTACTCGCACAAAATTCTGTCAAAATCCTGTGGTTTAAGGCGCTTTGGGATCCTAAATAGCGCCACCAATAAAATTAAAATCTTAACTAGTTCTATAACACATTTTTATCAAAAATAAATATCAAAATCTTAACATCTGTGACAGCTATCTTTAGAACATATAACCTAGGACTAAACTAGGACTTTAAGTTAGCATCCCAAGCCTCTTAATAGATAGATCGTTAGTTAGACAGATAAATTATTTAATTGTCCTTTCACATACATGTATGCATACATACATACATACATACATACATACATACATACATACATACATACATACATACATACATACATACATACATACATACATACATACATACATACATACATACATACATACATACATACATACATACATACATACATACATACATACATACATACATACATACATACATACATACATACATACATACATACATACATACATACATACATACATAACCTCACGCCTGTATCCCAGAGGGGTAGGCAGAGACCAGGGATTGCCACTTGCCACGATCCTGACAGATCTCCTTCGCTTCATCAACGTTCATAGGTCGTTGCATGCACGCACGCCGCTTCCGGGTACTATTTATATTCCCCTTTGCTAATACATCCCCTATTTGGTCGATATTTGTCCGCCTGAGACGTCCCTTAGCAGCCCTTAATAGCTATACCTATGTGATATGCTTTCGACATTATGTGAAAGGACAATTTCATGTGAGTGGAACTACTACTAAGTAGTGATTATGTATGAAAGTTATTTATAGGGACACTAAAATTTATTTAGAGTGTCCGTAATGGCTACAAAGATAATTTAAATATAAGAAAATTAAACCCTGCTTTAGGGGCTGTGTAAGACTATTTGAGTTCGCCCACTTGCCTTGCGCTTGAAAGTAGAAATCGGTGATTTATTTAAAAGTAAAGACTTGTCCCCATTTCTATTTGGTGTGTGTCTGTAAACAATATAACGTAAGCTTCGGTAAAGCAATCCGGAAAAGTCTGTACCACTGGGCCAGTGACCAAGTGTTTTATCAAAGCAAGTGCAGTTAAACGGAAATAAGCACTGATATACTAATTGGAAGCGATTATGTGCTGTCCATAGTCGGGAGACCGGGTACGGTTGCAACAGGCATCTTCAATATCTCGTGAACCACTAGTGGTATAGTCGGGATACAAGGAACCATGCGAGCAACTGACATAATAACAACAATAACTTAACTAGCATTTCTTAATGATTCGCGATACTCATACATAGTTATTTATTAAACTGTATTCGCCACTTCAGTCTATCCGAGACCACGGCAACTGTAACGCTGCCGAAAGGTCGGGAAATAAGGCAATTACGTTTTACCTAATAAATAATCGCGATTAGACCCGTTTAATATATAATAATTTCTACACAACACAATCGCTTGTCCTGGCCCTGCTTACATTTACCAATAGAATGATATAAGCACTACAATGGTTTTTATTTGCCTCAATGTGGTAGTCTACAAAGCAATAGCAGTACAATGTCGTTCCAGAAATCGAGTTCCGGGTATAAGCCGCCCAAATTAAATAGGCATCTCTCGCGAAGAAGATCGAATCGCGCGAAGCGCCGAGTTAAGTAACACGGGTTATACTATTGCAAAGCGATTGGTTACTAGACTACCGACGACTGGACTAATATGACTATTGAACAACTATGCATTTTAGAGACTAGGGTACGGCTGCATATCTCGTGAACCACTAGTGGTATTGTGGAGGGCACAGGGGAGCAAATGAGCAACTGGCATAATAATAATTATAAATTAAGTTCCACACAACACGATCACTTGTTCCAGTCCCAAACTAGGATACTCTGTGCTATGGTAACTAGGCAAGGACATCACAAATATGGAAATACACCCAGACTGATGCGATGCCTAAGCACGATTCCTAATATCACAGAATATAAGTAGCTATGTAACACTTAGAAGGTAGAAGGTTTGAAGGGCACACATACAGGAGTAGCGCGTTCCACTAGGCCCAAATATAACCGGCCAGAAGATGGACTTCCCTTCCCTCGGGAGCTCCTCGGCTCTGAACTCGCCCGCCTAGCAGACGAAAGTCAAGTTGGCTGAATGAAATTTTTAACTCATACTTTGCTGTGTAATTGTTTGCTCATAATTAGATTTAAGAATCATGGTTATAATATTTTTCTGGTTGTGCAATAAAGTGTTCTCTATCTATCTACTTAACTACTTAGCCATATTTTGTTTTAAGTGCCTTTGTTATTTATATTATTTAATTTTTATCTCATTGAGTTTATTGCAATAGTTAAACTAACAGTAATTTTCTAGTATACTACTTTTTTTTTTTTGTAAATTACTAAGTATAGGATGCTTTTGTATTGTTTTGTATCTTTTTAAGTAACAAGAGATTGTCTTCATGAATTTTATGTATTCTACTCTAATCGAATATTACGATCTTATCTAGCGGTGAGGAATGCTTAGGAATTACAAACATTTAATAAGTCGTTTACTGTATTTAAGTGCTTGTAGTTGATTCTGTTTTTCCTCCTTTATAAAATAAAATGTCCCGTGGGTGGTTACCCCCGGAGAAGCTCCCGGGACAAGAGGAACGTTCGGAGCTGCAGAAGACCCCAATGATGATGACCGCTGTCACAGTCAAGGAATTCGAATACCGTGCCGTACGCCGGACGGTGATGTCAAGAAGCAGGTCTGTTCATGGCCTCTTCGTGTATGGGTGTATAATAGTCGCTTAGCAAACAACACCGCATGAGTCGTTTTTCTCTACTTTACAGGAGAGATAAATCACTTTTTAATTCAGTAAACAGGTGCTGCGGTGTCTGATTTGAGAGGTGTTTAATCGGTCATAAACGCATAATAGAGCGGTCGCTGATTAGTCTGTATCTTCTTCTTCAGGCTATATTATGTAGTCCACTGCTGGACATAGCCGTGCCCTAATGAGCGCCATAGCGCCCTGTCTTCAGCTTGCCGCCTTAGTCTATATGCTTGAATATTACTATAGGTTGATCTTGCGTAAAATCTGCACATTCAAATGTCAATACCATTTTTCGACTTGAGTGGTGTTGTTTGCTATAAGCGAAGAGTAAATTGAGTCAAATTTATTCACTATAAAAATGAAATGTCAAAGCTGTTCGCTTCATAATTAAAAGATTATGTTGAGAAGAAGCAAAATAATCCGTAATGTTATACTAGGTTCTTTACATAAAGTAGGTATGCTTGAGTATTTCTTAATGAACCGCGATACTCATACATAGTTAGATATTAAACGGGTCCAATCGCGATTATTTATTAGGTAAATAAACCGGACCTATCCGTGGGCATAGTGAGTGTTATTTGTCGGCCAGCTGCGAAAAATTAAAAGTGACTACCCACAATAATAAATTGACTGTACCTGCCACTTGAGTCTACCCGAGACCACGGCAACTGTAACGATGCCGAAACGTCGGGAAATAAGGCAATTACGTTTTACCTAATAAATGGTCGCGATTGGACCCGTTTTATATATAGCTAAGTATGCTTGACACGATTTTTAAACCGTGTCAGTGGAAACTGTAATATCTTAAAGAATCTTATTGTATAACCGTATACATGCCCTATAAAAGAAGTTTTAACTTTTCGAAGTCTAAATCGTGTACCTAATTGACAAAATTATACAGTCTGTTAGCTTTTAAAATATACCTCGTCTACTATTGGATAGAATCGTATATTCGTGTAATAGAAATATCGGAACTAATATGACTTATAACTTTACAAAATAGTGAAGAAAAGTT
This sequence comes from Yponomeuta sedellus, assembly GCA_934045075.1. Lineage (NCBI taxonomy): Eukaryota > Metazoa > Arthropoda > Insecta > Lepidoptera > Yponomeutidae > Yponomeuta > Yponomeuta sedellus. The sequence goes on along the minus strand of OW203734.1, from coordinate 21,014,588 downwards.
TTATACAGAGCAGGAAGTAGTATAACACTCGTGTAGGTACATTCGGCGAAAACCAAAGCCTACTCTAGAGCCCGAGGTATATTCTAAAAGCTAACAGAATGTACATATGTTTATTCCTAGTTTTCACATTAGGATGGCTACCAACATTTTCGTTATTGTGTTAAGTAACATAAAAAATGGTTGTCTGGAAGAAATTATTATATTCTTTTTAATGCGCTAACCCGCACTAAGGACAATTTGGCATGTGTGGAATTTTTAGCTTCTAAATAGGGTTTACAATTGGAATAAATTTCTTATAGTAATAAGGCCGCCACTTGTACTGTACTGTTATTTGTTAAGTCTCTTACGTAGTCCTGGTATACATGCAAAAAAGAATATGCTATCAATCAATTTGACGGCCTCGGTGGCGCAGCGGTGTGGCACGCTGACTGTAAAACCGAAGGTCTCGGGTTCGATCCCCGGCCGGGTCAAACTAGGAAACGAACTTTTCTAGTTTGTCCCATCTATGTATTTATTGTATTAAATCTATCGTCGAGTTAGCACCAATAACACAAGTCATTTAGTTGTACTTAGTATTTCCTGTATTGAACCTCAAAATTGCAACTGCGAACCATTTACACAAGTAAAATCTATTAGATACTTAGGAGTAATTATAGATTACAGATTGACCGGTCTGGAACACATAATGTTGCTTGCTTCCCGCCTCAGACGCTTCATTTACATTTTTAAACAACTCCGCTATATAGTTGATCTAGATATTTTACGTCAGATTTACTACGCGTTGAGTGAATCTATCCTCCGCTATTGTATAGTGTTCTGGGGTAGCGCAGCAAAAACACATCTGATTAAAATAGAACGTGCTCAACGAGCGGTTTTAAAAACAATGCTTATGAAACCTTACAGATTTCCCACTACTGAAGTATATCAAGCCGCAAAAGTTTTATCCGTCAGAAAGTTATATATTCAGTCCATTCTCCTGCGGCAACACACCAAACTAATATTTACACACTATAATGTAGCCACCAAAAGACTCTCACATAAAGTACGCCATCCACCTCAAACCAAAACAAAGTATGCCCAAAATAGTTTCGTTCACCATTGTCCCCATATATATAATATTGCAAACAAAAAAATACACATTTTCCCTCTCACCAAATATAAAGCTAAAATCGCCATATTTCATTGGCTTCACTCAATGACATATGACGAATGCGAAAAAATTATTAAACCAAACGGCTGACTAGACGCGTCTATTCGTACATAACTCTATAGTAATGGCGCTGCATGCGCATCACTAAACTCTCACACTCAAATTCAACCCGTAATGTATTACATTTAGCAATGCTCTTAGTTGATTTTGCGTTGCGGTCTTGTTCTGTTTTTGTTCGACATACCGGCATAGTATCAATATTTGGCTTTGATTTCCGTTACCCATAGTATTGAAGTGAATTGAAACTACCCATGTAAGTAATTATTTTTATTATTAAATATATTTAGCTCATACCTTTACCCATTATTATAATAGATTACTTATTGGTTAGCCTTTATGTACCTATGTTAGTTCTTGCATGCATTAGTTCTAACGAAATGTTAATCCAATGCTTTTATTTTTCTCTTTATATTTCGCACAAAGACAGTAGAAACACTGGCCTCCATGATACAGGGCAACCTAGTTTGGTAGCCAGGGTAACAATCACAATGAGTGGGCCCGGACGGACTGTTTTGCTATCTTAATATGTTAAAATGGCTTATCCCTGAGAAATAGGCTTGGTAGGTACTTGTGGTTTACGGAGTGTCGAATCGATCCTTATGTTTTTGTTACAATGCCACACGTAATGAAACTTAATAAAGCTTACATACCTATCTAATTCTTAGGGATCTAGTAGCTGCCGATTGTTTTGTACTATACCTATTAGGTATGTATTTCCTGTCCGTGGCTAATTTAATTTTGGTTACAAATAAATTCATTTCAAATTCAAATTCAAATTTCAAATTCAAATAGGGCCTAACGAGATCTGTGTAAATATGTCCATGAATATTTATATATTTATTTATATAAATAATGTATCTATACAAAAGTCTACGAGTAGTTTGGGAGCCGCAGCATGATTCTCTCAATCGAGGCACCGAAATAGCCCGAGTGGCCTGGTGCACGGTATCACACAGCGTCGAGGCCGCGGCGCTGAAAGATCTACTTTGTTTATTTACTCATTTCTTTCCGTGTGATGTTACAACGTAAGGTATTACGCGATGTGATTTCCGCGCTGAAAACGCTCGTAATATGAAAAAACGCTCACGTCCAGCCGTGAATCGAACTTCAGCAGTAATCAGCGATATATTTATAGGAAATCAAAAATTTGTTTCAACGTAAAGAATTTAATTCAGTTTGTTGAACGTACAATGTTATTCAATGTCTTCGGGTCGAGTCATAGTGGTCAGTCCACTCTGATCAAGTTTTCTCAAATCATCTTGTATCATTGTAATAGATCTTTTTAGATACATTTTGCTTGCTCATATGAAACGACACACCCATACTCATTAAATTTAATAAATTTGCATTCTCCAATGGCTCCTCTAATCAGTGTTTTATAACACATTTTAATATTACACTACAACCTTATTGAACTCAAAGACTGTTACCTAAGCGTCGACTAATGTTAAAATGTTCAACCTTCTTGACCAGTCCCCTACTTCAGAGACTAGTATAGCTTCCTAATCACAAAGCCTCTCCTGAAGAGAAGAGCTTCAAGCGACAGGACCACTAAGAATTCTTAGCACGATATAGGAACAATGCAATCGCACACAGAAAAATCGTCGTCGTTACTCGCTGAAAAGAGATCTGAACTATTTAGTTGAGATGAGACGAGCTATTTAGCTAGCGTCTCATCTCAACTGAGCGTTGAAATTGAGCGAAAATAAACGTTCGTGTGGGAATTGTAATGTAGTTAGGATATTCTAAATCGATAATTCGAATGGAAATTGCGAGGAATCGAAATGCCGTTTATTTCGAAACAATCGAAAGAAAGCAGCAAAGCTCTACTCTCTCTTCAGAAGGGATATACTTGGCTATTCTCGTTTGTAGAACATATAATATCTATCGTGGGACGTAATAATACAAAATTTGAAAACCGATCATAATATTAATGTTATCAATCCTTTGTATGTCCCCACTGCTAGGGCACGGGTGTCTTACTGCATCGCAGGAAGGTTTGGCCATACTCTACCATGGGGGCCAAGTCCGGGTTGGTAAAATTAATGATAAAAGAAAATAACAAAATTAAACCATTAATTGTATTATTGACGCAAAGTACGATGTGAGAGATATTTCCGGCAGCGGCTGGATGAGGAATGGGGAGAACAGAATGAAGTGCCTTGGCGAAGGACCAATATCCAACAGTGGACGAGTTGATTGATTTACAGAAAGTCAATACAACAATAGTTTTTGGTTTTTACTAATTGCAGACATAAAGCTTCCAAATCGAACCGAAATTAAAAAAAATACTTAAATTATTTTGGACTACTTTCCTGTTGGTTTAGTCATACAATCGGCTACAAAAATATTTAAACGCAAAAAAGTAAAAATAAACCATACCAAACCTGTGCAGATGGCCCAACGAGAATTGAAAGCGGAAACGGAGCGGAAATACCGCATAGTAACGCTGTCGGTGAACTGATTTATTTACAAGTGGTAGAAATCCCACTAAACGTAAAAAAGTGGCCAACACTTGGTCTCAAATAATAAGTACTTGATGTGTAGGAAAGTTGCTTGCCAACAGAAACGGAATTAGTCGTGTATTGGTAAGCGCAATAATGTTCTAAAGCTTTTTTATTGGGGAAGATAACAGACTTATCCTATTTTTATTTATATTCTTGTTATAGACGAATATTAAGACTTACTTATGATAAGTAAAGTAGGTTAGATACGAAAATTTACAAAAAAATTATGAAAAGTAATTAAACTGCATATTGCGTCTCTTATAGGTCCTGACTGAAAATCAGCGCTACCATTGCTTTGCTATACCTGAAGTAAGCTGAGTTTAGGTACCTTTATTTATATATATATTTTTTTATATAAAATTGTTTGAGTTCTCGATTTCGCTGTGGGCCACTGTCGCAGGTTTTCAGTGTAAGTAGAGCCGGCTGCAAGTCAGCCTTTACATTTTTGTTGCGAAGTCGTCCTTAACGGCTTTAACTGATTAGAGTGCACGTATGTGCACGACCTCTGTGGCGTAGCGGTAGCGCGTCTGCCTACCATGCAAGAGGTCCCGGGTTCGAATCCCGGCTGGAAAAAAAAGTCCAGGTCTTGGATGTTTACATGTTTGTGATGTCGTTATTTCTGGTTCCCACGACACAGAGTATCCTAGTGTGGGGCCAGAAGCAATGTATGTGCCTGTATGTAAATGTTATGTAATGTTATGTTATGTAAAGGATGATGTACTGACGACTGCACTGTGTGTGCTTCCGGGAACTTGGCCTGGCGCACACACATATTATATTGCACAAGAGTTCCAGATATTTTCACGGGCACGCCAGTCAAGGTAAGCCTATATTTATGGTGTTTTTGAGGATTTAGGCGTGCTCTATTTTCGTAAGCTGTTTTTCCTTCAGTTTCAAGGATTCGGACCCGATGGAGACATTTATTCAATGTAAAATAAGTACTTTTTTCAAAATCTTGTTCACGGATATGGGTGTATTTTCCACGTTTGTGATGTCTTTACTTGGTTATCAAAGCACAGGGTATCCTAGTTTGGGACCAGGCCAAGTGGTTGTGTTGTGTGGCCTTGGCCTCTACATCTATGTACGTAATGAGATGATTTATACAGCGTCCAGTGGCATCCTCACTCACAATAGATGGGTGAAGGGACCACTCGGATGCTGCAGTGCCTGGGACATGGATTTAAATGGTGAAGGCTTGCTTGCCGCACCTATACCATCCTAAAACTTAGTCAGCTTAGCCCACAGAAAAGACAAGTCAATACGTGCGGAGTCAACTAAGTCGCAGGTTTCCTCACCATGTTTTCCTTTACAGTTAGCGTGTGGTATCGCCACTATATATAACTCTGAAAATAAATAAAGTCATTGGTACATGCCCGCAAGATGTGGGATCCTGCCCGAAGACGATCTTGTGCCGACGTGGAGCTGCACAAACAACAATGCATCTTTGTGTCTGCCCTGAAGCTCCACAGTGCAGTTTGCAGGATCTCATGGAGGCATCACCCGGCGCGCTCGCAGTGGCGCGGTTTTGGGAGCAAGATGTCTGAGAGGAGGGCGGCGCTTTCGACACGAAAGAAGAAGATGCCCTCACTGGGGATCGAACCTGGGTCTCGCGTTTGCGAGTCCATTGTTCTACCCACTGTGCTACTACCGCTTGTTGTGTGGATGTCATTATTATTCGTCTCATCAACTTATCAGATCTCGACCAGGTTCATATGGAGCTCCCTGGTCCCAAAAAATACTGTCTTTCCTTCAGATCCAATATCTACTCAAAATGTAGTAATCCGTTTTCCTAAAAACACTGTATCGCAGGTTCTATGCTGAAGGTTCCAAGAATAGCTGTTACGATTACTGAGATGTGTAATTATTTCTATCTCGGCTATTATTTCCCATTTCCTTCTTATTAAATTATTAATCTTACTTCACAATTAAGTATGTTCTTATTTATGGACTAATCTGTCTCTACTAATTACGTAGGTAGGTACTCCAGCTTACTCAATACTTCACTCTATTATTTGTGCGAGCAAATTGTTGTCCAATGCCTTTCATTTGTTCGATGACGACCTCTGTGGCGCAGCGGTAGCGCACCTGCCTACCATGCTCCCGGGTTCGAACCCCGGCTGGGGACAAGAATAAAAAAAAAACCCCAGGTCTTGGATGTTTACATGTTTGTGATGTCGTTGTTTCTGGTTCCCACGACACAGGGTAACCTAGTGTAGGGCCAGAAGCGATGTATGTGCCTGTATGTAAATGTTAAATGTGTTATTAATTAATAATTCAAAGTTCAATAATACATTGTAATTTATTACTGTATTGTATTGCAGTATTCTATGATAGATAACTGTATTATTGTAGTAGTGTATTGTATTTGTAAGCGATCACAATTTTACTATATTTCCAAATTTAAAATGTATGTGGTTTTATAGACTGGTAATTAGTTTGTAATAATAATAATGCAGCATATATACGGCTCAGGTCTTCTCTCAGAGAGAGAGTATATGCTTAACCGCCACACGTGCTCACCGCGGATTTCCAATTAATGTAGGTATGAACACCTCAGACACTCAAGTTTCCTCACACTGTTTTCCTTCACAGCTATCGAGTGGTATTGCTACTAAAACATCACAACGCAAATTAAAAAAAGGCATTCGTACATGCCGGGATTTGAACACGCGCCCTAACCATTGACAAGCCATAGTTTGTAATGCCTCTGTAGGGCAAGATATCCAATTTTAAAAATAAGCAGTGAAAAACGTTAATGGAAAGAAATAAAAATACACGTGTTTCGGGAAAAATCTTTATTTATTTATTTATTCGAAAAAATCACATTTAAAGGGAGTGTGACATAAATGTCACATTGCATTATTAAGGTATCTCAACTTAGGTGAAATTGTTTGAAACAGTTGTTTTGTTTATTGTAACATAAAGCGACGCCACACTTCTCGCACATTGTTTGAGAGACACCAGAGCATTTAGGAAATTTACAGCGTATTCTCTTTTCTGACCAAACAGGCCAGTGTCCTGTCTGATCCTGCCTGATTGCCTCTGGAGGAACATGTTGTGCTGGACCTTTGTGTCGTTTTGATTGAAGTTCGTTTTCGATAGATCGACGGTTCTTCATCTTCGATGGTACACCGAGCTTACATAAAGTTGTAGCAACTTCGAGGCGAAAATCAGCAGAGTTCAAATGTTTTTCCTGCAGGCCCTTAGCTTTATGAATTCTTTTGTAAAGAAGTAAAACATTCGAACCTGCCACCTTTTGCTTCGAAGCCGTATTTTGTAGCATCCCATAATGCTATCAATAAGGTCTACGCCACCCATGTGGCGATTATATTCCCCAACAATATTTGGACGATCAATTGTTATGTACTGCTTGGTCTTCTTGTCAAACCTCCTCACTTGTGCTTTTGGCATTTCTCCGACAAAACTAGATGCTAAATTTACTACTTTGTTATCTTTCCAGGCTACGGTGGCTACATCTACACCGTTGACATCAGCAACATATTCAACAGAATAGCCTCTGTCTTTTTTGGTCATTTCTTTGTCTGTAGGTAGTTTGCAATCTGGGATCCTGTTTATTTTTTGTGGGAATTAGTTTGAGTTGCTATAAAATCAATTAAATCTTTAGAAAACAAGGACAAGAAAATCTGGATCGGCGTGTCAAGCTCTAAAATATTTGTTGGCAAGTTTTCGTTTCCTAGAAAACGTAATTGATGCTCATTCAAAAGAAGGCTTTTCATTTTCCATCGCAGGTTGAGTTTTAGTGACCTTCTAGGTTGTACCACAGATTGAGTTTGTTGCGATCCAGTGAGCACGGCAGAAGTAGATGGAGACATATCAGGTTGATTGTCTTCTAAGCTATGAATGATCTCCTCAAGGTTCACTTCTTCTTCTTCTTCATTTTCATCGCCAGAAAACTGCTCTTGTTCCATCTCATCCTCAGCACGATAATCAGGATCTGCAACGCTGTCGTCGTCATCTTCCATACCATCTTCACTGTCTTCAGTCAGTATATTAGCTATTTCGCTATCCCCAAGAGGTCGAAAAGACATTCTAAAAAGAAAGCAAATGAGCCATGTAGTAAGCCACCTCATAACAAAAAAAATTACCCACGTTAGGCAATGTGACATTTCTGGTACAAACAAGCCAGACAGTCAAACTGATCAAAAGCATACAAATACATAAAAACTCACAATACACCACATAGTATATGTACTCACCTTGTATATTTTCGAAACGTACACAGTTTTTGTCGCGTTTTTCTATTTTTCACAGATTTTTACTCATTCGTAAAAAGCAAGTAAGTACTTTAGACAGCGCGGTCGACGAACAAGCGACATCACGCGGCACTAACGCCATCTACATTTTTTGTGTTAAACTAAGTAGATACATCGCTTTGTTACAATGATGTTACGAGGACGCAAAACGGACTAGAAATAATATTTTATTTTTAAATGGCAAAAAATCGGTTTGTGACAGAAATGTCACACAGCGCTACAGAGGGTTACATCATATATGTCAATTGGAAGGGACAATCGATGTGATATTGATAGCGCGCGCAAATCGCGACATTCCTAAAATTATGTAGTTACCTACTATTAAATTATAAAATAATCAATATTTTGAAAAATATCAATCTTTGAAATCCTCCTAGAACCAAATTACTTTCGTTATCTAAGTGACGTGTTTTATGAATTGGAGCGTTGTAAATGTAACCCTGTACAGTTTTTAGTCACCCTGATTCGTATAATAGAATTATTCCACTTCCCGTCCACTTCACGCGTAGGTTTACCGCCAAAAAATATCAAGCGGAAAAGAGGCGGCGCGAGGGGAGGGAGGGTCCGAAACTACACCAACAAAAGTTTTCAGCGCGCAAGCCTACTGTCACACAGCTCGGTCCACGGACTGGCCGGTCGGAAAATCACAACTTTTCCCCTCAGTTGTTTCTTACAAACACCTCCCGTAGCCGCGTCGCACTCAATGACTAATTAAAAAGAAAAATAGCCGCTAAAATGTTTCGACCTTTTTTCCTGGCAACTCTATGGTCGGTTGCTTCTGGCTCCTGGTTCGAGGTACCAGGGTACCAGGAGTTAGAAGCGCACAACGGCTTTGAGTACACAAAGAGTTTCATCAACGAGTGGACGGTTCAGGTGGACGGAGGTGAGGAAGTGGCGCAACTGGTATCTCTGGAGCTAGGATACGAGTACGGAGGACAGGTTAGTGGCTTATCAAAGTTATCAAGGAATAAGGAAGACTTGCACCAGTTCTTAAATGTTAAGTACTTCACCATTTAATTAAATATATCTTTATGAAATATTTTATAAACTCAATTTCGGAATCACCAATATACTTGATTTTTGTCGGAAGAGTCAGGCCAGGTGTCGGTTTGACGAAATAGACGGAAAAATTCAATACATATATATGTTTTTGGTAAATGTGACTTAAACAACATTTAAAAAGTGATGCAATAAGGCTTAAGTATCAAATGTGAACATTTTAGTTTAATGCAAAGCAAAGAAATCGTAAACATTTTTTTGTTTTAAAACGTATTTTGGGAAAAAAATACACAAAAAGTTTCTTAAAATGAGTCTAACTTTGAAAACACTAAGTTTAAATTTTAATTATCCACATTTAAAAAAAGTTAAATCTATACTTTGGTGTTTAATTGAATACCTAGTTTTTCTTGTCTTCTAGCCTTCAATAAGTGACTATTTCAGTCTTATTTTTTAATGTGAACCTGTATTTAATAAAAACATAAACCGAAATAAATAAATATAAAATAAAACTAATTTAAAGATTAAATTAATAAGTAAATTAAAAACTAATTAATATGAACTAATAGAAATAAATAGTTATAATTTTATATTCACAAATAAAAATAACTTGCCCCAGGTCGGTGTCCCTCAGTGTCTTATTTGGAACAAAATACTTTAACTCGATTTGTTTGTAACCACTTTTTACAGCAGTTTTTCTACGTCCTATATTTCGTTTTCGGGAGCTAATATAAATAAACAGCAGTGTTCCGAAGAAATGGTTTCATAATTACAATTAAATCCTCTATGTCGGCGCCGCCGAGTTGTTTTCTAATTACCCGAGGGCTTCGAGGAAAATTGAATTCTATCAACTTCACTAAGTAGGCACTTAAATTCAATTGAGTATTTAAATTCAATAACTGTACGAAGATCAGTGGCTCCCACTTAAGGGGCTCCTGGTGCTAACAAACGAAAATCATAATAATATATTGTTTAATATGCTAGGTTCTTATCTATTATATATAACTTTGAATCTAGAGCCAAAAAGCTAGGTTCTACTCTATTATTGCTCAGAATCTACTGCCAAAAAGCTAGGTTTTAAGGTATTATAGCTTAGAACCTAGGGTCGCCCTTTAAATACATAGCTCCCAAAAAATACTCTCCTTCATTTATTTAGACAGTTGTGTGCACGCATAGACTTGAACTTGCAATGAATTTAAATCGACACATTATTGTCATTGTATCACGGATTCTAAACCCAGTTGGGTAGTCTTGAGATGATGCTCTTTGATGTTGAATTGTTGAAAGCGTTGAGTCCTCTTAAGACATCTCGCTCCCAAAAGTGCGCCACTGCAATCGCGATGGGTGATGCCACGATGAGTCCTTAGGCCTGCGTCACACAGGAAGAACGTGGGACGAGGGCACGGAAAAGACGCGACGCGTTGTAATGAAACTAGTAGACACATTCATGCAGTTATCATTGTATTACAGATTGTAGGCCCAGTTGCGTAGTCAGAGACCATAGGTGCTCATTTAAAGGAACCTTTCTCTTCCTTCTTTAGAGTTGAAAGCGTTGGATCCTATAGTCTCTATGAAAGAAGACATCTCGCTCCCAAAAAACGCCCCACTGCAATCGCGATGGGTGATGCCACCACGATCTAGACCTGGGTCTAGATCTCGTGTTGGCATAGTGGCGTGGTGGCCAGGGACGAAGGACGTGGGAGAGCACGGAAAAGACGCGACGCGTTGTATAGAATTTGCGCCTCCGCCCCGTCCGTTCAGTAATTTAGTATATTTTTTTATGAAAAGATTTAATATGACGTCACATCTTTTCGGGACCGTCGCCCCACGCCCTGTCTGTGTACCGAGGCCTTATGAGACAATTAACTACAGTCAATAAAAGTTCATAAAGACAAAGTGTTAGTGTCAAAACAAACGCGCCTAAATAAAATATGGCTTCAATTGGAGTGCCTCTCTTAGATAACGATACGAATCAAAGCGAACGTGACGCCATTGCGCTTTGAGGGCTACCACAGACTGATATACATAATTTTTCGGTCGCATTTGAAAAATATCACAAGATATCCTTATGAATTGTAGCCTACGTGATGATGTGTAAGCTACATTATTGTAAAGTTTTATGAAAATCCATTAAGTAGTTTTTACTTGAAAGAGTGACAAACATCCATCCATCCATACTTACAAACTTTCGCGTTTATAATATTAGTAGGAAGTATGAAGGATGGTTGTGTAGAATTATCTCAAATTTATTTTGTGTATTTTTGTTGTAGCAATTTTTTTTTATTTAAGTATTTATCTAGGCAACTCATGGTAGAGACCCTGCCACCTTGCATCATCGGACTTTATATTACTAGGCTTATCTTGTTATTAAGCGCACTTGTTGAGAAGGACTATCTCGTCATAGGTGGGTGGTACAATCGACTGCACGTCAAGTTCACCATACACTTCACTATGATACTAAGTGGAGCGGACGTACTAGATAAATAGAGAGAGAGAGAGAACATTTTTTTTTATGTACCCTCGATTCCCTCTGCTAGGGAAAGGCGTCCCTTTTCGCTATCCACGCGTCTCTGTTCATGGCAACTTTTCGCAGACCGAGAATAAGTAATTTTGTCCATAAAGATGAAACATTACACTTAGCATAAAATGTTGCTTTAATTTAATACAAAAATAATATGTACGCTAAGATTCAGAGCGTAAGCCTTTAGAGGGCTCGTTAAGCCGTTGGTGCTGGCTGTCATGTAATAGCAGTCGTTAAGCCATGTCAGAGGCCTTATGGGCGGCTTGATGACTTCTGACAGTAAGACACGCCACTGTCTTACAGTCTTGGCCCCGTGTTGGAGTATGGCCTAACCTTTCTGCGATGCAAGAAGAGACCCGTGCCCCAGCAGTCGGGACATACACGGGTTGATCTAGTCGCTAGATAGATGGCGCTGAACTTGAAATGTCACTAAAGTTGCTGCAAGAAACTGAACATCATTTATTTTTTAAAAACCTATTTAGAGGCTAAAAATTCCACCCATGCCGGGACTTGAACCTGCCGCTGATGCCGGTGAGTCGCCCATTAGCTCAGTTGAAAAGAGCGCTGGCACGGAGAGCCAGAGTTCGCGGGTTCGAATCCCGGCATGGGTGGAATTTTTAGCCTCTAAATAGGTTTTTAAATTGTCCTTAGCACGGGTTAGTGCATTAAAAAAAAAGAGTATAGTAATTTCTTTTCTCATTTTTTTTCACTTGGATGTGATTTTGTGATCAAAAAATTAAACGTTCGTACATTATGTTATGATCACATCAAATGTTGAAATATAATAACAGAAAAAATAAAATCGCAAATCGAGACACCCGTCTAATAACGTAGTGACTTCAGCAGTGCTATTCACTAGCCCCGTTCGCTAGTGAGTTCGATCGAATTCGTATTCAGTAATATAAGCTACCCCAGCGCTACGGCGGTGAAGTGAACTAGTTGTGCAGGTGGGATATTGACCCTTATTTCTATGAAGTTACGTTTAAAACAAAGGGAGTTCGAATCTCGACTTTATTACATCTGTCAAATAACCCTTTCGCGGACAACGGCAAAATAATTACTAAAATATTTTTTGCCGAGGGTAGTAAATGCTTTCAAAAAGAGCCTGTCACCTCAGTCATCCGAGACCACGGCACCTGGAAAAGTGCCAAAACGTCGGAAAAATGTAATAAACGAGTAAAATCCGTATAACAACAGTTTTGATTAAAATATGATCTTTTTTTCAAAAATATTTGTAAATTAACAGGTAGTTAGAGTGCTTTAATTTTCGCTCTCAGCACCGCTCGCAAACTCTAGGATTTATGCAAATTCAATCGAAAAAATTTACTGACTTTCACTATTCCTCCTTCTTCGTTAGTCTTTTTTTGAAGTCGATTTATCTAATTTTGCATTTTCAGCTTATGCAAGTTATTATTTGGGGATATTAACCCCATACTATCGGTAAAGGCGAAAATATTATCAATATTAAGCATTGATAATACTACTATAATAAGGCCGCCAATTGTAGTGTACTATGTTATTATTTAAGTCTCTTATGTAATTCTTGGTGAACATGGGATAAAGAATATTCTGTCAATTTCTATATAATATTGCATACATGTCAATGTTTTTCGAGTAGTTTAGATGACTGTTAGTACTCAATTAGACAATAATGGCTGAATGGAATTACATGAATCTTGTACAGATAGACAAAGTTCTGAATTGAGACAAAGGCTACTTGATATCCCGCCAACGCGGTCTGAACTAATTCCGCGCAGACGAAGTCGCGGGCATCAGCTAATTTACCATATTGGCATTGGCAAGAAGTTCGTGTACCCATGAAAGGGTTAATTCGATCGTGAGCTCACATCACCATTCACATCACACTCACTTGTGCGTGACGTTTAATTCGTATTCAGAAGCAAAATACCCACAAGTGATGTTGCCATGGGATACCTATTAGGGATGGAACACCAATGTTTGTCAGTCGAAAAGTCACATGTCACATTATTATTTTGTTCAGCTTAATTTGCTAAACGCTCCCAAAATATTTCTTACAAATAAATCGTTCTGCTTCATTTTTATAAAGTCTAAGCTATTTCGAGTTTACGTCTTATGTAAGAGTGGAAAAAATATCTTATATTTTTCACCTAAGAGTACCCACCGGCGAAGCTTTCTTCTTCTACAAATAAACAAAGGTAACCGCAAAAATGTATTTTAAATATTTACCAAGACATTGGCTTAAATTTATCACACATATGGATGATTAATCAATTGTGTAGGTAGTACAAAATGCTTGAAATGCGTTGTAACAAATTTTACATTGCGTGTCATATAACCTTCCCTGCTTAAAAAAATCACGAAATTTTATTCCAGTTTGAAGCTCAATCAGCTATTTGAAGGCTCCTGACACCAACATACTCAGGTGCTCCATCAGAAGTAATGATCGCTATTGAGATATGTGCGGAAATGTATTTGGGACAATATGGCATGGTTAGCTCTACATTAATTTTGCACGATCTACATAAAGGGGATCTGAGAAAACCACAAAATCTGCAACGGTTGTTTCTTTATTTGGACACCTCTCTGGAGATCACGAATCCCAGACCAATATTCGTCTACCTAAGGACGAAATCAAAAACTTTGGCCAAGATTTTGAAACCTTTTATGAAAGAAACAGAAGGGATATTTAAAAAAATACCTTAAGGTTAGTACTCGTAGCAACGAAGAACCTCGCCTCAGCAAACGTGATTTGGTACATTAATTCTTGACCCTGCCATCAAAATGACATCTTGCAATCAAGATGAAACTAGTAGAAATACTAGTTTCCTATTGATATTAAATTAATAACATTCTTAGATTTTAAAAACCTATTTAGAGGCTAAAAATTCCACCCATGCCGGGATTCGAACCCGCGACCTCTGGCTATGCGTGCCAAATTGTTTTTAGATTGTTCTACAAATGTTTTTATTTTAATGATGAGTCCTTGATGTTGTATTGGTAAACACATTTTGCGCAATAAATAAATGGTAGTTATCTTATCATCCATAAATCTTTTCCAGACTCCTGATGCCGACTGAAATATTTCAAGGATTGCTACTTCATTGAGAGATGTCTCACATGACAGCCATGTGTTTAGCAAAAACCCTTTAAGGCACCATCTCATCAATGTGCTGAGCTCTGGAAAGAGCGAGGCCTCACTGGGTAAACAATTAGCTAAATCTATTGCAATTTAGATATTTTAACAGCCTATACTTTTATTGTACTACTTTTGAATTAAATCTGTATTTTCTAGGTGACTCACACTATACTCCGAGAGAACATACATAATGACAACTCTGGTTGAGGATACTCCAGCCCTCGGTAGAAGAATTAAACTAAAAAGCAATGCATAGCATGTAACAGTTCTTGATGACCCCCAAGGAATGGTCCCCACCATTCCCTAGATGTTAATAATCGAGAATTACAAAAAGAAATGCAGATTGTGCATCATCTCGAGATATATAAAAATAACGAAGCATTGTTTTTAATCTGTTTTAGCAAAATGGTATTTTAGACCATACTCCATTAATCTAGACCGTGAATTTTAAAAATAATTATTAAGTTACTGTTACTTTAGAAATGCCACATATTTTTACACGAAATATCTGGAAGATTTATTTAAATTGATTGATTTAAATTTGAAATAAATATTTTTCATGTAAATAAACAATAAAAAATGTAGTTTGTACATTTATTAAATAAAACCAATTGATTATGTATTCAAATTATTTTTTTAAGTCACCAACATTATACTCATTAATTACCTGCAACAAGCAAGGATTTAATGACTATTAATGTACTGTGGATTGTACTTACGTAGGTAGGTACAATCCACAGTACATTAATAGTAATTAAATCCACACTGCATGTCGACCTTTACACGTATCATTCTGTACAGTTGGGTACAAATCGAAAATAGGTAGTACCTATATGGTAACACTATTATATGCCAATGAGAAAATTCTAATTTGGGCACAACCTCTATGATCTGAGGGCACAACTCTGTATTATAAGACCACCACCAACATGATACATTTTTGTTATTTATTTGGTCAAAGTAGTTTGTTATAAGTGTTATCTACAAAACAACATTTAAAATCATTACCATTATTTTATTATGCTAATGCATAGAATCTGAGGGCACAACCCTGTATTATAATTTATAAGACCACCACTAACATGATACATCTTTGTTATTTATTTGGTCAAAGTAGTTTGTGATAAGTGTCATCTACTAAACAACATTTAAAATCATTACCATTATTTTATTATGCTAATGCATAGAAATATTTAAACTATTAAGTGCCAATTCTTCTTTACTTGCTACTAGATTGAATTGTAAGCCAAGGTCGATAACACTATCAGGCATCAAAAGTTATAATTCATTCTAGTAAAAGAACTAGTTTTAGCATAACGAAATAAACTAATTTAAAAACGTCTCTTTAAATATGAAACTATAAAAATATAGCTTAATATTTGACCCCCGAAAACCTCTTGACGACCATGCAAAAGGTCTCGGGTTCGAATCCCGGCTGGATACAAAAGGGTCTTGGATGTTTACATGTTTGTGATATCGTTGTTTCTGGTTCCCACGACACGGTATCCGAGTGTGGGATCAGAAGCAGTGTATGTCCCTATATGTAAATTTTATGCTAACCCATTATGACCTGAATTATTTTAGAGGCATAAAAAATTGTAATTTTCACATACATTGCTTTTGACGGCTCCCTTAGCTATTTGTAATAATTATTTATTTTATATATCTTTTACTTTGTGAAAAAACAATGGGTGCCATATGGCACCGATCGGCAAATACGTAAGCAAAAATCCCTCTATTAGACATATATTAGCTTTTTATTAGCGAACTATTTTTATAATCTATTTGTAAAATCATGAAGATTTTAAGTAATGTATGAATTAATAAATAAAAACAGCATTTAAGTAATTTATGTTAAAGGCATGTATGTACTAGTATACACACTTTTTTAGTTTTAAATGCGGACGTGAAATTGATAATTGATTGGAATTGATAACAGGATGCACAGAGCCCTACGTCACATTTATTGCATTGCAGTCTTGTCTGTCTCTTGCACATCTCCAAAGCACATTTGCGACGAGATTCGCTGGGAACTAAGAAGTGATTCCGTAATGATCCGACAGTATAGGAATTGCGATAAATGCTTTCAATTCTTCGGTGGATATTTTCGGTTCGGCGCAATTCAAAAAAGTTGCATACTTTTGCGGCTGGTTTGCTAAAAGGTTGTAGACACACAATCCAAAATATTAGTCCAGAAATTCAGTAGAAGACTTCCCTCGAAGGAAACTAAAATTTGCTTCGGGAAACATGGGTGGCTCCCGAAATAAATCAACGCAACGTCCGAGTAGATCCGGCTTCAGGTTGTATATTTGGTACCACCCGTACATTTTTGCGTTTTGTTATCGTGATTGGTGTGTTGACAGAGGTGAAGACCCTAATACCACTTCACTCACACCCAGCGTTGAATTGTCGACCTGTCACATCATTACAAAACCACCCCTTCTTCGTCGCCCGAATCTTGATCAGAGTCGATTGCGGGTTCTGAAGGTTCAATGTATAGCAACTGCGGCTCAAATTACTTATCTTCTAGCAGGGCTAGTACATCATGGAGTGTATAACCCCTATCAAAACAAAAAACACTGTTAACCTACACAAAAACCAAACATAAACATTGCACACATTATTGGAATATACTACTTATCGGCCTAGGGCATCACCCGTAAATTTTGAGGTACGATAAAACAAACACGTAAACAAAACTAAATTATATTACAATATAATCTAGTCACACATGTATACAGGAATAAAACAAATTGCGTTTAAGTTATAGATTTCACGAAATATAAAAATTATGGCCCACTTAGGTACTTGAGATTGCAACACATGATTATACTATTTTTATTTTTAATGCCCGTGCTAAGGATGAATTTAAAAACCTATTTAGAGGCTAAAAATTTCACCCATGCCGTGACTTGAACGCGCGACCTCTGGCTAACCACGTCAGCGCTCTCCCAACTGAGCTAATGGGCAACTACCCGGCATCACTATATTTTTTTTTTTCTTACATTAACTTCTGTGGTTACTTCACGCAAATATATACAATAATATACTTAAATAAAATACAATTTATACTGATATTTCCAACCAGATTTTACACTATTTAATCCGGTACGATAGCAGTTGCATGCCGCTCACAGCGGGTACCGGCAGAATACCAGCGCTGAAGTTCTTCCTGAACTTTCAGCACATGCTGAGTCGGAGCCCATTCACATTTGCCACACCTACGTTGATCACTTCCAGTCCAGTAGGTACATTGCCCAGGTACACTACAGTACCGTGTATGCCTTATTTTCTGTGTTTTTTTGCGTTTTATTTATGCTACTTTTTTGTTATTGCTTTGTTCGTGTTGTGACTTGTATTTGGTTTTGTATTGCTTTGCTTTGTATACGTGTGTGTGTCTTATGTGAATAAATGTTGTATCTATATATCTATCTAAAGTACAAAGTACTGCCAGAGGTCGTGGTTTTGTTTCTTTTTGGACTTCGCTGTACATTTGAACAAATACATAGCCTCAGTATCAGTGTATTTACATCTTTGTCACCTAGCTGGTTTATCTAAACCTACTTCGTGATATCACAAACATAAGGCCACCCCGCTCGTAGCCTAGACGAACCGAATGATTGGAATCAATTACTTTGTATTAAGCTACAACAGGCGTAGTCAGGTGCTGGATGGGTGACCGTCTCGTGACTACCGCTTGTGATATTTTTTCCGAGCGCTTCCGTGCTTCGCAAGGTACGCTAAGGCGATGGCGCCGGCTATCGCGTAATGGAAGTCGTTAAGCCATGTCAGAGGCTTTAGTTAGTTTATCCTGTTGTTTCCGCACTCAACCTCATAGTTGGGCCGTTGCGAGATCACTCCAGTCAGCCAATCTTTTTTCAGAAAGCCAGCAGTGCACCAGCACCAGCAGCTTTCCTGCTATCGATGTTCGTTGCACTTCCACGCTCTCACAGTGAATGGACACGTGGCGGGTCCTTCGTCTTCCTTGAGGCATCCTCGACATAACGGGATGTCGGTCAGTCCCATAGCGTGGAGGTGTTTATTCAGTGGTCAATGGAGCGTTTTAAGTGCCACAGCTTTGCGCAGATCGCTGCATGTGAGGCGTTTCGATATTGTTAGTAGGGCCTCTCTGGTTTCTTTGCATTTTGTTTCCGTTTTCCATAGTTCAGCATGCTGGGTTTCTGTTTGCAACCTGAATGTCAGAGGCCTTATGGGCAGCTTGATAACTTAGGGCTCATGCAGACGAACGGCACGTGCCAACTGCTAGCGTCGACGGATGGCGTCAACTGCCGTCAACGGCATTCGACGGCAGTCGTTAGCGCGTCGACGGCAGCCGTCAACGTGTAAGCGGCAGCTGTTGACGTTTGTCGACGCTTGCAGTTGTCGCGTGCCACGACCGCCATTTCGTGTTAAGGCCCGCCTCTGTCTTATAATCCTCCATCAACCCAGACTTGGCCCCGTGGTGAAGTATGACCTAACCTTAAAAGACCCGTGCCCCAGCAGTGGGGACATACAAAGGGCGGATATCAAAAAAGGGCACGCCTGTATCCCAGAGGGGTGAGCAGATGCAGGGACTGCCAGTTGCTATTATACGATCCTGGTTAATTACTTTCACTTCATCGCCATTCATTAGTCGTTGCATGCCAGACGGTTTTGGGTACTTTTTATCCTGCCCTTTGCTATCACGTCCCCTATTCGATAAATTAGGGGTCGAAGTATATTCGCTTGGAGCGTTCCTTATCGGTCATTCCACTCACATTCGCCATTCCACCCACATTATATTTATTCTTTCTTACTTCATAATAATTATTGTTCTTAAAATATACAGCATATGATATACATCCCACTGTAGAGCACAGGTCTTCTTTCAGAAAGAATATAGGCTTGATCACCACGCGTGCCCACCTCAGATATGCGAACAGCGAGTTAGTCAAGTTTCTTTACGATGTTATCTATCATTCACAGTAAGCGAGTGGTATTTCTACTTTAACTTCACAAATGTGCCTGAGTTACAAACCATTACTATAATAATACTGGTTTCAACAAAAAATTATGAGTTATCTTCTACATTATGGGATTCGATCGTGAGTTCACTTATAGGAGGGTAACTTTTGATTTTGACAGATGTAATCGAACTCATGTGCGAGTTCATGATCGAAGTGAGCTGCGAATCGAACCTTCAGAATACCATTTTCATTGACATTTGTAGTTCTCTTCACCGCCGTAGCGCCAGTGTAGAATTAAGTCTTGATTTAAAAGCAAACTATTCGTTTGTGTGTGTGTGAAGTGTGACCAGATGCTGGCAGGAAAATATTGCCAAAGTTTGGAAAAACTGGGTCTAACCATGACGGAGTAAAAATATGAAAAAAATACCTTCTATGCGTAAGTACGTTCATATAACACTTTCTATTTAACATGACATCGAGTGCAAATTACTGTGATTTCATGTTAAATAGAAAGTGATTTTATCTGTAAATAGAAAAAAAAATAAAGAAACGGTAAAGTCTACTTGAAAACACACTCAGTGTTTGCGTGCTTACTACCCAAATTATGTAGATGTCATATTTAAACGCTCCGAAACGCTAAAATATAAAAAGAAACAAAAGAGCCAAGAAACGTAATTTTTAAGATTTCTGTTTTTGATTTACTTATGGCGAAAGCATGTAACAAATTAATAATACAGTTCGGCTATGTGCGAAATTCCCCACTAAATAGTTTACTGAAATAAAAAAAACGCAGAATAGATTAATACGTCCCTCTTTGTATTCGAGTCTGACTCTCGCTTTGCTAGATTTTATCTATATTATCTGCCGTGTGTTTTTTTATTATTATATTATAGAACTATATAACATATTGTAAGAAGGCGAACATAGAGAAGCTGTTAATAGTGACTTATACAATGTTCTCTTTACAGTTCCATGACGATTTGAAATTGTAATACAGGCTTCAACCATGAAGTTAATTGCGTATATTGTTATATGAATGATTCGTAAATGAGTCAGTCAACTTGTTTAATGAATCATTTACAAAACAAAAAGGAGTAAGACGTCATGATTGTGTAACATCAAAGAGTGGACCGTCGTTAAAACCGCGGAAGAGCTATTCAGAATTGCACGGAACAGAGAACGCTGTAAAGAGCTGACTACTAACCTTAAGTAATGGAGAAGCACTTTAAGAAGAAGAAGAAAATCCACGGCAGCTAAACCCGGTCACCAAATACTTGCTAATGTATGTTAATATGACGCACATATAAAGCGTCTAATAAACAATGTTACTAACGGTGTGATATTAGTAGCTTGTCGATCACACGCAAAATACTAAAGATAATATGCTTTTGGATTTTTCCAAAGCTGTCGAAACTGTCTCTGTTCCCATTCTGCTGGATAAACAAGAAACCATTGGAATCGGAGAGTTGCCCTTTCAAGGCAATATAAATGAGCGACAAGTTAGGATTGGTGACTACACGTATGATATAGGCGTATGGCGTGCTCCCCAGACTTCCGTGTCATGTCTTGAAAGAGCTTACAGAGCTGTGATAAAAGTAATACTTAGTAGTTCAGCCAGATACTCGATTACACTTTTATATTGAGACTTGATTGATTTCCTCACAAAATTATTAAACAGAAACAACACATCTATGACCTACGTTTCCCTAGTACTTAAGAATCGACAGAGAATACCAAACGTTAGCCCATAGAACCAAACTTTCCCGGTGTCATTTTTATGTAGTAGGTTCATACACTTTTAATAAATAAAATAACGTAAAGCCCAAACAACAAAATAGTTCCTTCGTCTTAACTATTAAATAACGGAAAATCTACTAAAACCCATACAGTAAAACCTAGCCCACAAATAAAGTTATCGTACCTCATCTTTCTCTTCTCATTTGTTTCAATTTATTTTTCCTATACCTACAGACATACATAGCACGAACACACCCCGTTCACACAAACACAACACACATACGAAATTACCCCCCCCCCCCCCTCTTTCCCTCATACTTGCTACTTTACACACGTTTACTTACCGTCCATTACACTTCACCTATCGATCTATATTTTTAAAGAATAAAAATTACTGAATTACTGAACTATATGTAAGCAAATAAATCAGTAATCGTGGCATTTTTATTTTACTCGTATGGTAACCCCACGAGAATTGCTTCTTATGCCAGCGACTTGGATACACTGTATACTGCCAATGATATAATCTTTTTTATACATTTCAATAGATTTAGGCTAGTAAATACTTAGACTGTACAATTTTAGACAGCGCAACATGTTTGTAAGATTTTTATATAGCATCGTTTTGCCAAAACATGCGAAACAAATTATAGCCTACGACTTCGACTGAAATAATATTAGTGTCAACCCCTATGCAAGGAATGTCATATTTTCGGGTTCTGAAGGTCAAATTAAGGTGACTCATAAGTGAGTGTGAGGTGAACGACGAGGTGACCGACGAAGTGACCGACGAAGTGGCCATCGAAGTGATCAACGAACTTACTGAATCGACATGCAGGGCCGTCTACAAATTGGGAACTACTTTTTAGTTAATAGTCAAAAAAGTCGAAGTGTCACTCCCATGACTGACTCGTCATTGGCAGAAATAGTCGTCCAAATCAGGACCGATTTGAGTTGCCATTAACTAAAACAAAAAAAAATAGTCAAAAAGAAATCCTTCCATTAAGGTAATTACGTTTTACCTTATAAATAATCGCGATTAGACGCTTTTAAATATAGAACTGTATAACTCTAATAATCTATTTAGAGGCCTAAATTCCACTCATGTAGGGATTTGAACCCGCGACCTCTGGCTATCCGAGCCAGCGCTCTTCCAACTCAGCTAATGGGCGACTCACCGGCACTCTAAATAGATTTTAAAATTGTCCTTAGCACGGGTAAGTGCATTAAAAAGAATATGATCATGTGGGTACAGCGATATCATTCCGATGATATTAAAAACCTAACTTCAAAGTAGGTACTCGGGGCTACAAGTGATGCAAATTACTCAGCCAGATGTCGCTGCCTGTAAGTAATACAGAGAATATTGTAAAGAGGTTCGAAATTTCACTAATACCGGTGAGTCGCCCATTAGCTCAGTTGGAAGAGCGCTGGCACGGATAGCCAGAGGTCGCGGGTTCATACCCGGCATGGGTGGAATTTTAGCCTCTAAATAGATTTGTAAAATTGTACTTAGCACGGGTTTGTGCATTAAAAAGAATATAACTGTATAACTCGTCAAGTCTCTTTTGCACCCTCGTCTCACGTCCTTTCTGTATGCCCAGGCCTTATTCCTGATAATCATTATTATGCGCGTTTCACCATCCAGCCTTGAACCCTTTGTTAAAGTTGCCTAGATAAAGGATAATAAGGAAGTACAATAGACACATTAGGATCTTTTATCTAGGCTAATGTAATAGGGCCCTAGGTCGTTACAGGTGATGTACAGTCGGCAGCACATAATGATTTACATTCATGCAATCTACTCCGTTGCATTATGGGTGACTTTGCAACTAAAATTTTAAGGTTCATGTCCTGCTGACTGTACAATCAATACGTAGATATTGATTCTATGAAAGTAACTTGTCTATTGAAAAGTTATACTCAGGGTTGAGAACAACATTAGTAGATTGATAGACAACTAACTCTTTACTGTCATAACTTTACAGAGATAAGGTACATTATATCTTCCCCTAGTTTTTACAATCGGCAATCTTATCGCTAAAAGCGATCTCATCTAGACAAACTTTGGTTGAACTAAAACTTTCGTAAGCACTACACATTATCGATTCGAAAAGTCAAGTAAGTTAATCCGGATTCGAATCGATACACGTTGGATGATTAGGATTGAAAGAGTATGAGAGAGGGCAGATAGGTTTACATAAGACAGAACACATCGTGTGATTTACTGTGATTCACATAAATAAATAGATACAACAGCCGCGGTCAGGTGCTGGATGGGTGACCGTCCCGAGACTATCGCTAGTGGCATTTTTATTAGACCTAAGATATCAGCACTTGTCCTCATATTGTACGTAGCGAGAGCTGAGGTATATTAACAGTTCAGACACTGGGGTTTATTCACGATGTTTGCCTTAACAGCCAGTGGCATTGCTACTATAACTTCACAACTTGTACATAACTTAGAAAACAAAGTAATTGGTACATGCCGGGATTCGAACCCACGACCTCCCGATTGAGAAGCCGGCGTTCTGCCGCTTCGCTGCTACCTTTGATGCACAGATGTTTCAGTTTATTTTTCCGTGGTGACTTAAGTTCGGTAGTATAGTGACGCATCACCGTGGCTAAAGAAAACCCATTTTACTTGCTAAGTATGCCATAATGTCTATTACTCATGAAGATATGTAGGATTTGTCAGAATGCCCGCTTAGCCGTAAATGAATGGACCAAGAAATAGTCTCATCTATTTCCTGTAAATGGTTGCATATACATGGTGACCAAGCAACCAAGCCGCAGGTTAACGCAGCTTGGTTGCTTTAGCATGTATTGACTTGTCTTTCTCAAGATAGTATAGTTGCTTTAAAAACCAACTCAATCTAAAAAGCATGTCAAATCAAATCAATTTATTTCAACGTAAATAATTTACATTCTTAGGAGCTAAAAATTCCGTCCATGCTGGGACTCGAACCCGCGACCTCTGGCTAACCGTACAGCGCTCTCTCAACTGAGCTAATGGGCAAGTGCCGGCATCAGCGAAATTTCGAACATCTTTACAATATTCTCTGTATTATTTACAGGCAGCGACAAATAACCTCTAAATTTTAATCAATATTTTTAGCCTCTAAATAGGGTTTTAAAATTGTGTTCAGCACGGGTTAGTGCATTAAAAAGAATATAATCATGGAGGTACAGCGATACCATTTCGATGTAAAACCCAACTGTAGTAACGTAGGCACTCTGGGCTGCAAGTGATGCAAATTACTTCAGTCAGATGTATTGTCTATGGGAGAATTTATTTTTCCTCAGCAGCATATTATTCATATTATTTATATTTTATTTATATTTATTATTGTTGTGTTTCGCGCCTAGTGAAAATATAGTAAAGTTAATTTCAGTGATGTCGTTTTATGTGCCTTGTTCTCTCTTAATTTCCAATAAAAAACATCTTGTCGACATTTCTCCTTAAACAATTTCAGCACAGCAGAAAAAATTAAACGATTTCATTTCTTCAGTCGACGACTCTTCTATGTTACCCTAGTCTGTGACGTAGACGTGACGTGGGTAGACGCTGTGAACTAATGGAGACAAATGTTCAGGGAATTAGTGGAAACGTCTATATTGTGCCCCTGTCAATCAGTGTGCATTTAATTTTCTCTGTGTTGTCGTTGCCAGTAATGCTCTGTCTACATGCGAATCGGGAAAAATAAGAAACTTAATTAGGAAACGAATTGCTAGATTGCTGCAGGACTGTGAGGATCAGAGGATCAGACAGTCGTAGAAGTTTACCACTGACGGATACAGATAGATAGATAGAGAACAGATTTATTGCACAACCAGAAAAAAGGATACAACCATGATTTCTTAAAACTTAGTAATGTTATACAATTGGCCGTCTTATTTCTTAGAGTAATCTCTTCCAGAAAACCTGTGGATGGAGTGAATTGCATGAAGAATTTTGTCGGTAAATGCATCTAAATAAATAATACAGATTCAGCCTTCTTCTTAAAGTTTCTCCTCATCACGGAAGTTGGCAGTCATCTCTGTACTACGACCTTAGTTCAGTGTTCTGAGCAACTCCTCCGCGGTCTTAACACCGGTCCACTCTTTGAAAACCTAATACTAAACTAAAAAAACTTATGTACGCAACAACTTTTCTTTATTAAAACCTAAGTATGGAAAACAAAGATTTATTTAAATATTAGTAATTTTATTAGCTATCAACCCCTCAGACTGCATTTATCGAAAGTATTTTTTAACTAACACTAAGAATGTACGGGCCAAACCGCACATCTAGCATTTTACTCGTATATGTATCCAATATGGCCTATGCCTAGCTCCCGTGGCCGAGCATGGCCTATACCTTCCTCTGGGAAGAGACCCGTGCCCCTAGGTAGGGACATAATAGGTAGATGATGATGTATCCAGTACCCTATCAGCCGCCTCGGCGAGCATTCGTTCATTAAATATCAAGAAACAGCAAATTAGTCTTTACATCATCGTCATACAACTTTATCGTCCCTGTACAGAAGAGTAGGGACATCACTAGGTAATTATCATGAAAACCCTCTTCTGCTCGTATATCTTGGTCCTTAGAGCCAGAGTTAGGTTATGCGAGCAATATAGCATGAAGAACAAGAAGAAATACATTTATTTGCATGACAGACGTAGTCGTTGTTGGACAACCATGACATCTCATAACCAGTTTAGGAAGATATTTTTTGGAAGCTTTGGAGTTTTGGATTGTCATTCGACAATCCAAAACTAAAATCAAAAAGTCACATTTCGAGATCTGTCAAAACTATTCCTCGAAACTACATTTTCTCACTAAAATACAATTGAAATACCTATGTATGGCGAGTAGTGTTGGCCATGAAAGAATGAATGATGTCTGCAACTGACCTTCATCTTGCAAGTTCATACAAGGTAGATGTCATATTATGCTTTGTTACTAAGCACCGTATATATGCCGTTACTTTTCTTTTCAACAAATAAACTTTAAATCTGTATATCCGTTTTTATTTAACACTCCATCCGAACTAATAACAAAAGTAACTTTCAATGTTTTAAATAAATAAAATAGCATGCAAAATAATAATAATATTATTAATAGAAGTACAAAAATAGGACTAGATTAAAAAGTCAAATCGTCTAAGAGAGTCATCTTCTTCATAATGTGCCTCTTCATTACTGTAGGTTGGCAGTCAGCTCCTTACATCGATCTCCGTTCAGTGCGATTCTGAACAGTTCCTCCACGGTTTTAACACAGGTCCACTACTTGTATTGCACCACCATAACATCTTTCTCCTGCCCGGCCTTCTCTTTCTTTAAATTTTCGCAGTGAACAAGTTCGTACAGGATAAAAAAAAGATGTCTGAAATATCCGTAATTTTATTATCTAACCTTCAAACCGTATTAACCGTCGAACCATATAATAGACCACATACGTATTAATTATACTATTAATGAAAAAAAAATTATGTGCGAGAGACAGATGCTAGACCAACAGTACACAACAGCACATCAATGCACTCCACCGTTACGATACGACTTAGCAACAAAAGGATGTCAACTTTAAATTCAATTAGGTACCTATTATTTTATTAACAAAATTCCTTACTGTAATGAAAATGTAGCCCTCATTGCGGAGGCCATTAAAACACAAAGCACCCGCTGACCGCTAAACGGGTTACCGGGGGTCGGGCGGGCCTAAACCGCAATCAGCGATGGGGGCGGCTGGGATTTTTTTTAAACTCACTCGGTACCAGGCTCGCATGAGCCTGCAGGATATTGTTTATTTTTTAAGGGCGAATTAGGAAATTATTTGGTACAATTTATTACCAACTGAAGGCGGAGGATCCGTCGATGCGGAAAGGGACCACGAGAAAAGCCAATCAGGGGAAAATATTTATATCAATAGCGGACAATGGGTGGGGTGATCATTCTGATAATAATCATAATGATTACCCCCTGACGTACATTATCTATAATATAAAAATGAATCGCTGAATGTGTTGGTAAGCGCAAATCTCGAGAGCGGCTGAACCGATTTCGCTAATTCTTTTTTTAGAATAGAATAGAATATATTTATTTGTCTTCAAGCGAAATAAGCACAACAATCACTTATATTATAATACAGGCATTAATGACAGTTTAAAGAGACTTTTATTTAACAGAAGTTTAGAATATTCGTTGAAGTACTAGGATGGTTCTTACGGAGATAAAAATTTAAAAAAATCAAGGAATCGACTGTTAGGCGTTACGAAGTTTGGTGGGTCAGCTAGTATTACATAAATTTAAGTCTGTAGATGGGTTGAGACTAGGCGGCATCGATTAGAAATCAGAAAACGTAAATAATTTACATTCTTTTTGCTGAATGTCAATGTACTACGTCAGCCTGTATTTTTGATAGAGAAAAAGGCAGCGGGCAAAAAAAATCCCACTGAACATCTTGGCCTCAGTCTGGGTGTATTTCCATGTTTGTGAAGTGCTTGCCTGGTTACCATAGCACAGGGAATCCTAGTTTGTGACCAGGTCGAGTGAAGTTAATTTATTTAGGAATTTAGGAAAATCATTATTGCTGCGGCCAGACGCATGAACAGTACCTACCTGTTAATTGGTGCCCGACCGGCACTGGACAAATTTCTTTCACCTATAAATTTAATATCTACTAATTGCTAATGAAATGAAAAGGTTTTATTCAAAGTAGCGCAGAAACTGCGGCTTAATGAACGTTACAATTCAAACTAGGTGTCCATTTCTATTGAGCCTGAACTAAATCTGAGTATCTCAGGTGTTCAAATGTCGCCCTCGGCGCTTGAAATTGCCAATCCGCGGTGAGCATGCGTGGTAATTAAGCCCACAGGGCAGCCTGCAAGGCACAGGCCTCTCTCTCTGAAAGAAGGCCTGTGCCCTGCAGGGGGAGTTTATAGGCTTCAAAAAAAACCTATTGAAGCATAATTTAGGTACAGATACAATTCGATTAAATTATTGGGCTATTTTGACAATATTTTGTCGCTGATTATAATGGATAAAAGTTTGAGAAATATAAATTTCAGTAAAGTAACTAACGGTGCCAAAAATATCAACCAGTTATGCAGCACTAATTTGAACTGACTATGTAAGTACTGAATTTTCAGCTGGAGAACTTTATTCTGTTGTGTATTGAAACATGTTTGAAAACCAAAATATAAAACAGCTTCATGTACAAGTAAAAAAAAAAATTGACCTTTGGAAGTACGTAACGTCGTGATTTATACAGGCGAACGCCTGCTACGGGGGCACCCGATAGGATAAAACGTTTATCTTTCATAAAAGTTGTATCCCACCATCGGGTGCCTCATAAAACTTACATAACATAACCTCACACCTGTATCTCAGAGGGGTAGGCAGATACCAGGGACTGCCACTTGCCACGATTCTGACAGATAACCTTCGCTTCATCAACGTTCATAAGTCGTTGTGCGTTGCATGCACGCACTCTGGTTCCGTTTCCTTTGAAAACTTTTATATTTTACTAGCTGACCCAGCGAACTTCGTACCGCCTAACTGTCGGTTCTTTTTATTTTTCCCTCTGTAAGAACCATCCTCGTACTTCAAGGAATATTATATTCTTTTTAATGCACTAACCCGTGCTAAGGACAATTTTAAAAACCTATTTAGGCTAAAAATTCCACCCATGCAGGGATTCGAACCCACGACCTCTGGCACATATAGCCTGATGTACTTGTGTCTCACAAATCAATAAATGAATTATGAATTATGAACGGCGGCCTTTGGTGGGAACACTAGAACCACTGGATCAATAAGACAGTCCGATAAATAAGTATTAAAGTATTTTAATTAAAAGTTGTGGCTTTGAGTGTTGTTTATCTGATTTATCTACCTCAAATAAACCTACGAGTTCAAAAATTATAATATTCTCACACATAACGGTTTCCTTTTTTCATTTTCAGGTACGGAACCCTAAGAACGATTCTGTTCTTTTTTTAAACGCCACTTCTTTTCCAAACGTCCAGTCGGATTAACGTTAGTTAACTAATAAAGCCTGGTAAAGAATAAAATCCGATTAAGAAGTGATTTGTTTCGCTTCATGCTAGTGCTAGAGCAAAGTTTTTAGTTAATTATGTAGTTATGTGTTCTTAATTACAAAATCATGATTCCTTAAGACACCCTTCGGAGGCAGTTTAAATAGTCTGTGGCAAAGGTAAAATCGTATCCACAGATTATTTAAAATGTCTTAAGAGCGTTTTAGTGTGTAGTGTTTTTTTATGTAGCCTATAAACGTCCCACTGCGAGCACAGGTTTTCTTTCAGAGAGAGCCTATGGGCATAATTACCAAGCGTGCCCACCGCCGATTGATAATTTCAAGCGCTGAGGTATGTGAACATCTCAGACACTCAGGTTTCCTCACGATGTTTTACTTCACGGTCAGCGAGTGGTATTGTTACTATAACTCGTTTTTATAAATAACAACGTTAAAATTTAGGGTTTTGGGGGGAGTTTGGACTTTTCTGCCACATAAGAGACATGATATGGTAACAATAGTATTTCTTAATGATTCGCGATACTCGTATATAGTTATATATTAAACAGGTCAAATCGCGATTATTTATTAGGTAAAACGTAACTACCCTATTTCCCGATGTTGCCGTGGTCTCGGGTAGACTCCAATTAATAATCCAATAAGGTTTTACCTAATAAATAATCGCGATTGACCCGTTTAATATGGTAAACTATATATGGTTACAATGTACCTAATGCTCATTAAGTTACAGATGCTGTAGTGAATGACATGTTTGATTAGAGGTCGATCAGGAGGTCATGGGTTTGAATCCCGGCATGTAACAATGACTTGACTTTCTAAGTTATGTGTGAAGTTATAGTAGCAATACCACTATGAAGGGAAATTTCGTGAACAAACCAGAGTATCTGAAGTATTCACATACTTGCCTAAACGCTTGCTACAATGACCCATTATAACGCTAAGTGCTGAAATGTCAGGGCTAACTAAGTATCTAACACATTGGATTTTGATTTTCGAAGCCTTCTTAGCACTTACCGTTACCTACCAGTAGATACTTAGTATCCATTTATCACCTAAGAAGTAGGTAAAAAAATTTAATTAGCTCAGAATCAGATCATATACTTTCTATATTTAAGCACAATACACCTTTTTATGTAAAATCACTTTAGATTTTAGATAAACTTTAGGTAGCCAACACAATGTAAATACTAGAATTAAACATAAACTTTTGTTCCCACTATTTAGGCTGGCAAAGGTTTACTACATCCTTCATGGGGCATTGTATACGCTTCTATAATAAAATACCTGAAGATATATTAAGCTTGCCTGAATTTAACAAAAAATATGTTAAGCACACTTTGTGCCAAAAGGGCTACTATAACATAAAGGATTATTTAGATGACAATGAGGTCTGGAATTAAAGTACAATGTATGAGTTCTATGTTTTAAAATAATTATGTAAACTATGTTAATTAAGGACTTTGAAAAGACTAAGTTTGGATTTGGAAGATTTGGAAATGGACACCTAGTTTGAATTGTAACGTTCATTAAGCCGCAGTTTCTGTGTTACTTTGAATAAAACCTTTTCATTTTATTTCATTTCATAGTACCGGCTTAACAGACATTAATGGATAGAATAGAGTTTGAGCATCATAAAATTTTACTGTTTCTTTCCAAGCTCTGAAGTTTTCTAATTTTACACAACTTTAATCATCCACGCGAGTAATCGCACACATTCACATCGTAACGCTGCATTACGTTATACGAGTAGTGTTCTTGTGTTAGTTTTCAGGCGTTTTCAGGCGCTTCGGGCGCTAGTCATGCGCTAAGCTAATGAGTGCGCGTCGCCGGTACTAGGCGAGCATGGAACCAAGGAGACACTTTTCAGCTAGCGCCTGTAGTGGGGCGTAGACTGAAACGTGTACAGGGTGTTCGAAAATGGAATGTGGTGAACAGGTTTACTATTTAGGAGAGGGGTTGCCTACATTTTTGAAATTAATTTATTCTTTGGTTCTGAACTTCACGATGAAGATCGCAGGTCTTATCACAGAGGGTAAGTATGGGCTTAATTATCATGCGTGCCAACCGCCGATTGGCTATTCAAGCGCTGAGGTCTTTGAACACCTCAGACACTCAAGTTCGAATGGAAGAGTTCAGTCGAGATGTGTTGACGAGTTCCATGAGTAAGTCAAAAAGGTTTAATGTAGTTATTTTAATTTTATATTATTTTTAATGCACTAACCTGTGCTAAGAACAAATTTAAAAACGAAACCCGGCATGGGTGGAATTTTTAGCCACTAAATAGGTTTTAAAATATTTTAATTTTGTCATAATTTTGACGAAAGTATTGGCTGGGTAGGTACTGTTGAACAATTTATAAGTGTAATATATGTAAGAGGAATGATTGCAAGTATTACTCAAATGAGTTATCCTTAAAAATAGTGGAAAAGAAAATATAAATAAAATAATAAGAATTTATTTATTTGTATATGTTCTTGGTGGTGAAAATATCTCTAAATCTTAAGGAATACATACGTGACGTGGCTACTTGATGTCTTGTATAGTTGTATTACTGACTAAATAGTTTTAGGGTTCCGCAACCGAAGGCTACCAAACTTATTTATATACTTACGAACGTCTATCTGTTCGTCTGAGTTATAAATAATTTTCTCTTGACCCGTGATAGACAGTTATTAAATTTTCAAGGAATACCTATGTGCTATGACGGATTAACTAACAAACAATAAAAATTCACTCCGAAAGGACGTTTTGGGCTAAAATGCTATCTGACCCCAGGTCATTTTCTCATTGGTGGAGCAAGTGAACCTCATAGAGCCACTTAAGGCTGCATTATGTTTGACATGTGGTCTTGCTTGTACAATCTAACATTTTTAAATATTCTTCTTCTTCTTTTTCAGGCTATATTAGTCCACTGCTGGACATAGCAATTCCCGTATGAGCGCCATAGCGCCCTGTCTTCAGCTGCGGCAACGCTCAGCTGCCGCTTGCCGCAGCTGAGCGTTGATTGATTCTTATATGATTGTAAAAAAATATTATGTTTTGATAGGTGTTCTGAGGTTGTCTTTGAGGGTTTGATAGATAATAAATCAGATAGTAATCAAAATTACGGATAATCATCAGATATATTTTCTTGTCCAAGAAAGAAAATATATTCTAGTTTTTGAGTGAGAAAATTTTATACAAATTTAATAACTTTGGAAACAACTTTTAAAATAAACGTAACCGATCGAACCCTCAGACCACATTTATGAAAAGTGTACTAGTTTGGCTAAAATCACGTAAAATATCAGACCGTGCGAGCGACACAGTATGCCAGACGTAAAAAAACTTTAATATATTTGATAAATACGTACTACATATGTCATGATTTTGCATGATATATCTAATTTTATACGTAAGTATTATCGAACAAAGTAGGTAATTTCATAATGATAGTTGCATCAGCCACCATGTCATTGAAGAATTATTGATTGTAGGTATGTACACATTAAATTGACAAGCAAAAACATACTAAAAATATTGAAGACTAGTTTTAAAAAAGAAAAGGGAAACCGAGTGGGGTTTGAAAGTGACTTCACGTCGCACGCTAGCGGCGGGGAGCCATTGCGTTCCCGAATACGTTGCTGATCGGATCTCCTGAACAAACTTCGTATTACATATTTATGGTAGTACGGACCCTCAATGCGAAATTTCTACTGATATTTAGTCAGGTTTTTTTTCAATCAGCCTGTAGGCTGTTAGAATACAGATTGCGTAAGAACATGTGGATTGCATAAGTACCCACGCCCACATATTGTGTTGTTGCTATGTGTGTGTAAATACTCGTAGAATGTAGCAGTTTTTTGTAGGGGTACCCTTAAAATAACTCGACGTTTACTACGACTTGTTCCCTCTTTGTCACCATCAGTTGGCGTTATTTTATCACCATCTTTAATGAATAAAAGCCTATTATTTGATCTTATTTTAACATTGCTTTTGTCCTCTGCCTCTAATATACACTGGCCTGCAATACTAAGTACTACTTTTTCCAAACTTAGAAATTTAAAATAAATAAAAAAAGCGTATTAAAGCTAATTTTATCTGTTTTCTTTGAAACTGTAATAGGCAATGAAATAAATTTTAGTCGTAAAATTAAATTCTTACGGAGTTATTTTCTATTTCGAAAGTAGAATAATTATTTGTGTACTTAAAAAGAAAGTAATTAATTATGTCCTTAAGAAGTAATTGCAATTTTTAAAGTGGTACACATAGTTTTGCAGGCCAGTGTAGTCTCACTAAAAGTTTGTCGTTTGCTACTCACGTAAGTATATTTCATAAAATGATATTTCGTAAAAATGTCAACACCGGTATTTCGAAAAAGGTACCTAAAGCTAAGAAAAATCTGGTAGATAAAAGTTGTAAAACAAAAATTTGAATTTGAAAAACTTTAGAGATTGAAAGAAAGAAAGAAAACATTTATTTAAATTGCCACAAATGCACACACATAAAAAATAACACAGTAATGGGAAAGATGAACATCAATTAGGAAGTAAAAAAAAAACAGTAAAATCTTCTAACAAGCTATTGTGCCTCCGTGGCAAGAAAAAAAGGTCACCAACTCAGCATGCATTGCTGGTGTGTGCTGTGAATAACACATCACCAGCAAAACTGATTTTCAGTTGGGTCCGTTTTCTTTTTTTTGTTCCCCGCTATCCGGTACAGTATACAATAATAACAATACAATACATATTATGGACAATACAACAATAATTGCACATTATAAATATAGTAAAAATACTCGTACATACAAATAAATTATTTTTCCATCTATCTATCATAAAAAACGGACATAACTAGCAGATATATAAATCCTACAATACATACACCTGATGATAACGATACTTATAGATATATAAGTATCGTTATCATCAGGTTTATGTATTGTAGGAAAAATACTCGTACATACAAATAAATTATTTTTCCATCTATCTATCATAAAAAACGGACATAACTAGCAGATATATAAATCCTACAATACATACACCTGATGATAACGATACTTATAGATATATAAGTATCGTTATCATCAGGTTTATGTATTGTAGGAAAAATACTCGTACATACAAATAAATTATTTTTCCATCTATCTATCATAAAAAACGGACATAACTAGCAGATATATAAATCCTACAATACATACACCTGATGATAACGATACTTATAGATATATAAGTATCGTTATCATCAGGTTTATGTATTGTAGGAAAAATACTCGTACATACAAATAAATTATTTTTCCATCTATCTATCATAAAAAACGGACATAACTAGCAGATATATAAATCCTACAATACATACACCTGATGATAACGATACTTATAGATATATAAGTATCGTTATCATCAGGTTTATGTATTGTAGGAAAAATACTCGTACATACAAATAAATTATTTTTCCATCTATCTATCATAAAAAACGGACATAACTAGCAGATATATAAATCCTACAATACATAAACCTGATGATAACGATACTTATATATCTATAAGTATCGTTATCATCAGGTGTATTTTTACTATATTTAAATCAATAAAATAAGGGAAATGCTGGATTAAGGATAGGTCTTCTGCATTTCTAGCAAGTACGCTCCAAACTTTCGTCTGAAAGCGTGCCTACCAGTCGCAGCATGGATTGGAGGAGGAATATCATTCCAGCACTTAGATGCCGCAAATCTGAAACTGCCTCGGAACGCTGCCGTTCGATGCTGTGGTAGAATGGCCCTTACTTTGTAATACCTGGCCTGGCTAGACCAAGTGAGCTTTTTAAATAAATAAAGAGGGGTCTCATAACGTACCTACAACACCGAACAGCAACGTGGCAAGGTGCAATGGCCTGCGCAACTGCATGTTTAGCAGATTTGCACCACATAGGTACGGGGTGATGTGGGAGCGGGGTGGGATCTGGAAGCAATAGCGTGCACATGCGTTTTGCACACGCTGTATAAGCCTTTTTGTTCGACCGAGTATGCAACCATGGATGACAACATCACAGTAGTTCAGCCTAGACAATACAAGCGATTCACAAAGGTGGACACGCAAATCCACACTTAGGTAATCACGTATATTGTATAGTAACTTAAGACGGTAGAAGCAGTTACTCACAGTGCTTCGTGCTATGTGATTGCGTATTTAAATTCATAGTTTTCTCTGTTCCGATGTCTGTCACGGGTCACTATTAGGAAAGAGATAAACAACAAATTGGATAGTAACAAAGCGTACTTTTTGTCGGAATCCAACGCGTAAAAAGTCGCGGACACACCTAGTTAGAAGTGTTCTAACTTAGAACACAGGTTTATAGTAGCTAGACACAAGTCGGTCTAAACGGGTCCGCCGAGCTCCTTACCGCCCATACCGGTTGTCAACCCTGACCTAACCTACCCCAAGTTCTACCGGAAACGCACACATCAACACACACGCGTCCCCCACATATGTGCGCGCCACGTCCTCGGCACTTCTGCGAGCCTAGTACATGTGTGTTGGCAAGAGCTCACATGACTTTGTGATGTGACAAGGCTTGTAGAGGAATTGTGACATGTGACAGCTGTTTAGGTTACGCCCTCATTTATTGCTTTCATGTGTGACTTTTTTATGCTGTTTGTTAGTAATGTGTTAGTGTAGGTGGGACTATTTAAATGTTTGAATTTGGAAGCGTGCATAGAGGGAAAAAACTGGATGTTACTGGTTTTATGCCCTTTAGTTAATACTTGGAAAAAAACTGGCCTGCATCAATTGATTGATCTACTTATAACTCGACTATGTATCCCGTCTGTTACTTGCCATTAGAATAGAATATAATATTTTATTTGCTAAAGCATAGTAATTAAATATCATGTAGGTGGTAAGTAAACATTATAGACAGAAGAACTATTTTTGCTATCAATGACCCAACATTATAAGATTATTTTATTTTATTCAAGAAAACAGTTTTACAACCAACATTAGCGTAACTTATCATTAGTGTAGGATAATATATGACAATATTTAAGACGATCATAACGTCTACATTTTAGATCAAAGAACCAAAAATGTAAGACACGTCTTATGTGTGTTGTGTGTCACTGTGTGTCACCCACGTGACTTCATGTGTGTTGTGTGATACGTACGTCCGTTATCTTGTCTCTACTACACACATGATATCAGAAACCTGCTATGCAGTCCTGCTTCCTTGGTATTCTCGTGAGCGCTGGGTCGTCGCATGACGTCAGTTCACACGTGTCACGTCAAGCGGCTACCCCCAACAAGCGCAGGCCGCCGTTGCTCGTAGGGAAACGGCAGGCGTCTCAGGGCGTTGTTTTGTATTGCTAAAATAATGTTCGCAGGCGTCACAATTATTATCGGGTTCGTAATGTAAATGGAAGATCATAATAAATTTATACTTATCAATGATTACCAGACAGTTTTGTAACTAAGGAAATATTACTAAATCCATTATTTATTTCAATGTTGAGTAATGATTCTGTTAAGATCTGGCGGATGCGTAAAAAAATATTTAGGGATAGTCAACGGTCTGTAAGGAGGTAATGCTTTTGTATTTACTTATAATACCATTGAGTTTTAAAATTCAATGTAATTACTGTTCTACACTGAATAAATACGTGTTAATACTGTATATAATTTCACACAATTCGCGCTATACTAATCCCAAAACCCTCAATCCTAAGGGCGGGGGCGCATGCTGAGGGGTTGATTGAGGGGCTAGGGCGCCGCCTACGTTCCATTGTTTCAGACGCCAAATACCAGGACCAGAGA
Organism: Yponomeuta sedellus; assembly: GCA_934045075.1. Classification (NCBI taxonomy): domain Eukaryota; kingdom Metazoa; phylum Arthropoda; class Insecta; order Lepidoptera; family Yponomeutidae; genus Yponomeuta; species Yponomeuta sedellus. The sequence goes on along the minus strand of OW203734.1, from coordinate 20,977,448 downwards.
ACTGCGTAGGAGTTATTTTTTGGACACCCGCCAAGTGCAGTGGGGGTGCAGTGATTCGGTACACCACCCCGAGAAAAGTGCGACAATTACACATCTGTTTATAGCTGCCGGAACGCTTACTGCAGACAGTTGCTGAAGATTAGAGACCTCTTTCATGGAACTATATTATTACAACAATTTCGTTTATTACAATTTCGTTTACAATGCGTTGCTTGGATTAACGCAACGCATTGTAAACGAAATTGTTGTATTAAACTATGACTTTTATGAAATTAGAGCCTGTTTGTAATTTTCAGTAGGTACCTTGGTACAGCTTCCACTAGCAGAAACAAGTCTAAATAACAACTAAAACGTAGTAATTAAAGTTGAAAACTTAACGTTAGACAATGCAACACGATAGAACTACGAGTATATGCGTCCCTGATTTGTATTCGTTTTACCCTTTTTTTTAGACGCCAGACGCCCTCTCCTTTGGTCCTCCCTTGTAGGTAGTTTTATGTCCGAGTTTTATGAATCGCGGCCCGAGGGAGGGTAAAACTCGGAGAACTACAATGCATAGTACCTAAATATACTATATGACAATTTGATGCACATTGCGTAGCCGAGACCTACTTGTTAATCTGTGGATTAATCGACTATATAGTATGCACCGTAGAGGGCTATCTACGGTATGCACGGATTTAACATACCTACGTGGCAGTATGGTACGTACATTAAATTGTCATAGACAACCAAGAATCAATGTTATTTTATGAAAGTAATTTGTTGGTTAATCGACTTTGTAATCTTTACTTTCATTAATTCGTTCCATGAAACAGGCCTCTGGTTGACTGTAGTCAGTTATTATAGCATCGTTTCACAGATTATCCTGTGCTAAAGGATATTTTCGATGACCGGAGAAAAAATACTTTAGAAAACCGCGACCAAATTGCCAATGCACCAATGTTTTCAGCACACATTCACAAAGAAGTTCCTAGGTGTCCTACAGGCGTGGCTATAGAAGAACCGACATTCACCAAATTTAAAATTCTTTACGTTGAAATAATATTTAATTTCGTTTTTTATAAAACTACTATTATAGTGTGTCAATTCGATGTACATTGCAAAGTCGATCAACCCACTGATTAACAAGTAGACTCCGCTTCGCAATGTATCTCGAATTGTCATAATAAACTTCGAGTTGTCAAGTTGTAGTTTTATGAAACTCGATCATGTTCCGCACGTAAAATCATTTTAGTGCCTACTATCACTTAACAGTTTATTAAGATTATTTTTACTATGCAGCCAGTGCCCTATTTCATAAAACAACGATTAATTCGTGGTTTATTATGATAATTCTATAATTAGTTTTATCAATGAAAGAAGAACGATTGACGAAACAAATCTATGATACGAGCACGCAATCTCGGATACGAGTACGCAATGAACAACGAATTGTCATGTTGTTATAAACTGTGAATAATTACTTTAATCAATGAACGAAGTACGATTGACGAAACAAATATAAAATATTTGTTTCGTCCGAGATTCCGAGATCGGAGATTGCGTACTCGTATCATATTACGCAATCTCGGATGCGAGACCGCGATGAACGACGAATTGTCATAATGAACTATGAATAATTAGTTTTATCAATGAAGGAAGAACGATTGATGAAATAAATACTTATATCGAAAAGTGGGTGGATTGGCAGGTATGGGACGTCTCAAGCGATTGGATTAGTAAAGGGCAAGATAAAAAGTACCTGAAACCGGCGTATGTGCATGCAACGACTAATGAACGTTGATAAAGCGAAGGTGATCTGTTAGGATCGTGGCAAGTGGCAGTTCCTGATCTCTGCCTACACCTCCGAGTATAGGCCTGAGTTTTTATTATGTTATGTTAGTTGAAGTTCATAAAACGCAAAAATCACGCGTATGAAAGCACTAGAGAGGTTTCCCCTTGATATTGATTGTGTTCTGAATTATCCTAATAATATTATTTATAAACGCGAAAATTTGTAAGTTGTTAGTAAATTAATATTTACAAAAATATTGTGTGATATTTTTAAAATGCGACATAAAAAATAATTATGTGTTAATTTTAAAGTCATACTCATAATGTTAGTTCTTTTCTACGCCACGCTATAAGCTACTCGAAATTCTAATTCTGCGTAGACGAAGTCGCGCGCATCAGCTAGTCAACAATAATTTCGTAGTTCTAAATTTGAAGGTCTTCCTTCTACTTCCTTATAATATCACCTTGCCCAGGTTAAATGTACCAGGTGCTCATAAATTACAAGCCACCTGAATCTAACACCGATATTTTCAGGTGCTCGGCTTTCCGGGGACCTACATATTCTACAAGTACGGGCATAGTAAACAGCGCCGAACCCCCAGTCAACAACACACAGATGGCCTCAATAGAGATATGAGGGTGAGTCTCACATGTCTTGTATGCTCCTGGTCTCCTGACACGTGGTAGTCGTTACTACACGTGGCCTTGCCTCCGATGCTAAGCTAAAAAGCCGTAAGTGAGCTAGGGAGATTTGGCTAACAAGGTCACTCACTAGATGGCGCCAGTAGTTTGAGATACAAAAGTAATTTTCATATTTTGTACCGGCAACGTGCCCTAAATTGCTTTTTCTATAAGCGAACACACCTTTAATACTCGTAGAAATCGCTAGAATACGGAGTAAGTGGTTTTATCGTCGTCGTAGGTCGTTCAATCATCTGATTTTTATTTTTATAGAACAATCTCCGGAATATCTATAAAAATAAGCGATACGCAATCCCGAAGTTTTTTTCTTACCCGACTCCGACGGAGCACAAAAGGAGGGTAAAATGTTGAGCCAGATTTTTTTTGTATGTATGTCCGATATTATGACATAACCTTAGCCAATGCAATGGTCGGATTACGTCGTTGGCATGAGTGTCATAGGCCATCTTAAATCATCTTAAATGTAAAAGAAATATTTACAAATATTAAGAACTGAAATAAAATATGAGTGCTAATTAAACAGACTTCTTTTTAATAGCATTATTCGCCTGTAAAAATGTGCATTGCTTTCTAAATCACTAAATCAGTAAATCACCATTAACGAGCGTCTGAATTATGCTATCTAAGCCACTAGTAATCTTCTAAGTAAGACCACAGATTAGATAATAGTTAAAGACACTCTAAATACAACTCCGCATGGTGATTTTGCATCCAACATGCATTCAAGCAGTACTTAATCTTCTAAAATTTATATATGCGACCTTACAAATATGTATTATATTCTATTAGCTTCTATTTATCTAGCTTGTAAGCGCAAATCTCGAGAGCAGCTGAACCGATTTTGCTAATTATATTTTTATGAATATTCCTTGAATTACGAGGATGGTTCTTACGGAGAGAAGAATAAAAAAAAAAAAAGAATCGACTGTTGGGCGGTACGAAGTTCGCTGCGTCAGCTTGTATTATTATAATAATGATTGAAAGTATATGATGTATTATTTTACATGCTAAGTTATCTATCTATATTATAAAAATGAATCGCTGAATGTGTTGGTAAGCGCAAATCTCGAGAGCAGCTGAACCGATTTTGCTAATTATTTTTTTAGAATATTCCTTGAATTACGAGGATGGTTCTTACGGAGAAAAAATTAAAAAAATTAAAGACGACTGTTGGGCGGTACGAAGTTAGCTGCGTCAGCTAATATTATAATAATGATAATTCCATTTCAAGAATTTAGCTAAGTTATTATTATCAGAAAATGCTAGTATGCAAATCTAATGTAAAAAGGCTATGTAAAATCTGTGGTAAAACTATTGTAAACGAGCCTGCTCTCACAGTCAAACCAAGTAATTGGTTTTGTGGGGTCTTATTGTAAAATGTAAATTGTTCTCTTTTATATTAATAAATAAATAAATACAAAAATACACACATAGGAGCTTGAATTAAATTTTTTAGGACCTTGTGTTTAAGCTGTGAAACATAAAATGGTCATCAGATGTACAATCCGTGGCTGAGTTAGTAAATTAGGTGGCAATGTACAAATAAGAAGGATAAGTTAAAATAATTGTTAGTCGTTTACTTGACGCTTTCTTTAGAATATTTAGCTGGCATTGTAAAAATTACGAATTAGTTTAATAGAGGCTATCTCATTTTCCCGTTGCTTAGTTATAAAATGAGAAGTTTAATCACGTGGCCACTTGACTTATAATTTCCCATAAAATATAACCAATAACCAGACTGATAAGCATTAACACTAAGTAGGCGGGACCAACACAGGTACTTCGCAATGAGTCACATTGATGAATTTGGATCCCGGATGCAGTCGGTAATTGGTTATTTTTATTTCCATTTTTATTACGCTTGTTCGTAGGTACATTCAACTAGTTATTCAATTGCAGGTGCTCTGGGCTGAACAAATGTTTAGCAAAACTCGGGTCAAACGCTACACAACTGAAAACCCTGAAAAAATCCTTCATCGAGTGAAGCGAGTGGAAGAATTGACGAGCCCTTCCAATGCGACTCATGAGGGAGAGATAGCCAATGTTGATGGTGTTGAGAGTTTCCCAAAAAGAGCCAAAAGAGACGTTTATTATAGTGAGAACCTATTCAACGACGAGCTTTGGAGCGATGAGTGGTACTTGGTAAGCACAAGTAGGCATAACTTGGAATTTAACTGTCAAGATTCATTCAAATCTGCCCCTCCCTTGCATTTACCTCTATAATATGTCATTATTACGATGTTTTAGGGTGGAAGGTTGGATAGAGGGATTAAAATTATAGTTGGATTATAGGGATTAAATATTCTCTGTTGACTGCGCTGATTTTGGTTCACGTTAGATGCCGCGTTACTGTACTTGTACCTGCCCTATTCAAAGGAATCCCTCTACACAATGTAGAGTCCTTTGAATCGGGACATCTCTGTAGCCAAATAAAAAAAATTGCCAACCAAACGCATCCCGGAAATCTTCCAGGAGAAATTTCCCCACCCTTCCCCGAAACACTAGGCCACCATAGCACCTAACCATCCTCCTTCCCACTTCAAGCAAGACACCCGCACCGGACCGGATCTGCCGCGTCTGGACCTCAACGTTCTGCCAGTATACGCGATGGGCGTCAACGGCAGCGGGGTGAGGGTGACGGTGTTGGACGACGGCGTAGAACACAACCACACGGATCTGCAGGCGAACTACGTGAGTCTCTATGCGATCCTAGTACTTGTGGAGTGAGGGGCTGACGCATGCTTTGGTAAAAACAAAGTAACTTTTTTGATGGAAAATAAGAGAGGGGAGACAAGGGCTTATGGGCCATAAGGGCCAAGGGCATTTGAACACCATTAATACTCACGTTATTAATTTAGTATTACTTTATATTAATTTGTAATTTATATGCTAAGAAAGCGACTTTGTACAGTTTTTGTCGATAAAACTTTAATAAAATTAAACTTCAATAAAATAACTTTTACTTCGGATCAAAATAGATCTTGTAGAGTAAGAAAAATATGTAACTCAGAACCCTACCTATTTGTATCCAAACGATACTTATACTAACAGTAAATAACGTCTACTCTACGTTATTTTTACTGACTCTACACTCTCACTCTACGTTTTCATACATATTTCTGAAGATCACATCACCCAATCACTCTTTTGGCTGCGTTGTGTGGGGCGTATCGTTTCACAAGAAGCAACCTCCTCTATTGTACTGATGCCCTGGTAAATTCGCGGCCGATGCGACGCGCCGCTGCCGATATGAAGTCGCTCGCGGCAGCCCGTGCCAAACTTCGTCCCTTTCCACGCGGAGCGGCTCTCCAAAATCGATTGTTTTCCTTCCGTAGGATCCGGAGATAAGCTGGGACTGCAATGACGGGGATCCAGACCCTATGCCCCGAAATGATGAGAGAAAACTAAACGCACACGGAACGCGATGCGCTGGTGAAGTAAGTTTCATTACAAAATGTCAATTCAATTCAATTTTTTGTTGCATGTAAAAAACTACGTTGCAATCTACGCGGGCATTGACTTATTTTGTTTGGTTTTGTTTGACAGATAGCGATGATAGCAAACAACACGAAATGTGGAGTAGGCGTGGCCTGGGGAGCCAAAGTGGGCGGAGTTAAACTACTCGACGGACAAATCACTGATCGGATTGAGGGCGAAGCAATTGGTAAGCTCTTAGCGCACTCTGTACGCCTGATACATACGGACGCCATGTTGAGTCAGAATGTCGATTCATCCGAATCGAGGCAGATACGACTCGTCCCGAGTACTATTCCTTTCCTATGTGCTCCTGGTACAAACGGTGAAAATGACGTAACGTTCGCGAACCCTTTCGGTCACCATTCGTTCCGAAACAAAACGAAGCAAGGCAACCCCAACCACAAATTAGTTGTTTGTTACAAACGTTCTAAAATCAGAGAGATTGCTTTTCCCCAACTAGGATTTCAGCTTGTGTTGATGAGGTGTTCGGAATTGGTAAAATGGGCGGTTCTGCAATCCGACAAGTCTCTCATGCTCCTCCGTTACCAGGAGCGCATAAATTGATAAGAGTCACCGAGCTCAACCACTACTAGTCAACAGCAACTAGCAACCGATTCAACTCGTAGCTTAATCGTTTAGTGCTACAATAAAACGACTCCTAAATTGGTAAATACTTCCAGCTTATCTTTCCCTATAAATATATAATAAACGCCCGAAAACGCTGATTTAAATGGTTCATATTTTACCTTGTATAATCTCCACCACAGACTTTTTTAATAAAGTTACTCTAAGCAGTGCCTTAGAGGAATCTTGAATGTTTTTATAATTTAGACTGTTCTAATTACGGAGTGTGTGCTACACACTCTTATATGTGTGTGTGTGTGTTAAAGTGTAGGCGGGCATAGATTCATTATAATTTTGTCCTTGTCGATCAACCAACACAGTCGTACATTGTCATGGTTGCTGTTGGGTTGGCCACGAGTTCATTGTCACGCGTTGCGTATCGTCACCACTTCGAGTAATTTCGGGCCAGTTCGGCAACTCGAAAGGAATCATTCCGTCTGTCGTCCACCGTCGGCAGTCGAAGCTGCAGTTGCGTCTTTCTTCGTTGGTCTCGAACGTCGACCTCGTATATTTGTACTAGGGCGCCTGAGATCCGATGTAGTGACTGCAGATTCAATATGATGACATTGGGATTTTACTCTGCTAAACACAACATTGGTTAGTTAGGTACCTACCTTATAAATTGATGATAATATTTTAGTCAATCAAAATATCCACTACGGCAATGTATTAATTAGGTTTGTTTATTTTAAAGCGGCACAGTTACGCAGTATTGTAAAGTTTTCTGCTTGCAGGCAAATACCGAGTTAAACGTGTATTATGTACACATAATTAATTCACGTAGAGTAAGACCGCTTTACGTATGTTATGTAGTTCTACAAAACGTTCATAGATGGCGTCATTCGTTTTTAATCTTAGTTGATCGGCACAACTGAATTTACAAAGAGTTAATGACATCACTAGAAATTTCATAATCTACTCCACAACAAACTTCATTAAACGATTGTTTAACTCTTAAAGTGTTTATTCATTCAGATATAACCAAAGTCCACTTTTTCCTCTGTGCTTAGACTTATCCGTCACTCGCACTTCTCCACTAGATGGCGTTACTAGTCTCAAAAGAACTAATCGACTCTACATACTTGCTCTCATAAATCCTAAATTGTTTGTCCTGCCTTCCCATTGACATTTTATAGGCCACAGATATATTTTATCATTGGTTTCACATTTTTCCTGCGTTTTAAAGTAATTTTCACGATTTTCCCAGGCTTCGCGTGGGACAAGGTGGATATCTACAGCGCGTCATGGGGCCCTGATGACAACGGGCGCACGGTGGAGGGACCGGGCCGCCTCGCCGCCGAGGCGTTCCAACGTGGCATACTCGAGGTAGCCCACTTGAACAAAATGTTGTAGATCTGTTCATTTATTTACACAAAGTAAAAACGTGTCCATGGCGAGCTTATTTCTGCAGAAATCTCTTCCAGCCAACCCTTGATGTGTGTGGTGAGACGAACATTATAAGGGAAGGGTGTTATCAAATCAGGGTTGTTCCACTAATCCCCATTGAAAATCCCCATTGATGGGGATTTGTGAACTTTTTGTCCGTAAATCCCCATTGGCGTATCTTAGTATTGGCAATGGGGATTTGTGGACAAAAAGTTCATAAATCCCCATTGGGGCATAAAACGAAATATAAAGGACACATTAATTATGAATCACAAAGTACTTATTTTGTAATACCAATACCTACATTATACAAACACAGTCTTTCAACAATTTATAAAATCAGAGTTGTAATCATGAAATGAAAAGGAAATGAAATGAAAAGTTTTTATTCAAAGTAGCACAGAAACTGCGGCTTAATGAACGTACAATTCAGACTAGGTGTCTATTTCAAAATCTAGATCATTTAGGAGAAAAATGGACAAAAAAACTCCTAACTTAGTATTTTCAAAAAGTCCTTAATTAACATAGTTTCCATAATTATTATAAACATAGAACTGATAAATTGTACTGGCTTTAATTCCAGACCTCATTGTCATCTAAATAATCCTTTATGTTATAGTAGCCTTTTTGGCACAAAGTGTGCTTAACATATTTTTTGAATCAGACATCCTTATCTAAATTGAACATGAGTTTTACATTTACTAAGTAAATCACAGATTCTATGTAACTAGGTATTACATTATTATGGGCATTACCGCCCAATGATGGCACAACCTTGCGCTATGGCGCTCATTAGGGGAGGGATATGTCCAGCAGTTGACTAATATAGCCTGAAGAGGAAGAGGAGGTATTACATAAAAATCACATTTTCATTGTCATTGATAAAATCACATGTTTCTTATTAACTAAACTAAATCAGTTTTTTTTTACTATCTTTATTTACTTAGAAGCCTTGTTCAATGGGTAAAAGAGGACTTCATTCAAATATGGTGTGCATTTTGTCAGAGCCATCGCACTAATAATTTTGCCATCATTGGGGGGGTAATGCCCATAATCCCCACGCTGGGCATGCGGGTTGGATCGCAGTTTGGTGGAATTGTACTGCAGGGGGCGCTGCTGCCCATCCCCCGGTATGTGTCCCTTAGTCGCCTTTTACGACACCCGCGGGAAGAATTTGTGTTGGTGCTATTCTCTAGGCCGACACCACACAGCACTTACGTATTTACTCAGTGAAATACTCAATTCAGAAACCGGCCCTTAGCCTACGTCCTATTTATTCTCAAGCCTACCAAACTATTCACAAAAAAATCATAAAAAATCGGTGACGCCGTTTCGTAGGAGTTCTATAACAAACACTGTGACACGTGATTTTTATACTTTAGGATAGAGCATTGTTATTGATTAACTGTTACTAAAGATTACTAGGTAAGCATCGGAATAGTCCTTGTGTTCTGAACTAACACACAAAACACATAATATCTATGTTGGATTTTTTATTTTTATTTTATAATTTAGTTTCATATCTAAGGATATTTCCGAGTTGCATGTTTGATATTTTTTTTTCTTTTTCTAAATTTCTAATGTAAAAAATTGGCTCCCACGATACGGGGTTTCCTAGTGTGGGTGCCGCCAGTAAATGTATTGTAAACTTAGATTAGTTATACTGCAAATAAATATTTTTTATCTTTATCTTTTTTATCTTTAATTAGCTAAGTTTAGAATACTCTTTTCATTTCTTATACCTGGAAAGTAGTGTTGTTTTGATCTGATTATTGGGTAGAAAATGTTGCTTCCCTCCATAGGGAGGGAAAATCTCATACAAATTACTTCCCACCTAAGGGCCGGGATGAACTTTAAAAATAGAACTACTGTCAGCTGTAAAAAGTTTTATGTAATAAATAGGCTTTTAAATAAAACTAATTAAAAAAAAGCTCCGGCCATGTGAGTTTCTACACGGAAAAAAATGAATGGCTAAAAGTAAATAAGTATTGTGTATTTACAACCGAGTGAGTTGGTTCTGAGGGAGCCTGCAAACACTTTCGCTAAAATTAAACCATTGAACTTTGTTGATATACGTTGGTAACATTAACCCAGTAAGTATGTTAAAAAATAGGTCACGCAAAGTTTATAAATCAGTAAACATAGCAAACCTCATTGTGATCATTAATAGGGCGAGTTGTTGTATTTAGCTAACTAAATCGATAGATAAAACCTAGTTGCTTGGTCAACCTTGCCAAGTGGTTGGTACTGTTTTGTATTAATTGGGTAGCTACTACCCTCATGCTATGTAATATTAGCCAATAAAAATCGGTATACCTAACCAATGGTGTCATCGCTTAAGCAGGTTAATTGGGTAAACACACCTTAAATACTTCGTTGAAAATAACCAAGTTATTCGGTACTATCTATCGTGTTCATTGGGTGCTACAATCCATCAGCGCTGTAATATTAGCAAATTCAACTCGGTATATTTAGCCAATAACCATGCTACTCTTTAAATGGGTTGATTGGGTGACCATAGCTATAATACTATGTTAAAAGTAACCAAGATATTCGGTGCTGTCAAACATCTTCATCTGTTAGCTACAACCCATTAGCTTTGTAGTATTAGCAAATTCAATTCGGTATTCTTAACCAATATCCATGCTACTCTTTAAGCGGATTGATTGGGTGACCACAGCTAAAATACTTTGTAGAAGGTTACCAAGTTACTCGGTGCTGTCAAACGTCTTCATCGGGTGCCTACAACCCATCAACTTTGTAAAATTAGCTAACTCAATTCAGTATATTTAACCAATATCCATGCTATTCTTTAAGCGGGTTGATTGGGTGACCACAGCTAAAATACTTTGTTGAAAGTTACCAAGTTATTCAGTGCTGTCAAACATGCTAATCGGGTAGCTACAAAACATCAGCCTTGTAATGTTAGCCAATTAAAATCGGCATATTTAACCTATAACCATGCAACTTTTTAAGAGGGTTAGTTCGGTGACCACAGCAAAAATACATGTTGCATAATTATTGGTTAAGTATACCAATTTGAATTGGCTACTATTACAAATTTGATAGGTCGTAGCTATCCAATGAACAGTTTGACAATACTGAATAACTTGGTAATTTTCAACATTGTGGTTAACCTAAGTGAATAAAAAATGTATATGCCTAGAATTTAAAAAACTAAAAAAGATTGTTTATCGTGAACCGTGGCTAGGCGCAAAAAGTGGCATACCCTTTCTCTAAACGCCTAGTTATAGAGAGAGAGAGAGAAATAATTTAAGTTACACAATAGATCTTTCTCAAAACATCACAAGGTGTAATTTTATAAAATGAACTTTCTGCGCCTAAACCAATTATGTACCGAATAGACAAAACTTGAAAGACATGAAAGAAAAGACTGTGTATATGAAACAAGTAAAATGTATTTGCTGATAAAAAGAGATCTAGAGAAACATAAATTAACTTAAGCTGGGTCTGTACGATGACAAAATCGTGAAAAAGTTAAAACAAAAATAACAGCCCTCCAATCTCTGTATTGTTTAACTTATTAAATTTTTCCGCTTCGTACGTTCTGGACATAAAATAATGTAAAATACGCAACGATCTTGTATACAATTGAAATCTGCATTATTAACAAATTCAGATGTCAGTCAGTCTACACAAGCGAGTTAAAGGCACAAACAGTTAAGTGACCGAGATGTCTTATTCGCAAAAGGCCACCGAGCATTAAAATGCGTTAATTTGCTTAACCCTATTGGAAATAGGTCTGCGCCTATTTTGCAAAAAAAACTTACTTCAAATATGTTTCACTTATCATTGTATTTTAAAAACCTGTTTAGAAGCTACACACTACCCATGCCGGGACTCGAACCCGCAACCTCTGGAGCGAACAGCCAGAGGTCACAGGTTCGGGTCCCGGCATGGGTGGAATTACATTTTCGAAGAAAATTACCTGGTGGGTGAGTCTCTATAATGCGTAGTTGTTCAATAGATATTAGTCCGGTAATGATAGTTTCTTTCACACTATCGATAGTCTAGTAACCAACCATTGCGATGGCATAACCCGTGCTACTTAAATCGGTGGAGTCTTCAGGGTTTTGTCGTAGTATACACGTTGCAATATTTCTTAATAAATCAGACGTGCCGCATTATTTATTGAAATATTTTTATCCTGATTTTATAGGCTTTTCCCTTCTAGAGTACTGGTTATCAGCAACCGCAAGTCCTAAAACAAAAAATTATAAGTTGTAGCAAAGTAAGAACGTATGCACATACATATTAATGCAATCGTGCTATATTCATGAAGGTTACTATACTGAAACTGAGCACAAATTATTATAGGGCCAAATGCGTAATATCGAAAAAAATATCTCCTCAAGGGAGATTTATTAATAATAACATCCAGGTGGGGCGAAAGCCATCGAGACTTAAGACTAGTGGAATTTGCCCCACTAAATCGAGTTTCAGTGAGGCAGATTCCACTGAGATTTTAGGTTTCCACTTTACCCTACCAGTGAGGGTCTTAGTGGAGAAAATTAGAAATATTCGTAGTTTATTGCAAGTGAGTGTAAGTCAGTCAATAAAGCCATGTGGTAATTGATTATCGCTATATATGTACCAACACAAGACGTCCCTGTTACCCCATATAGATACCCCTTTTTGTCCGATACTCTTACTCACACCAGCTACCATGGGGTAGCGCGTCCTGTCGCTAAGTGTACAAACAGTAAATTTATAACAAACAACGTGAAAGAAAATATGTTTTGGTTGGTATACTTGCCTTTGAAAACTTCAATGTTATCTTTCAAATCCCATGCCGTCAGAAGATTTGTTAAATTCCTCGTCGTTGGATCGATGGATGAGCCGCCTCACACACACACTTAATCTAAAGAAGACAGATTAGCTTTAAAATAATCCTCGAAATAAAACCAGCACAACTTGAGTAATGGTAAAAACTTTGAAAGAAAATTGTGAAGAAAATGACCGGCCGGTCTTTCGTTTGTTCCTTGTGTCGCAGTGTTGCCAATACCTGTCCGGCAAAAGTTACGCGAGGCAGGTTTAAAAGCTAAATTTTTACATCTGTAAAAGTTACATTTGGATTTAAATAATATAATAGTAATTTTGATTATTATACTCACAGGAAAATTAACCCGAAACTTCCAGATTTCTCATAACTCGACCCGGATAATAAAAACAGGAAAAAGAAATAAATTTTTGACTTAAGAGTTTACATTTTTACAGACTTCATAAAGTGTACATACTCGTAATCTCAATGACTTTACATTGCTTACAATACAAATAAGCAACTCATAGGCGTTCAAAAAACGTAACCGCAAAATTGAGCTTAAATCCAGTCTAAGCACAATTTCATCACTATACGTTTGATGACAACAAAGCTGACAAATGGCCAAAATGTGCTACAGTAAAGTGCCAAAATAAGACCTTAACGATACGAAATAAAGATGGTGTGACCTATTTTCATAACATAGCACTAGGAAAGGTACAAATATCAAGAGGAAACTATTAAAATTTTACCTTAATATATAAAACAAAGTCTTGTTTGTTCTAACACTTGTAAATCGAGAACGGCTGGATCGATTTTCATGGTTTTTATTTTGTTGCATTTGTCTCCGTCCCGAATAGCAGAATAACTATTAAATTATATGAAAATGTCACGAAAAAAAATTCTGTAGACCACGCGGATAAAGTCGCGAGCAAAAGCTAGTCTTAAAACAAATTCGCATTTGTTCGAACACAAAAACTCGAGAACGACTGGACCGATTTTGATGGTTTTTTATTTGTTGTGTTTCTCTCCCGTCTCCAAATAGCAGAGTAACTATTAAAAGATCGGAAAAAATATGTTTTTTTACAATATAAATGGATTTTTCTATAAAAAAACTGTCGCGGGGAAAAGCTGGTTTTCTATAAAACCCATCATTTACACTCAAAGGTTCCTGTTTCTTCTCTCCCGTAGGTCAGAAAGAGATAAACAAAATGACGCATCAAGAATTAAGAAAAGTCACACATACAAACGCTGGATTGTTCTAGAAGACTTTAAGAACTTCGCTTGCTTTACTCCCTCGTTCAAAAAGCCCACATAGAACATTCACACGAGTCGAATTGGAATCCTCATTTTTTAAGTCTGCTGACTGTCGACTATTTATCACTTCACTTCAACAAAGGCTAGAATTTAATGAAAATTATGCAATCAGCTATTAGTTGCAATAATAATTTAGACAAGTTACGAAGAGGGGCCAAAAGCTACAAAAATCATCATGACAAATTATATAGTGGCAACACTCGACTTGTCAGCTCGCTACGCTAATCAGCCAATCAGTGCGTGCCCGCCAAGAAAGAAGAATCTTGACAAGTCTTAAGTGAATTTTGATTCTTATTATGATAGGAATAAAGTCTCTGCTGTGTGACACCGAGAATATTTTAAGTTATTTAGATAAGTTCCAATCTTAAAAATTGTAAAGGCTCTCAATTATAAACTACCGAGCGCTTCTGTAACGACAGCTTTGTAACAAGTTTATGTTTTTAGAAATTACACGGTAATTTTCAGCATTGCAACTTATCTAACTTTAGCTAAATGGTTTATTTAAAATTTAATGACATACTCAGCTGTAGCTAACAGTGTAAGTTTGTCTTTTTTAATTGGACTCGGCAAAGTTTACATTTACCGAGACACTTGTTTGGAAATAAAGAAGTACAAGAGAAATTTCAAATAAGTCACACGGTAATTTGCAACATAGCTACTTATTTAAGTTTAACCGAGTGTTATTCGTTTAAAATTAAATAACATACTTAGCCGCAGCTAACAGTGTTTACTTGTCTAATTTAAATTTAATTCGGCAATGTTTACAAGTTTACATTAGTCGAGCCACTTATTTGGAAATAAACAAGTACAAGGGATGTTTTTAAATAAGTTAACGGTAATTTGTATCACATAAAGTTATGTGAGTTTAGCCAAGAGTTAATCGTTTAAAATTAAATATCATGCTTAGCCGTAGCTAACAGTGTAAACTTGTCTATTTTAATTGAATTCGACATAGTTTACAATTATCGAGCCACTTATTTGGAAATAAAAAAGTACAAGGGACGTTTTAAAATAAGTTACACGGTATTTGCACCACATAAACGTATCTGAGTTTAGCCAAGATTTAATCGTTTAAAATTAAATATCATGCTTTGCCGTAGCCAACAGTGTAATTTTGTCTATTTTAATTGAATTTGACAAAGTTTACATTCATCCAGCCTCTTATTTGAAAATAAAAAAGTACAAGGAAAGTTTTTTAATAAGTTACAGGGTATTTGCATTACAACAATCTTGTCTAAGTTTAACCGAGGCTTATTCGTTTAAAATTAAATAACATGCTTAGCCGTAGCTAAAAGTGTAAACTTGTCTATTTTAATTGAACTCGGCAAAGTTTACATTTATCGAGCCACTTATTTGGAAACAAAAAGTACAAGGGACGTTTTTAAATTAGTTACACGGTACTTGCATCAAAGCAACCTTGTCTAAGTTTAACCGAGGCTTGCTCGTTTTAAATTAAATAACACACTTAGCCGTAGCTAACAAGGTAAGATTGTCTATTTGTAATTGTATTCCGCAAAGGTTACATTTATCGAGCCACTTATTTGGAAACAAAAAGTACAAGGGACGTTTTTAAATTAGTTACACGGTATTTGCATCAAAGCAACCTTGTCTAAGTTTAACCGAGGCTTCCTCGTTTTAAATTAAATAACATGCTTAGCCGTAGCTAACAATGTAAGCTTGTCTATTTGTAATTGTATTCCGCAAAGGTTACATTTATCGAGACACTCATTTGGAAATAAAGAAGTACTTTAATTTAAAATAACCAAGACCATTTAGCAATACTTGCTCGTCTATAGTTAACAAAGCTTTAATGAGCGTTTTAAATGTATCTTAGTTGTATGTAGTCGAGTAATTTTTAACAAAGCCAAATTGGTACTTTGCTAAAGCAAATTTTTTTCCGTGTACACAGCCAGTGTGAACTTAGCGCAAACTTCTTTGAACGGAATATGCCGCAACAATTACGCGGTGAGTTCCATATTTAAAAAGTCGAGATAAATTGGCGGGTACTAATCTGTAATAGTATCTGTGACAGAATTCAAAACAATAGGCAATAATCTTTTATGCTAAGATTTGAACATAAAAAATGAGTACACTATTTTTATTTTTAATGCACGAACCCGTGCTAAGGAACAAATTTAAAAACCTATTTAGAGGCTAAAAATTTCACCCATGCCGGGATTCGAACCCGCAACCTCTGGCTATCCGTACCAGTACTGTACCAGTACCATCTGGTACGGATAGCCATAGCCAGAGGTTGCGGGTTCGAATCCCGGCATGGGTGAAATTTTTAGCCTCTAAATAGGTTTTTAAATAAAAAATGAGTTTTTATTTTCCTCAATTATTCGAAATGAAAAGTAGAGTGTTTAACACGGATAAAAGAATCAATTCCTACTCGGCCTAAAGCCGAGTGTAAATACGTCGGGAATTGATTCTTTCTACCCTCGTTTAACAATCTACTATTTCTGACGAGTTGGCCAAATTGACACGAAAAGACTGTAATCGGAAACTCCAAGACCTAATTGAATGGCGTTAAAAGACACATACACATTAAATTCTTCATTGCGCAAAACATATCACATGTGGTACAAAGTCGCACTTGATGCTAACTAGCATTTTCTTCCAGTCAACCTTTAGTTTGTGGATAATGGCTGGGTAGGTAGTGTGCAACATTGGGTGGCTATAGATTGAAGAAGATAGAACTGAGAGATAATATTCTTCTAAATGATGATTTCTAACGTCTTTCTTGTCTCCGTCTATGGCTGCCTGGAAGAATTGGCTTTGAGTATAAGGACGCCAATTGTACTATATTAGATGTCGCTGCCTGTACGTAATACAGAGAATAGTGTAAAGAGGTTCGAAATTTCACTGATGTCGGTGAGTCGCCCATTAGGTCAATTGGAAGAGCGCTGGCACGGATAGCCAGAGGTCGCGGGTTCGAATCCCGGCATGGGTGGAATTTTTTAGCCTCTAAATAGGTTTTTTATATTGTTATAACATATTTTAAACTTTCGCGACTTGTACACATAGTTAGAATATTTTCGGGGCTTAATCGCGTAGTAATTTATTGCTATTTTACCTCGACGTTTCGAATTTTTGTGTTTCTTAATTTCAACCGATTCACGCAAATTAAGAAACACAAAATTTTTAATCGGGAATGTGGTTTCAAACTGTCGCAAACGTGGGATCCGGTCATCAAGATGTGTTCGAGTGGAAAAGTCGCATGGCTTATCGTCCGACATTGTCAGTGTAGTGTGTCGCAACCCTAATAGTGCTTTGTGATAGCTGATTGAGGGTAGTCTGAAACCTCATCAGCCGAAGATGCGAACGGGTGCCAGCCATCAGTCTTCTCGTGACCACGATGACTGTAACGTTGTCGAAACGTCGAGGTAAAATAGCAATAAATTACTACGCGATTAAGCCCCGAAAATATTCTAACTATGTGTACTATATTGTTTTATAATTACTGTTACTGTAATTTCTGCGTACGATAAAGAATATTCTATCTATCTATTTATTTCAGGGGCGCAGTGGTAAAGGCGTTATCTACGTGTGGGCCAACGGGAACGGCGGCAGCAATCACGACAACTGCAACTGTGATGGGTACGTCAGCTCGGCCCCCACTGCTGGGGTCTCTTCCTGCAAACCCTCAGACCACATTAACCAAAACTTAACTCATATAATTACATTAATTAAAAATAGTAAATTATGCGAGTGAGACATAATGAATGATTCACGTAAGAGCCTAAAATACCGTGATAGCCGTAGTTTAATTCAAGTTTTTCGGCTACTTGCAGGTACGCTTCAAGCATTTACACAATTTCAATCGCAAGCGCATCTCAGCACGGCTTGTTCCCCTGGTATGGAGAGGTGTGTGCTTCAACCCTAGCCACCGCTTACTCCTCGGGCGCCTATAAGGAGCAGAAAATTGTGAGTGTCTTTTGGTGGGCTTTGTTCTCCTGGTACCCGTTCACAAGGCTGGTGGAGCGTTTGAGTCGAGGTACTAAAAGTAAATTCTCGTCTTAGGGGGGCGGGCGTAGATAAAAAGTGAGAGAGGCACTTCTCGTCAGATTTCACATGGAAAAATGGGTGCGGGTAGATCTTAATAAATAAACACTTTTTTTAATACACTAAATGAAGAAAAGTAAGTTCGAATCGAACTAATGAATCGATTCAATCCGCTATTTGACTCTCTTTTCAACTAAGTCTTAAACGGTAAATAACTCTTCCATTAGATCAAAAAATATTTTAGTATATTTTTTGAGGACCTAAAAGCAACATAAAAATATATTTTAAAACTTTATTTTCTTAAAAAGCCAAAAACGCGGTCAGCCATTTTTGTCTATGATTTGAAGTCCAAAAAATTGTAAACAAAGTTTGACATTCAATTTTCTGTAAGTGATCTCTGAGCATAGTGAAACAACAACAACGCAACCATGATTTCATCGAATTTACGTCCAAAATATACCAATTATCTTTATTGCATTGTTCGAGAATGAAAAAACACGTCAATAAAGACCCCCGGGAAATTGTGGATTCGTGTACCCAGTGAAATCAACATTCGAAAAACTTGGCTCAAACTTGCCAAAAGAGACACTGAATCTTTATCAATTGAAACTCGGGTGTCTTTATGAGGAGATCATTTTGATGCAAGTCCTATAATAATCAATGTCCACTGGCTCTGGCTGAAAGATGTTTGTTTACATACTTTAGATGGTTTCAAGATGGCGGATAGCGTTTTCGCCGTTACGAATTAAACGAGGAAATATTTTTTTTACTTTGCAAATTTTGCAGCCATCCTGCATACCTACTTACTTAGCAAAATCAATATATTTCGGTTTCTTACGTTAAATACTATAGGAAATATTAATTTATCGCCTTAAATTTGAAACTGTGTCAAATAGCGGAAAAACAGCCATCGCCAATGACTCACGTAATTTATCGACGTTTACCGTAAACCTAACCGTATTTAAAAGAAGGTTTTGCTTACACCCAGACCACAGCTCGGCAATAAGGAAATTCAAAGGGGTACATTTAAAAGTACTTTAAAATATAGGTATAAACGATAAAATAAATAGTTTACTCCATAGATTTAAGATTATTAACTACAAAATAAATTTAAGATAATAGATAAAAAAAAATCTATTCATCATCATCGGCAACCCATTATGTCCCCACCGAGGGGCACGGGTCTCTTCCCTGAGGAAGGTATAGGCCATCCTCCACATCGGGGGCCAAGTCCGGGTTGGTGAGGGCTTGCTAGTGTTAGCTGGTCTTAAAATTTAATATTAATCTTTACTGGAACCATTTAGCCGCATTTTCAGGCCCCTATTTGAGACCCTCTGGATAAGACCAGAACGCAGAAATTTTCGTGATCCAGTAAGCTATAATCACATCCAAAATTTCAAGTCTGTAGATCGTTTAGTGATTTATTTTATAGGAAATCTAATAAAATAAATCAATATGCCCACGTTTCTACAAAAAGAAGTGAAATTACACCAAAAGCATTCTGTAAAAACTAGCCAAGTCTCGATGGAGCTGCTCGCTTATCTTTAAAAAGTAATGAAATGTAGACAAACTCGTGCCAAGTCTAAGGTTCCTTACTGCGATTTCTTTATTATTATACATAATGTTGTGTGACTTGGCCGTGATTAGAAGTCCGTCTGTACTGTAAATAGTTTTTTATACTATTTGTTTCAGGCTCGCTTATACCTAAGTATTATTGACATATTATCAAGCCTACGATTGACTGGTTATTCAATAAACGTTTTCCAAGTGGCAATTTTCCATCGTCAATGGGTAGCAGTTCTGGCGACAGATTAGTGCAATGGTGTCATGGAGCACCTGGTTTTGTACCCTTGTGTACCCTTCAACGGCTAAGTCACACAACATTAACTATATTAATAAAGAAATCGCAGTAAGGAACCTTCGACTTGGCTCGAGTTTGTCTAGATTTCATTACTTTTTAGAGATAAACGAGCTGCTCCATCGAGACTTGGCTAGTTTTTACAGAATGTTTTTGGTGGGATATATTTTACAGATTTTTCAATCATTATTTAAACTGTGACATGATCGAGGATCAAGGTCCCATGATCTTAGCGGGAATGCTATCTGTATCGTGGGTCCTGAAATCATGATTCATGAATTGATCGAAACAATATAAAGACATTTTTGGCAAAAAAAGTTGTAAATATGATATTAAGTAATTAGTAATTACCATTAATTTTCTTTTCATTAAGTGCTTAGTTTTATAGTGAAATTCACGGAATTACTTATGTAGTATTCGGTTTTCAACACTAAATGATTATGCTCGCATTTTCAGGCGACCACCGATGTTGGGAACGCTTGCACGCTGCGTCACACAGGCACCTCAGCCGCCGCGCCGCTCGCCGCGGGAATAATCGCCCTCGTACTCAGCGCCAAGTTCGTACAGACTCTTCGGCATTTATGAGAGCCTAGTCTATCGGATAGCGTGCCATCTTGCGAAATGAAGATGAGTTGAGTGAATGTCATATTGAGAGTCTGTCACTTCGGTTGTCAGGGTGACTGACTGGCCTCACAGAATAGGCGCTAGAAAGGAAAGCATGTGTACGCGACAGAATGGAGATAATTCTAGTCTAAAATAAAATAACCATTACACCATTTACAAGATTTACACCCATGGTATGGTTGTGTAACCTTTCAACGGGCGTCCAGTACGAGTACAATGGCACGAATCATGCATTTCGTGTCGATAAAATGACATTTAAACGCGCGACTAGCGTTATCGTTCTACCCAGGTCACGGACCGTGTGTGACCCAAGCAGAGCATATATAAACCTATATAAATTAGGAAATTCACTGATCTCCTATTCCTTCTCCACGGCTACTTTTAGGGTTCCGTAACTAAAGGGTAAAAACGGAACCCCATTAGGAGTCCTCTCTGCAGGCAGATGCTGGATGCGGCAAGCTGAAGACAGGGCGATATGGCGCTCATTAGGGGAGGGCTATGCCCAGCAGTGGACTAATACGTTATGAAGAGAAAGAATTAAGAGTCCTCTGTCCAGCTGTAATTGTCTATGACGGAAACGTACAGCTCAAAGAAAAATAATACTACCTACCTATTTAAAGTATAGCACAAGAAAACTCTACATTTTCTATTATTTTCTTCAATTACAGTCCTAACCTTACCTGGCGCGATGTGCAGCATCTGATTGTTTGGACGTCGGAATATGCACCATTATTGAACAATGCTGGATGGAAATCAAATGCGTAAGCGAGCAAATATTTCAACTAAAACGCGCAATTCTTAGTTGTGTTCCGATATATTTTTCATATCGCCCTTTTGTGATTTTTCAGTATCGGTCTACTCTACGATGTTCGATTCGGCTTCGGTCTCTTGAACGCTCAAGCTTTGGTAGAAGCGTCATTGAACTGGACAAACGTGCCGGAAAAAAACATCTGTCGGATTAACTCTATGCCGTAAGTTCTATGATTTCCTGGTAATTTCGTTCGAGGATGTCCACAGAAATGACTGAACCTGTGTTGCCAGCGAAATAAAAAACAACCTTAACCGTTCGCCCGCTCTTTTGAAGTACATAATTATGTATGCTTAGGAAAATAATTTTAATTTAATAATTATAAATAAATAAAATTAATTTATTGCAGTCTCCTTATGAATCTCGCACAAATTATCTGACTACTTAGTATATTGTATTGTCGTTTCTTAGATATTGTATGTATCACGATTTTAATTAAAATAATTGAACGTCGCAAATTCGCAATGAATAGAATGAATGTCGATGATATTGTTCATATCATTTAACCTCTACGCGATTATAGTTTCCTGGTATTTGTATCGTTAACTTTCGATACGTTCGGCACTCCTAAAATTCCGTATTGTATTTATTGACCAATATAATCTGAGTGCCAATATAATCTTAGTGCGAGTTTGGCAGATCCAATCGAATACTACCGCGTTAATCGAGCATTGAGTAGTGAGCATGAGTAAGTTAACCGTTCGAACTGGCAAAACGCTGTCACAGTACAACTCGCACTCGCGTTTATTCGTGTTTTGGCTGGTAAACGTGTTCACTTCTCAACGTAAACCATTACAACTCGCACTTAGCAATTTTAATTTCCATACTTGCCGCTAGGTGGCGCTTCCTCGATGCCATAGAAATATGAGTTTACGTTAACGCAATCGAGTTAAAAAACTCGCACTAAGCACTCCTGTTTTACTTATTTAGGTGAATTTTGTGGTTAACGACTCTTTTCAGCGTACCATGAATCGTGTTGCGGCGATAAAGTTTGTTTGGTTATTGTTAAAACCTCCGGTTTCTGCGGCCCTGGTCCTCATTTTGTTACGTTTCGATGGTCGGTGCAATTGTTCCAATTGTTTTCAGATTGGACGACAACGCAATTTATTCAGGGAGGTCAATGAAAATACCTTTTTCAGTTGAGGACTGTCTCGTCAACTACATTGAGCATGTTGAGTTGATTGTAAATTTGAAGTACTCCTCTAGAGGAGCACTTCAAATCGGCCTGGATTCACCTCAAGGTAAAAATACAATAAATACCTACCTAGATTAAAATTTTATATTACACTAGCTGACCCTGCGAACTTCGAACCGTCTTGTTAGGCGGTTTCGATTCTTTATTTTTTTTTATTTCTCTCTCCGTGAGAACAATCCTCGTACTTCAAGGAATATTCTAAAAAAAGAATTAGCGTAATCGGCTGAGCTGCTCTTGAGATTTGCGCTTACCAACACATTCAGCTATTCATTTTTATATTAGACTAGCTGACCCAGCGAACTTCGTACCGCTTAAAAGTCGATTCTTAATTTTTTTTATTTTTCTCTCCGTAAGGACCATCCTCGTACTTCAAGGAATATTCTAAAAAAAGAATTAGTGAAATCGGTTCAGCAGCTCTCGAGATTTGCGCTTACCAACACATTCAGCGATTCATTTTTATATTATAGACTAGCTGACCCAGCGAACTTCGTCCCGCCTAACAGTCGATTCTTTATTTTTTTATTATTTTTCTCTTCGTAAGAACCATCCTCGTACTTTAAGGAATATTCTAAAAAAAGAATTAGCGAAATCGGTTCAGCTGACCTCGAGATTTGCGCTTACCAACACATTCAGCGATTCATTTTTATATTATAGAAGATAAGAAGAAGATATACCTAGTTTACGAGTTATTATTTTCTCTGAGAGAAGGCCTATGCGTCCTGCGGTGGGACGTATTAGGCTACATTATAATAAAATTATGGTGACTGTCTAAAGTGTAGAAGAACCAAGCTTCCTGAACCAGATTATTTAGTACCTACGTAAGTACTTAAAAGGAAGTTCTTGCCTGGTCTGAGTGCATTTTAAAATCGATATCAACAATTGTATGCGCCCACTGCTGGGGCACGGGTCTCTCCTGCATCGCAGGAAGGTTAGCCCATACTCTACCACGGGGGCCAAGTCTGGGTAGGTGGAGGATTTTAAGACAGTGGCGGACGTTATTGTCCAACGTTATCAAGCCGCCCATAAGGCCTCTGACATGGCTTAACGACAGCCGGCAGCACCAATGGCTTAACGTGACTTGCCAAGCACGGAAGCGCCCAGAAAAATGCCACGAGCAGTCGTCACAGGACGGTCACCGCGCCTGTTGTTGCTTAACTCAAGTGATTAATTTCAATCACTGGGTTCGACTAAGCATCTTTTAGAATATGTAAGGTTTTATATTATATTTGACAGGTACAAGAGTTCCTCTCCTGACTGCTCGGCCAAAAGATAATTCAAAAGACGGCTTCGTCAACTGGTCTCTGACATCCGTGGCCACCTGGGGCGAAAGTCCTGAAGGGGTGTGGGTTGCTGTGGTCACTGATGAGGTGGGCATACTGAAAGTGAACCCGGACCAACGATTTGATGATTAGATAACGAACTGTTTTCTTTCTTTCTTTCAGACAAACCAAAAGAACACCGGTGAAGTAGAGGCCATGACTCTGGTACTCCACGGAACTAACAAAATGCCTGCGCACATGAGAAACGGGCCACGGAACTACGATGCAAACTATCACGACTATAAAAACTATGACAAAACTTTAAACAGTGACAAGGAAAATGGTAACGAAGTGGACTTCAACTACATTGAGACACTAGGAGAGCATGAGCCGCCCGATGCTATGAAGAACAATTATCCAGGTCTTTTGGACCAAGTCCACAATCAACTGTTGAGGATTCATCATAGAAATCCGTTTCGAGCTGACGCGTAGACTTTGAGATTGGGAATAACAAATATGTACTTTATTTTTCATTGATCTTATTGTTACAAGATGTCGTAAGTACTGTACTGTAATTCTAGTCTTGCTTGAGTGATTTAATTTATTTACGAGTATTATTAGAACAAGATCAACTATGTTTGGTTTTTTCTTACCCTCTTTGGTGTCCCTACAAAAGTATTATGAATATACTTAAACCGTACGTGAACGCTTTTCTTCAGCAAACACAGTCTGCAGCGCACATCAACCAATGCATTTTAGTTGCAAATTACGTTACCGAGCACAGTCGACAGCAACTGGACCTTTACATTTTTTTTGCAATTTCGCTGGTTACGTATCTGCGTAGATAATGATAAAGCTCGATGTGCTGTCCCCTGTATACTAAGTGGGTTTCATCCTTCCTCGCCAACGCCGACCGATATAATTCAATATAGTCGTAATGAACAAGACTGGCAGCACATTGTAGTAAATAAAGATCTTATTTGTAAAACACGATGCCCAACACTCCATAAACATTGTGGTAGTCTGACCCTTATAAAATCTCTACTATACTGCGCTTATCGAGTGTTGGTTGTCAGGGAATCGAGTTGTTATAAATAAAACCGTGCACAATTTGTCATTGTAAAAAAAAACTAATTAAGAACAGTATAGTGCTACAAAGTTATCTGACCCGGTGGAAATTGTGTATGAAAACGTCACGTTTACTATGAGAAAAGTGACGCTGTCATCGGGCACTCTACGTGGCTTTACGTCATTTCTAGACGTCACAGTCAAAGTAAGTTGCTGGAAAACAAGAAGGCGCCTCCGGTCCCTGTGTTCCTAGTACCAATCCTGTTTAGTTTAGTCACTATCGTCGCGCCACCTCTTTCCTCCATAAATTAAATTCTGAAAAATTAACTTTATGGCTGTTTTATTATTTGAATTAATTCATTGTTACAAGGAAGTTTTCTACAAACGTGTTATATCCCATAATATCGTTTTTATTAAGTTATTGTAGGAACAAAATTTTAATTCTAATATCACCGAAATTCTAGAACCCAATCGTGCCATCTACTGTTGAATAGCGACTGCAGGGCGACTGCCGTACCAGTAGCGCCAACGGATGCGCGGACGTACTTGTATACTGTACTGTACACCACACGCCCGACCGGAGTAATATGGCCTAGCTCTAACCTAGACGACTAGGCAGACTGTAGGCCACGGCTTGCGATATTAACTTGCGATATACCCCTTAACTTCTGCGTTCCTAGTATTCGTTCCGTTACTTTTCGAGGAAAGATGCCACCTTACGTGGTCTGTGGAGAATGAATAAAATGTGTGAAAAAATAACAATCTAAGATCTGGAATGTTTTAGGTTTAGTTCCATTACTAATCTATAATTGATGTAAACATCAGCCCTTTGTTATTTGACAATATGATGCACATCTAAGATCTAACCACAACTATAAATTACAAAAATCATAGAAAGCAATAGAATAAAAAAATGTAAATATAGGCATTTTATTTAGATTGTTTTAATTTAACAATGGACAGCAGTGGTAATATCAATTTATTTCATCCTAAACCTAGTAGTCTGAGAATAATTTGTATTTCGGAAGACGCCTGAAAATCAACTAAGAAACACGGATGTTACTTAGTTGATTATCAGTTGTATATTTATTTGCATACGTAAATAAAATTTAAGAATTAGAGCAGTGTAACATTTTTATGGCCAGGGACCTATTTCTTAGAATTACAATTCGTGGCTAGGTAGTCTCTGCTGCGCAATGTACCTGGAATTGTCTCATGTCTTGGACAAACCACGTATAATACGTGGTTTGTCCACAATTATTATACAATAATACAATAAACTACAATAATTGTAGTTTTATGAAACTCGGCCCAGGTTATACCCACTTGCCATGCCATAGCATTGTTCTTCTTCTTCTTCTTCAGGTATATTATGTAGTCCACTGCTAGACATAGCCCTCCCCTAATGAGCGCCACGCCATAGCGCCCTGTCTTCAGCTTGCCGCATCCAGCCTCTGCCGGCAGTTTTTCGCAGATCGTCATGGGCGTCCTACACTACGTTTGCAGAGTCGCGGTCTCCACTCAAGAACACGTTTACTCCAATGCCACAGTGTTCAAAGATACCAAAAATATTTACACCATCAGGTTTTTGCAATAATACATTAAATATAGCCTAATAAAGTTAACATTTGATTATTCATATAATTTTGTCTCAATCAGACACAATGAGGCGCGTATTTCCGTCTTTTATTTCTTCACCTAAAAAAAATGCAATCGTTTGAGAGCAGCGATTTTTTTTTGTATTACGGATGAAAAGCGGGTAACACCGCGGGGCACAGCTAGCCTGAGAATAAAACATAAAACACACCTGACATACGTTATTTACGACAGCAGATAGAACGCCACAGCCTTCGCCGCGCCACCGCGTTGGTATGTTTAATCCTTTAGCACTGGGTCTTGACTCTGCCAACCGAAAAACGATGATCGGACGGTGTGGTGAGGTTGGCAGAAGGCCAGTGGTCGCAATGCCGAGCGACCGTGATAGATGGCGTGATAGGAAAACGGTCTATATATGACCAGCACTGGGCAGAGGTGAGCAGGCGAGGTCGATGATACTGTGTTACATCATGTACTTTCTGTCAAAATGAAATGTGTTAATCGGCAAACGTTGTTTCGCCATATTAATTAGCCTACAACCTATTCGCAGACCTACAAAAAAAATCTGAAAAAAAATCCACCTGTTACTTTTCGTTACAGGATTATCTGCTTGTAATTAGGTTCCTTCTAAAACATTGACAATTTTATTCGAACCTGTATTTGAAAGAGGGTTTTTTTACAAAAGCGATTATAGTCAGAAATCAGAATTATACTTTATCGCACACGAAACATTTAACAGGACATTACATAAGAAATTACATGTACAAATGTAAGGTGAGCTTATCTCTGAAAGAGATTTCTTCCAGCAAACCTTAGAGTGTCGGAGAAGCAGTAAAAGCCGGTCTATATACGTGTACAAAATATACTACATAAATATTGAATAACCTATCTAACTATGGAAGGAATAAATAAACTACATAAACTAAAATATAGAAAAAAACTTCATAGATATAAACATAAATATATAGCTCAATGTTATGACATAGATAGATAATGCTCTTTCAACCGCTTCTTAAACGTACCGAACAGTGGGACTAGCGCATATCTTCTATGGCAGCGCGTTCCACAGCCTGACCGAATGGACCGTGAAGGACCCTGAATGTTTTTGCAAAGAGTGAACATGATGGAACTGTGAATACTGTGATAGTCATTTATTGCCAGCGGTCAGGAGGAGCGACCGTTAACCGTTGAAAAGACGCATTACGTCGTGTAAAATTCGAGCCTTCGCCACATCCCTTCTGTGTGGGTTTAGTCCCGTTATCTCGTTCAGTACATTTTGTATGAAGTATTTGGCGATGACCTCTGTGGCGCATCGGTAGCGCATCTGTCTCCCATGCGAGAGGTCTCGAGTTCAAACACCTGCTGGGGACGAAAGAAAACACAGGGTATCCTAGTGTAGGGCCAGAGGCAGTGGTGCCTGTATGTAAAAGTTATGTTATGTTTTGCGCATCTTTTCCGCGACCCTTCTGTGAAACCGCTGACATCGACTCCGTTTAGCTAACACAGTCCTTCTTGGCCCTTTGACCGGTAGAGCTAGTATATTTTTTTATTTAATTGATTTTGGACTTTATTTCAAAGTGATAAGGTTCAATTTAACTTGGCAACTCCTATGCTACTACCAGGTAAAGGGCTAAAACTTGACCACTTTCGAATGTATCATGTTCAATTTCTATTTCTTTACCACTGTTGAGAAAATGTTCACTTTTTGCAAAAACCTATAACAGTGATTACGAAGTGGAAGAAGAAGTTACGATCGCAGAAGTAATGTGTTTTCGATGTCACGATAGCAAAAATTTTAATAATTATCTGTAATGTAACACAAATTTGATCACCCAATTTTTTGAGCTCTCTCTTCCATTCACTTTCAACGCTCCGAGTCGACAGAAAGCCAGTTACAAGTCTGTGAAAGAGGGTTCCGTACGATCAGACAATTTTTTTTATAAAAACAAAATTACCTTGAGACACTCCATAACTCATAGTCACAGACCATGTGATGATGAGTTATGGAGTGTCTCTTACGTTAAGAAATATTTGTGTATTTTCCATTTTTATGTAGAATAAATGTTTATTTTCTATCTATCTATATACCTAAATAAAATTCAAAGTCCTGACTGACTGACTCACTCATTAACGCCTAGCCCAAGCCGTTGGACCTAGGAAGCTGAAATTTTGCACAGAGGGTCTATATATAATGTAGGCAAGGATTAAGACCATTTTTTTTAAATTCAACCCCTAAAGAGGCGAAAAGGGTTGCCAAAATTTGTATGGGAGGTATAAAGAATGTTGTCTAATTTTCTTGAAACTTAAAATAAATACTCTTCAACACAATTGATTGAACACTGGTTTCGCCGTTTTTCTAAATTTAACCCTTAAGGGAGTGAACGGGGTTGCAAAAAAGTCCACGTGGACTGAGTCGCGGGCAAAAGCTAGTCTATCCATAAGCGCAAAATAAATAATCTGTGGTACACTCTCTTCCTTGGAAAGTCTCCATAGTCCACAGATTTTATTTATAAAGCTTTAGGCATATAAGTAGATCCTACTTGGTAGTAGGATTTTTTTATTTGGTCCTATTTATAAGAAGGTGAATCTTTGAACACGTAATTATTTAATTAGCTGTGCGCGCGACTTCGTTACCACGGATATTTTGCGTATGTGTAAGTTATACAAATTTAATCTATCCCACGGGTTCCATTTCCACGGGCATTTTACGGAACAAAAGATAGCCTAGGTGCTATTCAGTTATTTAAGATCTTACCAAACTTATGGCTGTAATAAAAATTTAGAGTATTTCAAACTATAGTCCTGTGCTAAGTTTCATTAAGATGCGTTCCGCTTTCAGAGTAATAAACATCCATTTACATCCATCCAGTCATTGATGCAAACTTTAGCATTAATAGGGTATAATTTATAGCCTAAGTTAGGTATGGCATAAACTTCCTGCAATGCAGGAAGAGATCCATTCCCCAGCAGTGCGGAAATACAAGGGTTGATATCGGGTATAATTTACCTATTTACATTAAAGATGAAACAAAATTACATTAGATAAACTGTCCCAGTAGGACTGTTTATTTCGGCCTGCCTTTGACACTCGCCAGGATCATAAAAAACCTCTTCATCAACATACTTTTTTATCTTTTATGTTGAAGTATGTCGGTCTGAGCCAAAAACAAAAATGTATTTTTTTTTGTATTGAGACTGCCTCCCTTACTTTCTCACTTAATTTAAATTATCTATATATTTTAGTATTTCGTTCTATTTATTACGTTTTAGAAAAAGACAGGCGAAACCTCGACACCCTTCGGGTACGGAACGCCAAAATGTATCGAAACGAACTCTACAATGCATTACACCGAGGTTTACTAGCCAATTCCACTTCAATTTTGATCCTTATTTACTATGTATTAAGGTTTTTGGGAGTCCTCGTCAGTGGAGGTCGTATTTACTCTTGAGCAGGCGTGTAAAATGTTATTTCATTTACATTACTCCGCCTGACTTCGGTCGCAATAGTAGTGTAGAAGTGTAAACAACGATTTGGTGGGAAAATGTTTCGATAATGACGTTTTTTGTTAAAGAGTGGTATTTTTAGTTAATCTGAAAAGTGATTTTGGATTGAGACTTACCTAAATTGGCAGGTTAGTAAAAATAGTACCTAGTTAATTAACTCTTAGGAGCGTTGGTAGAGGAGCGGTACAGAGCACCGGCCTAACATTTGATGAGGTCGTTAGTTCGTAGGTGAGCACGTGTGTTAATTAAGCTCAGAGAGAGAAGGCTAATTGAGTAGGATATATATAAGCTGCTTAAAAAAAGTCAAATAATCTTATGTATAAAAATCTCTGACAGTAAGACCAGCCAGTAGTATTGCAAGCCTCCACCAATCCGGACTTGGCCTGAGTATGGCCTATACCTATACCTATACCTCAGGGAAGAGACCCGTGCCCCTCGGTGGGGACATAATGGGTGATATAATCTCATGTCACAGTGTCTGTTACCGTGCTCCTCCGAAACGGCTTCACCGATTTTTGTGAAGTTTTTTGTGTATACTTGTTATGGTCTAAGAATAGGTTGACTCGTTAATATGACAAAAAAAAAACTTTGCTTAGTCGGCTGGTAATGATAATATATAATAATAATGATAATAATAACTTCCACACAACACAATCACTTGTCCTAGACCCACGCTGGGATACTTTGAGTTTTGGTAATCAGACAAGGACATCATAAAAACTTAGGGGCTGATTCCATGTGTACAAATGTATGGCGCCCCCACAATGGGAGTCGAACCCACGACCTCGGGTTTGGTAATCTGATGCCCTTAATAATCGTAAATCCCAAAATTGAACACTTCTCGTCAATACGAACTTTTACCTTTTAGTAGGAAAAACTATACAGTGCGAAAAATATATCAGCTGCTAAGTTAAACATAGTATATTATATCTGTTGTTAGTTCATTCCTATGACTTGACGTTCGGAGGCTTGTACTGATGTATACTAGGGGTCACGGAGGTTTAATTTTAATACTGCAGACAATCCTCGGACTAACGTTAAAACTTAAATTTGTAATAGCATTTATTTTAGTTCTTTAATCTACTTAGTAATGACCTCGGTACTATGTTTAAACTTGAATTTGGAATAACAGGGTATTTTTTTATCACTGACAATAACATAATGACCACAGGAGCTAGATTTCCCTCGTGGTCTCATTGACTGCATAATATAAGAGCATCAAAAAAGCTAAGTTTCCTTCGTGGTTCTGTTTAAAGGACAATATAATGCAACCACGAGAATTACGTTTCCCTCGTGGTCCCGTCGGCGAGACATATAAGGGACCACGAGAGTTAGGTTTCCCTCGTGATCCCACTGACGGGATAAAATAATGGTACCTCGGGACTAATTCCCATTCCCGGGACTTGCCGCGTGGTCCCATTGAAAAGATAAAATGATAGGATCACAAGCATTAGGTTTTCCTCGTAGTCTCATCGATTGGAATAAAATATTGCGACTTCGAGAATCAGGCTTCCCTTCTGGTCCCATTGACAGGATAAAATAATGGGACCACGAGAATAAGGTTTCCCTCGTGGTCTCGTCGATGGATAAAATAATGCGACTTCAGGACTAAGGTTTCCCTCGTGGTCCCATTGACAGGACAAAATAACGGGGTCACGAGAATAAGGTTTCCATCGTGGTCCCATTGGCAGGGTAAAATATGTACAGAATGGAACTACAAGAATTTAGACAGCAATGACCTCGCATGCTCTGCTCTAATATTCATAAGCACTCGACTTAAGAAGCAAAATAAATCAAGCAAAATATTTACTCGTGTTTCACAAATACATAAATAAATTTATCATCAAAATGTGTCAGTAAGCCCAGTAAATGTAATCAAACTCAGGTTTTGTTATGATTTATTCAAGAAGAAATGAAGCAATCCGCCAAAATAAACTGAGACCGGTATAGCCTATAGGATTGACAAGCTGAAGCGGCAGTGGGCTAGTCACATATGCCGAAGAACCGATGGTCAATGGGGTTTAAGGTGTAGATTTAGGTGTAGGTTTTGGGGTGAGTGTGAGAATGGCGATAATCCATATTTGTATCAAACCAATTTAAAATAAAAATGGGTACAAATCGACCTTTATCCATAACAATAAAATATAAAGAAGAAACAGCTCTGCTCATTAATTAAACAAAAAAATCCTTAATTATTACTTGACATTCGTACAAGAATTGGCACAAGATGGCTGGTAGAGGCTGGATGACGATGGCCGAGGACAGAGGGAAATGGCGTGCCTTGGGGGAGGCCTGGCAGTGGACGAGAACAGGCTGATTGATTGATTGATTCAAGAAGAACACATGAAAGCAAGGTGATATTCAACAGACATCCTTCACATGTCCTTCACAGCCAGTAGTGTCGCTACTATAAATTCACAATAGTAAATGTAACCTAAGGCCTGCGCAGACGAGGGACTATCCCCCGGGTACTTTTTTGTCCGTCGATATAGATCTATTAAAAATTGTATCGAAGGACTAAAAGTACCCCGTACAAAAAGTCCCTCAAGTTACCGAGGACATCAAGAGACTGGACAAAAGTTCGGTGTTTTCTTTTAAAACGCCTTTTCAGTTTCAACTTCATGTAAATTACAACACAATGTAATCTCAGAATATTTGCTTCCATAGCGTACGCTTCACTCAATTTCCGGGGCACAAATGACCACACACCGTAGGCGTTGAGTCCGCGACAAGTACTCGGAGGACATTTTTTACGGTGCAGGGACTTTTGTTCCCAAGGGACAAAAGTCCCTGAATCGTAAAAAATGTCCTTGTCTGGGCAGGCGTTTAGAAAACCAAATCATGGGTCTATAGTAGGTACATGCAGGTATCAAACCTAACACCTGTCGAATGTGTAAAAGCATCCCCACAATACAAAATCCAACGCGTGTCAAAATTTATACGCACCACAACAATTTCTTCTCAATCCTTTAGACAGGCCTAAGACATGCAGTTTACAGCTACAACATTGTACGAAATGCAGAAGATTGTAAAATTTTAATGAGGCATTGACACAGATTTTCCCGTTACGAAAGTAGGTAGGTGCCACCGTGCCATAGGTGTTTGTACGACGCAGATGCGCATTACTTTTAAAGCACCATCTACATTACCACGGGTCTCTGTCTCCGGGACAGAGACAGGCAGTCGCAACGTTATTCATTTTATTTTATTAGGTAAGGTTCACCAACGTGAGTTACACAAAATAATGTTACATAGTATTTATAATGAAATTATAAAAAGGAATGTGTACTCTTATTTCCAGGTAACCACACCATGCGTTATAAACTATAATAGGCCTTGAGCAATTTTGGGTTGTCCCAAAATTGCTCAAGGCCTATTCCTTCCCTCCCTCACACTCCTTTGTATTTTACTTGCGAAAATACCAGTATTGTTTCCTTTTATACTATTTTTATTTTTAATGCACTAACCCGTGCTAAGGACAAATTTAAAAACCTATTTAGAGGCTAAAAATTTCACCCATGCCGGGATTCGAACCGCTCGCTCTATCGGTTACTCTTTCGTTCTCTTGGCCTCTTTTTCTTTTCCTTGTACGTGAAACGGAGCAATTACAATTGGTAGAGCGCTGGCACGGATAGCCAGAGGTTGCGGGTTCGAATCCCGGCATGGGTGAAATTTTTAGCCTCTAAATAGGTTTTTAAAATTGTTTCCTTTTACCAACCAGTACCATTAGTTACTGTACCAGTAGTAGTTAATGCTCAGCAGTTGGGTTGTTTTTTATATTTATTTCAGTTTTTTTAAAAGATGAATCGAGGTGTCTGCGTCGAATTTCATAAAACTGCAATTCAAGGTTTTGTCGTAGTAAACCATGAATTATATTTCTATATTGTGTTGTAATGTGGATAGCCCTAACAGTTTTATGTTCGACCTCTGGTATTTGATAGATCATGTCAGTGGGATCTTAAACCAAAGTCTAGATTTTAGACATTGGTTTCCGTTAATTTTTTTGTCCCATTAAATTACTTTTTACCTGACTGCGTCAGAGTCCTAAAGGAGGGTCTGTATGTATCTATATGGCTATGTCCGATTATATGCTCCTTTATAACTCTTAACCAATCTTAAAAAATATATTTAGAGGCTAAACATTCCACCCAAGCCGGGACCCGAACCTGCGACCTCTAGCTAACCGTGCCAGCTCTCTCCCTACTGAGCGTTGTCCTAAAATTGTACTGGTTAAAATTTGTAAATAAATTGTTAATAGCACGGGTTAGTGCATTAAAAAGAATATAATTTTTAACCAATCGTCTGATTTTTACAATTAATATCTCAATCTATTCATTATAACTGGGCCTATACTCACTGAGCCCGTACGTCTGGCGCACCCTATGGGCAACAATCAGCGAGTTCCTAACGCTGATTGGCAAATCCTTTCATTACGATGGCTTGCCATCGGCATGGCGCTGGTGGTATGGATTTCATTAAATCGTTATTAATGTAACAAAATCGTTTTGTATGTAGCCTATAAACGTCCTAAGGCTGGGAACAGGCCTTCTCTTGGAGAGAGAGTATGGACTTAGTTACCACGCGTGCCCACCGCGGATTGGCAATTTCAAGCCAATCCGCGGTATTTGAACACCGCAGACTTCAGGTTTCCTCACGATGTTTTCCCAGTGGTATTGCTGCTATAACTTCGCATAAGTAACAAAACGTATAATTTAATAAAATATACAACTTGATCCACGTCGCGTTATGTTCTTTTGTTCGACGAGTATCTTAAAAAGGAATTTTCTGTTTCGATATCAACCCTTGTATGTCCCCCCTGCTGCTGCACACTGTCCCCCGGCATCGCATGAAGGGACCCGTTTATTTTCTGTTCATTTTGTTTTAATTCTTCCCTACTCGCGAGTTAGATGGCGCTGAACTTTATAATTTACTGCAAGGAGCGGAACGTAACATTATCATTTATTACTAGCTGACCTCCGACGACCATTTCTCAGACCTAACAAATATACACAAAAAAAATCATAATAATCGGCCGTTTAGGAGTTCGTTAGTTAAGAAGTATTGAGATTTTTTTTATATTAGACTTCATTTGGATGTAATTTTGAGATTTTAGAATGAAACGACACTATGTCATTGCTACATCAAGTTATATCACATCGCATAATTATGTTGAAATTAAAAAACAACAAGGAATAGAAAAATATCGCATATCGCAACGCATGGCTACGTATTAGTCAATTCAGCACCATTCACAAATATCTTTCTTGAGAAAAAAAACTTGAGAAATTATATTTAGGTTGATGTTACTACTGTGTTGTAGTCTCAAATCGGACTCCACTTACGCTTACGTAGTGATTGAAAGACTTTTGGTGGCATATATTAATGATCGTTAATGGTCCATAGATAAGATTGCGGACCTCCATACATATGCTCGCGGAACATTGCTATAATAGTATCACTTTGTATGTCCCCACAGCTGCGGCACGGGTTTCTTTCTGCATCGCAGGAAGGTTAGGCCATGCTATAATGCTCTAACAGAATCGCGGCCCTGTGATCCAATTCTCATTTCATTAGCAAATAATTCGTATACGACTCTACAGTCTATTTATTCTTACTTGACCAATTTAGTAAACAAGATTCTACCCTTAAAGTGTGACTTTTTAGTCCAAAACTGCCATATTTCCATAAATGAAGTAACCTGGAACACTCTTTTAGACAACACGCTGCCAATTTTATTAACATAGTTCATGAATTTGCGAGAAAATGTCTAGTT
The DNA here is from genome assembly GCA_934045075.1 of Yponomeuta sedellus. Taxonomy (NCBI): domain Eukaryota; kingdom Metazoa; phylum Arthropoda; class Insecta; order Lepidoptera; family Yponomeutidae; genus Yponomeuta; species Yponomeuta sedellus. The sequence goes on along the minus strand of OW203734.1, from coordinate 20,941,696 downwards.
TAGGCATCTAATCTCAATTTTAAGGTTAGAATCTTGTTTACTAAATTGGATAAGTAAGAATAAATAGACTATAAAGGCATATGGCTTGAATTGTAAATGTCATGATTTTGCTTGATATATCTAATTTTATACGTAAATGTTATCGAACAAAGTAGGTAAATTTATAATGATAGTTGCATCAGCCACCACGTCATTGAAGAATTATTGATTGTGGGTATGTACACATTAAATTGACAAGCAAAAACATACTAAAAATATTGAAGGGTAGTGGGTAAAAAAAAGGGAAACCGAGTGGGGTTTGAAAGTGGCTTCACGTCGCACGCTAGTGGCGGGGAGCCATTGCGTTCCTGAATACGTTGCTGATCGGATCTCCTGAACAAACTTCATTATTATACATAAACAGACGCATGGTAATTACCTTGCGATATTATGACACCTAAAAGCGAGCGAAATTTACTAGCGAATTAGCGCATATGACTTTGTGAAAATAGACGAAACTGTATTTTATGCGACGAATGTCTTATCCTTCGAATATTTTGCGTCTACGCTTTCAATTCGCATGGTCGAGAATATGCTCCCTGATAGCCAATTCTCACTTCATTAGCAAAAAATTCGTATACGACTCTAAGACATATGACTTAAATTCTACATACAAAGTAGAGCGATAGCCAACATTTGTATTCTGAACGCCATGCTACAAAGTTATTCAAATTCAAATTCAAATAATTTTATTTCAACGTAAAGAATTTACATTCTGTTTGCTGAATGTCAATGTACAATGTAAAGTGTAAGCCGCCGCCTTCGGGCCGTATTGTATTCGATTCGTATTATTTTCGATTACATTGAATTCGAATGAGAAAAAAAATGTCTGATGACTCTGTCGAGTAACCTTATCTTATTTTTAGGCGACAAATGTCTAATTCTCACTTCACTAGCAAATAATTCGTATACGACTCTAAGACATATGACTTAAATTCTACATACAAAGTGGAGCGATAGCCAACATTTGTATTCTGAACGCCATGCTACATTGAATTCGAATGAGAAAACAAATGTCTGATGACTCTGTCGAGTAACCTTATCTTATTTTTAGGCGACAAATGTCTAATCCTTCAAATATTTTGCGTCTACGCTTTCAATTCGCATGGGCGAGAATCGGCTCCCGGGTCTCGAAATATTAGAAGTAGATAAGTACATGCACTAGAGTTAGATAGTTCCGTCATAGGTAGTTATGGACCATTGTTTATTTTTTGCTAGTAACATTAACACATGCATGCCACGAATAACATGACATATGAATTTTTGTTAGACATGTCTTACGATTTCAAGCTCTGAGGTAGTTGAACGCCTCAGAATTTCAGGTTTCCTCACGATGTTTTGCCTAACCGTTAGCGAAACGCTACCTCAGCTTGACGGTGGGCGCGATCGATCGATCGATATCAACCCTTTATATGTCCCCACTGTTGGGGCACGGGTCTTTTCCTGTATGGTAGGAAGGTTAGGCCATACTCCACCACGGGGGCCTGTCCGGGTTGTTGGAGGATTGTAAGACAGTGGCGGGCCTTACTGTCAGAAGTCATGAAGCCGCCTATAAGGCCTCTGACATGGCTTAACGACTGCCACTACATGACAGCCGGCACCAACGGCTTAACGTGCCTTGCGAAGCACGGAAGCGCTCGGAAAAAATGCCACTAGCGGTAGACACGAGATGGTCACCCATCCAGTACCTGACCGCACCGGTTGTTGCTTAACCCGAGTGATTGATTCCAACCACGCTAAGCCACGAGCGCCGAGCGCTTCGGTGACGCACGACGGTGGGCGCGCGTGATAATAAAGCCCAATCTCTCTCTTTCTAAGAGAAGGCTTGCGTCTTGCAGTGGGACGTACCTACCTATTACAGGCTTCATAGAAAAGTCTTTCAAATCTAAAATAGGTAGCGGGATATTTATAGAACTAAAGAAAATTCTGTAGTTCCTAAGGAAGAGTTTCAAATGGGTAGTTAGTTATTAGACCTGCGATTTCCGCACTTAGCCTCATAGTTGGGCTATTTATGCAGTGGCTCGCCTGTTAGGTAACAGGATCGAGTATCTAACTACCTCAGACACTAGGGTTTCCTCACGATGAAGCGACAACCGGTAACCGTTGGAGTAAACGTGTTCTTGAGTGGAGACCGTGACTCGGCAAACGTAGTGTAGGTCGCCCTCCGACCAAACCTCCTATTACGTAACACTCCACTCTATCGTGTGAAGCATTTAGAAGACTCCTCAAAAAATGACATCCATCAAAAAATGTATACATTTGACAGCCGGAGTAGCTTAAAAAAGTAAAAATCAACGTCACTCAACTCAGTGGATACTTACGTAATAATGCCCAAGTGGGATGACGATCTGCGAAAAACTGCCGGCAGATGCTGGATGCGGCAAGCTAAAGACAGAGCGCTATGGCGCTCATTAGGGGAGGGTTATGTCCAGCAGTGGACTACATAATATAGCCTGATGAACAAGAAGAGTGCTAAAGCGAGATATTGCTACTGTTAATTTAAAAATGTTAAAAATGTAACTTAAAAAACATAGACCTTGTAGGTACTTGTTTCGAAAGATTCGAAACCAAGACCTCCCGAATGCGAGGCCGACGAGATCTACTGCTCTGATCTGAGATCTACTACAGTGCAACTACCGTTTATATATAGTTAGTTAGTGAGACCTGAGATTTCCGCACTTATAGCCTCATAGTTGGGCCATTGTACGTAGCAAGCTCTGAGGTTCTTTAATACTTTAAACACTAGGGTTTCCTTACGATGTTTTCCTTCACGTCAGCGACCTTGCTAGGTACTATAATTTCACAAATGTAAATAACTTAGAAAACAAAGTCATTGGTACATTGGGTTCGAACCCAGGACCTCCCGATTTAGAAGCCGGCGCCGCCGCCGCTTCGCTCCCACTGCTCATAATATAAGTATTGAAATATATTGAGGGTTAGAATCGACAGTTCCTTAAATAAAACGCTGTTAAGAGTGTTTTAGTGGAATCGAGTTTTTTATATACATAAGGCCATTTATGTATGTTGACTTTAGGACTTCTCTTATCGCAAAAGCACAATAATTCAAGATTGTCAGTGCAAAGATCACTTTGAAGTAGTATGCACTTTGCAGCCGTGGGTGGTGACCCACGGCTGCAAAGTGCATACTAACTACGGCTGACTAAAAAAATATATTGGTTTAGTATTTTCTTAGGTTAACACGAGCAGTAGACATAATTAAAACTGTTTTTATACGGATTTTTGCTGGTTCATTACATTTTTTACAATTTTCCAACGTTTCGGCACTTTTTCAGGTGCCGTGGTCCCGGATGACACTGACATCCGGGACATCCGGGACCACGGCACCTGAAAAAGTGCCGAAACGTTGGAAAATTGTAAAAAATGTAATAAACCAGCATAAATCCGTATAAAAACAGTTTTAATTATGTCTACTGCTCGTGTTAACCTTAGAAAATACTAAACCAATATATTTTTTGGTTATAAATCCGTATAAAACAGTTTTAATTATATATTGGTTTGATTTCAGTAAACATATTGTACCGAACATTGCTCAGTTATCATTCATCATCATCATCATCAACCCATTACGTCCCATTACGTCCGACGAAGGTATAGGCCATACTCCACCACGGGGGCCAAGTCCGGATTGGTGGAGGCTTCCATGGCTAGTGGCTGGTCTTACTGTCAGAAGTTTTCAAGCCACCCTAAGGCCTTAAACAGTTATCATTGTTATACTATTTTAATTTTTAATGCACTAACCCGTGCTAAGGACAAATTTAAAAACCTATTTAGAGGCTAAAAATTTCGCCCACGCCGGGATTCGAACCCGCAACCTCTGGCTATCCGTGCCAGCGCTGTACGTAATACAGAGAATAGTGTAAAGAGGTTCGAAATTTCACTGATGCCGGTGAGTCGCCCATTGGCTCAATTGGTAGAGCGCTGGCAGGGATAGCCAGAGGTTGCGGGTTCGAATCCCGGCATGGGTGAAATTCTTAGCCTCTAAATAGGTTTTTTAAGTTATCATTGTTTTTTGTTATTTGTGCTGTTAATATTTGCAAGCTAAACGCGTACGTCCGTTGCGCAAAAAGGTTAATCCGCATCCATACTTGCGTATTGAAGCGATTTAATGCGTGTGTAACATCGCCAACATCAACATTTCGGACATTCTTTGCCTTCTAACTAGGTTTGTTGTTGCCAGGCCGTCGCTAGGTATTGTTGCAAAGACTGAGGTTGGAATTTATTTGTCCATTTTTTCTCCAAAATGATCTAGATTTTGTAATAGACATCTAGTTTGACTTGTAACGTTCATTAAGTCGCAGTTTTTGTGCTACTTCGAATGTAACATTTTGGATTTGATTGCTAGGCAGTGTCTGTTAGCTTTTAGAATATAGGTACCTCGGGTTTTATAGAAGGCCTCGGTTTTCGCCAATTTTCGCCGGTTTTCGTACTGACGATCGAGTTCTGATTTCAAATTAAGTGTCATATTAGTTCCGATTTCGAAATTAAGTGTCATATTAGTTCCGATATTTCTATTACACGAATATATCCGATTCTATCCGATAGTAGCCGAGGTATATTCTCTACAAGCTAACAAACTATAGCTAAGTTTCAGCACCGTAAATTTACGTAGTCTATATACGTCCCACTGCAGGGCACAAGCCTTCTCTCAGAAAGATTGAGAGTATGGGTTTACTTAGCACGCGTGCCCACTGCCCACCACGGATTGGCAATTTCTAGCGCCGAGGTTTTTGAACACCTCAGACGCTCAGGTTTCCTCGCGATGTTTTCCTTCACTGTTAGCGATTGGTATTGCTACTATAAGTTTACAAATGTATATAACTAACCAAACAACAGTCATTGGCACATGCCGGGATTCGAGCCCACAATCACCGAAATTGAGAATCAGCCGTTCTACCACTCCGCTGCCTCAGCTCTAAGCAGGCTTTATTAGGGGCCCATAGAACTACGTACAGAACTAAAGTTTCAAAGTGATGCACCGCGACTCAATCTGTAGCACTTAGCGTAGCAGAGGGCCAGTTTATGAATTGAGAATTTCACTAAGTACGTAAATAGTAAGCGTGTTCTCGAGTGGAGACCGCGACGCGGCAAACTTAGTGTAGGACGCCCTCCGACCAGGTGGGATGACGATCTGCGAAAAACTGCCGGCAGATGCTGGATGCGGCAAGTTGAAGACAGGGCGCTATGACGCTCATTAGGGGAGGGCTATGTTCAGCAGTAGACTACATAATATTGCCTGAAGAAGAAAAATAGTAAACTGGAGTACTGTATGTACCTACGTCACTTCGAATTTCCCAGAAAAAAGAGTATAGAGTGACACTTAAGTATTTACTTAAAGAATTCTCAGTTCAGGAACCGGCTCAATGTCTGCATGTTAATCTGTGGGTTAATCGACATTGCAAGGTACATGGAATTGTCATAGTAAACTACTGAATCGTAATTTTTAGCCTCTAAATAGGTTTTTTAAATACTGAATCGTAGTTTCAACTTGGCCCAAGTAGCCAACAGTACCGCAGCGACTTTTTGCCTCTACAACGATTCATTGGTAAATCTGTTACCGGCCACAGTTCTGCTCCGGTGGCCGTCGTGGTCGAATGGTCTGTGTCAACATGTCGCGCTGACATACTGCTTTGAAAGAACTCAGTTTCATTAAGCTGCAATAAGTAATTAATAACGAACTAATAACTAACAGTATAAGGATCCGCGTGGGATAAGTTTGGGTAGAATCAGGTTAGTGTCTTTTTGAAAGTTTGTAATACGAATCAACAAAATAAAGTGTCATGAAACCATGAAACAGACAAAGATGGTTGTGTATAAGGAAAAATAATCTTTTGCCGTCTGGTTGCGAAACATAACCATTAGGATGCCTAGTTGCGGCTAAGGAAAAAGTTTTCTTGATTCGCAACTGGTTGCGAACAAGGAATAAACATTCTTGTTTCGCAGCTAGTTACGAAACGCAGTTGCGAAAACGGCCGGAGGGTTTGCGGACACGTAAGAGCAATTTTGATTTTTATTACTTATTGATTCTTTGTGGCCGAAATTATAGTAGCACAACGCCACTCGCTCACGGTGAAGGAAAAACATCGTGAGGAAACCTGAGTGTCTGATGTGTTGAACAACCGCAGCGCTCAAAATTGCCAATCTGCGGTGGGCACGCGTAGCAACCTGAGTGTCTGAGTGCTTAGTGCGAGTTTGACAGATCCAATCGAATAACTTTACTACCGCGATAATCGAGCATTGAGTAGTGAGTATGAGTAAGTTAACCGTTCGAACTGGTTAACTTACTCATACTCACTGTCGCTGTCACAGTACAACTCGCACTCGCGTTTATTCGTGTTTTGGCTGGTAAACGTGTTCACTTCTCAACCTAAACCATTACAACTCGCACTCAGCAATTTTAATTTCCATACTTGTCGCTAGCTGGCGCTTCCTCGATGCCTTAGAAATATGTGTTTACGTTAACGCGATCGAGTAGTTAAAAAACTCGCACTAAGCACTCTAAGATGTTTAAAAACCTCAGAGCTTGCAATTGCCAATCCGCGGTGGGCACGCGTGGCAATTAAGCCCACACTCTATCTTTCTGAGAGAAGGCCGTTGCCCTGCAGTGGAGCGATATAGGCTACATCAAAACCAAACACATTTTTGGTATTAATAGAGGATGTATTCTTTTTTCTTATTTAGCACCTTAAATCAGCGTGCATGCGTGCAACGACTAAGCAATAGAGGTTTATCGTTGCCTCTGCAGGGCCGCAATCAAATCAACATGATATTTTCCAGTTTGCTTGTCACCTAGTTAAACTTATGACGTTAATTAGGAGTTAAACTAGGAATAGGTATCCACTTCAAAATCCAGATCATTTTGGAGAAAAAAAATGAACAACAAAACTCCAGTAACAGAGTTTACGTAACCATTCTAAAACCTAGAACTAGTCTTTGATTCCAGGCATAATTCGTCGTCTAAATAATATTTAAAAACCTATTAAGTGGCTAAAAATTCCACCCATGCCAGGTTTCAAACCCGCGACCTCTGGCTATCCGTGCCAGCGCTCTTTCCAACTGAGCTAAAGGGTGACGCACCGGCATCAGTAGAATTTCGAACCTCTTTACACTTAGCTCAGTTGGAAAGAGCGCTGGCACGGATAGCCAGAGGTCGCGGGTTTGAAACCTGGCATGGGTGGAATTTTTAGCCACTTAATAGGTTTTTAAATTTGTCCCTAGCACGGGTTAGTGCATTAAAATTAAAAATAGTGTAATCGTGAGGAAACCTCACGATGTTTTTTCCCTAACAGTTAGCGAAACGCTACCTCAGCTCGACGGTGGGCGCAATCGATCGATCGATATCAACGCTTTATATGTCCCCACTGTTGGGGCACGGGTCTCTTCCTGTATGGTAGGAAGGTTAGACCATACTCCACTACGGGAGCCAATTCCAGGTTGGTGGTGTATTGTAAGACAGTGGCGGGCGTTACTGTCAGAAGTTATAAAGCCGCCCATAAGGCCTCTGACATGGCGGCACCAACGTCTTAACGTGCCTTGCGAAGCACGGAAGCGCTCGGAAATAATGCCACTAGCGGTAGTCACGAGACAGTCACCCATCCTACACCTGACCGCGCCTGTTGTTGGTTAACTCGAGTGATTGATTCCAATAACTCGGTTCGGCTAGGCCAAGAGCGCTGAGCGCTTCAATCTCGCGCACCAAATCCTGAACTATATTCTAATAGTCTAACTGTCAAATTTTCTCACAGTGTTGTAAAGAGCAGATGTTATGAAGAGGCAGGAGGCGAATAGAGATTGAAGGGTTCTGGAAGGCTTTTTAAATGGACATGGACAATTTTCAGGCGCTGACCTACCTATAACTGATTGCGGCTATCTACATGAATTAATACTATGAATCCATAACTGAAGGCCAGGTTTATTATCATAAAACCCTTATTATATTACCAATTACAATATTATGCGATCTATTCTTTCTATACAACGCCATCTATAGACCTATCAAAGAGACAAATATGGCTGCAACAACAATATTTACAGCCTTACTAATAAACTTGGTCTAAGTATTGTATAACTGTGCAGTGTTTTGTCTCTTTCCTTCCAACTGAAAATTACATTCAAATGACGTGAACAATACACTGTGTAACTATACCAGGCTTATACGGTGTTTATTAGTAAGAGCCTAAGTGGTTAAAAAGGAGACGTGCAGTTCATTCAGCCGCCGTTTCTGTGCTACTTTCAATAAAACATTTTTGAATTTGAACATGTGTTAAAAAGTTAGTAAACAAGCTACTAGTCCGTAGTTCATTCACCCGAGATTAGCAGCATATAAAAAAAGAAATCTACATGGTGGACTTTCTCTTAATCACCGCCAAAACTAGAGCTATTTTTTTACATTACGCCATCTTATAACAGTGTACTACGAATAACATTCGTAGTACACTGTTTTACATATTATTACATATTATGTATTTTTAAATTGTTAAAACACGTGGTTCTACTTTAAACGAATGTAATAGGTACCTAGCTTTTAAGATAATATTATGTAATTAGGTACGATTAAATAGTGGAAACGCTCGTGGCCTAGTGAAATCGAGTGATTGGAATCAGTAGTTACTGATTCCAAGTTACTGGTTTAAGCAACAACAGGCGTGGTCAGCTGCTGGATGGGTGACCATGCTGTGACTACGTCTAGTGACATTTATTGCCGAGCGCCTCCGTACATCGCAAGGCACGTGCGGTGCCGACTGTTATCGTCTTATGGGCGGATTGATTACTTCTACAGTAAGACCCGCCACTGTCTTACAATCCTCCACCAAACCGGACTTGACCTCCGTGGTGGAGTATGGCCTAACCTTCTTACGATGCAGGAGGAGTCCTATTTCAAAATCTAGATAATTTTCGTCCCATTTCAAAATCTAGATCAGGGAGTGGCATTCTCAGTAGAATTTCACAAATGTACATAACTTAGAAAACAAAGTAATTAGTACATTCCGGGATTAAAACCCACGACCTCGTGATTGTGAAACCGGCTTTCATTATCTGTTACGAGATTTTTATTAGTATTATTTATTTATAAAAACCTATTTAGAGGCTAAAAATTCCACCCATGCCGATAAATAGGTTTTTAAAATTGTCCTTAGCACGGGTTAGGGCATTAAAAAAGAAAATTGTAGGTAATTTATTTATTCCAAAAACTTAGAAAACAAAGTATGTATTAGTATTTGTATAATTATTTAAATATATGCTGGAACAATGCCCGAGATAAAAGTAATCCAACTGCTAGCGAACCAGTTCATATCTTTGCAATTACATTATACAAATATTTCTCTGTAAGAATTCGTTTCTTTTACATTTGTTTGTGCTTTTACCAACTAAAGAAAACACCCATTCCCATGTTACAAAACTGTCATCTTCACACCCAGTCTCTTAGATTGTCTTATCATCCGTGGCTAACCTACTTCTTGTTCTTCAGGCTATACTATGTAGTCCACTGCTGAACATAGCCCTCCCCTAATGAGCGCCATAGCGCCCTGTCTTCAGCTTGCCGCATCCAGCCTTCTTACCTTGATTTTAATCAAATTCTAGACACGCAATTACTCTACAATTATTATTAATCCGAAATGGCATTACATAGAGAGGGAGGTCGTCGAAAATGACTTCCAAAATGTAGTTCAAGGATGTCATAGTTGCATAGTTTAAAAGTTTCGCAACTTATTCGACCGTAAGTGGTGAGGAATATTTTGTTAGCGCGATCTTGAAGGTGGCAACATTAGGAGCTTACAAACCGTTGTAATAAAAAAAAGTTTATCCTATAAATATAAAAGTTTTAATTCTAGAAAGAATGAACAATTTTATTTACTTTATTTTTGCGAAAAGAAGATTGTTGTTGAGTTGATTGTAAAAATGAAATGAAATTAAAATTTGTTTGTACCGAAATAATTACATGAATAGTGTGTTACAAGCTTACAACTTAAGGCGTTTGGGGCGCTAACTAACGCCACCAATGAAAAAAAAATCATAACTCGTTTTACAATACGTTTTTATCTAAAAGTGGACATGAGAAATCTCAACAACTTTACTGTGATAACCATTTTTAGAACTAACAGTCTAGGACGAATAGCATCAATAGATTAAAACTTTCATCGATTTCCGCTAAAAACGGTCGTTTTTGGCTTTGGTTAAGATTTCTCATTTACACTTTTAAATAAAAACGTATTATATATAACACAAGTTATGATTTTTTTTTCATTGGCGGCGCTAGTTAGCACTCCCAAGCACCTTAAGTAACTAAATGTTTTCAAAACTGTATCGTCAATAGTTGCCAGAGCTAGCAAGCAAAGCTACCCTTTATTGTAGACAAAACATAATTATTATCTTTGTATATGTGTATGTTTATAATTATTGTACATATACAGTTTAATTGTAAAAAAAAGATATTTGACAATAAAATATCACTTCATTGTTTGAGACTACCCCCCACCTTCTCCACGTAACCTGTTGGTTGGCTTGAATAAAATACTATTTAGTATTAAGCCCGCCAATTGTAGAATCTTTACAGGTACAATAAAGAATTTAGTAAATACATAATAAATGAATAAAACTCTCCTAAATATGAAGCAAACATTGTAGTATCATTATTTCTCGCAAGTTCCTTACCACAGCACCATTATCGGCCCAGTATATATAATTATGAGCTATAAATAAATAAACAGTAAATAACCATTCGAGCGAGGCGAGCTGTCGCTCCTTTACATCACTCTACAATTGACTGTTAATTTATGTGTTGATTGATTAACGATTGACTCATTTAAGCTCAAATTACGAAGTAAACAATCGTGTTCGTAAATTGTAGAAGTACAGAAGATTGTGAGTATAGGAATCGATTTTACTTTTTAGGCAGGTACCTACTCTAACACCCGTATTCCAAGACGTTCCTTAGAGTCTCCTCGACTCAATACTCAACGGAGGTGGAGTTGAGGAGAGGTGGAGGCATTTCCTTGAGCTAGTATCACTAGTCAGTATTTGGAGTGTACTCGAGTGAGAATTTGGTTTTTTATGTTTGCACTGGCGATGTCACTGCTAAGTTTTGATAGGCAGTAGTTTTTCTTTCTCGAGGAGGCTTTAAGGTAGGTAAGGTAGGTTGCTCGATTGCGGAAGGCCTGTGACCCGTGTGGCATGTATATGTAGGCAACATAAATAAAATAGTTGTATATTAAACGGGTCGTAGTGAGTGTTGTGTGTCGGCCAGCTGCGAAAAATTAATAGTAGCTACCCACACGGAAAAAAAGGAATGCTTAATCGAAGAATATGAATATTCTCAGACATATTGTTTTAATTGAAGTAAATATTATTTTGACTTAAGTAAATATTCTCAAGCCAAGAAACAGTGTTTACTTGATTAAAGAATAATATTATCTTCCTTTTTATTCTTGACTGAAGAAATATATTTTTAATTGAAGATTAACTAATCTCAATTGAAGAATATCACTATTTCTTGACAGTAAACAATAAAAATATTAAACCAAAATAGAAATCTCTTCATTCAAGACGATATTATCTTAAATAAAGAAAAAAAATACTTCCCTTAAAACACTAACAATTGAATCGAATTAAGAAATATAAATTCTTATCTTGAGAAAGTTTTCTCGATACAAAAACATTATCGTCTCGTTTTGATTGACTTTCCTTATTCTTGAAGGAAGACTATGAGAATATTTTAGTTCAAGAAAGCTTGCTTAGTTCTAAGAAAACACTTTTTTTGGTTCAAAACATATCGTTTATTTTTGGCATAAGAATCACAGTATCTTCATAAAAGAATATTAATATATTGATCTAAAACTCAATGAATTTTAAATCAAGATTTCATATTTTCTAAAGAGAAGACAGCATTGTTTCGCATAAAAAGAATTTATATTCTCCCATCAAGAAATTCAGATAACTTCCGACCAAATTATATTATTCTTGATTTGTTATTCTTGACTTGAGATTTTTTGTTTCAACAAAAGAAAAAGTTTTTGTTTTAATTTTAAAAATACATTTGTCTTTACTGAAAATAAAGGTATATTCTTGACCAAGAAATTATTTACTTGCGTCCATAAAATACATATTGTTGAGCAGAAATTACCATACACTTGGTTAGAGTTTTTTTTATCTTATTCTCAAGCTTTTAGGTGTTTTAAACCAAGGCTATATATTTTATCAATGCACCACAATACTATTTTGCATGTCAAGAATATATATTTTTCCATCAATAAATTACCAATACTTGGTACCAAAATAAATTATTCTTGAATATTCTTGACTTGAGAATATTCGTTTTGATTGGAGACTAAGGGTTTTTATTTAAAGAATAATGTTTCTCTTCACTGAACAAATATACATATTTTGAACCGAGACATTATTTTCTAGAGTCAAAAAAATCACCATATTGTACCTATAGCCGAAATAACTAATTATTCTTCGCTAGATAGTTTTCATATTTTGGACGCAAGCTTTAGAAACGTTTCAAACCAAGACCACATTTTTTTGATGTAACACAATATTATCTTACGTTGCAAATATATATTATTTTCCATCAAGAAACTCCCATTACTTTTTACCGAAATAGATTATCCTTGACTTGAGAATGAAGTTTCAAAGAAGAAGGGTTATTTTACTTTAAAATGCGTTATCTCTTCACTGAAAGAACTGATTTTTAACCAATACATTTCTTTTGTTAAAGAAAATCTTTGTGTTCAGCCAAAATTACTACCTACCTACTTATATTCTTCGTTGAATAACTTTCACATCTTGTTTTCAAGCATCATGGTGTTTCAAACCCACACTTAATAGCGGCCGGTGTTCGCGTAGCGTTCGTTAGTAAAATCAAAAATATAAGACAGAAAGGTCATACCTACCTATTTATATTTAGTAAATCGAATGCGATTCTATAATGTGCACCTTTAAACTAAGGTGCACTTATAGTTTTTCATACGATCGTTTCGGAAGGTAGGTTAGAATTTTAAGGACAAAAATGCACTCATTGGTGCCTTTTTGATATCATATTTAATTTTAGGGTATTATTAATAAAACTTATTACTACATTTATATTTAAATTGTCTCTTCAAAAGACAGCCCAGTAAAAAACAAATTTACAAACACAGGCGTAACTCTAAAAACCCGGCCAAGTGCGAGGCGGACTCGCGCACGAAGGGCTCTGTACCATTATCTATGAAAACGGCAAAAAAATCATGTTTGTTGTATGGGAGCCCCCGTTAGATATTTATTTTATTTCAATTATTTAGATATTTTTAAAGTACATAATATAGCTCAATATTCTATGAATATTTTTTATCGTCTACCTGTTGCCGTTATCAATATTGAGCAAAAAAATAGATATTTGTTGTGCGAGAGCCCCCCTTAAATGTTTACTTTATACCGTTTTTTAATATTTGGTGTTATAGATGATGTATTTCTGTAGCCGCTATAACAAGGCAACATAAGTACCTACATCATCTGTTGTCGTTGTATCATGTAGTTTCGATAATTATTATTTTTTTACGAAGTAATTTCGTTACGTAGTATTAGTGTCGTGAAATCGTCAGTATCGCAGTAACCATGTTACATCGGCATCAAAGCTATATTCTTCTGTATTCAATTTAGTTTTTAAAGAGATGCTTCTTTATAGACTTAAAAAAAGACTACGTATCAAGAAAAAAATACGTTGGTAGAGGCGACAATAGCTTCACGACGCATCTACATTATGAAATTATTTGCATGACACTAACTTCACCAAAAAAATCGCGCAGGACACGAAATTCTTAAGCTGTCGCGAAATTAATGCATGCATTACAAAAGTCCTAAATTAGACGTGAACATATCGATAAAACTCATATCACGACATTAATTTTCATGCCACAAATACGTAATATAAAATCGGCTTTACGGTTCATGAGATACAGCCTGGTGACAGACGGACAAACGGACAGCGGAGTCTCAGTGATAGGGTCCGTTCCGGGTCCTTTGGGTACGGAACCCTAAAAATATACATAGGTACACTTGTTAAGGAATGGGGAAATAACACCAAAAATGAACTTTGCAGCCCCTGTAGGTACTTGATAAGAACAAAATATTCCTACAACATCTTTCTTCTAGCTTCATCTAATCTAATTAAATACCTATAACTATAAAATTCTTGTATCAGTTGTATCACAGTGTTAGGTTCTAGGTACTCGGCCGAAAAGACCTGACCGATTTTGACGAATTTTTATAGGTAGGTAACTATGTATATTCGGTACGTTTGAGAATTAGGTCGTTATGTATCTATTTTGTATATACCCTAAGTGATAATAAGGGCGTGGTCCTCCCAATTTTTTTTTCTTAATATAATTACTAGGTACCTACCTAGTTACCTAGGTACAAATAATTTATAAGGCGAAACAACGTTTGCCGGGTCACCTAGTAGGTATAAAAAGTCAGTTATGTAGGTATATAGAAATAAGATTTTCGCCTTTCCTGCAAAGTGCTTTTCCTGTTTAGATCTAATTAATTGTGCTATAGGTATTAAGCACCTACTTACAGACCTAAGGCAAGCTAAACAAAACACTATCAGTTAAATTCGGTTACTAGACCACCAAGATTCATAGTTTTGACTTCACGTCACTTAAAATCTAATTCAAGAGTACCTATTTCACCTCAAGAAACATATTCTTCGACGTAAACAAAAATTTTTAAATAAGCCAAACGTGTCTGAACGTGTCTGCCTGCACTGCGCCTGTATGCATGCACTATAGACGGCGACGTACAGCGCTGACTAAAAGTGTTGCTAGTTTAAGACTCATCTCCCAGTGAAATGCGTATTTCGAGATGAATATGCCCATTATTTTGCCAAAAAAGAAACATTAGCGTAGCGAGGGATTCACATGGACGAGACGCAAATAACATTGCACATGTGCGAAATACATATCTGTTCATCTCAATTCAGCGAGGAAGGGCGCAAAAATAGTTAGAAATTTAAATTACGCTTTTACTCCAGCTGGTGAAGCTAATAGAAATTCTCTTTCCGAGCCTTTGAGATGAAAAACCTTTTTGTACAATTTGACAAAATAAAACTGAGTAAAAACGGGCTGAACTTTCTATTCTTGGGTTTCCGTAACTCAAAAGAAACAGAACCCTTATAACTTCGGAGGGAGGGTCGAGGTGGATAGACAGGATATACAGTACGTCGAAGAGTAGGTATACAATACTTGGGCCAGATAGTCTTCTTCGAATACAGGCAGAATAATGAAATCAATCATCATATCGAGATATCCTGGAAGAGCTTCTGGTCCATGAAACGGTTAATGAAGGGCAAGTTAGTACCTACTTGCCTGAAGCAAACCTTTTTAATTCTTGTGTATTACGCCCATCCTAGCCTACGACGGTGAAAAACCTGCTCTGAACGAACATCTGAAAACAAAGTTTAAGGTTTACCAATGGGCGATGGGGCGCAGCATTCTAGATGCAAGAAGGATTGACCGAATTAAAAACACCACGCTCGCTCGCTCCAGAACCAAAATGACTAATATTGGATCTGATGTGCCCGCAAAACTCAAGTGGAATTAGGCAGGCCGGGTGGATCTACTCGAATTGTCGCTAATTCGTCATTGTTGTCATTAATCTCTCACAGTTCTCAGCACAATAGAAAAGTACTAAGTATACAGTTATTATCGTTACAGTATATAAGAATGTCAGTCAACTCCAACTAATATAGAAATAAAAATATCTTTAACAACTGTTGCACTGACAACATATAAGTGTGACACTTCCAAGGACAATGACGCCGTTAATTTGAGTAGGCCACGTAATCCGTATGGGTCCAGACAGATGAGCGAAAATTGCCACGCGACGAATATTGCATAAATCTCGGAAACATAAGCAGCTAATAGTATTATTATTATTAGCTGTTCATAATACTTGCTATAGGTACACACAACAAAAAAAATCATACTGTGAGGGTGTTTTGGCACGCTTAATTGCAATAAACAGTAGGCACAGTCTTCAGCACATGAAATCTCTACAAGCGTTCATGTAAATAAGTAGATATTATTTAACAAATCTAGTGGTTGGCAAAGGAAAGAATATTTTGGGGTTTTTAGGGGTTGTTCTGACGATTGAAACTTACAATAGCAGTGAATTGAATTACTTTTTTTAGTCCTACAAGAAGATGACATTGAATGCAGCCGAGAACGACCGAACGACAACGTACGGCACACAGCTGATGGGCTTATGAATTCATCCATCAATCACAATTCGATTTTGAAACTTTTCTGATTTATAACTTGTAAGATTGTGCTATAAAGTACGATGCCGAAAGTGTAAAATAAAAGTACCAACAAAATTCTTTTTATTTCATGAGTGAAAAGTATTTGTTAACCTTTCACTTTTGTTCACATACCAATGAAATGGTATATAGATATAACAAATTCAAAAAAACAAAAATTTGAGGTTTTCAGGGGGATTTAAACATTTTCTTAGAGGATTTTTTCCGAAGGGGTTGGCAACACTATGGTCGTTGTTCCGCGCTGCGTTAGCGCCATTTCTTTTTTTCCGCGCACCCGCGCAGTGCATGCAGCGCATCACATGGATTTAATTTGCTCTCGTCCTATTGTAGTAAGAAAGTGAAAATGAACATAGAAAAATTGCTAACGTCATGGGAAGTGGACAAAGACATTCAATGATGGGTTGGTGGGTAAAGTTGGTAAGTTTTTCTTTTTCGTGGCCTTTTTTTGGTATTTTTTTATTCATAATGCGATACTAATCATATAGTCCGTTTTAGATACTCCCAGAGATGATGTTGTGTGATTAAAAAACAACACAGAACCTTGTGATGATGTTATCAAGAAGTGGAAAGCTACTCATGAACTCCGCCAATTGACACAGTATCTTTGACGCTGTAGAAGGATTTATCGCAAATTGGCCCATATTTATTTTACCATTAAACATGTCAGAAGCGATGTCTTGGTAAGATTTTTTTAATCTCCATTAATGAATGCGTCACTTTTGTCATATTAAACTTGACGTTTTCATATTAAATTTGACAACTTTACTGGATCAGATACTTTGTGGCATTATACAGACAACTCATTGGTTTTCTTTTTCAGATCCATTTAGACTTCGTGGCAATATATCCTGAAAAATCGAATACATTTTACCTATTTTGGGACGAATTTATGGAAAAAGTTAAGAATATTAAAAAACATCAAAATTCGAAAGAGGAGACAGTGGCGTTGGTCGAATATATTGACGGATTAACAAATACCGGTGAGTATATACATAACATTTAACGTTTACATACAGGCACATACATTGCTTCTGGCCCCACACTAGGATACCCTGTGTCGAGGGAACCAGAAACAGCGACGTTACAAACATGTAAACATCCTGGGTTTTTTTTGTCCCCAGCCGGGATTCGAACCCGGGACTTCTCGCATGGTAGGCAGACGCGCTAACCACTGCGCCACAGAGATCGTCGATACATTTTAATTATATTTTTAATTAGCCGATTTAGTGTTCCACTCCTGGGCGAAGGCCTCCTCTTTAGCTCTCAACTTCTCCCTGTCACCCCGGCAGAAAGTTTGCGAGGTCGTCCCGCCATATACCTAATTTAATTATAAATCGATTTAAAATTGTACTTTTCTCATAGGGGTGTAACTGTAAATTATTGCTCATTATGCCCTTTATAACCTGCATTAGATAATACGAGCAGAGTAGATAAAATATTTTTTTTTTGTGAAAATCGCCTAAAAAGTTACTAATATGGTTTAGCTTCTAACGTTTGCACTTGACGGGTCTGACGGGGGTTTCGCGGGGCGGGGCGGGAGAGTGCGCCCGCGCGCTCGCCGCCTGCGCCGCAATACCGGGGATTTAAGGTGATTTTCACTAAAAAATGTTTATATTTATTTTTCTTCAGTATCATATAAATAACCACCCCTGAGTCGGATTTAACTGTACAAATCAACACCCTGTAGAAACCAACTTTTAAATTTAGTTATCATCATCAACTCATTATATCCCCACCGAGGGGCGCGGGTCTCTTCCCTGAGGAAGGTATAGGCCATACATACTCCACCATGAGGCCTAGTATGGATTGGTTTTGGATTATCCAATATTTTCCTATTTCAATCCTCCAATCTTGAAATTAGAAAAAAATCGTAATAAATTAATTTAGTTATTATTATTTTAGATCACAACCTTGCATCGCAAATCGAGCTGCTGTGCCATTTGGTGCTGCCAAAGGGACGGTTGAATAAACGGGAAAAGTTTTCAATAAAGGAATGCAGTGAAAGTTTCATTGTCAATGTAAAGGTAAAAACCGAGTACCTACACATAGTTTTTATAGTTTTAATCAGCTTTTCTATATTTTTTTAAATGATTTTTGCGCTTGTATCTTAATACTTACCATGTTGAGTGAAACGGGCGTTTAAATGGTGACCTTTACTTTCTAGACACCTGGGGATGTACAAAAGAAAATTGACGAAATATTCACCACCGCATCAGGAAAACAAAAGGCCGTCCAGCCGTACATCATACATTGCACTTCCGACGAAGATTTCCACAGTAAATTTTACCTGATTATAGACAAGGTCAGGTACGTCTATAAATCTGCCTATAAGGCCTTTAATACAGTGTTTAATTTAGACAATAGGTATATGTTAAATTTTTATCGATAATAAATAAGTGTTGCCTACCATTAATCAATCTGTTTACTTTCATTCCTGTATGTATAGTATACCTACCATTAGCTGGAGTTTTTTTATGTGAGACGTTTCAACAAAGCTTGTTAATGTTAATTGGATAAGCATTTTTATGTAATCCTCTACATAAAAATGCTCATCAATGCCTTAGCAATAGTTAGCTTAAGAGTTGTTTGTTTTATGGGAATACCTACGTGTAAGAGGGTACAGTCTTGTAATGAGACAATATTCTTTTGGATGAAGTGTCATTGGGATAAACTTAAGCTAGAAAATATTGTCTCAGTATGAAGCATAAAAAATATCCTCTCAAAACGAATGTCTCTTTAGCTAAGAATAGTAGAAGCTTCTCCCAAGATAATATTCTCTTAGTAGGAAACAAACAAGTATTGTCCCAAAATGTATGTCTCTTCAGCTAAGAATATTAGTACCTTCTCCCAAGAAAATATTCTCTCAGTAGGAAACAAACAAGTCGTGTCCCAAAACGAACGGCTCTTCAGCTAAAAATAGTAGTACCTTCTCCCAAGAAAATATTCTCTCAGTAGGAAACATAAGACTCTTCTCTCAAAACAAATGTCTCTTCAGCTAAGAATAGTAGATGCTTCTACTAAGACAATATTGTCTTATTATGAAACAAATTTCTTTTCGGCTAAGAATAATAGTAAGAACATATTGTTTTAGTATGAAACAAAGAAGTTTTCTATCGAAACAAATTTCTCTTGATCTAAGAATGGTACAGTCTCCCTAGAAAATATTGTCTCAGTATGAAACAATGAATTGTTCCTACAAAACACATTTATTTTCAGCTAAGAATATTAGAGGCTTATCCTAAGAAAAAATTGTCTTAGTATGAAATACATTTCTCTTCGGCTAAGAATACTAAAGGCTTCTCCTAAGAAAATATAGTTTTAGTATGAAACAAAGAAGCCTTCTATCTAAAGAAATTTCTCTTGATCTAAGAATAGTACAGGCTCCTCCCAAGAAAGTATTGTCTCAGTATGAAACAAAGAAGTCTTCCTACAATATACATTTCTATTCAGCTAAGAATAGTAGCGGCTTATCCTAAGAAAATATTGACTTAGTACGAAATAAACGAGTCTTCTCTCAAAATAAATTTATTTTTAGCTAAAATAGTAGACGCTTCATCTAAGAAAATATTGTCTTAGCATAAAACATCGAGTCTCGCTGCAAGACAAATATGTTCTGTTTTAAGAATATTAGCAGTTTGAAGAATGAGTGAATGACTGAATGAATGACTGTTCGGAGACAGTTTTTCTTTAGCTAAAACAATGTATGGTCTTCAAAGAAAATATATCAAATTCTTGCTTATTCCTGAAACATTATATATTCTTTCATCAAGACATTAGTTTATTTCCGAAATAAAACTTAACTTTCTTGTTTCAAGAATGAGTGTTTTAGATGAAGACAACAAAACTGAGACAGTATTTTACTTCATTCAAGATAATATTGTTTCCGCCATATATGAATCACGGATTGTCTTGACCGATAGGATATTGTCTTAATCTAAGAAATCTTTTTTTTCCGTGCACAATAATTGACTATACTCGCCACTTCAGTCTACCCGAGACCACGGCAACTGTAACGCTGCCGAAACGGCGGGAAATAAGGTAATTAAGTTTTACCTTATAAATAATCATGATTAGACCCGTTTCATATGTAACTATGTATGAAAGTATCTGTACCTAATAGTGCCGAAAAATATCTTTGATCCACACTTCTGCGCCCACTGCATGCGATTCATAATAACAAGCCAGCAAGGTAATAATTGATGTATTATGGCCCATCAGTGTACACAAGCGGACAACCTGTATTTATCCTTTCGTTACAAAACTGAACAGATTGCCGAGAACCTGTGTCGGTGCCACCGACAGACAGATGCATGTGCAATTAATTGTACATTAGTTCGAACTGATGATTAACTCCCTTTTGCTGTTTTAGAACCAATAGGCCTTTCTGTATGACACAGGGCGGCGGTATCATCTACTTTACGAGGAGGAGGTCATTAGCCTTTACGTATATCACAATCAGAGTTACCGAAATACAGTGGAATCAGATTTCATACAAATGGTTAGCGAATGGAGATCTTCAACTTTTGGTGATGGCGAGAAAAAGCTCCTTCGTTAGTCTGTGTGCCTAGTACTTCAGTTCTATTAGGTCCGATGTTGGCTTGCGTTGTGGATCACAAATTATTCGAGTTGCAGATTCTACAACTCTTATCGTGAACGATATAAGTGCGATTATTAAACGAAACGATTTGAGGCCATCTTTGGCCTCAAATCGTTTCGTTTTTTTAATCTTTGTGTGTCGCCATCGCACAATGTTTTATTATCAGAAAATCCGCTATTTGAATCGAATCAAATTTGACGCGATAAATGAATATTTCCTATAGTATTTAACGTTAGAAACCGAAATATGATTTTGCTAAGTGCAGGATGGCTGCAAAATTTGCAAAGTGAAAAAATATTTTCCGTTTTTAATTCGGAACGGATTAAAAATAAAAATAGTATAATCATGTGGGTACAGCGATATCATTTCGATGTAAAACCTAATTACAAAGTAGGTACTCGGGGCTGCAAGTGATGCAAATTACTTCAGCCAGATGTCGCTGCCTGTGCGTAATACAGAGAATAGTGTAAAGAGGTTCCAAATTTCACTGATGCCGGTGAGTCGCCCATTAGCTCAGTTGGAAAGAGCGCTAGCACGGATAGCCAGAGGTCGCGGGTTCGAATTGTCCGGCAGGTTTTCAATATTGTCCTTAGCACGGGTTAGTGCATTAAAAATAAAAATAGTATAATCATTAACTCTTATGGTTCAATATACAAGACATTATTTTATATTATTAATTTATGATTGAAGTATTATATTTACTGCTCGTGAATATGATACTTCAATGAGGATTGAAGTATTATATTCACAGGACCGTGAGGAATGGCGCAATAAAAAGGAGGCCTATGCCCAGCAGTGGGTTGATGTGGGCTGATTATAGATAGATATAGATTTACTGCTTTAAAATAATTTGTGCCAAATGCCACTCTTAAATGATTTTTTTATGAAAGCTCCCCATTGTATTTTACAACATTGAAGCTCATTATATAGAAACATTAAACGACAGTGATATTGAACAAATACTCAGTAGAAACTGGTATTTATGGTTATTTACTCTCAGGCGGATAATTACTAAGTAAGAATCTTTAACAATCTCTCAACGATTCATGAAATAAGTCCATCACAAAAAAGTTATTTTCTTGAGATATACTTATATCGTTCTTTCGTCAAAAAAGAATGAAAGATACTGAATATAGTCCTGAGGCTCGTGAGTAAAATAGATTTAACGGTATGCAATCTATTTTAGCGAACGAAAACACCAATAAACGTATTTACACACATAAATACCCATTTCGGGTATTTACCCGGGTATTTACCCTGGAATATACCTTTCGGGTATATTCCCGCGACCCAACTCTGAGATGCTTCTATCCACTGAGCTACCATCGCTTCCTTTTGTAAAATACGTGTTATTTACCTACCGAAACCTACAACGCAGCGCTCCACCGCTATGTGTGTGCATTATCCGCGCGAGATGTTGATACACTACGATTGACATTTTTTCTCACGTTTCAGCTAAACATGCCGTTCATAGACATCGCGTTTCAAGCGGAGATCAGTAGCTATGAGGACGTCGACTTCCAGGAGTTGGCCCGGCGCAACTGCAATGAGAATCCGGATACTAGGGGGAAAGCCATCGAGGAGCTGAGGCGGATGATATATGGTGAGCGTAGAATAAGTGGGAAACCTTCTTTTTTTTTCATTGTTTAGTCTCTGTAGGATATATAATAATAAAGTAAGGCGGACATGCGCGAAAACTCTAGAATATTATTTAGAAGCTACAAGGAGACTTCTCTATTATCCCGTACTTTTTTGGGATATTAGCGAAAAGATGAAATCATCAGATAACATTGTATTATTCAACTAATCGCGAACACATACCTAATTGAAAAATTTTGCACTCGCATTTTGTCGATTCTAGAGGGTAGGTTGGCCACTACGGAGGCCGTCACTCGTAGCGTTCTCTATAGTGTTCACACGCCAAGCAAGACAGAAAACAATTGTGCGGCGAAATTTTCAATTCAATAAAATTTTTGGTAACATGACAGCTAGCCGATGCTAACTTTTGGTTCTCTTGTCGATCTGTGACCTGTCGAATAAGTATTAATTAACATGACAGAGAGCCATAAAGTTAGAGAATGCAGTCGCGGGACTCTATATATCTGATGTCTTGCTCTCAGATTTCTGTCGTATCAATAAAGTATAGGGAAGAACGGGTCATCGCGATCTTCCACTATAAAAGGAAATCTCCCGCCAGGCAGATCGTATGCCTGGGGACGGCCAACTGTTGGACCGCGGCTCCAACTCGGACCTTATATTTATGGAATGTCATGTGAAACACTTTGAATGCATGTTGGAGTTTGTAGTGCGCGCGCAAAGTTGACAATGTGCTCGCCACAAAGGAGATGTTAATTGACTAATCTAAGCTATCTTGCTATCTATGACAAATTGAACTTTTCGTGCTCTTGTTACTTGCACGGAAAGTTCCAGTTTTATTTAATCCGGCATACAAAATAGATTCTTATCAGTCCAATATCACGATAACATTGATTAATATGTAAGATCCGGACTACAAAATAGGAAATTAAACTAAGACGAATTACTTGGACTAGCATAGTACGGATTATTACATTTAATGAAGATTTGATCAAGCTCAAATTATAATTAGGAAGAAGTTAAAATAAATATAAATGATATTGGTTATTCTATAGTTTTATTTAGAGAAGTAATAAACTATAAATAAACCTGGCAGGTTTGCCACGAAAACTGCATTTTTTAATTTGTAAGTAACAACGATGATGACTTTTATAAGTCATTACGATCTTTCTATATGCGAATATACTAGGATTTTCGTAAATATCCGCTATATTCAACAGTGCTGCGACGTAGGTAAACAATACAAATGCGATCCCCCACTAACAATATAATAAGGATGGAATTCATAGAATCTTTGATTAAATATTAAGGATTTTCTGACATATTTTTTTGTTTTCCTAATTCCAGAACGTGGAGAATGCCGTCCAACGCGTATGGACGACGCTTATCTGATTAGATTTTTGAGATGCCGAAGATTCGTTCCAGCTTTGGCACATAGATTGGTTCGTACATTTTTTTAAATCTAGGAAACATCACTTAAGTTTATCAAATTGTCATATAATTGTAGCAATCGTTTGGAATAAAAATGTAGTTCTTACTAAATGTAGTTTTACCTTTTACTTAAAATGGGCCGCTGCACTGGAGTAGAGTAGCGAAGACTTTGTAATTGTTTTTAATACCTATAGGTACATTTTGTTAATTAGACCACGCATGGCTACCAAAATAGAGATAGGTTTTACTTTATGATATCCTGACCTAATTACTATACCTCAGGGCATCCTAGTTAGGACAAAAGATTGTATTGAGGAAGTTATATATTTTATTATGAAGTGCCTGGAAGATACTAGTTTTTCATGCATTTGTTTATATAATTAGATTAGTTTTGAAAATTCTTCATTGCACAATAAGCATATTTGTACAAAGGCGAGCTTAATACTAATGAGTATTTTCTTCCAGCTGGCTATATTTGTGCCTCGAAGGAAATAAGTGCAAATACACAGTCTAGTTAGGCTTAATAAAGCTCTCTCATGTCGTAAAAAGGGATTTTAATCGTGCGTAAAATCTTTTCAGGTGGTTCGCTATGAAAATTTCAAAAAGAAAAACGCATACCTTTACCAAGGTATCGACTGTTTCGGCCTTCAAAAGGTGAAGGGAGTCTACGGAGGAATTTTCCCGGAAAACCCTATAAATGGCAGGATAACCCTCATGAGATTTGGTAAGAACACGGAACACATTTACTCAGTTATGTGAGTAAGAATGATATATGATTAAGTACTGACGTGTTAAAATCTAAGTGTCTCCCATTTTTTTTTTGAGCCTATAGATGGCATTGCAAAGGCCTTCTCTCGGAGAGAGAGAGAATGGGCTTAATTAACACGCGTGCCCACACGGGTTGGCAATTTCAAGCGCTGAGGTATTTAGACACTTCAGATGCTCAGGTTTCCTCACGATGTTTTCATGTTAGCGAGTCTCACAATTATACAAGAAAATTTAAGAGTGAAACGAACAAACGGTTTCAGAGCATGCGATAAAGTGCCCGCATTTTTGGAATGCATGCAAATGTTCTGAAGCTCGCGCTTTACGCGAGTTTTCCAAGCGCTTAGATTTTCATTTTATTCACCTGCACCGGTCTCTCAAACGAGAATTTTTTCAACAGTTATTTTGCTTTTGGAATTTTGACAGGATTTATTTTTAAACCACCAATGGTTTTTCACTTATGTTTAGATTAGTATCTACGTAGATAAAATAAAAAGTTGATAAGTAGGTACCCGAAACCGGCGTGCGAGCATGCAACGACTAATGAATGTTGATGAAGTAAAAAAGTTTTTCTTAATGACCTGCGATCCTCATACACACTTATATATTGAACCGGCCCAATTCAATTATAGGTATTTATCTATCAAGCCAAAAAGATCTGTAACGATCGTAGTAAGTGGCAGACCCTGGTCTCTGCCTGCTTCTCTTGGATGCAGGCGTGAGTTTATGTGTGTACAGAAAATAACATTTCTTTGGGCACTGTAAGGATTCTAGCGGGTGAGATGCTCACCGCGTAGTTGAGAATTTGGACAAGAAAATTAACACCTTTTTAATCATTTTGTGTCCAGACCCATAAAACAACGTTGTTTTGGACACTGTAAGTGGGGGCTTGAAATATTTGGATTCGCCAGGCCGATGGGACGTGGATGCCGTGCAAATCGAGGACGTGGTCCGTTGCGCGCTGATCATGGACGAGCTGGCGGTGCGGCAGCCGCGGCTGCAGATCTTGGGCATCACTATCCTGGTAGATCTGGAGGGGCTGAGTCTGAGACAGGTGCGGCAGCTCACGCCCACCATCGCTAGTCACATCGTCTCGCTCATGGGGGTAAGGAAACTCAGGCTCTACTTTCAGGCATTAGCAAAAGATTTCCCAGGGTAATCTGCTAGATTTTTGAGAAGCCTGGTAATGGGTCGGCTTTCGAAAGATTTGAGCCTATTTGATTTATGTCCTATCGCTGATCGAGCTTTAAACTAAGGCAAAGTACCTATAAAGCAACTGTTCTGGATATAACGCAAAACTTAAAACTGATTCTTCATTATCGATATTTAAACCACTCCGTCGTAGCCGAAGCCTAAAATAATCAATTAATTTTTCATACTATCTGACTACGTACGGTCGGATTTCTAAAAAAAAAATTTTTATTTAATTATTATTTTCTTGTGTAAAGTGGTTTAATAAAGTATAGTGAATGGATAAACAGTATTCAGGTTTTACAAATCCCAATGCAGAAGCTTTCTCTCAAAAAGAATCGAATGGTTTACTACAAGTTAACAAAAATACTTAACTTAAAAAAAACAAGTATTTATTTTAACTATTACATACTTAAAATGAAATGGCCGCTAAACTAGGTTTGAGCCATGTGTCTCAGAGTTCAGTGTTTTACATTAATAGTAGTGCAATCTAGTGTTGTTCACAAGGGCATTTTTTGTTATGTTTATAGATTTAAATACATAATTCAACATTTTTTAAACATGCAAGATGCAGAAAGAGAAAAACCCCTTTTTAGAACATGCAGACCGACATTGATTAACGTCTCTAATTAAATTCCAGGTCAACTTCCCGCTGTACCTCCACGCCATCCACTTCGTCAACTACTCCTGGATACTCAACACTTTCTTTTACATTTTCAAGCAGTTCATCCCTTCAGGGGCCTGGAACAGGCTCCACTTCCACGGATATGATTTCGACTCCTTGCACAAATACATAGCAGCTAACAATCTACCTCCTGAATATGGAGGCACTTCCACAAAGTCTTATGTGATCACTACGGAAGAGTGGCTGTCCAAGATAAATAAATTTAAGGATGATCAACTGGTTAAAGAGTTGAGTGATTTAGGATTTGTTGTTAGGGATTAATTTAGTGAAACTGTATACGTGAATGCCGACTTCATAAATAGTGGAATGGGAATTTACTATTTACTTGCCTTGTAATTTATAAACCGGTGTGAAGAAAAATCCCGTTGTATTTTATTTTTAAAGTAAGTCAGACATTGAGCATAAAGTTAAGCGAATTGTGTAAGCTTACACTAATAAATAATAAAAAATAATAGACAAATAATTTACATTTCAATGTAAGCTCACCATGTACATTTTTTTATTTTCATAATTTCGTGCTTTCTTTATGATTTTTATGTGTGCAGTAAGGTATAAAGTAAGTTAAAATGAGTGTCGAAGCTTACAAAATTGTCTAGAATTATTGTCAAAACTGTCTAGAAATTGCCTGTATTTGCATTGGTAAGGTATATATGATGGAACATTATTTTACTTCGAAATACTCCTTGTTAATTTTAACAATTTTGATAAACTTGGTGTCAAATGAAAGGAGTCTCACTAACTTGAGTATATTTAACTGACTAACCGTTGTCAGCTCGATTTAGTTTCTTATATAGGAAAAAGTCATTCAAGGTGAATGGCGAAATGTAAAAATAATATTTGTCCTACAATTTTTGTACCTGAAAATGTAGCTTTAAGAAAAAACGCGACAAGTGCGAGTCGAACTTGTCCAGCAAGGATTCCGTACAAATACTTAGGTATCGAGTCTCGCAGTGTTTACAGAGCTTGTACCAAGTTGTAAGCTCAATTTTTAATGATTTAATTACAAACGTATAGTTCCAGATTTTTTCCTTTTAGTAGTAGGTATTTCCGGTATTGCAGTATTTTTTTTCTTTTTATCTTGTAGTATCAGATGATATTACTTGTCTTTATGCCATAGTCCTAGATCAACGGAAAGAACTAGGGCTCTAAATTTACAGTCTGTTTGCTTTTACAATATACCTCGGGCTCTAGAGTAGGCTTCGGTTTTCGCCGAAAGCACACGAATGTAATACTACTTCTTGCTCTGTATAAAACTGTCTTCACTGTTTTGAAAAGTTATGTAAAAACCTATTAAGCAGGGGTTAGTGCAATAAAAAGATTATAATCGAGTTATGTATTAGGTTATTAGTTATTAGGTCAATTTAGAGACTAAAAATTCCACCCATGCCGGGATTCAAACCCGCGACCTCTGGCTATCCGTGCCAGCGCTCTTTCCAACTGAGCTAATGGGCGACTCACTGGCATCAGTGAAATTTCGAACCTCTTTACAATATTCTCTGTATTACGTACGGGCAGCGACATCTAGCTGAAGTAATTTGCATCACTTGCAGCCCCGAGCACCTACTTTGCAGTTCGGTTTTGCATCGGAATGATATCGCTGTACCCACATGATTATATTATTTTTAATGCACTAACCCGTGCTAAGGACAATTTTTAAAAACCTATTTAGAGGCTATAATTTTTTTTTAAATTGTCCTTACCACGGGTTAGTGCATTAAAAATTATATAATTATGTAAAGGTATAAATAACAATACAAAATAAACCTTACCTATTTGCAATATAATCGGTCTATCCGATAGTAGCCGAGGTATATTCTAAAAGCTAACAGACTGTAAATTCCCTTGAGAGTCGAAAAATAAGTTTGTTGCGGCATAAGCGGCTGCACTTTTTTACACGTTTACTTAGAAGACTGTTTTATTTGGCAGCTTCAAGAGAATCCTTTTAATTTAAGCTCGATACCTATATGCTTTCTCTAGATAAAGGATCTAGATCACAGAAGATAAAAAAAGAGTAGAAGTAGTGACATGACACATTAGTACGAAAACCAGTGTAACCTGTGATCTAGATAGACGACGGACGGACGTACAACATAGAGGCCGTGTAATGGTACCGTTTTTTTTCTTTTCGAGGTATGCTTGATCCTTACGGAACCCTCAAAAGCAAAAGTCACGTCTTCGCTGAAAAATGGTTGAAACATGGGTGTACCATTTTTTTCTCTTACGTATGCGAAGTTAGTTAGTGATATCATATTTTATCTAAATTATTTAATTTATTCCATCCATAAAAACTTGTTATTGACATAAGCTTTCCGTATTAAAAATACGAAAAATAGGGAAAACTGTACGGTGTAATAATTACGTACTGTAATTTATAATTTAAAAAATTACGTACTTAATTTCTATAAAAGGTTTAATTGAACTGAAATAGAATATACTTGTAATAAAAAAGCAATAGCCCGACGGAAATAAAATGAATAGGTTTTATTCAAAATAGCGCAGAAACTGCGGCAAAATGAAAGTTACAATTCCAACTGGGTGTCCATTTCAAAATTTAGATAATTTTGGAGCAAAAATGGACAAATTATGGCTGAGCATTAATTGAGCAAGTGGGACCAGTCTAGGTACTTCGCAATGAATTACATTGTCAAATTTAGTTCCCGTCTGCTTAGTATTTAATGCTCAGCAGTCGGATTGTATAGGTTATTTTTTATTACAAGGTTTATTTTTGTCCTTTTAGTGATTAACATAGAATCGGACATACATGAATTCATACATACGTACACCAACCCGGACTTCGCCCCCGTGGTGGAGTATGGCCTAACCTTCCTGCGATGCAAGAAGAGACCTGTGCCCCAGCAGTGGGGACATACAAGGATTGACTTTGTATACATACATACTTTGCATACATACATACATACATACATACATACATACATACATACATACATACATACATACATACATACATACATACATACATACATACATACATACATACATACATACATACATACATACATACATACATACATACATACATACATACATACATACATACATACATACATACATAGAAGCCAAACTCATTACCCTCCTATAATTGCACTCCGTAGTCGGGTAAAAATGGAGGCAAATATTTTCATTAATAAATTACGATATTTTTTTGCAATTAGCCTTTAAAAAGAATCTGAAGTAGGAATAATCTTCGCAGTATTATTTTAGGAAGTAAATGATATTTTAAAGTATTAACATACGAAACGTAAATCCAAATAAATGGATGAAAGTTATTCCTACTTGTAGCTCTGCTGCTTAGGACTGAGTGTGCTTTATGATAAGAAAGTGGGTGACGGGTCTTATATTTGGAAATAGGTATCTTCGCTGCGTGTACGTAAGTAGGTATATGCTTTTTTTAAAACGAATTATTTGTCATCTACCACACTCACAGTTATAGATCTATGAGATCCTGGTCTGTACTTGGACCAAACTGGTCGGAGAAAAAGACTACCTTGGTTTCTTTGTATTGTGCTCTGACAGTTTCTTCACATATTTGAAAACGCACATGCCGATGACATTAATTCCATTGTTACCGTTTGTTCGATAATTATCACGATTAGCAAAGTTGAGCACAATACCATTTAGTTAAGATTTGTAGAATTTTTGTAAAATGTAAGAATTTTTCTTTTCGAACATTGAAAAAAAAAATTTCAAATAAAAAATAAAAACCGACTTCTGAACCCCAATGCACTAAACACGCAGAAATAATTTAAAACGAAAATAACATATCTATACATTCGAAATTCGTATATATCTAGGTATTGTAGAAGGATATTTTTCATTTCATTTCATATCTTGGAGTCGGTGCCCAAAATCTATGTGCTGGTCTGGAACTTTGTACCGACTCCAAGATATTCTTGGGCTGTACCCCTGTCGGTTTTTATTTAAAAAAAATTATTTCACGATTTTTTGTGAATAACCAATGTGGTTTTAATAACTACGCTTGCCAACAGTATATTTTTACTAAGGGACTAATGACCACGACGATAAAATTGTGTATTTTGACTTAAATTATGGATTTATATTTACAACGGTAACTACCTTACATCTAGGTGTTATTGGGCTACTCGTCACCTGACTCTTAATTTTCCTAGTGTAGCCAGAGGTCGCGGGTTCGAATCCCGGCATGGGTGGAATTTTTAGCCTCTAAATAGGTTTTTAGTGATAATGAAACTATACATTTCAACTTTAACTCCGGATTTCTAGTTGCAACGGTGCCCTAGATCTCGGTGTCCTTGAGCTGTTCATCATCAGACTTCCAAATCTTCGGCTGTAGAAAAAGACAGTGAAATTAAATACTTATGTGAAAACGACATATTTTAATCTAGAATAGAAGCTTAGAACCTCTCGAGAACGACATTCGAGCTGATGACCTTCGTAACAATGTCCACCAGACACCAGATAATGAGTTTCTGAATGAAAGATCAAACCTCAACATCAAACCTTAACTTAATATCGTGCCCTAAAATTTGAAATTCTCAATTTTCACCTCTGAAAGTCTTCATCAGAACCTCACCATACCCTTGGACCAATTTTACGCTATATGTTATAAAACATATGCATATTACTAATGGATAGGCCTCATTTGCTGCTGTCCATTGAAGAGTTCCGTTCTCCAGCTCTGAAAGTCTTCATCAAATTAAAGTGGGACCAATGGGACGCTCTACCTAATCGAACAAAAAGAATTATCTAAATCGGTTAACATTTGACGAAGTTATGCGAAAACATAGTAAAAAAAAGTAACATACGCGTCGAATTGATAGCCTCCTCCTTTTTTGAAGTCGGTTAATAAAACAAGCTTGATGGTCTAAAATACAGCGTATCGAGGCGCGCCCTTTCGAACAATAGTTTGCAAAAGAATCGTTCATTACAAATACCGTTCTTAGCACCATAGTTTTGTAGAACATAGGTACGTCGTTCGAACTAAAGTCTTGGGATACAAATATTCCCAGTCATCTTTGTCCTTAAATGATTTTATGACGATTATCAAAGTTTCCTCAGAGAGAAGACCTGTTATGTTATGTGCCCCGTAATGGGACGCTTATATAGGCTGCTTAAAAAAAATATTTTCTTTGTTACGTGGGGATGTTGAAATTGAAAATCGGGTACAGAGTTGGGAATCTTCCATTGCAGGCCGAGTATAATATTTGCAGGCGGCGCTGACACCGCTTGCACGCACAGCGAAACTGGTTCGCTTCTTCTCTTTCGCTCCAAGGGTGTTTCCTACTTTCGATGTTACCCTGGTACTTGGACGCGCAATGACTTTATTCTCTAGCTCGGGCCGTCGGCGGCGTGCCAAGGGGATTCGGTACGTTGTCATTATTATCAACTATGTGATCACTGTTTTTAATTTCAATCAATCCATCCATATTGTGGACGAGTACCAAAATCAAACGTTTTGTTAATGTTTTTTTGGAAAAAACACTTTTTTCGGTAAATTCTGTTTGAAAAGAGGAGTGTTCTTTTTTTCTGATCTACAATAAAAAAAAAGTTACTAATATTTTTGGATAGTTGGATTAGTTATTTTAGTGTTTTAAGAACGGACGGGCGCATAAAGTCGCGTTTTCATGACCTTAGTAGGCTCGGACCGAGTGACTCATCTTAGTAACTAAGCTGGTGGTGTACACACATCTTAGGGAATTCATAGGAGTTTTACAATACGTTTTTTTGTCCTTTTTTTCTCCAAAATGATTTGGATTTTGAAATGGATTTGAAATGGAGTTATTTGAGGAACTAAAATGTTAATAAGTACCTATTTATTATTAATTATATTATGAATATTCCTGTGATGATCATGGTTTCTACACTAGGCCTTGATTAAATTTTAATATTTTTGTTATTTTTTGTAAAAATGCCTCTTGGATATGTTGACTTTCCATTAAACAATAAAATAAAATACATTGGGTACTCAACTCAGTTGAGTAGATTTCTTTATAATATTTTGACTTCTTCTTCTTATGGTGGATCTCCGACTAGCGAAGGTCGGGAGTCAGCTCTGCATATTTATCACTGTCTCTCGCAAGGCGGAAGAGCTTGGCAGCACTGGCGACTACGTTCCACTCCCTTCAAAGTTTCTCGAGCAGGATTTCTTTCCCCGGCCTTGACGTCTCTTGCCAGCAATTTTTCCCATCATTATCATTTGTAGGAGACAGTATCTTGGGTGTCTGAACACATGCCCCAAGTGTGCAATCTTTCTCCTTTGGATGGTATTCCAAAGGTACCGCTTCATGCTGATACGTTGTAGAACTCCTCTTTGGTAACCTTTGGGTCCCGCTAATTTTAAAGTGCTTCTGGGTGATAACTAGCGCCACTAATGGAAACAAAAATCATAACTTGTGTTATCTTCTTCTTCTTGTTCTTCAGGCTATATTATGTAGTCCACTGCTGGACATAGCCCTCCCTTAATGAGCACCATAGGGCCGCGCCGTGTGTAACTTGTTATATAATACATACATTTTTATTTAAAAGTGATTATGAGAAATCTTAATAACTGTGACAATTATTTTTAGAACCTACAGTCTAGAATCCAGAACCAACAACCAAGGATTGAAGACGGAAACACATTATTAAAACGTGACCCGACGCGACGTGTCGACACCCGATGTACACCGTGCAATTACCGTGCGCATGGGGGCGCGTCGGATGTTCATAGTGTGATTCAAGTCATAGGAGTAGTCCAGTTACAAAACTGGCTAGTATGCCAAAATCCAACTTCGAGAAAAGTAGAAAAAACTATACTGAGATATCTGTGGACAACAAAAGCACAAAACCTGTGGCAGATCGTTGTCTATGGGATTAAATTAAAGAAAACAATAAGTGTTAATTGTTTTATTACCAAGTTTTATTAAAAAATGAGATCAAAAATTACAAATAACCAGTTTTGCAAGTTGACGCCCTAAGTAACTAGTTTTGCTACAGTAATGAATTGACTTAGCTATTGTTGGCACAGTGTCAAACTAGTATAGCCAATTTTGCAATAGCATAGTCACACCTGTTAAACATTCAAATTCTGACATCACTTATTTCTTCCATAAGAGTATTCTCATCATCAGTTTCCGTTGAAGAATGAGTCTGAGTTGAGTCTGGGATGTGATTGGGTTGGCCAGCGTCTGTAGCTAAGAGATTTAAGAAAAAATTAAGAAACTCTCGGTTACGCCATTCAATGCCAAAATGTTTGACCAACAATTTATTAATGTCCTGTAACTTAGCAGATTTGACTTCAGCTCCAACATTTAACTTGGTTGGTTCAATATCACTAGCTGTTTTACCAGTCTTGAATACATTACCAAAGTTGATAGTGTCGGTAACGTAATTGGGTTCTCCTTTTACAGCAACCCGGTTGTTGCGGTCTTTTCTGATCATAAACCTTTTCGACAAATTAAATTGAAAATGCCAGGAGCCAGGGATCTTCAAAACTGATTTTACACTGCTTTTCCA
This sequence comes from Yponomeuta sedellus, assembly GCA_934045075.1. Taxonomy (NCBI): domain Eukaryota; kingdom Metazoa; phylum Arthropoda; class Insecta; order Lepidoptera; family Yponomeutidae; genus Yponomeuta; species Yponomeuta sedellus. Next base: position 20,907,586 of record OW203734.1, on the reverse strand, counting down.
GTCATAAAAGTCGAAGTCTTGACCCAACCTTAAAACAGTTCCAAAACCGCGAAAAGTTTCGTAATACTCATCAGGAGTTAAAATAATTTCTTTTTGTCTGATTTACCTTTCAATATTACCAAACACCCTATCAGGGGGTAAAAAAGAATGTCTGACTATGGGAAAATAAATCGTGATTTTTTGAAATAAAGCGTAATATTTAGCAATCGATCGACATCACGAGTTTGCAATCAAACAAAAACAGCAGGACTATACCTGTCTAAAAAAACCGTTAATTATAGGCATAATGGAGGCAAATGCAAGTCAACAATACCAACATAACGACTTTTGCAAGAGTATAAGCTAAGTAGTGACTTTTGCCGGTGGACGTTTTGTGAACTAGCCAGTTTTGCAGAAGTCGCACATATTTATCTCTAAATTACAGGCAAACGAGCCAGTTCTGTTGCATGTTTCAAATATTAAATGGCGCCTTTTTATGAGCAGTTTCAAATTCGCGCCATAATTCAAATCCGGTAAAAAAGTCAAATAGCGGTGAAATTTTTAGCCTCTAAATAGGTTTTTAAATTTGTTCCTTAGCACGGGTTAGTGCATTAAAAATAAAAATAGTGTAATCAAATAGCGGTGTTTGCAAGTGGACTTACAAAATACTACAATTTGATTCGACTCAACCGGCGTCGCGTTTCGGCGGGTCGCGTGGCTTTTTAATAATGTGTTTTTAGCGGAAATCGATGAAAGTTCTAATCTATTGATCATTGTAAGTTCTAAAAATAGTTATCACAGTTGTTAAGATCGCTCATGATCACTTTTAGATAAAAACGTATTATAACACAAGTTATGATTTTTTTACCCATTGTTAGCGTCCTGCAACGCCTAAAAAACGCGTCTATGTTTTTATAATGATTGTAATCCCCCACAAATGCCTGATGAAAAGATACAGGGCAATAAAGAGAGACGGATTTATTTTCGACTGCTTAAAGATACTTATTAAACTTAACGTACAATAAAAGTTTACTAGCTACATCTATAAATACAGCTATCACAATTTTATTCACTAAAATAGGATCCGTTAACTACTCGCACCATATTAATGATAATAACTTCCACACATTACAATCACTTGTCCTGGTCCTAAGCTAGGATACCCTGTGCTATGGTAACCAGGCAAGGCCATCACAAAAATGGGAAATAAAATAAACTATGCGCCCATACAATTTAATTTGGTTTGGGGTTCAGAGTTACTTTATTTTTTTTTTATTATTATAATAGGAAAACTTACAGCTATGAACAAAACACATTGCGATTGAAATAATGACTGAAAGCCAATTACAAGTTTTCACTTGTAGAAATATTTTAGAAAAAGAAAATTTTTCGCCCACTACAAAACAATACAAATACTCACACACACAACATATTTATGGTCTCGATCAATCAATCGATCCCCGATAAAATGCATTCCAATAAGGAATACATTCTATCGGGTATTGATTACAAGGAATTGCACTGTTATACACTGTTATGTTTTGTTCTGCTCAATAAACATTTTTATTTGGTTTTGAATGAAATATGTTATCGTATTTAGTTTAAATTACCACTACTTAACTGTACCATTGAATTTAAATTTAATGACTGTACTGTGCAGTTGACAGCAGGTAAGTTATACAGTTTTGTTGCAAAGTCGTCCGTAACGTAGATGATTAGGTCGTCCGTAACGTAGATGATTAGAGTGCCTGTATCACCTGTATGTGTAGGTTGACGTGCTGTCGACTGTACCTATCTGAAGATACGTTACGTCATTTAGCGAAACTCCATATATCTCTAACCTCCTAGTCAGATGTTCCGTTGTATGAAGCAACAGAAATAATAAATACTAAATAACATTCACAAAACAAAAATATTATTTCCTATTAAAGAGTCACAAGTAAATGCATTGTTTTTACCTTGACTGATTGACCCTTGATTTTACCTAAGACATGTTTTCTCTTTACCGAAAAGTGCAATTTACATGTTATATATAATAAATAAACGACATAAGAAACGTGAAATCAAACTTCTTTGCGAAAGCCGGACCAAAGCCAAAGCAAGTATGGTTGCAGCTGCATACATCAGACTTTACTCGCGTGCATTCTACTCGGTTACTTTACGGGCGATATTGCAACGACAAGGTTAAATGTTGATAAGCTGACGACTATTCATTACATTAGGTATAGTAGATAGATAGTGAATACTTTATTGAACACCCGAAGTATTTCACAATTAGGACAGTCAATAGCAGATCGACTTTTACCAAGCCACCTTTAACCTGCAGTAGTTACCCGAAGATACCCGTCATCCGTCCGTCACGGCTGCACGAGTGTAAAGATTGAAGTGCTGTGGAAACTTGAAATCGTCTCTAATAGCAAGCAAACCACACCGCACAAGTAATTTTTCCATAATGTTACTTTTTTTAAATAACAACCGCTAATTAAACCTGTATGCTTGAATCTTATCTATAGAGTGAATCGATCGCTTAAAACCGTCTTTGTGTTGTTTGCTAAGCGATGAAATGTCTTCTCTGTACAGTGTACACCCACCCGAATTGTGATGAGAACACAGTGGTAATATGTCAGAGCTCTTTACTCCTGCTCTCCTAGTCCGAGGCTTCAGCGCATGACGCAACGAAATGGTGGCAGACTCATTCGTTCGGTTTAAAATTGTTTCTGGAATTGTCAATCTATTTTATATTGCAATAAACCGGCAATTCAATCGACGCAATAGCCCAAATTCTTCATCTCCTCATCAAAGTCCTTGTTTTTGTACTGGCGTATTTTGGTGAGCCACAGTTCTAAGGAGACCTCTTGCCGGTGCCCCCCGTATCGCTTGGGTAGACATTCTGGGTCGATGTACCTGCAAATAATAACATCCACACAATACAATCCACTTCCACACAACTCAATCTAGGATGCCCTGTGCTATGGGAACCATTTCACCAACAAGAAATACACCCAGACGGCAACCTTTTTGTACGGTACAGTGGGAAGCGAAGCCCTAGCTGTACGGGTATAATGTCTTGACGGGCATTTTAAGGGTGGCAAAATATAAAATACAAAATAATTTATTTGTTAAATAATATTATATAACTTGACCAAGTAACCTTGACCCTTTAACTTCGCATAGAGACGCGCGGAATATCCTTTACGTTGATTCCTCTTAAGGTGCGTTTAAACGGCGCGCAAACACACGAGCCGAGCCTGGCTCCGCTCGTGATTCAGTGCGCGCCACGTGCCGTTTAAACAACTACGCTCGGCGCGGCTCGGCAAAGTTCGCACGATCCATCGCTTGTCGGTTTTTTAGACACGGATCAAAGGCGCGCGCGCCATCTTCGGCTCGGCTTGTGTTCATACGCGCCATCTAAACAGATGATACAGAGCGCGCGACGAAGGAAAACCCATTTTGTTTTTTAGCGACGTTTTTAATTTGAACAATTGGGTTTGTACGAGATGGAGTGGAGCAATGAAAAGGTTTAACTCTTCATTGAACTGTATTAAGAGGTTTCTACGGACGGCTCGGCTCGCGTAGGATCGTGCTTCCCCGCGTCATTTAAACGCACCTTTACATGAATAAAGGTTACTCCAATTAATAAATAATTAATTAGTAACAATGAAGAAATAATGATCTTATCATACTTATTGGTTCTTGGAAGTTTCTAGGTTCTAAAAGATTCAAAGATTCTAAAACTCCATTACAAAGTAAGGTAGATACACAACATACAATAAAAACTATCGTTAGGTAATTATTTTCAGGTTGCACAGGTTTTAAAACTTTTAAAATGATAGATAACTAACCACGACATTTTAAACATAACTTTACCTAGGTATGAAATGTGTTAGTTACTGCTCAAATACTAAGGTTACAGTTGGTTTGTTAAAATTGTAGAAACTCAGAGCATTGATTCATATCTATGAGTGGAACCTTACATGTAGTAGTAGAGTAATAGTGATCCTTCTTAGTCTATCCAATAAAGCAATATCTCACCTATGCAGCGAGTCCAAACTGTATCCGTGGAAGTAGACTTTCTTCCACAATTCGTCAGCGGGGGCCAGGCGTTTGAACAAATAGAAGAAAGTCTCGAAGATTTTGGAGCAGTTCACCACGTGGACTCCACGTTGGTGAAGCGGGAAGGCCACCTGGAAGTAGAGGAGGCAGTGGTATTAGTCAATAATAAAAGACTATTAATCTAGCGCAATCCGTTTTTTTATTAATTTAGGTTTACATAATATAGTTGACGTATATAGATAGACCGGCTTTTTACTGTCTCTCTGACTTTCTAAGGTTTGATGGAAGAATTTTCTTTCAGAAATAAACTCGCCTTTGTACATGTTATTTCTTATGTAATGTCCTGTTAAATGTTTCGTGTGCAACAAAGTATAACAATAATGTAGGTACTGATTAAGTGGATTCGGTTCTCCTACAACTATAACTGGTTTGTCTCGACGTCCGAGGTCTTAAATTACTCTAATATAGATTGAATGGGTGCACAGCTGCATATGCTGATAAAATCACAATCGAGAAAATCAAGCGGGTTGTTTTTAAACTCGTCATAAATTTATATGGCGTTTAAGTTATAGGTATAGGTGGCTGATAAAATAAACGCTCTTAAATCTTTAGTTCACTAACCTTCTTAGTACCATGAAGGTTTCACTGTACCTTCATTAAAAATCGTCTGTCTAACAGACATCTACGTTTTTACGAGTTGAATAACGACCAAAAAATCGATTACATCCAAAGAGGCTAGAAGCCTCTATGTTTCTAGTATCCTAGACGATTCTACTAAATAGTAGATTATTTTATCAGTGTAATTAATTGATTGGCTCGCCATCGACACGCTAAAAAAGCGCATGCTAAGAAATAAAATTAAAGTCCAGCTTGTAGTGGCTACAATCCCAACGGAATGTCATTTAAATGCGTGCAGACCTCAGAGCGTTGATTGAGATAATAGTATGGTGCAGAGAGTATCCCTAGTTTTCAAACACCTACAGGCGACTCAGTTAATCAATTTAACCATCACTTACACCCATAACGTTCATAGCCTGCAGTGCAACGGATGGAGTAAACTGTCGCATGTGCTTCATAGTGAGGCCTTCGCAGTCCACCAGGGCTGTTCCTCCCAAGACTTGCAATTTTGGCTGCATGATGCCGATTTCCAAGAGAAGCTGGCAGCCCCTCACCAGGTCTTCTACTGGAATCTCGTCGGGGTCCCACTGGCCTGAAATCGAAAGTGTTATTGATGGAAAAAAATAAGAACCAAATGTCAAAAATTACATGTCATGTGATATAAGAAACCCTTGTTAACACAGGTCTCGATTTTATTTTCTCAAAACACACATCATCTAGACATATCGTACAATATCCTCTAAAATTTTCATTAACAGCACTGAACAAACAAAAATTATTTTAGCTCACAAAAAAAATTAATTCTATTGGCCACGCTGCCATGCCAAAGAGATCCTTTGGCCAAGATATTATGCACCGGAGCGGCAGTCAAGCCGGTTCCTCAAACGGCGCGCCCCAGCTCCCTAACAAGGATCTTACTTTGAGCACCTTTAGGTTTGAGGGGCTAATGCCCGATTTCACCAACAATCCCTAACTTTTAAGGGACCCCTATCCTTTTTTAAGGGCTACCTAACGGTTGTTTCGCTTTCACCAACGGTAAAGCGTCACTTACGCCGCTAGGGGAACCCCTAAATTTAGGAGGCCGATTATTGAGCCCCTAGCCTTAGGTGACAGTTTCTTTGCCGTCTAAAATGGACAATTTGTTAGATTTTATTGGTGACTTTAGAGGTTTTGAAGACCTGGACTTGTTGTCGAACCCAAGGCTTCTTAGGCGGCCTCGCATTTATCCTTTGCAAAGTACGACGACGTGGATTTTGTTAAGCGTTATAGGTTATCCAGACTGTTCTTTTCTTACTTAACAAAATTTAAGTTCGCTTCGAATTTAAAGATAACAAGTGAATACTGCATGTTTCAGTTTTGTACTTTGTACACATTAGGTACAAACTATTATGTTTTCTCTGACATTACGTGCATGCACCCTCTATTACCTACTCAGTTGCATTACGGACGATAAAATATAGGTAAGCTACCTAAAGGTCTATCTGCTATCGATTGTACCTACTAAGCTACAAAAAAGGACCTTCCTCCTACAACCGACCGAGATTTTAGAACAAAGCAAAACAAATTGTTTTGACTGTTTGGCAGTTCTTTTTTTACTGATGTCGCAATGAGATATCATCAGACAGCCATCCACTTTACATGTATTATTACATATTTTACTAAATATTAATTGCTGAATAAAATTATAATGTAATAAAGCTATGATGATGTAATAATGTAGTCAATTGTCCTTTAAAATTACTCAAAACACGTAAAAAGAAATTACCGGTAAGTAGACGCTAAAACACAACACTAGACCATAGACAAAACCTCACCTAAGTAAGTAACCCCTAGTTAGGTGATTCTTTGTACGGTGAAAACGAATTTAAGTTGCGGGATGGTTTAGGGAATCACTTAAGCTAGGAGTTCCCTAGTTAGGTGGATGTTAGGGGATCGTTGGTGAAATCGGGCATAAGACCAAGATCCTTGTTCCTCAAACATTTACAAAAAATCCAAAACTGTGCATGGAGAGCTAGTCAGCTCCTGTATTGCGCGCATCAAATCCATCGATTCCAATCGTCTAAATGTCAAATTAGTATGAAATTTGACACGATTTCATTTCTCTTAGGCCCGTCGTAATCTCAGGTGAAACATTTCTTTGCTTTTTATTTCCTATGAGCAACACTTAGGTAAGCGAGTGTGTTTTTTTGTTTCGACAGGGGCGGTAGATTTACAGTGCGGTATTACAAGCCACTCTAGCTTGCTTCCACTGTTTGCCGTACGGAGGATCACTGGTGCCATCCCAGCCCCAGAGCGAGATCATGTAGTGTAGTCTCGTGTTAAATTTGTTTCATTGACTTCTTACCAAGTCTGCACATAATAAGCCGTCCAACGTCAGGTCTGTCAAAGAGGACACCTTCAAACACGTTCCCAAGCCGTGTCAAGCCGAACCAGTCGACGTCCCTCCAGATATGTGGGTTCTGGTTACGGAAGTTGCAATAGCGTACCAACTGGAAAGACATTTTTTCTTCATTTTAATGTGTAGATTGTGTTGGCAAGGAGCGTCAGCCGTCCGCTTTTACCCCGCACAAAAGTGACTGGCATTTCAAGTTGTACTAGGGTTACATGAATGAAAGGAATCATTCGACCAATCACCGGGCGGGCGGGGCGGCGGTAAATAAAATGGCGGCGAATGCCAAACCCGTTCGCTTTTACCGGTAACAGAACGGTATTTCAAGAACTACTAGGCTAGCATGAATAACAAGGACTTCGTAAATAAACTAGCACGCGCGTGCAGTTAGTTGGACTACTAACCGTTAGTTCCCGAAGTACGGTGGTTGGGGACTAAGCTCACATAAAATGGAGAAGTCCAAAGTAAACAAAGGATCGACGACCGACCGACACAGAGCGACGCGCGCGAGCGCGCGACAGTAGCCATCGGTCGACAGTCTGTTCGCAGTAACAAAACTGATTGGGGCGTTTCAAGAAGTACTAGGCCAACATGTAAACAAAGACATCAAATTATAGTTATATTAGCGAATTTGCGATTGTGAGAGTTGGTTGTGCCGTTGTGCGACTGACGGCCGAACACTGAAACGTCTCTCAAATACACTATCACTTGAAGGGCTTGGAAACAACTTCCAGATACACAACCACTACTTTAACGATAAGTACGCATCATCAGCTAAGCAGCACTCAAATATTTACGTCGCGGCGAGACCATGGCAACATCATCGATGTCTCGTGTTACGCAAACTTGCTTCATTAAAGAATATTTACTCTACTGCGTAATACCCTTAAAATTGTATTAAATAATAAAAGTTTTGATTAAAACACTATTCTATTCATATTCATATGCACGAAGTTTTTAAAATAAAATATATGAATTAAATGAACATTAAATAATCTAGAAAAGATTTCGTAGCATGAAACGTCTCTAGCCGGGAGTGAGTGAATAACATTTTGCTATCGTGCCCGCGAATTTTATTTTTCCTGTCTGGAATGAAAATATTTTCTAGTTTTTCAAATTTTTTTTCAAGTTTCTATTACAGGTTTGATACAGTTACCAAACACAGAGTAGAGATACAAAACAGTTTCCTTTGATACACGGACCCGCGCACAAAACTCCACATAATCGTATTTTTCAAAAACATCTAATCTCACTTCATTTCGACGACTCAAAGTAGGTAGGTCTTTCATCATCAGAAAGAGAAGATAACGACATTGTTTTAGAGTGTTTAGATTATTTGGTTATTACGATTAGATAATACAAACGAAATCTTACATATTGCCTACCGTCGTTACAGAAACTCCTGTAACAATTTGTTAAAAAAACTAAAACAAAAATATGAGCGTGATCTCCTTAATAAAACCAAAAACAATAATAAGTTATTATGGAATACAATAAAAAACATTACTAACCTCTCAAAAATTAAAACAAAAAACCACGTATTGTTAAACCTCTCCATTTCCCCCAACCAATCAGCTAATTTAGTAAATAAACACTTTGCCAACTCTGGGAAACATTTAGCGGATCTAATTAACAATAAAACCAGTAACTCCAACAACGTATTTTTTTCTAATATTCGCCCACAACAATCATCAATAGGTATAATAGAACCTGATCTAGCCGAGATTGAAACAATAATAATCAATTTAAAACCAACCTCCGCCTCAGGGTGGGATAACATACCTACAATGTTCATAAAACTAGCAAAAACTGAATTAATACCCATTATTGGACATTTGTGTACACTCTGCTTTACAGAAGGCATTTTCCCCTCAGCATTAAAAAGATCTATAATTCACCCGATTTACAAGAACGGAGACAGAGGCGACGTAAACAACTATAGGCCAATTTCAGTCCTGACTTCTATTTCAAAAATATTAGAGAAATTAATGAATAAAAGACTACTTAATTATCTCAATAATTTTGAACTTCTATCTAACCTCCAGTATGGCTTCCGTGAGGGTAGAAGTACAGAAGAGGCTGTGCTAGAGTTAACGAACTCAATAACACGATACTTAGAAAATAAAAAAAAAAACACTTTGTGTTTTTTTGGATCTGAAGAAAGCGTTCGATACGGTCTCTGTCCCGATCCTGATTCGAAAACTCGAAATTATCGGCATCCGCGGAAAATTTCTGAACTTAATTACAAGCTACCTAAGTCACAGAGTACAACGTGTTAAACTTACTGACGATGTCTACAGTACAGACGAACCCTGCACAGCCTTCGGTATTCCTCAAGGAAGCGCCCTCTCCCCAACCCTGTTTTTGACGCACATAAATGACCTCACAGAAATTGAACTAGCAAATGGAAAGGTCATTTCTTATGCAGACGACACCGCACTACTTTTCCACGGTGACAGCTGGGCGGAGGTATATACCAAAGCTGAAGCGGGGCTCGCAGAGGTAATAATATGGCTTCAAACGGACTTGCTTACTTTAAACCTTAAAAAAACAAACTACTTAACTTTTTCCATTCTAAGCAAATCGCAACCAAACGAACACTTCAAATTAACTGCCCATACATGCTTAAATAAAACAACAAATAACTGCAATTGCTTTGTTCTTACTAAAGTTAACTCCACAAAATACTTAGGAGTGCACATAGACCAGCATCTTTCGTGGAATAAACAAATTGAAGTCACTGTAAATTGCATCAGAAAACTGATTTGGCTATTCAAATACCTACGACATATATCAGATAAAGAACTACTAGTATACATTTACAAAACTCTCGCCCAGTCCGTTATACTTTATTGTTTACCGATTTGGGGAGGTTCAAACAAAACCAAGTTAATTACTCTAGAACGGGCCCGGAGGGCCGTATTAAAGGTCTTATTATGTAAAAAAATTACGTATAGCACGGTTGAAGTTTACAGAGACGCGGAAGTACTTACAGTGAAACAATTATATATATTGAATACTATACTAAAGTTACATAAAACTTTAAAACTGGACCCCAGTATAATAAAGAAACGTAACCCCTACGCAGTAATTAAATTACCTATCGTAAAGACAGCATTTGTACGCAGACAATTTTCTACGCTATCTATACATCTGTACAACAAAGTAAACAGAACACTAAACATCTACACAAAAACGTATGGAGAATGCAAGAAGGTCATTTCCAAATGGTTAAAAGGAAAAAACTATGACGAGACGGAATCATTGCTACACCAATAAAGCTTATCAATTTATTACATACATACATACACCCTCACACACACACACACGCATACATACATACATACATACATACATACATACATACATACATACATACATACATACATACATACATACATACATACATACATACATACATACATACATACATACATACATACATACATACATACATACATACATACATACATACATACATACATACATACATACATACATACATACATACATACATACATACATACATACATACATACATACATACACCAAACATACATAATTAGAACATTCATACACAACATACCTAATGATGGGGATGGGGCCTATATGGGTGGGCTAGGTCGAGCAAACGATCTATCTGATCCTTCCTGATATTTTATCGACTACCGTCAACTGTCTGTTTGTTTGCGGGCGGGAGCCGATTGAAATGAAACCCCTAAGTGTTTGTACCCTACTTAAAAAATAATGTATTAATCTTAAGTGTACTAAATTACATACCTTATCTAAAACCACATACCTTGTATTTTTATACTTTTTGTGTACTCACTTATTAAAATAAATAAATAGAAATTAGCTCTTAAGTGTAACTGTCAAGTTTGTAAAAATTTGTTTGTAATTAGTACAACCTATCGGCTGGAAGAGCGAATTCTTCCTAATAAAGGTGTAAACTTAAAAGGAAGATTCGACCCTATCATTGTTACCACTGTTATAAATAAATAATTTTGAATTTTGAATTTTTGAGACCTTTTGAACACTCTTAAATCTTGGGGCGCTCAAATAAGTTTGAGGGCTCATTTGACAGCTAAATAAGATTGAGCTGCGTTCCAGTACGAATTATGTGCTAAGTAGCGTTTGAGCATTACTTATCCTAAGGTTTTCTTAGGTTTAACAAATGCTTAGAAAAGACGTTTGTGTATACAAAATTTGGGTTTGAGAACTACTTAGATATTTAAGCAGTCGTTAAATATTTGAGAGACGTTTCAGTATTCGGCCGTGATGCTGATAAAGTCATATAACGCTTGGATTCTGGCTAGATTCTTATACGCACGACCTCTAACAACTTGCCCATGGGCTGTAAGCACGCCGAAAAAAACACCAGGATTTAACTTTAGTTTCCAGATTATAACAGGCTGTCACAGAAAAACCAGGGTCGCATCAATTACCAGACGGTGGGCACGCGCTGGTATAGATCTGCGCGCTCTGAGGAATCTCAGCAAGTAGGCATCATCCAAGCGATGTGGCTGGCACTCTCCTCTTTCTGAAATAAAGAAAGTTTATTTTATACGTACCAAACGTATAAAACTAGCTGTCCCGTCGTAATCAAGGATGTTTTAGCCACTTCGTGCCGCCAAGAAATCCGTTTTAATATGGTTCTCGTTACAATGGTGACATAAAGAGCGGTGCGGTGTAGCCTTCTAGGAACTTTGGCAGGTACTAACTATACAGTCTGTTAGCTTGAAGAATATACCTCAAGCTCTAGAGTAGGCACACGAGTGTAATACTACTTACTTCCTGCTCTGTATAGATAGATAGTCAGAATATTCTTTATTGTACACAGAAATTACAGTATAAAACTTTTTTTCACTATTTTGAAAAGTAATTTAGAGTTATAAATAACAATACAAAATAAACCTTACCTTTACGACTATATCCGATTCTATCCGATAGTAGCAGAGGTATATTTTAAAAGCTAACAAACTGTTTGATACTACCCACGGTACTCATATAATATTTATAACGATATATTTTTATAAATTGACAAAATAGCAACTGGTAAATAAAATAGGTATGTACACTTGAAAAATAAATTATTAATCTGTTGGAACCAAGAACGTTTTACCCAACGACCTTCTGTTGTTGATAGAATAGAACAATGAGGATGGACGTGAAGGGGCTTTCCTGATTTTATCCGGCAGACCGTTCCTCAGCTGCCCAGCCACAGTTAGAACAAGAATTTGCCGTAAAATCTGTACGATAGATGGGGATGGACTGAAGTAGATTATTAGTCGAGGAGTATAAAAATATATACTGTAAAAACAAAATGTTTACTTAATGAACGTTACAGTTACTAGTTACACAATAATTAATACTCTATTCTGTGGAGAAGAAAGTAACAAAAAAGCTCCACATTTATTCTTTTGAATACAGGTTTTAACTTAATTAACAGATTAGGTGTCTCACTTTTCCTTCAGCAACTCTCCATCGTAGGTTGTTTGGAAGAAATTGCTCTAAGCAATAAGGCTCTTTTTAATTATTTTTTGTTTGTTTTTTCCTGTTGTACAACAAAGAATATTCTTATCTTATCTTATCTTATGTGATCTAAGATGTTTGTATTATTTGAGGAAAGAATTTGAAACATACACTTGAGGTAGCGATGATAGCAAAGCAGTAGAACGCCGGCTTCTCAATCAGGAAGCCGTGGGTTCAAATCCCGGCATGTACCAATGACTTTGTTTTCTAACTTATGTACATTTGTAAAGTTATACTTCGTCCAAATATCTTCCCCATTGCTAACACATCGGGGATGTGTTAGCAATAGGGAAGATAAAAAGTACTCGGAACCGGCGTGCGTGCATGCAACGACTTATGAGCGTTGATGAAGCGAAGGTGATCTGCCAGGATCGTGGCAAGTGGAAGTCCCTGGACTCTGCCTACCCATCTGGGATACAGGCGTGAACTATTGATATATAAGGCGTGATATGTTAGAACTATAAAATAATTACTGAATAAGAACGTCGACGAATCGACGTTCTTATTCAGCTGATAAGTGATAAGATAACCTTGAAGTTTAGCAAAAAGCTTGTCCGATACTCGTAGCTACCACAAAAAAATCTACAGGTTAAAAACCGTTAGCTCCAAACAAAAAACTGTTTCGCACCTCGCTTATTATGATGAGTAAGTCTGCCCGCTCAAATATTGACAGTCTGGCCAAAATATTGCAAGTCACTGACCTTCCTCCAGTCTACCTGCCTTCCTTTCTATTAACATTTGTATGGATTCGGGCCATCATATTCACATCTTATTTATTTATTTCTATGTATATTTATTTAGATTGTCTAGTTTACGTAGTTTATTTTATTCGTGGTTGTTATACAAAATAAACTACAAAAGTCCTAAAACTTATGCATTTTAATTTATGGACATATATGTAAACCCGTTTCTTATTGCTTATCCTATTTTCTAAGGTTTGCTGGAAGACATCTATTACAGAGATAAGCTCACCTTTGAACATGCTATTTCTTATATAATGTCCTATAAAATGTTTGTGTGCTATAAAGGATAATTAATTAATAATTAATGAAATATGAATAGATGGCAGTCGTTAAGCCAAGACAGAGCCCTGAGGGTGGCTTGTAAACTTCTGACAGTAAGACCAGCCACCTGTCTTGCAACTCTCGCAAGCCTCCACCAATCCGAACTGGCCTCCGTGGTGGCCAGTCCCTCAAGGAAGAGAACCGTGCCTCTCGGTGGGGACATAATGGGTTGATGATGATCATGAATTAAATAAATGTATTCGAAGCGGCGTACGTGCATGCGTCTCAATGTTCATCAGTCTTAATGAATACCTATTGAGAAAGTGGGTCAGGATCGTGGCAAGTGGCAACCCTGGTATTTCTTAATGATTCGCGTCACTCATACATAGTTATATATTAAACGGGTCAAATCGCGATTTTTTAATAGGTAAAACGAAATCACCTTATTTCCCGACGTTTCCTAATAAATAATCGCGATTTGACCCATTTAATATATAACTATGGCAACCCTGGTCTCTGCCTCTGTTTACGTAATGTGATGTATTTTTTTTTATGTAGCCTCGATTGTGTCCCATTGCTGGGCAAAGGCATCCCCTTTTGCCTTCCACTCCTCCCTGTTCATGGCCACCTCCTGCCAGCCCGGCAGAAAGGTCGTGAGGTCGTCCCGCCATCTCCGCTTGGGTCGGCCACCCAATGCAAAATTGCTTGGGTGGCCGCTTGTAATTAATGTAAACTTTAAAAAATAAACATTCTCTGGTGATTTTTGCGTCTTTCGTAAGAACAAACAATTCATGGTGGCTTTGTGTACGTACGTAGATGGGAAAAGCAAACGCTGCCGTAACAGATTTGTACACAAAGTCAACTTTAAATACGTCTTGTGTAGGGCAAAAGTTAGCTATGAATACGTCGTGTATAGGACAAGAGACTGTTATAAATGGTATAAGAATATTTATTGTACACTGGAAAAACAAAAAAACAATGTGCATATTACAATTGGCGGCGGCCTCATTGCTAAAAGCAATTTATATCACACAAGCTAACGATGGAAAGTTGCTGAAAGAAATTAGAATGTAAATACGTCTTGTACAGGGCAGAAGTCTGCTATAGGTAAATAAGTCTTGTACAGCGCAAGAGTCAGATAAAATAATCTAAGAAAGCTTTTTCAATATGGCCTCTTTAAAGAGATACTGAAACGAACGTTAGAAGGTTGAATAAAAGTTATTCACAAAATTACAAAAAAGTGAGAATATTATTAATTTATAATCGTAACAAATATTTTGGTGCTGAACTTTAAAATTACTTATCTTTTTTTACAATTTATTTTCAATATTTAGGACATTCCTATTCTTCATATGAAATCCCATGAAATCTCGCTCACCAACCCGCGCCGCTTCGGGTGAGTTTGGAATCAGGAATTTGAAAATTTGTAAGTCTCCCAATGACTTCGGTGCGGTCGTTCTGTCCTTGCGATTCGGTGCGCATGCGTTCTTCAGACCACCACAGCGGAGAAAACTTTAGACGAAGTGTTTGAATACATCTTCAGACTTGTTTAATGTAAGAACTACAGTTGGTAATAACATTGGGTTTGGCCTTTAAAATGCTAGTTGAATGTACAGATTGCATCTATGTTAGGTGCAATCTGTCAAATAAAAAATTTTAATATGAAAACAAGCCATTTTGTGCCAAAAGCACTTCTAAAACATTAAAGATTTTTAGATGTCAATGATTTCGGAAATTAAACCAAGTTCTAGGTTGTTGAATAATAATTTAAACGCTGTTAATTAAGGATCTACATGAAAAGACTAAGTTCGGAATACTTGTTGTGTTAATCTATTCTCAATCTACATTTTAAAATTAGTACCTAAAGTTTAACTTGAGTTTGACTTGTTACGTTCTCAAATCGCAGTTTCTGGTTTACTTTCAATATAAACATAATGTAGCCAGCAAGGAGTTAAGACTTGTTAAGAATATGGGATCCATTTTCCCTTACCCCCTAGTTACTCGTACTTGTTTTTTGTGTGCACTTTGGCCCACCAACAGCTGTTAACAGTCGATTAACAGATTCTTAAAAGTCGAGAAACCGGAGCTTTTTATTGCCCTATCAGTGACAAATACACTCACCAAATATCATATCCCGCAGCTCCTGTATGTTCCGTTTCCTGGTAGCCTGGTCCTCTCCGCACAGCAGATAGGCCTCCTCGGCCCCCTCCGGGTCTTCGTGCCGGTCCATCTCCGCCTTGAAGGCGATCTCTTCGAACGCCAGCATGATTGCCTGGTGCTTGAGGAACCTGGATAAATTGCAGTAAAAATAAATATTTTTATGAAAACTGCATTTCTATCTGGAATAGAAGGTTAGCACTTCTCAATGAAGAAATACGGGCTGATGATCTTTAAACCAATGTCCGCCAAACACCAGAGTATGATTAACTGAATGCAAGTGTTTGTGGAACACAGTGTTTGTTATACATCAAAACTTAACCTAATTTTTTGCTCTAAAATTTTAAGAACTAGGCAAGTTTTGAACTTAAATTTTTATGCTGATTATTAATGGGAGCCGATTAGTCTCTTAAAATATATGGAATAATTTTAAAGTTAATGGCATTCAACATAAATAATGCTTAATCACACTGTGCAATAAATGTATAGAATAGACTAATGAAAAAACAAAAATATTAAGTGAGACACAATTGTAGAATGCATCGTGTTTCGCTATAAAATATACTTTATGGCACACAAACATTTCACTGGAAATTATATAAGAAATAACATGCTCAAAGGCGAGCTTATCTCTGTAAGAGATTTCTTTCAGAATGCCTAGAAAATAGAGGAAGTAGTTAAAAATGTATGTGCACAAAATAAACTACAAGGTTTACTTTCACGGTTTTATTTATGAAAACAGTCGAATTCCGATTCCGATACGAAACTCCCCGTCTATTAATAACAATAATGGCTTCGCGGACTCGGAATGCCTCCAGGGACCACCAGTGGAACCACTGGTAGAGTAGGTTCCGAGGCTAGTAGGGACCTAAGA
The DNA here is from genome assembly GCA_934045075.1 of Yponomeuta sedellus. Classification (NCBI taxonomy): domain Eukaryota; kingdom Metazoa; phylum Arthropoda; class Insecta; order Lepidoptera; family Yponomeutidae; genus Yponomeuta; species Yponomeuta sedellus. Next base: position 20,890,980 of record OW203734.1, on the reverse strand, counting down.
TTCAAATTGGCTCACACCTTTCTGTGGCGTGTCAAGCGAGGCATCAAGGCTGATTAGAAACACTATGGCAATATCCATTCAAATGAAACGACAACGGATCTGGATCCGAGATTATTGCAGAACCACAACGCTTCTACAGGGTGGCTTAGAAATCGTTCACCGCTTTTCAAAGCGAGATTCTAACCATGAATCGTGAAATACGTACATGGAGCTAATATATATTATTTAGTACCTATCTAATACTCGTAGCAATGACTTTGTTTTCTAATATGTACATTTGGGAAGTTATAGTAGAAATACCACTCGCTAACTGTCAAGAAAACATCGTGGGCAAACCTGATTGACTGAGGAGTTCAATTAAAAGTAAATAACTATTATGGACAAAGAACAAGACATTACTTAGTCCCTACTATACTAAATGAAATGTCAGTGGAACTAAGATCCTCACAATATGCCAGTAAAAAGCTTTATAAAAAGTGTGTAGCTTCTGAATTGATGGACCAGTTTGTAACCAGTACCACGAATTGACCCTATGTGACGTATCTTGTTTTACTTTTCTATGTAAACTTAATTTAAGTAATTTGTTAGGTTAACTTAGTTTTAAAGTGAGAGTAAGTCTGCCAACAAACTATCATGTACTTTGGCGGAAACGATTGTTGTAAAAGTTGCATGTACTTTTTTATAGAATAAACATTTTATTTATTTTTATTTAATTACCTCAACGCTTGAAATTGCCAATCCGCGGTGGTAATTAAGTACGTATCTACTGTGCCCTAGGGAGACGTTAACTCTGAAGGAAGATATTGTGAGGAAACCTGAGTGTCTGAGGTGTTCGTACCTTGGCGCTTGAAATTGCAAATCCGTGGGGGGCGCGCGCGTAGTGATGAGATGTACGGAGGAGTATGGACTCTAAAAGAGAGTATGGACTTATCCATAATCTCTTTTGGAGAAGAGAGCCCTGCAGTGGGATGTATGAATAGCCTACACTAAAAAGTAGCGTACCTACTACGGGATTTTGTTTTTAATTTTTCACCTAGTATTTTGACCTGGACCTGGTTTCTACACCACGTGATGTAACATTACTGGACTAAAATATATTTGTTTTCAGTGGAAAAAAAAGCGAACCGAAGATTTATTTTTAATTATTTCATAAAGTTCTGAAAAACACATTATTTATGTCTCTATCTAAAAAAAAATAATTATCCGATAGGCGTTCATACACCAGAGAATGCACCATTGAGTTGGCCGGCGCGGACCATAATAAGCTCGGGCACAGTTTTTTTTCCTTTTCGTCCTGATATTGTTTGTTTATGATGGGTGAGGTATGTAAATAAATTAAGGATAAGAAAAAAAATTACGCGCTATTTTTCCCAATACTAGCGCCATGTACTTTTAAATCATGGTAAGAACAAATGCAGTCACCCTGTAGTAGCGAACCTACTTCAGCAATGCTTAGTTGGTTGATTTCAAAACGGAACAAAAGTGAAAAACCTGCAATCTACAATCATTGAACGTTTGTTTCTTTTCAATGGAAATGGGGAACGTGCCTCGAAATTAGATTGGAGTGATATTGCGTTAACAAAAGTGAAACTTCAACTGTACTCTCGACTGGAGGTAGGTACATACAGTCGACAGTACGTCAGTAAATTATTTATTGTTCGAATTTGTGGTCGCAAGACCACACGCTAACTGTGAAGGAAAACATCGTGAAGAAATCCGTGGCTTGCTTGACTCCGCACGTATTGAATAGTCCTTCCTGTGGACTAGGTGGACTAAGCTGTCAGGATGGTATAGGTACTGGGCAAGTACTATTCAACGCAATATTCAATAACTAATCCGTTGAGTAACTGGCAACTGTGCAAAAAAAATGTTAAAGCGGTTAGGTTAAGCTCGCCTTTGTACAAATATGCTTATTGTGCAATAAATAATTTTCTAATCTTAGCTCATCAGCTCAGCTCAGCTAAGCAAAATGTTTATGCATTAAAGAATTTTAATAATAATAATACTTAAACATACAATAAAAATATTAACTATGAAAGATAGATCTCTTTTAATCTCTTGTTATAGAAGGTACTCGTATTATACCAAAATCTTTTAACATACCGAATAATAATTTAGCCTCTAAATAGGTTTTTAAATTTGTTCCTTAGCACGGGTTAGTGCATTAAAAATAAAAATAGTGTAATCATGTGGGTACAGTGATATCGTTCCGATGTTAAACCTAACTGCAAAGTAGGTAGTCGGGGCTGTAAGTAATGCAATTTGCTTAAGTCAGATGTCGCTGCCTGTACGTAATACAGAGAATATTGTAAAGAGGTTCGAAATTTCACTGATGCCGTGAGTCGCCCATTGGCTCAATTGGTAGAGCGCTGGTACGGATAGCCAGAGGTTGCGGGTTCGAATACCGGCATGGGTGAAATTTTTAGCCTCTAAATAGGTTTTTTAAATTTGTTCCTTAGCACGGGTTAGTGCATTAAAAATAAAAATAGTGTAATCGAATAATAATGGTTAAAGCTATGCTCGTTTCACTTGTACTTTTTGTTTAATCGACCGTAGATACCCGCAACCACAAGAATCGTGTCTGCTAGTGGTAAAAGTAAGCTTTTCCTTGGACACCAAACACGATACGCGGTGTTTCGTAGGCACTACACATTATTGATTTGAAACTGGAACAACCTTAGTTACTTGATATTTTGTCGGAAGAGTCCGACCAGGGGGCCAATTCTCACTTCATTAGCAAATAAATCGTAGGTATGACTTGAATTCTACGTAAAACGTCGAGCGACAGCCATAATCTGTATTCTGAACGCCTTGCTACATTAAATTCGAATGAGAAAATAATGTCTAATGACTCTTTTGAATTATATAATCTATAATCTAAAAATGAATCGCCGAATGTGTTGGTAAGCGCAAATCTCGAGTGCAGCTGAACCGATTTCGCTGATTCTTTTTTTAGAATATTCCTCAAAGTACGAGGATGGTTCTTACGGAGAGAAAAAATTAAAGGATCGAATTTTAGGCGGTACGAAGTTCGCTGGGCCAGCTAGTTTATAATAAAATAATAAATTTTCCTACAACTATAAACAGCAATAATACTTAAAAAGATTTAGATATTAAAAAAAAAGAAATGTTTAAAAAAAAAATCTACACCGCTGCCGATGGGGAGAGTTTCCAAGACACAGGCAGCATTCCCTCTCTGAATGGCCAGGTTGATGCGCTGGCCGAGGTAGCTACCAGCTCTTTGGTCGTCCGATGAGTCGATGAGGCAGGCGCGTCGCTATTTCTTTTTGAAGTTTACGCGGACCCATCGTTATCCTATCTTATTTTTATGCGACAAATGTCTAATTCTTCAAATATTTGGCGTCTACGCTTTCAATTCGCATGGGCGAGAAACGACTCCCTCGTTACAAATCAGTACAATACACGGTTATTCCTTGGAAACCATCACTATGCATGACTGCCCCGTTGGTCTTTGCTACCGAGGTCGTGAAATGAAACTAAATCCAGACCTTAGTCTGGGTGTAGTTTCATGTTTGTGACGTCCTTGCCTGGTTACTATAGTGCAGGGTATTCTAGTTTGGGACCACGCTAGTGATCCTCTTGTGTGTTAATATTTTTTATGTTAAATTTTTGAAAAATCCTAATTAAAGTTTTTTTTGGGGTCCTTATCATAAAAAAACGAAAAACCGAAACTCCATAAGACCACCCCGTCCGTCTGTCCGTCAGTCTTTCAAGACCGGGAACGGGTTGAAGTTAATACAATATAATCAAGTCTACAGGCCCTTGAAGCTGCGATAAAAAATAATTATTTTCAAGTTAACATAAAAAAAGGCTGTTAATGTCGCAAAAATTGTATAATTTTTGGCAAAAATTGTGAGACTCGTCTTGTGCCGATAAAATGACAGAATTTGACAATAAATGTACTATCCAGGCTGATATTTATGATATGGAAGTTCCTACAAATTAGTACGGAACCGTCGGTGGGCGAGTTTGACTCGCACTTGAAGAGGTATTATAAGCTAATCTATTCTACTCCACACACGTTACAGACGACTTTGCAATGAAAATGTAAAGGTTGATCTGCAGTTTACTGTATCGTTAGTAACAGTAATATAATATGGGGTAACGACCTATGTTAATGCTAATGCGGCCTAATCAAATGAAGACTCTTGAAATTGTATTCAAGTGTATTTATTCTATTAACTTAAATTGGGTTAAGGATAATTCAAATGGAAAAGAAGAGTAAAGTACTGACTACGAGAGAGAAAGAAAGGAAATCAGGCCATGGCACCAGCACATCCCGATAATCAAGCACCAGGGAACCAGGTCAATGCAGCGATGTAATATCTCACACGTTGGACATAATGACGACAGCAAATTAGTTTTTGCAATGGCAGCACCAGATTGCAATAGAGAGTAATGTTACCTGTGTACTGTTCAAACAATTCTAGTCCTAAATATCCTCACTTCACTGATATATTCTATAAAATTGACTGAGGTTTATTACATAGCAATTTTCCTGCAATCTATTTGATAATAAACTCGACCTATTCGGCAATAGAGTTCTTTGGTGTGATTTAGTCAATGAGCATTAGGGATATAATCTAAGCTTCAAGTAATTTTTTGTAGAATCGTGCGGACATTTTGGAGTCAAAGTTATTTAGTTTGTATATTCTAAATTGATCGATGCAGAATTAATCGATGAAGTTTAGAATAGCATTTAATATTTAAGCGTTGTGCCAGGCCACTTAAAATTGCACTTAACATTTTAGATTTGGGCCAGGCAGTTTAGAATTGTACTTAACATTAATGCAGTTTCAATGTTTTGTGAACAGTCAAGAGCACGTCAACCTTCACTTGCATGTATACACTACGTAGTCACTTACATCTTTTTCGTTTAATCATTGGATTAATCGAAAAAAATATTGTGAGAGTAGGTTAACCATTTTTCGATTTAGGAATCCGTTTGAATCCGAAATGTTAAGCGGATATCTTTACTAAGGTCAGGGACTTCTGGGACGTGTTCTATAACAACATTGTAAATGTTACGTATGTATGTATATTATCCACGCTGGTCAATTTACATACATTGGACGTAAAATTTTAAGTAAAAATTAGGAAAGTAAATTAGTAAAGTAAATTAGTAAAGTAAACTAGTAAAGAAACTAATACGGCGATATCATTCCGATGTAACAACCTAACTGCAAAGTAGGTACTTGGGGCTGCAAGTGATGCAAATTGCTTCAGCCAGATGTTCGCTGCCTGTAAGTAATACAGAGAGTATTGTGAAGAGGTTGGAAATTTCACTGATGACGGTACTTGCCCATTAGCTCACTTGGGAGAGCGCTAGCACGGTTAGCCAGAGGTCGCGGGTTCGAGTCCCGGCATGGGTGGAATTATTAGCCACTAAATAGGTTTCTAGTAAAGAAAGTAAAAATTAAATTATTACTTTATTAGGAAAATGCGGTGACATTACGTAGGCGACTAGTATAATTAGTCTTTTACTTGTTTACCTTGTTCATTGAACAACTATACCCAAAGTTACCTTAAAACATGGATCATCATATTATTATCATAGATTAATATTACTTAATTATAGATTAATAATACTATTAGATTATCATAGTAACTCGTTTGTTTGATGGCTGGTAGTGGTGGTTCGTAACTGATCATCAGTTACCACACGAATAAATATTTATAATAGTAATAATTAATGATAAAAATGGAAAAAAAAAAAAAAAAAAAAAAAAAAAAAAAAAAAAAAAAAAAAAAAAAAAAATGTTACCACACTGATGTGATGTTGATGATGGAACTAGACCCCACTTTTGGGCCGTTTAAAAAACTATTAGCCCAAAAAAGATACTCTAGCCAGCCACTCGATAGCTAAGGTTAATCTCCTCGTCCTCTCACGTTTCCAGTCTCGCCGAAGGCTGTCTTTACTTGTTCCTTCGGCTCGCCACACACCTCAATATTCTTACTTCTAATAAAGTAAGAATAAGTAGCTCTAATGAGCTATGCGATCTTTCAACCTTTGGAACGTTCGTTACACTGTTCGTTGACCACGATGACTGTAACGTCGTCGAAACGTCGAGGTAAAATAGCAATAAATTACTACGCGATTAAGCCCCGAAAATATTCTAACTATGTGTACAAGTCGCGAAAGTTTAAAATATGTTATTGATTTGTAGGCATAAAAATGAAGACGTTGATTTGATCTTCATCTTTTTAATCGGTCCCTCAATTCTGAGGACCGTGACCATATACAATAGTTCTCCATTTGTCTCGGTCATATGCGCAGTGGGATGCGTGCTGAATGGATCCCCCAGCTGCCTTCGTTATGGCATCGGAGCAGCGCATTGGTGTTCTGCCTCTCGCTCGTCTGCCCTCTAAATGGCCCAAAACGATCACGTTGATTCGATAGCTTTCCGTTATTCGCAAAGTAACTTCCAAGTTCTAGAGACTCTGTGTAGGCTTTATTACCGATGCAACTTTTTACCATGGTGTACCATCACCGTCTCTCTTCTTTTATCTATAATATAAAAATGAATCGCTCAATGTGTTGCTAAGCGCAAATCTCGAGAGCAGCTGAACCGACTTTGCTAATTATTTTTTTAGAATATTCCTTGAAGATTCCTACAACGATGGTTCGTACGGAGGGAAAAAATAAATAATTAGATGGACAGTTAACCATTAGACAGTTGCTGACTCCCACTCTACGCATTTGTGCATGTAGTTACTGACTCTGATGTTTTGTGAGTTCTTTTTCTTTCAAATGTGCTAATTGCCCAAAATATGGCTATACGTATGTGAAAACTTTTTGTTGGTTATCCGTCTCTAGGTGCGTAAATTTAATGTGTTATTGACGAGGTGTTAGTTTTAAAAATAAAACCAAATGAATAAGTTTTACCGTCGTTTGACTATTTATCTTGTAGGTCTGTTAGCTTAAAGAATACACCTCGGCTACTATCAGATAGAATCGCATATATTCGTGTAATAGAACTATCGTAACTAATACTTTAAAAACCTATTTAGAGGCTAAAAATATCAGCCATGCCGGGATTCGAACCCGCAACCTCTGGCTCTCCGTGCTAGCGCTCTCCCAAGTGAGCTAATGGGCAAGTACCGTCATCAGTGAAATTTCCAACCTCTTCACAATACTCTCTGTATTACTTACAGGCAGAGGTTGCGGGTTCGAATCGCGGCATGGGTGAAATTTTTAGCCTCTAAATAGGTTTTTAAATTTGTCCTTAGCACGGGTTAGTGCATTAAAAATAAAAATAGTATAACTAATACTTTACATAACTTTTTTAAATAGTGAAGAAAAGTTTTATACAGAGCAGGAAGTTGTATAAACCAAAGCCTACTCTAGAGCCCAAGGTATATTCTAAAATATAACAGACTGTACGATTTATGATGGTGCATTTCAAGTTTAATTCCGTTGGGGGGTGGGCAGCAGCGCCCCCTGCAGTACAATTCCACCAAACTGCGATCCCCAACCCGCATGACCAGCGTGGGGATTATGGGCATTACCCCCCAATGATCCAATGATGGCACAACCTTGCGCTATGGCGCTCATTAGGGGAGGGCTATGTCCAGCAGTGGACTAATACAGCCACAAGCGTCATATAATATAGCTTAATATAACGTCATAGGCGTTAAGATTTGTTCGGTATCAACCCTTGTAAGTCCCCACGGATGGGGCACGGGACTGTTCCTGCATCGCAGGAAGGTTAGGCCATACTATACTCCACCACGGGGGCCAAGTCCGGGTTGGTAGAGGATAGTAAGACAGTGGCGGGTCTTATTGTCAGAAGTTCTCAAGCCGCCCATAAATCATCCAAGATTTTTAAAAACCTATGTAGAGGCTAAAAATTCCACCCATGCCGGGATTCGAACCCGCGACCTCTGGCTATCCGTGCCAGCGCTTTTTCCAACTGAGCTAATGGGCGACTCACCGGCATCAGTGAAATTTCGAACTTCTTTACACTATTCTCTGTATTACGTACAGGCAGCGACATCTGGCTTAAGCAAATTGCATCACTTACAGCCCCGACTACCTACTTTGCAGTTAGGTTTTACATCGGAATGATATCACTGTACCCACATGATTATACTATTTTTATTTTTAATGCACTAACCCATGCTAAGGACAAATTTAAAAACCTATTTAGAGGCTAAAATACACAATAATTACACTACAAATACTTAAGTAGACATTAATGAATACATAGCAATTTAAACTAAATTAAATACACTGTTTAATATCTTGACTTGTGTATAGGAATTAAAGGGGGGTTCGGCAACTAATTCGTTTACAAGGGGGAACAATTTAAATGGGACAGTAAACTAATAAACAAAACAGTAAGTCGGTGGTAGATATAGGCGATAGGTACCTGTGTGATAGTCAGTTTGGCACGAGGTCGGCAATCCAGGGCTCCTGGGCCGTCTAGGTGGCCAGGAATTTGACACCACGAAGCAGACACAATACACAACACACAAGAAAGTACTGTTCTCGTAGATAACACAATAAACAGGAAGAATCCGGCACTTTCTTCTCACTCTTTAGGTTAGGTTGACTGTTTTCAACAGCGTACAAGACGAAGTGTCACACACGCTTTGGCAGCGCCCTCTACCGGTCGGTCAGTCCAAGGGTCAGAAAGAAAGAGATATGAGAGCGCGACAAGAGATAAATAAATTATAGTAAACTATTAAGTCCTTATAAAGATTAAACAACTTGACTCGTGCGCAGGAATAATGGAGGTCATGCTGGAAGAACAATTGGATTAGCTCAGTTGGAAAGAGCGCTGGCACGGATAGCCAGAGGTCGCGGGTTTGAATCCCGGCATGGGTGGAATTTTTAGCCTCTAAATAGGTTTTTAAAATTTTCCTTAGCACGGGTTAGTGCATAACAATAAAAATAGTATAATCATCCGAGATTTGTAATGTTCACTTTAAAAAAAAATTAACTATAAAACAAGTTATGTTTTTTCCATTGGTGGCTCCAGTTAGCACCGAGATTTTCATTCACTTTACGGCGAGTATTTGTCCTATGATTTTATTGGATTGTTTCATTAACACGAGAGACGTTAAACCAAAGTATCCGGAATTAACTCGCTAACGGTCAACGAAAACATCGTGGCGAAATCCGAGTGTCTGAGGAGAATCCGCGGTGTTCACCCGTGGTAATTAAGCCCAGACTCTCTCTGAGCGATGGCCTGGGCCGCGCAGGGGGACGTTTATAGGCTAGATAAATAAATAAGGGAATAACCGAAAGTTACTAATGTCTAGTGCTTACGAAAGTTTTAGTTCAAAACTAAGGTTTAACTCAGCTTGATGAAGTTAGCTGTACTTTCTAATAAAGTGATCAATCAAAGTCAGATAGCAACAAACTGTGATTACTAAACCAGTTTTTAGTCTCCTTTGAATGTCTGGATACGGAATAGTTTTATTAGTACTTTATATCTTCTACCGAATATTTGTACATACCTACACCATGTTATACACTGAATAAACGAAACAGAATTAGGTAACGTTGTGGACTGAAAGAAGATGTTGTATATATTCTTTATTGTAAATAGTAAATTTGAAAGATAATTACATAAAATTCGTTTCAAAGGCGAACTTATCTATAACAAAGATCTCTTCCAGCCAACCTTAGCATTGGGTGTTTTAATTAAGTAGAACTTACTAGAATCACAGATGACAAAGGAATGTTGCGTACATATCGAGCGAATCTAGTTGGAAGGGCCGGTGATAAGTCCCAGGCGGACATAAATTTAAATCAATTTATTTCAACGTAAAGAATTTACATTCTGTTTGCTGAATGTCAATGTACAATGTAAAATGTAAGCCGCTGCCTTAGGGCCGAATTGTAGTAGAGAAAAAGGCAGCGGAAAAAAATCTCCACTCCGACCATCTTTTCTCAAATCATCTTAACCCAAATACATCAGTTGCCATACGTAAACCGAATAAGATTTCATGATTGCTTTTAACAACCCTAAATGCCAAAGCATTGGTCAAATGTCTTACAACAGCAGGGGAAAACATAAGTGCTGCGGCCAGACACACGAACAGCACTCGTTCACGAGCATAACGCAGTGCTCAGCCATCATCAGTCTCAACCATTTTGGAGGGAGATAGATGACCCGAACACCACGCTACTATTCGAATGACCTTTAGCAAACCTGCAGTTAAGTTTTTGTCAGTAAGATAAGATAAGAATATTCTTTATTGTACACCAGGAAAAAACAAACAAAACATAATTAAAACTGTTTTTATACGGATTTATGCTCGTTTATTACATTTTTACAATTTTTCAACGTTTCGGCACTTTTTCAGGTGCCGTGGTCCCGGATGACTGAGGTGACGGGCGTCTTTTAGAAAGGTTAGTTTACTACCCTCGGCAAAAATTACAAAAGTTAATTATGAAGTTACGTTCCAAAATAAGCAAACCAATTATTTTATATAAAGTCAACAATATTGATTATTAGTAATTGAAGTTAAAATTAAATTTACAAACTAATTACTTTACATGAACTTACGAGATCGTGGTTGGAACATACCGGTAGCATGGGAACCAGTGCTTAAGTGCATGAGACCCCCTTTCTAGAAGTGTGACTGTAGAGTAAAAAATAAATTTAATTTCAATTAATAATCAGTATTTTTAAGTTCATGTAAAGTAATTAGTTTATAAATTTAATTTTAACTTCAATTACTAATAATCAATATTGTTGACTTTATATAAAATAATTGGTTTGCCTATTTTGGAACGTAACTTCATAATTAACTTTTGTAATTTTTGCCGAGGGTAGTAAACTAACCGTTAATGCTTTCTGAAAGACGCCCGTCACCTCAGTTATCCGGGACCACGGCACCTGAAAAAGTGCCGAAACGTTGGAAAATTGTAAAAATGTAATAAACGAGCAAAAACCCGTTTAAAAACAGTTCTAATTATGTCTACTGCTCGTGTTAACCTTAGAAAATACTAAACAAAACATCATTACAAAGATACAGTACAATTGGCGACCTTATTGCCTTCGTACTTCATACTTCGACTAAAATAGGGGTTGTATTGGAAAGGCCAAGGTAAAAAGTACCCGAGCGTGCGTGCATGCTGACTAATGAATGTTGATGAAGCGAAACTGATCTCTCAGTATCGTGGCAAGTGGCAGGCCCTGGTCTCTGCCTATCCCTCCGGGATAGAGGCGTGGTTTTATGTATGTGTAAAAACCTATTTAGAGACTAAAAATTCCACCCATGCCGGGACTCAAACCCGCAACCTCTGGCTAACGGTGCCAGAGGTCGCGGGTTCGCGTCCCGTTCGTTATCGTCATCAACCCTCGTATGTCCCCACTGCTGGGGCACGGGTCTCTTCCTGCATCGCAGGAAGGTTAGGCCATACTCCACCACGGCCCGAGACCCGGCATGGGTGGAATTTTTTGCCTCTAAATAGGTTTTTTAAATTGTCCTTAGCACGGGTTAGTGCATGAAAAAGAATGTAATTATGTAAGTGTGTTTTAGTTTTAATAGCTCAATCGTATATTATGGGTTGGTTTCTGAATTGAGAATTTCGTCAAGTAAATGCTCTTCGCAAAGTAAATGCTAAAGTGACATTCTGTCACGGTCTTCGCTGAGAAATTCGAGGAGACAGCACTACAGTTAAATATTTACTTACCGAAATTCTCAACTCCGAAACTGACCCTTAATATTTTTAGTCTGAGTATTTCAATGTTACTTACCTAATTATTTTACAAGGTCCAAAACAATATCAGCTCCGAAAACACTGCACTGTCACTATCAACCACAACTTGTATCAATAAAATTATAAACTTATACTTAAATTATTCACAAATAAATAATAATTATGAATGTCACACAACACAATTTTTAGGAACTATTAGCGTATTTTTCACCAAAATTAGATATTACTGTTATATTATTATGTGCCCCCTGTGCATAACACAATTTGATACTTTTTTGCACGTCTACCTTAATTTTTGCCTCTCCTGAACCTCCTGTGGGTTGACTGGTAGAAAATGCAATTAACATTAAGTCTACCTTTCATATTATCTTTTATGTAACAAAGAATTAATAAAAATAATTCCTATACCGTATAAATATTAGAATAACAATATTACTTAAATCACAGTTACACTTCTAAGATAATGTTCCCGTTTATACCAATACAGCCGGCGAGTAGCCAGTCACTGTACCACAGCACTAACCACCGTTATAAACTATTTACTATCGCCTTTCGAATCTGGACGCCTGGTCCCTTAACTCTTGGGCAACAGTTAACACCGACCCTATGCTGTTAAATTTAACCAAAGGTTTAACCAGTGTAGTAGTTTAATCGTTAATTTTTAAATTTCGAACGTCGAATGCGATTGACGCGTCATTCTCTATGGTCAGTTTACGATAAAATGCGTCAAGAACTTGTGGTGCTTTGAAAGAGTCTTGGCGTGTGGTCTAAAGGAAATCCAAATGGTCAATGATATTTCTTGATGAATCGCTATCCTCACACATAGTAAGCCCAGTAGTTGCCCAAGACCAGGATGGTAAATAAGTTTTTGAACTACAACTTTCGTCAGTACTACACATAACAATTATTAAAAGTACTAAAGCTCACTGAATGCTAACAGTATCATCTTCCAGTTAACCTTAGTGTTGCTGAACTAGAACTATTGAATTTTTATCGGATAAACTTACCAGAATTAGCGAGCTGAAGTGGCAATGGGCTGGCCATATCTCGCGAAGAACCGACAACCGTTGGAGTAAACATGTTCTTGAGTGGAGACCGCGACTCGGCAAACGTAGTGTAGGACGCCCTCCGACCAGGTGGGATGACGATCTGCGAAAAACTGCCGGCAGATGCTGGATGCGGCAAGCTGAAGACAGGGCATTGGCGCTCATTTAGGGAGGGCTATGCCCAGCAGTGGACTAATATAGCCTGAAGAAGAAGTGAGAATTGGCTCCGTGTTGCTCCGATTCGCAGAGCTTAATCATGGCGGAGTAGAGACGGAGCTCGCGTCGTTGGTTGCTCGTCTCTGACTGTTTCTAGAAAGTTTATCCGGTTACACCTGAATAATGGTAAATAAGATTCAAATCGCCTTAGCTACAGCTTGTGCCTTACGCCACACGAAACATCGCTCATAATACTTAGCTTTACAGTCATTTATTAAGCATTTCCTTTGTTGGCTAGTCATGAAACATACACAAGATCGTTAACTAGGATTCGGTCTAGTTACACATTAAATCACATTCTACAATGTAGAGACGAAGACATTTCAAAGAGCCTTGATTTGGCTGGTCGTACTTTCGTCAATAACCTGCAGTTGGCGTGAAAGGGAATGCCAGCATTATATTGAAACGGGTATTTATAGAATTTTGTTACAGACATTTTACATAAAAAGTGACTTTTAATAAGACCTCAATTGTTGGCAGGTTCGCTTATATAATGTTAGCCCTCATCAGGGTCGTAGGGAGTTTATTTTGTACAATGTACATACGTATACACTGCATGTCAATAATCTATAATATAAAAATGAATCGCTGAACGTGTTGGTAAGCGCCAATCTCGGGAGCCGCTGAACCGATTTCGATAATTTTTTTTTGAGAATATTCCTTGAATTACGAGGATGTTTCTTACAGAGGGAAAAATTACAAAGTTCGCTGGGTCAGCTAGTCTATAATATAAAAATGAACCGCTGAACGTGTTGGTAAGCGCAAATCTCGGGAGCCGCTGAACCGATTTCGCTAATTATTTTTTGAGAATATTCCTTGAATTACGAGGATGTTTCTTACAGAGGGAAAAATTACGAAGTTCGCTGGGTCAGCTAGTCTATCTATAATATAAAAATGAAACGCTGAATGTGTTGGTAAGCGCAAATCTTGAGTGCAGCTGAACCGATTTCGCTAATTCTTTTTTTAGAATATTCCTTGAAGTACGAGGATAGTTCTTACGGAGAGAAAAAAAAAATACATAAAGAATAGACTATTAGGCGGTACGAAGTTCGCTGGGTCAGCTAATCTATAATATAAAATCGAATCGCTGAATGTGTTGGTAAGCACAAATCTCGAGAGCAGCTGCACCGATTTCGTTAATTCTTTTTTTAGAATATTCCTTGAAGTACGAGGATGATTCTTACGGAGAGAACAAAAAAAGAATCGACTGTTAGGTGGTACAAAGTTCGCTGGGTCAGCTAGTTCCACGCAACACAATAACATATCCTGGTCCTAAACTAGGACAGCCTGTGCTGTGGTAACCAGGCAAGGATATTACAATCATGGTAATACACCCAGATTTCTACAAATGTACGGCCCCTTTGGGAATCGACCCCACGATCTCCGGCATGATAATCAGACGCGATACCGCTGACCAACGAGGCAGTCAAGGGAAAAGTCGTAGCTGTTAGTTTCACAATTAATAGAATATGGAGAAGATAATAACAAAGAAACTCCACATGTAGAATGATGATTGGCCTTTTTGCATCTACGTAATGAGATGATTTATACAGCGTCCAGTGGTATCCTCACTCACACTAGATGGGTGAAGGGACCACTCCGACGCTGTAGTGCCTGGGACATGGTTTTTTTATAGGTGGCGTAGGCTTGCCCAGCACCTATACCATCCTGATAGCTTAGTCGGCCTAGCCCACAGGAAAGACTAGTCAATACGTGCGGAGCCAACCAAGCCACGGGTTTCCTCACGATGTTTTCCTTCACCGTTAGCGTGTGGTATTGCGACTACAAATTTGCAAATGTACGTAACTTTCAAATTAAATAAAGTCATTCATGTAGAATAGAATAGAAAATATTTGTCTTCAAGCGAAATGAACTGCGATCCCCAACCCGCATGCCCAGCTTGGGGATTATGGGCACTACCCCCTGTGATAGCGCAACGTGGCGCTCTTTAGGGGTGGGCTATGTCCAGCAGTGGACTAGTATAGCCTGACGACGACGAAGACGACGAAGCGAAATGAAACAGATTTTAACTTAACTCACAGAGTTTTCAACTTAAAGTTACTCTCTCCTCGACATAATCGTCTCTGTTTACATCATTTAGGTACCGGACATCCTAAAAAGCTTCCAAAACTGAAATCAGTGGAAAACTACAGAATTTGACAAATATACAGTAACATTACAAAGTCTCGACGCGTTTGTGCGTGCGAGCTTGAAACGGCAATGCATTAAAATAATCTGTCAAGGGCAGTGTCTTGACAATGCTTTCTTGTACTCTCGCATTAGGGCTCTGGGGGTGCTAACTGGCGCCACCATACATACATACATACATACATACATACATACATACATACATACATACATACATACATACATACATACATACATACATACATACATACATACATACATACATACATACATACATACATACATACATACATACATACATAACCGCACGCCTGTATCCCGGAGGTGTAGGCAGAGACCAGGGACTGCCACTTGCCACAATCCTGACAGATCACCTTCGCTTTATCAACGTTCATAAGTCGTTGCATGCACGCACGCCGGTTCCGGGTACTTTTTATCTTTCCCTTTGCTAATACATCCCCTATCTGGTCGATGTATGTCCGCCTGGGACGACACCAATGGAGCAAAAATCATAACTTATTTTATAATACGGTTTTTTTAAATACACCTTGCTTATTAAGGTTTAGTAATCAAAGTTTAGTTAACTTAATAACGACCGAGGACTGTATTCGATTTCCGCCAAAAATGGCCGTTCTTAGCGGAAATCGATTAAAGTCCTAGGATGTTGATACTACGTTCTAAGCTGTACCTTCTAAAATAGTTATCGCAAATATGAAGATTTATAGATAGATTTTTGATGTTTCGATATCGATATCAACTCTTGTATGTCCCCACTGTTGGGGCACGGGTATATTTCTGCATCGCAGAAAGGTTAGGCCATACTCCACCACGGGGGCCAAGTCCGGGTTGGTGGAAGGTTGTAAGACAGTGTCGGGTCTTACTCAAGCCGCCCATGAGGCCTCTGACATAGCTTAACGACTGCCATTACATGGCAGCCGGCACACCGGTTTAGCGTGTCTTGCGAAGCACAGAAGCGCTCGGAAAAATGCCACTAGCGGTAGTCGCAGTACGGTCACCCAACCTGCACCTTACCGCGCCTGTTGTCGCTTAACTCAAGTGATTAATTCCAATCACTCGGTTCGACTAGGCCACGAGCGCTTTTGATGTTTACTTTCGAAGAAAAAAACGCATTATAAAACAAATTATGATTTTGGGCCACCAAGGGAATAAACCTTGGTGCCGCCAGTTGGCACCCGCCAGCACCTTAAGAGCATAGGACCTCTTTATAAAAGTTAAATAAGTTGGTTTATTTGCCAACTTAGCCTGACAAGCAAAAGCACTTGACTGGCACCGTGAAGTTTTGGACTTGAACGTAACTTCTTCAGGACCTCGCGTGTCATTGGCCGGAGAAGTGACGTCAGAGTCGGGATTGAGCTTCGGTTGGATGAGCCCCGACGAGGGTCACCGATTATCTGGATACCTAGTTATATATTAAACGCGTCTAATCGCGATTATTTATCAATCGGAAACTTTGAGTATAAACGTTTTACCTAATAAATCATCGCGATTAGACCCGCTTAATGTAGATAGATAGAGAACATAATACATATTGCCCCAGTCCATCTAAAGGTTGTTTGGAAGAGATCATTGTTAGCGTTAAGGCCGTCGTCTGTACTCTTAGGTTAAGAAATATCTGTGTAATTTCCATTTTTATGTACAATAAAGTGGTCTCTATATATCTATCTAAGTTATGTACATTATAGAAGCAATACAACTGGAAAACATCGTATGGAAGCCTGAGTGACTGAGCTATTCACACGGAACGTCTGCGCCCCAAACTACGCATAAAACTACGATTCGTAGTCCTATGAAACATTCCACTGGATGCAGAAAATATATCGTGTCTGTTTACTATGTATAGTGAACATAGAATATTTTCGGGGCTTAATCGCGTAGTAATTTATTGCTATTTTACCTCGACGTTTCGACGACGTTACAGCCATCGTGGTCACGAGAAGACTGATGGCTGGCACCCGTTCGAATCTTCGGCTGATGAGGTTTCAGACTACCCTCAATCAGCTATCACAAATCACTATTAGGGTTGCGACACACTACACTGACAATGTTGGACTATAAGCCATGCGACTTTTTTCCACTCGAACATCTTGATAACCGGATCCCACGTTTATTATTAAAATATTCGATATTGAAAATATTCTAACTATGTGTACAAGTCGCGAAAGTTTAAAATATGTTATGTATAGTAAATGAAGGTATTACAAGTTGTTTTCTCAGTTATTTATTACGCACACAACTCAAACTCATTTTTTTATTCGATTAAACGGAAAACGTAATTAAACCTTTACCTTGGAAGCGCTCGTGGCCTAGGTGAACCGAGTGATTGGAATCAATTACTTTGGTTAAGCAACAACAGGCGCGGTCAGGTAATGATGGGTGAGCGTTCCGTGACTACCGCTAGTGGCATTTTTCCGAACGCTTCCGTGCTTCGCGAGGCACGTTAAGCCGTTGGTGCCGGCTGTCATATAATGGCAGTCGTTAAGTTTTTTTTATTTTTTTTTTAGCACTATAAAGGGCACCCTCCGGAGGACACGGGGGAGGGAGGTGGTGAATGCTCATGCATAACAGCACGGACCCGGCCGTGCTGCCAATGTGGGACTCACAAGAAGTGCCCCTAAGCCCACATCGGGAGCGACCCCCCTCGAGGCCGAGGAGGGCGCACAGCGGAGCTCCCTAGCGGAGCGTCCGCTTAGAAGAGTTTATATTACAAAACTGCTATGAAAGAGCAGTGTCCCCGCTAAGGGGGACACTGGCAGAGGAGGTGACCGCGTCTGACTGGGACCGAGCCTCTAAGAGGTGGTTCAGATCCACGTCAGAGGCCTTTTATGGGCGGCTTGATAACTTCTGACAGTAAGGCCCGCCACTGTCTTACAATCCTCCGCCAACCCGGACTTGGCCCCCGTGGTGGAATATGGCCTAACCTTCCTGCGATGCAGGAAGTGACCCGTGCCCCAGCAGTGGGGACATACGAGGGTTGATAACGAATTAAACCTTTACCTAATAAATTATCGCGATAAGATCTGTTTAATAATAACTCGAATCATTCAGAAATACGAATTATTGAGTATTTCGTGTTGAATATTCCCACCGGATTCTATTTCCAGTTCTACAAGTACCTACACCTACTTAGACGAGAGCCCTTTCACTTCCCAACTTTCTCTATTCTTATTTATGGAGCAAAAGTTCGATAAAATTTTCCCGACACTGGTGTTACCACAAGAAACTTTATTATAAGAATTCTGAAGACAAATTATAATAACAAACAGTAATATTTATCTTATATTTATTTTAATCAAGGAGAAAAAACAGGATTGATAAACTTGTAAGTTAAAAAATAACAGAGTCACGTTTCGTAGTACATTTTGCCCATTCCTCAGCATTTCCCTCAGATTGTTAATCTTAATAATTAATAAATAACATAAATAACAATAAGAGGCGGGATTATTTATGACCTTAAATTGACAAACAATAAAGCAACTGTGTAATTATATGAATTAATGTAGAATTTACCTAATTAATAAAACCAACCTAGCATCTATTTCTCCTCGGTTAATTCTCCAATTTGAGGTTGCCTGGAAGAAATTGCTATTAGCAATAAGGCCGCCAATTGTATTTTATCTTTTGTATCTGCCGTTTCTGTAACTATTTTTCCGGTATACAATAAAGACGGTATACAATAAATAGTGTGCTTTCGACGATACCTGTAAAGTTTGTTTACATTTCTACGTTTAATACGAGTACAACCAGTATACTAAACATCTTGTGGAAACTAAAGTGTTCACATACTTCAGCGCTTGATATTGCCCATCCTCGGTGGGCATGCATGGTGATTAAGCCCGTACTCTCTGAGAGAATTCCTGTGCCCAGCAGTGGGACAAATGATAAAAAAAAAATCTTAGTTATATTACGGAGCGTATGAGTTTGCAAGAGTAAAAGAAACATAGACAAAGGTGTTAATCTGTAAAATAAAGTTGAGTGACTAAAGAATTATAATATTTGCCTCTAAAACGCACAACTTCTAGAACCAGTACGCCATACACACATACATAACCTCACGCCTGTATCCCAGAGGGGTAGGCAGAGACCAGGGACTGCCACTTGCCACGATCCTGACAGATCACCTTCGCTTCATCAACGTTCATAAGTCGTTGCATGCACGCACGCCGGTTCCGGGTACTTTTTATCTTTCCCTTTGCTAATACATCCCCTATTTGGTTGATGTAAGTCCGTCTGGGACGTCCCTTACCAGCCCTTCCACTCACATTCGCAATATATATTTGTTTCGTCAACCAGTACGCCAATAGAGTACAATTTGTAATCTAAGATATAATATACAAAGATAGATAGATTGAGAACACTTTATTCCACGACCAGAAAAAAGTATACAACCTTGATTTCTTAAATCTAAGTATCGCTTAGAGCGATCACTTCTAGAAAACCTCTATTTATTGAAATTAAACATTTTTTTGATTGTATCTGCTTCTACTTTAATTCGAAAGTTGTGTTTAAATTAGTATGCACTTTGGAAAATTGTGGTTGGCCCACCGGCCCTCAGACTCTTTCAGTGTCTTCAATTAAAACCGGTTCCGAATATTTCAAATTGTACCAGAGCTCAGACGAGAATAGGAGAGAGCCGGTCCCGTTATGAGAAAAACTTTTAAATAAAGATAATAACCGACTTCAAAACACTACAGCACTAAAAATATAGAAATAAAAACGCATGTTACTACTTTTAAATTCGATTGCGGTAGAAAACCACCACATGCATTTTGGGCACCGACTACCAAATAAATTTTCGTTAAAACTTACATCAAATTCGTTTAAATCTCTTCTCAGTTTTTAGCGCTGCAGTTTTTTTGAAGCCCGTTATTATTTTTAATATAAAAAAATGACATTTGTAAATTTATATTCACTACGACACTCCGTTGAATTGTATTTTTCGGTAGCAAATACCCAATCGTTATAAAAACACCTCCTGCAATAAAAAATAATAATAATAAAAAAGTAATCATACATAAACTAATTACAATAGCTTCAAGCGTGCCTTTAAAATTTGAAGGGTTGATTTCTCCTGGATCTCATAATCAGATCCTAACACGCTGACTATGGGACCACCTGGGAAGTCTACATTTTCAAACTTTTTTCCAACCGTTCGTCCGTCCGACCGTTCCGAGTAACCATACAAAACAATAAAAAATAACTCCCGATGAATTGAGAACCTCCTCCTTTTTCGAAATCGGTTAAATATAAAATGAACGCTGTCATTCGATGAGATAATGGGTCGTTGAAACCACATCACGGTTATTGCGGAGCCGTCTAAATTGACGCACAGATTTTATGAACCATCATCATCATCATTGATAAGGGCATTTACATCTATTGCAGATAATTGCGTGCATGCAACGATAAATATTGATAAAGCCTAACAGATCAATTAAAATCGTGACGAGCAGAACCTGAGAGTAACATTTACACAGTAAGTGTTAATTATTCCTTAATTTAATTAACGCTTCATTTGATTTGTTTTTACATCTACTTCCTTCTCCAATGGATTGCTCTAGTCCATCCAAAGGTTGTCTGAAAGACTGTACTCTGTACTCTTAGGTTAAGAAATATTTGTGTATTGTATGGAATCAGGCGTTACTTTGCGGAAATCAATCATTTTGGGCGGAATTTAGCAAAGTAATTTTTACTTTGTAATGCTAATATCTGTGTAATTTCCTGTTTTATGTACAATAAAGTGTTCTCTATCTCTATCTATTTATCTATCTAAAATGCACAATTCTTGAGGCACCTGAATTAGATTGTATGATGCACCGGATGCACTAGTTCCTTCTCTTCTCTTGTGTGAAATCACAAATAAAATCAAAATTCAAAAATATATACATAATATTAAAACCTTGGTGGAGTATGGCCTCCGTCGCAGGAAGAGACCGTGCCCCAGCATTGGAGACTTACAAGGGTTGATATCGAAAATAGGATATATTAAAACAAATGATAATCTTATTGTTTCCTAAAATAATCAGCCCGTGTGAAATGCATTAGATTAACAAACGCTTATGTGCAACCTTGTGAAGAGAATGGCTTTCACTTCGAACAGAACACGCACACAAATACTATGTAGACACACACACATGGGTGGCCGTAATACAGATGGCCTTAATTGACGGACTGTATTGTCGGTGCCGTTAATTTACTGACTGAAAATCAGTGCTGAGGAGTAATTGAGGAGTCAGACACATTGACCATTGTTTGCAAATGTTTTGTTAAGGCGGGGGACGTTAACTAGCGCTACCAACATCAAAAATCTTAGTATCAGTGATGAATATTTTAAGAACATGCAGCCACTAGAATGTAATGTCAACATCCCAATACTGCCGTGCTATTCACTAGCCCCGTTCGCTAGTGAGTTCGATCGAATTCGTATTCAGTAATTTAAGCTACCCCAGCGCTACGGCGGTGAAGTGAACTAGTTGTGCAGGTGGGATATTGACCCTTATTTCTATGAAGTTACGTTTAAAACAAAGGGAGTTTGAATCTCGACTCTATTACATCTGTCAAATAACCCTTACGCGGACAACGGCAAAATAATTACTAAAATAATTTTTCCCGAGGGTAGTAAACTGACAGTTAATGCTTTCAAAAAGAGCCTGTCACCTCAGTCATCCGAGACCACGGCACCTGGAAAAGTGCCAAAACGTCGGAAAAATGTAATAAACGAGTAAAATCCGTATAACAACAGTTTTGATTAGAATATGATCTTTTTTTCAAAAATATTTGTCAATAAACAGGTAGTCAGAGTGCTTTAATTTTCGCTCTCGGCACCGCTCGCAAACTCTAGGATTTATGCAAATTCAATCGAAAAATTTTACTGACTTCCACTATTCGTTAGTCTTTTTTTGAAGTCGATTTATCTAATTTTGCATTTTCAGCTTATGCAAGTTATTATTTTCGGATATTAACCCAAAAACCCCAGGGTAAAGGCGAAAATATTATTAATATTAACCATTGATAATCCTACTATAATAAGGCCGCAAATTGTAGTGTACTATGTTATTATTTAAGTCTCTTATGTAATTCTTGGTGAACATGGGATAAAGAATATTCTGTCTATTTCTATATAATATTGCATATGTCAATGTTTTTCAAGTAGTTTAGATGATTGTTAGTACTCAATTAGACAATAATGGCTGATTGGAATTACATGAATCTTGTACAGATAGACGAAGCTCTGAATTGAGACAAAGGCAACTTGATATCCCGCCAACGCGGTCTGAACTAATCCTGCGCAGGTGAAGTCGCGGGCACCAGCTAATTTACCATATTGGCATTGGCAAGAAGTTCGTGTACCCATGAAAGGGTTAATTCGATCGTGAGCTCACATCACCATTCACATCACACTCACTTGTGCGTGACGTTTAATTCGTATTCAGAAGCAAAATACGCAAAAGTCACAAGTGATGTTGCCATGGGTTACCTATTAGGAATGGAACACCAATGTTTGTCAGTCGAAAAGTCACATTATTATTTTGTTCAGCTTAATTAGCCAAACGCTGCCAAATATTTCTTACAAATAAATCGTTCTGCTACATTTTTTTAAAGTCTAGGCGTTTTCTAGTTTTCGAGTCTACGTCTTGTGGAAAAAATATGTTATATTGTTGACCTAAGAGTACCCACCGGCGAAGCTTTCTTCTTCTACAGATAAACAAAGGTAACCGCAAAAATGTATTTTAAATATTTCTAACCGAGACATTGGCTTAAATTTATCACACTTATGTATGATTTATCAATTGTATAGGCAGTACAAAATGCTTGAAATACGTTGTAACAAATTTCACATTGTGCATATAACCTTCCCTGCTTAAAAAAATCACGAAATTTTATTCCAGTTTGAAGCTCAATCAGCTATTTGAAGGCTCCTGACACCAACATACTCAGGTGCTCCATCAGAGGTAATGATCGCTATTAAGATATGTGCGGAAATGTGATTGGGACAATATGGCACGGCTAGCTCTACATTGATTTTGCACGATGTACATAAAGGGGATCTGAGAAAACCACAAAATCTGCAACGTTTGTTTGCTTTCTTCAAATTCAATGGTAGTAACGAAGAACCTTGCCTCAGCAAACGTGATTTGGTACATTAATTCTTGGCCCTGCCATCAAAATGACATCTTGCAATCAAGATGAAACTAGTAGAAATACTAGTTTCCTATTGATATAAAAGTTATAACATTCTTAGATTGTTCTACAAATGTTTTTATTTTAATGATGAGTCCTTGATGTTGTATTAGTAAACACATTTTGCGCAACAAATAATTGGTAGTTATCTTATCATCCATAAATCTTTTCCAGACTTCTGATGCCGACTGAAATATTTCAAGGATTGCTACTTCACTGAGAGATGTCTCACATGATAGCCATGTGTTTAACAAAAACCCTATAAGGCACCATCTCATCAATGTGCTGAGCTCTGTAAAAAGCGAGGCTTCACTGGGTAAACAATTAGCTAAATCTATTGCAATTTATATATTTTAACAGCCTATACTTTTATTGCACTACTTCTGAATTAAATCTGTATTTTCTAGGTGACTCACGCTATACTCCGAGAGAGCATAGATAATGACAACTCTGGTTGAGGATACTCCAGCCCTCGGTAGAAGAATTAAACTAAAAAGCAATGCATAGCATGTAACAGTTTTAAGGAATGGTCCCCACCATTCCCTAGATGTCAATAATCGAGAATTACAAAAAGAAATGAAGATTGTGCATCATCTCGAGATTAAGGTGGAATAATAAAAATAACGTAGCACTGTTTTTAACCTGTTTTAGCAAAATGGTGTTTTAGACAATAATCCATGAATCTAGACGGTGAATTTTAAAAATAATTATTAAGTTACTGTTACTTTAGAAATGCCACATATTTTTACACGAAATTTCTGGAAGATTTATTTAAATTGGTTGATTTAAATTTGAAATAAATATTTTTTACTATAAATAAACAATAAAAAATGTAGTCTGTACATTTATTAAATAAAACAAATTGATTATTCAAATTATTGTTTTAAGTCACCAACATTATACTCATTAATTACCTGCAACAAGCAAGGTACGTAGGTAGGTATAATCCACAGCACATTAAAGTCATTAAATCCAGACTGCATGTCGACCTTTACACGTATCATTCTGTACAGTTGGGTACAAATCGAAAATACTCGTAGGTAGTACCTATATGGTAACACTATTATATGCCAATGACAAAATTCAAATTTGGGCACAACCTCTATGATCTGAGGGCACAACCCTGTATTTTAGGACCACCACCAACATGATACATTTTTGTTATTTATTTGGTCAAAGTAGTTTGTGATAAGTGACATCTACAAAAAAACATTTAAAATCATTACCATTATTTTATTATGCTAATGCATAGAAATATTTTAACTATTAAGTGCCAATTCCTCTTTACTTGCTACTAGATTGAAGCCAAGGTCGATAACACTATCAGGCATCAAAAGTTATAATTCATTCTAGTAAAAGAACTAGTTTTAGTATAACGAAATAAACTAATTTAAAAACGTCTCTTTAAATATGAAACTATAAAATTATAACTTACTATTTGACCCCCGAAAACATCTTGACGACCTCTGTGGCGTAGCGGTGGCGCAACTGCCTACCATGCAAAAGGTCTCGGGTTCGAATTCCGGTTGGAGACAAAAAAACTCCAGGTCTTGGATGTTTACATGTTTGTGATGTCGTTGTTTCTGGTTCCCACGACACATGGTATCCGAGTGTGGGATCAGAAGAAATGTAAGTTTACAGGAATAATTGAGTTATTGGTACATATATTTTATCTGTCTAGTATTTTCCTCCGGACATTCAAGCATATAATATAATTTTTAATAACAATTTACTGTTTTTGACTTTTATTATTTTATTAATAATTATTTAATTTAATATTGTAATTCTATTAAATTTTTTACATTTCCCTTTTGATGACATGTATTATTGTGATCTCGTACTCCAGGACTATCCTTGCCTCAGTACAAATTATTTAAGATAATATGTTGACATTTGATATAAAATTGTTAAATAATTCATTATACTATTTTTATTTTTAATGCACTAACCCGTGCTAAGGACAATTTTAAAAACCTATTTAGAGGCTAAAAATTCCACCCATACCGGGATTCAAACCCGCGACCTCTGGCTATCCGTGCCAGCGGTCTTTCCAACTGAGCTAATGGGCGACTCACCGGCATCAGTGAAATTTTGAACTTCTTTACATTATTCTCTGTATTACGTACAGGCAGCGACATCTGGCTTAAGTAAATTGCATCACTTACTCGCGGATTCGAATACCGGCATGGGTGGAATTTTTAGCCTCTAAATAGGTTTTTAAAATTGTCCTTAGCACGGGTTAGTGCATTAAAAATAAAAATTGTATAATCATGTGGGTACAGTGATATCATTTCGATGTAAAAACCTAACTGCAAAGTAGGTAGTCGGGGCTGTAAGTGATGCAATTTACTTAAGCCAGATGTCGCTACCTGTACGTAGGTAGCAAGATGAAGTCTGCGTCGAAAAAATGACGTTCTGGGCAAGTCATTTTAGGGTCGGTACTTTTTCCGTCCAATTAGTACGTCAATAGTACGTTAGAATAGCGTCCGTTCTACATTGGGCGTCATAGTACGTCAGGGGTACGTTGATGTGTGGTCACATGAGCGTCGAAGTGAGGTCCCATGCTGGTCGTGCTTGTGACGTCTTAGGAACGACTTTTCAGTGTCATTCAGAAGTCAGAATCTTTGTAAAATACTACTAGTATCTTCTTTTATTAGGTGTGTACTACGAAATTAAATAGGGATCTCAATTATCATCCACGTAAAAGTATACTAACCTCTCATCTGTGCGGCCCGACCGTTAGTTAATTAGACCTGAGATGTTCGCACTTAGCCTCATAATTGGGCCATTGTACGTAGCAAGCGCTGAGGTATAACACTTCAGACACTAGGGTTTCCTTACGATGTTTTCCTTCACCGTCGGCGAGTGGTATTGCTACTATAATTTCACAAATGTACATAACTTAGAAAACAAAGTCATTGGTACATGCCAATGACTTTGGGTTGGAAACCACGACCTCCCGATTGAGAGGCCGGCGTTCTACACCGCTCCGCTATCACCGCCCTTTCACTGATGAAACACTGATTTCACGTTTCATAACGGTCGGCGTTATGAAACGTGAAATCAGTTTTTTTTGAACGCAGTTAACAACACTTGACACGGATAGCCAGAGGTTGCGGGTTCGAATCCCGGCATGGGTGAAATTTTTAGCCTCTAAATAGGTTTTTAAACACTTATAAAAAGAACGAATCCTTAGAGCTAAACAAAAATACGTTCCGTTTTTTTATTTCGAACTTAAAATGGGAGCTTCAAATCAAGTTTAAAAGTTGATTTGATAGGTATTACATATTCCATTCCCAACACATAAGTATTATAATTACACCTATTGAACACCTACGATCATTAATAATTACAATAATATTAAAACAATCCATTTGTTGCGCTTCCAAACAATCCAAGTGCATTAGCCACAATTCGGAACGCGCGAACTGAGTGATACAGACAGGCAATATTAAAAATTCTTCTTTAACGTGCGCGCATGCTCAAAGAAATGTAGGTTAGGTACGCTTAATTTTGTGAAAAAGATGGTGGTGCAGTATATTGAGTGATTGTAAGAAAAATTGGCTCACACCTAGACGCTGTGAAGTATATTGACCAGTCCAAGGGAGCGAAGAATACGATCGGCTACTGCTACTACCAGATCACGGATGATATTTATATTGAAGATTTAGTGCTCAAATGGTGATTTTCAAGACTAGTATGTACCTATGAGTTTTTTTCTAAATACATGGCATAATGTTGGTACGAAGTTCTCGGTGCGCGTCTCCGACTCGCATTTGGTCGGTTTTTTATGATTTTCATAACGTAATTTGATTTAATACAATTAAAATATGGTTTAGTACTATTTACTTAAATTTTGTTTTATTTTACAGCCCTCGTCTCTCAATCGGTAAGATAAGTAGGAATGCGTATGTCAATATAAGGTTGTGATAGAAATGTGACGTCTTTAGAACTTCATAAGGGCTGGTACTTAAGTATTTCTCGACGTCTTACTGACGTCTTGTGATACTACATAAGAAGTACGATGCACGGCATACATATGACGTCACTTGCACGTCATATGGTGTCGTATCTCCGAGATCTTCAATTGACCTCGTAAGGCTGTGACAAATTCACGTCATCTGAGGGTTACCCCGACGTCGTAAAATGACGTCTTTTACGTCGAAGATGACTGTATATGGACGTCAAAATGACGTGGAAATGCTACCTGATAATACAGAGAATAATGTAAAGAGGTTCGAAATTTCACTGATGCCGATGAGTCGCCCAGTAGCTCAGTTGGAAAGAGCGCTGGCACGGATAGCCAGAGGTCGCGGGTCCGAATCCCGGCATGGGTGGAATTTTTAGCCTCTAAATAGGTTTTTAATAATTCATGTTTATAAAATTACTCAATATCTGTTTACTTTGAGTACCTACACAAAGTTTATCCAGATTGAATATATTTATTTATATTCTTTTTAAGGCACTAACCTGTGCTAAGGACAATTTAATAAAACTATTTATTTAGAAGCTTAAAATTCCACCCATGCCAGGACCTCTGTCTAACCGTGCCAGCGCCCTCCTGATAAACTGAGCTTATTATTCCGGTATTTACACTATTTCATTCGGTACGATAGCAGTTATGACTACCATACCTCAGCTCTCTTAGCGCTGCATGCCGCTCACACCGGGTACCGGCAGAATACCAGCGCTGAAGTTCTTCCTGAACTTTCAGCACATGATGAGTCGGAGCCCATTCACATTTGCCACACCTAGGTTGATCACTCCCAGTCCATTACATTGCCTAGGTACACTACAGTACCGTGTATGACTTTTCTTCTGAGTTTTTTTGCTTTTTATGTATGCTAATGTTTTATTATTGCTTTGGACTGGTATTTGGTTTTGTATTGCTATGCATTGTAAACGTGTGTGTCTTATGTGAATAAATGTTTTATCTATCTATTTATCTATCTAAAGTACAAAGTACTGCCGGAGGTCGTGGGTTTGTTTGGATGTACATTTGAACAAATACATAGCCTCAGTATCAGTGTATTTACATCTTTGTCACCTAGCTGGTTTACCTAAACCTACTTCGTAATATCACAAACATAAGGCCACGCCGCTCGTGGCCTAGGCGAACCGAATGATTGGAATCAATCACTTGACTTAAGCAACAACAGGCGCAGTCAGGTGCTGGATGGGTGACCGTATCGTGACTACTGCTTGTGATATTTTTTCCGAGCGCTTCCGTGCTTCGCAAGGCATACGAAGCCGATAGCGCCGGCTGTCGCGCAATGGAAGTCGTTAAGCCATGTCAGAGGCTTTAGTTACTTTATCCTGTTTTCTCTGCACTCAGCCTCATAGTTGGGCCATTGTGAGATCACTCCAGCCAGCCAATCTTTTTTCAGAAAGCCAGCAGTGCACCCAGGTCACTGCTGGCCTCCCGAAGGATCCCAGCTTTCCTATTATCGATGTTCGTTGCACTTCCACGCTCACTCAGTGAATAAACACGTCGCGGGTAGTTCGTCTTCCTTGAGGCATAGTCGACATAACGGGATGTCGGTCAGTCCCATAGCGTGGAGGTGTTTATTCAGTGTTCAATGGCTCGTTATAAGTGCCATAGCTTTGCGCAGATCGCTGCATGTGAGGCGTTTCGATATTGTTGGTAGGGCCTCTCTGGCTTGTTTGCATTTCGTTTCTGTTTTCCATAGTTCAGCATGATGGGTTTCTGTTTGCAATCTTAATGTCGGAGGCCTTATGGGCAGCTTGATAACTTAAGGCCCGCCTCTGTCTTATAATCCTCCACTAACTCAGGCTTGGCCCCGTGGTGGAGTGTGACCTAACCTTAAGAGACCCGTGCTACAGCGTGTGGACATACAAAGGGTTGATATAAAAAAAGGGCACCTCTGTATCCCAGAGGGGTGAGCAGATGCAGGGACTGCCAGTTGCTATTATACGATCCTGGTTAATTACTATCACTTCATCGCCATTTATTAGTCGTTGCATGCGAGACGGTTTTGGGTACGTTTTATCCTGCCCTTTGCTAACACGTCCCCTATTCGACCAAATACGGGTCGAAGTATGTTCGCCTGGAGCGTTTCTTACCAGTCATTCCACTCACATTCGCCATTCCACCCACATTATATTTATTTTTTCTTACTTCATAATAATTATTGTTCTTAAAATATACAGTATATGATATATCCCACTGTAGAGCACAGGTCTTCTTTCAGAAAGAATATAGGCTTGATCACCACGCGTGCCCACCTCAGATATGCGAACAGCGAGTTATATGAACATATCAGCCAGTCAGGTTTCTTTACGATGTTATCATTCACAATTAGCGAGTGGTATTTCTACTTGAACTTCACAAATGTGCCTGAGATACATAACATTACTATAATAATACTGGTTTCAACAAAAAATAATGAGTTATCTTCTACAATATGGGATTCGATCGTGAGTTCACCTAAAGGAGAGTAACTTTTGATTTTGACAGATGTAATCGAATTCATGTGCGAGTTCATGATCGAAGTGAGCTGCGAATCGAACCTTCAGAATACCAATTTCATTGACATTTGTAGTTCTCTTCACCGCCGTAGCGCCAGTGTAGAATTAAGTCTTGATTTAAAAGCAAACTATTCGTTTGTGTGTGTGTGAAGTGTGACCAGATGCTGGCCGGAAAATATTGACAAAGTTTGGAAAAACTGGGTCTAACCATGAGTAAAAATATGAAAAAAATACGTTCAATGCGTAAGTACGTTCATATAACACTTTCTATTTAACATTACATCGAGTGCAAATTACTGTGTCAATGTTTTTATCTGTAAATAGAAAAAAATAAATAAAGAAACGGTAGTCTACTTGAACACACACTCAGTGTTTTCGTGCTAACCACCCAAATTATGAAGATGTCATATTTAAACGCTCCGAAACGCTAAAATATAAAACGAAACAAAAGTGCCAAGAAATGTGTTTTTTAAGATTTCTGTTTTTGATTTACCTACGGCGAAAGCATGTAACAAATTAATAATACAATTCGGCTATGTGCGAAATCCCCCACTAAATAGTTTACTGAAATAAAAAAACGCAGAATAGATTAATACGTCTCTCTTTGTGTTCGAGTCTGACTCGCGCTTTGCTAGATTTTATCTATATATTATATTATAGAACTACATAACATATTGTATGAAGGCGAACATAGAGAAGCTGTTAATAGTGACTTATACATGTTCTCTTTACAGTTCCATCGACGGCTTGAAATTCGTAAATGAGTGAGTCAACTTGTTAAATGAATCATTTACAAAATGATAAAAAGTAAGACGTCATGATTGTGCAACATCAAAGAGTGGACCGTCGTTAAAACCGCGGAAGAGCTATTCAGAATTGCACGGAACAGAGAACGCTGTAAAGAACTTACTACCAACCTTAAGTAATGAAGAAGCACTTTAAGAAGAAGAAGAAAATCCACGGCAACTAAACCCGGTCACCAAACTACTTGCTAATGTATGTTAATAAGACGCACATATAAAGCGTCTAATAAACAATGTTATTAACGGTGTGATATTAGTAGCTTGTCGATCACACGCAAAATACTAAAGATAATATGCTTTTGGATTTTTTCAAAGCTGTCGAAACTGTCTCTGTTCCCATTCTGCTGGATAAACAAGAAACCATTGGAATCGGAGAGTTGCCCTTTCAAGGCAATGTAAATGAGCGACAAGTTAGGATTGGTGACTACACGTATGATATAGGCGTATGGCGTGCTCCCCAGACTTCCGTGTTATGTCTTGAAAGAGCTTACAGAGCAGTGATAAAAGTAATACTTAGTAGTTCAGCCAGATACTCGATTACACTTTTATATTGAGACTTGATTTATTTCCTCACAAAATTATTGAACAGAAACAACACATCTATGACCTACGTTCCCCTAGTACTTAAGAATCGACAGAGTATACCAAACGTTAGCTCATAGAACCAAACTTTCCCGGTGTCATTTTTATGTAGTAGGTTCATACACTTTTAATAAATAAAATAACGTAAAGCCCAAACAACAAAATAGTTCCTTCGTCTTAACTATTAAATAACGGAAAATCTACTAAAACCCATACAGTAAAACCTAGCCCACAAATAAAGTTATCGTACCTCATCTTTCTCTTCTCATTTGTTTCAATTAATTTTTCCTATACCTACAGACATACATAGCACGAACACTCCCCGTTCACACAAACACAACACACATACGAAATTACCCCCCCCCCTCTTTCCCTCATACTTGCTACTTTACACACGTTTACTTACCGTCCATTACACTGCACCTATCGATTTTTTGCTAAGGTTAAAATAAGATAAGAATATTGTTAATTTTATTCATTTATAATTTCTAATTATGTACAACTTATTGTGTAACCTTTAAATGCATGTCCTAATTATACAGTGTATATTATTATTTGAAATCTAATGGTAGTTGGCGTTGACGTCTGAGATACAGTGTTTAACATTAGTTCAGATGTCATGATTTTTTTTTGTAATGTACGCACTAGTAGGCTCGATATTATTGTGTAAGGAATGTATTGCCTATATTTTTAAAGAATAAAAATTACTGAATTACTGAACTACCTGAAAGCAAATAAATCAGTAATCGTGGCATTTTGATTTTACTCGTATGGTAGCCCCACGAGAATTGCTTCTTATGCCAGCGACTTGGATACACTGTATACTGCCAATTATATAATCGTTTTTATACATTTCAATAGATTTAGGCTAGTAAATACTTAGACTGTACAATTTTAGACAGCGCAACATGTTTGTAAGATTTTTATATAGCATCGTTTTGCCAAAACATGCGAAACAAATTATAGGCTACGACTTCGACTGAAATAATATTAGTGTCAACCCCTATGCAAGGAATGTCATATTTTCGGGTTCTGAAGGTCAAATTAAGGTGACTCATAAGTGAGTGTGAGGTGAACGACGAGGTGACCGACGAAGTGACCGACGAAGTGACCATCGAAGTGATCAACGAACTTACTGAATCGACATGCTGTAATCGATTTCCGCTAAAAACTGCCATTTTTGGCAGAAATCTATTAAAGACCTAGCATGTTGATACTACATTCTAAGCTGTATGTTTTAAAAATAGTTATCACTGACATTATGATTTTTGATATTTACTTTTTGGAATAAAAACGTATTATAAAATAAGTTTTGATTTTTATTCTATTGGTGGAGCTAGTTAGCACCCCCAGCGCCTTAATTAAACGATGTTCATTTTAAAAAAAAGTTTTTTTTTTATGATTTTCTTAGTGATTAAGTTGATCTGTTTTTTTTAACTAGCCTCGATTTTGTCCCACTGCTGGGCAAAGGTCTCCCCTTTCGTTATCCACTCCTCCCTGTTCATGGCCACCTCCTGTCAGCCTGGCTAAAAAGTCGTGAGGTCGTCCCGCCCTCTTTGCTTAGTCGGCCACGTTTGCGATATCCGTCGCGTGGAACCCAATCAGATTTGATTACTTGGGATTAATACAAATTTATGTAATCAAATAAACATAGTTTCTTTTCATTTCCAATTACTTAAATTAGTAAGTAGTTAATATGTAAATTACCAAGTGGTAGTAGGTAGGTAAGTTAATAATAAATTAATTTAATGCCCTTACAGATGATATCTGTGAGGGCGTTAATACTACGGAAATGCGCGGAGTACTGTAACGATACTTCTTTATACTCGTAGAAGCTGGTCTAGTCAAGAATGAATAATTTTATAGGAAATCGTTACTTTTTGTTTAGGTATCAGCCGAGAGCCAGCTAGGCTAGGGATTCGATAAAAAGTGACACTAAAAAGATATTATGCTAAATAAGCTGTTTTAAATATTAGAGTGCTACAGTACTACACCTACAAATACCTACACCACCTACTTTAGCTACTTTAGATTTCGCAACAAAGGGTATGAAAATGAATATTGGTTGTCAACTACTAGCTGCCAATAATTGTCATAGTTGCGTGTTCATCTAATGACTTAATTGGTGTCATGACTTAATTGGTGTCATTAAAATATTGACAAATTGCCACAACGGGGAAGGAAATAGCGTTTAATTTGTCTTTTTCGTCTGGGATTTAGGTACATTCAGACTAGAAAGTTTGCGAACATTAACGTTTTTGAAATGTCCGATTTTTAAAGCTTTTCAAGCCCAAGCCCTGGCGTCCCAGAAGTAGGACAAAACGAATAACTTTCTTAATTCACACCCAATGATTTAGTAGGAAGTTCGGAAAACTTACTGTTCCAGGTCCAATATTTTCCTCACCATTTTTTGGACAACAAGAAGAAAAAGTTATTAAAAATCTACGTAGGTTTAGAAGACTTGAAGTAACTGTTACCTCCAGGGCTTAGGAGGATATATAGTTATGTTAACAGTTAACTAAATTAATGATCAAAATTTATATTTAAAATGTAACCGAAACCGGTGCAACGACTAGTCAACCTTGAAGCGAAGGTGATCTATGAGTGGTAATTCCTGGTCTCTACCTACCCCTCTGGGATACAGGCGTGAGGTTAGGGTATGTTATATTTAAAACTGTACGTAATAAGAGAGTGTAATTGTATCTTTCGAAACTTCACTGATGCCGGTGAGTCGCCCATTAGCTCAGTTGGAAGAGCGGTGGCACGGAGAGCCGGAGGTCGCGGGTTCGAATCCCATGGATGCATGCATGGGTGGATTTTTTAGGCTCTAAATAAGTTTTTAAAATATTTAAAACTCCTCAGAACAAATGTTCCTATAACTGAAATAGTAAATAGTAACAAATCCATGAATATTATACATGTTAAATATGTTTAATTATACTATTATATTTTTAATGCACTAACCCGTGCTAAGGACAATTTTAAAAACCTATTTAGAGGCTAAAAATTCCACCCATGATGCCGGGATTCGAACTCGCGACCTCTGGCTGTCCGTGCCAGCGCTCTTTCCAACTGAGCTAATGGGCGACTCACCGGCATCAGTGAAATTTCGAACATCTTTACACTATTCTCTGTATTACGTACAGGCACCAGGCAGCGAGATCTGGCTGAAGTAAATTGTATCACTTTAATTAATTAATTTCTTTGTAAATTTGGTATGACAAACTTATAATATCTTGATGCTTCTTAGTTGTCAGAACTCGTATCAAAGTGTTGCTGTTAAAAACTGTATTTTTGTATAAATACAATGTTTAGAAACATAAAGGATAAATGTCGTCGCTAAAAAAAGCCCAAATGAGGTCATTTTGTGTTTTGTTCACCTTAGTTTAATTTAAGTTTTAGCAATAAGTTCTCAGGCATCTTCATTCTTCTCATTTTTGGTACTTTATAAACTTTACTTCTATATTAAGCTTAACCTATTGTATTCAATATCTGTAGTGCCAAATAAAGATTTTCTACTTCTACATCAAATCAATTCTAGATGAAAATATTGAAATCTACCGCTACCGTCACAAGTGGACATCAGTGGTTGAGGCGCTACACTCCTCTATGCATTAAAAGATCTTACCCGTAGAAAAAGGGCCAGTTTCTGAATTGAGAATTTCGCTAAGTAAATGCTAATCTATTGCGCTGTCTCTTCGGAATTCCCAGAAAAGAGCTTGACAGAACGTTACTTACTTAGTGAAATTCTCAATTCTGAAATCAGTCCTACCTAAGACAGTTATACATATGTGCTCAGAGCCCCTGTGTATTAATAACGAGCTACAAGTCACATTAAAAAAACAAAACTTCAAAGTGAAGGCGTTTGCCAACAAAAGTAGCAAAGATATCAAAAGTTTTTAGACCTACAAACATGTCTAGACCTAGTACCTTTAAGTGACATATAAGTCACCTTTAATTCTTTTATAACAACTTTTAAATATCGTCCAAATTCAGTTTCTGTTAAAATATTGCCTGTAAACCGTGCACAGTATGAAAGATTGTTTGCACGAGAAATGCTTCGAGTTTCTGCGGCTCTAGTACTTTGTTCAATTTGTTGCAAAATAATTTTAGCCTGTGATAAAAAAAAAGTAGAGGTGGGTGGCCTTTACAACGCAAACACATAATTGTGCCTTTTGAATATTTTATTATTTTTACTTGTTTCTGCAACGGTATTATAAAACAAAGATAACGGTGTTTTTTTTTGTTCATTTTTGACAAACATATTCCGCCTTTCTAGGAAAGCCAGTCGCAAAAATACTTTATCGTTTGTTGCGAAGTCGCACTTAGCATAAGCGTAAATAGAATACATGCGTTTAATGCTTGACGTGCAGTGGACTGT
Organism: Yponomeuta sedellus; assembly: GCA_934045075.1. Lineage (NCBI taxonomy): Eukaryota > Metazoa > Arthropoda > Insecta > Lepidoptera > Yponomeutidae > Yponomeuta > Yponomeuta sedellus. The sequence goes on along the minus strand of OW203734.1, from coordinate 20,855,415 downwards.
TCTTACCAACATTATTATTTCGGAATAAGAAAGTTACTTTCTTTATTTACGGTAGGAAAGGCATGCATATTATCAAGGATTATGTAAATACTTAGAATATAAATAAATAACTTCCACACGACATAATCGAAGCCGATTCTCGCCCATGCGAAAGCATAGACACAAAATATTCGAAGGCTTAGACATTTATTTGTCGTATAAAAATAAGATAAGAGATAATTCGACAGAGTCATTAGACTCCTTAGACATTTATTTTCTTATTCGAATTCAATCTAGCATAGCGTTCAGAATACAGATTTTGGCTGTCGCTCGACTTTTTACGTAGAATTCCAAGTATAAGCCTAAGGCTACGATTCTAAGGCTTATTAAGCCTTAAAATCCTATACGACTTATTTGCTAATGAAGTGAAAATTGGTGGCTAAGAGCCATTTTTCACTACAATGACAAATAAATGGACGCATCGCGTGACGTGTTTAATTGTATATATTTATACGATTGTTGGCGCCTAGAAGGTTTGATACACAGAACATTATTTTATGTTCTGTGGTTTGATACGTGGGCGGGCTTAGGCTTAAAACAGCAATGAAATTAAATTGCCACGTTAGTGCAATTGTCATTGTACTACAATGTATTAACAGGATCTAGGGCCTTGTTCCAAACAAGGATACTCTATGTTAAGGCCTGCGCAGACGAGGTACTATCCCCCGGGTACTTTTTTGTCCGTCGCTTTAGATCTCTTATAAATTGGATCGAATAACGCACACGAAGGACTTGATTGTACGTGGTACGTATAAAAAGTCCCTCAAGTTACCGAGGACATCAAGAGACCGGACTGGACATAAGTTCGGTGTTTTCTTTTAAAACGCCTTTTCTTTTTCAACTTCATGTAAATTACAACACAGATGAATCTCAGAATATTTGCTTCCATAGCGTACGCTTCACTCAATTTCCGGGAAACAAATGACCGCACACCGTAAGCGTTGAGTCCGCGACAAGTACTCGGAGGACATTTTCACACGATTCGTCTGCGCAGGCCTGTATGGTAACCAGGCAAGGACATCACAAACATGTCTGAGGGGCATTTGTACAAATGCATGGGGGAATCGAACCCACGAACTCGGGCATGGTAATCAGACGTCCATGTCGAGAATATTTGTAGGGTATTGGAAGTTTTCGGTGTAAGGACTGCTATTCATACAAATATATAAATATTGTTTATTGTTTAAAAATAACACGGTTTACAATGAATACTTATCCTAAAGTACAAATTGTTTCAATTTTTGCAACTACCACCTGCCTTTTGATTTATTCTTTTATTTCAGGGCAAGCATGAACTAAGCCAGATTCAATTAAAATCATTCAAAATATCTGAAGAACTGAACAAAATTCCAGCAAAATGCCCACTTGGGGACAAATATGGCCCTATCGCCCATAATTTGAGACAGGACCATATATTGGGAGTATTCCCGGACAAGGTACAAAGTACACTATAATTTTACCTTCTAAAAATCGTCTCTTTGACGTTCAACGAGTCTTAAAAGCTCCAGATTGCCTAACTTAACGATTACATATTTGCACCTCAGCGCAAGTCCACATTAAACCAGCTATAAATATTCCAGAAGGGTCAAGGCGCTACTACTTTAGCGTCATTCATACATCAAGGCTAGAATTCTGCGTAAGATTATTCAATGAGCGTACAGTTTGTTAGCTTCTAAAATATACCTCGGGCTCTAGAGTAGGCTTCGGTTTTCGCCGGAAACACACGAGTGTAATACTACTTCCTGCTCTGCATAAAACTTTTCTTCGCTATTTTGAAAAGTTATGTGAAATCAACCCTTCGGCCGCGTATGATACCAGAGTTTGGTAAACAGTATCATACGAAGAAAAAATGATCGTCGTCGGATACTGGTATCCAAGTGATAGGATATATTACTTTTCTGATACCCTTCATCATGTTTGGTAACCAGTATCCAGTAAGGAATATAACATTCTGCCTATGAAACCAACTCGGCAAAACTTTGAAGATCGCATTCTGTACCTACGCTTATTGTAAAACCGAAGTGTCATAATGTTAGTTGTCATATTTCTATTGCACGAATATATCCGATTTTATCCGATAGTAGTCGAGTTAAATTCTAAAAGCTAACAGACTGTAAGGATTTAAAGAAGGATGTTATTCTTGGACATAAATGAATGAGAAATATGCAGCCCTAGCGAGAAACTCTAGAGAAATCTTGTCCAACTTGGGAAAACACACATTCCACTAATATTTTTATTTAGTTATACGTGTACTTTGGATATTCTTCTTAGCATTTGGACGGCAAGCCATCGTGGTTACAGAGTTACAGCTATATAATAATATAGCTTTGCCAACCGCTGTAATGGGCTCGCTGCTTGTTGCCCAGGTTGCGCCATATGTAGGCTCTGAGTATGTCGTTCGGGGAGGCTCCTTTCATGTACTTTGGGTACTTTTTGACTTAAACCCTAAATGCATACCAGCGGCTTTCTTCTATATCAACCCTTGTATGTCCACACTGCTGGGACACGGGGCTATTACTGCAACGCAAGTAGTTTACGCCATACTTCACCACGGGGGCCAAGTCCGGGTTGGTGGAGGATTGTAAAGGTGGGTCTACGCTAGACGAACCGAGCACGAGCGGAGCCATTCAGGTTTCGTCGTTCACGGTGTCAAGTGTGGACGTACAACGAACCTAAAACGATCACTGTCCTCGAACGCAGTTTTCCGCAGTGTGCTCGCGGCTCTTGGCGAATATGGACGATATTAATAATATTGCAGCAGCCGCTGCTGTTGTTCCATGATGTTCGATTCGAGAGAACGACGTCTGTCACTAAACACGTCCACGAGCGCACTGCGAGCGCGAAGCAAAACCCTTTGTGTTCGTCAAAAAACCGACAACAGGCGGAACGCAGCCGAGCACGAACGAAATGCTCGCAGCGCGCTCGTTCGAGAATGTAGGTCGGTCCACACTATACGAATTGTGTTCGCCCGCACCTTAAGACAGTGCGGGCCTTACTGCCCGAAGTTATCAAGCATATTAAACAATTTCATCCATCACGTCGTTTAATTCTTGACACTAAGAAAAAAGCCGAATGGAAAGAGACAATAAACCTATGCCATTATCATGACCAAGCATAAATCACCCATGCGATATAAAATAATGTGATAATAATGATAACTGTCTGTACAATTATGCTGTCTAAACCTTGTAGTTTCCTTGAAGTTAGCTTCAAAGAGATGCTCACCAGTTAACTAACAACTGTTAGGTCTTAAAATATACTTCGGGCCCTAGTGTAGGCTTCGGTTTTCACCAATTTTCGCCGGTTTACGTACTGATGATCGAGTTCAGAGTGCTTAGTGCGAGTTTTTTAACTACTCGATCGCGTTAGCGTAAACTCATATTTCTATGGCATTGAAGAAGCGCCACCTAGCGATAAGTATAGAAATAAAAATTGCTGAGTGCGAGTTGTAATGGTTTACGTTGAGAAGTGAACACGTTTACCAGCCAAAACACGAATAAACGCGAGTGCGAGTTGTACTGTGACAGCGTTATGCCAGTTCGAACGGTTAAATTACTCATACTCACTACTCAATGCTCGATTAACGCGGTAGTAAAGTTATTCGATTGGATCTGTCAAACTCGCACTAAGCACTCTGATTTCGAAATTAAGTGTCATATTAGGTAGTGCCGATTTCGAAATTGTCATATTAGTGCCGATATTTCTATTACACGAAGAAATCCGACTCTTTCCGATAGTATAGCCTATACCTTACCTATTTGCTGACGACAAATCTCTCTCTTTATTGCCAATTTGTATTCTAGTTATATTGTCCTACTGTGAAGCTTGCATTGTGGCAGTCGTTAGCATTCGACGTGATGTAGTTGATAATGTGACAGATTACCTATGTAGGAATCTACGTGAAATAAGTACGACAGCGCCATCTCTTGCATGTCATTGTAATTAAATCATACGTCGCCAGCTATGTATATTCATCATTGGAATAGTGTCGTAATCAAGGAAATGGAATCTGTGGAATTTGGAAAGTTGGTAATTCGGAATAAAATTACCAACTGGATTAGATACCTCTAGTCTTTAAATCCGCTCCACAAAATCTTCCACGTCGCCCCTGCATACAGGGACGATCATTTTGGTGACCCCGACTTGAAGTTCCAATTCCTTAATATTTCATCAATGACTTGAAGAGTAAACTCATGCTTGTAAAGACCACCAAAATGTAGGTACAGTCCATTTATTCTTACTTGTCCAATTTAGTAAACAAGATTCTACCCGTAAACTGTAACTTTTTAGTCCAAAACTGCCATATTTCCATAAATGTATAAAGCGTGTTATCTAAAAGAGTGTTCAAAGTACTTAACTTGGAACACTCTTTTAGATAACACGCTGCCAATTTTATAAACATAGTTCATGATAGTTCATGAATTTGCGAGAAAATATCTAGTTTAGGCATCTAATCTCAATTTTAGGGTTAGAATCTTGTTTACTAAATTGGACAAGTAAGAATAAATGTAGGTAGCAAAAACACATGTCAAGTGTCGAAAGTATCAATGGATTCTCGTCAACCAACAATTTGTTTATCCAAACAACTTCTGTGAATTGGACAAAGTGCATATAAACCACTGACACCAATTAAAAGTAGATTAATCAATTCTAAGGTCTTATTTGTAAAAATACAATTCCTCTAAAATACTCTACAGAAACAGTTTAAGTAATCTGTGGTTACGTCTCCTCACTGAAAGTGTACCAGGAACCGAGGTATATAAGTTAGAAATGAGTATATTTCCACATTTTTCTGTGTATGTAGTGGGTAACAGAAGATAGTAAGAAGTAAATAGAAAAAAAAAAATTAAACAATTAAATTATTCATAACAAATATTTATATATTTAATGATACTAGGCTCACATGTGTTGCGAGGCGCTCTCTGGTCCCAGTCAAGGCGAGTAGTCAGCCGATAACAGAACTGTTACACAACATCGACTCGTGGACCTCGACGTGGTTCATTCTCGTTTAATTCAAGTAGCTAGTAAAAATTGTAAGTTTTATTTCGAGGAACAAACTTGACACGGAAAGAGAATTGTCGGGCGGAAAATTTGGCTCACCTTTCAAATTATGCAAGATAGTTCATCAAGGGCTTTTTAAGTACTTGCGTTTAAAAGTTCCTGTTGTACCAAACAATCCCAATCTGTCAATCACCAAATTAAATGGACCGAATTAATTTACTACAACAAAAAATACGTATTGGAGTCAAATTAGTAGTGGGGGTTTGGGACCAGGACTAGTGATTGAATCGTGTGAAAATAAAAAATAATCGAGAAAAAATGCGTTCTCAACTCCAGATGTTTACATTTTCTTGAGGATTTATTTATTCCTCTATAATTCAAATCAAAACAAAAAGGCCAACATCTCGTCTCTATAACTATACAATCTGTATAGTATAATATAATATATTATGTATATTTTAGTTTGAAAATTTAAGTTCCGTTCACGAGATTTTTTTTTTATTAAGTTATTTATTTCCAGATATATTAAACAATTTTGTAATACCACAACACAGTACATATAGGTATACAAGAAAAATAAGGTTATCATGTTTACAGGCTTGTTTGAAACATTCACAATACGTTGATTTCACATGGTACACTTAATATAATTTCTGCTACACACTTATATACTGGAGTTTATGGGAATTTAAGTCGAATTCCCATATGAAAAGTCTATTTTAATTATAGATCGGACACAAAAACATGAGATTAAAAGCGAAATTATAAATATTATTCCATTTCTAACTTACTGTTTTGGGGAGTATTTATCCATTTTGATGAGCATAAAACTTTAGTTAAGGATAAAAATTTGTTTAGTAATAATTTGTGAACTAAAAATTTCGTTACTACTACACTAAAATAACAAAGTTCCGGTTTCATTTACTTTATATTTTGTCGAAAGAGTCCGACTAGGTTTCGCTTTCATTCGCAAAGTTTAGTGAGCACCTAGAAGCTAGACAGAGACGAGCTACCGACGCACCATCGTGCCACCATGGTGAAACTCTAAAAGTGCATCTCGACTTAATTAACAATATTTAGTGTCAATTTGCGAACTGAAGGTAAACGTATTCGCTGTAAATAGACTGGTTTTGTTAGGGCACTTTCAATGTGATAATTTTTTTGATCCTTGTTTGCACGAGGTAAACTAATTGTCAAAAAAGAAAGTATTGGTTATTGCATTGCCCTAATTATAAGTAGAAGTAAGTGCAAAAGACCATGCTTAAGCCTCTCAACATGTTCTTTTTCACGATTATTTACTATTCTCATACTTTATTTGCACACGAAAAATGTTAAACAACATAACATAAGAAACACAAAGGCAAGTTATCTGTGTAAGAGATAAACTGTTTTGTTTTTTTTTGTAGTTGATTTTCGTATTATTTGTTAATTTACTTGTTTATCCTGTGACAATATAAATAAATGCTTTTTTTAATGCAAAACCATTGTTTTTCAGCAATCCCGTGAGTTTTTTTTAATCCTGCTAGGAAAAGAGATTTCCTAGCAGGATTAAAAAAAACTCTCGTCTAAAGGATTTATTTAATAGGATTGTTGATGTTTGTAGAAAAGTGCAACCTATACAACTTCTATTCCGATCACAAGAAAGGCTTTCAACTTAATTTCGTTCATGGTGCAGCCTTGGTTTCAACCATAGACATAGCCCGCAGGGTCCGCTTTTATGCCATAATGCGTGAGCATGCGGCGTCCTTGCTAGGTCGCGAGTCGCGTCTGAGGCAGTGCTAACGGCTTCATAAAGGTTTTGGCGGATAGGTCGGACTGTCCAACATGGGGCGTATTAATAGCAAACATGTATGAAAAATAAATAAACCAGTTTTTAAATTAAATTAAGTATTTATTAATCCTACTAACCTAGTTTTTATCCTAATTTTAGTTTTAGTTTTTAAGGCTAATAACAACAGTGTGATTCTCTGTTTAATTCGAAATCAATATTTAATTTTGCTGTAACGCTGCCGAAACGTCGGGGAATAAGGTAATTACGTTTTACCTAATAAATAATTGCGAAATGAAATAAAGAGGTTATTCAAAGTAGCGAGGTAACTGGGGCATAATAAACCCTACAATAAATTCAGACTAGGTGTCCATTTGTCCCGGCTGGGTACAAAAAACAAAAACCAGGTCCTGGATGTTTACATGTTTGTGATGTCTCTGTTTCTGATACCCACGACACAGGGTATCCTAGTGTGGGGCCAGAAGCAATGTATGTGCCTGTTGTAAATGTTATGTTATGTTATTTCAATATCGAGATAATTTTGGAGAAAATATGGACAATAAAACTGCAAACTTAGTCTTTATTATATAAATATATTTTATTTTGTCCTGCGGTAAGCGTCATTGATGATTATGATGATGTATTTATTTGTTATTATTTTAACGCACAGACATCACAGCGCGGGACAAGCAAAAGCGCCACACGGGAGCAGGCCGCCAGTTTTTAAATCCATTACAAAGTCGACCTTTGTTTGATTCATCGTACAACTCGGCCGTGATATCATAACACTCGCAGCGCTCCACATCGCAGGCGGACGTTTGAGTTGTCTTTGCCACTTGAATCGGATAAGTGGGTAAAAAAATATGTGGTCGTATAATAAATGCAGTGCTCGCGAAACTCGGTGAGGGTTAAGTGATGGATTTGTTGAGTGTATGTTTCACGTGATACGCTTTCTAGCGTTTTTCTGACGATCTCAGACGGAACTTGTGGATTGTTGTGGAGGTACCTGACCTTTTATTTATTTATACATACGTTTATTGCACTTAAATTTTTTTGAGGGCGGTGGTAGCGCCGGCCTCTCAATCGGGAGGTCGTGGGTTCAAACCCCGGCATGTACCAATGACTTTGTTTTCTAAGTTATGTACATTTGTGAAATTATAGTAGCTATACCACTCGCCGACGGTGAAGGAAAACATCGTAAGGAAACCCTAGTGTCTGAAGTGTTAACATACCTCAGCGCTTGCTACGTACAATGGCCTATCTATGGGGCTAAGTGTGGAAATCTCAGGTCTAACTAAGTAACTAACTAACTGCACTTAAATTTTATCGTAAAAATAATATCGTACAGTGCGGCAGTCATGCAATAAATTTTTATTTTTTAAGTGATAGTTCAGCCCATGATTATATTTCTTTTTTTAATGCATTATCCGTGCTAAGGACAATTTTAAAAACCTTTTTAGAGGCTAAAAATTCCACCCATGCCGGGATTCGAACCCGCGACCTCTGGCTATCCGTGCCAGCGCTCTACCAACTGAGCCAATGGGCGACTCACCGGCATCAGTGAAATTTCGAACCTTTCCGAAAATTTCTAAATATGTTTTTAAAGTTCAGCCCATATTAAGCCCATAGTCTCTCTCTCTCTCTCTCTCTGAGAGAAGGCCTGTGCCCTGCAGTGGGATGATTATAGGATACATAATAGTTTTTAGTAACGCATCTAGTATAGTATCCCAAGCATTTATTCACAAGAAACGTCACCTACATTTTCAAAGTTTCTTTGAGAAAACGAATCTGCATTTTTGACGCGCGATGTATTCAAAATAATAGTTTTATTCGGAATGTCTAAGATACGTAGCGCTCTTTTTTATATTATGAGTAGGTATACGTACCAGACACAGCTGAAATTTAGGTACGTCTATCTATACTAAAATTTTTGACATGTCAAAATTTTACAATTACTGTTCAGCAAGGGACGATCGCGAGTCGCGGGTTATAAATGGCAAAAGTCGCGAATTTCCAGAACAGCTATTGTCAAATTCTGAAATTTTAGCGCCACAAAACCTGTGACTCGCCCCCGTCTGGAAAGACTTGACTTGAATCGTCGTGCTATGGAGGACGACGGGGCTACCTTGATTTATTTTCCATTGGTGGCTATAGTTGGCTTCCGCCCTTTAATAGTGAAGGGCTTCTTGATATGATAACTAACAACTTCTAAGCACTCTTTGTGGCTTTGACAAGTTCTATAATGTCACCAGCCTGTAATCCTCCAATCGATATCAACCCTTGCATGTTCCCACTGCTGGGACACGGTCTTCTCTTGCATCGCAGGAAGGTTAGGCCATACTCCACCACGGGAGCCAAGACCGGGTTGGTTTGGTACGGATACTCTCTGTAATACGTTTTAATAATAATAAAATCACTTCCACACAACAGAATCCCTTGTCCTGACCCTAGATTTTTCAATAGAACCTAGGTTTTTCAATAGAATGAAATAAGCACGACAATCGACACGACAAATACCAGTACAATGTCATTCCAGAGGTATAACCCGCGCAAATTAAATAGGCATCTCTCGCGAAGAAGAGCGAATCGCGAGAGGCGCCGAGTTAAGTAGCACGGGTTATTATGATAGAGCGATTTTAATAAAATTTGGTATGGTTAGCTGGTACCCTGGATAGACTAGGCTACGACATAGGCTATGTTTTACTGCGCGATTTTTTTATTCCCATGGGAAAATCGATAAGCCGCGATTAACACCACGGGTCATAGTTAGTCTAACATATAAAAATCTCGTGTCACAGTATTTGTTATCGAACTCCCCCGATAACAAACACAGTGACTCTCCGTTTAATGTTTTCTGTACGTTTGGTAGGCTTGATAGTAGATCGTAGGCTTTTAATATGGCTAATCAACGCACGCGGGGTCAGCTAGTTACCTACTTTATAAATAGCACTGTTGCCGTTCGCGCTTGTGTGTTATTTACCAATTATAAAAACAAGGCTGGACGCATACTGAGACGCAGGCGACGCAGCACAGCGCAGCGCATATTTTGTAAAGCATGGAACGTCATTGAGCTACGTACGCTGCAGTGCAGGCACGTGCGACGCAGACATGTGGTTGCCCTGCTCTGCGTCTCGTTGTAGTGCCGGCACAGATTTCTACGAGACGCGTATACGTCGAGGCGTGTTTACTAACAATTTTGTTGCAATGACAGAATATTTAATTATTCTGTGGCGCAGCGGTAGCGCATCTGCCTACCATGCAAGAGGTTCCGGGTTCGAACCCCGGTTGGGGATAAAAAATAAACTCCAGGTTTTGGATGTTTACATGTTTGTGATGTCGTTGTTTCTGGTTTCCACGACACAGGGTATCCTAGTGTGGGGCCAGAAGCAATGTATGTGCCTGGATGTAAATGTTGTTATGTTAATTAGTTCGCTGTGAACCTTGTTTGTATGATCAAAATCATCCAGACTATTGAAAAAGACTGGGTGAAAATTGCCAAGGAATGGAGCGAATAGTTGCGTCGCAGCATGCGTTAGAGGCCTATGTCTGTCTCAACTGCCCTGTCTTGTACTGAACTGTGCTGCGCTGTGCTGCGTCGCCTGCGTTTCACCATGCGCCCAGCCTTAATCTAGCCTCTAGCCGTGGGACAGAGAAACGAGTGCAGCGTTGGAAGGACAATGTGCATTGTGGCGCAATGTGTGGTGATTTCCTCTGATTACGGACTGTTGACTTCCGGCCGAGACGCGTTTCATAAATCTACAATGGAGGACGCGCTCGAGAAAATGTTTTACGAGTAATCTCAATCAAGAGGCAATGTATTTTTTATGTAGCATTTACCGTGATAGCGGTGGTAGCTCAGTGGGTAGAACAATGGACTCGCAACCGAGAGCCCCAGTGCGGGCATTTACCCGTGACTTTGTTTAATTTCAAAGATACGTACATTTGCGAATTTGTAGTCGCAATACCACACGCTAACAACTGTGAAGGTAAACATCTTGAGGAAATCCGCCGCTTGGTAGGCTCCGCACGTATTGACTAGTCTTTCCTGCGGGCTAGACCGACTAAGCTGTCAGGATGGTATAGGTAGGTGCTGGGGAAGCCTAAACCATCTATAAAACCATGTCCCAGGCACTACAGCATCCGAGTGGTACCTTCACTCATCTAGTCTGAGTGAAGATGTCACTGGACGCAGTATAAATCATCTCAGTACGTAGATGCAAAAGTCCAATAATTACGCGTCCCACTGAAAGGCATAGGCCTTCTCTCAGAAGGAGGGAGTACGGGCTTAATTACCGCGCGTGCCCATCGCGGGTAAATGACAGTGCTTTATTTTAAAAGTGTAATGAATTCCTTTGATTATGGGTTGACTTAAGTCTGAGTCGCGTTCTATAAATCTACAATGGAGGACGCGTACGAGAAAATATTTTCATCTCATTGAAGAGGCCATGTTTATTCGCGGCGGGCACGCGTGCTAATTAAGCCCAGACTCTCTCTCTCTCTCTCTCTGAAAGATGGCCTGTGACAGCGGTGGGACGTTAATAAACCTCATAAAAAAAGTTCAAGCTTTTTTTTGAGACCTGTAAAACAAGCCTTTTTTTAAGTTTTACCTTTTCCCATTATTTTCAACGTTATCTAAGATATGAAAACAATGTTGCTCACAATTTAAGTTTGTTTCAAGTTCCCCATTCTCAGTTTATCATGAGTCATCATGACAATTCGACGTACAGTAGACTTCACATAAACTGTTACATTTATATGACGGCCTACCATGCAAGAGGTCCCGGGTTCGATCCCCGGCTGGAAAAAAAAACCCCAGGTCTTGGATGTTTACATGTTTGTGATGTCGTTGTTTCTGGTTCCCACGACACAGTGTATCCTAGTGTGGGGCCAGAATGTATGTGCCTGTATGTAAATGTTATGTTATTTAAGTTGCAAAATCTTTGCAAAAATGCATAAAATAATAGCATAAAGTAAACAGATGCAAAGGTTGACGTACATTTTATAGATGAGACTGGTAGGCTTTTTGCTCAACAAGTAAGATTCTGTGGGTGAAGCGGCTATGCAATGTACATCGGATAGTTATTCTAAACCACTAATAAGTAATAACTTAGGCCTTTGCATCTACCTAATTAGACGATTTTAATTGATGGGTGGGTGAAGAAACCACTCGGACGCTACAGTGCCTGGGACATTGTTTTAGAAGGCTTTATTTAACCATAAATAGTGGTTCTGTGAAATAAGGCTCTTACACAATAACTAAACACGCAGGTTTCTTCACAATGTTTGTATTCTGTTTACGCTAATCGTTGTGCTTAGCGTATTTATTAGGTGAGTCATTTGAATTCAGCTCAGCATTTGATTTGCAAAGTCGAAGCGTAACTGCAAGTGGACAGACGACATCACGTCAACCTTTAAATCCGTGCACTTGATTCAATTATGCTAGAGTGACTTCTCAACTGAAACGTAAAGGTTGATTGTTCCGATTAAGATCTATATGTCAAAAAAGCAAAAGTGAAGCACTCGTAGCCTAGGAATCTGTCACGGTTGAGCAACAACAGGCGCGGTCAAGTACAGGATGGGTGACCATTCCGTGACTACCGCTAGTGGCGTCTTTTTCGAGCGCTTTGTTAAGACGTTAGACGTTGATGCCGACTGTCATGTACTGGCACTCGTAAAACCATGCCAGGGGCCTTATGGGCGGCTTGATAACTTCTGACATTACGGCCCGCCACTGTCTTAGAATCCTCCACCAACACGAATTTGGCCCTGGCCCCTGGTGGAGTATGGCTTAACCGACCTGCGATGCAGGAAGAGACCCGTGCCCCAGCATTGGGAACATACAAAGGGCTGATACCAACTAAAAATTATTATACGAACTGAAAAATAAAATTTTCTAAGGTTAACACGAGCACTAGACATAATTAAAACTGTTTTTATACGGATTTATACTCGTTTATAACATTTTTACAATTTTCCGACGTTTCGGCACTTTTTCAGGTGCCGTGGTCTCGGACGACGATAAAAGACGCCTGTTACCTCAGTCATCCGAGACCACGGCACCTAAAAAAGTGCCGAAACGTCGGAATATTGTAAAAATTTAATAAACGAGCATAAATCCGTATAAAAACAGTTTTAATTATGAAAAATAAAATACAAATAAGAAAATGAAAATATATTGAAAGTTTTAAAGTTTTACTTGTTGCCTACCCTATCAACGTCGCTAAAGTATCGATACCTACTGAAGAAACGTTTTTCACATTATTAATTTTATACAACACACCCCGGTCACACACACCAATTCACACGGCACACATCAAGCGCTGGTAGCGGAGCGGTTTAGAGCGCCGGCTTCTCAATCGGGAGGTCGTGGGTTCGAACGAGTTTGCCAGTTCCTGGCCTAAGGCGAGGAACTACGAAAATTCGTGTAAATTTTCCAAACAAAAAAGGGTGTTGTCTTTCATAGTTCATTTAAACACCGTTACAAACCTTTTAGGACCGGTTTTTGAATTGAGAATTTCACTAAGTAAATACTTAAGTACAGTGCTACACAAGAAATAAGTCTCGCGGATGTACCTGCGCAGATGACCAAATTTTGGGTCTGCGGCAAGTTGATCGACCAATCAGATAGTTTCATTTTATGGCAGGCCGCGCGCCTTTGTTGCTATTGGTTGATTCAACGTCATCGATGCAGGTTACTATTAGTTTGGCAATATTAGTGTGAGCGAAATAGGCAGCGCTACTGCGGCAATCAATTCTGCACCTTAACCGTATCGGTTGAAGATCATGTTGAATGTACTTATAGCTTCGGGTACTTTCGTTACACTTCTTAGTCTGCGCGAACGTAGATTCCCGAAGGGACTTTTATGATGAGAAGTACTGTAACGTTCTGTCACGCTCTTTTCTGAGAAATTCAAAGAGACAGCAGTCAACTATTTACAGTTAACTATTTACCTAGCGAAATTCTGAATTCACAAATTCTATAAGTTAAGAAAGATTTTTCAATTATTTTTCAAACTATTTCTAACTACCCATTTCGAAGACATGGATAGATTGAAATAAGCTGTCATGCAGCCTGTCGTCATCCTTAGATATATTTTCGGCTTTTAGCCGAATAATTCGGATTTCGAAGAATTTAAAGTAAGTTTATGTATGACATATCAAGCTTAAGTAGAAAGCCACCTTGGGTTTTTTGATGATTCAGTTGTTTGGCTTGTTTGCTTACGTTAGGGTCGCTGAGAAACCCAAGTCATTGAACTAAAAAAAACCTAGTAAAACTGCGTGCGGTCGGGTCGAAAGTGTGAGTCGGGCCACGAACAATTAAGGGTTCCATCGAAAGAAGGGGGGGGGGGGGGTAGAGATACATAGATAGAGAACACTTTATTGCACAACCAGAAAAATATTTCAACCATGATTTCTTAAATCTAAGTAAATCTTATCTGCTTTACAGAACTAAGAACCTCATCAACGTAATTTTCAATAGATTTCGTGTGAAGTTTTACTTTTGTAAGCTGTCGCCTATTACCGTTAACTTGTAAAGCCTTCTTCGCCGTGATAGTTTCTACAGTCAACCGTGTAGCCAAGAGTCGATGCCCTACTCAAACAAAAATACGCGCTTTAAAGCTTAATAAGCAATTGGAACACTAAATAAAAAAATATCCTTCGTCCACACTGATGCAGACGGTGCAGACGAGAAAAAAAATTGTATCCCTGATTTAGGACATTTTTCTGCAGTTTTGTTGGCGTGATATTATTTATTATTTTGTATGTCTAACATGTCTAACTTTAAACTTTCTAGTTCTTCCTTCCTGAACTTGAACCTGACATACGGATGGAAATAGCGAATTTACTAATAAAAAAATACAGACAAGGTTTCCTTGTTGACCACAGAACCCTAAAAAGGTTGAATTGAACATTTCTTATTAAATGAGTTTAATGAATTATGACATGTCTACTCATACTTTTGCTGTTGACGTCGTCAAATATTTAAATTACTTTAAACTTTATTGTTTAAAGCGGGGTGGTAGCGGAGCGGTAACACGCCAGCTCCTCAATCGGGAGGTCGTGAGTTCAAACCCCCGCATGTACCAACTTTGTGAAATTATAGTAGCTAAACTCCGCGCTTGATATTGCTAATCCGCGGTGGGCACGCGAAGCGCTCGTGGCCTAGTCGAACCAAGTGGTTGGAATCAATCACTCGAGTTAAGCAACAACAGGCGCGGTCAGGTGCTGGATGGGTGACCGTTCCGTTACAACCGCTAGTGGCATTTTTCCGAGCGCTTTCGTGCTTCGCAAGGCACGTTAAGCCGTTGGTGCCGGCTGTCATGTAATGGCAGTCGTTAAGCCATGTCAGAGGCCTTATGGGCGGCTTTATAACTTCTGACAGTAAGGCCCCGCCACTGTCTTACAAACGTCCACCTACCCGGACTTGGCCCCCGCGGTGGAGTATGGCCTAACCTTCCTACAATGCAGGCAGAGACCCGTGCCCCAGCAGTGGGGACATACAGGGTTGCAATCGGTGGGTATAATATGCCTGGTAATTAAGTCCATAGTCTTTCTTTCTGAGAGAAGGTCTGGAATGGGCCGTATAAAGGCTATTTAATACTTTTTATAAATGCTTCGAGTATAGCATTCCAAACATTTATTCACAAGAAACATCATCTAATAAATAAATATTGTACTGTACAATCAATGTACTGGGCCTGCAACGAAGTATGGTGCTCGGCACTGGTGGTTGTTCGTGAAACGTATTCGGGCGACATACAGCATTTTCTAGTATGTTATTTTTCTGTCATCAGTAACTCATTAAGTCCCCACCGTCACCAGGGGTCTCTTCCCTAAGGAAGGTATAGGCCATACTCCCCCACGGGGACCAAGTCCGGATTGGTGGAAGTTTGTAAGACTCGTGGCTGGTCTTGCCGTCGGAAGTTTTCCAGCCGCCTTAAGACTTATCAGCGTTTTAGCTTGAACTTTTTATGAATCATGCGAGGTTTCGTGAAAGTCAAAATTATTACAATAAATAAATGATAGTAATAAACACTAACCAAATAAAAGTCATACATCGTTTTAGCAAAGGACATTCTCACTAAGGTATTACCTAATTTTTGTAAACGAGACTATGGACCAATTTCTGAATTGAGAATTTTGTTAAGTTAATAGTTAACTGTAGTGCTGTCTCTTCGAACGTTACTTAAGTATTTACTTAGTGAAATTCTCAGTTCAGTAATCGGCCCTAATTCTTGACCAAACTCTTCGCTGATTGTCAGATTGCCATATAAGTGGCAAATCTGTTGCCGTAATCACACAGGATAAAACCCGTAATATTCGCGCAAGATCCTGAATTACGGCGACTATCAGTGATATTCACATGACAATGATAATTACAAGCCAGATGAAGATGTGAAGGTCGTGTGAGCGTGTTAAAGTTGAAGGTGAACTGCTATAGTCAGTCCAACCGTTTATTTAACTTTTGACAGTTGTTGACCCATGAAGTTCCTTATTTATTGGACAGGAAACCATAAGCAAAAAATGCGGAACTTCATGTACATCTTTTTCTTTCACAATAGTGCTGAGACCTGTTTTGGTACAATATTATAACGAAACGATTGTGTAGCTGACTATTGAAGTTGATTTTGTATAAAAAATATGACACTACCTTATTTTATTTTTATTTATTCAGAACACAAAACTGGTTACAGACACATTTTTAAATTTTACGATGATCTATAAGAAGTTATGTATTATTTTTTATTTATGTTTATTTATAATATTGTTATAGGTGCAGATTAAGTGGATTCGAACTCATAACTTCTTATTATCATAAGTAAACATAATATGAATACTCGTTCGCAGTGCATACACGCTCAGATAGACAAACTAAATAATAACCTGTACAATAAAATAACATTACAATCAATCGCTTAAAAAAATAACATAATTAAAATCGGTTATCATAAAGGATCGATCTATAACTTTATAGAACGTCACTAAATGGAGCTGTTAAAAGTTATAAGAATATGAATAAGATTTTTTTATTGCACATTAAGTATTATAACTTGTATACTGGCTCTCAAGCTAGGATTCAAAGTGCTGTCGGTAGCCAGGCTGCTTCCGTGTATTTAACTACTTACGTGCGATAGTAATATAACAATTACTTGAAAATCAAACTTATTACTTACAAGATCACATCACATTCACAATTTTATTAATTCACTCAGTATGTAGTTCAACCGCAAGACAAAGAACTAATGTGAACCCTTACCTTCTCGATATTTCTGTATGGCTCTGGAACCTGAACCGCGAGCCCGTATTCCGAAAAAAATAGATGCAATGGATGATTTTTAGCCTCTTAATAGAGGTTTTTAAAATTGTACTCAGCACGGGTTAGTGCAACAAACAGAATGTAATATTAATCATGTAGGAATAGATGCGTTTGTAATGTGGTTCTGGCGGAGAATGCTTCGTATATCTTGGACCGAACACCGCAACGCGCACGAGTCTCTTCTAGAAGAATGTCGTCGTGTACTGAGCTATGAGGACACAAAGAAGAAGACGTATTTCAACGAAGAAGACGTATTTTTGTTTTATTGTTGGTATTTGTTAGCCGGCCGCGCGACAGCGCAGTTAAATAAACGGTTGTGATTTTACAGTATCTAATGTAAACCCAGTGTATTTTTTTCCAGCCAGCCTTTCATTTCTTTTCTTCACAACTATCGAGTCTAAAAATTTACAAAACGTAGGTAACTTAGAAAACAAAGTCAATGGTACATGCCGGAATTCGTACGTGACCTTAGAGAATGTGAGGCCAGCGCTATACCGTAACGCTACTATCGCTTTACTTAGAACTAAAAATCACTTGGGTTAAGGCTACATTTCTCTACTCAATACAGACTTGCACTGAAAAATTTAAACAGAATAGGAGTGGACACGTTACAAGATAAATAAACGTAGTATTTTTTTTTCTACGATAGGTATTTTTTATGCTATAAGTCGCGTGGTACTAAAACGAACCATAAAAATCGGCCTTCAACTATGACGTCACACTCACGTAACGCCTCATAATAATGTATGAAGATTAATTTGTTAACTCGTCAAATAATGTTTTTAAGCATCTTCGCCATTAGAAGAAAACGTTGAAAATACTAAATGTTAGTAACAAGTTTCTTACTATTTTATTAACTTTATTTGTCACATTTTATGTTATCTCGGAAACCCTGAATGAAATATTTTTATTGTTTTTGTAACTTTTCTTCCGTTTCTATATGTCTTCTATGATATAAAAACAATATCTCTCCAATTTTAGTAAGTACTTAACTAATGCTTAGGTAATTAAATGTATGCAGTTAGAGCAACTAATGTGTGGTGTAAGAGATAAGCATAAGAATATTATAAGCATAGACATGGGTTACACATATAACAGTAAGAATTGCTATTTCAAATATAGTCACCAAACCTTAACAGGTGCATCCACAATCATCCATCATTCACATGTTCTTTACATGTATGATTTAAATAGTAAAAAATCTAAATCGTAATAGGTAACATTTATAAATAAAAATCCTTAACTTTGTGAGATCATCTTAAAAACTAAATAGCTGCGGATCTAATAATTGCGACTCACTTTTGTACACAATAAAATTATTCAATATGATAAATAATCCATGCGAATACGAGTACAAACATTACTATTAATTAACTGCCTCTATGGTCTAGTGGTTGACACACTTGACTACAGAAACAGCGGTCGTGCGTTTGATTCCCACTGGAGGTCGCCGTACTAGATCAGTACAAACGGCCTCAGTCTTGGTGTATTTCCATGTATGTGATGTCCTTGCCTAGTTACCATAGCACACGGTAAACAGACAACCTACTCTGGGACCAGAAGACGTGATTAAGTTTATTAGTCAATAATGATACGAAGGGCTATCGTTGTATTACAATCGACATAATATGTTATGTTGATTGTAATCTCTTATTTGTAACGATAAAAAATAAGTACAATCCACACTTGTTGCCCTTGGATTGAATAATATCCATTCATTTCCGATATCTCGTCATGTAGCAAGCGGTTTTGGTCAAGGCTTGTGACATAGCAAAACCACAAAAATAGATATTTAAAGCGCTAGAGCGAAATCTACACAATAGGTAGTGGATTAAAAATATAAAATCAACGTGGATTTGTGCTAATATTTTGCTTTTGTTGCTAGCCTCAATTTAACCGCACAGTTCCGCAATGGCATTAAGCTTGCCTGAAAGGCGGTTCAAAAAATATGTAAAGTACACTTTGTGCCAAAAGGGCTACTCGATATCAACCCATGTAAGTCCACAGTCCCCACTGCTGGGTCACGGGTCTCCTGCATCTTAGGAAGGTTAGGGTATACTCCACCACGGGGGCCAAGTCTGGGTCGGTGGAGAATTGTAAGACAGTGGCGGGCATTGCTCTCAGAAGTTATCAAGCCGCCCATAAGGCCCCTGACATGGCTTAACGACTGTCATTACATGACACCCTGACAGCCGACACCAACGGCTTAACGTGCTTTGCGAACAACTTGCGAAGCACGGAGCACAAAAAAGGGCTACTTACATTATAATACATTATTTAGATGACAATGATGTCTGGAATTAAAGCCATACATCTTATAACAATTATCTAAACTCTGCTAAATAAAAGTCTTTGAAAGAAGTAGGTACGGAGTTTTTTCGTCCATAATTTAGATTTTGAAATGGACTCCTAGTTTATTTTGTTATAGGTTACAGTTTCTATGTAATTTTGTTTTGTATAAAATACTTTGATTGCTTGTTTGCTTATTTATGAAAATTTTACTAGCTTGAATTCGGAATATTAAAACATGAACTATTTTTAAGCTCTCTCACTCTCTCACAAATATATGTACTTTTTATGTAGCCTACATAGGTCTCACGGTAGAGCAAGAGCCTTCTCACAGAAAAAGAGAGTATACTCGTAGGCTTAAACAACACGCGAGCCCACCTCAGGGCCAGTTTCTGAATTGAGAATTTCGCTAAGTAAATACCTAACTGTAGCTGTCTCTTCGAATTTCTCAGAAAAGAGCGTGACAAAACGTAACTTAAGTATTTACTTAGTGAAATTCTCAGTTCAGAAACCCGCCCTCAGGCACTCGCCAAACGAATTATCTACCTATCTAACTCAGGTCTTCTCACGATGTTTTCCTTCATAGTTAACGAGTGGTGTCGCTACTAATATTCTACATACATGGAAAAAAGGACATGTCGGGATTCAAACCTGTGATTCAAACGCACGACCCGATCGAGAAGTTCGTTCTACCGCTCCGCTACCACCGCTCTAATATTTTATTAATATTAGAATATTATACCGTTATAATATCTATTAACATATTGATAATCCCGGGATAAAGTCGAAATTATAAAATAAAACACGTTTGCGGTTTTGTTTTGCGGACAACCTTGCATATTACGTTTACAATAAATAAACTTCAATAAAACAAACGAAACTCGCGTCATGCAAAAATGGTTTTCTTGCAGATACGCCCTGCAGTACTAGGCGCCCATAAACCATGTACGAGTGCTTCCTCGACATAGCGTTCGAGGCGGAGGTGAACACCAGAGAGGATCCGGAATGTCTGGAGCTAGCCAAAACGTTATGCAATGAAAACCCAATCACCAGGGCGGCAGTAATCGATGAGCTTAGAGATATGATTTATGGTAAGTTTTCTTTATTACCTATGTTCTAGTTTGCTTTTGCACTATAACATATGTTATTTCTTGAAATTTCCTTTTACATGTGTGGTATGCATTGAAGTATACTTGTTTAAATAATTATTTCTACCACTTTCTTAATACAAAAGCAGCACATACGTCCTACTGCAGGATACAGGCCTTCTATCTTCTCTCGCAGGGAGAGAGAGACAGTGTATGGGTTTAATCAACACGCGTGCCCATCGATTTCAAACGCTAAGGTATATGAACACCTCAGACTATTAGGTTCCGTCACGATGTTTTCCTTTACAGTTAGAGAGTGGTATTGCTATCACAAATTAGAAATGTACATAAATTAGACAACGAAAATATAGGGGCATCCCGGGATTCGAACCTAAGACCTCCCGTATCTGAGGTCAGTTTTCTGCCGAGCCGCCCCCACCGCGTCTTCGAGATAATGCTTGGTGGATTTCATCATAACTCCACGCTTTTTGACAGTTGAACGACCGAATGTCTATTAAAAGAAAATTATTACGTACTGTAGCTAACACCAAACGACTTTAACGTAACCACGAGTCACGATATACGCCACGTAATACCATAATAGATTGTGTTATTATGCTGTGATGAATGACGTAATTTACCTGAGTTAAGAAATATCACTGGCGCGCCAAGTATGCGATGCTAACTTGCGGAAACAAATCTTAAAATGTTGCTTATTAAAATGTACATTTTCCATGTAGTTTTTCTTGGAAGGAGGGAGGAACTCACGCTTAGTGAGATGCTACTACTTGGGAGTATGGCCTAACCTTCCTGCGATGCAGGAAGTGACCCGTGCCCCAGCAGTGGCGATATACGCTCAATGCCGGTTGTTGAAATTGAAATAGTATGGTTTTTTTGGTTTTTTACTTTGGTTTTTTAGGTGGTGTAGGCTTACCCAGCACCATGGACTAATATAGCCTAAAGAAGAAGAAGGCTTGCCCAGCATCTATACAATCCTGACAGCTTAGTCGGTTCCCAGGCGCTGCAGCGTCCGAGTGGTCCCTTCACCTATCTACAGTCTATTTATTCTTACTTGTCCAATTTAGTAAACAAGATTCTACCCTTAAACTGTGACTTTTTAGTCCAAAACTGCCATATTTCCATAAGTGAAGTAACTTGGAACACTCTTTCAGATAACACGCTGCCAATTTTATAAACATAGTTCATGATAATTCATGAATTTGCGAGAAAAAGTCTAGTTTAGGCACCTAATCTCAATTTTAAGGTTAGAATCTTGTTTACTAAATTGGACAAGTAAGAATAAATAGACTGTAGTGAGAATGAGGGTGGCACTGGATACTATTGTAGATCATCTCAATACACAGATGCAAAGGCGAATGTTATCTACCTAGGATAGATAAATAGTTTTTTTTATTTTTTACGATAGATAGTATAACTTCTTTATTGTATGACCAGAAAAAATTATAGGTTTGTGTCTCTAGGTAGATTAATAACAGCTACTCGTGTTCTTACTTCATTTCATGACCTCTACGCAGTTGCGGTACGGGCGACTTTGCTACTAAAACCTAAATCTTGAGGTGCTGCCGTGTTGCTGTACTTACTTAAGCAACGTAGCTGGAAAAAGTTTGAATTACTTTGTTTTCTAATTTATGGATGTTTGTGAAGTTATAGTAGCAATACCACTCGCTATCGTGAAAGAAAACATCGTGAGGAAACCCTAGTGTCTGAAGTATTAACATAGGTACCTCAGCGCTTGCTACGTACAATGAGGCAAAGTGCGGAAAAAGGTCTAACTAACTGTAGCTGGAAGAAAATACTATTTCAGTCGAAATAGAAACTTCTCATTCGGAAAGCCGTGGCTTCAAGTTCAGGAATATGCTATTAACTGTGTTTTCTAAGTTACGTACCCTTGTGAAGTTATAGTAGCAGACCCACACGCTAACCGTGAAGGAAAACATCGTGAGGAAACTTAAGTGTTTTAGTGACATACCTCAACGCTTGAAATAGACAATCCGCGTGGTGACTGGCCCAACTCTACCACCGAGACAAGGCCGTATACAGGCTCCAATATTATATTTAGGGCTGATTTTTCAATAGTCAAGATAACTTTTATCTGAGGAATAAAAATGGCGGTTTGACATAATTTTCATACATAAGCTGTCAAACCGCCATTTTTATTCCTCAGATAAAAGTTATCTGACTATTGAAAAATCAGCCCTTACTATAATTATTAGGTATTTATTTATTTCAGGCAAGGCCCATATAGTGTTAGTAACAATTTGACTTATGCTATGTTAGTAAACTATTTACATTATTATATTTATTGTAGTGTATTACAGCCTAGTCCCAGCCAGTCCCCCTGCTTGTCAGCATAAGGTGCATCGACACCCAGTGGCCCTGTATGGCGCTATCCATCCGATCAGCCAACACCCTCAGGAGGCTGCTGGTACTGACACTTACCGTGCACGTCAGGGATGCTATGCGTTTGCGGATTAATGCGTGGAAATCATCCGTTCGCTCGTCGGTAAACATCCCCGATGCACTATAGCATCGGGGTAGTCGCAGCAGCAACCTGAAGGCGTTGTTAGCGTATTTATTTAAAGCTTGAAGCGCTCGTGACCTATTCGAACCGAGTGATTGGAATCACTTGAGTTAAGCCACGACAGACGCGGTCACGTGCAGGATGGGTGACTGTTCTGTGACTACCGCTAGTAGCATTTTAAGCCGTTGGTGCCGGCTGTCATGTAATGGCAGTCGTAAGCCATGTCAGAGGCCTTACGGAGGGCTTGATAAGTTCTGACAGTAAGGCCCGCCACTGTCTTACAATCTTCCACCAACCTGTACTTGGCGCCCGTAGTAGAGTACCTACGGCCTAACCTTGCTGCGATGTAGGGAGACACCCGTGTCCCAGTAGTCGGGACATACAAGGGTTGATATCGATTAACCTTGCCTTTGTATAAAATTGTTTGCTGCAATAACGAATTTTCCATCAATCCATCAAACAAGATCTTTCAGATGTTTCTGATGTTTCTTTCAGATCGCGCGGAGTGTTTCCCTGAAAGGACAGACGATGAATTTCTATTGAGATTTCTGCGGGCGAGAAAATTCGTCGCTCCGCGCGCTCACAAACTTGTAAGTAACGGATCTTAATAAATTTCGCTGCAAGAAATACGAAAGACTAAATAAATTATTGCGTGTGTTTGCTAACGACCTACCCCACCAACGTATTGTCTGCATCAATTACAATTTGCTAGACAAAAGGTCTAGGAATGAATTAATGGCTTAGAAGGTTTGCGATTCAAATTGGCATTCATTGCCAATCCGCGGCGGGCACGCGTGGTAATTAAGCCCATATTCTCTCCTTCTGAGAGAAGGCCTGTGCCCCGCAGTGGGACTTAATACTTTTTATAGTTTTTGTAAATGCATCCAGTATAGCATACCAAACATTTATTCACAAGAAACGTCATTACATTTTCAAGGTTTCGTTGAGAAAGCATTTTTAGCTCGCGATGTATTCAAAATAATCAAAATATCTAAGATACGTAGCGCTCTTTTATATTACGAGTACAAATTGCGTGCCAGAGACAGACTGCTGATCAATTAAAGTACCTACGTTTATCTATTGCGTTCTAAAATTTCTGCACAGCGGATTTATATCCAAAACACCTATTGATTTCCGAGATAATAAATTATGTACATATAAAGTACCTTGTTTGGTTGTTCAGTGAGCGAATGTTTCAGGTCGGGAGCCAAGTTTTGACCATTTTGTATACTCAAGCATGTGTTACTTGGAACACCTTGGTCGTATGAGTTAGTTACAAGTAGTTCCTCTTATATTAAGAACTTATCGGCTGCATCTATCGGCTGCAGAGAACCGGTCGCAAGCCGACCACTAACCGTGACCTAAGCTATATTAGGTTTGACATGTTATCATTATCAAATGACCACTTATTAAACCCGTAATCCTTGCACAGAAACAAGTTTTAGCGTCGCAGCCTCGCGGTCGCTACAGAAATCGATTTCATATGCGTCGGAGGGGTAGAGTTTAAAAATAATGTACTAGGCTCGCAGAGAATCGAAGTGTCACTCGAAAGTGGAAAATGGAAAATCGGAAAACTCCTCTCTTCTCCCTCACACTGAAGCCTGTGCTCTATGTCGCTATCCCTTTCAGCTGGTCAGATACTGTGCATTCAAGTCACAGTACCCACACTTATACAAGGACGTGGATTTGTTTGGGCTGTCCAAAGTAAAGGACGCGTATGCGGGGAGTATGCTCGACCACCCGGATATTGGAAGACTGTCGGTGTTTAACTTTGGTAAGGAAATGTTTGTATGTTGTTGTATGTAGCCTGAGACCTAGTTTCGATTCCCGGAGCGGGCATGTACCGATGACTTTGTTTTCTGAGTTATGTACATTTGTGTAGTTAAAGTAGCATTACTACTAGCTAACGGTAAAGGAAAACATCGTGAGGAAACCTGAGTGTCGGAAGCTCTACGGGTGGTAATTAATCACATACTCTTTCTCTCTCTGAGAGAAAACGTGTGCCCTCCAGTGGGACGTTTATAGGCTACAAAAAAAGAAGGAAATGTTTCCGGTAAAGATTCAAGTTAGGCGAATATCGTCGGATTTGTATCGTACATTTAAGTATCTGAATTCTATTTAAGCTCTAAAATAAGCCCCATAATCAATCTGATGTTTATAACAAGTAGGAAATGTATTCGTTATAAACCCTTGTGTGTCCCAACTGCTGGGGCACGGGTCTCTTCCTGCATCGCAGGAAGGTTTGGCCATTCTCCAACATACAAGGTCCCAATCGGATACAAAACAACCACATGTGCTGGTCCCAATCTAGCATACCCTGCGCTAACTAGGCAAGGACATCACAAACACGAAATGCACGCAGATACCATTTGTATACAAATACAGGCGGCACAGCGTAGGAATTTATAACCCTGTCCACGACCTCCCTCCAGCATTGAAATCAGTTGTGATACCGCTAGATTGTTGATCTAGCGGTATCACAACATAGTCTATATAATATTATAGTCTATATCAGCCATACTCAAAGTGTGTTCCGCGGAACCCTAGGGTTCCACGAGACCACTGTAGAGGTTCCGCAAGAATTTCGAAAAAAAAAATTCAAACACCTCTCATTAAGTAAAGTAATAAGTAAAATATTTACTAAGTTAAGTAATAAATAGTAACTGTGCGTGCGTGCATGCAACGACTTATGAACGTTGGTGAAGCGAAGGTGATCTGTCAGGATCGCGGCAAGAGACAGTCCCTGGTCTCTGCCTACCCCTCTGGGATACAGGCGTGAGGTTGTGTATGTATCTATGTGTGTATGTTACATTGTACTTTTATTATGCTTATTAATAAAGAATATATTTTTTAAAACAATTGTTTTATCAATTGGGTTCCGTACAGTATTTCGCTTTCCAAAAGGGTTCCATCACCAAAAGAGTTTGAGAACCACTGGTCTATATTGATATATTGGTAAACATGTATTAAACCCTGGGTGGGTTTAATAAGCTATGAACATAACAAACTAATTCACAAGAACTTAAAGCAAAATTACTTCAAAATGGATTGCAGGGATTTTGTGCGGGTATTAATTAGTTTATTGATTTAGTGTCGGTAGGCAGAGACCAGAGTCTGCCACTTGACGACGACCTCTGTGGCGCAGCGGTAGGCACATCTGCTAACCATGCGAGAGGTCCCGGGTTCGAACCCCGACTGGGGACAAACATAAAAAAAAACCATTTTTGGGTGTTTAAATGTTTGTGATGTCGCTGTTTCTGGTTCCAATGTATGTGCCCGTATGTAAATGTTTTATTTTTATTTTATTTTATTTACTCAACAAAAATCCACAGCTATGTTATGTTACTTACCCCGATCAAGGCGTCTGTGAAGTCCACCACTGTCTTACAATCCTCCACCAACCCAGACTAGGCCCCCGTGGTGGAGCATGGCCTAACCTTCCTGCGATGCGCGACCAGCGCCCCAGCAGTGGGGACATACAAAGGGTTGATATCACTTGCCCTGATCCTGAGAAAGTAAAAGTGAACTACATTTATTGCCGAAAACACAAAGTATAATCAAATCAATCAATGAATGAGGTTTTATACAGAGCAGCGCAGAAACTGCAGCTTAAATGAACGCTACAAGTTAAACCTAGTCCATTTCTAAATCTAGACCATTTTGGAAAAGAATAGTAAAAAAAACCCTATTCATAGTCTTTTTAAAGAGTTTAAATAATTATAAAACATGGAACTCATGCATTGTACCGGCTTTAATTCCAGATATCATTCCATTCTATATTCGTTTAACAACATTTATCGGTCGTTGCATGCAAGCAAGCTGGTTATTTTTATCTTGACCTTTGTTTATACATTCCCTATTTGGTCGAAGTACGACATATGTGTGTCTACCTGTTCGCTACGAAGCGCGGTCTTGGCCCCCCGTGGTGGATTATGGCCTAACCTTGCTGCGATGTAAGAAGTGACCCGAGCCCCAGCAGTGGGGACATACAAGGGTTGATATCGAATGTCTACCTGGAACGACTCTTACAAGGAAAGGCTTGTAAGCACGTTACCCTAGAACATTCGCCCATTCTCTCTTACTTCATCTTTATTATATTCAGTAGATTATTTAAGCAGTTTAACCTAGGGAATCTAGGGATATTTGGTCGAAATATGTCCTCCTAGGAGGTTCTTGACAGACTTTTACTGCCACATTAGCTCGATATATTATTTTCGTGAATTTGGATTCCTTCATCCTCTTCACATATTCATAAACGCAACTCACACAAACAAACTCTTAATTAGTTCTTTTTCACTGCAGTGACCACAATATAACAAAGGATATGAATTTTTTAACTGTCCAAATTTTATAAGTACACGAATGCAACTCGCAACGTATTTTGTTTTTCTTAGCTAGATACAGCATGGATGGAATCACAATCAGAAAATCATCGTTGGTAATAGCCAAAAAAAGATCTGAATTCCTCTGTATTTACGGAATTCGGAATTCCGAAACTTAAATCCGACTTTATGTGGTCGGTCTTACAACGACATTAGCCGTATAAATCAACTATCGCGATGTTACCGTCCAGTGCAATACAATAGCAAAACAAATCGTCCAATCCAATCCAGACACATAAAACCTAAATGTCACAGGCACCTGGGACCCGAGCGAGTTCTCCGTGGTGGAGCTGGTACAGGCTGGCATGGCGATAATGGAGATCGGCATCCGACAGCCCAAACTGCAGATCCTGGGCGGCACTGTCATCGTAGACCTATCAGGCATCACGCTGCGACACGTCTCCACCTTGACGCCCACCATAGCCTACCAGATCGTCAGCTTATTAGGAGTGAGTACAGCTTTTAATTTCTTATGCGAGCCTGGTATTCTATGCTACGGAACTACGGAGGTACGGAAAGTAGAGAAAACAATTTTTATCGTGGGCACGAGGCATTTACATATTTCAGGCTGGCGGCATTCTTAAGTGGAATTTTTTCGAACGGTTCCGTGCTTCGCAAGGCGCATTAAGCCGTTGGTGACGGCTGTCATATAATGGCAGTGGTTAAGCCATGTCAGAGCCCTTATGGGCGACTTGCTATTTCAGGGCATTCTGAAAAATCTGGAAATTTTGGCATTAAAAACTATTGGGGATTAAAAGCTTTCAGGGGAAAGGCTTTATTAAAGTTGAAGGGTGTCTGTGCCTTAGAAACCGGAGCTCAAACTACCTGTGCAGGTCGTATTTGAAGCAGAAGATCTCCATTGTTATGCATGGAGAGCGGTAATGCGGATACCGTGTTTTCTGACGCACAATTAATAGTTTTAATTTTTGACCAAACATTTGTATTTTAAAATGTGACATTATTTCGATCAATAAGTAACTACGGATTTAGTAAAAGGTTTACTATTTAGTTACTTCTGACAATGGCATTAATGGAACAAAGTAACGTCGAGATTAGAGGGCTGTTGTAATTGGTATTCGGGTAGATTATATGTGGATGTGAGCGGCCTTAGGGCGTCTTGAAAACTTCTGACAGTAAGACCGGCCACTAGTCTTGCAAGTCTCACCATCCGAACTCTCTCGGAATCACGGCTCTCTTCCTCAGGTAAGAGACCCGTGCCCCTCGGTGCGGATATAATGGGTTGATGATGATGATGGTAGATAGATAATTGCCAATCTGAATTTTGTCACCCTTACCTTTACCTTTACATTACCACAGTATCGGCTTTACGGCTTAATTTTATTAATAACTAGCTGACCCAGCGAACTTCGTATCGCCTAACAGTCGATTCTTTATTATTAGGTATTTGTTTTTTCTTTCCGTAAGAACCATCCTAGTAATGCAAGGAATATTCTAAAAAAACAATTAGCAAAATCGGTTCAGCTGCTCTCGAGATTTGCGCTTACCAACACATTCAGCGATTCATTTTTACCTATACTTATTATAGATAATAATCTTAAGTGCAAGATGTCGTAGCTCATTAATCATTATCTCATTAAATAAACGCTTTCAATTTCTATCCTCTATGGACGGTACTTGTGGTACTTAAACCCATACTCTCTGTCTGCGAGAAGGCCTGTCTCTTGCAGTGGGACGTTTATAGAATACACAGATCGATAGAGATGCGCTCGTGGCCTAGTCGAACCGAGTGATTGGCATCAATCACTTGAATTAAGCAACAACAGGCGCGGTCAGGTGCAGGATGAGTGACCGTTCCGTGACCACCGCTAGTAGAATTTTTCCGAGCGCTTCCGTGCTTCGCAAGGCACGTCAAGCCGTTGGGAGCGGCTGTCGTGTAATGACATTCGTTAACCCATGTCAGAGGCCTTATGGGCGGCTTGATAACTTCTGACAGTAAGGCTCGCCACTGTCTTACAATCCTCCATCAATCCGGACTTGGCCCCCGTGGTGGAGTGTGGCCTACCCTTCCTACGAAGCAGGAAGACACCCGTGCCCCAGCAGTGGAGACATACATGGGTTACTATCGATATAGATGGAGAACACTTTACTACTCAGCCATAAAAAAATAAGATTATAGAAGACGCATAAAAGACGAAGGCAAACCTCGGGGTGGGCAGCTGCAGCCCCCTGTAGTATAATTCCACCAAACTGCGATCCCTAACCCGCATGCCCGTGGGGATTATGGGCATTAGGGGAGGCTATATTAGTCCAGCAGTGGACTAATATAGCCTGTAGAAGAAGAAGAAGATAAAAAAAGATTGTATCTGATTTTGCACTCGTTTTTCTACAATTTCAGACGGCTACGCCAGTGCGGCTTCGTTCTTGCCACTTGATCAACTACTCCTGGATGCTCAACACTTTCTTCTACCTTTTCAAGAGATTTATACCGCAAGCGGCCTGGTCTTTCATACACTTTCACGGGTAAGTTTCACATAAAAACAAACTGACTGAGTGTGGGGGTTAGCTTTAAAATGTGCTATTCCTGAAATGCGCCAATTTATTATTTATTTCTTCAAAAACTATATGTCTTAGAGTACAGTAAGTGCCTGAACACCAACTATATTAGAATTATAGTTAGACCACCGTGTTGTGGTAAATGAGTGAGTTTTGGAAGATATTTGTTCAGTTTAACATTAAATAAATATTCAGGGACATATTACACAGATCTTGTTAGCCCTATACTAAGTACAACTAAATGACTTGTTTATACTATTTTTATTTTTAATGCACTAACCCGTGCTAAGGAATTTAGAGGCTAATTGCCGCTAAGTCGCCCATTGGCTCTATAGGTAGAGCGCTGGCACGGATAGCCAGAGGTTGCGGGTTCGAATCCCGGCATGAGTGAAATTTTTAGCCTCTAAATAGGTTTTTAAATGACTTGTGTTATAGGTGCTAACTCGACGGCAGATTTAATACAATAAATACATAGATAACGTCCAAGACCCGAGACAAACTAGAAAAGTTCGTTTCCTTGTTTGACCCGGCCGGGGATCGAACCCGAGACCTTCGGTTTTACAGTCAGCGTGCCAAACCGCTGCGCCACCAAGGTCGTCAAATTCTCTCAATGTTTTTTTTTATGTAGCCTATAAACATCCCACTGCCTTTTCTTAGAGAGAGGGAGAGAGTACGGGCTTAATTACTACGCGTGCCCACCGCGAAGTGGCAATTTCAAGCGCTGACATACTTGAACAAATTTAAAAACCTATTTAGAGGCTAAAAATTTTCACCCATGCCGGGATTCGAACCCGCAACCTCTGGCTATCCGTACCAGCGCTCTACCAATTGAGCCAATGGGCGACTGGCTCAATTGGTAGAGCGCTGGTACGGATAGCCAGAGGTTGCGGGTTCGAATCCCGGCATGGGTGAAATTTTTAGCCTCTAAATAGGTTTTTAAATTTGTTCCTTAGCACGGGTTAGTGCATTAAAAATAAAAATAGTGTAATACTTGAACAAGTGAACGAAAAAATATGTGTTTTTAAAAACTAATATGTGTTATGCCTATTCCATCTAAAATAATGTCCCAGGCACTGCAGCGTCCGAGCGGTCCATCCACAGTGTGGGTACCACTGCAGTGCTATTCACTAGCCCCGTTCGCTAGTGAGTTCGATCGAATTCGTATTCAGTAATTTAAGCTACCCCAGCGCTACGGCGGTGAAGTGAACTAGTTGTGCAGGTGGGATATTGACCCTTATTTCTATGAAGTTACGTTTAAAACAAAGGGAGTTCGAATCTCGACTCTATTACATCTGTCAAATAACCCTTTCGCGGACAACGGCAAAATAATTACTAAAATATTTTTTTCCGAGGGTAGTAAACTGACAGTTAATGCTTTCAAAAAGAGCCTGTCAGCTCAGTCATCCGAGACCACGGCACCTGGAAAAGTGCCAAAACGTCGGAAAAATGTAATAAACGAGTAAAATCCGTATAACAACAGTTTTGATTAAAATATGATCTTTTTTTCAAAAATATTTGTGAATTAACAGGTAGTTAGAGTGCTTTAATTTTCGCTCTCAGCACCGCTCGCAAACTCTAGGATTTATGCAAATTCAATCGAAAAATTTTACTGACTTCCACTATTCCTCCTTCTTCGTTAGTCTTTTTTTGAAGTCGATTTATCTAATTTTGCATTTTCAGCTTATGCAAGTTATTATTTTCGGATATTAACCCAAAGACCCCAGGGTAAAGGCGAAAATATTATTAATACTAACAATTGATAATCCTACTATAATAAGGCCGCCAATTGTAGTGTACTATGTTATTATTTAAGTCTCTTATGTAATTCTTGGTGAACATGGGATAGAGAATATTCTGTCTATTTCTATATAATATTGCATATGTCAATGTTTTTCAAGTAGTTTAGATGATTGTTAGTACTCAATTAGACAATAATGGCTGATTGGAATTACATGAATCTTGTACAGATAGACGAAGCTCTGAATTGAGACAAAGGCTACTTGATATCCCGCCAACGCGGTCTGAACTAATCCTGCGCAGACGAAGTCGCGGGCACCAGCTAATTTACCATATTGGCATTGGCAAGAAGTTCGTGTACCCATGAAAGGGTTAATTCGATCGTGAGCTCACATCACCATTCACATCACACTCACTTGTGCGTGACGTTTAATTCGTATTCAGAAGCAAAATACGCACAAGTCACAAGTGATGTTGCCATGGGTTACCTATTAGGGATGGAACACCAATGTTTGTCAGTCGAAAAGTCAAATTATTATTTTGTTCAGCTTAATTAGCCAAACGCTGCCAAATATTTCTTACAAATAAATCATTCTGCTTCATTTTTTTAAAGTCTAGGCCTTTTCTAGTTTTCGAGTCTACGTCTTGTGGAAAAAATATGTTATATTGTTGACCTAAGAGTACCCACCGGCGAAGCTTTCTTCTTCTACAGATAAACAAAGGTAACCGCAAAAATGTATTTTAAATATTTCCAACCGAGACATTGGCTTAAATTTATCACACTTATGTATGATTAATCAATTGTATAGGCAGTACAAAATGCTTGAAATACGTTGTAACAAATTTCACATTGTGTATCGTATAACCTTCCCTGCTTAAAAAAATCACGAAATTTTATTCCAGTTTGAAGCTCCATCAGCTATTTGAAGGCTCCTGACACCAACATACTCAGGTGCTCCATCAGAGGTAATGATCGCTATTGAGATATGTGCGGAAATGTGATTGGGACAATATGGCACGGTTAGCTCTACATTGATTTTGCACGATGTACTCGTACATAAAGGGGATCTGAGAAAACCACAAAATCTGCGACGGTTGTTTCTTTATTTGGACACCTCTCTGGAGATCACGAATCCCAGACCAATATTCGTCTACCTAAGGACGAAATCAAAAACCTTGGCCAAGAATTTGAAACCTTTTATGAAAGAAACAGAAGGGATACCTATTTAAAAAAAACATAAGGTTAGTAACGAAGAACCTTGCCTCAGCAAACGTGATTTGGTACATTGAAACTTGTTCTACAATTTTTTTTATTTTAATGATGAGTCCTTGATGTTGTATTGGTAAACACATTTTGCGCAATAAATAATTGGTAGTTATCTTATCATCCATAAATCTTTTCCAGACTTCTTATGCCGACTGAAATATTTCAAGGATTGCTACTTCACTGAGAGATGTCTCACATGATAGCCATGAGTTTAACAAAAACCCTATAAGGCACCATCTCATCAATGTGCTGAGCTCTGTAAAAAGCGAGGCTTCACTGGGTAAACAATTAGCTAAATCTATTGCAATTTATATATTTTAACAGCCTATACTTTTATAGTACTACTTCTGAATTAAATCTGTATTTTCTAGGTGACTCACGCTATACTCCGAGAGAGCATAGATAATGACAACTCTGGTTGAGGATACTCCAGCCCTCGGTAGAAGAATTAAACTAAAAAGCAATGCATAGCATGTAACAGTTCTTGATGACCCCCAAGGAATGGTCCCCACCATTCCCTAGATGTCAATAATCGAGAATTACAAAAAGAAATGCAGATTGTGCATCATCTCGAGATTAAGGCGGAATAATAAAAATAACGTAGCATTGTTTTTAACCTGTTTTAGCAAAATGGTGTTTTAGACCATACTCCATGAATCTAGACGGTGAATTTTAAAAATAATTATTAAGTTACTGTTACTTTAGAAATGCCACATATTTTTACACGAAATTTCTGGAAGATTTATTTAAATTGGTTGATTTAAATTTGAAATAAATATTTTTTAATATAAATAAACAATAAAAAATGTAGTCTGTACATTTATTAAATAAAACGAATTGATTATTCAAATTATTGTTTTAAGTCACCAACATTATACTCATTAATTACCTGCAACAAGCAAGGTACGTAGGTAGGTATAATCCACAGCACATTATAGTCATTAAATCCAGACTGCATGTCGACCTTTACACGTATCATTCTGTACAGTTGGGTACAAATCGAAAATACTCGTAGGTAGTACCTATATGGTAACAATATTATATGCCAATGAGAAAATTCAAATTTGGGCACAACCTCTATGATCTGAGGGCACAACCCTGTATTTTAGGACCACCACCAACATGATACATTTTTGTTATTTATTTGGTCAAAGTAGTTTGTGATAAGTGACATCTACAAAACAACATTTAAAATCATTACCATTATTATGCATAGAAATATTTAAACTATTAAGTGCCAATTCCTCTTTACTTGCTACTAGATTGAATTGTAAGCCAAGGTCGATAACTCTATCAGGCATCAAAAGTTATAATTCATTCTAGTAAAAGAACTAGTTTTAGTATAACGAAATAAACTAATTTAAAAACGTCTCTTTAAATATGAAACTATAAAATTATAACTTACTATTTTACCCCCGAAAATATCTTGACGACCTCTGTGGCGTAGCGGTAGCGCAACTGCCTACCATGCAAAAGGTCTCGGGTTCGAATTCCGGTTGGAGACAAAAAAACTCCAGGTCTTGGATGTTTACATGTTTGTGATGTCGTGGTTTCTGGTTCCCACGACACATGGTACCCGAGTGTGGGATCAGAAGAAATGTAAGTTTACAGGAATAATTGAGTTATTGGTACATATATTTTATCTGTCTAGTATTTTCCTCCGGACATTCAAGCATATAATATAATTTTTAATAACAATTTACTGTTTTTGACTTTTATTATTTTATTAACAATTATTTAATTTAATATTGTAATTCTATTTAATTTTTTACATTATTCTCTGTATTACGTACAGCAGCGACATCTGGCTTAAGTAAATTGCATCACTTACTCGCGGATTCGAATCCCGGCATGGGTGGAATTTTTAGCCTCTAAATAGGTTTTTAAAATTGTGCTTAGCACGGGTTAGTGCATTAAAAATAAAAATAGTATAATCATGTGGGTACAGTGATATCGTTCCGATGTTAAACCTGACTGCAAAGTAGGTAGTCGGGGCTGTAAGTGACGCAATTTACTTAAGCCAGATGTCGCTGCCTGTACGTAGGTAGAAAGATGACGTCAGCGTCGAAAAAATTACGTTCTGGGCAAGTCATTTTAGGGTCGGTACTTTTTCCGTCCAATTAGTACGTCAATAGTACGTTAGAATAGCGTCCGTCCTACATTGGGCGTCATAGTACGTCAGGGGTACGTTGATGTGGCGTCACATGAGCGTCGAAGTGAGGTCCCATGCTGGTCGTGCTTGTGACGAATTAGGAACGACTTTTCAGTGTCATTCAGAAGTCAGAATCTTTGTAAAATACTACTAGTATTTTCTTTTATTAGGTGTGTACCTACTACGAAATTAAATAGGGATCTCAATTATCATCCACGTAAAAGTAAACTAACCTCTCATCTGTGCGGCCCGAACGTTAGTTAGTTAGACCTGAGATTTCGGCATTTAGCCTCATAATTGGGCCATTGTACGTAGCAAGCGCTGAGTTATAACACTTCAGACACTAGGGTTTCCTTACGATGTTTTCCTTCACCGTCGGCGAGTGGTATTGCTACTATAATTTCACAAATGTACATAACTTAGAAAATAAAGTCATTGGTACCGGGGTTGGAAACCACGACCTCCCGATTGAGAGGCCGGCGTTCTACACCGCTCCGCTATCACCGCCCTTTCACTGATGAAACACTGATTTCACGTTTCATAACGGTCGGCGTTATGAAACGTGAAATCAGTGTTTTTTTTTTAACGCAGTTAACAACACTTATATTATGGCACGCATAGCCAGAGGTTGCGGGTTCGAATCCCGGCATGGGTGGAATTTTTAGCCTCTAAATAGGTTTTTAATAATTCATGTTTATAAAATTACTCAATGTCTGTGACTTTGAGTACACAAAGTTTATCCAGATTGAATATATTTATTTATATTCTTTTTAAGGCACTAACCTGTGCTAAGGACAATTTAATAAAACTATTTATTTAGAGGCTTAAAATTCCACCCATGCCAGGACCACTGGCTAACCGTTCCAGCGCCCTCCTGATAAACTGAGCTTATTATTCCGGTATTTACACTATTTTATTCGGTACGATAGCAGTTATGACCACTGTTTTGGTTAAAGGGATTCTGTGGCTGTGGAGTGGACTGTATTGTGACGAAATATGTGTTGCGATCGTCCTGAACGTTCAAAAGTGGGACGTAGAATTAGGCAGAAAGACTTACCAGACCCATGGTGCGAGGAAGGCCAGAGGCTAGCGTACCTCTAGTAGGGGCCGCTTCCAGATCTCCGACGAATCACCTTTCACGACCGCCCACCGTCAATAGCTAGATCTGACCTGACGACGACTGGAACCTGGATCGCCTTTCAGCCTCCTTAGGATTTGTTTGCTATGCTGGGACTAGGTACTTGAATAGAGGAGCGCGAAAACGATAACGTGAAGTATCGACGTAATGGCGACTTCTACGTGGTGGCCGAAAAGTATATGTGTACCGCGACGAAAGTGTTATGCCAACAACTAGTTCAACGAACTTTCTTTCAGTTATTTGTTTGAATTGGGGGTCCGAAAATGTATGTACTTAGTAGTGGGGGAAGCAGCATGGTGTGAACACACGAAAAAATGCAAAAGGCGTGTTCACACCACACTGGAGTTTCCGTACAGTGTGAACATTACTGGAAATTGATGGTAAATGCGAACAACTACCATACCTCAGCTCCCTTAGCGCTGCATGCCGCTCACACCGGGTACCGGCAGAATACCAGCGCTGAAGTTCTTCCTGAACTTTCAGCACATGATGAGTCGGAGCCCATTCACATTTGCCACACCTAGGTTGATCACTCCCAGTCCATTACATTGCCTAGGTACACTACAGTACCGTGTATGACTTATCTTCTGAGTTTTTTTGCTTTTTATGTATGCTACTGTTTTATTATTGCTTTGGACTGGTATTTGGTTTTGTATTGCTATGCATTGTATACGTGTGTGTCTTATGTAAATAAATGTTTTATCTATCTATCTATCTAAAGTACAAAGTACTGCCGGAGGTCGTGGTTTTGTTTGGATGTACATTTGAGCAAATACATAGCCTCAGTATCAGTGTATTTACATCTTTGTCACCTAGCTGGTTTACCTAAACCTACTTCGCAATATCACAAACATAAGGCCACGCCGCTCGTGGCCTAGGCGAACCGAATGATTGGAATCAATCACTTGACTTAAGCAACAACAGGCGCAGTCAGGTGCTGTATGGGTGACCGTATCGTGACTACTGCTTGTGATATTTTTTCCGAGCGCTTCCGTGCTTCGCAAGGCATGCGAAGCCGATAGCGCCTTCTGTCGCGCAATGGAAGTCGTTAAGCCATGTCAGAGGCTTCAGTTAGTTTATCCTGTTTTCTCCGCACTCAGCCTCATAGTTGGGCCATTGTGAGATCACTCCAGCCAGCCAATCTTTTTTCAGAAAGCCAGCAGTGCACCCAGGTCACTGCTGGCCTCCCGAAGGATCCCAGCTTTCCTATTATCGATGTTCGTTGCACTTCCACGCTCCCTCAGTGAATGAACACGTCGCGGGTAGTTCGTCTTCCTTGAGGCATAGTCGACATAACGGGATGTCGGTCAGTCCCATAGCGTGGAGGTGTTTATTCAGTGTTCAATGGCTCGTCATAAATGCCATGGCATTTATGATGATATTGTTGGTAGGGCCTCTCTGGCTTGTTTGCATTTCGTTTCTGTTTTCCATAGTTCAGCATGATGGGGTTCTGTTTGCAATCTTAATGTCGGAGGCCTTATGGGCAGCTTGGTAACTTAAGGCCCGCCTCTGTCTTATAATCCTCCACTTACCCAGGCTTGGCCCCGTGGTAGAGTGTGACCTAACCTTAAGAGACCCGTGCTCCAGCGTGTGGACATACAAAGGGTTGATATCAAAAAAGGGCACCTCTGTATCCCAGAGGGGTGAGCAGATGCAGGGACTGCCAGTTGCTATTATACGATCCTGGTTAATTACTATCACTTCATCGCCATTTATTAGTCGTTGCATGCGAGACGGTTTTGGGTACGTTTTATCCTGCCCTTTGCTAACACGTCCCCTATTCGACCAAATACGGGTCGAAGTATGTTCGCCTAGAGCGTTTCTTACCAGTCATTCCACTCACATTCGCCATTCAACCCACATTATATTTATTCTTTCTTACTTCATAATAATTAATGTTCTTAAAATATACAGTATTTGATATACATCCCACTGTAGAGCACAGATCTTCTTTCAGGGCGAGATAAATAGTCGTTGCTTAGCCCAAGTCCGTACTCAAGCTTCCCTAAGCATTACTTCAGGCTATCTTAGCTAAGTATCAAAGTAGACGTTTGCTTAGCTAAGCATGTTCTTAGGCCAATGCTAAGAATTTGTCCGGGTTTCGCGACTTAGAGAGTGCCAAAGTGCTGTCTATGATAGACAAATCGATTCTTAAGCAAGTGCTTTCGCTAAGACTCGTTCTTAGAAGCGACTATTTATCTCGCCCTCAGAAAGAATATAGGCTTGATCACCACGCGTGCCCACCTCAGATATGCGAACAGCGAGTTATATGAACATATCAGCCAGTCAGGTTTCTTTACGATGTTATCATTCACAATTAGCGAGGGGTATTTCTCCTTTAACTTCACAAATGTGCCTGAGATACATAACATTACTATAATAATACTGGTTTCAACAAAAAATTATGAGTTATCTTCTACATTATGGGATTCGATCGTGAGTTCACCTAAAGGAGAGTAACTTTTGATTTTGACAGATGTAATCGAATTCATGTGCGAGTTCATGATCGAAGTGAGCTGCGAATCGAACCTTCAGAATACCAATTTCATTGACATTTGTAGTTCTCTTCACCGCCGTAGCGCCAGTGTAGAATTAAGTCTTGATTTAAAAGCAAACTATTCGTTTGTGTGTGTGTGAAGTGTGACCAAATGCTGGCCGGAAAATATTGACAAAGTTTGGAAAAACTGGGTCTAACCATGACGGAGCAAAATATGAAAAAAATACGTTCTATGCGTAAGTACGTTCATATAACACTTTCTATTTAACATTACATCGAGTGCAAATTACTGTGTCAATGTTTTTATCTGTAAATAGAAAAAAAAACAAATAAAGAAAGTCTACTTGAAAACACACTCAGTGTTTTCGTGCTAACCACCCAAATTATGTAGATGTCATATTAAAACGCTCCGAAACGCTAAAATATAAAACGAAACAAAAGTGCCAAGAAATGTGTTTTTTAAGATTTCTGTTTTTGATTTACCTACGGCGAAAACGTGTAACAAATTAATAATACAATTCGGCTATGTGCGAAATCCCCCACTAAATAGTTTACTGAAATAAAAAAAACGCAGAATAGATTAATACGTCTCTCTTTGTGTTCGAGTCTGACTCGCGCTTTGCTAGATTTTATCTATATATTATATTATAGAACTACATAACATATTGTAAGAAGGCGAACATAGAGAAGCTGTTAATAGTGACTTATACATGTTCTCTTTACAGTTCCATCGACGACTTGAAATTCGTAAATGAGTCAGTCAACTTGTTAAATGAATCATTTACAAAATGATAAGGAGTAAGACGTCATGATTGTGCAACATCAAAGAGCGGAACGTCGTTAAGACTATTCAGAATTGCACGGAACAGAGAACGCTGTAAAGAACTTACTACCAACCTTAAGTAATGAAGAAGCACTTTAAGAAGAAGAAGAAAATCCACGGCAACTAAACTCGGTCACCAAACTAGTTGCTAATGTGTGTATTAACACACATTAGCAACTAGTTTGGTGACCGAGTATTCATGACGCACATATAAAGCGTCTAATAAACAATGTTATTAACGGTGTGATATTAGTAGCTTGTCGATCACACGCAAAATACTAAAGATAATATGCTTTTGGATTTTTCCAAAGCTGTCGAAACTGTCTCTGTTCCCATTCTGCTGGATAAACTAGAAACCATTGGAATCGGAGAGTTGCCCTTTCATGGCAATGTAAATGAGCGACAAGTTAGGATTGGTGACTACACGTATGATATAGGCGTATGGCGTGCTCCCCAGAATTCCGTGTTATGTCTTGAAAGAGCTTACAGAGCTGTGATAAAAGTAATACTTAGTGGTTCAGTCAGATACTCGATTACACTTTTATATTGAGACTTGATTGATTTCCTCACAAAATTATTAAACAGAAACAACACATCTATGACCTACGTTCCCCTAGTACTTGAGAATCGACAGAGTATACCAAATGTTAGCTCATAGAACCAAACTTTCCCGGTGTCATTTTTATGTAGTAGGTTCATACACTTTTAATAAATAAAAAAACGTAAAGCCCAAACAACAAAATAGTTCCTTCGTCTTAACTATTAAATAACGGAAAATCTACTAAAACCCATACAGTAAAACCTAGCCCACAAATAAAGTTATCGTACCTTATCTTTCTCTTCTCATTTGTTGCAATTTATTTTTCCTATAGAGACATACATAGCACGAACACTCCCCGTTCACACAAACAAAATACACATACGAAATTACCCCCCCCCCTTCTTTCCCTCATGCTCGCTACTTTACACACGTTTACTTACCGTCCATTACACTGCACCTATCGATTTTTTGCTAAGGTTAAAATAAGATAAGAATATTGTTAATTTTATTCATTTATAATTTCTAATTATGTAAAACTTATTGTGTAACCTTATTTAATAAATGCATGTCCTAATTATACAGTGTATATTTGAAATCTAAGTAAGAAAAGGTAGTTGGCGTAGACGTCTGAGATACAGTGTTTAACATTAGTTCAGATGTCATCGTTTTTTTTTTGTAATGTACGTACTAGTAGGCTCGATATTATTGCGTAAGCAATGTATTGCCTATATTTTTAAAGAATAAAAATTACTGAACTACCTGTAAGCAAATAAATCAGTAATCGTGGCATTTTTATTTTACTCGTATGGTAACCCCACGAGAATTGCTTCTTATGCCAGCGACTTGGATACACTGTATACTGCCAATGATATAATCTTTTTTATACATTTCAATAGATTTAGGCTAGTAAATACTTAGACTGTACAATTTTAGACAACGCAACATGTTTGTAAGATTTTTTTATAGCATAGTTTTGCCAAAACATGCGAAACAAATTATAGCCTACGACTTCGACTAAAATAATATTAGTGTCAACCCCTATGCAAGGAATGTCATATTTTCGGGTTCTGAAGGTCAAATTAAGGTGAGTGTGAGGTGAA
Organism: Yponomeuta sedellus; assembly: GCA_934045075.1. NCBI lineage: Eukaryota > Metazoa > Arthropoda > Insecta > Lepidoptera > Yponomeutidae > Yponomeuta > Yponomeuta sedellus. The sequence goes on along the minus strand of OW203734.1, from coordinate 20,814,219 downwards.
CGACGAGGTGACCGACGAAGTGACCGACGAAGTGACCATCGAAGTGATCGACGATCTTACTGAATCGACATGCTGGACGCTGTATAAATCATCTCATTACGTCGATGCTAAGGCCATAGTAGGTATGTTTAGTGACGTAAAATCAACATTCTTCAATATAAGGGTGGTATTACACTTATCAAATATCTTTGTCCAATGTACGATTTGATCAAAGAAATCGGAAGAAATTGGACGACTTTATCAAATGTCTTGGAAACACCGATATTTGATCAAATCTTAATGACACTTAAATCAAAATGGCTGCAAACAAGATATCGTTGACGATTCCAATGACAATTTTTTTAATAAATACTTTTTTTTGTGTTGACTTTTGGTTTTTCATTAATAACATAAAGATAATAATAGCACCACTTAAAGACGCAATAGCAGCACATGAAGACGCTCCACGTTCCTCCATTTTCTTAAGACTATGCAAAAAATATTGGACAAAGTTATTGGACAAGTGGAATGGGCTTACCTCAAAGAAATTTTATAAAATATTTGACAGCAAAATTGGACAAAGATATTTGATAAGTGTAATATCACCCTTAGACAAAGATTTATCTAAGGCGACGACATTGATAGAGCGGGAATTGCGCGATTTTAATAAAATTTGAATACTGGAACAGAAGTTGTGAACATACATTTATATTCCACGCCTATATCCCGGGCGGCTAGACAGAGATCAAAGTTTGCCACTTGCCACGAACCTGACCGACCTATTTCGCTTCAACAATATTCATTAGTACGTATTCCAGTTGAAGACAGGAAACTCTAATTATGTCGTACTCGTGAACTACTCGTACTCGACTGGCCGCAGCATTAACTAGTTCCTTCTTGGTTTTGTTAGCATAGTTCGATATCAGCATAGTTAAGCCGTTGGTGCCGGCTGTCATATAATGGCAGTCGTTAAGCCATGTCAGAGGCCTTATGGGCGGCTTGATAACTTCTGACAGTAAGGCCCGCCACTGTCTTACAATCCTCCACCAACCCGGACTTGGCCCCCGTGGTGGAGTATGGCCTAACCTTCCTGCGATGCAGGAAAGATCCGTGCCCCAGCAGTGGGCACATACAAGGGTTGATAGCGAAATGTATAATTTCTGATGTCAGGAATTGCGCATTTATAAGTTAACTCTTTAGTTATAATTTGTATAACATTGTGATAATCCAAAACATATCATATATTCTCAGAATCTCACATCCTTGGGATCTGGAGCGGAATATGCTAGCTATTTAACGAAAATATTTAGATTGAAATCCAAGTGCCCCAATTAGCTATCCAATTACTAAAGTAATTAACGTTTAGGTCAAGTATTATCATGCTCACAAACAACATTGTAAAACCAGAGCATGATATAAACGGAAATCTCACTTCTATGTTATTTATCAATTTGCTGTTATGTTACTTACAAGCGCGGTTGAAATTATTTGGGTCGGAAAGATTGATAGCGTTAAGTCTGCCGCATTGCCATTGGAAATTATACTTAATATGCAATTAAAGTATTAATAATAATAACAGCTGTGATAATATTATAATACGGAACGAACGTAAATTGTCTTTTACACGATTTAGACTTACAAATGTAGATGCATGTTATATATTAGAGCTGTGTTTAGCTGCCATGAAAAGACTTATGAGGATATAATTTCTTTTTCATTAATTTTATTTTCAATTCTAAGTACGATGAAACCTTAATTTGTGTCCTCTTAACATATTGGCAAAGTTGAATTTCGGTAATGCGTGTCGTAAATAAAACCAAACTACGTTTGTATGGGAATTGTTGCTTCTTGAGGAACAACCTTAAGCCACCGTGGCCTGCTTCCTGCAGTATGACGTATGTAGGTTTGATGTTATATCTAATAATTTAACCTATATACGTGTACTGGAGGGCATCTCTTAGAGAGAGAGAGAGAGTGAGAATTGCCCACCGCGGATTGGCGATTTCAAACGCTGAGGTATGTGGACGAACATCTCAGCAACTAAGGTTTCCTCACGAAGTTTTCCTTCATAATTCACAAATGTGAAATTTACAGTGAAGATATAAATACTTATCCAGGGATAGAAAAATAAACATCTGATTGACAGGGTTGTCAGAGTTAGCTTCGCTAATGACATCGGTGCAAGACGTTTTTGCACTTATTTACTGGGTGGGGTCCTTGGGGCGTACCCATGGATAAACACATGTCCTCAGAAAACCAAGTCCATAATGGTACATGCGGTCACCCCAGGGTTCGAACCCAAGACCCCTTGAATGTTATTTAGGTATACTATAACACAAACTCAGGCCTGTATTCCTGAGGGGAAAGCAGAGAGTAGGACCTGCAACTTGCCACGAACCTGACAGGTCACCTTCGCTTCATCAACGTTCATTAGTCGTATAAGTAAGGTATGTAGGTTGTAACGGTGCAAACCTCTTTACACCATTTTAATTTTTTTTTCTATCTATCATTTTCAAATATTTAAATTACGTAACACATTATTAAATTTCCCTCATATTCATCACTACCAAAGAGTATATAACCAATCACTACAACTTTACCCATCGACCAGATTTGACTGTTTTACCTGCTATCCGTTTTTATCCAATTTTTCTGTTTCGTTATAAAAAATCTATCTACAAATAAATCAAAGTCAAAAGTACAAAGCCGTTCCTTATTATTTATAAAATATATACAACACTTCAAGGTTATGTGGTTATGTAGGTACAGCCACAAGCACTAATATGTATGCACTTCAGTATCTTGTCAAAGTCAAAATAGTCAATTTCTCACACATCAAGCAAGAAGAGTATAATGTGACAAGGTTCTAAGGTGTTTAAATGTTAGTGATTTGATTGATTTTTTTTGATTTTCAGATTTCTTTATTCATAAGTTTACAATTGTAGTACACGCTTGATACAGTAAACAAGTGCACATTAGTAGCTTAAATGTATAACATTTTTAAATGTTAGTGCACGCGACTGTACGTGGTCGCTAATCTCACCTACACCTAAACCTGCTCTTTTGCAGGAACGACCTGAAGTCTCTCCACCGGCACATTTCCCCGGAGTACCTGCCGCCGGTGTTTGGGGGTACCTGCCGCAACTACACCTCCATAGGGAGGTGGATTGACAAGATAAAGCAGTACAGAGACGCGGACTTCGACAAGGAGATGAGGGCCTTTGGATACGTCATCAAAGAATAGTCGCTGGTCGAGAGTCAGAGAAACTAGTTCAGTCAATCGAATCAATCAACCTGCATATGTGCATGTCGTCGTTAAGACAAACATACATAACCTCACGCCTGTATCCCAGAGGGTTAGGCAGAGACCACGGACTGCCACTTGCCATGATCCTGGCAGATCACCTTGGTTTCACCAACGTTCATTAGTCGTTGCACGCACGCCGGTACCGGGTACTTTTTATCTCATTAGACATACAATTGAAGTGTTGTTTAATCTTGTTTTCTTGTTTTTTATTTCAATCTTGACAGTGACTGTATGAGCCTTTTGCAGGTAAGCTGAAAAACAACTTCTTTGACAGCTGTCAGTTGGGTCCACCATAGTGAGACTATGAAATTAAATGCCCCTGCACGCTACTCCGTCTGGGAGAGGCAAGGCACAAGGAGCACCATTGACAGAGAGTGTACAGGCAGGCGTATCATAGTTGTATTTTATATGCATGACCAGAATCCAAGGAAATCTCGCTGCATGCTATCCGCTATGCAGACAGGTTTCTTTTGTTTCTGGTCGCGGAGCCTTTCTTCATTCAGTTAGGGTTTGCATCAGCGCCGTCTATCGATCTAAGGTGTTTTTTTTTGTTTAAAGCAATCTGTTAAGGGCTCAATACTATTTTCTTATTATTCTCTCACGCATGTTTATCATGTTATTTTTGCACTAAGTCTCATAATTGGGCCATTGTACGTAGCATAGCTGTGAGGTCACTTCAGTCTCTTTCCAGAAAGTCAGCAGTGCACCAATGTTATTGCTGGCTTCCCGAAGGAATCCCAGCATTCCAATGTTGGATGTTCGCTGCACTTCCACGCTCTGACGGTGAATGGTCTCGTGGGCGTGTGTTTTGTTTCCCTGAGGCTGTCAGTCAGTCCCATATATAACTAGGCTTTGTCGCTTATCACAATGATGGCAAGCTCGTTCCTTTCAACATTCATTAGACGATGCATACACGGAGGCCGGCTTCGGGGTACTTTTTATTTTGTCCTTCGCTATTGTATCCCCTGTTTGACCGAAGTATGTCTGCCATGGACGCCCCTTATTGGCGTTTCCACCCACATTAGCTCGATATATTATTTCGTCATAATATCTTCTTCATTCATCCTGGTCGGCAAATTAGTTAAGCACATTAACATGGGCTACTTTCACAGTTACGATTTTATTTTGGGAATAATCTGCTTATTTTCGCACGTTTGTGATATATTGTTTGGCTGTTGTTACTTTGTTAGTGAACATATGCTTGTGTAAGTCTGATAGCTTGTTAAAGAAAATTTATTTTGTAATTGGTTTGTGTGTTTTTTTGGTTTTGTTTTGAGTATTGTGTCGTCAAATAAATACATTTTCTTTCTTTCTTTCAAAAAGAAATTGTACAAAAATGATGTGATACATTGTGTTTTGAAATTAGAATGTGATATTGTAATATAAAAGGGGACATTATAATAATAGATTAGAATTACGACATGAAATGTATTTAATTTTACAAAATATTAGATTTCAAATATATTTTTTTATACTTTTATACAGCATGTTTCAAAAGGGTCCAGTGAAACTTGCGGAGAGAATTTCATTCTTAACCTTAAACAGGTGTTTTAAAGTGCGTTTTACTCTGAAATGATTATAGCTTAAAACCTTAAATAGGTGTTTTAAAGTGCGTTTTACTCTTAAATGATTATAGCTTAAAAACTGAAAACTTATATAATACTTTTCAATGTCTATCTAATACCGTCGGTTACTATTTTTAAGCCTTACTGCATAAAAAATCACCAACAAGAGTCTTAATTAAATATTGTTTTGCTATCGTTAAAATTCTGTACACCATTAAAACAATGTTTTGCGCATACGCAAGCTACTTTTGCTTAATCTATAATGAGTTTTGTACAATTACAAGTATAGCTACCAAAATTATTATCGTTAACGGCGCTTATCAAAATGTTTAAAAATGCATTTGCAACGTCGCGTATCAAAATTATTAGAAATGCATTTCTTAATTCAAAAACCCGGACTTCTCCTTACACTATCTGCTCACTCAGCGCAATCAGTACTATATACTCGTACATTGGGCACAAAGAGAACCTGGCCATAAGGGGGTTATTCTACTCACTGGACTTTTCTGCAACTCCCAAGAGTTCAAAGAAGTTTTTGTAACAGATTTGTACAAAACCAAAAACATGTAAAAGTACAAATAGGTAGTACAAACAAAATGTAAAAACATATTTTTATGTATTTACATACTATAAATAGTAAATAGTTACGTAAATACTTAATTTTATGAAATAAATTTGGTAATTTGTTCCTACCTCAAAGTTGTGTAAATATATGGGCCTAGAAATATATACCTACGTAGTTAGGCAGTGAGAAATAAAGAAAAATAATTTATTATCAGCATGTTTTTTATTTATTAATATCCTGTACTAATTATTTAAAAATATTTGATGGTATCTATCCATAGGTGAAATATCTGTGTAATTTCCATTTTTATCTACGATAAAGTGTTCTTTATCTATTCTATTTATAATATAAAAAATAATCGCTGAATGTGTTGGTAAGCGCAAATCTCGAGAGCAGCTGAACCGATTTTGCTAATTCTTTTTTTAGAATATTCCTTGAAGTACGAGGATGGTTTTTACGGAGAGAATAATTTAAAAAAATAATGATTCGAATGTTAGGTGGTACAAAATGTGCTGGGTCAGCTAGTCTATTTATATTTACATGAAAACGATAACCTGTTTTCTGATTCTAATATTATTGTCGTACATAACAGAGATAATGTGTCTAGTATTTCCGCATAGCCAAATCAGCACATAAATTGACTAAGTTAAGCCCTTGTGAACTCTTCTTATGGACAATAAACCTTTTTATTTATTTATTTTATATCATATAAAGATTGATGAGGCCATGATAAGCTTATATGACGTTCAAGAAATAAGATATCTCATAAAAAATTGTTGAGATCACGCACAATTCTTGAAGAAATGTACTTTTAAAAAGACTAGTTTTATTGTTAGTTTATGGTTGCCTGGAAGAAATTGCTTTTAGTAATAATACCGCTATTGTCCTAATTTTTTCTATGATTTCTGTTACTGTAATTTTTGTGTACAATAAAGAATATTACCTTCGGCCATTTTGGACACCAAAGGTTCGACACCAGCTTCCAAAACAGTTTTTTTTATTATATCTTTCTTTGATTAAACGTTTCCTACCAGACCGTGGAATCGATTCCTGCTAAAGGCCGCCGACGTTGATTTGTACAAATGGGTGTATCTCCATGTTTGTCATGTACCTTTTTATTCCACTTTGAAATCTTATTCCCCTAATCCTTTTGAGCGGTGTATCGGTCAGACAGATAGATAATAAATGCAGTTTAATAGCTTTTAAAATATACCTCGGGCTCTAGAGTCGGCTTCGGTTTTTGACGAAAGCACACGAGTGTAATACTACTTCCTGCTCTGTATAATACTTTTCTTCACTGTTTTGAAAAGTTTATGACAGATTAATGTGTCATATTAGTTTCGATACTTCTATCTTCAGACTGTATAGTCTGTTAGATTTTAGAATATAACTCGCCTACTATCAGATAGAATTGGGTATATTCGTGTAATAGAAATATCGGAACTAAATACACTTAATTTTGAAATCAGAACTCGATCATCAGTACAAAAACCGGCGAAAATTGGCGAAAACCGATGCCTACTCTAGAGCCCGAGGTATATTGTAAAAGCTAACAGACTGTACTTCAATGTTCGTCTGACAAGAAGTTTTTGTTCATTTGTGCTTCAAAACGATCTAGACTTTGATCATGGACACCTATGTTTGAATACGCTCATTACGTTACAGTTCCTGCGCTGCTTTGAATAAAATACATTTTCATAAAAATCCGTTCCTTTAATACTCCCCAAAGTTACCTTAATTAGTCAGCGGTAAAGGGAAGACGTAACCAGAGATTAATTAAAATGCCTTTGAGAGGTGTTTTGAGGTATCGTGTTTTTTTTTTATAAATAAGAGCGTTTGACCCTGAGTAGGCTACAGTTGCAAACCTTTGAGTACGGAACCCTAACAAATAAGACCGTTTAGACACAGGTTATCCTAGTATGGGGCCAGAAGCAATGTATGTGCCTGTATGTAAATATTATGTTATGTTATTTGACTTTGAATAGGATCCTGCAGCAAACTATCGGGTAAAGAACTCTAAGAAAAAGGACCATTTGACTTTGAGTAGGAACCAGTTGCAAACTTATATACGGAACCCTAAAGAATTTGTCTTTGAGTAGGATCCAGTTGCAAACCCTCATATACGAAGCCCTAAAGAATAAGACCGATAAATTAAATGACAAGAAGCAATACACAATAATAATTATATTTTTATATTCAATTCAATGTACTCCAAAATTAAATTGAATCAATTATAATGAAATCAATTATATGAATTATAGTGAATAGATATATTTTCGTTCGTTATCAACCCTTGTATGTCCCCACTGCTGGGGCACGGGTCTCTTCCTGCATCGCAGGAAGGTTAGGCCATACTCCACCACGGGGGCCAAGTCCGGGTTGGTTATATTTTAATATTTTAATATATTTTAATGACTATAATTGATTGATATTTATTTATTTATTTAAGATGTTCAATGAGATTTATTTATTTAAGATGTTCAATGAGAGATTAAGATCACTTAATTTATAATTTAATTGGATATTTTAAAGATAATTTGTATTCCAATTGATTATAAGAAACACATTCGAAATGTAATGTTTTGAACTGTCACCTTATAGTAGTAGAATAAAGGCTTTTTTATTTTTTATTTTATAAAGAATAAGACCGTTTGTCTTTGAGTAGGACCTGGTTGCAAACCTTTGGGTACGGAACCCTAAGAAGCTTGACGTCATCATCGAGACGCCTGAAGTGTTTACTGTTTACGTTCGTTGTTAAAAGGTCTTAATGACGCGCTCGTCTACGTTTTACTGCGTTATTATTGGAGAGTAAAGTTATATGAGTGTTTATGAGCTTTCAACATGGATAAGCTTTACATTTGATCATGCCATAGCCTGCGCTAAATTACTTGTGTACAATTTTAGCAATCTCTTTGAATAAATGTTTCATCTTCTTTTAGTAAACAAACCAACAAACATATGAGTTCGGTATAAATAGATAGACAGATGTAATTTAGATGTTAGAAATCGACGTGTTATGTTTAATATGATTTGGATTATGTTTGAATATGATTATTCAAGGCACGTTAAGCCGTTGGAGCCGGCTGTCATGTAAAGCAATCGTTAAGCCATGTCAGAGGCCTCATGGGCGGCTTGATAACTTCTGACAGTAAGGCCCGCCACTATCTTACAATCCTCCATGGTGGAGTATGGCCTAACCTTCCTGCGTTACAGGAAAATACCCGTGCCCCAGCAGTTGGGACATACAAAGAGTTGATATCACATATCACAAGTAAAACAACGATAAATAAAGACACTGGTTTAGGCGAAAATCTGTATACAAAACAGTTAGACACGATGACCTATTTTAAAAACCTATTTAGAGGCTAAAAATGCCACCCATGCCGGGACTCGAACCCGCAACGTCTGGCTATCCGTGCCAGAGGTCGCGGGTTCGAGTCCCGGCATGGGTGGAATTTTTAGCCTCTAAATAGGCTTTTAAAATTGTCCTTAGCACGGGTTAGTGCTTTAAAAATAAAAATAGTATAATGATGACCTATTTTACGGTGGCATTATATTTTCGCGTGTTTCCTCTAACCCAAAAGGATAAAACTGAGAAGGGGGAAATCTCAATTCGCGCCACGACAGTGACATTTATCCTGTCGTGTGACATGTGGGGGCTCGGACCGTTATCAAAGTTTCGGCAAATAAAACAGAGGGGTTCGTGTGTGATGTCGGCAGTTATGAGATAAGAGCTTGAACGTGACAGGCGAGGTGGACCTCTGTCCAAATTGTAAGTTTGGTTAGCTGTGATCACAGCTAACGAGGATATCATACTTATGTAGTATTCTTAAGAAGCTCTCGTGGCCTTGAAGCGCTCGTGGCCTAGGCGAACCGAGTGATTGGAATCAATCACTTGGTTAAGCAACAACAGGCGCGGTCAGGTACAGTATGGGTGAGCGTCCCGTGACTATCGCTGGTGGCATTTTTCCGAGCGCTTCCGTGCTTTGCAAGGCACGTTAAGCCGTTGGTGCCAGCTGTCATAATAATGGCAGTCGTTAAGCCATGTCAGAGGCCTTATGGGCGGCTTGATAACTTCTGACAGTAAGGCCCGCCACTGTCTTACAATCCTCCACCAACCCGGACTTTGCCTCCATGGTGGAGTATGGCCTAACCTTCCTGCGATGCAGGAAGAGGCCCGTGCCCCAGCAGTGGGGACATACAAGGGTTGATAATGATTCTTAAGGCGGTACGTGGTCCTAAGAGTCCTAACTAGCGCCATCATAGAATAAAAGTCACAAGATGTTTTATAATAAGTGTTTTAAAAAAATAACATCATAAATGTTAACAACTGTGATTACTATTTTTAGAACCTACAGTCTAGATCTACTACCTTCTCGAATGTATTGCTCCAGTCCATTCAAAGGTTGTCTGGAAGATATCTCTTTTAGTGATAAGGCCGCCGTCTGTGAGATAAGATAAAATAAGAATATTGTACACCAAGAAAAAACAAACAAAAAATAATTACAAAGATACACTTGGCGGCCTTATTGAATTGCCTTATTTACGGCGTTAGGTTAAGAAATATGTGTAAAAGTTTCCTTTTTTATGTACGATAGAGTGTTCTCTATCTATCTATCTATCTATCTAGAACCTAGGATTAACAACCTAGGACTGTAATCAATATCCTGAAAACGGCTGTTTATAATTATCTTTTAAAGATTAAAGTAAAACTTATTACTTTAATCTTTAATTTAACATTATCTTTCACTTCGAATTGCATATTTAATACCTTTAGTTGTTTCTACTAAACAAAATAGGTTGAACCGGTAACAAATTAATCGTAATCACAAATTGTTACTTACAAAGTAGTAACCTATCACTTCTGCAGACACTTGCAAGTTGCAACTTACACAATGTATGAGGATAATAATTTTAGATTTATATCAGTTTGCTTACACGGCGCGGTGTTGTGGGACCTTTAAAATAAGGCGCTGCTCATCGCAAAGTGTCGGAAGCTTTATCTCTCGGACGTTTTCTCATAATTTTCCAGGCTCCTCCAGATAAAAGGTGTAGTGTGTGACGGTACCATATATTATAAGTCTGAGTGTTTGTGTGCATACGCCTAATATGTAAGCTTGTTTAATCGTATAACCGAATAGAATAAGAGACACTATTATGTAGCGCGTCGTAAATACAAGTTGTGACCATACCAATTAATCTCTCATTTTAACTTCCACAATACAAGGCGACCCTGCCATGCGGGTGTATTAATGGACAGTGAAGTAGTGAAGAAGTGATATTGTGAAAAAAAAAATTAAAATTGTGAATTAAAAGCAAAAATGTGTCTGTTTCATTTAATTTTCTGGAGCGCTTCATGTTGATAGCGCCAAAAAAACAAAAACATTTCCAGGAAGCTCCAGGCCATTAAAGAGCAAACAAAGCCTCCTTTAAATGTAAATGTTTTCGAGGGATTTTATAAAACATATTATTATTGTAAGTGGAGGTTTGAGTTCAGATTAAAGTTTAAGCGCGGGAGTAAAATAACACTAAAATATGTAGGTACATATACATTGAAGTGCTCGTGGCCGAGGCGAACCGAGTGATTGGAATCAATCACTTGCGTTAAGCAACAACAGGCGCGGTCAGGAGCAGGATGGGTGACCGTCCTACCGACTACCGCTAGTGGCATTTTTCCCAACGCTTCCGTGCATAGCAAGGCACATTAAGCCGGCTGTCATGTAATGGAAGCCGTTAAGCCATATCAAAGGCTTTATGGGCGGCTTGATAACTTCTGACAGTAAGGCCCGCCACTGTCTTCCAATCCTCCACCAACCCGGACTTGGCCCCGGTAGTGGAGTATAGCCTAACCTTCCTGCGATACAGGAAGAAAGCCATGCCCCAGCAGCGGGGACATACTCAAGGGTTGATAACGATTCTTAAGGCGGTACGTGGTCCTAACTAGCGCCACCATAGAATAAAAGTAAACATACATTTATAGGTTTGCGCGCTGTTCCAGGCATATGAAGATCACACTCTTCATAGTCCTCTATAACAATGCTTTTAGGGCGTTGATTTAGGGCTGTCGCGCAGCGCTTCAGGGAGGTTCTTAGAAGCAAGGCTGGATTGTATTACGCTATGATGCGTAAAAGGTGTGCCTCACTGGTGCGCCGGGTTCGTGGGCTCCAGCAGCGCTCTAGGCATGATAGCGGAAAGGTTACACTGACCCTGTATAACACGCAGCAGCTTTGTCCCCCACTTAGGCAGCACTGATAATAAGTCGTCATATTGCAGTGTTACCTTTTACACAATATATAGTAACACAATAGGGATGCCATGAATAATACAAATATATAATAATAATAATAAAAGTTGAAATGAAATGAAAAGGTTTTATTCAAAGTAGCACAGAAACTGCGGCTTAATGAACGTTACAATTCAAACTAGGTGTCCATTTCAAAATCTAGATCATTTAGGAGAAAAAATGGACAAAAAAACATCTAATTTAGTCTTTTCAAAAGTCCTTAATTAACATAGTTTACATAATTATTATAAACATAGAACTCATACATTGTACTAACTTTCATTCCAGACCTCATTGTCATCCAAATAATCCTTTATATTATACCCTTTTGGCACAAAGTGTGCTTAACATATTTTTTGAACCGCGATTCAGGCAAGCTTAATATATCTTCAGGGATTTTATTATAGAAGCGTATACAATGCCCCATGAAGGATGTATTAACCTTTGCTAGCCTAAATAGTGGGAACAAAAGTTAAATTTTGTTAAAATGTTAACTGTTAAAAGTTGTGTCTTTTTGCTCGAAAATATTGTGACAACATTGAGCTTTGAACATATGGAGCCGGTAGCCATCTTAACAACATAACATAACATTTACTTACAGGCACAAACATTGTATCTGGTCCCACAATAGGATACCCTGTGTCGTGGGAACCAGACACAACGACATCACAAATATGTAAACATCCAATGCATGGGATTTTTTTTTTGTTCCCCGGCCGGGGTTCGAACCCGGGAGCTCTTGCATGGTAGGCAGATGCACTACCGCTGCGCTACAAAGGTCGTCATCTTGGTCAGGGCATTAGCCCGGCCTTTCAGAAAGAGTGTGCCACCAGCATCATGGAAACTCTCCCCAGCGGCGGCGGAATCTTCATTTATATTAAGTGTAAGTGTGTAGTGTTCTCAATCGAGAGGTCGTGAGTTGGAATCCCGGTATGTATCAATGACTTTGTTTTCTCATTTGTGAAGTTACAGTAGCAATACCACTTGCCAGCTGTAAAGAAAAACATCTTTAGGAAACCTGAGAGTCTGAGGTGTTTAAATACGGCGCCTGAAATTGTCAATCCGCGGTGGACACGCGAAGTAATTTAGACTATATCTCTCTCTATCTGACAGAAGGCCAAGCAGTGGGGGCATATATACTCTACATAAAGAAAAAAAAATTAAGTGTATGTAACTAAGAGGTTACAGGTAAGGTAAGGTGAGGTAAGGTTGACTGTCAGAGATTTCTGTTAAAATAAACTCACCTTTTCTGTATTTTTGTGTGTTATTTATTTGGGTTTTATAAGAGTTCAATAAAGTATTTAGTAACTAAGTATATACTAATGATAAAAGTTGAATGTAATAAATCCCAGTCGCATCCAAAGATTCCAGTTCCGTCACTTTTAATCATTCATCGAAGTAAGAGTACTAGTAAGTTACTAACTACTACCTGACATTAATTTGGGATCAATTAAGGCGCTGTCGGCCTGGACCTTGGTTCAAACGATGAGGCCGTCGTAGCTACGCCAGTCGGCTACGAGCTACGCCGTAGGCCAAACGCGCGCTACGTCACACCGGGAGCGACTGCGAAACGTGTTTAGATTTTCAAACGTTTTAAAAAAAGTTTCTCAGTGCTGGTTTTAATTAATGAAAAAGTTTAATGATTATCATGACTCAAATGCTAATTTAATGTTTTTTGAAATTACTTTAAAACTTTAATTATTTTGTATTTTTTGTCTGGACTAAGTGGTTTAGTAAACAGCTTGTTGTTAGTCTCAAATTGAACCGGAATACAGGTACGCACCCTCTGTGTTTTTGTTTAACAGTTTCTAGTTAGATTTCTAAACAAATATTCTCTTTCTTGACAAGATTTCATTTCGAATTACTCTCCTGTAAAGTTGCACTTGTACAGTCACGATGCTTTACGTAGAAGCCGTCAAATTATTTGCCAAATCTTGTCGGAATCCTGACGTATACAATAATATTTAATATTGTATTTGACAAACCATTTAAATCGTTAATTATTTGGTACACCTAATGTAAAAATAGGTATAGACAAAGCAATTCTTAAAAAAATAATAACTATTGTATCATTTTTAACGTACGTACAAAGTTTGAATGTCAGGTCAAGCTTTACATTTCAGTTGCAAAGTCACTCTTAACGCAGCCTACCAACGATTTTTCTACCTGTTTTAGGTTTAAAGCTTTAGGCAAAGCATAATTCATTGTTAAACAACGGTGAATAGTTTCAGTAACAATTGAGTGAAATGGCTATACATTAGAGTTAGTATCAGACTTTAGGCAGGCTGTGGTATTCATGGAATTATCTTTGATGTTTAATCTCTGTTTAAAACCAAAACTTAATCATTTAGCAGTCTCAACAGCTGTAGATTAATAAATAATTTGTTCAAAACCTGTTATGAGACAATGATAACATCTTAATTTTTTTTCTATGATTGTGAAAAAAAAAATACATAGACAGATAGAATATTCTCTTTTGCATGTACATGTTACTTGAGATATTTCAATACATGTTATGCTTGAGATATTTCTAAAAACCTTAATGCAAAATGCCAAGATTAGCATTAAAATAACCATACATAATAAAATAAATAAATAAATAAATAAATAAATAAATAAATAAATAAATAAATAAATAAATAAATAAATAAATAAATAAATAAATAAATAAATAAATAAATAAATAAATAAATAAATAAATAAATAAATAAATAAATAAATAAATAAATAAATAAATAAATAAATAAATAAATAAATAAATAAATAAATAAATAAATAAATAAATAAATAAATAAATAAATAAATAAATAAATAAATAAATAAATAAATAAATAAATAAATAAATAAATAAATAAATAAATAAATAAATAAATAAATAAATAAATAAATAAATAAATAAATAAATAAATAAATAAATAAATAAATAAATAAATAAATAAATAAATAAATAAATAAATAAATAAATAAATAAATAAATAAATAAATAAATAAATAAATAAATAAATAAATAAATAAATAAATAAATAAATAAATAAATAAATAAATAAATAAATAAATAAATAAATAAATAAATAAATAAATAAATAAATAAATAAATAAATAAATAAATAAATAAATAAATAAATAAATAAATAAATAAATAAATAAATAAATAAATAAATAAATAAATAAATAAATAAATAAATAAATAAATAAATAAATAAATAAATAAATAAATAAATAAATAAATAAATAAATAAATAAATAAATAAATAAATAAATAAATAAATAAATAAATAAATAAATAAATAAATAAATAAATAAATAAATAAATAAATAAATAAATAAATAAAGAAATAAATAAATAAATAAATAAATAAATAAATAAATAAATAAATAAATAAATAAATAAATAAATAAATAAATAAATAAATAAATAAATAAATAAATAAATAAATAAATAAATAAATAAATAAATAAATAAATAAATAAATAAATAAATAAATAAATAAATAAATAAATAAATAAATAAATAAATAAATAAATAAATAAATAAATAAATAAATAAATAAATAAATAAATAAATAAATAAATAAATAAATAAATAAATAAATAAATAAATAAATAAATAAATAAATAAATAAATAAATAAATAAATAAATAAATAAATAAATAAATAAATAAATAAATAAATAAATAAATAAATAAATAAATAAATAAATAAATAAATAAATAAATAAATAAATAAATAAATAAATAAATAAATAAATAAATAAATAAATAAATAAATAAATAAATAAATAAATAAATAAATAAATAAATAAATAAATAAATAAATAAATAAATAAATAAATAAATAAATAAATAAATAAATAAATAAATAAATAAATAAATAAATAAATAAATAAATAAATAAATAAATAAATAAATAAATAAATAAATAAATAAATAAATAAATAAATAAATAAATAAATAAATAAATAAATAAATAAATAAATAAATAAATAAATAAATAAATAAATAAATAAATAAATAAATAAATAAATAAATAAATAAATAAATAAATAAATAAATAAATAAATAAATAAATAAATAAATAAATAAATAAATAAATAAATAAATAAATAAATAAATAAATAAATAAATAAATAAATAAATAACTAACTAAATAAATAAATAAATAAATAAATAAATAAATAAATAAATAAATAAATAAATAAATAAATAAATAAATAAATAAATAAATAAATAAATAAATAAATAAATAAATAAATAAATAAATAAATAAATAAATAAATAAATAAATAAATAAATAAATAAATAAATAAATAAATAAATAAATAAATAAATAAATAAATAAATAAATAAATAAATAAATAAATAAATAAATAAATAAATAAATAAATAAATAAATAAATAAATAAATAAATAAATAAATAAATAAATAAATAAATAAATAAATAAATAAATAAATAAATAAATAAATAAATAAATAAATAAATAAATAAATAAATAAATAAATAAATAAATAAATAAATAAATAAATAAATAAATAAATAAATAAATAAATAAATAAATAAATAAATAAATAAATAAATAAATAAATAAATAAAATAAATAAATTTAGTAATTATGTCTGAGGAAACTACTAGTCGTAATGTACTTAAGACATTACATATTTTGCAGTATCATGTCGCATGGTTTGTTACTATGGGGACGGGCAGCAAATATAGAAACTATATTTATCTCGCAAAAAAGATCAATAAGTTATTTACAACTGTTTACTGCTTAAAGTAGAGAATCGCTAAAGTAGCAATTTAAAGAGATATACATTCTTAAACTGGCTTGCTAATATATACGTATATTGTAATTATATGTATGTATAAATTGCACAAACCGGGGGGTGGGCAGCAGCGCCCCCTGCAGTATAATTCCACCGAACGGCGATCCCCAACCCGCATGCCCAGCGTGGGGATTGTGGGCATTACCCCCCAATGATGGCACAGCTTCTCCCTCTACCTAGTTCTATTTCACTCTGTTGTGACATGACATTCGCTTTGAACCGCCGCCCACGGACAACCTCACACACAAGGCCTTAGTTTGTTGTACATGATTGTTAGGTGTTTATGTATGTATATATTTTTGTATATATGTTTATATATTATGTATATTTCAATGTATTATGTAATATAAATGTATATACATCGTGTACGTATAAGTATTGCCCCCTCCCTTTAACCCCTACCCTTACTTACAGTACTTTGCTATTATCCACTAACCAAAGGTTGACTGGAAGAAAATGCTACTTAGCCTTAAATATGCCACTGTTTATTATAAAATTATTTATGGCCTTTGCAATAAAGAATTTAACAATATGTAGTAAAAGGCCTCATCAGTATCTATTCAGCAACTTAAAAGCTCACCTCCAATTCCTGCGCTGACTAATTTGATCTCAAATAATGCTGTAATAACGGTAAGACCTTGAGGTGAAATAATAATGCGCCTGTGAATTAACTGAGACTTGGGTAAATATTCTCTTAGATTAGTAAATATTAAGGTAAATGGAAATTTAGGTATGTGAAGAAACGGAAGATCAGGTCCTAGGGGACGCCCCAGAGTTTACGGTCGGCCGTAGGTATTAATTCAATTCAATTCTATATTTTTTAAACGCTTGTAGCTTAGTGGAACCGAGTGATTGGAATCAAATATGTATTTGAGTTAAGCTACAACAGGCAGTCAGGTGCTGGATGGCTTACCATGGGATGGCTTACCATGCCATGACTACCGCTAATGGATTTTTTTTCGAGCGCGTGCTTCGCGAGGCGCGTTGAGTCGTTGGCGCGGGCTGTCATGTAAGGGCAGTCGTTAAACCATGTCAGAGGCCTTATAACTTCTGATAGTAGGGCCTGCCACTGTCTTACAATCCTCCACCGATCCGGACTTGGTCCCCGAGGTAGATTATTGTCTAACCTTCCTGCAATGCACCAAGAGATCCGTGTTGACCCCAGTGGGGACATAGAAAGGGTTGATATCATAATCATCACCATCAGCTATATTTTTGTTTCGGAACAAGTTCATAGTGTTACAAATAGTGTATATAGTATTACACATTTTTCTTGAATTAATTAGGTTGACACATTTAATGAATTAACGGAATTAACCCATTTCATTATTAAGAAAATTTTTTTTATTTTACATTTACTAGGATAACTGTATCCTAAAACTGTATAATAAAACAATTTTATTTTATTAATTGTTTGTTTGCATTGCGAATTGGACTGATATTCATTAACTGAGACACTGGTCTCAGTTAATGGATATCAGTTCAATTCGCAATGCAAACAAACAATTAATAAAATAAAATTGTTTTATTTAGCTTCATTCGTCAAAACGGTATCATATAAATGCACTGAAGAACTCTTTCAAACCAGTTAACTGAGATTAAGCAACTTTTTAAAGTAAATAGTCAAGTCTCGACTAAAGTTTACCACTCGCTGAAGACCTCAGCGCTTGTCAATCCGCGGTGGGCTCGCGTGGTAATTAAGCCCATATTCTCTCTCTGAGAGAAGGCCTGTGCAGAGGGACGTATTATATATAGGCTACATAAAAATGTAAGGCAGGTTAGTAAACACTTTTTTTTCCTTTTACATTGACTGAAATCCAGTTATACAATTTTTATTTTTAATGCACTAACCCGTGCTAAGTACAATTTTAAAAACCTATTTTAGGTAGTCGGGGCTGTAAGTGATGCAATTTACTTAAGCCAGATGTCGCTGCCTGTACGTAATACAGAGAATAGTGTAAAGAGGTTCGAAATTTCACTGAGGCCGGTGAGTCGCCCATTGGCTCAGTTGGAAAGAGCGCTGGCACGGATAGCCAGAGGTCGCGGGTTCGAATCCCGGCATGGGTGGAATTTTTAGCCTCTAAATAGGTTTTTGAAATCCAGTTCTTCAGCAGAAGGAGTCCTTATTGCATTGCCGTTAAATAAACTAAACCTGCACACTGACCAATGCCTTTCGCTTTATTGATTTCCGGATGAATCCGGATTAACTTACTCCCGCAGTCAGAGACGAGCAACCGACGGCGCGAGCTCCGTCTCTAGTCACCATGATTAATGGACAAGTAAATAGTAAACTGTAGTGCCGTCTCGTTGAATTTCCCAGAAAAGAGCGTGACAAAACGTTCCTTAGTGAAATTCTCAATTCAGAAACTGGCCCTGAGACACTACGCGGTGCTTACTATCGCCATCAATAGAAAAAAATCCTATCTTCTTTTATAACGCGACTTTGGAAAAAGTGAACATCATAAATCCTAATAATAAATATAGTAGCTCTTAATCCTTACAAATATAGTAGCTATTTTCGAACCTAGGTCTAAGACTCTATGACTTCAAAGCAGCTTTGCCAAAAACGGCCGTTTATAGCGGGACTCGATTAAAGTCCTAGTCGATCCTAGGTTTAAGAGTGTAGGTTTTACTAGCTCTCACAGTTTTTAAGATATTGATGTTCACTTTTTAAAAAACGTCTTAGTAAAAAGTATAGCGTAGCGCCTAAAGATAAGATAAGATAAGATAAGATAAGATAAGATAAGATAAGATAAGATAAGATAAGATAAGATAAGATAAGATAAGATAAGATAAGATAAGATAAGATAAGATAAGATAAGATAAGATAAGATAAGATAAGATAAGATAAGATAAGATAAGATAAGAATATTCTTTAATGTACACCAGAACACATATTATAAAACATGTAAAGATGCAGAGTACAATCGTCGCCCTTATTGCGAAAGGTGTCCTAATCAGAACGAAACCTCTTCCGGTTGGACTCTTCCGACAAATAACAAGCTATTTTAAAAACCTATTTAAAGGCTAAATAGGTTTTTAAAATTATCCTTAGCACGGGCACAGCGATATCATTCTGATGTAAAACCTAAAACCGAGCAAAGTAAGGTACTCGGGACTGCAAGTGATGCAAATTACTTCAGCCAGCTGTTGCTGCCTGTACGTAATACAGAGAGTATTGTAAAGAGGTTCGAAATTTCACTGATGTCGGTGAGTCACCCATTAGCTCAGTTGGGAGAGCTCTGGCATGGTTGGCCAGAGGTCGTGGATTCGAGTCCCGGCATGGGTGGAATTTTTAGCCTTTAAATAGGTTTCTAAAATATCTATCTATCTATAATCAGCCCACATCAACCCACTGCTGGGCATAGGCCTCCTTTTTACTGCGCCATTCTTCACGGTCCTGTGCTAACCTGATTCTAATTCTAAAATAATAAGCTAGTTAATCCGGACTCAAACCAATAATCCGAGTATGTAGTGTAGTGCTGACGAAAGTTTTAGTTCAAAAACGCCATTCACCATTGTCTCCGGAGCAAACCAGCTGGACTTTTCGTACTTTCCCAATCAGAGGGCCGCCTCTTTGCAATTTCAATTTAGCTCATGAAAGGAACTTAGCGGGTGTTAGATTGAATCAACTTCGCCGGCTTTCATGTTTGAATAATAAGCTGAGGGCGGCAAACAGATTTATTTTGATACCGGTTATTGTAACAGCCGTCTAATCTCCCTGTGGATTTGACTCTACTATCTCTCTATAGAAGCACGTTGGGCGCCATTGAAAGGATTCTTGTCATAAATAATAATATATTTTTATGACTTCAAAACACTGTGTTTATTTTAAAAACTGTAGAAAACTAATTGATAAAGAATAAAACGTAAAAAAAGGTAAGTTTCAAGAGTAAAAATTGTCAGTAGTATTGTCATGATCTGTGTGCTGTCTGTCCTTTATTTGTTTAAGTTATTGTATTTTATTTTTATCTTTTATAATGTGTTATTTTTAATACGCATTTTGATTTAGCTGAATTAAAATATTATTAATATTATTCTTTTGTCAAATGTGAAGTAGCAAGTGGAAATCCAAAAGAAATCTTGAATAGGTGAAGTAATTTTAAATTTTAATGTCATAGGACAGGAATGGCGCAAAAAGGTTTGGCCGTTACAATTTAAAGAAAAGTACTTCAATTTATGACTTATCTATCTCAACTGGTCAACTCTTTAAAACTAAGTACATAGCAATGATTGAATTAGCAATGAAACAATTTTGATATCTGCAGGCTGCTCTTTGTGAACGAGTTAAAAGATGAGCTTAGCCTGTAAATATTTATCTGTTGCGGTGTTACAAAATTGTTCAATTAATTTCGTGTTAAAGAACTAAGAACAAAAAACCACAATCTCATTGGCATTGTGTCAATTGCGAACAACATATTATTATTAAATAACTAGTTAAGCATCAGGGCAAGTGATTGTGTTGTGTGGGAGTTAATTATAACTTCCACTCACAATCACATTGTCCTGATTCCTAACTTGTACGCCTCTGTTATGGTAACCAGATACCCAGTCTGAGATTATTAGTACGAATTAATTACGGCGGCCTCCATCAGAAATCGAACTCTTATGTGTTCGAGAGGCTATCCTCTGCGTTAGTAGTCGACCTCATTATCTCTACACCATGGAAGCAATCAGACCCTTCGAAAAAACTTGCTTTGCCTTCGTTGTTGGGTAGAAAGTACCAATGAAATAGTCTTTGAGTACCAGCTAAACCTACTAATGTACTCGTACCAACCGTATATACCGTATGTAACTAAACGTACCAACCGAGTCATCATCATCATCAGGCTTTATTAGTCCACTGCTGGACATAGCCCTCCCCTAATGAGCGCCATAGCGCCCTCTCTTCTGCTTGCCGCATCCAGCATATGCCTGCAGTTTTTTTGCAGATCGTCATCCCATCTGGTCGGAGAGCGTCCTACACTACGTTTGCCGAGTTACGGACTCCACTCAAGAACACAATCACTGCAGTGGTTGTCGGTTCTTCTCGAGATACGGCCAGCCCACTGCCAACAACCGAGTGCCAATTAAATAATCATTGAAATAAACTTTTTCTTTTCAATTACGGAATGCAATCCTGGTATACCTATAAGGGATCTCGAAATACCAGGATCCCACATACGTTTCGCAGGACTAACCTCGGTGAAAGATTCTTCGCGATCCCGTTGACTGGCGGGGTCACAAAGCAGTGTATATCATAATGTCATATGCACGCGGCAGGCGAGTGCTTTCAATTTGATGTGATATTTCAGTGACTATGGAATTTTGTGCAACTGATGTTTACACTACGTCATTATGTCATCATCAGTATCATCAACCCATTATGTCCTCACCGAAGGACATGAGCCTCTTCCCTCAGGAAGGTATAGGCCACACTCCACCACGGGGGCCATGTCCGGATTGGTGGAGCCTTGCAAGACTAGAGGCTGGTCTTACTGTCAGAAGTTTTCAAGTCACCCTAAGGCCTTTGACTTGGCTTAACGACTGCCATCTATCGACGGCAGACGGCACCAACTGCTATGTTCTGATATTTTGTCTTAATGTTTATCTCTAAAAATAAACCACTTAAAATGTAACAAAACGATAACTGAAAACCACAAAAGCAAGTTCCGTTAGTTCTTCATTACGATTGATTTCAGAGAGCTTGAAGTCCGAAAAGGACTGCAGTCTACCCTGCTGAATCCCCGAAAAATCTGGACTGGAATTATCTCCCGGGATTGCATTCTTAAGTACCAATCAACTAACTAGAATGACCCAAATGCACCGCGAGCTGGTTCTACTACTACCATTCCGGGAACCGACTTCCAATCTACTATTACCACACCGGGAACAATTTCCCAGATTCCCATGATATGCCGGGATAACTACGGACAATGAAACTGTTCTAATAAAGCTTCCTACTTGATTAAAAGGAGTCTGTCTCGGTGAGATTAAAACGTTGCGCCTGAAGCTTTGACTGAAATTGTTCCGGGTAGAATATTAGATTCCTTTATGGAAGCAATTTAAAAGCTCTTTAAAAATAATCATTCTAACAGAAATATTGCTGCTTGGCAGTGTGAAAAATTGTAGACATACATACATAACCTCACGCCTGTATCCCAGATAGTTAAGCAGAGACCAGGGACTGCCACTTGCCACTATCCTGACAGATCACCTTCGCTTCATCAACACTCATTAGTCGTGGTATGCACGCACGCCGGTTTCAGATACTTCATTTTTAAATGCGCTATATTCAGATAATGGCAGTCGTTAAGCCATGCCAGAGGATTATGGGCGGCTTGATAACTTCTGACAGTAAGGCCCGCCACTGTTTTACACCTCCAATCCTCCACCAACCCGGACTTGGCCCCCGTGGTGGAGTATGGCCTAACCTTCCTGCGATGTAGGAAGAGACCTGTGCCCCAGTTGTGGGGGCATACAAGGGTTGATAGGTAACGAAAGTATACTGTTAAACAGCTTATGTTGAAATTGCATTTCTTTGCTTATTAAGTCGCTTTTTAAAACTTTTCCAGTAGAACGTTATTAAATCAAAAAATGTGCCATATTTTTCTTCTTAGTTCGCACTTCATATTCATGAAACACAAATCTCGTTACAGCCGAACCCCTCGAATGCTGTTTCCGCTTTATTACGTACTCACCTACGTACAGTCGACAGGTAACTTTACATCTTTACTGCAAAGTGACCCGTAATACAACTGAGTAGAGCTCATGTGCCTTAGGGTCGACGGGCTGTACTAATGGAAACTAAAAAGTTAAAGTGCAAATTATGTGAAAACTCGATCGATATGAATACTATCGTTGTTTATCACGCTCAGATAGATAAACTATAAAAAAATCAAAATAGAATAGAAAATAGATCATCGTAAAGAATTGATTCCGTAACTTCATAGAATCGAGCTGTCAAGAGTTAAATCATCGATTCTGTCCCCGCCGAGGAGCAAGGGTCTCTTCCCTAAGGGAGGCATAGGCCATTCTCCACCACGGGGGCCATTGTTGATCCTAGATTCTAGACTGTAGGTTCTGAAATATTTGTCGCAGCTGTTAAGATTTGTGATGTTCACTTCTTGATAAAAAAAAGTGTCATAAAACAAGTTATGATTTTATTCCATTGGTGGCGGTAGTTGGCACGCCCAACGCTTAACGCTTAATTATTTGGTGCGCTTCATTAGGACTGTTTTCTACTGTGTCACTGTATCTTGAGTCTATCCGAGACCACGGCAACTGTAACGCTGCCGAAAGGTCGGGAAATAAGGTAATTAAGTTTTCTTCTTCAGGCTATATTAGTCCACTGCTGGACATAGCCTAATAGATAGACATGTTTTACGTAATAAATAATCGCGATAGGACCCGTTTAATATATAAATATGTATGAGTCGATACCAAGCATTGTAGGTCTCCACTGCTAGGGCACGGGTCTCTTCCTGCATCGCAGGAAGGTTAGGCCATACTCCACCACGGGGGCCAAGTTCGGGTTGATGGAGGATTGTAAGACAGTAACGAGCCTTACTGTCAGAAGTTATCAAGCCGCCCATAAGGCGTCTGACATGGCTTAACGACTGCCATTACATGACAGCCGGCACCAACGGCTTAACGTGCCTTGCGAACCACGGAAGCGCTCGGAAAAATGCCACTAGCGGTAGTTACGGGCCGGTCACCCATCCTGCACCTTACCGTGCCTGTTGTTGCTTAACTCAAGTGATTGATTCCAAGCACTCGATCGACTAGGCTATAAGCGCTTCTATAACTATGTACGAGTATCGCAAGTCATTAAGAAATACTGTCACTGTGTCTGCCTGTACATACCACTTGTGTCCGCCTGTACCTAGCAGCCCGCCTACATCACATGCAATATGTACAAAACCCTCCAGTGAGGCGTAGGCGTTTGATTAAAAGTGTGACCGTGCATGCACGTTTAAAATTTGATACTACCCTGCATATGAAAGCCCGACTAACAAACAGGCTTATCGGACAAAAACAAAGAGTCTCCTCGGGAACAAAACAAGATCAATGGAACAGTAACAAAGCTTTGTCGTGGTAGCGTCTAATCGGAATGGCAAATTGTTTTCCTCGCATATAAAAACATTGTAGGCGCAGGCAAAATAAAGGTAAGTTAAAAGATAAATTACCCCATTTAAAATTTCCCATTATGCTTGTTATTATAAGTTATTATCCTCTTAATCCCTGGAGGTATATTTTACCCGAATCTACGGAAACTAGGTAGCGTAGGTGTTCGAAGAAAACATAATTGTCCAAAAAAATGAAATATGAACATGAAATGTTTTTTCTTAAAATCTTATTTATTTATACTATTTTTATTTTTAATGCACTAACCCGTGCTAAGGACAAATTTAAAAACCTATTTAGAGGCTAAAAAATTCACCCATGCCGGGATTCGAACCCGCAACCTCTGGCTATCCGTGCCAGCGCTCTACCAATTGAGCCAATGGGCGACTCACCGGCATCAGTGAAATTTCGAACCTCTACACTATTCTCTGTATTACGTACAGGCAGCGACATCTGGCTTAAGCAAATTGCATCACTTACAGCCCCGACCACCTACTTTGCAGTTAGGTGCCGGTGAGTCGCCCATTGGCTCAATTGGTAGAGCGCTGGCACGGATAGCCAGAGTTTGCGGGTTCGAATCCCGGCATGGGTGAAATTTTTAGCCTCTAAATAGGTTTTTAAATCTTATTTATTTTATAAGCCATATATCAAATTATTAAGTCCATAAATGTAGGACTAAAAACAACAGAATTTATACTATATAGTAAGATATAGGTGCTGTCCTAGGCTTGGGAGGATGTGTATGTTTATTTACTTATTTAAGTATGATATACGTGTGTAAGTTTATTATTATTAACATTAATATTCGTACTAACTCCTACCACTGCGCGGGTCTCAATTTTCCCTTCCGCCAATTGCACCTTTTCTATTGTAATTATAAATAATAATAAAAAAACCAAAGTCTTTTATTTCCAATTAGATTTAAAAAAAACAACATTACTCATTTGATACATTGCATCAATATGTTACGTAATATATAATAATAAAAAAAATCATCACAAAAATACAGGCATGCATGGAATTATATATTATTACTATTTTTTCAATATAATAAGTACCCCTATTTAAAGGGTGAAGACCTCCTCCATCTCTTTCCATTTCTCTCGATCTTTCGCTACTTGTATCCAATTTTCTCCTGCGATACTGGTGATGTCGTCGCTCCAGCGGGCGTATGGTCTGCCTAATTTGCACTTTCCTGCTGGCCCGGGCCATCTAGTGGCCGTCAGAGTCCATCTACCATCTTCCAGTCTCGCCACATGGCCGGCCCAATTCCACTTTAATGCTAGAGCGTACTGTAGTAGAGGGTACATGAAATTAGTTTTTTCTCTTATTTTTGAGTGGCGTACTTTCTCTATTTTTCTTATTTTCATAATGCTTCTTTCCATTGCTCTTTGAAAGGTACGGATTTGTTCGCGGGCCTTGTTAGTAAATTTCCATGTTTGGCATCCATACGTAAGACAAGGAAGAATGCAAAAGTTCGTAACCTTCTTCTTTATGGTTAGTGGAAGGTTACTTTTAAGACTTATTTTAAGACCCAAAACTTCTTCCAAGTTAATTTAATTCTCCTATCAACTTCTTCGTCGTTGTTCTAGAGGTTGTTGGTCTATTTCTATGCAAGTTTGTGTACTGTTGGTCATTAGATTAGTTTTTGACAGATTCATTTCCAAACTGACTGTTTTGCTAGCTACATTTTAGTGACTTTACCATTTCTTTCAGTTGGTCGAAGTGTTCTGTCATCAAAACTATGTCGTCCGCAAACCTCAAATGATTACGGTAGCTCCCATACATGTAGAACCCTTTTTTTCCAGTTTAGCTTTTGCATAACAGTTTCTAGTAAAGATATTGGGCGACATAGGGTCTACTTGTCTGACTCCTCTCTCTATTTTTGTAGCTGGTCCAATTCTATCAAGTTTCACATTACTAGTACATCATGTCTATGTCATATTTGTAAAATGATACCAGTATTGAGTAAGGTAAAGAGGTTTCCGAAACTCTATATTCTTTTTTATTACTTGCTCTAACGTGTGAATATGGTCTACCGTCGAGAATCCACTCCTAAAACCTGCCTGCTCTACCGGTTGGTAATGTCTAGGGCTGATTCCTTTGTACATAAGCAGAGAATAGTTTATAGATACACGAAAGGAGACTAATTGGGCGGTAGTTACCAATGTCGTTGGGGTCACCTTTTTTATAGATATTATGTTAGATGTAGTCCAATCTTTTGGTACTGTCTTCGTATTGATGATTCGAAAAAACGAAAGATTTTTAAGTCCTCTTTCATAATTTGGGGACACACTTATTATGTACAAAAAAAAAACCTATATTTCAGTAAAAAACTAAAGTTTAATCTTAAATCCGTGGTAAAACATCTCGCAGTGTCATTGCGTCGAATCCGGCGTCACGTCCAGCTAAACAAATATCGTAATCATTAGTAGTCACTCAACTAGGAGAAGTAGGATCATAATCCATATTCCACTCTTTCAACCTATACTAACTAACCCAGGCCTTCTCCACTTTAAACTCATGATTAGGTCTATCCCCGGCGGAGTTACGTGTTGTTGGAGTTGTTAAGGCTGGTTTAAGTTAGCAACTTTATAACAAGCTAACTTGTAAGAGCCTTCGCAGGAAAAAAGCGGGGAAAATTATGATGTTAGGACTCAACAGCCGTATTACGGATGTAATTAAAGTAGTTACCTGATGCCCGTCTTTCATAAAACTACCATTCAAATTTCAATAATAATGAATAACTTCCACACATAGCAAGCAAGTCTTGTCCTTGATAATGTAATTTTTAACGTATACATCTGTGTGCTAAAGTGGAATATTACTTGGCTCCGCTGTATTGATATTAGGCGTAATAATGTATATCACTTAAAGTTGGTATTGCAATTGAGTCGGATCTGCGACGCGACAATGATATTTAGAAATAGTAGTAGGTATGACAAAGTCTAGTGAATAATTAGTTTTTACACACACATGCATACGTTAAAAGTTACATAACAAATTCGCCGGTCCCAAACTAGGATACCCCGTGCTATGGTAACCAGACAAGGACATCACAAAGACGGAAATGATACATCCAGACTGACGCCACTTGTATAAATATACTTTTATTTGTACTGCGTTGTAATCCGACGTGTTACCTTACCGCTAGATCATTGATTGCTGTGTGGTGTCGGCCTAGAGAACAGCACCAACCCAATTTTTGGATTGATCAACCGAACTGCGATCCCCAACCCGCATGCCCAGCGTGGGGATTATGGGCATTACCCCCTATGATAGCACAACGTGGCGCTCTTTAGGGGAGGGCTATGTCCAGCAGTGGACTAGTATAGCATGACGACGACGACGGCCGCTAGATCAACAAGGCAGTCCGGACTGTTACGACAATTTATGTACTGGTGAAATCAATGTACATTAAATTTTTGTAATGAACTACGTAGTGTAGTTTTATGAAACGGCCAACCAACCACTACATTTTTGTTGCAAAATCACCGTTAACGTAACTGACAAGACCGCAAGAGCGTAAAGGTTTATGTACTGTCGACCATAGCACACAGATAAGGCGGCGTCCATTAATTTCGAGAAGTATTTTTTAACCAATTTAGGTCTCGCCTCTCCCTCTTGGTAAGATTAGGGAAGATGTGTAGAGGATTTTCCCCTCTTGTAGGATTAGAATAGAATAGAAACCGTTTTTTGAAAACAATTTTAACCCAAATAATAACTAAACGAAATACAAATATTTCAAAATTAAAATTATCGCTATGAACAATGTGAAAAACATGAAATATTATCGTAATTTATTAGTTATTAGATACCATCGACAGAACATCAGCCTTTACACACGTGCACATTACTCAGTTACCTTTACGTTACGGGCCACTTCGTAACATACAGACGTGAATATGTTATCTGCGACTGTAACATAAATTTTAAGTCCACGTCAATTTTTACTAGGTAAGATTGTATGTGGAAGTTATTTTTAATATTTTCGTTTACACGGGCAAGTAAGTCTAAAACTGTTACAGTGTTTTGCCAACACGGTCAGCTGGCGTAAATACTAGGAAAACATAAACACTCAAGGCGTTCTCTTTGACTGCCTCGTTTCTTATCCGTAGGAAGAAAGAGACACACGAAGCATGCATTTTCATTATGCATGAATCACACGGGCGAGTAACAATGGCACTCGTTCTTACTGTAGTTTCAAAGCCCAAACGAGAAAGCTCCCTATGTAAATACGGGCAGTGTTTAGCCTCTGACGTACTCAGAAGCAGACCGTTTTGGGACCTATTGCGAACTAAGTAGAGATGGGTTTTTAACGCCGAATTAGTGTTTAGCTGATGTTTATTATTGCCAGTGGCATGAATCACACATCTTGTAACGCTCTGACACCCTGGTACCTTTTGCGGGTTACATACAGAGTGAATGCAAAGCCATTGTCGTCAGAAAGCCTTTGTTAAAGAGTCGGTCTGGGCATTTGCAACAATGTGCCATGAATAATTTTATCCATTTCAATGAATTCTGAAAACGAATTCGGTTGTGTTCTGACACAAAGGTCAAAATTGTAAGCCCATGTCAGTATTACGATCGTTATTGGTATACGCAAAGCACCGTTCATCGACAATCGGATCTTGTGCGTGACAGCTATCACTGCCGTTCAGTCGCATCGTTTGAGTTTGTTTCTGTGCTTCTCAAGCAAGGCTGTCATGTAATGGCAGTCGCCAAGCCATGTCAGAGGCCTTATGGGCGGCTTGATAACTTTAGACAGAAGACCCGCCACTGTTTTACAATCCTCCCGCAATCCGGACATCGCCCCCGTGGTGGAGTACGGCCTAACTTTCCTGCGATACAGGAAGAGACCCTGCAATAGCAGTGGGGACTCGTATGTGCCCCAGCAGTGGGGACTTGTATGGGTTAATATCGGTCGAGTTTGCTTCTACGGCTACTAGTTTCCTCATATCACCATCTGTCCGCCAAAGTGCCAACTGATCATATAATAAGGTAGGGATTCTTTTTTCTAGTTATAGATATGTGTCAAGAGGTACCATTTTTCTTTTTGTACCCTTTTTTATATTAGTTATTCAGTCCAGTACCCTATGACTTAGTGAAATACATATTCAATTAACCTATACATTAATTAAATACTGTTAATAGAAAACGTTTAGTTCAGTCATATCAACTTTGCATTTGTTTAAAAGGTACGATCGATTTCAATCAAGTGTTTTTATTATCTAAAACACTACCTACTGTGACCGTGACCCATTGACTGACAGACAATTCACAGCCTGCACCAGTGGATCCAAACATTTGAACCATGCAAAAGGGGTGACTGGGGTGACAAGCTTTGTTAAGGTTTGATTGACTGACAGACAATTCCCAGCCTGCACCAGTGGATCCAAACATTTGAACGATGCAAAAGGGGTGACTGGGGTGACAAGCTGTGTTAAGATTTGATTGACTGAAAGACAATTCACAGCCTGCACCAGTGGATCCAAACATTAAAACGATGCAAAAGGCGTGACTGGGGTGACAAGCTATGTTAAGGTTTGATTGAGTGACAGACAATTCACAGCCTGCACCAGTGGATCCAAACATTTGAACGATGCAAAAGGGGTGACTGGGGTGACAAGCTATGTTAAGGTTTGATTGACTGACAGACAATTCACAGCCTGCACCAGTGGATCCAAACATTTAAACGATGCAAAAGGCGTGACTGGAGTGACAAGCTATGTTAAGGTTTGATTGACTGACAGACAATTCCCAGCCTGCACCAGTGGATCCAAACATTTGAACGATGCAAAAGGGGTGACTGGGGTGACTAGCTGTGTTAAGATTTGATTGACTGAAAGACAATTCACAGCCTGCACCAGTGGATCCAAACATTTGAACCATGCAAAAGGGGTGACTGGGGTGACATGCTATGTTAAGGTTTGATTGACTGACAGACAATTCACAGCCTGCACCAGTGGATCCAAACATTTGAACGATGCAAAAGGGGTGACTGGGGTGACAAGCTATGTTAAGGTTTGATTGAGTGACAGACAATTCACACCCTGCACCAGTGGATCCAAACATTTGAACCATGCAAAAGGGGTGACTGGGGTGACATGCTATGTTAAGGTTTGATTGACTGACAGACAATTCACAGCCTGCACCAGTGGATCCAAACATTTGAACGATGCAAAAGGGGTGACTGGGGTGACAAGCTATGTTAAGGTTTGATTGAGTGACAGACAATTCACAGCCTGCACCAGTGGATCCAAACATTTAAACGATGCAAAAGGCGTGACTGGGGTGACAAGCTATGTTAAGGTTTGATTGAGTGACAGACAATTCACAGCCTGCACCAGTGGATCCAAACATTTGAACGATGCAAAAGGGGTGACTGGGGTGACAAGCTATGTTAAGGTTTGATTGAGTGACAGACAACTCACAGCCGGCACCATTGGATCCAAACATTTGAACGATGCAAAAGGGGTGACTAGGGTGACAAGCTGTGTTAAGGTTTGATTGACTGACAGACAATTCACAGCCTGCACCAGTGGATCCAAACATTTGAACCATGCAAAAGGGGTGACTGGGGTGACAAGCTGTGTTAAGGTTTGATTGACTGACAGACAATTCACAGCCTGCACCAGTGGATCCAAACATTTGAAAGATGCAAAAGGGGTGACTAGGGTGACAAGCTATGTTAAGGTTTGATTGAGTGACAGACAATTCACATCCTGCACCAGTGGATCCAAACATTTGAACGATGCAAAAGGGGTGACTGGGGTGACAAGCTGTGTTAAGGTTTGATTGACTGACAGACAATTCACAGCCTGCACCAGTGGATCCAAACATTTGGACCATGCAAAAGGGGTGACTGGGGTGACAAGCTGTGTTAAGGTTTGATTGACTGACAGACAATTCACAGCCTGCACCAGTGGATCCAAACATTTGAAGCATGCAAAGGGGATGACTGGGGTGACAAGCTGTGTTAAGGTTTGATTGACTGACAGACAATTCACAGCCTGCACTAGTGGATCCAAACATTTGAACGATGCAAAAGGGGTGACTGGGGTGACAAGCGTGTTAATAATAATATTGGCTTTTTTGCATCTACTTAATGAGATGATTTATACAGCGTCCAGTGGCATCTTCATTCACACTAGATTGGTGAAGGGAGCACTCCGACGCTGTAGTGCCTGGGACATGGTTTTATAGATGGTGTAGGCTTGCCCAGCATCTATACCATCCTGACAGCTTATTCGGCCTAGCCCACAGGAAAGACTAGTCAATAGGTGCGGAGCCAACCAAGCCGCGGGTTTCCTCACGATGTTTTCCTTCACAGTTAGCGTGTGGTATTGCGACTACAAATTCGCAAATGTACGTAACTTTGAAATTAAACAAAGTCATTGATACATGCCCGCACTCGGGATCGAACCTGGGGCTCTCGCTTGCCAGTCCATGGTTCTGTGTTCTGTGCTGTGGACCCACTGTGTTCTACCTACAAACTGTGTTAAGGTTTACACTATTTTTATTTTTAATGCACTAACCCGTGCTAAGGAACAAATTTAAAAAACCTATTTAGAGGCTAAAAATTTCACCCATGCCGGGATTCGAACCCGCAACCTCTGGCTATCCGTACCAGCGCTCTACCAATTGAGCCAATGGGCGACTCACGGCATCAGTGAAATTTCGAACCTCTTTACAATATTCTCCGTATTACGTACAGGTAGCGACATCTGACTTAAGCAAATTGCATTACTTACAGCCCCGACTACCTACTTTGCAGTTAGGTTTAACATCGGAACGATATCACTGTACCCACATGATTACACTATTTTTATTTTTAATGCACTAACCCGTGCTAAGGAACAAATTTAAAAACCTATTTAGAGGCTAAAAATTTCACCCATGCCGGGATTCGAACCCGCAACCTCTGGCTATCCGTACCAGCGCTCTACCAATTGAGCCAATGGGCGACTCAACTGCAAACTAACTAACTAACTGCAAAGTAGGTAGTCGGGGCTGTAAGTAATGCAATTTGCTTAAGTCAGATGTCGCTACCTGTACGTAATACGGAGAATATTGTAAAGAGGTTCGAAATTTCACTGATGCCGTGAGTCGCCCATTGGCTCAATTGGTAGAGCGCTGGTACGGATAGCCAGAGGTTGCGGGTTCGAATCCCGGCATGGGTGAAATTTTTAGCCTCTAAATAGGTTTTTAAATGTGTTAAGGTTTGTTCAAATCATATGAGTTTTGAGTTTATGAGTTTCCTATCATATTATAATGCATAAAAAATCTTGGGCATTAGTCAGTTAAAAAGTTTGACACGTTGCATTTGGTAGCATTCTCACGGGGGGCGATACCCTCAAGTAAAGTTGTCCCGAATGATAACTGCAAAAAAAATTAAAGTTACCTCTCGGCAATAACTCTGTAGCCATTAGCCTGGAGCCAGGCTCTCAGAGTGTAGGTTTCGGGCAATTTACCGAAACATTGAGTCGTCAGTTTAATAGTTGTTTACCACCTCCGCCAGTCAGTTGACGAGGGTTGGTACTGTCACCGCCATAATGGATCATTAGCGCGATGTGGAACACTGCAGATGGTCTACCTAATTGTAATGGTAATCGTATCCAATCTAATCCAATTGCCACATTCGTCCAGCGCTGGAAATGAAGCTACTTAAGGAACGTGGTCCTTTTAAGATCTATTAAGAAGATTAAGAACAAAAAGTAAAATAAAAAAGTAACTGCAAAGTAGGTGCTCGGGGCTGCGAGTGATGCAAATTACTTCAGCCAGATGTCGCTGCCTGTACATAATACAGAGAATATTGTAAATAGGTTCGAAATTTCACTGATGTCGGTGAGTAGCCCATTATCTCAGTTTGAAAGAGCGCTGGCACGGATGGCCAGAGGTCGCGGGTTCGAATCCCGGCATGGATAGAATTTTTAACCTCTAAATAGGTTTTTAAAATTGTCCTTAGCACGGGTTAGTGCATTAAAAAGAATATAAAAAGTAATAGTATATTTCATTACAAGTGCGGAAAGGCTGTCATTGCAAAGAGTTCCGACAAATGTCTACCCGAGCCGAGGCGCAGCCGAAGGCGAGGGTTGACAGTCGGAACAAGTTGCAATGACGGTTCCGCACGTGTACTGAACGACACAGTACGACTAAAAAATAAACAATTTAATAAAGAAAAAATATTTGGAAAATGGCGCCAACCGTAAAAAAATATAAGCCGAGATTTTTTTTCTTCACCTATTTATTCTAGTAGGCAAAGGGAACTATGCCCATACAGCCAAGTCTTCAGTAGATTTTTTTTATTGATATGAAATGAAAATGAAATTTAATGAGATGAAATGAAACCTAACTTAACTCATTCAATCAAATCATTAAATCTGATATTAAAACAAATTAGCTCATAAAAACTTCTATGATTTTTTTTAGTAAAAACTTCATGGTTGGTTTTTCTTTTTAATAGACATTATTCTGACAGTTGGGAAAGAAAAGGCACGAGAGCGGTAAAGGTAAAAAAAAGCACGCGTGTGTAATAGCCCCCATCCCGCACGCTATACGTCCCTGTAATACGCCACTTTTTGAGCAACTGTATTAAAATAGTACATTACACAATTAGGGTGGTGGTAATACAAAGAAAGGCCGAGATCGCAGAAGTTTGCGGTCCGAGCTGCAAGCGAGGGACGTAAATATGCGATCGAGAGCTTTCTTTATTACCTCCCGTGTTGTGTACATCTTTTTATGTCTACACTTGGCCAGAAAGCGGCTTTTTCCGTACGCGCAGCGTGCGGAAAAAGCCACTTTATTGCCAGGTGTGGCATAAAATACTTTACACATTTACGAACCCAAGTCGGATGCCTTGCAGGCGACGTTGTAACATACTTAAAGGTTAAATTTACTCACACACACACAATGATACCTACTTAGAATCCCAGGGCTTCTTTGCTTTGACTAAAGAATTAAGAAAGTATGGTTACTGCAGTACTAAATCAAAATCAAAAAGTTTTTATTTAAAGTTGTAGTAGACTTAATAAAGTTAGTGAACTTAATGACAAGTTAAGCTGGGCATCAATTTCAAAATCTAGATCATTTCAGAGAATACATCTCAACATTCTCCAGTTTTATGCATCAGGTCCTTAAAAAGTATGACGTCTGTGTCAAAGAATGTCAGACTACTCAGTAGTTGCACTGAAAAAAGTTGTGGACTGAAAGAAGAAGTAGTGAGCAGTATTGGAAAATGAATGTTGCGTTGATTTGGATTGTACACCCTGAAGTCTATAGATGGTTTGAAAGCCGCGGCTATTCTCATTATTATAATACTTTATTGCACACGAAACATTTATCAGGACATTACGTAAGAAATAACATGTAGAAAGGTGAGGTCATCTCTAAAAGAGATTTCTTCCAGCAAATCTGAGGAGCAGTAAAAAGTAAAAATAGTCTGAGAAGCAGTAAAAAGCGGGTCTATACAGGGCGTCCCAAAGTTATGGGCCATGAAGGGAAAGTACCTTAAATATCGTAGATAGGGTATTTCGCTGAAAGAAGACTTCATGTTATTTTTAAAAGTTAGTAATTCTGCATTCAAAGATTTTCAAAAAATTACTTGCCTTGTCTGGGAATCGAACAGACTTAAATTTAAAAAAAAAACACCCCTACTTTTATGATGCCAATCGAAAGAATGGCCAAAAACTAATAACTCTTCTTAAGAAACATAGTAGTTTTAAAAGAAAGGAACAGCGTGAAATTAATCATTTTAATCAAATTAAAAACATACATGAAACTGCCGTAATCTTTTAAAAATAACATAAAGTCTTCTTTCAGCAAAATACCCTATCTACGATATTTAAGGTACCTACTTTCCCTTCATGGCCCATAACTTTGGGACGCCCTGTATACGTGTACAAAATATAATAATAATAATAATATGAGCCTCTTTTTTTATATTATAATCATTACCACATACATCCCTCTCCGGGACTTGCTTGGCCTCCCACAAGCCTTGTGGTTTGTGGACTGTGGTCTAATCACCCTGGCTGACCAGGCTTCACTGGGTACAAAATATACTACATAAATATTAAATAACCACCACGGGGGCCAAGTCCGGGTTGGTAGAGGATTGTAAGACAGTGGCGGGCCTTACTGTCAGAAGATTTCAAGCCGCCCATAAGGCCTCTGACATGGCTTAACGACTGCCATTATATGACAGCCGGCACCAACGGCTTAACGTGCCTTGCGAAGCACGGAAGCGCTCGGAAAAATGCCACTAGCGGTAGTCACGGGACGCTCACCCATCCTGCGTGAGCGTCCCGTGACTACCGCAATGAACGTGAAGCCACGTTCATTGCGGTAAAATTTGTGGCGTAGATATATCACGTCAAATATGCAAAACCGTCGTCAAAAACTGGGGAGCGTGTATGCAGTGAACGACGTTAATGAAGCGAAAGCGTTCTGTTAGTTTCGTGACAAATGTCAAACTGTAGTATTTCTTAATGATTCGCGATACTCATAGACAGTTATATATTAAACGGGTCAAATGTCAAACTGTATTTTACCTACGTTTTTGGGATATAGGCGTGAGTTTATGTATGTTGATTTAACTTTTAACGCCTTAACTTTTAAAAACATGTTTAGAAAGTATCTTCTGACTTTTTTCTAATCCAAACGTAGTAATAGCTTAGGTAAAGTAGGTTCTACCAAAGCGCGGGCCGTCTCCAACGTTATACTAATTAAATTGACTGTTAGGTCACCAAAAAACGTTATTCGTTATTGATAAAGTACTTTATAATTTAGGGAGGCAGAGGAGGGAGGCAGCAGAGGCCCTCTAAAACTCTTTTAATTCTGAAATGGATTGCTAATTCCAGTATCCAATATAGATTGGCCTAATTTTAAATCTATGTTATTTTATTGAACTCTGATCAAAGTCGGGCGTCTCTTAAATAGAAAAGTCACAAATAAATTGGGCAATTTTAAAAGCCTGTGTTATTCTACTCATCGAAGCCGGCCAGGCTTTTTTATGATTTTTCCAAAAGACGGAATAAAAATTTCAATAGTATTTTTTTATGATCTAGATACTCACACATTGTTATCTATATATTAACGTGGTCTACCCGAGACCACTGTAATGCTGCCAAAACGTCGGGAAATAAGGTAATTATGGTTTACCTAATAAATAATCGCGCTTAGACCCGTTTAGTGTAAAGCAATGTAAAAGGTTTCTTCTTCTGCCAAATAAATTTCATATCATTTCAATAATGTAATATAACAAAAAAATTCAATGTCGCCGAGCTTTGTGTCTCCGTATTATAAAAATTGCCTCAGTTTGCTATTTCACATTTGTGATTCATTTGTCAAGATGGTAAATGTAATTTATTTTTATTTGTGAAATATGTAAAATAACAAGTGTTTCTTATAATCTAGCCGCTCTCGGAAACCTGTTCGGATTATTTGGTAGCGGCGGTCGTTCTTACTTTTTAATTTTACATGCACAACTTAAGAAAGGCCTACGGAACGTACGTTTTGGCACGCTATATTTAGAAATTAATTACAATAAGTGGCGGCCATTCACAATCCGTAGGTACGGTCTTTTGACTTATTTATAGAAAAACATATTTAGAGGCTAAAAATTCCACCCATGCCGGGATTCGAACCCGTGACCTCTGGCTATCCGTGCCATAATTTTTAAAATTGTCCTTAGCATGGATTAGTGCATTAAAAATAAAAATAGTATAGTTGTTAATAAAATTATTCTCTGTCTTAAGTTTAAATTTATAAATAAAAATGATAACTGATTTTCTTCTTCTTCTTCTTCTTCATGTGATCTTAGTCTAGTTAAGAATCCTAGCCCAAGTAGCCTACTATCGTAGAAAAGCTGAGTGTCTCAGGTGGTCAAATACGAGAAGAGACCCGTGCCCCTCGGTGGGAACACAATGGGTGATGATGATGATGCATAAGGCCCCTGAGGTGTTCAAATACCTCGACGCTTGAAATGCCCAATCCGCGGTGGGCACGCGAGGTAATTAAGCTCTCTCTCTCTCTCTGAGAGAAGGCCTATACCCTGCAGTGGGACGTTTGTAGGCAGTGTGGGGCAAAATTTAATGTAACTACTAACTACTATTACATAAAGAAGTTAATAATTACGATTACAAACTACATGGAGTAATCAGAATAAGTAGTTAAACATTTTGATTACTAACTGCAAATTGTAGTTGCAATCACGATTACAAGATTACTTTTTAAAACTACATTATTAATAAACTTGCGTATAAAAAAACAAAGGCGAGTCAAAAAAAACAGTGTCGTTCATGTATCGACTTGTCGTTTGCTATGTAGGTAGTTAGAGCGCACTATCTACTCCCTGCATGTCGGGTACAAGTGTTTTTTTTTGTGCGACGCATGCAGGGTAGTGTATTTAATTGTGTCTGACAGTGTGCACGTCCGTTCGCTACTATTGTGCGAACGAACGGAAATATAAGTTCTTACAACTCAGCTAATCAGTAATCATAAGTAGTTATGATTACAGCAATTAAATTAACAACTACTTAATGTAGTTTGATTACTGTAGTTAACTACATGTAACCATTACTACATGTAACCATAACTACATGCAGTTAACTACTTTTAATCGCAGTTAGTAATCCGATTACAAAAAGTAGTTAACTACGCTGTTTGTAGGCTACATAAAAAAACAGGCTGAGAACGGTCAGTGGACAGACCAGCAGCCCGATGGTCCGACGATATAGTTGAGTCTGTGGAAGGTTCTTGGATGCGGATAGCAAGGGACCGTGAGAGATCGCATTTCGTGGAAAAGGCCTTTACTCAGTGATGAAAAAAAACTGTAAAATTATTTATTATAATATTTCGATATATCGATATCAAGCCTTGTATGTTCCAATTGTAGGGGCACGAGTCTCTTCCTGCATCGCAGGCCATTGCATGACAGCCGGCACCAACGGCTTAAAGTGCCTTGCGAAAGCACGGAAGCGCTCGGAAAAATGCCACTAGCGGTAGTCACGGGACGTCACCCATCCTGCACCTGACCGCGATTGTTGTTTAACTCTAGTGATTGATTCCAATCACTCGGTTCGACTAGGCCACGACTAGCGTCAGGGATTATTTGGAAGATAATAATGTCTTGTATTTTAATAATGTTAACGAGGACGATTATGTCTGGTGTAAAATTAAGTTGACTCTGTTAATTAAGTTAAAGCCTGCTTTGAAAAGAATAAATGTGGAGTTTCTTTATTAGATTCTTCTCCATATAATCTGTTAGCTGTGAAAATAACAGTGTTGACGTCATTAAGTAAATATTTTGTTTTTAGAGCGAGTGAAAAAAAAATTGTCTGAGTTGAGTTTTCTCTGCAAATATTGTTTTGCAAGACGTTTGCGCACTTATTCTTTAGATAGGGCTCACCTTGAGATAAACTGTCAATCAGCGTTGGTGCAAGATGGTCTTAAAATCATACAATTGGCGGTCTTACTTCTGAAATGAAAGGAAATGAAAAGGTTTTATTCAAAGTAGCGCAGAAACTGCGGCTTAATGAATGTAACAATTCCAACTAGGTGTCCATTTCAAAATCTAGATCATTTTGGAGAAAAAATTTACTTTTACTAGTAGTATATTTGTATACAATTTCTGTTACTTTAATTTCTGTCTACAATACAAATATTCTATCTATCTATCAAAGATCTATCAAAGTATATTTCTTACATAGTTGATCTCCAGACAACAATCTAGAAATTAATTGCGTCCACCAGCCCACAAATTCCTCGGCCGAAGACAGCCACTCGGGACCCACGCTCTATCCCGTCATCCCGCCCTTTCTAGCTAATGAAAAAAACAGATAGAAAAACCATAAAAATAAAGGTCCGTTGTAAAATGCCAAGGAACATGTTGCAAGGCAAATGCGGGATGTGCTAAAGCAGAAGATTCCCTCGAGATACAGAGCAGACTACAGAACATAGACAAATCAGTGTTATTTTCATAAACTCGAATCCTCTAGAACTCTCAATAATACACTTATGAATACACTAGCTGTGCCCCGCGGTCGTACCCGCAGTTTATCGATTTTCTCATGGGCGCAACATTTTCCCGCAGTAAAAAGTTTGCCTTTGTGTTAATCCAGGGTGTCACCAAATTGTATTATAATCGCTCCAGCCGTTTAAACGTCAGTAACAAACACGAAGTAAAACATACACACTCACTTTCGCCTTTATAATATTAACTAGCGGCCCGTCCCGGCTTCGCACGGGGGGACTTAAGATTTTTTACATAGTTCTACGTTTTATTTTATTTATATTTTATATTTCATAGTTCTACGTTTTATTTATATTTTATATTTCATTTATATTCTCAGTTTTTTTTTATTTAGGAAGTATTTACCTTTTGAAAATTTAAATTGTTTTTTTACATTTTAAATATTTACATCTTTTTTTTTTGTTGTTTTAAGGTTTTTTACATCTTTTTATTTTTATTTGTTTTTTTTTTTGTTGCTTTAAGGTTTTTTTGTTTAATTGTTTTTTTACATTTATTAAAAAATTTACATCTTTTTTTTGTTTTTTTTTTGTTGTTTTAAGGTTTTTTTGTTAAAGTTTTTGTTTTTTTTTTTGTTAAAGTTCTTTGTTTTATGTGTTTGATCAAATTATCGTAATATTTACATTTTACTTTAAGGCTTCACTGTAAACCATGTTTGCAGTGGTATTTGTAGGTGCTAACAAAACATATTTATTTTTAGGAGATCCTACTCGAGAAAGGGCAACATATAACTGCCCATGAGAAAAGCACTCTTTTCTTAGGTCGACGCCAACAATCGAAAAAGTTTGTCCCTGTGATTTATTTATCGTAAGGGCAAACGATGTCTTCACAGGAAACTGTAACCTTTTAAAGGATATAGGTAAATCCGTCGGAATCATCGGGATTCGCGGTATGTGAGCGAGCTGTCCGGCCGCGAGCCCAGTGATGATTGTTGCTACAATCACATTGTCTCGTAATTCCCTTATCAAAAGTCTTGTGCCATTGCACATATTGGGAGGGCTTAAATTTCTCAAAAGCATGATAGGAGTACCTCCTTTTAATTTTAGTTCGTGGGGTGGCAAGCCGGCAGAGTTGAGGGAATTTAAAAATTCTTGTAGGTAGTGTACTGCATCTTTGATAATGCACACAGTGTCAATAGATTTGTAACATTTGAAATCACCTGGTATTTTTTCCATAATCATTCTGTTTATATCATTTACGGAGTCGTTTCTTGGCGACACTATCGCCCTCGAACAGAGCCAATTGAAATTTCGTTCTGTGAGATTTTCAATGTCGGTATAGATTGTGTCTATAAGAACATCTAGACTGTTAACAGTTTGAGCCAATTCATTGTCCAACGATACTTGGGAGCTATTTGCAACTGGCGATGGTAGTTTTCCATCTCCAAGTTGAAGTATTTTTTGTGAGAAATTTCCATTGTTGTCGTTACTTAAATGTGCTCTCATATTTGTGCGCAAATTTAGAGTTTTAATTGATTGCCACAAAGGTGATGATTTGAGGCACGCTTTAATAACGTCGGCGCGTGTACCTTTAGTTATAACCGGTAGTGTTTGGCGAAAGTCTTCAGCCAACACAAAGGTTACGCCTCCCATCACATTGCCTGAGTTCCTGAGGTCTTTTAATGTGCGGTTCACAGCTTCTACGTGAGCTCTATGGCTCATGGTACACTCATCCCAAATAATCAGTGAAGTGTCCTGTAAGAGCTTCCCAAGTGGACCATTTTTGCAGATTGAGCATACCGATTGTTGTTCTAACGACACAGACAACGGTAATCTAAAGGTCGAGTGAGCAGTCTTCCCATCATTTAATAGAGTTGCAGCAATGCCAGAAGACGCGACCGCCAGTGCTTTTCTTCCAGATTGTCGTACTTTGGCTAATATTAAATTGGCAAGAAATGTTTAACCTGTTCCGCCAGGCGCGTCCAAAAAAAATAGGCTACCTTTGTTATTGATCACACTTTCAATAATAGCATCGAACGCAATTTTTTGATCTGCCACCAACTTGGGTACATTTGAGTTGATATATACTGATAACTCGTTAACATCGTATGTAGAGCTCGGTATGACATGAACTACATTTTGTAGGGGGCGATTCGGAGAGGGTAACCCAAAGTCTACCAAATTTTTATCGTTAACTTCTAAAAGTTTATTTTCGATCTGTATCAAGCCTTCACGTGATTGTGACATTCTGTCACTATTTTGAGCAAGGCGGTGCAAGCGTTCTGCGCTAGATTCGCTTGCACGTGATTGCGACGCATACGCTCTCTGATTTGCGAGACGATCAACATTTTCAAAAACTGATTCTTCATCACGTCGTATTTTTGCTAATCTCGCTTGAGAGCAACTTTTAGATAGTTGAGACCTTTTTTTTCTTGGCATATTGATGATTTTTTTTTATTAGATAAAAATAAGAATAGAAATTAGGATATTTTAATTTCTATAGAAAAATATGTAGAGAATTAGAATAGAGAATTTGGGATATTATAGCAGTAAAGCCTGAATGAACAATTTATAATTAGTTCTGAAAAGAACTTTTTTACTCGAACAAAAAATGCAAGTTAAATAGTCTAAAAAATGTTTAAGATCGGTTACGTGACACGTCTGCTGCGTAGGGAGCCGACCGCGCTAGGCGTGATCGTTGCAAAGACGAACCGTTTTATAAGACCGTTTTGTGTTCCGCGACGATAGGACCGTTTTACGTTTCATTCTAAAGCAGTGCCAGCGTTTGTTCGTCGCGAGACCAGTCCTTAGATTGTTTGACGCGGATATGTCCTTTAGTGCTATATTAATAGAGCCTAGAACGTAATGAGATCATTGCGACGTCGTCGTCGGCTCCTTGCTCGTTCCGTTGGTTTGGTCTGTGATACAATAAAGTAATCTTTATGTCTATGAGTATACAGTCTAATATCGTGTAAAACAACTTATTTTTTCCGATTTTTCGTGATTTCGTCTCGTTCGCACTCGTTTGACCGTCCTCTGCGCCTTGCTCGTTCACATACAATGAAACCAGTTGCGAACGAGGACCGTTTCGAGGACCTGTTTTCATTCCAGAAAAAACGGTTGCGTTTCGTCGTCAAACAATTCAAAAGTTATCTAGAGCAAACTTTTAATAGGATTAAACCATTTACTTCGAAATCCCGTCGCCAAAATGACATTACTTTGGAGCAAACATCTAAATCATTAAAACGATTGTTATGGGTAAACTATAAAAGGTAGACATATGCTCTTGCGGATTTTTTTAAAGATAATGTTAAGATGAACAATTCATCCATAGAGCATTTTTGTATAACTTTAACTATTTGCTCAGCGCACGCCACGGAAGGCCTCAGAAACGATACTTTTCCCCCGTTTTTGAAACATTTTCGGTTACTGCTCCACAACTATAGGACCTAGCGTGATATTATATAGCCTATGCTACTTCTGAATAATGCAGCTTTCTAATGGTGAAAAAATTATTGCAATCGGTCTAGTAGTTTTTGAGTTTATTCATTACAAACATACAAAAATACAAATCTTTCCTCTTTATAATATTATATATATATAATATATATATATATATATATATATATATATATATATATATATATATATATATATATATATATATATATATATATATATATATATATATATATAACTATATATATATATATATAGTGTAGATGTGATGGTGATAAGCGTGTATTAAGTGTGTATTATAACAATCGTTGTAAGTGCATTTTATGAGTGTTTTAAGGAAGTGTCGTAAAAAGTACTTAAATAACTTCTTTCTTTTCTTGTAATTGCATATTAGGAGCCATTTAGAGGGAGAAGTTTCATATTTTTTTAAATGTTTAACATAAAATGCACTTATAACTAGGAACTAAAATATGCTTTGTTTACTAAAACACAAATAAATATGTAATACGGATAAACGAATAAATATCAGACTGACTGGGTTTTCAATCATACAATATATATATGGATCTGCAATTCTGCACGATTCATGGTGAGGACGTTTACAGACTTATTCACTGGATAAAGCTTACCCACGGATAAACGGCGGGTCTCCTTAATCGATAGTTTGGTATTCAATAGAGTGATAGTAGTACGGTAATGAAACTGCGGCTTAATTAACGTTACAATTCCAACCAGATTCAAAAATCTATATAGTTTTGAAGAAAAAAAGGACAAAAAATTTCCAAACTTAGTCTTTTCAAAGTCCTTAATTAGCAGAGTTTACATAATTATTATAAAGCATCGAACTTGTGCATTGCACATTGCGGCTTTGATTCCAGATTTAATTCTATTTAATTCCATGCTGCCCTATCACGTAACTTTCCACCTTATCGGGTTATTAATTGTCTCCAAAATGTCAAAAATCGTATGTATCCGACAGTTCCGAGTAGACTAAAAACTCAATATACAGTGGAGGTCTTACGTGGTTGCACCCTTGGAAGGCTTGTGTAAAGTAATTGACCTTTTGCGTCATGCCAATACAATGCCCGCCCGTATATTCGCTCCGTGCGAGAGGAAAAATCTATAAAAAGTTTGCAACAATAGGCACAGAATGTTATGTTACTTGTATTTCTTGCCTCTGGAAAACGCTGGGACGGAAAATACATTTTAATAAATATATGTAATGCCAGCATCTACCGGCAGTTTTTCGCAGATCGTCATCTGAATGGATGGATGCGGCAAGTGAAGACAGGGCGTTATGGCGCTCATTAGGGGAGGGCTATATCCAGCAGTGGACTACATAATATAGCCTGAAGAAGAAGAAGAAGATAATGTAATGCCTATTGAGTTACTACGGGGAATA
Source organism: Yponomeuta sedellus (assembly GCA_934045075.1). Classification (NCBI taxonomy): domain Eukaryota; kingdom Metazoa; phylum Arthropoda; class Insecta; order Lepidoptera; family Yponomeutidae; genus Yponomeuta; species Yponomeuta sedellus. The sequence continues at coordinate 20,769,761 of OW203734.1, read as the reverse complement.
CTTTCTGTATTTTTGGTGGAGAAATTTTCACTTTGAAACTGCTTCGTTGGGTTAGCGGTAATGCGCTCGTCTACGAGAAGATGGGTTCGATTCCCATTGGAGGCCGCTGTACTTGATTGTGAAATCTAAGAAAAAAGCTTATCAGAACAAAACCAAACAGAAACTCAATCAATCAACTGTATTTGCAACCAAGGGTAACAGTTTGGTGTTCATAACAAGATACCGCTTAGAACTTAGTTGCCTTTTACAGGCATTGTAACTTGTAAGATCACAAATAACGCATGCCTTTTTACTCCAATCGGAGCGTCTCAAGAATTGATGAGTTTTAGAACTAGGCACGCGTGGTAATTAAGCGCTCTGTAATTTTTCCGACCGCTTCCGTGCTTCGCAAGGCACGTTAAACCGTTGGTGCCGGCTGTCATGTAATGCGAGTCGTTAAGCATGTCAGAGGCGATGCCTTATGGGCGGCTTGATTACCTCTGACAGTAAGACCCGCCACTTACAATCCTTCACCAACCCGGACTTGGTCCCCGTGGTGGAGCATGGTCTAACTTTCCTGCGATGCAGGAAGAGATCCGTGCTCCAGTAGTGGGGACATACAAGGGTTCATATCGGGCGGCACATTACGTCGAAGCTTCGACGCTCATCCTGTCTAACCTAAGTTGATAACTCGGATCCCGATCGCTCGCTGATTTAATATTCCATTTCTTTCTTCCATCGAGTTCTACGTAGAAGTCGATTTGTGTTTTATGCAATTTCCTGGCGTACATTAAATAAATCCTACTAATAATATAAATGTAAAAGTTTGTTAAGGTATTTTAGACCTAACTTAGATACAATCACGCAAGAAGGGCCGAACGGATTCACGTGAAACTAGGCGTATAGATAGGTAAGAAAGTGCAAGGCATTTAAGATGGCTTCAACTAAAATATCTATTTATAATTCGCTCGTACGAAGAGGTTTGGAATACTGTAGTTTCCTTTGGAACCCCCACTATGAAATTTACGTCAAGTGGCTTGAAAGTGTCCAAAAACGATTTTTGTGGCATCTTTCTTTTAGTTGCAAATTAGCAAAAATACTTTCTTCCTACGACGACCGTCTCAAAAATTTCAAGTTAAATAGCCTTTGTGACCGTAGAAAACTGCTTGACCAAATGTATCTTTTCAAACTGCTTAGTAACAGAATTGACTGCCCGCAACTTCTGTCTTAAATCAGGTTCAGTACTCCGTATAAACTACCCCGTCGTTCAAGATACACGCCATTTGCAAAAACACCATCAAGGAGCAATCTTGGTCACTTTTGTACTTTGCAAAGGCTCATATCGCAACATAACGCTCTAGCCAAGTCTCACAACATTGACATGTTCTCTGATAGCTGCGCAAAGTTTAAAAGGAGTATCCTGTCTACCCTCTGAAACTTAGACTTATACATTTTATAAGTAAAGTAATATTATTATTGTTAAATTATCTCACGAGTTTATTAACTTAACAATGAACCAGTGTAAACTATAATTAATACATTAAGTCCTAAAGTAACTATATACTAACGGTGCATGTTGTGACTGCCTGTGAGTGAGGTAACACTTACCCCTGGTTTCTGAGACACTAACAAGCCGTTAATCTACTGTTAACAGCTGTCAAGTAGCCAAAGTACATATAGAAAAAACATTTGACAGCTGTTAACAGTAGATTAACAGATTGTTAGTGTACGAGAAACTGGGGGTTAGTTTATTTATAGTTATGGCCTATTGTAAATGTATTGGCGTATATCTTGTTGGTAGTCCTAAATAAATAAATAAATAAATAAATAAATAAATAAATAAATAAATAAATAAATAAATAAATAAATAAATAAATAAATAAATAAATAAATAAATAAATAAATAAATAAATAAATAAATAAATAAATAAATAAATAAATAAATAAATAAATAAATAAATAAATAAATAAATAAATAAATAAATAAATAAATAAATAAATAAATAAATAAATAAATAAATAAATAAATAAATAAATAAATAAATAAATAAATAAATAAATAAATAAATAAATAAATAAATAAATAAATAAATAAATAAATAAATAAATAAATAAATAAATAAATAAATAAATAAATAAATAAATAAATAAATAAATAAATAAATAAATAAATAAATAAATAAATAAATAAATAAATAAATAAATAAATAAATAAATAAATAAATAAATAAATAAATAAATAAATAAATAAATAAATAAATAAATAAATAAATAAATAAATAAATAAATAAATAAATAAATAAATAAATAAATAAATAAATAAATAAATAAATAAATAAATAAATAAATAAATAAATAAATAAATAAATAAATAAATAAATAAATAAATAAATAAATAAATAAATAAATAAATAAATAAATAAATAAATAAATAAATAAATAAATAAATAAATAAATAAATAAATAAATAAATAAATAAATAAATAAATAAATAAATAAATAAATAAATAAATAAATAAATAAATAAATAAATAAATAAATAAATAAATAAATAAATAAATAAATAAATAAATAAATAAATAAATAAATAAATAAATAAATAAATAAATAAATAAATAAATAAATAAATAAATAAATAAATAAATAAATAAATAAATAAATAAATAAATAAATAAATAAATAAATAAATAAATAAATAAATAAATAAATAAATAAATAAATAAATAAATAAATAAATAAATAAATAAATAAATAAATAAATAAATAAATAAATAAATAAATAAATAAATAAATAAATAAATAAATAAATAAATAAATAAATAAATAAATAAATAAATAAATAAATAAATAAATAAATAAATAAATAAATAAATAAATAAATAAATAAATAAATAAATAAATAAATAAATAAATAAATAAATAAATAAATAAATAAATAAATAAATAAATAAATAAATAAATAAATAAATAAATAAATAAATAAATAAATAAATAAATAAATAAATAAATAAATAAATAAATAAATAAATAAATAAATAAATAAATAAATAAATAAATAAATAAATAAATAAATAAATAAATAAATAAATAAATAAATAAATAAATAAATAAATAAATAAATAAATAAATAAATAAATAAATAAATAAATAAATAAATAAATAAATAAATAAATAAATAAATAAATAAATAAATAAATAAATAAATAAATAAATAAATAAATAAATAAATAAATAAATAAATAAATAAATAAATAAATAAATAAATAAATAAATAAATAAATAAATAAATAAATAAATAAATAAATAAATAAATAAATAAATAAATAAATAAATAAATAAATAAATAAATAAATAAATAAATAAATAAATAAATAAATAAATAAATAAATAAATAAATAAATAAATAAATAAATAAATAAATAAATAAATAAATAAATAAATAAATAAATAAATAAATAAATAAATAAATAAATAAATAAATAAATAAATAAATAAATAAATAAATAAATAAATAAATAAATAAATAAATAAATAAATAAATAAATAAATAAATAAATAAATAAATAAATAAATAAATAAATAAATAAATAAATAAATAAATAAATAAATAAATAAATAAATAAATAAATAAATAAATAAATAAATAAATAAATAAATAAATAAATAAATAAATAAATAAATAAATAAATAAATAAATAAATAAATAAATAAATAAATAAATAAATAAATAAATAAATAAATAAATAAATAAATAAATAAATAAATAAATAAATAAATAAATAAATAAATAAATAAATAAATAAATAAATAAATAAATAAATAAATAAATAAATAAATAAATAAATAAATAAATAAATAAATAAATAAATAAATAAATAAATAAATAAATAAATAAATAAATAAATAAATAAATAAATAAATAAATAAATAAATAAATAAATAAATAAATAAATAAATAAATAAATAAATAAATAAATAAATAAATAAATAAATAAATAAATAAATAAATAAATAAATAAATAAATAAATAAATAAATAAATAAATAAATAAATAAATAAATAAATAAATAAATAAATAAATAAATAAATAAATAAATAAATAAATAAATAAATAAATAAATAAATAAATTTCTGTACTCGCCACTTTATTCTACCCGAGACAACGGCAACTCTAACGCTGCCGAAACGTCGGGAAATAAGGCAATTACGTTTTACATGGTTTTACCTAATAAATAACCGTGATTAGACCCGTTTAACATATAACTATGTATGAGTATCGCGAATCATTAACAAATACTGGACACTAACAGCAGCTCTCTGACCCTGCTGCCTGTAGTAAGCTTTCGATGCTGACATCAGCAAGCCATATTAGATATCAGGACGCTGGAATTGATGTGTATTTTTGTAAGTTAGATTGCTTGATATAAATTACAAAACCTGTTTTTACCACTAACCTTTTTTTTCTAGCCTATAAGCGTGTCATTGCAGGGCACAGGCCTTCTCTCAGAGAGAGAGTGTGGGCTTAATTACCACGCGTGCCCACCGCGGATTGGCAATTTCAAGCGCTGAGTGGTTTTTCTTCACCGTTAAGGAGTGGTATTGCTTCTATAACTTCACAAATGTACATAACTTAGCAACAAAGTCATTGATAGTATACATGCCTGCACTGATACTGCTGTCATTGATACTGCATCCATTGTTCTTGCCACTGGGCTGCCGCCGCTCCTATCTTATTTACCTTTATTGAAATAAAATCACTTGCCGTCAAATAACTGGAAAAGATTTTTGAGCTAAAACTTTCGCAAGAACGACGAATTATTTATTACCTTAATTCCGAAGACGAGCAACAGACGACGCGAGCTCTGTCTCTACTATTATGATAATAACTTGAAAATATTTTTTTATTATATTTTTTACTATTTTATTCGCCTCAATTCTGTTGTTTGGTGGCTTAGAAACCAGGGGAAAACCTAAAGGAACAGCTGATTTTTTTCTTTCAATAGCGTTCGTATTGCTTAGAAGTTTGATATTGATAATTGCTTGTGACGAGTTACCACAATGTTAATTAAAGAAATTCTGGATCTGACTGAAATATTTGTGGGTGTATACAGGGCGTCCCAATGTTATGGGACATGAAGGAAAAGCCAAAATATCGAGTATTTTGCTGAAAGAAGACTTTATATTATTTTTCAAAGTTAGTAATTCTGCATTTAAAGATTTTCTAAAATTACGTGCCTCTTCTTAAACGAACCAATTTAAATGTAAAATAACACCCCTACTTTTAGGATGCCAATCGAAAGAACCTACGATATTTGAGGTACTTTTCCTTCATGTCCCATAACGTTGGGACACCCTGTATATTATGTTATGGCAGATTGTGGCAATAGGCGGGTTATATCCGACGTAGGACCGATAGCCCTTGGGGTAGACTGGTTCTAGAGTGGAAACCGCGAAATGGCAAACGTAGCGTAGGACGTCCTGTGACCTGCGACGTCATTCGCGAAGCGGTGGACAGTGACTAGAAGGGAAGATCTGAGGATCGGGCTCAGTGGCGAGTGTGGGAGAGTCCAGTGGACTGACATTTGGTCCACTGGACTCTGATTTAATAATCAAATAATGTGTGAGCGATGAGTAAATAGTTATTCAGTCGCTTCAGGGATTAACCGTGTTACAGAAACAAGGCAATCTTAATCAGCCAATTGTACTTTGTATCTTTACATGTTTTATAAGGTGTGCTCTGGTCTACAATAAAGAATATTTTTATCTTATCTTAATGGTTCTCCGGGTCATCTATTACTTAGCAAAGAGCTTTATTTTTACAGCTCTGGAAACTATTTAGCCAGAAATAGGTTGCCGGTTTTCAGACCAAACTAAAATAGCCAACACATGTCGGGTTATCAGAACTTGAATTTATTTTAAAGGTAAAATTACATATAGTAAGCACAGAGAGACAATCAGTTCTATCCTAGGCTGCATCGTCTTCAACTTGTTTCAAAACTTAAACAAAAACTGTTTAAAATTTTCTTCATATGCGTCTTAATAAGTAAGGTATTATTTAGCAAAATATCCTCAATATGTTCTGTTTAACACATTTTTGATAAGACGTATTGATAATAAAAGGCAAAACAAAAGTTTTGATGGCTCGACGAGGGTCGTACTTTAGGTCGATGTTGGGGCGTATATTTATCGACTGTACTTGTAAACATTGTTTACTTTGAAATTGAATCTCTGCGAAGCCGCTTCGAGTTACCCTCCACTTAGCAACTGATACCCTCCCTCCGACTATACTTTCCAACAATGTGTGGACTTACAAATGGCTGACCAGGCCCTAGAGTCTAATACTTACAACAGTTTGTCAACAGAATTATATAAGCGCGACAATGGACGTTATTTGCATCAATTTGGTAGCCTACAAACGCAAAAGTAGCGCAGAAACTGCGGCTTAATGAACGTTACAATTCTATCTAGGTGTCCATTTCATAATCTCATTTCATTTTGGAGATAAAATGGACAAAAAAACTCCAAACTTATATAGTCTCTTGAAAGTCCTTAATTAACAGAGTTTACATAATTATTATAAAACATTGAACTTATGCATTGTACTTGCTTTAATTCCAGACATCATTGTCATCTAAATAATATTTTATGCTATGGTAGCCCTTTTGGCACAAAGTGTACTTAACACATTTTGGAACCGCGTTTTAATAGCAGTACAAATATAATTCCAAGGGTATTAAAATTAAAAAGGCATCTCTCGCGAAGTAGATTGAATCACGAGAGACGCCGAGTTAAGTAGCACGGGTTATATACGGGTTACCATTGCAATGCGATTGGTTACCAGACTACCGATAGTGTGAATAAAACGACCATTACCGTACCAATAATATGACTCTATTGAACAACTATGCACCCCCTGGTGAACAAAATTTGCTAGGTATTATATATTTTTCATGACCTATCTGACACTCAAGAAAGGTTTCAAAATTAGAACAGTAAGTACGAGTAGATATAGGGAACGAATGTCGTGTCTCCTGCTCCTAGAACGCGTTTCATAAAACTAAGTACAATTCATAGTTTATTATGATAACAATTCGATACTCATTGCGTAGCCAAGACCGCCTGTTTATCTCTGGGTAATCGGGTGTTCGATGTAGGTCGAATTGTCATAGTTTATGCACATCGAACGACAGAAGCAATCATTTTTCGACTTTACCGTACTTCCTATCACTTTTTATTTGGATCACAGTTTCGAACCAATTGTCTGAAATTACGGATATGTTGTACGATACAATTACTGTTATAATATTTCTTAGTGATTCGCGATACTCATTCATTGTTATATATCGCGATTATTTTTAGGTAAAACGTAATTACCTTATTTCCCGACGTTAATTTATTCACAACTAGCGGCCCCGCAAACGTCATCCTGTCTGAATTTAGATCTTTGTCTATCTGTTCGCCCAATTTCATTTAAATCCGTTCATCCGTTATTGCGTTATTGAGCAAAAAACATTAAAACATCTTCACAAACTTTCACATTTGAGGCATATAGAATCAAAGGCTGCAAAGTATCACAAAGTAAAATTTTCAGGAAACAAAATAATCGTTCTGTCAGTCTCACAGTAATGAGGTTTCGTAAGTTTCGAATTCTGCTTGCAGAATTACTAATAAAGTATTGATTTTAGATGACTTCACATACCTATTGCAAATACTGAGACGAAAAAATGGAAATAAATAAATCACTTAGCAGCATTTGATACTCGCATGTGCACTTTGCTGTTTTTGATCCTAATGAATGTGCACTTAGAGGTCTTTGAAAACGACTCGCGCCATTTTGGATTAATGAGATTAGTGATGTCCCAGCCAGACAAATACAGATCGATAACTAAACTAGGTAGGTATAGGTAATAAAAATAAAATTAAATGTATATTATAATAAATTTCGAGGTTTTATTGCACCTAATATTAGTTTTTGCTTAATTCTAGAATTTTTCTCTTGTTTCGTTACAAAAAAGAAGGTTAAATTAAAATTAACTTAAATTAATAAATCAGCAACATCTCCAAGCCCTTCATCGCAATAGTTTTCTTCATTCCCTTCTTCCCCTTCTTGTAAGTGTGGCGAATTAATAATATTAAGATAAAACTCGCATTCTTCATTGGTCTGCCACTCGTCGCCAAAGTGTTTTTTCAACAGTGCTTCGACATCCACAATTTTTGCACGTTTCATTGAAGCTCCAACTGGTATGGCGGATGGTTGAATCATATTTGTTTTCATTCGAGGTTTGCAAACGTTTACAAATGTGCATACATCTGAATTAAAGTGCGGTTCACCACGGATGAGCACATTGCCTGGAATCTTAGACCTCTTTAGTATGAACCTTTTACATTCTGTTATTTTGAAAGGCCATCTTGCAGTCGGTTTTAGGACATCCTTGGCAGCGCTTTTAAAGTCCAGCATTTTGATCTCTTTCATATTTGTGACGGTTGCATTTGTTGCAATTATATCTATGTAATCTTCAGGTCGAATGATCACTTCTTTCTTTTTTAAAGTCTTCTCGATGTTGCCAAAAACTCTATCCGGTGGCATGAAAGAATGCCCAGTAACAGGAAATATAATTTCAACCTTTTTTACACATGGGTTGTCAAGAAGCCATCGAGTCAGCATACATATCAATATGCTATTTTTGTTCTGTCCTCCGCATCCATCAGCAACCAGACGTACAGTGGTGATTCCATCCAAGTTTGTTTTGTTTAAACGATCGTACAATGCTGATGCTATTTGATTGGCTGTTTTGGGGAACTCGTTTTCTGTCCAAACATATGCGAAAGATGTATCTTTATTTAGATTGTCTTTTGAAGATCCTTTGACAATTGTGAAATTGTACAGATACATTTGGCGAGTGTAATAAGCGCTCTGATCTGGCACTCTTGGTAAAGGATTATTTTTCTGACAATCGAACGAGAATATTATCATACCATCAGCTTTCTCTTGCAGCAGTTTAAAAAATGCCTTTGCCCTGAGCTTGTGTACTCTTTTTTCAATTATCAGGATATTTTTCTTTTCTTGGTCGTTTTCTTTTTTTATTCTTTCTTCTAACTCTATACATTTGGAACATGCATCTGTTCTCGGGGAACCGAAGCCCAAATTGAAGTCTTTGTTAAAAACTTGACGAAAATATGACTTCTTCACAGACGATTGAGGATTTTCAATTTTAAATATTTTGTAAAGTTTGTTAATGCTCAAGTCACTGGCTAAATATTTTCGCTCTTGAGTTGTAGATCGACAGTAATGCGATTCGATGCATTTTAACTTCATTATAAACTGCCACACTAAGTTTTTTCGCTCCCTAAATAGGTTTTCTTTGCGGTTGCCTCCTCTATTTTCTGTGCCAATTCGTCCCGTGTAGAAAAACAGCTTCATAACATATTCCACTCTGTTTCTAGTGACCTTAAGGGCGCTCAAGAAAAATGTTTGGCAAACAGGAACGAATTGCTTGTTACCATTCAAAATCCGGTATTGGATGGTGAAATCTTTCCTAGACCTTTTATTCTGGTTAGAACGTCTCCTTTTCACCTGTTTTACTTGGCAATACTTTAGAATAAGTGCATCCTGAAAGGTTTTTTTACTCGAAGCATAAAACTCTTTGTGAAACTTCAAAAGTTCGTTCATTGTCAGATTGCAACATTGAAAATGCGACTTCTCTTTATGTGAGCAGTTGACTCTTTCCGGTAATCCAGTTGAGGAGTACCTACAACAATAGAAAAGAAAAGCAAGTGGCATGCGAAAAAAGGAAAAGAATTAAGAAAAAATATAGGTAAAAGAAGGAAAAGAAGACCTAGCCCTGCAACAAGACGCATATTATTATGTAAGTTGGTAGTAAATTGTAAACTAACTCTAGTAATAGCCGGAAGCCGTAGAATATGGGAAGACATAGATGGGATCATCTTTTGATAAAAGTGTGCCCATACTAGATGACTTGAGACAGAGATTATAGATTTAAAAAAAAAATAGGTGCTTAAGAGAAAATGATTAGAATAATAAATTATAGCATGGTAACCAAGCGAGGGTTAAAAGAATTTAATCAAATTAACACAACTTAAATAAATATTCATTAGTAATACTGTATTGGATTAAAAGTATCGATAGGCGCGTGGGCGCATGGCTCATCACTAACCTTTGTCTCTTAGCAATATTTCTTTTCCAATTTTCTGGGTCTCGTGTCCTTTTCCGACCTCTTCCAGCACTTGCAAATTGCACAGGTGTCTCCATATTCACTTATTTACTAAAAGTTTTCTAACAGAACTCGGTAATTACACTGCAAACAGCAAAACAAAAGAGGGTGTTGTTAACGTGATTGTATCAGAATCGCCATCTTGTTTTTTCGAATTCAAGCCCTGTGATTGGCTGATCAGCCACTTTGCCGTATTTGATTCAAACGCGGTAACACTTTGCAGCCTTTGAACCCAATATGAGTTTTGTTAGTGGTTTTAAGTGGTCTTTTGCTGACTTTGTAACTAAATTGAAAAAATGCAAAGTTTCAACTCGAAATACACTAGATGGCTGCATACTCAGCTCATATTTGGAAAGTATGGCACTTAGCAGCCTTTGATTCTATATGCCTCATTTACTATATTAAGTTTTTTTCATTAGTATAAAGAGTAAGAGCGGTGGTAGTGAAGCGGTGTAGAACGCCGGCTTCTCAATCGGGAGGTCGTGGGTTCGAACCCCGGCATATACCAATGACTTTGTTTTTTAAGTTATGTACATTTGTGACAATATAGTAGCAATACTACTCGCTGACGGTGAAGGAAAACATCGTAAGGAAACCCTAGTGTCTGAGGTGTTAGCGTACCTCAGCGCTTCTACGTACAATGGCCCAACTATGAGGCTTCGTGCGGAAATCTCAGGTCTAACTAGTATAAAGAGTATCCTCTTTATAAAAATATTTCCCGAAAACATTATTGACGATTATCAATTCACGCTGATATAGATAGATGATAGGTACATAGATAACACTTTATAGCACATAAAGTATGGTTATAAATAGGCTCGTAAACGAGTGTTCGTGAGTCTGGCCGCTTATGTTTTCCCTACTTTTGTAAGACATTTAATTAATATTGTTATTGACCGCAATTATGAAGTTTTGTCATACATATAGGTGGCAACTGATGTATTTAGTGTAAGATGACTTAAGAAAAAATGGTCGGAGTGGAGTTTTTTTGCCTTTTTCCCATTACAATACGGCCCCTAGGCGGCGACTTACTTTTTACATTGTACATTGTCATTCAGCAAACAGAATGTAAATTCTTTACGTCGAAATAAATTGCTGTGATTTGATTTGATTTGAGACTTCATCCACTTCATATAAGTCCGATTGCCTCGCCTCGAAACTTCTAACATCTGAAGAGATTGTTCCAGCTGCCAGGACTTATTTAGGTTTCACACATCCGTGGGCTGTTCTCAAACAAAAGAAAACATTTATGGCGTACTAGCTTTAGTCCCTGGTCTCTGCTTACCCCTCTGGGATACAGGCGTGTGGTTATGTATGTAGCTTTATCCCGCGGCTGGATCCGCTTTAGAAATGATCCCACGAGAAAACATTACCGGGATATAAAGTATTCTATGTCTAAATTTAGGCATTTGTCTGTTTGTGCGCCAAGTTTTGCCGTTATTGCATGATTAACTAACATCCAAGCATGATTAACATCTTCACAAACTTTAACATTTATAATATTAAGGCGCTTTGGGGTGCTAGCCAATAGTTGTCACAGATATTAAAATTTTTGGTGTTTACTTTTCGAAAAAACATAATTATGAAACAAGTTATGATTTTTATTCCACGGTGGCGCCAGTTAGCACCATAAAGCGCCTTAAATAGGATACTCTGTAATGAAAAATATTTCCCGAAAATATTGCTAACGATTCTCAATTCACGCTGATATGGTTACAAGCAGGCAATTTTCAACTTCATACATGTTCAATTGCTTCTCCTCGAAACTTCTAACATCTCAAGAGATTGTTCCAGCTGCCAGGACTTATTTAGTTTTCACACATCCGTGGGCTGTTCTTAAACAAAAAAAAAACATTTATGGCGTACTAGCTTTAGTCCCTGGCTTCTGCTTACTCCTCTAGGATACAGGCGTGAGGTTATTTATGTAGCTTTAACCCGCGGCTAGATCCGCTTTAGAAATGATCAAGTTTTGCCGTTATTGCATGACTAACTAACATACAAACATCTTCACAAACTTTCACATTTATAATATTAAGGCGCTTGGGACGCTAGCTATAGGTTCTAACAGTTGGCACATATATTAGGATTTTGATGATTACTTTTCGAAAAATAAAAACATATAAAACAAGTTATGATTTTTATTCCACTGTGGCGCTAGTTAGCACCCCAAAGCGCCTTAAGTAGGATACTCTGTATAATAATGAAAAATATTTCCCGAAAATATTGCTAACGATTATCAATTCACGCTGATATGGTTTCAAGCAGGCAATTTTCAACTTCATACAAGTTCGATTGCCTCTCCTCGAAACTTCTAACATCTCAAGAGCTTGTGCGGGCTGCCAGGACTTATTTTGTTTCCGACCCAAGTTACAGGGTTTGACATGTCACACATCCGTGGGCTGTTCTCAAACAAAAGAAAACATATACGGTGTACTAGCTTTAACCCGCGGCTAGGCCCGCGTTAGAAAATATCCCACGGGAACGCATTACCGGGATATCGGGATAGGATGTCTAAATTTAGACATTTATCTATCTGTGCGCCAAGTTTTGCCGTTATTGCATGATTCACTAATTAACATTCTGTATTGGTTGTTGCCGGCGTAAAGGTTAAAGACAAAGATAGTAGAGATTAATTACATTTTCATAAGAGAAAACTTTTAGTAAAACCGAGAGGATTCTTTCACAGGCGTCTAACTGTTTATGATCGTTGCTATGACTCCCTGCGTCCGTTGCAAGGGCTCGGTATCCCTGGCATGGATGGCGGAGACGCCACAATCCAAACATCTTCACAAACTTTCACATTTATAATATTAAGTCGCTTTGGGGTGCTACGGCGTACTAGCGTTAACCCGCTAGAAATTATCCCACGGGAACGCATTAAGGGATATCAAGTAACATAGTACAGTAGAATTGACGGTCATGTTGCTAAATGTAATTTCATCCGGGCCACCGCTGATGGCGAAAAATTAAAGTTGGTGAAACTGAACAATATTAAATAATTACACTATTTTTATTTTTAATGCACTAACCCGTGCTAAGGAACAAATTTTTAAAAACCTATTTAGAGGCTAAAAATTTCACCCATGCCGGGATTCGAACCCGCAACCTCTGGCTATCCGTACCAGCGCTCTACCAATTGAGCCAATGGGCGACTCACGGCATCAGTGAAATTTCGAACCTCTTTACAATATTCTCTGTATTACGTACAGGCAGCGACATCTGACTTAAGCAAATTGCATTACTTACAGCCCCGACCACCTACTTTGCAGTTAGGTTTTAACATCGGAACGATATCACTGTACCCACATGAATCCCGGCATGGGTGAAATTTTTAGCCTCTAAATAGGTTTTTAAAAATATTAAATAACATATTTTTATAGTTCTTTCCCCTTTACGCAACGTATCATTACAGAAAATAAACAGGACCAATAAGGTTTCATTTCTTCGCTAAGTAATATAACTATGAGTTATTTTTATGTATATTTCATTAAATAAATTGACTCCTTTCACGAACGTTATGTACTTTGTAGATGTAACCAATTGGTTCGGTAACTACTGTATGTTACACTGCCACAACAAATAAAACTCACCCTATTTTAATTTAAAAACCTTTCTTGTACCATTGTATGGAAGAAATCAGTTTTATTCATACGACACACTTCTTCGTAGTTCGCCAAGTTTCGTAGTTGCTGATGCAAACAATGCAGTGACGTCAGAAAGAGAGTGCCTAATGGACTCCGACACCAATGCGAAACACTACCTACCGCTGTTCAATCTGTTAGCTTTTAGAATATACCTCGGCTACTATCGGATAGAATCGGATAAATTCGTGTGATAGAAATATCGAAACTAGTATGACACTTAATTTCACATAACTTTTTAAAATAGTGAAGATAAGTTTTATACAGAGCAGGAAGTAATATTACACTCGTGTGCTTTCGGCCAAAACCGAAGCCTGCTCTAGAGCCCGAGCTATATTCTAAAAGCTAACATACTGTATTACTCAGTTCCATCGTCAGTTCGTCTTTTCAACCGACTTCAAAAAAAGGAGGAGGTTCTCAATTCGACCCGTATGTTTTTCTATGTTTGTTACGCGATAACTCCGCCAATTATGAACCGATTTGAACAAATCTTTTTTCGGCGTATAGGTAATACCTCAAGGGTGGTCCCATTTAAATTTAATTATAAAATAATTAACTTTAAAAAAAAAACCGACTTCAAATGCGTGAACACAAAAAAAAACTAAAAAATTATTAACTTTTAAAAAAAAAACCGACTTCAAATGCGTGAACACAGAAAAAACTAAAAATTAAAAAATAATTCCTAATATCTATTACCTAATACTATAATTTTCCTAAACTATGCCAAAGTAATTAAAGTTAAACCAGCTAAATATCTTACAATAGTTATACTTATAGACCTATTGCTTTTTGGAGTCGGTGCCAGCCGTATTAAGTTTAGCCCGCGAACAAGAGACGTGCGGCGCGGTGGCGGGGGACGCAAGGCGCGAGGCGGGGCCGCGCGGTGCTGCGGGGGAAGCGGGCGCGCGCGGCTCTTGCTCGCGGCTAAAAATGTTTTTAAGTCACCATTTTTTGGAAACTAGCGCCATATGATTTTAAATCATGGTTAGAATGTCCCCTTAAAGGTATCAATCGAATTCAATATCACACTGTAGATCAAGTCACTGAAAGCGAAAAAGATCTGCTATTTAATTGTGTAGTGATAGTAGCAATACCATTTATACTATTTTTATTTTTAATGCACTAACCCGTGCTAAGGAACAAATTTAAAAACCTATTTAGAGGCTAAAAATTTCACCCATGCCGGGATTCGAACCCGCAACCTCTGGCTATCCGTGCCAGCGCTCTACCAATTGAGCCAATGGGCGACTCACAGCATCAGTGAAATTTCGAACCTCTTTACACTATTCTCTGTATTACGTACAGGCAGCGACATCTGACTTAAGCAAATTGCATTACTTACAGCCCCGACTACCTACTTTGCAGTTAGGTTTTAACATCGGAACGATATCACTGTACCCACATGATTATACTATTTTTATTTTAGCAATACCATTGTCTATATAGGAAAACATCGTGAGGAAACCTTGGTGTCTAAGGTGTACAATTACCTCAGCGCTAGAAATTGCCAATCCGCGGTGGGCACGCGTGGCAATTAAGCCCCTACTCTCGCCCTCTCTGAGAGAAGTCCTGTGCCCTGCAGTTTGTCAGCTACATAAAAAAAAAATTTACTTCTTCAAAATTTGTTTTCTTCAATTGGTATTATTGGGATTCAAAATGAGCTTCAGCTGTTTATCATGAACCACTTCATTAGAATTAGTTCTATTGAGGTGATTAACAATGCTAATGGGGCTTCTGAAATAACCTCTTGTAAGAAAGAATTGAAAGAGCTCGAACTAACCGTTTCAGTGCAGAGGAGCCACCTTAGAAGCGCTTAGTTCTCGAATAGGTCTGAAAGTATCAGGAGAGCAGAAAAATGCAACACGTAAAAGTCTAGACTTTAGCGACTACAGCAAGGATAGGCACAAATGTTATAATAAGCGAATATCTCTTATTTCGCTCGACATAAATGCGAGAATCGAACGATGGTGTACGTTGAATTCCTAAAAAAATATCGAATCATCTCCACACACTCGTAATTTTTTACGTTCATTAAGTAGGTAACTAAATTTGGAGTAAGAATTAGCACCAGAATTACATAACATAACCTCTCGCCTGTATCCCAGAGGGGTAGGCAGAGACCAGTGACTGCTTTTTGTCACGATCACCTTCGCTTCATAAACGTTTCTAAGTCGTTGCATGCAGGCACGCCTGTTCCGGGTACTTTTTATCTTCCCCTTTGCTAATACATCCCCTATTTGGTCGAAGTATGTCTACCTGGGCCGTCCCTTAACGTTATGTTAGGTTATAAGTTTTTAAAAACCTATATAGAGGCTAACAATTCCACCCATGCCGGGATTCGAACCCGGTATTGGTATTGGACCTCTGGCTATCCGTGACAGCGCTCTTTCCAATGGAGCTAATGGGCGAATCACCGGTATCAGTGAAATTTCGAACCTCTTTACAATATTCTCTGTATTACGTACAGGCAGCGACATCTGGCTGAAGTAATTTGCATCACTAGCAGCCCCGAGTACCTACTTTGCAGTTAGGTTGTACGTCGGATTAATATCGTTGTACCCACATAAGTTTTTAAGTTTTTGTCAAAGTTCTGAATCAGTCTTGACCGTCGGATCCAGCCTTCAGAAAAATGTAGTGTTATAATCTGTGAACACTTCAGACACTAAAGCTTTGGTTTCCTAAGGTAACGGTGCCGTCATGGCGGCCGTAATACAGCGATGCTAGAACATTGTCTATGCAAACAAAATGGCGCCATAAAAATATTTATCACGATATTAAAACTAAGATATTAAAAATGATAAGATACTAAAAATAAGTGTTATATTATAAAATATCACAGACATTAAAAATAAGTGTTATAAAAAAAGTTATGATTTATATTCCATTAGTGGCGTTAGCTAGCACACCCTAACGCCTTAATAGATTTCGTACGTATACTTACGTATACTAGCAATTTATGACATAAAAAGTAAAGATTATCAAAAATCTCAGTTTAAATAGAATTGGTGGCGTGAAATTGAAAAAATTTGAAATAAAACTGTTTAGAAATTATAATAGTATTATTATATAATAATATCCCAGTTCCCCTCCTGGATATTATAAGACGTTTCCATCTGGTGGCCGATGGCGACGGTATACTACGGTAGTGGAACTTTCCACGTGTTAATCACCGTAAAGACCGTTAATTAAGGACTTTGAAAAGACTGAGTTTCGAGTTGTTTGTCCATTTTTCTCTAAAATGTCTAGATTTTGAAATGGACACCTAGTTTGCCTTGTGACGTTCGCTAAGCCGCAGTTTCTATGCTACTTTGAATACAACCTTCTTATTTCCTTTTATCTCATCTCATCTTGTCTCGCCTGGTCTCATCTCATCTCGTCTCATTTACACCTAGTTTGCCTTGTGACGTTCGCTAAGCCGCAGTTTCTATGCTACTTTGAATACAACCTTCTTATTTCCTTTTATCTCATCTCATCTTGTCTCGTCTGGTCTCATCTCATCTCGTCTCATTTATTTTTTTTATTTCTTTACTTTTTTGCACTAAATATATGTTTAACTTTCATTCCATTTCATAATTTTATTGGCCGCTAATAACGGCACCGTTATCTTAGCAAACCAAAGCTTAACGTTTCGGTTTCAGATGGCGGGCGAGGGGCGGGCGCGGGTGCAGCAAAACGACCTTCTGCTGCACGAGGCCGTCATCAAGAACGAGCCGGCTGCCGTCAGGGAGGCGCTGAGGAGGCCCACGGACGTCAATTGCAGGAACAATGTAAGATAAGATTACATGAGAATATTCCTTATTGTATACCAGGCTGGAAAGTACAACGACGCCAGTCGCGGTTTCCATTCCAATATCAAAGGTCGCGCCTTTCCAGTACACTCATTGACAAACTCTGGCAGGACACAACTCCAGAAGAAGCGGTTATAAAAGAAAAGGTACAATTTGCGGTCCTATTAATAGCAGTACTTTCCACGAAACCTCCTCATACTGGAACGCAAATACGCAAATATTAATAGTCAGTACTAAATACTTAATAAACTTACGTAAGAATATCATACTAACTTATGAATATTTTATAACATTACTTAGATTTAAGAAATCATTTCTCTGGTTGTGCAATAAAGTGTTCTCTACCTATCTACACATATATAACATAACATTTACATACAGGCACATACATTGCTTCTGGCCCCACACTAGGATATCCTGTGTCGTGGGAACCAGAAACAACGACATCACAAACATGTAAACATCCAAGACCTGGGTTTTTTTTTTCCCCAGCCGGGGTTCGAACCCGGGACCTCTTGCATGGTAGGCAGATGCGCCGCTACGCCACAGAGGTCGCCAAAAAAAGCATGAAAATTGCTTAAGGGCTCTTGAGCCGCCGCCTTAAAGAGCTCTACGAATTTCGCAGTAAATCATTATTCTATTTCAAAGAATATTTTTTTTCTTTAGCTACCAGTTTATTTCATCGGTAATGACAAGTTTTGCTTAATGTATTTCTAGAATTGCGCATCTTTTAAGGTAACCGTACCGTCAACATCTTAACATTTTTATCTGTAGCGAAATTGTATAAAGTGACCCCGTGTAAAGACAGTTATTCTTTTAAGTACCTAGCCTATGTATGTCCAACCGCAGAGCACAGTCCTTCTACCAGAGTATGGGCTTAACGCGTGCCCACCAATGGCAACTTGAAGCGCTGAAGAATTTAAACACCTCAGTCAGTCAGGTTGCCTCGTGGTGTTTCCTTCCTATTTATGAAATTATAGTATTGCTACAATAACTTCATAAATGCACATATTATACTTGTGAAGTACTTAAAAACAAAGTATTTGGTATGGACCGGGAACCCACGACCTCCCGATTGAGAACCCGGAGTTCTGCCATTCTTGCAATTTCATAATAAAATATGCGATAAATATGACTTGGTAAACACTGAGTTTATTTTAAAACTCTATGAAGAAAACTGATCAGAATAAAAAGGAAAACGCACTAATTTGCAATGTAGGTAAAATTGTCAGTTGCAGTGTTTCATCAAAAAGTGAGAATTGAGAAAAGAAATCTAGAATGGGTGACGTCATTTTAAATTTAGATTTCAAATATTTTATGATAGGACAGAGTGAAAGAAATATCAAACACGGTCTAAAGAGGTTTGCACCGTTCCAGTACGTGTAGAAAATATTCCTTCAAGCAACAATACCCTTATGTAACATCATAGAGGTAAGGCATTAAGCCTTTGAACAAACAAAGCAGCCATCACCCGCCACCGCAAAATAAACACAGCCAACCTCATCTTCTCCGCCTAATATATGTATAATTTCTAATAAACCTACGCAAGAACATAACACTTCGTGGTTTTTCGTTATCAACCCTTGTATGTCCCCACTGCTGGGGCAAGGGTCTCTTCCTGCATCGCAGGAAGGTTAGGCCATACTCCGCCACGGGGGCCAAGTCCGGGTTGGTGGAGGATTGTAAGACAGTGGCGGGCCTTACTGTCATCGAGTCTGGGGCTCTCGCTTGCGAGTCCATTGTTCTACCCTAAGCTACCACAGCTCTTTTCATTCAATAAGAACACTAGGTACTCTAAGGTGATAAGAGAATAACGTTGTAACTAACGCAAGATTTGGCAGATCGAATCCCACTTCTGATTTTGTTTCATTTTTTTATTCATTCTTGTCCTAAAAGAAAGTTTTGTTTTTTTTTTAGTTTTCGCTGGCCTTACAAATGCAGTTGAAGTAAGCTTTTTTTTTTCTAAGCCGTGACATTCGTAACATCTTTGAGCGTTCTGGAGTCAAAGAAGGCCTTTTCGTTTTTTAGTTTCATTTGCCCGTCCATCTGTCTATCTACCCGTGGCTTAGCTCAGAGAAAAGGTAATAAGACAGTATTAAATGTAAGTAACAACTAAGTACTAGAAAGCTGATATTTGACATAGATGTAGGTACTTACATATTAATATTTTCTTGTCATTAGTATTTACTAGAAAGCTGAAATTTGGCAAGGTTGTATTTACATATTAATCACGATGACAAAACGGTGTAATATACAATATCTCTTAAACAAATCTTCTTAGGGTATCTCATCTCTACCTAAACTAGGGATGAATTTTTTATTTTCCCTATACGGTAGCTTACTGGATTAGGCATATAAAATATTGTGAGTGTAGAAAAACCATTTTTCAATTTAGAGTGCCATTTGCGAAATGTTCCGCTTTAAAGGGAAAGATCAAAAGTACCAGGAATCGGCGTGCGTGCATGCAACGACTTATGAACGTTGATGAAGCGTAGGTGATCTGTCAGGATCGTGGCAAGTGGCAGTCCGTGGTCTCTGCCTACCCCTCTGGGATACAGGCGTGAGGTTATGTATGTATGTAAGTCCGCTTTAAAGCTCAATTTTTGTTTTTTGTCCCCCCTCTCCCGGCTGTAGGCTGTAGTCTGTAGACCACGCTTTTTAAGATGATAAATCAACCTGTATTCGTCCACTGCTGGCCATGGGCACCAAGACCCATCTGTCAATACAATAAAAGGTAACCATTATTAATGGGTATTTGAGTAGGTATTACTCGTACAGTGTAGATGACCTGAGATTAACTTAACACGTAGACTGCCATGTCAGTCACCGAGGACTGACAGGTACGTTACTGTTTGAGCCATGTCAGTCATTGGTGCCTGACATCGTAGTGTCAAATTTGAATGAGTGCAGTGAGCCGTCTGGCACGTTTTTAGTCTTATTTACTATTATAAATGACTGACGCGGCCCCAAGCAAACCATTTTAAGCGTGGCCTGCGACTTAGAATTCTTGAACATAGTTTTTTATACATTTTAATGAAAAACTTAATGAAACACGATGATTTTTTAAATTATTTTATGTTTTGACAAGAACAATCACAAGTTATAGGATAAATATTATATTTAGGTCAATGATTAATTACAAAAATTATCTATGTTCAAAATTAAAACATTCTATGCAAAAATTAGGTTGGTTTGTTTTGGTTGGGGTGCCCGCACCTGCACAACACAACACTTGGTCGAAAGGACACTATGACAGTTGGCCAACGGCGGCAGCCGAGAGCTACGAACGCATTGCGTGTGGAAGCGATGGCCAGTTCCCGCCAGAATGCGAGAGTAATTTGTATCATGCGTGCCTGATAAAATGCCTGATATGGCGCTGTGAAATAATATTCATGCTTTTTATACCCTTTGGGCCGAGTCAGGCACTAGTGACTGACCTATGTGTTTTTTAGTAATTTATCAAAATAAATGTGTGAAAAATACTTTATATACAATAATTACGCATTATAAACCATTTTCTACCATAATGCGAAATTTTGTATTTGGACAACTTACTAAATCTACTTTGGCAGGTTACGTGTTAATATAAGTAACATACGCGTCGAAATGATAGCCTCATCCTTAGAAGCGGGTAGCAGAGCGGTGTAGAACGCCGGCTTCTCAATAGGGAGGTTGAGGACGAATAGAGGAGGTTCCAACCCCGGCATGTACCAATGACTTTGTCTTCTAAGTTATGTTCTTTTGTGAAATTATAGTAGCAATACCACTCGCTGATGGTCAAGGAAAACATCGTAAGGAAACCCTAGTGTCTGAAGTGTAAACGTACTTCAGCGCTTGCTACGTACAATGACTAAGTGCGGAAATCTCAGGTCTAACTAACTAGCCTCCTCCTTTTTTGAAGTCGGTTATAATAAATAACTTCCACACAACACAACCACATGTCCTGGTACCAAAATAGGATATCCTGAGCTCCGGTAACCAGGGAAGGACGTCACAAACATGGAAACACATCCAGACACGCCGTGTACAAATCGACGCCGGCCCCCATGGGAATCGAACCCACGACCTTCGGCATGGTAATCAGACGTGATACCGCTAGACCAACGACGCAGTCAATCGCCGTCTTTGATTCCAAGCGTCTAATGTTTCAAAAATGTTAATCCGCTTAACCCAGGTCCTCACCACACAGAAAATAATCTAGTGTGAAGACGGCCTCGGTGGCGCAGCGGTGGCACGCTGACTGTGCAACCGAAGGTCTCGGGTTCGATCCCCGGCCGGGTCAAACTAGGAAACGAACTTTTCTAGTTTGTCTCGGGTCTTGGATGTTATCTATGTATTTATTGTATTAAATATATCGTCGAGTTAGAACCTATGACACAAGTCATTTAGTTGTACTTAGGATAGGGCTAACGAGATCTGTGTAATGAGTCCATGAATATTTATTTTTTATTTAATTATTTATTGGTTAATTTCTGTAATACGAGTATATCTGCGAATAAATTTGTCTCAAATGTTGATTTTCATAAAGATTACGTTCTAAACATAATTGTCTAAGATACTGTACAACAAGACGTGATTTATTTTTAAATAAACAATTATCTTAAATGTCCGAGCTCTGAATTGTAAATTCTGTCTACAGTACGGCAGAGCTCCGATCCACTGGGCGGCCAGTCGAGGCAACGTCGAGATCATCGGACTGCTCATTGAGGCCAAGTGCGACATCGAGGCCGCGGATAAGGTAGTGACGTCATCGGCAGACTACACTTTCCACTAAACACGTTGGCTGCGTTCACATTACCGCTCTTAAGGCGCTTGTAGACGTCCGTTGTTTTCACCGGATAACGGACTGTGTTTTTTGCCGGATTCGCGTTGATATATAGTGTATAATGAATGTGTGCATGCATCGGACATCGGTCTGGCGAACAGTTAAAAGATAGCTTTATTAGCGGTCCGTTATTCGGTGAAAAAAACGGACGTCTTCAAGTTCTTAGCGTCACGACTAGAACATTAATATTGTAAAGAGGTTCGAAATTTCACTGATGCCGGTGAGTCGCCCATTAGCTCAGTTGGAAAGAGCGCTGGCACGGATAGCCAGAGGTCGCGGGTTTGAATCCCGGCATAGGTGGAATTTTTAGCCTCTAAATAGGTTTTAAAGACTAGGCCATCGCCAGCTAAGGTAAAGATTATTCTGCAATTCCTTATAGCACACATTCAATGCACGCACGCGTACACACGTCCATTTTTTCACCGGATAACGGATCGTGTTTTTTGCCAGATTCGCGGTGGTGTATGGTTTATAATAAATGTGTGCATGCACCGGAAATAAGTCCGGTGAATAATTAAAGGATAGCTGTTTATTAGTGGTCCATTATCCGGTGAAAAAACGACGTCTACAAGCTCTCAGCGTCGCGATTAAAACATCGCGAGCTAAAGTGACGGTATTCTTCAATTCCTCATAGCACACATTCAATGCACGAACGCGTACACACGTCCGTTATTTTCACCGGATAACGGACCGTGTTTTTTGCCGGATTCGCGTTGGTATATAGTTTATAATGAATGTGTGCATGCATCGGAAATAAGTCCGGCGAACAATTAAAGGATAGCTGTTTATTAGCGGTCAATTATCCGGTGAAAAAACGACGTCTACAACCTCTCAGCGTCGTGATTAAAACATCGCGAGCTAAGGTAAAGGTATTCTACAATTCCTTATAGCACACACACACACACCCTCTCAAACACACACACACACACACGCTCAAGCATGCATGTGCATGTTTTTTTGTGTATTTTTGGCAGGTCTGATAATAGGTCGCAGGTTAATTAATAACGTCTGCCGAGTAAGCCAGTGTTATTATATATTATAAGGGGGTGTATGATTTTTTTGTGTTACAGTTTGTTTGCTATACTTTATTGCGCAAAAAACAGTACTTAAAAACAGGATCAAGTAAGTACATTATGATCAAAGGTGGACTTATTTCTAGGGAAATTTCTTCCAGCCAGCCTTAATATTTATAATATTACACAGACAGCGGGAAGAAAAAGAGCAAAAAGGCACAAACATCATGCCTATATATGTGTCTACGTTACTTTTATCTGTAAAAATCTGAGTAATTTCCATTTTTATGGACAATAAAGTGTTCTCTATTTATATGTCTATTTATCTTTTTTTGTTTAATATTATTATTTTAATAATATTATTATTATGTTTTTTATTTTAATACGGTGGAGAGATGATCTCGACAACCATCTGCCGGAGTGTTCTGAGGTGACCCAGGACAGGAAACTCTGGACTGAGTTGGGTGAGGCCTTTGCCCAGCAGTGGGACACAAACATAAGAGGCTACGGAAAAAATATATATTAAATTCTGTATTGCACAGATATATCGTATTGGTGCAAAGACTAAGTAGCATTTTCTTCCAGAAAATCTTCTTTTTCTTCTTATAGTATCCACTGAAAACCAGTGTCGTGGTCGCTATCGGCCACGGCATAATGCTAAGCGGAGATCATTTTGGGATCAATTCCCGGTTTTAAATGTTTAGATAATAAATTTTGTTATGGCACCAAATAAACGCCTTTATGTACCTAAAACAGCCTTATATACGATTTCCCAAAACACTTAGTTGAAATGTAGAGTTCTAGGTAGTCTTTACTCTCACGACGCACTATTTAAAATGAATTTGAGTTGTGTTTTATAGGAATCTTGTATTTATAAAAATTACCGACTGTTTGTAATGAGTTTTTTCTCAGACTGATATATTTGGACATACTCGTACCAGAGATTACATAATTTTAAAAACTTTGACGGTTTCTTGCTCTACCAATGTTGCAGCCTCCGATAAATAATTGTTCTACTTATCTGAACGAATGCCTTTTTATTTGATACATATGAGTACATTCAATAGCACATCAACCTTTACATCCATGCTGTCTTCACAGTATATATAGTCAATCGAACATTAAATATAATCCAAAAGTAGATGACACTTAAAACAAAAAATATTGATTTCTGTGACCCTGTAGGGCATGGAACATTATTCATTAGAGGAGGTTTATATAAATTAAGCATATTTTATTTTTATTCTAATTATATTCTAGTTTTATCAAATATTAATAATATTCTATAGACACAATCGACGGAGCATCGGATGAACCATACACGTACCTAGCAAAGCTAATATTGAACTACGTAATTGGCGGGTAAAGCTTGTCTAACATACATTAATAAACATTGATCCCTCGTATATACGAGCACGTGTATAAGTTTATCGGAATTTCATACTCTTGAGGGCAACAGTTTTAAGCGCTAAACCAAATTTGTCGAAACTTTCACAATACATAATAAGTTTTGAAACTAAGAGACACGCGTCCTTATATTGCTTTGTATATTTTTATTGTCATTTAATTTAGCGTTGTTTTGTTATTAATAAAAGGGGTAAACATCTACAAGATGAGCATACGAATTGAAATAGACATTATTGTTACCTTAATTGCATCGACGATTTACTTAAATGTAGAGCTGTTTTTGTTACTCAATTAAATTAGGAAGGAATACGACGGACGTCGGATAGTTGATAGAATGACTGGCTTATTCAATTGGACACCCAACTACCAGGAGCGCATAAACGCCAGCTATCGTAAATCGGATTCTCTAAAGTATTGAAATACTCGTTTGCAGACACAGAAGCCTCTATGCAACCGATTAAGATAAATCTGCAAACTAATAGTAAACTCGTATAATTATTTTAGCTAGATGAACAAAACATGCAACGGCAAATACACGTACATGTTCATATACTCTACATAAACACACCATTAACCCGGAGGGGTAGGTAGACACCAGGTTAAGATGTGGAATCTGATTCAGAAAAGTTTTGTTTATAATAAACATATTATAATCCAAGAAGAGTTTTTCCTAGTAACCATAAAGTGCTAATTTTATTTAACTGGAATAGGTGTCCAGTTTAATTTGTTATATGTAATAGGTCACACTTTCTGCGCTACAACGAATAAAATGTTTAAACACAAGACATAATATAAAAAACTACACAACTCTGTAAGGTTAACAGAGGCACTTTTACTTTCAATATTCATTCTATCTTGCTAAATATTACGTTCACATGATTAAAGATAACAGACCTTCTGTACTTTAATTACTGATATGTATGTGACGTCACACTGTTTTTCTTTCTCTAGTTCGGAATGCGGCCGCTGCTCATGGCGGCGTGGCACGGTCACCTCGAAGCCGTGAAGGCATTCGTCAACGCTGGCGCGTGCCTCGCTGCCACCAACAAGGTATGCTACCCTAGTACTTCAGCCACCGACTTCCCAGGAAATGGAGTACAAGGTTGCACGTAAAAGTAATTAAAATTTTAAAAGAGAAACTTTTATTGCACCGACATTAATTTTCAACAAAATATACAAAACAGTTAATGTGTGCATACTCAACAAAAACACTGTTTTGTATTTGTTGAGTATTAAAATAAAAATATTCAAAGTAAAATTTAACGGTTTTTACTACACTGTCGATTGTTTTAGTTTAGGTACAGTACAGGTACCTAACAGTGTAATTTGAAATAGGTTAAGATTACATAAAAAATCTAAATTAATTACAATCAGGAGAAGGTTTTCTTTTAATTAATTAAAAGTAAGGTACCTAAGTACCCTGTACCCTGAAAATATTTTTATCTTAATTAAGGCCTGACCGGACTGGCCAGTTTCTTTATACTAGGTACCACCGAATGAGTCGTTAGAAGACAATTTATTTTTTGTTTTGTGCTTCATTAAAGTTTTTTTTTATATGTTTCGCTGTATAAATGAACATTACCAGGGCAACATGAAACTCAAGAGGTTGGCGCTACAGTCACTACTCTAGGCCTAACATAACTTTTACTTGAAGCCTCTTCAAAAAGTTTTTCTTGGTACGGTCAACGACACGTCTCAATACTGTAGATACGTTTAGGGCACAGGTTTAGGGTAATAATAAGGATACGAGTAAGACCAATTTTTGTTTACGCCGGCTGTTTGCCAACTCTTCTCGCTTGTAAACAATCGAACTCTCCTTATTGTGTAAGCTTTTAGCCTTTGAAGATAAGGCCATTAACATTTAGTTTACTTGCGTGCCATGGACTTGCGAGCGAGAGACCCAGATTCGATCCCCAGTACGGGCATGTACCAATGACCTTGTTTAATTTTAAAGTTACGTACATTTGCGAATTTGTAATCGTAATACCACTCGCTAACCGTGAAGGAAAACATCGTGAGTAAACCCGATATTGGTTGGCTCCACACGTCAATACGTGTGGAGCCAACCAATACCGGGTTTACTGGCCTGGCCTTTTGGATCTACGTAATGAGATAATTTATTTAGCCTCAAGAGGCATTTTCACTCCCTTGGGTGAAGGGACCACTCGGACGCTGCAGTGCCAGATTTTTTAAATGGTGTAGGCTTACCCAGCACCGATACCATCCTGACAGCTTAGTCGGCCTAGCCTACAGGAAAGAATTGTAGTTGTTGGGTTGTTGGAGGAATGTAAAACAGTGGCGGGCCTTACTGTCAGAAGTTATCAAGCCAACCATAAGGAATCTGACATAGCTTAACAAGTGTCATTACATGACAGCCGGTACCAAACGGCTTGACGGCAGTAAAGTGCAATAACGAACTTAAATAATTATAATAATGTAGCCAAGTAACAAAAATACAACCAACTGTTTGATTTATGCTATGAGTAATCTTATTTTTAACATCTAACAAAAAACAAATATAATGCGGCAATGTAACAAAAAGTCGTTCACTTTAGTCTTTAAGTTATGTTATTTTTAATATCAAAATCATGGAAAAGAGAACTATTTTGAAATATACCAAAATCTATCTCTATATTTTCTTTCATCTGCAAGCACCTCTCAGAGGGGTGAGCAGCAGCGCCCCCTGCAGTACGATTCCACCGAACTGCGATCCCCAACCCACATGCCCAGCGTGGGGATTATGGGCCTTACCCCCATGATAGCACAACGTGGCGCTCTTTAGGGGAGGGCTATGTCCAGCAGTGGACTAGTATAGCCTGACGACGACAACGACGACAAGCACCTCTCAGAAGCTGAAAGAAAGAAAACGCCGAAGAATTATTATTAATCAGTAGAGTTTACACACTCCAAACACTTTATAATACATAGAAAGGAAACATAAAACACACTAAATATACTTCCAGTTTTATTCAAATATTTTGATTCAAACTTCATACATAACGAATACTTTTCCATGACATACATTTCTATTCAGTCTTAGCGCTGTGTAAAAAAATAAAATTCCTGCCGTGTATAGTATAGTGCGGTTCATTCATAAAGGCGGGTCTCCATAAAGCAAGTTTATGTTCTTCACGACGCGTGTTTGTCAATCACAGGAACTGTAAAGCGAGAAAACAGGATTACTTTGAGCGCCTTTTCATTCCTCCCTCCACCGTTATCGAAGGCCACAAAACAACACTGCCAGTAGTACAGAGCGAAATAATTAGAAAACCCTTTTTTAAGTAAAGTACCATACGTGTGAGACAAGCAACCGAAGACGCGAGCTCCGTCTCTGCTCACCATGATTAAGCTCTGCGAATCGGAGCGAAACCTGGTCGGACTTTTCCGATATAACAACACCCGTAAGTAAATCCGGACTAAAAGTCTACAAGTACCATACGATTTGGTACTTAGACCAGAGGGCTAATGGATGCAGATGACGCCCACCTCCACCCACCAGCGGTGGATGATGGTGACAATGGCGATGCTTATTAAATCATGTGTGTAATGAAACGTACTGTATGAAATACGTACGGTTTCCATTTACGGTAATGACTTGGACTGAAACAGTGCGGATTGGAATCCCGGCATGGGTGAAATTTTTAGCCTCTAAATAGGTTTTTTGAAACAGTAAGGTCAACAGAAAATTAATCTTAACATTTTTGTTTGCAAAATGTCTCGCTAAGTAGAGTATGTACAGTCGACAACAAGCCTTCACTCTACGTGCGTCTTACTTAAGTTGTAACGTGAGCCTGTTGTTAACCGAACAAGAATGTAAAACATATGTAACTATTTACACTACACCGTCCTTTTTTAATTAGTAAAAACTATGTAATTTAAAACAAATTAGGTAGCGTCCATAAAACAAAAGGGTCCACTTGAAGCCACCTCCTAAATAGCATACGGGACAGATGGGTTCCATAGTAATCAGATCAGCGGATTAACAACACTATATGGAACACAACTTAGATAATTTTAATGATATCAACCTTTCCTTCGAATTTTGTAGACTCGGGAACAAAACGTCGTTGTTCTAATAATATTGCTCTACTGAGCCACGAACATCTGGTAGCCTGCTGGGTTCTCGTATTAGCTGTTGTTTTTCCAATTAACAATAAAACACAATCATCGGGTTGAATGACGCTAGCTTATTGACAAATCCTTATACTACAATGACGAATCTCGCATGCCATCTGTACCAGAATTAGAGACTAATTTGAAGCTGTACTTCTGTTATATTTACTTTCGTTCTATATATTATCACAGAAGAAGTTATATGCATAGCAATGGCATCAATTTTAAAGCTTCTCAATTCATGATCTCCTCGTACCTTGCGACAGAAACACAACGATGTGCTGCAGTGCGCCAGCTCGCGCGGCGCGCTTGCCGTCGCGGCATACGCCCTATCTTTGAGCGCCAACCTGCATGGAGTAGATGCTACTGGAGACACATCGCTGGCGCTGGCAGCCCGCGGCGGTCATGGTGCCCTGGTCGAGCTCCTTCTAGAGAAGGGGGCTGACGTCGATGCTGCGAACAAGGTACACCACTGCCAGAGAATAAATAATACCCACACAACACAATTCGTAAACCACTCCACATGACGAGATTGAAGTCCCGCTTGTTTTCATGTAGCTCATGAATCCCTGCTATGTCTCTTGCTAGAGAAGGGGGCTGGTGACACATCCTCATACCCTAAACATTTGAGAGCCGCATACTTTCTGAGCACGTCATGCTGCCCTGGTGACACACGTCATGCTGCCCTGGTGACAATGCTGCTAGGGAAGGGAGCTACCATTGCTGATATTTTAGCATGTCTGTGCCTAACTAGACCAACGTATCTCATGCATCGATCGCGTGGCTATTTGCGCCGGTAAAATCTAATTTAAATTGGTATCTCTCAGTCGAGTCGTCCATACCATTCATATTACCTACCACACCAATCACCATCACCATATCTGTGGTGCAAATTTATTCTATGGATGAGCGAGTGGGCGATGCCTAACCTCATGTATGGGTCATGGTGTCTTAGTACTCTAGAGAAGACTAGGAAGGGGTTGACTGACGTCGGAAAAATTTAATCCTTAGCGCAAAGAATTGCTCTTATGCGTTGATGTTAGCGGTGACGTGCGCTAGTTACCTGCATGGTCATGGGCCCCTGGTACAAATTGTAACTGAAGTTAGAGAAAGAACCTACCGACGACCGACGTACCGACGACATCGGCCATCGTCGGTCGTGCGTGCCACAAATTATTCTAAAGACTCCAAGTCTGTGCTGCTAGTAGAGTTACTACTAAAGACGAGACAGAATGATAACCCAAAACATATTTTAATCGAGACTGGCGGCGGCATCTAACGCCGAGACGAATAAGAGGCACAAGTATGCAGCCATAGGGCAGGGCTGTATATTTGTGCGTTTCAGAGTCGAGACCCTGGGACCATGGGGTCCGGAGGCGCGACACTCTTCTTTAAGGAGATCTCGTCGCGCCTAGTCTGGAGACCCGAAGGCTAGTGCTTACTTTGGCCGAAGGACGAGATAAATAGTCGTTGCTTAGCCCAAGTCCGTACTCATGCTTCCCTAAGCATTCTATCTATCTATCTATACAGCCCATGAATGAAGCCCACTGCTGGGTATAGGCCTCTTCCATTTCACGCCAACTCTCCCTAGGTCCCTAGCCAATCTCGACCACTGACCCCCGGCCGCTTTTTTAATGTCTTCCCTCCAACGGGCAAGTGGTCTACCCACCGAACGACGACCAGTCCTTGGCCACCACTTCGTGACTGCCCTTGTCCACCTTCCGTCATCCCGTCTCCCTAAGCATTACTTCAGGCTAACTTAGCTAAGTATCAATGCGTTTCTAAAATATACGTTTGCTAAGCTAAGCATGGTCTTAGGCCAATGCTAAGAATTAGTCCGGGTTTCGCGACTTAGAGAGTGCCAAAGTACTGTCTATGATAGACAAATCGATTCTTAAGCAAGTGCTTTTAAGACTCGTTATTAGAAGCGACTATTTATCTCGCCCTAAGATGGCCGCTGTATGGCCCTAGCCATACAGCGAGGCTATGCCGCCAGCCTTCTTGGTACTCTGCCGCCCGACAGCGATCTGGCTCAAATATTTTATTTAAATTAGAATATAGGTTTTAGGTTTAGTTCCGTTTTAATAATAATAGTGTAAGTAGTGAAATATATATCGACGGTTAAAAGGATATAGGGCATAAGCGACATTTTGGTCTAAACTGAGTTTTGAATGCCATCTCTTTTGAAAAAAAAATCTGCGTCGAACGCGCTTAACTCCCACGGCTCTACAATTACTTTATTGTCGCTTGTCTCCCAGCAAAAAACTGGGTTTTTAGATGTTTTAGTGTTACCGACCTATTTTTAGGCCGTTTTTTCCTTAACGGTACTCGTACCCCTGTAAAAATGGCATCAACTTTGGCCTCTAGTCGGTAATGTCTTTTTACTTCCTACTGGTGTGGAGCATCTGGGCGCTTACGGTTCTTTACCAGAAGCACCTATTTTGAAAGTTGGAACTAATATCGCTTTACCTTTGTCGTCAAAAACATTAAGCGTTGGTTATACCTTACTGCCATTTACAAGTTTACAATGCAGCTGTCGCTTATAGGCAACTACTTAAACCTAATTAATATTGAATTGTCGGTTATACCCTATTACCTACCATTCACAAGTTTGCCATACAGTTGTCGCTTATAGGCAATTACTAAAACCTATTTACTATTTATCTGTCGGTTATACCCTACTACCATTTACAACATAGTACAACTCTGTTACTTACGCCGTATTATTTTACAAGGATATTTTTATGAATTGGTGCGTATGCCAATTTGTATCACATAATCAGGTCTCTGTTGTTCTCAAGTACCTATTTAGCGACTCGCTTATCCCTTCTTATCTTAAAATAATTTATTTTGATCACAAAATTAGGATAAATAATAATTACGAAGGTTGTCTGGAAGAGATCGCTTTTAGCGATAAGACCGCCCGTTGAATACCAACCTTACTAGTATTAAGTATTAATTTGTAAATTTCTGGTGTACAATAAAGAGTTCTCGATCTCTATCTATACATACATACAATGTACGTCAAATCATGTCATAATTTCACACCTGTATCCCAGAGGGGTTGACAGAGACTAAGGCTTGCTACTTGCCACGATCTTTGCACACCTCTTTCATAAGTCTTTGCATGCACGCTCTCCGGTTGTGGGTACTTTTTATCCGGCCCTTTGCCAACACGTCCCCAATTTGGTCTACTTATGTGCGCCTAGGGCGTATCCTACCAAATGTTCCACTCTCATTCTTCATTCTCTTTATCTAACTATCTCCAAATAGTATCTAATGTAGGTTACTAATCTTGTACATAAGAACGATGATGATAACACTAACATCATCTAACATATGCAGTTATTTTAGGTCTCATTTCAAAGGAGAATCATGTTGTTTTTGAATCTATTATTTTTAGGACGTGACGTTTAATCCGCGTTACCGATTGCTCAGATAATTTCACATGTTGGATGTTCTTGTTTTCCTCTTGGCCTACAAATCTTGACGTGTGGAAGTACCATGTTACCTATTTTTCAAACCACTTAGGTACGGTGTCACTAAAGTCTGACATCTTCACCATGTTTTGACTAAGCACTGTTTCTTGTGCTAAAGATAAAGATAGAAGAACAAGAAGAAGAATTAAACATTTATTTAACGCCACATAGACATACAAAATTTAACAGAAAAGGAAAATACTGAAAAGAAAGCAGGAGTAAAACAAAAGCAAAAGAAAAGACGAACTACAGATTAATAAAATCAACATAAATTCCAACGATACACAGTATGTCGATGCAGCGGAAAAAAGGCCTCATGCTCAGTATAAGCTGAGGGTTTGCACCCACAACACTGATTTTCAGCAAGGGCCTTCTGGTGACTCACGGAGCATCAAAACGGAATAAACACGCACTCACACTCTCATATGCAGCCATGCTTACACGCATACAAGCACACTCACAATTATATACCTATACATACATAGTGATAAATAATACACAATATTATACTATTTTTATTTTTAATGCACTAACCCGTGCTAAGGACAAATTTAAAAACCTATTTAGAGGCTAAAAATTTCACCCATGCCGGGATTCGAACCCGCAATCTCTGGCTATCCGTGCCAGTGCTCTACCAATTGAGCCAATGGGCGACTCACCGGCATCAGTGATATTTCGAACCTCTTTACACTATTCTCTGTATTACGTACAGGCAGCGACATCTGGCTTAAGCAAATTGCATCACTTACAGCCCCGACTACCTACTTTGCAGTTAGGTTTTACATCGGAATGATATCACTGTACCCACATGATTATACTATTTTTATTTTTAATGCAATAACCCATGCTAATGACAAATTTAAAAACCTATTTAGAGGCTAAAATACACAATAATTACACTACAAATACTTAAGTAGACATTAATGAATACATAGCAATTTAAACTAAATTAAATACACTGTTTAATATCTTGACTTGACTCGTGCGCAGGAATAATGGAGGTCATGCTGGAAGAGAAAAACTTAGGACTTCTGGGAAGTCAACAAATGACCTTTAAGCTAGCGCCACCAATAGAAAAAAACATATATTCTTTTATAACGCGTCCTTGGAAAAAGTGAACATCATAAATGCCAAAAAATATACTTAGTAAGTAGCTCTTATACCTACTGACAAGAACCTAGGTCCAAGAATTTGAGACTAACGGATTTTAGCCAAAAACGGACGTTTTAGTGAAAATCATATTCATAGCGTTCCCAGGCGATGGCAGTGATGACGTAGCGAGCTGGACTGCTATTAATTTAAGGAGCGGCCTAGCGCGGCGCGCTCACTTGCTGGAGAATCATCAAGACGATCGGACGTGTTTTGTGAAGCTCTGTTATATATTTTTGTTGAAATTAGTTATTTTTGATTTGTAGGAATGAAAGTCGTAATTAACAATTTTAGGTTTTACACTATTTTTTATTTTTAATGCACTAACCCGTGCTAAGGAACAAATTTAATAAATTTTTTGCCTCTAAATAGGTTTTTAAATTTTAGGTTTTTGTAAAATTCCTTTTAAAATGATCGGATCGCCTCAGGGTCCCTAAAAATATTGATTTGATCAGAATCTGGCGGAAAAAAAATAGCGGATTAGAATCCTAAATAGTTGAGCTTAGGTTCTAGACTGTAGGATCTAAAATAGTTATCACTTTATGATGTTCACTTTTTGTTTTTTTTTTTTTGTTATTTAATACATGATTATGATTTTTCTCCATTGGTGGCGCTAGTCAGCAGCGGGCAGCACGTTAACGTGCAATCACGATTCACAGAATTAATTATTTACAGTCCCGCGAATCGAATTAATTATGAATCACGTCGCTTTACGGAAATGGCGAAAAATAAATGGCGCAAAGTACATTAAAATACTTTATAAATACACATCAGAAAAGTACTTTTAGCGCCACAAAACGCGTGACTCGCGCCATCGTACTACCCCTGCTGATGTAAATTATAAACACCAACCTCTAGATTTTGGTTAATTTTAGTTGCAGATTCACCCATAACTTAACCGAGTAGAGTGCGCGCAAAAGACTGGACAGTCAACAGCAGGGCTATTATATTAAATTGATCTTGCATCCAAACGCTTCGATTTCATTTTGTTTACTTAATAAACAGGAAAGTTTTGTATGTTATTCAAATGCTAGTAACATTAATAAGTAGATGCTTTATTAATGTTCTAAAATTATATATTTTTGATTTTAGTAGATTTTGAAAAAAAAAACATATGTTCACAAACTTTTAAAAAAAAGAACTTTTCCAGATCTCTTACCTAAAGTGCATTGGGTGTGAATTAATAAAATTCTATATGATGTCCTACATATAGGACGCCAGGGCATAGGAGGATAGTGTGTTTATTCGGTGGGGCGGGTGGCCCGCTAAATAAATACTTCCACATCATATTTTTAGCTATGGAAATATTTGTTTTCACTTCCGTTTTATACTCTGTCTGTTTCAATGCAATTTCATTCCTATCCAAGATTTCTTTTACAGTTGCATTTAATTTTCTTATGCATATTCCATTGCAGTATGTCGCATCGAATCTTTGTGTGCGGAAAACTGCATCGCAGTTTGGCAACAATTATTGTAAAGTTTTTTTAGATATGCACCAAAAACTCGATATTAACCCTTGTATGTCCCTACTGCTGGGGCACGGGTCTCTTCCTGCATCGCATGCTATTGCATGACAGCCGGCACCAACGGCTTAACGTGCCTTGCGATGCACAGAAGCGGACAAAATGCCAGTGGCGGTAGTCACGGGACGGTCACCCACCCTGCACCTGACCGCACCTGTTGTTGCTTAACGGAAGTGATTGATTCCAATTACTCGTTTCGACTAAGCTACGAGCGCACGACGACTGTTCTAATTTTTATTTTTTAATCAATTCAAAATTTTTTTTTACAATTTTGATTCAAAATGTAGTAAAATACACAAGAATAAAATACAGAGCACAATCTTACACATAAAAGCATAAAAATATACATCCACAAAAGTTTCGTCCAAAGTAATAAAATATAAAAATATACATAAGCACAAAAATATGTCAGAAAAAATAATATAATATGCACGCAAAAACACAAACTAAAATTAACTGTCGAGTAAATTTAATTAATTACAGTGCATGTAAAAGTTGACGTACTGTCGAGCGACTGTCAATGCGATAATTCAATATTTCATCTAAGCACTACTCTGTTAAGTAATGGGCCATGCTTACGTTACGACTAAAATGCAAATGTTGACATGACGACTGGGTCCCACACCCAGTCAAACTTATCTTCTTACTTATGGCGCAGTAAGGCTTCGTAAAGTATCGGTTAGATCCAGGGTACTTCAGGCTGTGGCGAGCAAATTAACATTTCTCTTGTGTTCAGTGAGATTCAGTGCAAAGCGGTCAAATCCGCTTCATATTTAACGAAGGGTCAAATGCAGAGCTTAAGCTCGGTTAATTAAGGTTTTTTCACACGTGGAAAGTTTCAGGTACGATAGACGGGGATAATGAACTGTCTCACGAAGTAAATCCTATAGCCCAAATAGTAAGTTTACTTAGGAAATTACGAATGGCTCTTCCTAGCACTAGTGTGAATGTAAGTATATCAATAGTGTAGGTATTTATTTTAGGTACACAATAAAAGCACCTCGTTGGCCTAACGGTATCATATCTGAATTCCATGACGGAGGTCGTGGGTTTGATTTCTACTAGGGGCCGCTGTTCATTGTGTACAAATCGGTTGTTAGGTGGGTGTCATGTTCGGCTTCAGTCATAATCTGCTTTAGTCATGTTCCTTAATAGGCGCGTTTCGCTTTGGTCATGTTCTATCCTAGTCATGTTCTGCGTTGGTAATGTTATATCCTAGTCGTGTTCTACTGCTACTGTTCTTTCTTGCGAGAGACGAAGATGACTAAAACAGAACATGGCTAAAGGGATAATTATATGATAGGATAAATATGACCAAACCAGAATATGACAGAACCAAAACAAGACTAAAAGCAGATTATGACTAAATCCGAACATGACATCCGCCTAACCCAAATAATGGCCATAGCCTGGGTGTATTTTCAAGATTGTGGGCACCAGAAATGTTTCTGAATAATAAAACAGAGAGCGCGAGATGGAAAATGAAGGTAAAAAGAAAACAAATCCAAAATTACCTAATTCCATAATTAAAACTGTTTTTATACGGATTTATGCTCGTTTATTACATTTTTACAATTTTCCAACGTTTCGGCACTTTTTCAGGTGCCGTGGTCCCGGATGACTGAGGTGACAGGTGTCTTTTAGAAATCATTAACGGTTAGTTTACTACCCTCGGCAAAAATTACAAAAGTTAATTATGAAGTTACGTTCCAAAATAGACAAACCAATTATTTTTTTTATATAAAGTCAACAATATTAAATTATTAGTAATTGAAGTTAAAATTAAATTTATAAACTAATTACTTTATATGAACTTAAAGATACCGATTATTAATTGAAATTAAATTGATTTTTTATTATTTATTCTACAGTCACACTTCTAGCAAGGGGGTCTCATGCACTTAAGCACTGGTTCCCATGCTACCGGTATGTTCCAACCACGATCTCTATTAAAATTTGGATGCCGGCGGATCTCTATTGCCTCACGTATCATTCTAGGGAAGAAACGGTCTTCTCGGGCTAGAATTTTAACTTTATCGAAATGTATAAAGTGGTTGGTACCGCTAAGTGTATGCTCGCTGACTGCAGATCTACCAGAGCGCTTATGTTTCACATCAGCGATATGTTCCTTCACCCGTTCAGCTATGGTACGCTTCGTTTGACCAATGTACGAGGAACCACATTCACAGTCAAGCTTGTATACTCCTGCCTCTTGTAAGGGAATCCTGTGCTTGACACTTCGCATGAATTGGTGTATCTTTCTTGGCGGCTGGTAGATGGTTCTGATTGAGGCGCGTTTCAAAATACTCCCAATTTTGTCAGTCACTCCTCTCACGAAAGGCAGGTAGGCTGGAACTCGCTCGACTGTGTCCGGTTTGACACGTCCTCCGCGACGGACACGCGGAACTTGCAGCTTGTTTGCACGAAGTACTCGTTTGACATGCTGGAGTTCCGCAGGTAGATGGTCCTTGTCGGAGATTCGGTGTGCCCTCTGTAACAGAGATTTTCCAACGGTAGACAACTGACACGGGTGATGGTGAGACTCACCGTTTAGGTACCTATCAGTGTGGGTCTTTTTCCTATAAACTGTATGTCCTAAGGTTCCATTTGGATTCCTGATGACTAAAACATCTAAGAAAGCTAAAGAACAATCTGCTTCTAACTCCATTGTAAACTGGATCTTGTTGTTTATAGAGTTAAGGTGGTCTAAGAAAGCCGTTATTCCACTAGTAGGTAATATGTGATCCTGTCACCGCTGAGGGGGAACACTGAAGCCCACGTCAAGGATTCCTACCACTTCACTAGTCAAATTGATGACCTACATTTGACTAGTGAAGAAACAATGGTGAGTTTCGATGTTAAATCCTTGTTTACTTGTCTTCCAATACAGGATTGCATTGAGATTGTTAAGAGAAGGCTCAATGAACATGATTTGCCTGTGGAATATGCAGAGCTGTTAGATCACTGCCTAACAACTGGCTACTTGGTATGGAATGGTGAGTTTTACATGCAGGTAGACGGGGTAGCCATGGGTTCCCCTGTTTCTCCCGTTGTAGCCGATATTTTCATGGAAGACTTCGAGGAGCGAGCCCTGCGAACTGCTCCCGTCCCACCAAGGTTCTATAAGCGATATGTCGATGACACTTTTGCTATATTACCTACTAGTGGAATAACGGCTTTCTTAGACCACCTTAACTCTATAAACAACAAGATCCAGTTTACAATGGAGTTAGAAGCAGATTGTTCTTTAGCTTTCTTAGATGTTTTAGTCATCAGGAATCCAAATGGAACCTTAGGACATACAGTTTATAGGAAAAAGACCCACACTGATAGGTACCTAAACGGTGAGTCTCACCATCACCCGTGTCAGTTGTCTACCGTTGGAAAATCTCTGTTACAGAGGGCACACCGAATCTGCGACAAGGACCATCTACCTGCGGAACTCCAGCATGTCAAACGAGTACTTCGTGCAAACAAGCTGCAAGTTCCGCGTGTCCGTCGCGGAGGACGTGTCAAACCGGACACAGTCGAGCGAGTTCCAGCCTACCTGCCTTTCGTGAGAGG
The DNA here is from genome assembly GCA_934045075.1 of Yponomeuta sedellus. Lineage (NCBI taxonomy): Eukaryota > Metazoa > Arthropoda > Insecta > Lepidoptera > Yponomeutidae > Yponomeuta > Yponomeuta sedellus. The sequence continues at coordinate 20,731,048 of OW203734.1, read as the reverse complement.
AGTGACTGACAAAATTGGGAGTATTTTAAAACGCGCCTCAATCAGAACCATCTACCAGCCGCCAAGAAAGATACACCAATTCATGCGAAGTGTCAAGCACAGGATTCCCTTACAAGAGGCAGGAGTATACAAGCTTGACTGTGAATGTGGTTCCTCGTACATTGGTCAAACGAAGCGTACCATAGCTGAGCGGGTGAAGGAACATATCGCTGATGTGAAACATAAGCGCTCTGGTAGATCTGCAGTCAGCGAGCATACACTTAGCGGTACCAACCACTTTATACATTTCGATAAAGTTAAAGTTCTAGCCCGAGAAGACCGTTTCTTCCCTAGAATGATACGTGAGGCAATAGAGATCCGCCGGCATCCAAATTTTAATAGAGATCGTGGTTGGAACATACCGGTAGCATGGGAACCAGTGCTTAAGTGCATGAGACCCCCTTGCTAGAAGTGTGACTGTAGAATAAATAATAAAAAATCAATTTAATTTCAATTAATAATCGGTATCTTTAAGTTCATATAAAGTAATTAGTTTATAAATTTAATTTTAACTTCAATTACTAATAATTTAATATTGTTGACTTTATATAAAAAAAATAATTGGTTTGTCTATTTTGGAACGTAACTTCATAATTAACTTTTGTAATTTTTGCCGAGGGTAGTAAACTAACCGTTAATGATGTCTAAAAGACACCTGTCACCTCAGTCATCCGGGACCACGGCACCTGAAAAAGTGCCGAAACGTTGGAAAATTGTAAAAATGTAATAAACGAGCATAAATCCGTATAAAAACAGTTTTAATTATGTCTACTGCTCGTGTTAACCTTAGAAAATACTAAACCTAATTCCAGTTTAATATTGTTACCACAGCTATAAAATAAGGTAATTATTATTATAAAGTGACGTAAGATACCCTACTACAGTCGACTGTTACGTACTAGGAGAGCAGGGCATTGGGACCAGTGATTGTGCTCCGTGAAAGGAGTTATTTATTCTTGTGTAGCAGAGTCTTAATCCAGCTTAGAACAACGCAGCGGAAAACACGGGTTTGTTACTAATTAATGTTATCCTCGATACCAAGTCTGTTCTCTACTTTGATTCTGCTCGGTTGCGGTCCGCTTAGGTAGGTACAGTCAATAACACATCACTTTATACATTCTAGTTGCAAAGTCACCCCGTAATACGACGGAGCGGAGTGCATGGATGTAGAGGATATTATGTGCTGTCGACTGTACTGTAGCGCCACCAATAGTGGTTAAGATAGTGATGTATACTTTTTGAAAAAAAAAACGTATTGTCAAAACAGTTATGATTTTTATTCCATTGGTGGCGCTAGTTAGCACCACAAAGCGCCTTAAATAGTTGGCAGCCGTCTAGGCAGAGTTTGAATTATTTGAAAGAAATCCTTCTCCTTTTCTATATTCTTCAGGCTATATTAGTCCACTGCTGGACATAGCACTCCCCTAATGAGCGCAAGGTTGTGCCATCATTGGGGGGTAATGCCCATAATCCCCATGCTCGGTATGCGCGTTGGGGATCGCAGTTTGGTGGAATTATACAGCAGGGGGCGCTGCTGCTCACCCCCCGGTTTGTATCCCTTAGTCGGCTTTTACGACACCCACGGGAAGAATTTGGGTTGGTGCTATTCTCTAGACCGACACCACACATTCGATCCCTAGCTAGTCAAATTATGTTATTACTGATATACCTACGCATTTTTATACATGAATCGTGATAGCACCTCATCCTCCATAACAATAATAAATTCCACATAACACACAATTACTTGTAATGGCCCTAGAGTCTAAAACTTACATAGTTTTTCAATAAGCACTATAATGGTTGTTATTTGCCTCAATTTGGTAGTCTACTCTACACAGCAGTACAATGTCATTCCAGGAGTATAACCCGTGCAATCTCTCGCGAAGAAGATCGAATCTGCCGATTTAAGTGGCACGGGTTGGTGAACGTAAGTCAATTGGTTATCTATACTAGACTACTGATGGTGTGAATGAAATGAGCATTACCGGACTAATATGACTGTATTGAACAACTATGTATTTTAGAGACTCACCGGGTGAACATTACTGGACTAATATGACTTAATTGAACAACTATGCATTTTAGAGACTCACCGGGTGAGCATTACTGGAAATGAGCATTACTGGACTAATATGACTTTATTGAACAACTATGCATTTTAGGGACTCACGGGGGGGTGACTGGATTCCTCAATTTGGTAGAGACTCGGCCTCCTGGGGAGGAGAACGAGGCTACCAAATTGAGGCAAATAACAACCATTGTCATGCCTATATCATTCTATTAAAAAACTATGTAAGTATTTAACTCTAGGGCCTGGTCTCAAACTCACATACCCTGTGCTGTGTTACCCAGGCAAAGACGACGCCACAAGCGTGAAATTACACCCAAACTAAGGCCTTTTGGTGTAAAAAGGCGGAACTACGGCGGAAGCCGTCTTCTTAAGTAACTTTAAAGACTATATTCTTTTTAATGCACTAACCCGTGCTAAGGACAATTTTAAAAACTATTTAGGTAGAGGTTAATTTTTGAAAATTGTCCTTAGCACGGGTTAGTGCATTAAAAAAAATATAATCATGTGGGTACAGGGATATCATTCCGATGTAAAACCTAACTGCGAAGTAGGTACCTACCTACTCGGGACTGCAAGTGATGCAAATTACTTCAGCCAGATGTCGCTGCCTGTACGTAATACAGAGAGTATTGTAAAGAGGTTCGAAATTTCACTGATGCCGGAGAGTCGCCCATTAGCTCAGTTGGAAGAGCGCTGGCACGTATAGCCAGAAGCTGGCACGTATAGCATGGGTGGAATTTTTAGCCTCTAAATGGGTTTTTAAAACTTTAAAGACTATTTTACTCTATGATTTACTTACATAACATAACAAAAACTCACGGCTGTTTCCCAAAGGGGTAGGCAGAGAACAGGAATTACCATTTGCCACGATCCGGACATATCACCTTCGCTTCATCAACGTTCATTAGTCGTTGTATGCACGCACGCCGGGTCCGGGTACTTTTTATCTTTCCCTTTTTACTTTTCCCTGTACTTGTAGTTTAAAATGTAATTATTTGCCAAATTTCATAGCTCTAAATCAACGCAAAGTACCCCTATTTTTGATTCCTTTGAATGTCGAAATATTCGTTTTTTCTTTGAATCCTGATTTTTTTACAGCTTCAAGATACCTTGGAGACCTGAGTATATGATTTTCATTTCAATTCGATGCCTCCACTCGTACCCGGGATAAAGGTCCTTAGCTGAAGGACGGACAACAAAGATCTCATAAGGGCTCCGTTTTTCCTTTTGTGTTGCGGCATCCTAAAAATACACTATATGCAATTAAAATAAGTACATCAAATATGGGACGCAAAGCAATCAGAGGTAAATAACAAGCTAAGGGCAAAATGATAAATGAACGCGCCGGAGTCACACGGGCAATGTTCGTTGTTTACGCGCCTCGAATATGTTGGCAAATTTCGTTTTCATTGATGCGCGTGTCCGTGGAATTCCAACCCTTTCCGCAGGAAATTAGCTTACAAATTGAATCGACATTTCGCGTCGAGAACCCTCCTTCCTGCGTCCCAAACATTGAAACGTGTTTGCGACTAGTGTAAGGCTGAGCTGGGACGCAGCACAGCGCAGTGCAGGGCAGCGCAGATTTTGTAAATCATGGAACGTCATTGAGCTACGTACCTACGCTGCGTGCGGCGCAGGCACGTGCGACGCAGACATGTGTCTGCTCTGGTCTGCGTCTCGTGCCGGCACAGATTTCTGCGCGACGCGTGCACGTCGAGGCGTGTTTACTAACAATTTCGTGGCTTTGACAGAACATTTAAATAAATTAGTTTGTTGTGGACCTTCTTTGTATGAAATCATCCAGAATATTCAAAAAAGACATTGAAAGAGTTATTATGGGTGGAATTGCCAAAGAATGGAGCGAATCGAGCGAATAGTTGCGTCGCAGAATGCGGTGGGGTCCTATGTCCTAAACTGTGATGCGTAGCTTGCGTCTCAGCATGCGCCCAGCCTTACACCTGCAAAACTATTAATTTTTTCCAAGAGGTGTCTTCCTTAAGATTGAAGTCAACGGCAATAGCGAAGCTACATCATCTGATACCCGTGGCAAATTCACGGTATGTGAGGCCCTCCCAGTAAAAATCTTTGCGTTGCAACGTCGTTATTTAATGTAACCAATGGATGCATTCTAAAATTTGATTGATTCCTTTTCTTATCTTCTTCTTCAGGCTATATTATGTAGTCCACTGCTGGACATAGCCCTCCCCTAATGAGCGCCATAGCGCCCTGTCTTCAGCTTGCCGCATCCAGCATCTGCCGGCAGTTTTTCGCAGATCGTCATCCCACCTGGTCGGAGGTTTGCCTAGTCGCGGTCTCCACTAAAGAACACGTTTACTCCAACGGTTGTCGGTTCTTCGCGAGACATGGCCAGCCCACTGCCACTTCAGCTCGATAATTCTCTGAGCTCTTTTCGTATGAATGTTTTGAAATTAATGTCAATAATATACTTGAATTTATATAACATAACATTTACATACAAGCACATACGTTGCTACTGGCCCCACACTAGGATACCCTGTGTCGTGGAAACCAGAAACAATGACATCACAAACATGTAAACATCCAAGACCTGGGCTTTTTTTTGTCCCCAGCCGGGATTCGAACACGGGACCTCTTGCATGGTAGGTAGGCGCGCTACCGCTACACCACAGAGGTCGTCATATACGGTCTTTAGTAGTAGTATATTGTGGTCTTACTATAGGCACAACATTTCGTTAATAAATTAGGTTAAATGAGTTCAGAGCGTCGTGGACTGGGGGCTCCCATCGGGTCGGGGGCCCGTGGCATTGAGACAGTCCAGCTACACTATACGTCACTATAAATATTACGCCTCGTATGTATACCTAACGTTTCTTCCCAGGGAACTAACTATTCTTTCAGGGAAATTTTGACACACAGTGTATTTAACACATCGGCGACCCAACGTTGGCCTGAACCATTTCATGTATTATATTTTTTATGTTATAGGTAATACACGGTAAATCAGCTTAAGCTCTCTCTATGAGAGCAGGCCTGTGCCCTGCAATGTGACTTTATTATGGCTACAGGAAAAAACCTAAAGAAAACATTAATTTCCCAGCGAATTATTATCATTAGGAAATTAAAATTTTTTGGTGTTCAGCATACCTCCAGTCCTGTGCAGTCCGCAGCTTTTGGATCAGGATTCTTTAACACGTTGTACACCTGCAAACCCATGGTGAAAGCATCCAAAGCCTACAAAACAATTTGTTTTGTAATAAAAACTAATTAATCGACTCTACTTTGACTTTATCTACGCTGACGCCCGAAGCCGATAATTAACCCACTTTCAGCGTGAAAACAAAACCTATTAGGGCCAAATTGTTATCGATTCCCCGAAATAGGAACACATAGATGGGAATAACCCCAAAATTGATAGCAACCGAAATTGTCTGAGATAATGAATGCTTCCGGGCTGTTGGCGTAGCGAAGTGGCGAATCACGGCATGCAATCAATCACGTCACGCTGTATCATCGTGGTATCAGCCTTACGATTCAGTGAGCATCCTCGGTTCTATGCCGCCCGGATACTTGTGGAGGTGAACATGACTTACATTGTTGTAACTCCACTAGGATTAAATTACCACCACTACGCCAAACTCATCACACGAGGTACAAAACGAAAACGCTTTTCGGTTTTCGAGTAAATTAAAGCATTGCTCGTCAATCAATACCAGACAAAGCCCTCGATGCAAAATCCCTGTTCCACCTACTGAACGCGAAATTGAAATGTCTGCTGAATTTGCTGCTCAATCTCTCTTGAACTTTGGCGCCGTTATCGAATACCGTATTTGAATATTGCATTTTGCATACATTGTTTTTGTTTGCTATGTATGCAACATGCCAGACAAAAACTCAGACCTATAAAAACTCTGTGTTTCAACTGTGCCAAACACATCGTGACTTATGCAGTTTGCCTTATTTTGCATATTATTATATACCTACAGGTCGTCATAACCATAGAGCGGCCGGTTCTGTACACAACCCAGATTTCTAGTCCCGCCTCAAGATATTCTTTGGGATTCGGTGTATCATGTATGTGATTTTTTTTGTAGCCGAGAAATGGTAGTTAATATAGAAACGCGAATGCATTGAAAATTTCATCCCGTCATCTCAGTGAAACCAGTTCACCAGGCCCTCATAACCGCAGGCTGGTCGCACGGCACTTCACGTGGCCTGCGAGGGCGGACACTGCTCCACGGCTGCGATCCTGGTATCCCGGGGCGCCGCTAAAGAAGCCCGAGACAACTCCGGACGGACGCCCTTGCACCTCGCCGCGGTCCACAGACACACTGAGCTGGTGAGGGAGCTTCTGGAATGTGGCTGCGACGTTGACGCCATTGACAGTGTAAGTAAAACTTGAGACAGGTGATCCGTATCATGACTAGAGTTGTGTTTCTACCCGGGTATTTACCCGAAATGGGTAGATTCGCGGGAATATTCCCATTGAATCTACCCGACGGGTATTTATGAGGGTAAATACGTTTATTGGTGTTTTCGTTCGCTAAAATAGATTGCATTACCGTTAAATCCATTTTTACTCACGAGCCTCAGGACTATACGGATCTCCTCAACGGATAGCAGTAGACCATTTGAGTTTATACTTATTCGATTAGTATTTATGAGATTTTTATTGAAACTTGGTGACAAGTTCTTAGATGGCACAGCAAAGTACCCAAATTCTAGTGCCATCATGTTCCTAGAATGCCTAGAGAACCTAGAATTATTCATATTCATTTATTTTATGATATTCATTTAATTGATTTCAATAAAATCAAATAAACAAAAAACATATTTGCTGAAATAAAAATAAAAAATATATTATATATTTGCTCAAATAAGTCATTAACTTATGAACCTATTTAGAGGCTTATAAGAGCAAACAGAAATTTTGTTATTTATCCTTTGTGAATGTTGCCATGTTTATAGTGAAATCAAATGATAATACAATAATGTAACATTTTTTTCTGACCTAATTGAAATATAATTCAATATTTATTCTTTACTAGGACTCCATTATTTGAGACTATTTTTTGAAATACTGCAAAAATATTTCAATAATTTGATTTTGAGTAACAAATGTTGATAAAGCTAAAAAGATCTGTCAGGATCATGGCAAGTGACAAACGCTGATCTCTGCCTACGCGATACGGGTGTGTGAATATGTTACGGTATGTTATGTTTTTTGTTAATTTGATTTTATTGAAATCAAATAAATGAATATCATAAAATAAATGAATATGAATCATTCTAGGTTCTCCGTTTAGGAGATCCTGTAACCACGTTCTTTTTCCCAGATCTAACTAATCACCTTATTTTGCCGTAATCAGATCTTATCAGAAAGGTCTGCTAAAGATCTCAATAATACAGATTAAATAAGGCGAAACTCGAATAGTTTTCTACTATCCGTTGTGAAGATCTAGTGTCTGAAGGGTCTGATGATGGCACTAGAATTTGGGTACTTTGCTGTGCCATCTAATAACTTGTCACCAAGTTTCAATAAAAATCTCATAAATACTAATCGAATAAGTAAATGGTCTACTGCTATCCGTTGAGGAGATCCCATACACACCTTCCAGCGCTATCATCAGACCATGCTCCCCAAGTTTAAACAAAGATCTCATCAATACCGATCAAATAAGACCCTAACTAAAAGATTTTACTGTAAAAAACCAATAAAAAATATTTACTGTCACTTTTCAATGGTTATTTACTCCCGGGCGGATAATTACTAAGTACTCGTAAGAATCTTTAACAATCTCTCAATAATTCATGAAATGAGTCCATCACAAAAAAGTTATTTTCTTGAGATATACTCGTTCTTTCGTCATAAAGTCATAATAGAATGAAAGATATTGAATATAGTCCTGAGGCTCGTGAGTAAAAATGGATTTAACGGTAATGCAATCTATTTTAGCAAACAAAAACACCAATAAACGTATTTACTCACATAAATACCCATTTCGGGTATTTACCCGGGAATATACCTTTCGGGTATATTCCCGCGACCCAACTCTAATCATGACAGTCATATTTGAGTTCCTTGTAGTGTTGTCCATGGTTGCTATAGCACCGTATGGTCAGTAAAGAAGTGTTTAGATATTTTTTGTAACTATGTATTTTTTATTTGGTTTGGTATGAATCCCCAGTAGGCCGTCAAGTAATTGAGCCCAAACTCTCTCTTTCTGGGAGAATTTAGGCTACATGAAGCCCACATATTAGGCCAAAATAATAAAAATGTTTTATCTTTCTCCAGTCGTGTAATGAAGTGCTCTCAATTTTTTTATGTGGCCTATACAATACACGTCCGCTCGTTCGTAGCCCCGGCTGCCTGAGTGATCTTAAACGACCACGAAGGTTAAGAAACATAGGGAGCGTTCAGTGCATGGATGGGTGACTGTCTATGACTACCGCTAGTGGGATTTTTCCGAGCGGTTCCGTGCTTCGCAAGGCACGTTAAGCAGTTGGTGCCGGCTGCCGTCGGTAGATGGCAGTCGTTAAGCCAAGTAGACAGAGGCCTTATGACGGCTCGAAAACTTCTGACAGTAAGACCAGCCTCTAGTCTCGCAAGCCTCCACCAATCCGGACTTGGCCCCCGTGGTGGACTATACTTTCCTCAGAGAAAAGACCCAATAAAAATATTAATAGTTATTACATGGCAATAAAAATATTTAATTCCCTGCCAAAAGAAATATGTTCCCTCCCAGAAAATAGATTCGACAAAGCGCTTTCTAACTGCTAACTACAGCATGAATGATTACTTTAAAACACAATGACTTTTAAATGCATCTATGACATCTTATATTCTTGACATTGTATAATAATCTTGTAAATAATGTAGCCTTTCTAATTTAAGTATTGTGCGTCTCAAGTATACAGATGCATTGGTTAGTTATTACTTAATTGTATGTGAATGTGTGTGTGTGTGTGTCATGTGTGTGTGTGAGGGTGTATGTGAATGTGTAAGATTAAGTGTTGCGTGAGAGCCTGTATGTGTGAGAGAGAGCGTGATGCCTTTCGGCCGCTATGGCAAATAAACTTCGCAACTGGTTGTGAAAAAGGATGTTTTATTCTTTGTCGGCAACTAGTTACGAATAAAGATTCTTTTTTCTTTATACGCAACTAGTTGCCAGCAAGGAATTTTTCAAAAACGCTAATTGCAATAGAAGAATCTATTTTCTTCTTACCCAACCATGTAGTAATGTAGTCCTCATCTAATACAACAATATAACAAAAAACGATCTATAAGTTTATTTAAAAATAGCCCTGGCCGGTAATTCTAGAAATAGGATTTATATACGGATTGACCGCAAACACTGTCAATAAATGAACAAAACTTCCCATTACTTCTGTCGCAATTAGTTGCCAAGAAAGAATGTAAAATCCTTTTACACAACTGGTTGAGAAACTCAGTTGTGATGGCGGATAAAGTATTCTTTGTTGTGCAACTAGTTGCGAACAAAGAAAAAAAAATCTTTATTCGCAACTAGTTGCCGACAAAGAATAAAAATTCCTTTTTCACAGCCGGTTGCGAAATTTAGTTGCCATGACGGCCGAAAGGGCGTGATGTGTACCTAAGCTGCAGCATATGAGTAGAGAGCTTTAAGAATTTAATAATAATTTTATTTAAGTAGATTCTCTGTCTCGTCATAAGACAAATCCTGTAAATAATTGATTAATTTACGCTCACATTCAAATTTTGTGAGATCTTGCAGTCCTAATATTTTGTTTAACTTATTATACTAGAGTTGACTACGTAAGGAGTACTGGTTACTGGACACTGTTCGACTTACGCTATAGATACAAGGCTTTTGTCTACGTCGACGGGTCGTCTCGGCAGGAGTTAAAGGAGGGACAGGTGGCGGCATTATGGGTTGATGATAATGATAAACGTATCACTGCGGGGCACAGGACTTCTCTATCTATCTGTTTTAAACAGAACTCTCGCTCTAAAATAAGCCCTTTCTGAATATGCTGTAGCCAACTCTTGTTGATATTAGCTGACTCCTTGACTCCAGTGATATCGTGCCTTCCTCTGGGGAAATTATCAATTGAATGTTGTTTCCCATAGGCAATTTTCTAACAAATATTGGGGTAGACGACTGAATACTGCTTATACATACACGGGTTAACTCTCTGAGTCTAAAGGGGCTAACCGGAGCTAAGTAGCGACACCAATGGAAAAGTCCTAATTATATGTTTTGGTTCGAGTCCGATGGGTGGATTTTTAAGCCTCTAAATAGGTTTTTAAAATATAGTTTCTAACTATGAAAATTATTGACATTTTAACAACAATAAGGTCCGGGTGGCTCCAGGAGTACTGTAAATAAATAATAATAATTAATAAATATTCATGTACATATTACACAGATTTCGTCAGCCCTATACTAAGTACAACTAAATGGCTTGTGATATAGGTGCTAACTCAACGATGGATTTAATACAATAAGTACAGTACACCAAGATTAATCAGTACAGTGGACAGCACATTCACCTTTACATTTTACTTGCAAAGTTGCCGTAACGCAACTGAGTAGACAGGCCGGGTATAAAAGCTGATGTGCCCTCGACTGTACCGCAGACAGGGCATCGTTAGGTAGTGTAGTTCAAACGCTATTAAAAGCCGTTTCTTTAACGTACGATTTGAGGTTGCCTGGAAGAAATTGCTATTAGCAATAAGGCCGCCAACATCTTATCTTCTCTATCTGCTGTTTCTGTATAAATTTTCCGGTATACGATATCAACCCTTGTATGTCCCCACTGTTGTGGCAGGGGTCTCTTCCTGCATCGCAGGAAGGTTAGGCCATACTCCGCCACGGGGGCCAAGTCCGGGTTGGTGGAGGGTTGTAAGACAGTGGCGAGTCTTACTGTCAGAAGTTATGAAGCCGCCCATTAGGCCTCTGACATGCCTTACGACTGCCATTACACGACAGCCGGCACCAACGGCTTAACGTGCCTTGCAAAGCACGGATGCGCTCGGAAAAATGCCACTAGCGGTGGTCACAGGGCGGTCACCCATCCTGCACGTTACCGCGCCTGTTGTTGCTTAACTCAAGTGATTGATTCCAATCAGTCGGTTCAACTAGGTCACGAACGCTTCTTCCGGTAAACAAAAAAGAATATTCTTATCTTATCTTAAAGCTCAATCAGCATTTCATACTGAATATGAAACAAGCAGGCGGTCTCCAATAGGAATTAAACCCACGACCTCAGTTTTGGTAGTCAAGTGTGTTTGCCTCTACTAGGGTTTAGTAGATAGATCAAAGATACAGTCTAACAATAATCACCTCCTCTACTTAGTACCTACCAACCCTAAAGCGGGTTTAATAGATTGGTTTGCCATAGATCTTGTTAAAAGATAGACAAGGCTATTAATAGTCGACCCTGAGGATCAGGCATCCTCATTTGCCAACAAATGGCCGCACCCTGGACCGACGTTCAATCTCATTTAAAACTCAATAGTTGCACAGACTCTAACAGAAAGGCCTTGTAGAGTTAAACAATGTAAAATATGCAATGAAATCTATCAGCTACCTTTTGCCTTATTTTATAACCTAGGTTTAAGTTGTATTTTGTTGAGGCAAAAAATACTTTTTCATTTCTTATACTCGGAAAGTAGTGTTGTTTTGATCTGATTATTGGGTGAAAAATGCTGCTTCCCTCCATAGGGAGGGGAAAACTCATACAAATTACTTCCCACCTAAGGGCCGGAATGAACTTAGAAAATAGAACTACCGTCAACTGTTAAGAGTTTTATGTAAAAAAAAGACTAATTAAAAAAAAAACGCTGCGGCCATGTGAGTTTCTAAACAGCCAGTGTGAACTTAGCGCAAAACTTCTATGAGCGGAATAAGCTGCAACAATTACGCGGTGAGATCCATATTTAAAATTTTAAAATTTGACATAAATTGGCGGGATACTAATCTGTTTCATGTATCTGTGACGGAATTCAAAAAAAAAGGTTATTTATGCTAAGATTTGAATATTAAAAATGAGTTTTTATTTTCCTCATATTCGAAATGAAAAGTAGAGTGTTTAACACGGGTAAAAGAATCAATTCCTACTTGGACTATAGCCGCCCTCGCTGCTCTCAGGCGTCTAAATACCTCGGGTATTGATTCTTTCCACCCTCGTTTAACAATCTACTATTTTATCTTTATCTTTTATCGTCTGAGAGGTACCGCGCAAACAGATCAAACTATCTCTGTTTGCGAACCGCCCCACCTAGGCATAGCTCCTATTTAGAGAAAGAGTGGCCAAAACTGACCTGTTACTTAGTCCAATTTTCGCTAGCCTCATTACTCCGAAGGCTAACCTCTAGTCTGCCTGTCCAGAACGGCGTGACGGCGCTGCAAATGGCGTGCGCGCAGGGCTGCCGCGGCATCGTCGAGCACCTGCTGGCCTACGGAGCCAACGTCCATTTGCAGAATACTGTGAGTACTTTAGCACTCTTTAGCACTCACAGCTTGGTTACTGAGGCGCGCCGCCCCCTCGAGCCAGCGAAGGAACCGAGGGACCGCTTTGCCTTTTCCCTTTGACAAACAATACTGGGAGTACTAAAGGGCGATATTGAATCCGTTAGTAATATCATCATCATCATCAGCCCATTATGTCTCCACCGAGGGGCATGGGTCTCTGCCCTGAGGCTGAGGTGAATAGGCCATATTCCACCACGGGGGCCAAGTCCAGATTGGTGGAAATCCTCTAGGATTAAACTCTAATATATATAAAGCTTTTTAAAAACCTATTTAGAGGCTAACAATTCCACCCATGCCGGGATTCGAACCCCCGACCTCTGGCTATCCGTGCCAGCGCTCTTCCAACTGAGCTAATGAGCGACTCACCGGCATCAGTGAAGTTTCGAATACTCTCTGTATACGTACGCTGCCTGCTGTCTGTACGTAATACAGAGAGTATTGTACAGAGGTTTGTGGTGAAAGGATTTGCCAGTCAGCGTAAGGGATTAGCTGATTGTTGTTCAGAGTGCTTAGTGCGAGTTTGACAGATCCAATCGAATAACTTTACTACCGCGTTAATCGAGCATTGAGTAGTGAGTATGAGTAAGTTAACCATTCGAACGGCAAAACGCTGTCACAGTACAACTCGCACTCGCGTTTATTCCTGTTTTGGCTGGTAAACGTGTTCACTTCTCAACGTGAACCATTACAACTCGCACTCAGCAATTTTAATTTCCATACTTGTCGCTAGGTGGCGCTTCCTCGATGTAATAGAAATATGAGTTTATGTTAACGCGATATCGAGTAGTTAAAAAACTCGCACTAAGCACTCAGGGCGCGACTTTATCACGAGGATTTTATCTTTTAGAGGTGAAAGAGGTCTTTTTGTTTTCTAAGTTATGTACCTACATTTGTGAAGTGATACAATTCGCTAACGTTGAAAGAAAACATCGCGAGGCAGCCTGAGTGTCTGAAGTGTTGGGCCGCGAATGGGCACGCGTGGTAATTAAGCCCATACTCTATGGGCGAGATAAATAGTCGCTTCTAAGAACGAGTCTTAGCGAAAGCACTTGCTTAAGAATCGATTTGTCTATCATAGACAGTACTTTGGCACTCTCTAAGTCGCGAAACCCGGACTAATTCTTAGCATTGGCCTAAGAACATGCTTAGCTAAGCAAACGTCTACTTTGATACTTAGCTAAGTTAGCCTGAAGTAATGCTTAGGGAAGCTTGAGTACGGACTTGGGCTAAGCAACGACTATTTATCTCGCCCTATATCTCTGCCTGTGCCCTGCAGTTTGACGTGTGTAGGCTAAATAAAAAAAATATGTTGTATACCTATACCGTGCAAGCAACAACTAATGAATGTTGGTGAAGCAAAAGAGGTCTGCCAGGATCGTGGCAAGTGGCAAACCGTGGTCCCTGCCTACCCCTCTGGGATACAGGTGTTTCTGTAATGTGAATATAATGTAACGCACGACGGATAACTTGTACAAATGACTTGACTTCGCACGGACGTAATTGAGGTCTCCCCCATTAGCGGGAGACAGGATGTGCCTTAGAATTATTTAGGCTTTAATTTAGTGTAATTGTTTAATTGCCTAATTCTGTAATTCGCTTTGTTTAGTTTTGCTCTTGTAAAATGTGTGTGTGTCTGTTTGTGTGTATGTGGGTGTGTGTGTGCAAATATACATAGGTAATTTAGGTAGGTACAGTGTCGGACTGCCAAGTCCCGGAGTGGCATATGCCACCCGGACGGCCGAACCCCAGCTTGTGCGGGCGGGCCCCACCAAACGATTTATTTAACGTGTTTCGCCGAACATTGAACGAAGTACGTGAATAATTTCTTACTTGCATCAACTACCCGTCTTTTTTTTCTTTTTTCCGTCTATGGTTGGCTGGAAGAAATTGCTTTTAGTAATAAGGCCGCCAATTGTACTATATTTTTTTTATAATTTAGGTTACTGTAATTTCTATGTACATTAAAAAAGATTCTATAATTTACTTCTCAACACTGTTCTTGGCCGGAGCCACAAGAATCTCCTCTATTAATTACTTTGACGATGGACCTGATGTTATGTGTGCAGCGGGCCCCTAAAACCAAAATGCTAGCCGGGCCCCTTAGGCCCAGACCTACCCTGGTTAGTTACTTACATAGCTATCTGTTATTTAGCCACTTTTGGTCAAAGAAGTCAGAAGAATATATATAAAATCACGATATAAACTCACGCCTGTATACCGGAGGAGTAGTCAGAGTCCAGGGTCAGCCACTGTATTTTTTTTGTCATGAATAGAATTTTGTTCGGGAGTCGATTGCGAGACGATCAATTCATGACCGACACATGCGACAAAAAAGTACATAAATAGACTGAGGTGAAATGAAATATATGGTCCCAGTTGTACTTTGCCAAGGGGAACACGAGATGGAAACAAAAAATGATTTTAACTGATAATAAGGCAACTGACGTCCGCCGTTTTAGTTTTTTAAGACTTCTTTTTTATAATTGCGTGTTGATCAAATATTAACCATGCTGTACCGAATTTCTGACGAATCTTTAGCACTGATTTTGTAAAACCTATCTTCTATAATATAAAAATGAAACGCTGAATGTGTTGGTAAGAGCAAATCTCGAGAGCAGCTGAACCGATTTCGCTGATTATTTTTTTAGTTTATTCCTTGAAATACGAGGATGGTTCTTACCGAGAGAAAAAAATAAAGAATCGACTGTTAGGCGGTACGAAGTTCGCTGGGTCAGCAAGTCTATAATATTTAAAAACCTATTTAGAGGCTAAAAATTTCACCCATGCCGGGATTCGAACCCGCAACCTCTGGCTATCCGTACCAGCGCTCTACCAATTGAGCCAATGGGCGACTCACGGCATCAGTGAAATTTCGAACCTCTTTACAATATTCTCTGTATTACGTACAGGCAGTGACATCTGACTTAAGCAAATTGCATTACTTACAGCCCCGACTACCTACTTTGCAGTTAGGTTTAACATCGGAACGAAATCACTGTACCCACATGATTACACTATTTTTATTTTTAATGTTAAACCTAACTGCAAAGTAGGTAGTCGGGGCTGTAAGTAATGCAATCTGAGAGTGAGAGTGAGAGTGAGAGTGAGAGTGAGAGTGAGAGTGAGAGTGAGAGTGAGAGTGAGAGTGAGAGTGAGAGTGAGAGTGAGAGTGAGAGTGAGAGTGAGAGTGAGAGTGAGAGTGAGAGTGAGAGTGAGAGTGAGAGTGAGAGTGAGAGTGAGAGTGAGAGTGAGAGTGAGAGTGAGAGTGAGAGTGAGAGTGAGAGTGAGAGTGAGAGTGAGAGTGAGAGTGAGAGTGAGAGTGAGAGTGAGAGTGAGAGTGAGAGTGAGAGTGAGAGTGAGAGTGAGAGTGAGAGTGAGAGTGAGAGTGAGAGTGAGAGTGAGAGTGAGAGTGAGAGTGAGAGTGAGAGTGAGAGTGAGAGTAATGTTTATTCATAAACCATAACACCAAATAGACCATACAATATGAATGGCAACATAGAACGGAAGATTTAAATACTTAACACTTAACTGACATGTCTACAGTCTTGTAATAATATATTAGACTAACATGCAGACACAAACAGTTTATAACTATTATATATAATATTACATAGGTTGATGCCAATGTGTGTTATGGTTATAAAAAGGCCGCTGTCTCAGCATATTGTCACGGGTACATTTTACATTTTTGTTGCAAATTCGCCCCTAACGTAACTGAGTAGAGTTCACGCTTGTATAGATTGTCTGAGATTTTAAGGGTTTGTGTGTGACAGGTGGGATCCTCGGCCCTCCATGCAGCCTGCGCGGCGGATGCCAACGATATCGTCGAGCTGCTGATAGCACACGGGGCTGACCCAACCATGACTGACCAGGTGAGTGCGCGAATTACTCTATGACTACTCAAGCATGCAAAGCCATGTCCCAGGCACTACAGCATCCGAGTGGTCCCTTCACCCATCTACTGTGAGTAAAAATGCCACTGGACGCTGTATAAATCATCGCATTACGTAGATGCAAAGGCTACATAGGTAAGCATTTAACTTCCAAAATATCTCCTGTTTTTCCTAATTACTCGTATTTTTAAGTTTTAAAAAATTAGGTACTCAATATTTATTATTCAAATACATTCATACAGTCATTTAAATAATTAAAACAATATAATAAAAAAAATCACAAATTAATGTCAACATATTAAAATAAAATTAATTCACAAAAAGCTTCGTCAGAACTAAAACTAGAAAATTAAAATAAAACATTGAACGAAAAACAAAAAACACTAAGAGGATAAGCCGCCCCGGGACATATCTGACCCAAAGGTGCCCACTACGCTGGCGGCATTACCTCGCTGCACTGCAAGGGAAATTCTTTGCATAAGATAGCGTTTTAAATTGCGATGTACTGAGATTTTATTTCGTAAGTTCAAGTTTTTAGTGAATACTTCATAAAAGACTTTTTCAAAACTTCATAACAAATATTGTTAGAGGAATGATTTTTTGTATAAATAAGTGTAAGGTTACTATGATAAATAGCTTGACCGAAAATCCGTATAATCGTGATGAGTTTGCAGTGACCACGTCGCGATTTCATGATCTTAGTAGGCTTGCACAGTGACTCATCTTAATACTTATCTCATTTTACTCATTACTCATCTTACTTTATCAGACCTATAAGATCTTTCAACGACCTTTGTATTGAAAACGAAGACATTGATTTGTTCACTGGTAGTATTTCCGTTATTCGCAAAGTGTTAACGTCTAAGTTCTGTGACTCGGTTGAGGCTACATTACTGATATAACCTATAAAATGGTGTGCCATCTTCTTTCTGGTGTGACGTCACGGAGTTGATACCGAGCGGATACGGACAGAGTTGTTTCTAAGAGTAAAAATATAAACAGCGAGTAAAGTTGCATCACAGCGATTTAATTTTGCACGGACAGTGTTAGTGTTCAACATACAGTGTTATACCGTCGCGTCGTCGTGTGAGTGCAGAGTTCTAGTGGATTGAAAAGTACTATGTGAATCTAGGCGATAAGGTTCTTTTCACCCTACCCACAAGTGTTCACTGTTCCAAAATCCCAGATCGATTTCAAAACCGGCAACGCCATCTAGCGCTGATTAACATATTTTAATCGTACAATCGGTTTAAGTTGATCCGACGAATAAGTAACTATGGTGGCCAACTGTCGGGGATGCGGGCGCTTTTTGAGCTTTGCAGAGGGCGTTAGCTGTCTTAAATGCTCAGCGGCTTACCATAAGAAATGTGTGGGCGCCTCAGAGACGATGCGTGTTTTGCCTAACTGGCTCTGCCCGCAATGTAAGGAGGCCAAGGAGTCCAGCTCGACCAGCGGTGAGGCGGCTTCCACGAGCCGTGAGGGCAATGCTAGCGTCGAAGAACAAGCTGAGGGGCCCTTAAACAGTACGGCGCATAATATTACCGAGGAATTAAATCTCGATTTGGTAATGGAAATCCGCCTTTTCCGCATAGAACTCCAAGCTGTTAGAAGCGAATTGCAAAGCTTTAGGGAGGACATAAGCTGCATAAAATCAACTTTGGCGAGCTCTAATAGTCTCATAGAGGCTGTGAGCGCCCGCATAGATGCTCTGGAGAAAAAAGCGTCTGTCACAGATAGCCCATACATAGCAGAGTTAGAAAATGCAATCGTCGAATTGAAGCTGGAAATGAACGAGAGGGACCAAGATTTGTTGGCCAATGATATTGAGATATCTAATATTCCGGAGGAGGCTAATGAAAATCCATTGCATATCGCGAAGCTGGTGGCTACTAAGCTTGGCGTGTCTCTAGACGATCGTGAGGTCGTGAGTGCAGAGCGGGTAGGCCCCCGACGCAGCGGAGAGGTTAGCGCGGCGGGAGCGGGCGGCGGCGGCGCCGGGAGGTCCCGCGCTCTCGTCGTCCGTCTCGCTAGGCGCAGCCTGCGGGATGATCTGCTGCGGAGCGCGCGAGCTCGTCGTGGCGTGACCACCGCAGACTTCGGCCTGAACTCCGACGCACGCGTCTTCTATGTCAATGAAAGACTGTCAAAGACCAATAGACGGCTCTTCTACTTGGCGCGTGAAGCTGGTCGTCGCCAGGGCTGGAGATTTGTGTGGACAAGGGATGGGCGAGTCAACGTGCGCCGCGAATCAGGACAGCCTTCACACCGGATTCGTACTGAAGAAGACGTTGCACGTGTTTTTGGTGACGAAACGGTTAGCTCACCCTAGGTCTGACTTAACTACTCCCTCTGATCTCATTTTATGTCTTCTCGTGCTAAAAAATAAACAAAAAATATTTAGTGTTTTGTTAAATGTAAGAAAAGCTTTTTTGTTATTGTTGCAACTTACTATTTATGTACTCACCGTAATGTCCATCAATGTATTGTTACTGTTTAGTCTTAACAGTCATTGTACTGTCCGTGTCCTTTTTTACCCTTCGTGTCCATCATTAACGTGTTTCAGAGATCTAAAAAGAGGCTTTAAATTACTTGATGTTTTCAAACTTTTCTTATTAATCTTTTATTTTCTCTCACTTTACCTTATGTCTTCTTTAGCGCACAGTGTCGATGCAGCTGATAAAATTGGTCAAATCTCAAACAATGATCCGGCGGCGGCGGCTCACTGGAATATTACAAACGGACAATATTATTGTATTTATAGCCTATTCGTATTTATGTATATTCTATTTAAGATAATAATATATTTGTATATTTGGCTACTATTTTTGTAGAGAACTCTTGCAATATTCGTGCGTTATTAAGGTATATTACTTTCATTATTAATAGTACTATTTACTTACAATTATATTCGAGACTTGGCAGTGTATCCTTCCTTCACATGGCAACTTCCGACTCACAGATGAGATGACTTCTAACAGGAATTTTGTAGTTTCTCTTTTTAATGCCGGGTCTCTTGGTACGAAACACGATGAGCTGATCGTTACCATGGAAACTATTGCTCCCGATATGTTGGCGATAAATGAAACGTGGCTCAGGGATGGTGAGGAGGACCGCGCGCCGCGAGTGCCGGGCTACCGGCACATACTAAATGTACGTTACAAACCTGATCTTGGTCAACATGCTTTTATTACCGTAACACTTGACATAAAGAAGACGAAGACTAAACCAACTAAGATCACCTATAGACCGATTAAGGACATTGACGTAGACTTATTTAACAAACACTTGGACGCAATGGATTGGGACGGCATTAAACAACTGGACAACGTCGACGACATGGTGAGGCATTTCAGTGACTACGTAATAAACTTGTTTAACTTACACGCACCGGAAAAGACCATTACAGTAAAGGAGGCGCCTCACCCATGGCTGACAAATAATGTTCGGTTTATGATGAGCCTACGCGACAAAGCACACGACCGATACAAGACAACAAAAACCGACGCACACAAGCAGTTTTATAAAGACTTAAAACACCAGGTAAATGTTGCTATTCACTATGAGAAAAAAGCATTTTTTGACAGTCACATTAACAAAAACGTAAATGACTCTAAGACTTTGTGGAAGACTTTAAAACGTAACGTACTACCTGCTAAGAAAGACTGTGACTTACCCTCTCACCTACAGGACCCTGACATGATCAATAGACACTTTTTGAACATACCTGGTAACACTGACGTGACAATTTCTAATTTAACTTATTACGAATATCACAGACACTCTGACGCAAAATTTCATATGACTACTATCCGAGAAGACCAATTATTTAGGCTTGTAAAAAATATCAAAACGTCTGCAAGAGGTATTGACAATATTTCAATTGACATGCTGACTATGACGCTACCGAACACAGTTGACATAATTTTGACCATTATTAATAAGAGCATTCTAACAAGGACTTACCCGACTGACTGGAAGATCGCTAAAGTGACTCCTCTCCCTAAGAAGCCCCATCCTGCACAGGTCTCAGATCTAAGACCCGTGAGTATTCTGCCTTGTACATCGAAGATAATAGAGAGGGTGGTATGTGATCAGCTGTCTGAATACTTGGAGAGGGCAAGCGTGCTACCGGAGCTTCAGTCAGGGTTCCGCAAAGGGCGAGGCACTGCGACAGCATTGCTGGATGTGGTAGATAACGTACTTGCATCGCGGGATGTTGGCAAGAGCACCTTATTAGTATTGCTTGACTTTTCCAGGGCTTTCGATTGCTTAAACATCCCCCTCTTGTTGTCCAAGATGAGCTACTACGGCCTGGACAGGGCCGCGGTGGAATGGTTTGACAGCTATCTATCCGGTCGTGCACAGATTGTTAATCTACGTAAGGCGGACGGAAGCACCGTTTTCTCGGCTCCGTATCCTTTATCCAGGGGGGTTCCGCAGGGCTCAATTTTAGGGCCTTTACTTTTTATTCTGTATAGTGCCGATATAGTCTCGTCGGTGGTTCACTGTAATTATCACCTATACGCAGATGACCTCCAGTTATATATATCGTGTGCCCCAGAGGAAACTGAGATAGCAGTGGGTAAATTGAATGAGGATTTAGATAGGATAGCAGCATGGTCTCAGAAGAATTGCCTGTCTTTAAATCCCAGCAAATCCAAGTATCTTATCCTTGGTTCCGAAGCTCAAATCGGCAAATCTGCGAATCGGATAGCTCAAACTGGACCTGTATGCATCCGAGGAGTGCCGATTGAACAGGTTACTGAGGCTAGAAACTTGGGTTTGCTGATGGATGGGCAACTTCGCTTTGAGAACCATATAGTCGATGTTGTGGGTAACTGCTTTTATCGGCTTAAGGTGCTTTACAGGATAAGGGACTACCTTGGTGAGGATATGCGGGTCAAGTTATGCGAGTCGCTTATTCTGTCTAAACTCAACTACTGCGACGTTGTCTATGGTGGTTGTTTGCTTCGCAGGTCTGAAAGATTGATACAGCGTGTGCAGAATGCGTGTGCTCGTTTCTGCTTTCGAATTCCCCCTCGAACCCATGTCACCCCGTATTTGAACGACGCGAATCTTTTGAAGATGTCTGCACGTCGTAAACTGCACCTTGCTGGTTTGCTTTTCGGTGTAATAAAAACCGAGACTCCGGAATATTTGTTCAATAAGTTACAATGGTCACGAAACAAATATAAACATAAAATGAGAACAGCAATACCAGCACATCGAACGGCTGCTTTCCGCGGCAGCTTCAGATTCGCGGCGTCTAAATGCTGGAATGACATTCCTCCTCCTCTCCAAGTCCTTACCAGCAAGTATACCTTTAAGGTGAAACTTAAAGGTTATTTGTTGACTTCCCAGAAGTCCTAAGTTTTCCTCTTCCAGCATGACCTCCATTATTCCTGCGCACGAGTCAAGTCAAGATATTAAACAGTGTATTTAATTTAGTTGAAATTGCTATGTATTCATTAATATCTACTTAAGTATTTGTAGTGTGTATTATTATTGTGTATTATTTATCACTATGTATGTATATAGGTATATAATTGTGAGTGTGCTTGTATGCGTGAAAGTATGGCTGCATATGAGAGTGTGAGTGCGTGTTTGTTCCGTTTTGATGCTCCGTGAGTCACCAGATAAGGCCCTTGCTGAAAATCAGTGTTGTGGGTGCAAACCCTCAGCTTATACTGAGCATGAGGCCTTTTTTCCGCTGCATCGACATACTGTGTATCGTTGGAATTTATGTTTATTTCTTTCATCTGTAGTTCGTCTTTTCTTTTGCTTTTGTTTTACTCCTGCTCTTCTGTATTTTCCTTTTCTGTAAAATGTTGTATGTCTATGTGGCGTTAAATAAATGTTTTTCTTTCTTTCTTTCTTTCTTTCTTTCTTCTATTTTTGGATGTACCTAATTACTGAGCCTGGTGTTTCGTGTATTGTTTTTCTTTCACCTTTACTAATTGCTCAAAATATGGCTACCTGTGAAAACTTTTTGTTGGCTTTCTGTTGCTATGCATGTAATCTATTGTGTTAGTGATAAGCTGTTAGTTTTCCAAATAAAATAATAAATAAATAAATACCTAACTAAAAACTGTAGGCTACTCGGATGGTGTAACACAATGACATCTTAGTCAATTCAGACTTTTGTTTCAGTTTATAGGCGTTTTGTTGCGGTGGGTATAGCTCATCGTTATACTATTTTTATTTTAATGCACTAACCCGTGCTAAGGAACAAATTTAAAAACCTATTTAGAGGCTAAAAATTTCACCCATGCCGGGATTCGAACCCGCAACCTCTGGCTATCCGTGCCAGCGCTCTACCAATTGAGCCAATGGGCGACTCACGGCATCAGTGAAATTTCGAACCTCTTTACACTATTCTCTGTATTACGTACAGGCAGCGACATCTGACTTAAGCAAATTGCATTACTTACAGCCCCGACTACCTACTTTGCAGTTAGGTTGATTTTTAGCCTCTAAATAGGTTTTTAAATTTGTTCCTTAGCACGGGTTAGTGCATTAAAATAAAAATAGTATAATCATGTGGGTACAGTGATATCGTTCCGATGTTAAAACCTAACTGCAAAGTAGGTAGTCGGGGCTATAAGTAATGCAATTTGCTTAAGTCAGATGTCGCTGCCTGTACGTAATACAGAGAATAGTGTAAAGAGGTTCGAAATTTCACTGATGCCGTGAGTCGCCCATTGGCTCAATTGGTAGAGCGCTGGCACGGATAGCCAGAGGTTGCGGGTTCGAATCCCGGCATGGGTGAAATTTTTAGCCTCTAAATAGGTTTTTAAGGTTTTTAAATAGCTCATCGTGCCAAAAATAATCAAAAATTTACTGCCAAGATGAATAGAAGCGGAATAAAATATGTTTACCGTCGATCTTCGACAGTAAAATTGGCAATGGAAACGATACATCTCCCAACACTTTCACAGCTTCGTAAAACTCCGCCAACATCAATATTTCACTGTCTCTTGACTTTTTATTTCGAATCGCAGAGTTCCTACTATTGGCGCTATTTTGTTTTTGCGTTTTCATCTTGAGTAGAATGCAGTCCCAGTAAAAGGTCCCAGGTCCCAGGTTTACAGTCATATTTTTCCTAAAATTATGCCCTCCTCGCAAATATGAGGAAACCTAAGAGTCTGAGGTATTAAATACCTCAGCGCTTGAAATTACCAATGGTCGGTGGGCACGCGCGGTAATTAAGCCCACTCCCTGTCTCTCTCTCTCTCTGAGACTCCTCTCAGTAGCCTGTTCCCTGCAGTGGGACGTTTATAGACTATAAAAACCTAAAGGCTTCTCAAAATTAATAAATGTTTACCAAAATACCAAAATAAATCCTTCTCAAACAAATAAACAAACTCACAAAAAACTTCGTTTGATAATAAATCCTTACTAAATTGGATTTTCCATGTAAGCGTAAAAATCCAAACAGCTGCTGTTTTCCTGCTGTTTTCAGATGTAGGTATTCAAATATTCCCCCCCCCCCACTTCTTTGCTATTGGCTGATCCTAATTCCGGTCTAATGCACCGATTCAGCTCGACAAACTTTCTCTACATATAGGTTTCTTTTAACCGAAAGAAAATAAATACAAAAAGAACTCCCCCAGGGCAACATACAACAACAAGGTACCTACGGCTCCTTTTTGCAAAGATAACCGACCGAAGATAATCCGAAGCTTTGCCTACCCAGTGTGTGTTTAAAAAGGATCTTGTGGGGCGAAAGGTTAGCGGTCCCCGGGGTCCGATGTGTCAATAAGATGGATGAATAGATAGGTAGGAAGAGAGGTTGTACGAGTATTTATATTTTGTGGAGAATAAGTTGTCTGTGTAGATCGTGGGCGCGTAAGCATAAATTATTCCACCTACCTCCGGGCCTAGATTCTGCTAATGCATCGTGGTACAATGACAATTGCATGAACATGGCGATTTAATTTCGTTGCTGCTTCAAGTCTACGCGCGCACATACATTCTGTGTACTAAGTATCGGGAATTTGCCAATAAAACAAAAAATACAAATTATTCATCTAAATTTATTTTATCGCCTTCAAAGTACCATCGCTTGCAATACATCTCCACCGCTTCACCCAGTCTTCCATACATTTTTCATAGGCTATTTGCGGTATGGCCTTTAGCTCATTCAGCGAATTTTCTTTTATGCCTTCTATCGACTCAAAACGTTTTCCTCGAAGTGGTAATTTTAACTTAGGAAATAAAAAAAAGTCAGACGGAGCCATATCAGGTGAATACGGTGCTTGTTGAATTTTTCGCTAAAAACTCTTTCACTATAATGGCTGTGTGTGATGATGCATTATCATGGTGCAGCATCCATGAGTTGTGTTGCCACAAATCTGGACGTTTTCGGCGGATACTCTCACGCAAACGCTTCATGACGCCTAAATAATATTCTTTATTCACTGTTTCTCCCTCTGGAAGGAATTCGGAGTGAACATACCACGGTAGTCAAAAAAAACTGTCAGCATCACCTTGATTTTGGAGCGACTTTGCCGCGGTTTTTTGGGTTTCGGCTCGTTTTCGAGACGCCATTCTGAAGACTGTTGGCTTGTTTGCATGTCGTACTCATAAACCCATGTCTCGTCACCAGTTATTCTACGTTTCATAAAGGTCGGATCCGTAGAAGCTCGGGAAACCATGTCTTTAGCGACATGCTTTCGCTGCGCTTTTTGAACAAAATTGAGCTCTTTTGGAACTAGTCGAGCGGCGATGCGTTTCATGCCTAAAATGTCAATGAGAATGTTGTGGACGGACTTAAAAGATATGTTCACCTCACTAGCCAACTCTCTCAGACTCATACGTCGATTTTCGAGCACTAGCTTCTTGATTCTGTCGATGTTTTCTTTGGTCATAGCGGTTGAAGGTCTACCAGAACGAGGCAAGTCTACTACTACTTCTCGGCCTTCTTTAAAAGCCTTATACCATTCATAACCCCTTGTTTTCGATATACACGATTAGCCGTAGGTATTTCGCAACATTTGAAATATCATTTGAAACACAAAATTTAAGGCACACTATTTGTTCAACAATATTTTCCATTGTAAAAATCGCCGAGGACTCAAAACTATGACCAACAAAAAGTGTAGTTTATAACAAATTAAATGACAGGCCCCGCTCAAATTTTGCGCGCTAAATCAGTACAGTGCTACCAACATGCAGTAAAAAAATTAAAACGACCTCTTTTACGCGGGTCTTTTTATTGACATATTCCCGATACTTTTTACACAGAGTAGTACATCGAACCTTCTAGGCGTTACCTAATGGCATGAAAAAACACTCCACGTGACCCAACCTTATATCAGTCATGGTACTATAATGCACTAACAGAATTGAGGCCCAGGGAGCCAATTCTCACTTCATTAGCTAATAATTCGTATACGACTCTAAGGCTTTAATGACTTGAAATCTACATAAGAAGTCAAGCGACAGCCAAAATCTGAATTCTGAACGCCATGCTACTTGTACATTGAATTCGAATGAGAAAATAAATTTCTTATGACTCCGTCGAGTTATCTTATCTTATTTTTATGCGACAAATGCCTCTAAGCCTTCGAATATTTTGCGTTTACGCTTTCAATTCGTATGGGCGAGATCCGGCTCCCAAATATGTAGTTATAGTCGACAGAACATCAACCCACGCGTACACTAGGTACTCAGTTTTGTTACGAGTGATTTTGCAACAAGCCTATCCTGTCTCAATCCTATCTGAATCCTGACGTTAACGACAGCAATTAGTGCACACTGGCTTATTAGGATTAGGTAATCTATTTTCCTATGGGAATAAGATATTTTCCCGCAGTGACACGTAGCTTATGTGTTAATCCAGGGTGTCACCTAACTCCACACCAATTGTTTTTTGAACCGCTCGGCGCTCCAGCCGTTTAGACGTGAAGAAGTAACAAATATACCTACACACTCACAAACTTTCGCAATAGTCTGATTAGAGAACGTTGTGGACTGAAAGAGAATGTTGACTTAGAATTATTGAGAAAGGAATTTTGCGTTGGTTTGGATATGTGGAGAGGATGAAGGAAGAAAGATTGACGGAACAAATATATATTGCGAATGTGAGTGGAAGGGCTGGTAAGGGACGTCCCAGGCGGACATACATCGACCAAATAGGGGATGTATTAGCAAATCGTGGCAAGTGGCAATCCCTGGTCTCTGCCTACCCCTCTGGGATACAGGCGTGAGGTTATGTAGCCTAACGTTCCAGTGATGATGGATGTGATGTAATAAGATAAAAATATTGTTTATTGTACCAGAAAATAATTACAGAGACAATAGTTACAAAAGAAGAACGACAATTGACGGCCTTATTTCTGATAGCAATTTCTCCCAGGCAACCTTAATGTGATGTGATGTGATGCTATAATAAATTGCCCCTGAGGTGTTTCAATACCTCAGTGCTTGAAATTGCCAATCCGCGGTGGGCACGCGGGGTAATTAGGCCCGTAATCCCTCTCTCTCTGAGAGAAGGCTTGTGCCCTACAGGGGGCCGTTTATAGGGGACATAAAACGGTCTCTGGAAGGACCTAGCTTTCCAGTCCTTGGATCGTAAGCCCCTTGTCAGTTACCCAAAGTGCCTAACGAAAGAGAGGGGACTGACATTGAACTGATCCTCAATTCCCCACTCAACTTTCCCGTCGTAATGCGCCAAAGATACAGTCGCCAATTTTATTAAAGAGGGTTCTAATTATTGCAAGCACAAAGAAAAGGTACACCATAGGTATTTTTCTAAGAAAATACGTCATAAAAGTGTTTGTGAATGTCAATAATGTTTAAAAAAGTAAAAAGGATCATAGGGGACACCCGGGTTTGAACCGGGGACCTCTCGATCTGCAGTCGAATGCTCTACCACTGAGCTATATCCCCGCACGACTATGGAGTCGAAATTTTGCTTTACCTCTCTCGACGTTGCACGTGACATCAGCACAGCTGAAGTCAGATATTGTATGTGTGAGTCATGGGAGGCAAGCTTGAATGCGAGCGATACCGAGTGATCTAGAGTTACTCGTATCAACACCGGATAGACTTATGATAATTAATCAGAAATTTCTGCCTTGACGACAAAACGCGAACCAAATTTTACTGACATAAAACATAATCAGTGAGTTTCCCTACAGAGCTTACAATGAGGGATTTTTCTGACAGCTATTAAAAAAAAAATAGTTCTAAAAGCTACGATGAGATGGCGCTGAATCGCAAGGGTTTACCTTTTTTTTGTTTGTTATTGCTTGCCACAGGTAAAAACTTTATTGCTGTTTTGCGATTTCATCGACTGGAAGGAATCTAATCTGTGATCAACTGATCAACGTCAACTGATCAACCATGATTTTAGCACGAAAATCAAATAAAAATAGTGCAAGAGCAAAAGAAAAAGAGGGAGGAAATTCCACGTGATCTGTGGACTGGGGACCACAGAATAAACTGGAAAGTGGCTTATCCTATTAAAAAAACAAAAACCCTTACTTGAAAACGCCATCTACTGACAAATTAGGAACTACTTTTCTTAGCTGTCAGAAAAATCCCTCATTGTGCTAAAACATGTACGATGCTGTTTATAATAACACGATTCCCGTAAAACCCTCTTTGAACGCCGTTTAAATAGTCTGTAGTAGAGACTACATGGGAAGGACTACCCCAGACTATCTACGAGTGTAGTTCAACTTCCTTTATTGCTGGTACAGAATTAACATGAACACTGTGATAGATAGAATACTTTTTACTGTACACAGAAATTACAGTAATACAAATTACAGTAGAGCGTCGATTATCCGAACGTCGCTTAACCGAACGACCGCTTATCCGAACAGACGAAGATTCAAGATTTTTTTAAGCGTTAATTGTAATTAGTAAAGACAAGATTTACTACAAGATTTTCTGCACTTTTTTTGTTTATTTCCTCTTTGTCATTAAAGAAATAAATGAAAAATATAACATGGTTTTCATTTACGGTACGTAAATATGTATGGCTTAATCAATATATAGGTAGTTCGATTATCCGAAAATACCGATTTTCCGAACACCCATGTCCCCCAATTAGTTCGGATAATCGACGCTTCATTGTATATAAAAATATAGTACAATTGGCGGCCTTATTACTAAAAGCAATTTCCTCCAGGCAGCCATAGACGGAGACAAGTATCAGAAAAATATGTACTTTTATGTTTTTTTTTTAATTAGCCATGGCTGTGTCCCACTGCTGGGCAAAGGCCTCTTATGTTATTTTATAATAATTATGTAGTGTTATTATTATAAGGAATCATCTAATATATAAAAACCTCGTGTCTCGATGTTTGTTATCGGACTCCGAAACCCCTTGTTCCTATTTGGACCAACTAAAATCTGATCAACTATTTTTATGCCACACGGAACAACGATTTCAGTTGGTCAAAGAGGAACAAGGCAGATCAACTATTTTCTTTCCTATTGGAACAACTCCACGCCTTCATCGATTTACACAAAAAAAAAAATCTTATTTGGTAGGTGTAAGAATAGGTTGTAGGCTAGTAGGTAATACTTATGGCATAACAACGTTTGCGGGGTCAGCTAGAGTATATATAAATAACGCTGATAGCTTATACATCCCTTACTGCCTCTGCTTCCGTCATTAACCCTTTACCGCATCGTGGTCTTAATGCGAGCCAAACCGGTTTTTGCTCAAAAACTCTTTAAAAAGTTAAATATTGTGACCCCAGAGCATACTTGTCCGAATTCGTACCGTACTCCCCTTCATTTTGATACTACCAACGACATCTGTTGTCAAACGTTTGGAACTTATGTAACCTCAAAGTTTACTTTGGAGCGAAATTTGTACCAGTGACGATTGCCGTACTTGGAAAATAAAAATAAAATAGTTTTACAGCGTTTTCTTGCAAATATTGTAGTTGATTCGTCAGATGAATACGTAAACAACTACGTACAGGTAAGTTTTCAACTTTTTACTAGTAAATTTCATCACAAATTTGATTTTTCGCTGTGTACCTCATTTGGAACAGCATGCAAAAATGCAGAACATACTTGCGTCGGTCTGGTCTTAATCTGACACGGCATGCAGAATATGCATTTACGGGTGTGGTCTATTTATGATCCAAAATGCATAAACTGTAGTCTTACTAGCGAATGAATATTTTATTACCTTGGGTTGCGTTAATGCATGGTTATTATTCAGACGTAAAAATGGAGATCAAGAACCATATTTGCCTTTGGCAGATTTTAAAGTAGCTGTGGCGGATGCTCTTTGTTGGACGAACAAACAGGGTAAAGGCTCAAGGAAACGTGGGCGTCCAACGGCAGATGTAGAAGAACAGATAGACGAGAAGAGAAAGAGAGGTGCAGTCTGTATAATGCCTCAACAAGATGTGCGACTGGACAGATATGACCATGTACCACAATGGGGCATCCGCCAAAGATGCGAAATGCCGAGTTGCAATGGACGCTCACACGTCTTATGCAGCAAATGCGACGTGAATTTGTGTTTAAATAACCATCGCAATTGTTACTCCGCGTTTCACCTAAGTTAATATTTTTTTTATTTCTTTATTGCATAATGGTACAAATATGACATCTGTCCTTTCTGCATGGAGTGCACAATTTCGACCAAAGTAGTTTTTTGTATTTTTTTCGAATATAATAATAAATATGGAAAAACAAAAAAAAACGGGTTTTTTTATTTTTAATGCCCTATAACATACATTTTTTTTGGCGAAAAATAAAATATCATGCGGTAAAGGGTTAAATAAAATTAGCTCCGGGCTTCTAGTATAATATCTACTACAGTAGTTCATCATGAAGGAGCATTTTACAATATTTCTGTCTCATCAGGAACCACCCAGTTGGTTTATTGATAATATACGGTACCTGAATTAAAATAAATGAAGGATATTTGGATCTAAGTATATAAAAATGAAAAACGCATAATTATACGACTAACACTCGATATCAACCCTTTGTCAACGTTTGTCCCCACTGTTGGGGCACGGGTCTCTTCCTGCATCGCAGGAAGGTTAGGCCATTCTCCACCACGGGGGATAAGTCCGGGTTGGTGGAGGGTTGTAAGACAGTGGCGGGTCTTACTGTCAGAAGTTATCAAGCGGCCCATGAAGCCTCTGACATGGCTTAACGACTGCCATTACATGACAGCCGGCATCAACGACTAACACTCATTAAATTATAATTTCGCAGTAATGGCTTTGCGGGCCACTTGAAATACCTCCAAGGACCCGGTTAAGAAGCACTGATATAGTACGTCCCACGCGGCATACTTCGACCAAATAGGGGATGTATTAGCAAAGGGCAGGATAAAAAAGTACTCGAAAACGGCGTGCGTGCATGCAACGACCTAAGAATGTTAGTGATGTATCAGGATCGTGGCAAGTGGCAGTTCCTGGTCTCTTCCTACCCCTCTGGGATACAGGCGTGAAGTTATTGTTTTATCAAAATCAAAAACTAAATATATTTTCCATGAGTAGCCATGAACTGCACATTAATATTTAATGGCTTCGAAACGCAACTAAACAATCTAATTACATACTACCTTCTTTAAAATTACAAAGTAGTGATACGTTTCACATTATGCTCGTGAACGACTGCTGTTCGTGTGTCGGGCCGCAGCACAAATGTTTTCCTTACCTACTTGTGTCAATTAACTAACATTTTGGTATTTAAAGTTATTGATGGCAATCATGAAATCTTATCCTACGTATAGGTAGCTGATGTGTTAGGCTTAAGATGACTTGAGAAAAGAAGGTCCGAGTGGAGTTTTTATTCCTCTGCTGTTTTCTCAACTACATTACGGCCTGATGGGAACGGCATGTTACATTGTAGATTGACATTCAGCAAACCGAATATAAACACTTTGCGTTAAAATTACTAAGCAAATAGCACAAACAATCTGCAAAAATGTACCATACATGTGTGTAAACATTTCAATGTGCTAAAAATACCGGGGGAAATTAATGCTGGCGTGGCATTAATTTCGCCGGTATTTTAGCTTTTAACGCTTTTAACTCCACAGGGTGTAACGAAATTGCCAGGTCTATCAGAAAATGTGGATTTGGCTCTTCAATTAAAATTTACTATTGTGACTACTAGGACAGGATACCTAATACCTACTATCACACTTCTACCAATATAGTTCATCGTATTCAAGATATACCTACCTACGTGGGCGACACTCAGGAAACTATACAAATATAAAATAAAGTGTACCTACAATATAAATATTTTTTTATTAAATCTTTTTAAAGTATCTCCATTCAAAGTATTTCAATGTATCTCCCTGTGTTTATGTAAGTTTATTATTGTATTCCACCTTCTTTTCCTGCATTGCCCTTTGCCAGTCTCTTCAACACCAAAGGTTTGCTAGAAGAGAATGCTTCTTGCATAAAAACGCCCTTGTACATTTACTCATGTAATTAGTGCAATAAAGAATTAAAATAAAATAATAAAGTACCTACTCTCCACCCGCCCTATAAATAGTTTCACGCGTCTATCTGAACCAGTTTTCGAAACACTTTTTCCAGTCTGGCGCAGACACCTCGTTTACAGCCTGCTCGAAAGCTGACAGCGCATCTTCCGGCGACTAAAATTACCTATATCCCTTTGAGTTGATTTTGTATTTTCGGAAATAAAAAGACGTCACACGGTGCTAGCTTAAGGCTTAGGTAGGGTGACCCAGGAGTTTGATCGAAAGTCCAGGAAGTCAAGGTTGTCAAAACAAGGTTGACCATGGTATGCACATTGTCACCGTGGAATAGCGGCCGTGGAGCCGCTGTGTTTAGTCGCTTGTTGCTCACAACAAACAAAACTTTTGCATACCATTCGGCGTTGATGCATCTTTATGGATCTTTGGTTCCGTAGAGGAACTGATACCAAATAGCCAATCAAATTAATATATGTATTTATTATAACTATGTATGAGTATCGCGAATCATTAAGAAATACAAATTAAAAAGCTTGCGATCAAAATCATCCCCTCCCTTCTAGATCGCTTCACTTTGATAAAGGTTCATTCGTTTTAAAACACCCAAACATTCAACTGACGCTTCGTTTGTGTATAGTATGGACTAGTTACCTGTAAATTTGTCGTAAACACGCCGATACGAGCCTGCTTCAGATGTTTATCATATCACGCCACAATTTCACCTGCTTCTGAGTATCGGTGAGGTTGTGGGGCACATGAAATTTTGAAAATTACCCCCCTAACACGAAGATGCCCGTGTAGAATCTCGTGATCCAATCTGCAGTAGGTAGGTATGTGCCAAATTTTCTGATACGTAAGTCGTCTATTGTCTTTGATTAAATTTTTAACAATGGCAGTCGTTAAACTATGTCAGAGGCTTTATAGGCGGATTGACAACAATCCTCCACCAACCCGTAATTCCAGATAGTCCAGTTTAATTTCAAGCTTGAAAAAATTGCATTTTATTGTATGGAATCAGGCGTTACTTGGCCGAAATACATAATAGTGAAAATTACTTTACTAAATTCCGCCAAATTTTGGCGGAATTAAGCAAAGTACCTAATTTTCACATTTTAATGCAATTGCATTTTATTTACCGGCCGCAGTGCGCACCTACTCAGTTTGAATGTGGGAGGGTGGGGTCGCTGTCGTTTTCGCCACAACAAATACGGCCCAAAGGCAGCGGCTAACATTAACATTCAGCAAACAGCATTACGTTACGTAAAATTATTCATTTCTTATTTGTAGTTTAATACTCGTGATTGTGACATTTCGCTTTGTCTCGGTATTTTTTGTGAATTCTGAAGAGACAGGAGGTATTAAAATGGAGGGAACATAAACGTATTTGCACCCTTTATACTCAGAATTCCACAAATAAACGATTTGTTGGATCAACTTAGAATTCAACAAATAAACGACTTGGATCAACTCAGAATTCCTCAAATAAACGATTTTTGTCAAATCACAATTTCAGAAATAAACGATTTGTATAAACTCAGATTTCTACAAATAAATGATTTGGCGAACAACAGCTAGGTACCTGCGCGTCAAATAGAATGCAGTGCTAAATACTGTGACATCCTTAACTTTGGTTTATCTAACCAATAATACTAGTATAGGTATACATAATATCTACACGTGTTTCTTCACTGTTGAAGGTCTTATAATATCAACTTGCCCGGGTTAAATGTATCAGGCGTTCATAGATACCAAACTACCTAGAGAAGCACACAGAATTTTTCAGGGTCAGTTTTTTGAGGATTAAGTACAGTTGACAGTACATCAGCGGGGTGATTTTACTTATTGTACGGAACCAGTTTTGATCTACAAGCTTGCTTGGTTCTTAAATAAAAGACATATGATTTTCCTTCACCTTTAGCGAGTGGTAGGTATTGCTACAACTTCAGAAATCTATGAAACTTAGAGAACAAAGTCATTGTTACATGCCGGGATTCGAACCCACGACCTTCACATTCTATCCATAGAGCACAGATGTCCGAAATGTTAAAATACCTCAGCGCTTGAAATGGCCCATCAAGGGTGGGTAAGCGTGGTAATAAAGCCCATACTGCCTCTCTGAGAAAAGGCCTGTGGCCTGCGAACGTATATAAGCTACCAAAAAAATAGAAGAAATTACATTATATTTGAGTATTGGAGTGAATGAAAAAGTTCTTTGTTTTTTTCGCGAAATAAGAAATGTTGTTTCAGACAGGGATTAGTGGATGATAATGGGATAGGCCTTTATGTTCTTGAAGAATACCAGCCCAATCCTGCCGGATTAGCAATAATAAGACGGAACGATGTGATCGAGACACCATTTATTGAAAGACAAAAGCTTGACAAGCGGTTTCTTACTACCCTTAGGTAGAATTCTACACTGTTATAAACTACCTACATTACACCTCCACCCTTAAATCTACTTGGTATAACATGTACTATTTTATAGTATAACTTACTGGAATTTTATTTTTAACCTATTTCCAAGTACATTAGGTACTACGAATGTTGTACCTGAGCCTCTTAATAAAATAATTATAATTAAACACTTATCTATTCTATTCCTAATCTAACAACTGGTTTTCGCGTACGTCTGGGGTAACGCCGCTCCGCCGGCGGCTGCGCGAGTCCTGGCTGTGGTGGGGGGCTCATCTGGGCGGGAGTTAGTGGAGCATTTGGAGAAGCACTCGCACTAGATGATAATGAAGCATACGCATTATTCTCATCACTATCTGAGTTCGTAACCTGATCGCCTTCTCCCGCTATAGGTCCCACCACCACTGCCTCTCCTGGATTATGGACCTTACTCTCGTGTAGCGGTCCGACATCCCTGCCTTCTTCTATACCCGGCATGGAAGCTATAGACAAACGTGATCTGTGCCTCACTTGATCTGTATGCCTTTTCACGAGTCGACCGTCCCCGCTATCCACCGTATAGCTGCGTGACCCATCTGCCTGCACCACTGTTCCCTTTATCCACTTATCCTGCGTACCGTATCCTCTGACCCAAACAGGTTCGCCCAGACTGAACTCACGCAATGTCCCGTCCGTCGTGTTCTGTGCTTGTCGTTGCTGCGCTTTTTGCACCCTGTCTTCTACCAAGCGATCCCCACTTAATAAATCTAAACGTGAGCGTAAAGATCTCTTTTGTAGCATCATGGCTGGCGTTTGGCCTGTCGTGCTATGTACAGAATTCCTGTAGGCTAGCAAAAAGGTATTTAATGCAGTTTCGATGTCTAGTTTATCCCTATATGCCTTCTTAATTGCTCGCTTGCATAGTTTTACGGCATTTTCTGCCGCGCCGTTGGATGCCGGATGATATGCTGGAGAAAACAATTGACGTATGCCGTTATTTTGCAAAAATTGTTTTAGTTCCCCACTTGTGAAAGGTGGTCCCTGGTCCGATACTAACTCATACGGTAAGCCGAACCGAGCAAAAGTAGCTCTTAAAACCCTTATAACACTATGCGCATTAGTACTCTTCATTTCAAATATCTCGAGCCATTTAGTACTAGTGTCAATTAATACCAAGAAAGTTTTTTCTTTAAATGGGCCCAAGAAATCTACATGCAACCTAGTCCACGGCAGCGCAGTGTAAGGCCAGGGGGCGGGCGGCGCGCGCGGCGGCGCGTCAGCCTCGGCGGCGCAGGTGTCGCAGCCGCGGCACAGTGCCTCCACATCCGCATCAACCTGCGGCCACCATACGTAGCTGCGCGCCAGTCCCTTCGTCTTCACTATGCCCATGTGGCTGCTGTGCAGTTGCTTCAACACTGCGCTCCGTAACGACATAGGAATAATCATTCTGTAACCCCACATAACGCACCCATTATCCACGTATAATTCTTGTTTCCTAGCGTAAAATACTCGTAAGTCTTCCTGCGGACACTCTTTTGGCCAGCCTGACCTAATGTACAACAAAATTCTACTCAGAATTACATCTTTTGCTGTCTCCCTCCTGACATCCTCGTTAGTGATTGGCAAGAATTTTTCTACAAAGTTTACGTAAGTTACCTCATTAACTTTTTTAGTCTTTCTATTTACGGGTGGGAGCCGTGACAGCGCGTCTGCGCAATTCTTAGTCGACGCCACATATTCGATGTCATACGAATAGCCCACAGAACATAAAAAAAGAGTAGAAGTAGTGACATGACACTTTAGTACGAAAACCAGTGTAACCAAACTGATACACATAAACCAAACGCACACTACGAATGCCAAGCTGCCATTGGTAAATAAAGTCAATGCCGAAAAGGTGTACATCATAAAAATTTCAAGTAAAATATGCACCTTTTCACAATGTTAACAATGATCAAAGTTAAATGACAATGATGAAATTAAGGTTGACATTTTGTAGTAACGCTACTCTACACTAGATGGAACTACCACCGCGTCGGACCGAAAAGAACTTTTACCTAGTAAGACATAAAGTTCAAAATTGAAAAACAAGTACATTCTCAGTTTGGGATGGGACAATGCGAGTTCTAGTTTATCGATAGGGTGAACCTATCGACAAATTATTCAAACAGTTTAACACATTAACGGCCGAATACGAATACTGGTACCGGCTTTACTCGTGGAAAATGCATCTTTTTACATTATCTTTTGTGCAATAAAGAATTAATACTAATAGGGTGGATAGATGCACAAATAAAACAATGTGGTAGATTTCGTAATATTTTAAAATGTTATCTTTTATTAAAACTAGCTTTAACCCGCTGCTTCGCCGGCGTTAGAAATTATAACACGGGAAATATTATTCTACGACTCAATTCAGATCTTTGTCTATCTGTACGCCATGTTTTATACGTAATACTAATGGATGATTGTACTAATATAATTTCATTTTTACGCAGGAGTCTAACCTGGAAGTGAAGCACATTTTTTCTGGTATTGCTGCATCACATTAGTGCCACCTTCCGCCTTTTTTAGTTATTATGAAGTGTTCATGAAAATGCTCTGAATATATTGTGCTCATCTTCGTTGGGAACCAATTTTGCCTTCTTATCGCTGCCTTCCATTTTAATTTCATATCCCGTTTCCTTAGGAAAACTAAACAAAAACTCTCTTCCAAATTGTTTTGAATCCGAGAGGGTTGTTTTATTATTGCCTCGGTTTGCTGTTGTCAAAGGGGTTGAAGTATTAAGGGTAAATAGCAGAATAATAAAAAAAACTTAACAAAACAAAAATCTTATGCTCGCCAAGAGAACAACCACTCGAACAGGTAATCAGTAGTAAACTACTTAATATTTTGAACTGAAGTAACAAAAACCATATGAGTCGTTTTCGATAACCTTACTTTACATCTCGGTTGGAATATTTAAAAATGTAAGATTAAAATTACTTCGATAGTTTCTTAAATATTTCAGTCCCTGATAAACTGGTGAAGAAAAACTATATCGCCATCTAGCTGTGCTCATGTCTTGCATGTGCTCATGTCATGTCTTGTATGAAAAGTAATGTATGAGCTCCAATGACAGTTTTCACATGCACAACGACCAGCCGGCGACCGGAGCTCATACATTACTACTTTACCCGGCCCGGCGACCGGACGGCGACCGGGTGCATATGAAATGGCACTTAGGAAGTAGGTATAAAATAACAATAATTATTTTACCTACTTAGACGAATTTATTGGAATTTACAATACCTAAGTACCGTTAAGTATGTATGACTACTAAGTCATAGACAACTAATTATCGATAGATTTTTATCATGTGTGCCCCCATCCGTAATCGAGTAGAATTCAAATTTCGACAGAAATTTCTAGAGAATGTACACTTTCTTCAATGAAAATTTAACTTTACCAGCCAGTAAATAAAGGTGATTTCACTTTCTCATTTTCGCATTGCTTTCCGTGTTCATGTCATTACAAATTTAATTAAAAATACAATGAAATACGTCCTAAAGATGAAATGTTACGGCATGATCGGTATATTTTGGTCCCCAACTTTTATTTTTGCTCTCTAACACAGCATAACAAGGCATTTTAATAAAGTTTTCATCATTTTTTCTTTACTAGAAGCGCACGGCAACTGAAGTCAACAAAACTGTCACCGACTACGCATAGGCAATACATTGCTAATATGAGGCACGCGGGCACCGCCCACTTACGACTTCTACTCTTTTTTTATGTTCTGTGGAATAGCCTGTCAATAACACTGCCCAGCGTTGCAGTCTCGACGCTGCCATTATGGGAATACCAACCTTATTACCAAATATATATGTCAGTGGTTTATGGTCTGTCCTCAGAGTAAACCTACGTCCATATAAATACTGATGGTACTTTCTTATTCCAAAGATTATGGCTAGTGCTTCTCGGTCTATCTGTGAGTACGCTCGCTCGGCGGCGGAAAGCGCGCGTGACGCGTACGCCACTGGTCGCTCACCTTGAGGCGTCATGTGCGAGATGACAGCTCCGACTCCTACGCCACTTGCATCCGCCGTAAGGATCAGGGGCAGATCCTGCGAGTAGTGTACTAGCACTGAGCTACTCACCAGTTGCCTCTTCACCTCTTCGAACGCTCGCTGGCACTCGCTGCTCCACTCGAATGGCACGCCCGCTCTCAGTAACGCGTACAAGGGTGCTAATATAGTACTGATGTTCTTTACAAACTTAGCATAGTACATTATCATGCCTATAAAAGCTCTCAACTCTGATACGTTAGATGGTATTGCTGTATTTTCTATTGCCTTTACTTTGTCTGGACAAGTATGCACGCCTTCCTTATCTATCACGTATCCTAAGTATGTAATTGATTCTGCGAAAAACGAGCGCGGGTAAAGCTATGTAAACCCACTTCAAATTAAAAATTCGCAATGTTTGGGAGAGGTTATCGAATTCACAAAAATACTATAGATTCTACAATATATACGTGATCACCACGTCGGACGAAAACCTAATTGCTAAAAGTTGACCCGATAGAAAAAAATTACGAAGTTGACTCTTGTTTTTCGATTATTTGCGTTTTTCACTGCCTAAAATGATGATATTGCAACTAGACGACTTTGAATAAAATAATAAAGTAATTACCACGTCAGTAGGTCGGTAAACATTTTATGGTGTAATACAGATATTTATTTTAATTAAATATCAAAGAAATGGCGCTTGCGTCAAATTTTTCTAAGACAGATTTTGTGTATGGCCTCTCCGTCGCACGCGCCTGTTGATCTATTCTTTGTTTCGTTGTTCACTGATAGCCTCAGTCACGAGCGCTCTGTTGAGACGAGTGGTCTATGCCAGCCGGGCGCTCCGCGACACGAATTGCGACGGCCCCTAAATAATTAATATTGTTCTTCTTGCAACCGAATATCGTTAGCTATTTGTACATACTAATTAAGTTTTAGTAATAAATAGACCTAATTATATTATTTTTAATGCACTAACCCGTGCTAAGAACAATTTTAAAACCCTATTTAGAGGCTAAAAATTCCACCCATACCGGGATTCGAAACCGCGAATTTTTAGCCTCTAAATAGTTTTATAAAATAAATAGACCTTTTATGATATTCTAATAAATATAGTGTCCTATTATTATTGTAGTAATAGACTGTTCGTATTACGCCGAAATGGGAAATAAAAATAACAAACGACTCAAGTGTAAAAAAATCGAATTACGTGCGAAAAAAAAGAAGATCATGGAGGAAAATGGAAGGTAAGTACCTACGTAGAATTTTGTAAGGAGCTAGGTAGTTTCCTTCAACTTTTCGCTTGCGAGCCAATATTTCTTATTACCTAGGTCAATATGTTCTTTGAATGTAGGTAGATAACGGTCAAACTTAACTTTCTTTCAGAAAAAGGCATGTCAAACCTCTTCTTGACGTCGCTGAATTGGCATTTCCAGACATGGAACTCGCAGAAAATGTAATGAATCACAAACATAATAGGTATGTAACTATGTACCTACCTACTCTATGGAGATTACCTGGCGTGACTAGACGCTGTATACCTAAATCATCTAACATAGATTTGTATAAGGCCTTTACTTAGGTACCTACCTACTTACCAAAATCTTTGAAAAAAAAAAAATGGAGTGTATTTTTATCTGAGATTCGACTGTTTCATTCATAAACTCATAAAATTGCGACTAGGTTACGCACAGTTAAATAGAATAAGTGAAATTTACC
Organism: Yponomeuta sedellus; assembly: GCA_934045075.1. Lineage (NCBI taxonomy): Eukaryota > Metazoa > Arthropoda > Insecta > Lepidoptera > Yponomeutidae > Yponomeuta > Yponomeuta sedellus. The sequence goes on along the minus strand of OW203734.1, from coordinate 20,690,941 downwards.
GATTATGCATAAATGACTTTACATAATAAGTATATATATTACTTTGAACCTAGTGGGGTGGCTTTGCACCACAATGCGAAAGACAATTCAAATGGTAATATTATATAAATATGTTTTATTTTTAGTGTTCCATACCCAAAGGTAAAACGGGACCCTATTACTAAGACTTCGCTTTCCGTCTGTCTGTCTGTTCGTCCGTCCGTCTGTCTGTCTTTATACATAATGGTACGGAACCCTTCGTGTGTGTATATTATTGATTCATGACTGCAATGACAACATCAGTAGGCTGTAAAATAAGTTTATAGGTAGGTAGCTAATGGCTAAACGAATGTGGTGCAAAGTAACCCCTTTATACAGTACCTTTGTTTAAGAAGTAAATACATTTTGTTTTGTTTTTAGGCCGCCCTTGATAGACATTCACCCTGCTGTTGGCCCATTGCCCAAGATTACAGACCATGTTCCTGTATTGGCTTGTCCTTCCGCTCATGACGTGCATGAGCGAGATTATGACGAGGTTGAAGGCCCTATTAGGTATTTTGATGAAAAAAAATCATTTTAATAGAATATTTAAAATTTACTGATTATCCATAATTTTAATATCCATAACCTAACCTAACCTATGAAATACTAAAACCAAAAGTCAAACGAAGAAGGATTTTCTCCTGCAATTAATATAAATATTTATTGACGTTTTGTTTACATTTCAGGAAAGATTTTGCAGAAAATTATGTCGAGTTCATCTGTACGAACAACGCAATTGAGCCTGAAATAAATAATGACGAGTATATTTTACCAGAACGGTATGTGTAAAAAATCACATCACATGGATGGATGAATGTTGATGTTTGTTATTCTTTCACGCTAAAACTGCTAGGCGGATTTTGATGAGTGACAGCTTACACAGCCGAATAACACAATAGGCCATATTCGTTTTTTTTCCTTCCTTCGCTTCCAGTGGTCATGATAACATACAAAAATCGTTGCATAATTCATCTCATATTTTGTTTCATTGCAGACGCACCACTGCAAAAGTTTACAGAGGTCAAAAGGTTTTGAAAAAATCCAAGAGTAAAGAAGCTGAGAACCAAGACGGAAATACATATGACGCTAGTGAGAGACTTATAATAGACAAGAAGTATTTCTTCGAAAAGCTGAAAATTATTTCCAACCACGCTCCTCAATTCGGCTGTAACCTATCTAACCTAGACATAACTGGAGAAACGAAAGTAGGTCTATACTCTAAGCTTAAACTTACATGCAACATGTGTAAACAAGAATTTATAGTCAACACGTCAGATCCATGCCCAAGGGAAAACTTAGATATAAATACAGCTGCAGTTTCTGGTATAACAAATGCTGGCATTGGTTTGGAGCAATTCCAAGGATTGTGTGCGGCAATGAATCTTCCGACACTGACAAAACAAATGTATAATAAAAAACACGTTGATGTTTGTGAACATTGGGAAAAAACTGCTCATGAGTCCATGGCGGCTGCAGCGGAACGCGAAAGGCTGGCGGCAATAGAAGAAGGAAGAGTGAAAGACGGAATAGCAGTCATCGATGTAATTGCTGATGGCTGCTGGTCTAAGCGCTCCTACAAAGCAAATTTTTCTGCACTTTCTGGAGCTGCGGCCATAGTCGGTAGGAAGTTCGGAGAAGTGCTTTTTTTAGGAGTAAAAAATAAATACTGCTGCCTGTGTGCTCGTGCAGAAAATAAAGGAATACTCCCAAAAGTTCATAGATGTTTCAAAAACTTTACGGGTTCCTCCTCTGGCATGGAGGCAGCAATATTAGTAGAGGGTTTCAAAAATTCCTTGGAAATGTACAACGTCATATATGGGCGAGTTATTGCTGATGGAGATTCGAGCACTTACTCAAAAATCTTAGAAGAAAGACCTTATAAAAATGTTACAGTCGAGAAAATCGAATGTCGCAACCACATTCTCCGCAATATGTGCACCAAACTACATGCAGTCAGTAAAGACACAAAATATGCGCTAAGTATGCGGAAAATGCTTACCACGCAACGAATACTCGCCATCAGGAAAGTTATTTGTTCAGCTATAAAAGAACATAAAAATACTGCTGCTGAATTAGGGGTGAGGATAAATAAACTTTACACAGACATTTATAATTCTTACAATCACGCTTTTGGACATCACAGTGAGTGTCTAGATTACTACTGCTGTAGTGAAAAAAAAAGTGAAGACCTTGTGCCGAAAGTAAAAAACTCTGCGTTTTGGGCCAAAATTCAACATATTGTAGGAATAGTTGGCACACATTCCCGTAGTCTGATTAATGACCTTGACAGCAATGCTGTTGAACAGTTCAATAGCATAATTGCCAAATTTGTAGGCGGCAAAAGAACAAACTTAGTCCAACGGCAAACATATCAGTCTAGATGCGCGGCTGCCGTTGTGGCATATAACACAAAAAGGCCATTATATAATTTGCAAAAATCACTTTTAGGCAAGAGTCCAAAATCAAAAACAAAAGCATTTGAAGAAAAACGAATGCTAAGAAACAAACTGAGAAGAAATGTTAAAAGGATAAAAAAATTCAATGTTAATATAAAACTGTCATTAAATAAAGTAGAAGACAGTAATTATGGTACAGATAGCTGCCAGAAGCCTGATATGGAATCTGCTGTTTATGAACTGGCAAAAGAAAGTTTTTTGAACAATTTGAAAAAAACTGACCAAGAAAGGTCACAAATTGAAAGAGCTACTATCTTACAAAGAGATAGTAGCGAATGGCTTGAACTGAGAAGAAATTTATTAACAGCTTCAAACTTTGGAAAAGTTATCAAACGCCGCCCGACCACAAGCGCGAGTATTGTTAAATCTCTTTTATACAAAAGTGACATTTCGAATGTAGTTTCGATCAAACATGGCGTGGATAACGAAAACATTGCTCTAAACCAACTCGCGGCACAAGAAGGAGTGGAGATAAGACCATGTGGATTATTCATTGATAGTGATCTACCATTTTTAGCGGCTACTCCAGATGGGTTGGTTGGAAATGATACTATAGTGGAGATAAAATGCCCGTTGTCTGCTTTTAAAATTCCTATCAAGGAGGCAGTCGAAAAGAGGAAAATTAAATTCTGGGAAGTAAAAGACAATAAAATGATCATTAACAAAACAGATAGCTGGTATTTTCAGGTTCAAGGACAACTTCACATAACTCGAAGAAAGATGTGTCTGTTCGGAGTGTGGTCTGGGGAAAATGAATCAGTGACGGTTGAAAAAATTTTTCGTGACGACGTTTTTTGGGAAAAGAAAATGATGGAAAAACTAACTGAGTTTTATATGGATCACATATTGCCTGAACTGATAGACCCACGCCAAACCCGAAGTATGAAACTGCGAGCACCAATAATTGGTACAAAAAGGAAACACACAGAGCCAACTGAGGCCGGGTCTTCAAAATTAGCACATCTGCAATCCGGTGCAGAAAACTCCGATCTAAGGCCCTCAACATCAGCATGGATCCATCCTGACGATGTACCTACAGCTGGACCTTCCAATAAAGTACAAAAAGTTTTATTATTTGACGATTATTGATATTTATAAATATTATATATTGACGCAAAAATACTTGCCTGTTTACATTTTTACCTTCATCTTTACCTAACATTTGCTTTCTTACACAAAACTATGAATTGATTAGCTTTATTATTATCAGAAGTACAAGATTTAAATACGGTACATAATAATAATTATGGTGTACATTATACACACATTATTTATTCCTTATTTATATTTTTCCAAGGCTAAAGTCTAAGCCTAGACCTCCGGAATAAATTCCTGAAACTTGTTTTTTTGAATTTTTGAAACATTTTATAAGTTAATGATTTTTTTATTATTACGGCTGAAGGGGTTTTTGTACTGGTAATTATGAATAACTTTTGATCTGACAATAAGTAAAAAATATACTTCTTCAATATTACGCAGCTACGCAGCTAGAGGGATAGGTGCCTCGTATTAGGTGGTGACATATATTTTATTTTTTAATATATAAAAGAAAGTCTTGTGAATTTCTGAATTTCAAGAACGGCTAGACCAAGTTTCGTGAGCATTGATTTATTTGTCTTCGCTCCGAATAGCAGGATAACTATAAAACAAAAGCAGAAACAAGAATTACTATTGAAAGAATAACTATAAAAGAATGCACGGAAAATAGAACTACTTTGTAATCTCAGTCTGGGCGGACGAATTCGCGGTATAAAGCTAGTTTGTAATAGAGAACAGAAACATTCGGAAAAAGTTGTCTAGAATTTCTAGTAAGTACAACAATATCTTCCCCTTCGGCTCTATAATCACAAAAAAATCTGCCTGTATTATACAGGCAGTTTTTTTTAGACTATAATAGTGAAGAGAATGATTTAACTGTTTTTTTTCCGTATACTATGCGCGAACGCATCATGACATCGAGCGATTTACGTAGCATCGAGACGCGATGACCTGCAAGACGTCGCTTTCTGTGAGGGGCGGGCTGCGGGACGCGCGGGTGAAATCGTAAATTTTACTTGCTTTACTCCCACTCTTAACTCTTAATCCATACCTTTCTAAGCGATCAAACACTTTATGTAAGTTTTCGATATGTTCCGGTGTAGATCTGCCTGTAATGATTACGTCATCCAAGAACACACCAACCTGGGGTAAATCCGCAAACATTTGCTCCAAGCGCCTCTGAAATATGCCGGGGCTAGACGACAAACCGTATACTAACCGGTTATACCTAAACATTCCTTTATGCGTATTTATAACTGTGTATTTACTAGAGTCGTCTAATACCAACTGTGCATACGCTTGAGAAAGGTCAATCTTGGTGAATCTTTGGCCCCCATGTAATCGTGTAAGTAAATCGTCTACTTTGGGTAGCGGGTAGCGGTCGACTTCTATGACTTTGTTTAACGTTAACTTATAATCGGCACAGATACGTAAGTTACCGTCTTTCTTGAGCACGGGCACTATCGGCGTGGCCCAGTCGGAGCGCTCGACGGGCGTGAGGATGTCGTCCCGCACGAGCTGGTCGAGCGCGCGCTCCACCGGCTCGCGCAGCGCGTAGGCGAGCGGCCGCGCTCGGAGGAACACGGGCCGCGCGCCCGGTCGCAGGTGAATGCCTACGGTGCCGCCCGTGAACCGGCCCAGGCCGTCCGCGAACACCTTACAGTATCTGGAACTGAATTTGTCAACGTTGAACTCCTTGTCACTAGATACGTTGTTTACATCAGCCGGATGACTCATACCCGACAGCTGTATGCCTAATTCCACTATCCATTGACGCCCTAGCAACATTGTTTTGCCATTGTCTATTATATACAATTTTAATCGTTTTATCACATCTTTATGCCGCACTAACGGTGTAATCATTCCCCTTGGCTTCACTAATTCCCCCGTGTAATAACGTAATACTAGATCACAGGTTTCAATCGTGTGGTTATTAAAATGTTGTAAATAAGTTTCATGACTGATACACGATACACCACTGCCTGTGTCACACTCCATCTTAAACAGTTTACCATCTATAATTAAGGGTATCCTAATTGGTGGATAAGGGTCTAACGATAACAATTGATTAATAGAAGTAAACATTACCTCTTCGCTACTGCCACTGCTCACGCTGAGATTTAAATTCTCCATCTGTGACGTAGCCCCCGCTTCGTAGGTATATTCCATATTACCATAGTTTACTTCCGTTACTCGTGGACACACACGACGCAAATGTCCTGCTTGATTGCACACACGACATACGAAGCGTCGGTACTTGCAGACTGCCGAGCTGTGTTCCTTGCCGCACACACGGCATGCGTCGCGTGGCTCGCGTGTGGGCCCTGTCCCGCTGCCGCTGCCACCTGCTTCGCCTCGTGAAGGTCCAGCGCCTCCGTTTGTCTGTACAGGCCGTGATGCGCCACCTCCGCCACGCCAGGATATGCGCGCGCGTGACGTCACACCGCCTACGCCCCGGTCCCGTGTCATTGCCTGACACTCTGTCTTGTATGGTCCTCCCTGGGTCTTCTCGTCACATTGAACCAACGCTGCATCCTTTTCTGCTGCTTCCATGCTCAAGGCTATTCTGCACGCCTTGCTGAAGTCGAGTGTTTCCTCGGAAAACAAACGTTGTCGTATAGTCTCACTTGCTAAGCCGCATACCAATCTATCGCGTAAACTTTCGTCTAGCCAATGCCCAAACTCGCATGTTTTTGTCAGCTTCCGCAGTTCTGCTATGTAATCTGCTATTTTCTCACCACTAATCTGCTTCCTGTGGTGGAATTTAAATCTTTCCGACAAAACACTGGGGGGTGGTTGTAAGTGTTGTGCCATAATTTGTGTTAACTGTGCGAAAGTCTTCGTAGTTGGTGCGCACGGTGTGCAAAGGTTTACCAATAACTCGTAACTTGCTGCTCCCATGACAGTGACCAGCGTTGGTACCCGCAGCTCCTCCTTTATGTTGTTAACCACGAAATATTGTTCCATTCGCTCCACGTATAACCTCCAATTGTCAGTGTCCATATTAAACTCCGCGATTTTTCCGATCGACATTATGTAAACGCCACTTATTGTTCTCCACGCACGTAATTGTCCGAAAATCCCGTCGCCACTGAAGAATACCAGCCCAATCCTGCCGGATTAGCAATAATAAGACGGAACGATGTGATCGAGACACCATTTATTGAAAGACAAAAGCTTGACAAGCGGTTTCTTACTACCCTTAGGTAGAATTCTACACTGTTATAAACTACCTACATTACAGTTCTGTGTTTGCCCAGCAGTGTGACACAAATCCGGCTAACTAAAAAAAAAAAAAAAAATTAGGATGTAGGGTAGAAATTCCTGCCAAACGGCTTAAAATTTACCTCCCAATCAACACCTCTATTTTCCGAAAATAGGTCATTCCTCGGTTATGTGCTTGGACAAGTAGCACCCAATTTTCTTCTGTTATTTTATGGACAGCAAAACGTGCTGCTAAAATAATGCAGAGGTTCATCATTAACCGTTATTGCGGGTAGTCATGCAAGCTGGTTTCGGCTACCACGTCCTCTGGGGGGACCCGTGATATACGTTGGTACAATCGACAACACTTCAACACTGACAAAAATGTTAAGGTTGACCGGCTATCGACTGTAAAGTCAACTGCACATCACCCTGTATTAGTTGCAAAGTCGCCCGTAATACGACGGAATAGTGTGCATGGATGTATAGGATGATGTGCCGACTGTACTTATTGGACTGTAATGCTGCGTGTGTCCTTGGTTATACGAATCGCTTTAGGGCTGCGTTCTCGGACTGTAAGTACCTACCTACCTCTAAACAGGTGTTTTAAAAGCATTTTACTCTCTAATGGTATTGGTAGGTAATCTGATTAAAATAATATTATTTTCCAATCTAGAGCCTTCGTTCATTATAAAGCGCTCTAATTTGTTTTACATTACTGCGTCAAAAAAAACATTAACATGAGTGTAAATTATAACTAATTATGGCTCTACTTGAGCAATTTTAAGTTTTGACTTGTAAAAATATACCGAAATCGTTATCATGACGAATTTGTTTAAAAATCAAATAGAAAACTAAATACACTATTTTTATTTTTAATGCACTAACCCGTGCTAAGGAACAAATTTAAAAACCTATTTAGAGGCTAAAAATTTTTAGAGGCTAAGGTAGTCGGGGCTGTAAGTAATGCAATTTGCTTAAGTCAGATGTCGCTGCCTGTACGTAATACAGAGAATATTGTAAAGAGGTTCGAAATTTCACTGATGCCGTGAGTCGCCCATTGGCTCAATTGGTAGAGCGCTGGTACGGATAGCCAGAGGTTGCAGGTTCGAATCCCGGCACGGGTGAAATTTTTAGCCTCTAAATAGGTTTTTTAGAAAACTAAATATTCAGAAATAAGTTTTTTTTTCCAAATTACATTAAAGAGGTAAATTATCCGAGGTAAATTAGTGCACCAAGGTACTGTAATTTGAAAAAAAATTAAGCATATTAGATATCGTTTTATTATCAGGAAGAAATTAACAGATAATCGCGATTACAACCGTCTTATATAGGTCTAATGTCATCATTTATTTATATACCTGTGAAATTATAATTTTGCATGTTTTGTTTGTACATCTACTTCCTTCTTTAATGTCCATCCAAAGGTGGTCTGGAAGAGATCACTTTTAGTGACAAGACCGCCGCCTGTACTCTTAGGTTAAGAAATATCTGTGTAATTTCCATTTTATGTACCTACATACCTACAATAAAGTGTTCTTCTATCTCTTCTTCTTCAGGCTATATTATCTATGTAGGTTATATTATGTCCACTGCTGGACATAGCCCTCCCCTAATGAGCGCCATAGCGCCCTGTCTTCAGCTTGCTGCATCCAGCGTCTGCCGGCAGTTTTTCGGAGATCGTCATCCCACCTGGTCGGAGGGCCTATCTATCTCTATCTATCTACTTGTAGAGTGCACGAGCGTACAGGTTGATGTGCCGTCGACTGTACCTATTAGCCTCGCTAGCCGCACAGCAACAGGAGCGTCCGTCCCGGGCAGACATCTCACGCTGCGCTATGTTTATTTAAAATTTCATGCTTCGCTCGGCGCGGCTCTTCAATATTCATTTGCGCACAAGCGAACTGCGCCGAAGGTCCTTTGCAATAGGCTAAGGCCTCTTTGCTAAGAGTTTCAAAGGACTTGCAGAGGAACTTCAGCGCAGTTCCCTTGTGCCCAAAACGTCCCTTTTGCTGATATTCTGAAAAAGGAACCAACGGTGACAATATGCGAAGTAAACATTTTTCGACGGAGAGCGGTACTTGACTATCTACAGCATGGAGAAGCAAAGCAGGCTCCAATGAGCCTTTTTCAGCACAAATTCACAAAGCACTTCATTTGTGACGCTAGTTAGCACCCCAAAGCGCCTTAAGATTGTGCTGTCGATTGTTGTGCTATTCATGGATCAGCCCTGCCTTGTTGAGGACATGTAGTATGAACCTCCTAACCGCGTTGTTCGATGGAGTCGCAGCGCGGCCGAGCACTCTGTATCAAGGATATCTTATTCATTATACGCATTTTATCGCACACCAAACCAATATACAAAGAAAGAAATAAAATATACAAGCTATTTTAGACATCTATTTATGTATTTAAGTTTATATTATTTACCATTATTGTCGAAAATTTACTTGTAACGTGTGTAAGTTACCTACTGTAAAATTTTGAATTTGTTACTTTATGTAAAAACGTCTTTAGTGTACACTGGAAAAACAACAAATACAAAATAATTGCAAATATAATAGTACAATTGGCGGTCTTATTGCTAAAAGCAACTTCCACTTCTTCCAGACAACCTAGGTAGGGTAAGGAGAGGGAATGACGCTCAGTGGGTAATGGCGCTCACCTCAGTAAATCTATCAAAATGGAACATAGCAACACGCCAGGTCGCATGAAGGCGCGAGAGAAGGGGCCACTAACGGGCGGCGATGCAAACGGGCTGTCAGCCCGCATCATATGACAGTGAAGTGCTTTCCTTCGTTTGCGGCCGCGCTGATGTAATTTTACGGGATGTTTTCAGTTGGTAAGTCTAAAACCTTAAAGCTTATTTAATTATTAATTTAACTTTTCTGATAGTGAAACTATTCTATTTTGTGAATATAGTCAATTTTCAACTAGTAATGTGCATATTTTTATTACTATTTCAAATCAATCGCAAAATGGCCGTTTGGGGTTATACCGCTCATTTGAGCGCCCTTAATGACAATTTTTTTTATCGTTGCAGTTATGCCAAGAAAACTTCACAGAACCACTGCTGAAGCGGCTTGGGCTAAGGATAGAAAAAATAACGAGTTGTGGTATCGTTCGTTGTACCATCTTCGGACTGTGGGTACATGCTGTATGTTCAGGGTGGGATTCGCCAGATGGATTTATCTGTGATCTGTGTGTCCAAAAATAAAATATAGCATTTTCTAATTCGTCCTACCTCTAACGATAATAAATATTTTATAATAGTTAATCGAAGTTAATTTGATAGTTGATTTTAAGCTTGAGAACTTTACCATATTTGTTAAATTGAAAAAGGCTGATCTTTCGTACTAATGGGGGATAATTGATACTAATTTGTGTTTGTAGACTTTACTTTTATTTTGTAACGTTGATCTCATTACTGTATCTTTAATTAAAACATATATTATTGGTTATATTCCAAAAACCATGTTTGAGCGTCATTACCCAGAGCGGCATTAGGTACCCATAGTCAGGGGCAATGCCGCTCAAGCATTTTTTTTTTAAATGTTTTTAATACTACTAGTAGATCAAAGATATATGCTTTTGTTGTTAAATTGTTGATTACTCGAGAGTTAAAGACTTTATTACTTTTCTTAATTCTGATTTAAAATATATAATTAAAAAAATACGCCATGTTTTCGTTAAGTGAACGCCATTCCCCCTCCTTACCCTACTTAGGTACTTGCATGTAAAAATTGTGTTTATTACGTTGGTGTTTTTATAAATACTTTTCTTTTATTAGTAAATAAATACCTTTTGTCTTTGATGCAATAAGGCTTTTGGTGACAAAGTTTACGTTTTTTCAGTACCTAACCTAAATCGATAAAAATCTAAATCGAGAATAACGATATATTTTATTTACATTGCGTCGGTTTTTGCATTGAAAAATCAGACTTTAGACGTTAGTAATCCTTCAGGATTTGGTGCGTGTTATAGAGGGGGGATCACGTCGTGCGTGACGCCTCACATAAAATGTCGCGAGAAATTCAGCGCCGATCCCGAACTTTCGTAACTATCCTTAACAACAAGGTGCACCAGGTGGATTCCCAGCGGACCAGGGCCTATATTCTACTAAACCTAGTATTTGCTGAACCTTTTCCTTATTTTATTTTAACATAATACCTATAACATTTACATACAGACACATTGCCTCTGGCCCCTCATTAGGATACATTGTGTTGTGGGAACCAGAGACAGCGACCAGAACATCCAAGACTTGGGTTTTTTTGTCCCCAGCCAAGGTTCGAACCCGGCTTATTTTATTTTATAGGTGTCACTTAAGGGGTCCTGACAGAATACCAGCGTTATACTCAGACCCGTTACACGTACCTGCTGAGTATGGAACCCATTTATTGCCACGTCACACACTACCATCTCCGGGTAAACTTGGGTTTTTTTGTCCCCAGCCAAGGTTCGAACCCGGCTTATTTTATTTTATTTTGTAGGTGTCACTTAAGGGGTCCTGACAGAATACCAGCGTTATACTCAGACCCGTTACACATACCTGCTGAGTATGGTACCCATTTATTGCCACGTCACACACTACCATCTCCGGGTAAATATGTAAAGATAAATTCTTTATTGTACCTTTTTACATCTATTTAATGAGATGATTTATACAGCGTCCAGTGGTATCTTTTCTCACACTAGATGAATGAAGGGACCACTCCGACGCTGTAGTGCCTGGGACATGGTTTTATAGATGGTGTAGGCTTGCCCAGCACCTATACCACCCTGACAGCTTAGTCGGCCTAGCCCACAGGAAAGACTAGTCAATACGTGCGGAGCCAACCAAGCCGCAGGTTTCCTCACGATGTTTTTCCTTCACCGTTAGCGTGTGGTATTGCGACTACAAATTCGCAAATATACGTAACTTTGAAATTAAACAAAGTCGTTGGTACATGCCCGCACTCGGGATCGAACCTGGGGCTCTCGCTTGCCAGTCTATGGTTCTACCCACTGAGCTACCACCGCTTATACCTACACCAGGATAAAACTGATGTAACACCTAAAATTAGCGGCCTTATTGCTTCCAGCACTTTTTCCAGACTTGTGATGATGGAGACTAGTTAGTTGACTGGTGTCAATAAAAACAGCTGTTGCCGTCCTATCATGAACGTTTTTTTTATTTAAGTAGGTAGACCCAAACAATCACTAATTTCACACTACAGGGTACGGTATTCTATGAGAGAGAGAGAGAGTATGAGATAGTGTACTATCATGCATGCCCACCGCTCACTGGCAGTTTTAAGCACTGAGGTAAGTGAACTGTTTCTGTTTCCGAGGTTTCCTCAAGATGTTTTAGTTCACAGTTAGCTAATGGTATTGCTACTACAACCTCACAAATGAATAACGTCCTATAAACATGTATGCATTTTGTAGAATCGTCCCCGCGGTTTGAGGATTTACGTGCAAAACGAAAACGTTCCTACATAAATACGGAACCTCCCAGTGGTTGTTTGTTGATAAATGAGGCTGAAGTAACCGGAAATTTGTGGCTGGCAACATCTGCTGTTTGTTTTACGCCGATATTGTACGTAGATAAAGATAGCAAAAGTTTCTTTGCTTGCCACGTGCTAAGATTGTCAAGTTTCATCCCTGAGTAGGTACATCATACACCATCTCGCCTCATAGTAGTTACTTAGTGTTTTATTTACTCGACCTATCCGTGGCATGTAGGTTTCAAAAACAAGAAGAACTTTCTTGACTGCAAGTTTCCATAGAGCATCAGATCAACCCGCAAATTAACAAGTAGGAAGACTCGGCCATGAAATATACTTACCTAAATGAAATTGTCATAACAAATTATGAATTGTAGTTTCATGAAACCCGGGCCAGATTGAATTATTGAACGAACTACCATATTTTTATGTAGGTGGGTACCGGAGAAATGGTACTGAGAAACAAAGTTCTCCTGGAAATGTTTGCCAGAGGTGTCAGACCAGACGCCAGTAAGCGTGGCGGTAAAGGCAGCCAAGACCCCGCCGGAGATCTCAGTCGCTTGCCAGTGCGCGTGGCGGAAGGGACAGCCAAGACCCCGCCAGCACACTAGAGCATTGTGGAGCTCCTCGGGGCTCATCATCCGACCTGAACCGTCATCCTACAATTGTTTGCGAACATAACATTCTCTATTCTTTAAGTGGTCGCAGTGTCGCCGAGAAGTGTGGCGGATGCGGCTGCTCGCTCAAAGGCTTCCGTCGGGGTTCTTCGGGACAGTAACATTCCTCTAAGGTTTCAGTCGCCAGAGTACCTAAGCGAGTAGAGGTAGTAGGAGATCTCCCCACTGAGATAGCGGATGGTGCAGTCGTGATCATAATACGTAGGATTGCTGACTAGACTAGTTTTCTCTGTTTCTTATAATGGCTCCACGCCAGAAACGTGGCGGGAGTAGGGTTGCCAGATTATTATTGGATAAAGAAGCGCAGATGGGTCTAAAAAAGAAGATTTTCTGAAGAAAAGGAGAACATTCACAAATTAAACGATTTTTTTACAATTTTTCTATTTATTTTAATCATGTTTATCTAATTTGCCAATTTTCGCAAGAAGTTCTTGATTTTTCAACAAATAACTATGAAAATCTTTACAAGTCATGTTTTAAGACTTGAATGAGTAAGAATTAAAGATTTAACTGACTGCTAGTCTGTTCCGCTCTTTGCTCCATTGAGTATTAATCAGAGAAAAAACTCTTTCCACATTTGCGTTATATGCGGTTATACAAAAATAAAACTCGCAAATCTTGAGCAGTGGTACTGAAAAGAATTCCATGTTTTTAGCACTTTTAAAGTAAATTTTCTACTGCTCGTGCAACTTCAAATTAATAATATGCTTCATCACTATCTGATTTTGATTGATTTTGATTGAGAAATGAAATTAGGTTACAAAATTTATCATGTAAGTAGTTTAGCATAGGTAGTCTCTACACCTAAACTAAATCATCATATGTTAGGTTTTTTTTAAATCTTGAACGTTGAAAAAGGAGACTTACAGTAGGTAAAGGAGGACGGGAGGACAAAACATGGAAAAGGAGGACATGTCCTCCTTTTGGATACCATCTGGCAACCCTAGGCGGGAGAGGCAAGTCCAGTCCGAAGACTCACGGTCGGTCTGCTAAGGCCTCTACCGCCCATGCTAGAATTGTGCTAACTAAACATTCTCAATTTCTTCCCCATTCTAGTGGTCCCAGTCACCAGTGAGCGTGGCAGGAGGGGCCGCCGAGACACCACCTGAAGGCTTCCGTCGTGCTGCTCGGGGCTCCTTCTCCGCCATTCTAGGACTACTGACCGCCACCACCAATTTGGATCACCATGTGAGTCTAACCGCTCTCTTAATTGATTAGGTACATACCTACACTGACTCCTGCAGCCTACCTACTCTAAGAAAGTTACACGCTCTCCCGTAGTTTTGAAGAAGGCACACTCGATCGATGAAACTCCTTTCATTGGTGAAAGAAGCTACGTTAGCAATAAGGGTAAGTATTAAATATTGCCGAGGAGCATGTGTTTTCGTTTTGTAGCTAGGTACCTACATTTCGTAAAGGTTTCTTAAGCATAAAACACACCTCATCCAATATGCAGGAACTAACCGAGCGCAGGAAGTCCGTTTCCCTACCTATGTCGTGTTCTCTGAAGTTTACCTACTAGGCAGACAGGTAGCAAAGGTATTAACGGAGGATTCACGTCGAAGAATCGTAGGCGGGAATATCAACCCTTTTTATGTCCCCACTGCTGGGGCACGGGTCTCTTCCTGCATCGCAGGAACGCCAGGCCATACTCCACCCAAGTTCCGGTTTGTGGTGGATTGTAAGAGACCAGAGGCCTTATTGGCGGCTTGATAACTTCTGATAGTAGGTAAGGCCGCCGCTGTCTTTCAATCCGCCACTTGGCCCCCGTGGCTAACATTCTTGCGATACAGGAAGAGACCTGTGCCCCAGTCGGGACATACAAAGGGTTGATATCAAACCATGACTAGAAGGGCTCTTCCCGCACCTTTACAACGCGCACACGTTGTAGACAAACGTTGTAGACTGAAAGAGGAGCAACAAGATTGAGAAAGGAGAAATACGTTGGTTTGAAAATATGGAGAGGAAGGGACAAGGATTGACGAGCCATAATATATCAAGCGAGTGTGAGTGGAAGGTTCGGTAAGGGACTTTTTGTTGATAACGCTAAGCTCACAACAGAATCTGCTAAGAATATCGTGTTTTCGACAGGAAAACAGGAGATGCCACATAACAGGTTTAAGCTTCCATTTTGAATAATTTACTCAGGAAGCGAGGCGTATCGATACAAATTATTCAATTTATGGAGGCACTCACCGCACTCTCAATTTCCTGTGGGAGATAACTGCATTAACATCGGATGCCTTGGTTATTGGCACTAAGGACCGTAAAATCCCGTTTACACAACTCCTATGACGTCGCCAGTGCCGTCGTCGTGACGTCATTTCGTTCTCCATCGATAAGTTTCCTATAAGTACACTGTTGGACGCAATTTTTTTGCTATAATAAAGTCGACGGCAAACATACTCCTACATTTTGGTTGTAAACTCATCCGTAACATGACTGAGGGCCAGTTTCTGAATTGAGAATTTCGCTAAGGAAATACTTAGTGTTGTCTCTTCGAATTTCTCAGCAAAGAGGGCGACAGAACATTACTTAAGTATTTGCTTCGTGAAACACTCAACTAAAAAAATCCGCCGCATGTCCAACTGTAGAATCGCCAAAACATAGGTATTTACACGCGTGCATAGTAGCTATGTTGATTATGCGTCGACTGTACTACGTTGTCAAAAATAATAGGCCGTTACCTTTTACATAATGCTATTCTTGGCGTGACCACGACTCGGTGTTTCAGTCTTATTCAATTACCCCAGTCCCTTTTCAAGAACAAAGCAGCTCAAAATAATTACATTTACCTCGTTTCCTTTAAAAGGATTGGAAAGTACATTACGTAAGTAGATAGATTCCGAACCACATGCGTCTAACAGTCTGCTATTTGCAATGTGATTTCAGGAGCACTCCGGCTCCACGTCTCCAAGAAACGAGGAGCTGAAGTCAGAAGGCCATTCGCCTTGCGCTTCTCATGAAGGTAATCCGGCTCGAAGGACCAATAACCGCTGAAACTTTTTATCTCTTTTATAACAATCTTGAGGTTCAGCCGTCGTGTAAAACAGATAAATAAAGAGTATGAGAGAGAAACAATTAACTCTTTATTTCACACCAGTAATTAATTGGTGATGGTGGTGGTGCAATGATGTATGTTGTGTTTTAGGACCCGAAGGTGATAATGAAAGATGATGGTCCGCATCTACACTACTCGACCGCTTGGCGCAGCGTGGTTTCGCCACGGACACACGGCTGGCTTTGCCACCAACTGGTTAGTCCACACGTACCTAGTCTTCACGACAACACCCCTAAAATTCAGCTGCATGACGTCACATCTGAGTAGAGTGCACACGTGGAAGGGTCGACCTGCTGTTTATTGTGCCTAAAACCCCATTCCTGTTAATTCGCTGATAATAATTGTCTGGTATGGGGTGAATTGATCCGGTGCTGATCTAGCAATCTAAATACAATTGCCTTCATTCATTTTCGCTTTCCCATTAGCCGGGCTAAGCAGCGGGGAAAAACGTCCGACGTCTGATGCCGGAGCCGGATAAAAAAGCCGAAAAACATTCACACACTAACATTTATTTCAAAAACTGCTATTTTCGCCTACAATTTGGGTGAGGAGAATGCAATCGTATGGCACCTCCATAGTTATTCCACACACTGACTTTGCCGCTGTTGACCTTGGTAACTACCAATTCCATTCTATGTATTTTGTAGGTAACTGCCATTACCAGACCAGCATACTGCCGTTTAAAAGCTGGCTGGCCCATACCACATAGGGGGATTACGCATAGTTAAGTCGAAAAAATTTCTTAGTGCCGGCGAACAACCAAGGTTTGATCATTTGTAACGCTATAGATTCGTCAAGAATCAGGGAAAAAGGACAATTTAGAGCTTTTCTGAACTAAAACTTTAGTAAGCACAACACATTGTAGACACCCGATAAATCCGGTAGATTAGAACTAAAAGTCTACAATTTAGAGCTGGTTCGAAGAAGTCACACACCCAAACACTACAAACCTGTGGGCTTCAGAAACGGTAAAGTCCTTCCGCAGGCTGCGCCCGCTACCGCGAGCTGTGCTACCGGGCGTCGCACGCGCACCTGCCAGACGAGCCGCCGTCCCCGATGCGGCCCTGCGCCTGCGTCAACTGCGCGGCTCGGCGCTCCAGCATGCAGGAGCCCTGACCCTACGTCGCGTCGAGCCGACCGATCGCAAGCGCTTGCGTTTGGACCAGCCACTCTACTTTTGACACGCAAGAATAACGTTTTTGTCCTATGTAGGTATTGGGTTCGTACAGAGCGCAAGAATAATAAGTAACTTCTTTTTTGTCCACTTTAACTAGAGCTACAGACAGAAGATTCGACCTACTCTTGGAAGAGTGATATTATTACTCTGTCGAATTCAGAATCTGTCCAATCCAAGAATCTGTCGTGTGGCGAATCGGTCGTGTGGCGATTATGCCGAATCACAATTCTGTCGAATTCAGAATCTGCCGTGTACCTACCGAATAACTGAGCTAATTTACGACCAGTTATACCCCATTTTACTAACTCCTCGTAACAGGTCGAATTTTCCCACACTTATTCTGGTTTTGGAAGAAAAGCTACTGAATTCCTTCTCGTGTCTTGACAAGTACCCCCGGGGTCCGGCGATGACAAGTGAAGAAAAGCGCCGCTTTAAGGCGTGTAGCTCAAAGGAAAAATAGTTTCAGAACCGGTATTGACGTTATTCGGTCCTAATTCCATTATTGCATACATCTATTATACGATTTTCAGTCGATTCGTTAGCAAAACAAATGCTCATACGAAGTATGACAGTTCACAATAGACTTTGGTAAAAGCTTATTTACTTTTTATAAATAAGGCTATTAATCTGACACACCACAATCTTGTATCTATGTATATATGGTAACCATATTTATACTTTGTTCTTAAATCTGTGGGTTACGATAGCCCCATCATGAGTTAGGTATTTGCTTCACTAGTGATAGGTACCTGCGAATTACCAAACTTTACAGACTACTTACCAGTTATGTGATAGTTTGCTCAGTAAAACCTATTTCAAGGCTCAAATTTCGTCCATGCCGGGATTCGGTTCGAGTTCCGGCATGGGTGGATTTTTTAGCCTCTAAATAGGTTACACTATTTTTATTTTTAATGCACTAACCCGTGCTAAGGAACAAATTTAAAAACCTATTTAGAGGCTAAAAATTAAAAATCCCGGCATGGGTGAAATTTTTAGCCTCTAAATAGGTCTATAAATAGGTTTTTAAAATTGTCCTTACCACGGGTTAGTGCATTAAAAAGAATATAATCTAATACAGAGAGTATTGTAAAGAGGTTCGAAATTTTACTGATGCCGGTGAGTCGCCCATTAGCTCAGTTGGAAGAGCGCTGGCACGGATAGCCAGAGGTCGCGGGTTCGAATCCCGAAATGGGTTTTTAAAATATAATCTTGCTCAATCTTTGCAATTTTTAGTGTAATCGATCACGGGTCAGTACTCAGGTCAGTGCTAGATAGAAGTGTAGGATCGCGAGAGCACAAAGCCTTAATAGTCTCGGTATTGTGTGGTATTAAAAGTATTTACGTTTTGTTTGTCCTACGTTGGGTGCCAACTTGCCTTAAAATCTCTGATATTCCGATTATAATTGAAGCATCAGATGGTGAGATTTCACCATCTGATGCTTCAATTATTGTCGGAAAGCATGTCTAACTAGTTGACCTAAAAACCTGGCATTGAAACAACGCAAATCTTGACAACAATTTCTTCAATATAAATAATTAAAATGCATATTTTTAATAAGTAAAAATTATTTTTTTCGCCTTTATTTAATGTATTAATCAAGTACAATTCACGTACAGCGTATTAATAAATTTTTAAGGCGCCATTCATTAATAACGTAAGACAATTTTTGCTGGTTTTCTCACTTCATGTAATTTTAACCACGTTTTAAGATTGCACGTTATTTCAATAACACGTATGATTGTAAGTATACTCTGTTAACATAGAACTTACCTTTCATATGATCGTCAATTCCTGATACTGTAAATAAAGAAATATCAATTATCTATTTTTGTCTGTACACAAATAATATTGCCGAATTAGGCATAAATATTGTGCACATCCGAGAAACGCTTTTACGATTAGATAAATCACGACTTATATGTACATGCGTGTTTAGATAATAATTCTTTCTATTTCTGTAATAGTTAAACTATTTCAATTGACAAATGTGTGTCGCAACCTAGCCCTCGGTCCTACTGCTTTAAATCTTTATAAAGAAATGAGATAAATATAATCTTTATAGATTTTATTTCGAGGAGTATACATAAGAATTTTACGTATCTTCTAAATTAATGCGAGGACAGTATAGAATATAAAATCTAAGCCGAAATATATATATATATATTAATTAACTTATTTATAAATAGTTAAGGTTAATTTAGGTTGCTAATTAACTCTATGGTCCAGAAAATGTACTTGTTATCGACAAAAATTCCCGTGTGCTAATAAATTTAACGTCTTAATTTTAGTGCCTAATATTAAAAGCAAAGTATATCAAGGAAGGATATCTTTTAAATATACTTAATTAGGTATACCTGCCGCAATTCTGTCCGAACTTTAAGCATTAAATCAATGTACATTAAATCTATTTTATATTACACTGTTACAAATAAAAACTTTAATTTTAATTACATTTATTACATACTTTGATCTATTTTGATTGTACTTACTCGATCTCGTATAGGCTTACCTACCCGCTTTATAAAATGTAATTTTAAAATTATTCTAAAATAAAATGCATTTTATAAAAAAATATATGGATTACTATTTTAATGATCTACCGACCTAATCATACGTGTATAGAAAACTCTGGGAGTACCAGTCTCGATTCAATTTAAAATAAAAGTTAAATTCTAGTAACCTTTTATTTAAGAATAAAGTCAAGTACATGTGAAGGCAGAACAAGTAATTTGCAAGTAGGTAATTGCGGAAAGTTTCAACAACATTGTTTTACACGTCTCATTATAAGAACGCGTGTGTAAACCTCTCAAAAGACACTACAAACAGGTTTGAGAACATTATTTCTCATCTTAATGTACTCAGATTCAATCATCATAGACAACAAAATATATGTAGGTAATAAATCCATCTTGGTAAATGCATTTTCTTTTGCCCAGTTAATCTACAACGGAATTTTCAGTAACATGATTTTATCTAAATTATTCGCAATTTGTGATAAGAATCTGTATTTATATTATTTAGAGCCTACTAACTACAGATTTTTATTAGAAACTATATCTAAAAAATTCACCATCTTCGAACCACGAGAATTTGCAACCGTGGCATGGAATTGTTCCAAATTGTATGAAAATAAATTGTGATAGATTTAAAAAATACAGGACAATTTTAGTAATAACAAGACTCTTTAAAATATTGAAATACAAAATATCAGACGATACTCGTATCGTCATAGAGGTACAGTCCGCTTAAGTGCGATAGTAACTATTGTTACAGTGCAATAAGTCTAGTTTCCACTGGTCCGAGACAAAATTCTCATGCCTATTTCTACAGAAAAATGTCAAAAAGAAACTAAAACTACTCTACTAACCTAGAAATTGACAGAAATGCGTTTGTAAGAGACTGCTAACGACATCTCGCGATTGTCGAAGAAAATCATTCGTAGCACACTACACCTCTCGTAGTGAGCCTCAAAACCGTCGAAAAATAAAGTAATCTCGGATTACGAATACTGAATAAGTCTATCCTAATCGTGTGGGGTTATTCCTTGGTGTATCTTTATGACTACGCTTCTGAATAATACAAAGAAAGCCAACCGGCGGCGATTCTCTTATAAAACCAAAATAAAAGCGTATCAAAAAACTTATTGAACGTAAACTATTTACAAACTAATTGAAATGTTCACACAAAGGGTAAACGTCATCTCTAGGCAGCTTCTTACAAACCCGTTCCCACAAAAAAAAACGTTACAAACTGGCTGATTGCATTGTAGAAAAAAGATCAACATTACAATAAGAATTATTTTACAAGATCACCGTTCGTCAAAGTACCAGGAGCGCAGAGACCGAGCGGAGTTCATGCGACTCGGCGTGACTGAGAACTAGCGTAACGCCAGGGTCGCCAACTAGGTGGCGCGGCCGTCTACGCGAAAACAAACACCGCTGGTCGTGGCCTCTATCAACGCTCTAGCGTCGATAAGGGTGGTAAGATGACGCGGAAGCGGTGCCACCTGACGACGAGCCGTGGTAGCTTCTCTTGGACGACCGCTGGTAGCCGTCGCCCGAGCCGCCGGTGTATTCGTAGTCGTCACCTTATGGAGGAGAAGTATTAGAAAGATGCCGCGCGGGAGCTGTGTTGCAGAAATACTCCATCATGATAATGTTATTTGTTTTTATATAATTGATTATTTGTGAAGTTATATAGTAGCAATACCACTCGCTAACTGTGAAGGAAAACATCGTGAGGAAACCAGAGTGTTTGATGTGTTCAAATACCTCACCGCTTGGAATTGCCAATCCACACGGTAAGTAATTAATCACATACCACTCTCTCTATAAGAGAAGGCCTGTGCCCTTCAGAGGGAAGTTTATAAAAAAAAATTGTTATAAAAATTTGTTATTGTCGTTATGTTCGATTAAAATTAAGTGGAATATTTCTTTTAACAAAATTATATAAAAACCACTTACCGCACCACGCACAACCAACAATAACAACCTAACTCCATGGATTATACAGTGATAGAAATTCCTAGTGATATGGGCTATAACGATCGCTACGTTGACTATCAGTATTCTAGATGATTTTTTTATCAATCTTCATTGGTATAAAATAAGGGCCTGTTCCACAATATCTTGCTAAATTCAGCAGAGAAATTGCACTTGCAATAATTTTCGTCGCAATTCCAGCGTAAATTAGTTTAAAAACAGAAAACCAGGGTCCCTGCCAGTCTTAAACGAGGCCTAACTGCATTCGTTGAATCAGGCGGGACCTCTCTTTTAATGTCTTGTTTGATGGCTGGCGTCCGCGATTTTGTTTTTTTTTTCTTTATAATAACCACAGTCAGTGACACCCGTCGCAAATGCATATCATATCATTTGAAAACATCAGAGCAGTTGTTTTGCCTCTACACCGTCGTCGTAAAGTAACATATACTCACGCCAGTAGGCCGGATGAGTAGGCAGAGACGTTTGCCACTTTCCACGATCCTGAGAAATAACGTCTTTCGCTTCATCGACTTTTAAGAGTCTGTGCACGCCTGTTTTGTGTACCTTTCATCCTGCCCTCCGCTGAACATCCACTTGGGACCAGCTGGGATGTCAAACACCGGCCCACATTCGCTCGACACATTTCTTTCTACAATCATTCATCTTTCGTCCTCCTAAGGGGCCGTGCATAAATCACGTGAGGCTTGAAAGGGGGGAGGGGGGGATTTGACAAAAATCACGAAATGTCACAAGGGGGGAGGGGGGTGTAGTAAAGATACCACGTGTATTTATTTTTTCGCGTGATTTTTAAATTGAAAAGCAGCGTGTAGTGTGACCTTGACTCACCATTGCTAGGCAACGAACGAAGTACCTTCTCACGCGCCTCCGACGACCGCCCGCTCGGCACGCTGATCGCCAGTTATTTTTTCGCGCCGAATAATTAATTTCAGAATAAAATAAGATTATACTTTAACATGAAATAAGATAATATTCTAAAATATGCTAACATAAAAAGGAGATCAAATATAATTATGTGAAGCCAAGCTTCCAGGCTTGTGATTGCCTGACATTTACATGTATTATAGTAAAAGACACAAAAATATATCATGACATATACGATACGAAATTAATATATAATTTCAACACGCGCGCTAGCGAGCGCAAGGCAATTCTAGTTCTAAAAAAAATTAAGATTTTTTGTAGGTACGAAAAATACACGTGATGTTGGGGGTGGGGTGGTAGTCTTTAACCTCACCATGTATCACCAAGGGGGAGGGGGGGTTTAAAAATGCTTAAAAAAGATCACGTGATTAATGGACGGCCCCTAATAAGTCTAAACTAACGCAACATTCTTGTATCAATTATAGCACATCCTTTTGCAGTCCACAACTTTCTCTAATCATATCACACAATTGCGTATTCTGTCGTTCAAAATAACGCCATATTATGCACGCCAAATCCTGACCGGTTTCAACCCGGACGAACACTCATATTCCATACTTATTTGACAGTCAGACGATTGGAATCACTCAGGATTTGGTAAGCGTAACATAGGGGCTGAAGGAAGTAACTTGGCTAGACCTACCAGCCCTAGCCGTGAACAGAGATAAATGGAAAACCCCTGTGTCAGCTCCAGACTTCACGGAAGAGTAAAGTGACTAAAGAACAAGACAAGACTAAAGGGGCATGATAAAGTTTCATAAAACTACAATTAGTAGTTAAAACTGTTTTTATACGGATTTATGCTCGTTTATTACATTTTTACAATTTTCCAACGTTTCGGCACTTTTTCAGGTGCCGTGGTCCCGGATGACTAATTAACCTTAGAAAATACTATACAATTAGTAGTTTAATGATATTTTATGTACCTACATTGCGCAGCATAGTCTCCCGTCTCCCTTAATCTGTGGGTTAATAAACTTTGCAATGTACGTCAAATTGTCATTTTAATCTAAGAATTTTAGTTCTATGATACAGGCCCCAGGGCGCAGATTCATAAATCTGGAATTCGTACTATTATAACAATTCGATTTACACTGCGTATCAGAGACTACTAGTTCAGCTGTATGTTAATCGATTAACCCACAATTAAAGAGGACTGCTACGCTATATACCTACCTACATCGAATTATCACAATTAACTATGAATTGTAGTTTTATCAAGCGCGCCTCAGCAAGCTAATTACGCGCACAGATCCATTGCGGTAGTATTCCTGTGCCATCAGATAATTTAGTAAAATCTGCAGACATTGTGAAACACCCCAATCAAAGCAGGTATAAGAAACAACTCAGGAAGGGAAAATATCTAGCTAGTTATCTTCTAGTCCCTAGGTTCATCAGCTTACAAAAGAATAAGCGGATTTCCATAATTATTATTCCAAAAAGTTTTATGACAAAGTAAAATATTATTCTAGTCCTTGGACGCGAATGGGAAGGGTCCACAAAAGATGGCGTTTATTGGTCTATATCGAAAAGTGAGCAGGAGCGGGCTGATATGACGAAATATTGTTTCGACACAATCAAAGAAGACAAAAGTGTTGATACTTTGGAAAATAACATTTATATCTCTTCAAACATTAGATATTCAGATGATATAATATCAACCCTTTGTATGTCCCCACCGCTGGTAGGCTGGCACGTTTCTCTTCCTGCATCGCAGGAAGGCTAGGCCATACTTCATCACGGGGCCAAGCCGCCCATAAGGTCTTTGACATGGCTTAACGACTGCCATTACATGACCGTCGGCACCAACGGCTTAGCGTGACTCGCGAAGCACGGATGGATCAGATAGTACAGGAGATGGAAATCCACTCATACGAGTACATAAACAGCTCATGAACCAAAGGTCTAGATTATTAATATTTGTGGAAATAAACCTGATGCCGACGCAGATATGTCTGATACGTTACAGAAGGAGGGCTGTGGCGACCCCATTCCACCGCAGTACACCATTTGGACCTGATGGTAAAGTCCAAGTTAATCTAGATTTTTCTGACGCACACTACATTTTAGTTTTTAAAATCTTGAACTTACTTTTACTTTGGAAAATCTTAAACTTAGTTGATAAAGCTTTAAGTCTTGGCTTTCCAAGCTAACCGCGATTTGCCACTAGAAGGTAATTTCACGGTACTTCGAACTAGGGTCAGCCCAGTCAATTAATCAGTTCAATAAAACAGTTAATTAATCGCGTGTAAAGCAACTAATAAATTGTTCTCATTAATTGATGTGTACAAAATGCATTTAGTTTGAATCATTGAAATGAAAACAGTTTGTAGTAAGATAGTTACGGATAACGCGATATTTTCAAACTGTCCTACGCTGCAGTAATTAGAAGACACGCTGCGAACACTACATGGCGCATGCCTTCGAGAGTGATATAAGATAAAGTGTGGATGTTTACAGAAGATACCACACTAACAACTTATTTGAAGTCAATGGAACAGTTTGTTCGCAACAATCGCTTCTAGCCAGACTAAAAACGACGCTAAGATATATCTAGATCAAACGAAAAGGAGGATGTTACTCGCGGCAGAATATCGCAAATTACACACCCAGACGCCGCCAGTTATATCTCTGCTTAGGTATTCTTACAGATTCCCAACCACACGTACTCGAAGGAATAACCTTTTGCTATAAACATGCACGTGATAAACAGTATTATATTAACGGTATCATTTTATAAAATCACGTATTTTGCCACCGACTAGACCTCAATGGTTATTCCCAGTTGAGGTTGCGAGTTTTTACGCAAGGCCGTGAATTTCTTCCTTCGCTAGTGTACCGCCCTTTTTATGGATCCGATAGTCCTTTAATCTATCGAAAAGTCCTCGTCGATTCGAAGTCCTCCTCCTTTCGGTTTGAACAAAAACAACAACCTACAAGCAATACCATTCGGGCAAGTCTAATTCAAATTCCATCACGGCGTCTTTAGTCTACATCAGAGTTCTATCAAGTTTCTAGCCAAATAGACTAATCTGTGACCTGTGCCGGAGTTCCAACGGTCTCGTTCATATGAGGCAGGCCCACGTACTTGGGTGTCTCTGGGAGGCTGCCAACACCGTCGCCCTCTGTCGCACAAAATTGGTATTAGCTACGTCCCTAGCAGCCTAGAGGATTTGCTAGCTTGCGACTTACGAAGTGTCGAGAGGGCGCTAAGCCAGCGGCCACGCAGAAAGGACTTATGACGGGTTCGTCCTATAGACATGCCATTTATAGGACGTCCTTTCATTTCCCTTCAGTACATTCTGTGTGGAAGTGAATTGTAATAATGACATCTCTTTTCGCGACCCCGTCCCACGTCCCTTCTGTGTAAGCGCTGGCTAAGAGACATAAGTTGGATAGCTAGTAGTGTACCTATAAACTACCAAAAAACCCCTATCGGGTCGGTAGCAAACTATTCGTCCCATCCAATGCAGTGTACAAGGGACTCTTTTTTTTGCTGTGCACAGATATTTTACTATGCCCGTACCCGGTATGAACTGGACGCAAACAGTTCTGCGTGATTCAAAGCCTATCCAATTTAATTCTTGCGTTCATTCAGAGTACCTACTCCCTGGTGAAATATTTTTACAGGTGCATTAAATTGTACTGATGATTAAAATCATATTTTCGACAAGCGCCAGATTTACAGCTAACGAAATGTCAAAAAGAAAGTATTTGAAAATAACTGACTTCCAATATTGAGTCTGTTACTAGCTCAAAGTCTTAACGTGGAAAAGATGAAGTAGTGGGGTAAATTCTGTTAGATTAAAAATCTTGTGTGACGTTGTGTGTGTACAAGATTGTTAGTAGATAAATAGATTAGTTAGGAATATGGATATTTGCAAGAGTGATGTTGATTGGGCTCCCTGCCTAGCTAGCTAGCTACCGCTTGACTATTATTTCTCGAGTTTTATGTTGTTACTTTGAACTTTATGCCACTATATAAAAATTAAAATTATGATACAAAACAGTTAGTTCATTTTACACAAATGAGGACTTTAGTATTTAGGGATCTGGGAAAAGGCAACCATTGAAAATGCCAGTATTTATTTTGAAATTTTTGATTTCTTTTAATTATCTACGTTTTATAATGTCCTTAAAAGTAGATATATATTTCATCATAAGATATCTCAAATATTTGCATGTGGTAATATTAATATTTTAATTAATCAACCAGTAGTATTATTTTAATCCATTAAGATAGAAGAAGCTTAATAATAAAAACTACGACAAAACTGTTTATTTTTTCCATTACAACTACATACTTATGTTATTAGTTAATCTAGACACTAATATATACCCAAAATACCTAATATGAATAATGCATAATTTCTACTTCGAAAGACCTCATTGTGTTATACCAGTGAGAGCACTTTTAATTACATCAAAATACTTCAACGCATACAAGCTTTTCACATCTTAATCGTTTAGTGCTTCGGTTAAAATTAATCGTTAGAACCGTAATTAACTAATTATCGTTAAGGTATCATTGTAATAGTAAATGAAATATAACAAGGACGTTCATGTTATTCTATCATAATTTTCTTTTTTATATAACGAACATAAAGTAACTTATGTAGGCGGCTAGTGTCGCTCGCAATATGCACTCGTTAGGGCTAGTAGTAGTTTACATATCATAAGATATTACAACAAACTAGATAATAGTCTTACAATTGTAACATGCTTACTTTGTGAGTAGGTCGCGGTCGCCGCTCCCAATTTTAATTACATTTTAGAAAATTAATACAAGTCTGTATAAATACAGCGCCCCATAGCGGGGCCGCGATAAAGTAAAACTTATATACTGCCGTAAGTAAAGTTACGTTAATATTGTACATCAGTCGATAGTTCACCTAACAATTTTGTAATCTAATCAATCGAGAATTATGTACTTTAAATTTAATCCACTATTTTACTAAAAGGAAAGCATACTTTAAAAAATAATCAACATCTTTTTTTTAAACAGAAATAAATAACAACTTGTCCTACTTATGTTCTCTTATTAAATTTAATGTAAAGCCCGTGCATATTATTTTACGATAAAAATGGATTCTCATAATTACATTTATATTTTACTTCTAGATATAAATATGAGGTGTTGTATATTAATAATACCTGCATTGAGTTTTTAAAGTAATTTATCGAAAAGACTACAGTAGAGTCGTTACTTGGCCAATGTATATAGTTATTTAAATGCAAATAATTTTAATCATCGAGTGGAATACGAACTAAACGGTGTGCCGGCTAGTCTAGTGTTTAACTCTAGAGGTGTTCTTGCATAATTAGTCAATTACGATAATAAAATTAATTGCTAGCGCAGGAGAGGAGTCGCACCGCGCAGTGGCGTCGTGTCTAGCCAATATCAAAATACACTCTGCACATACATTAGTTTGTTTCATTAAACTACTGATACTGAATAGACATACACATATAAAAACCGCGTACATTATAATATAAAGTAATACAAACAAGTCGAAATGTTAACTACACAACAGTACCACTACAGTATTTTTAAGCCATGATTAAAAATATTTATTTCATAAACATCATTATTATTATTAAAGATACAGATACCTTACGCCGATATAACTCAAGTGTGATATATAAAATGCTAGTGCAAATATGCATTAATGTGTGTCGTAGTCCTGTCACGTTTTGTACAGAAAGGGGAGGTACACGACCCACGACAAAGTATCGTAGGTACGAACTGAGTCATGCCGCGAGGGGCCTGGCGGTGGCGCCCCCGACGCCGAGGTTATTTGACAGACGAGCCTCTTATAGAGTCTTACCGTACTTGTATTTTGCTAACTATTTTTAATTAATAAATTCATCCAATATTTTATGCTCTTCTCCTATTAATAATAATTAAAAACCCATATAAATAGTCTCAATTGATTTCCACAATAATTTGCACTAAGTTAAATGTCGAGTAAATCTAAAAGTTCAGGTCATAAGTGTCCTCACCATTATAATACATATTATACTTTATTTTAAATAAATTATACTCTTTATGTTACTTAGAAGATTGCCCCGATGGTTCATTATAAACTAAGTACTTAATTGTTCCGAAGGTTTTTGTGAGTGCTAGGGCCGACTGAGCCCGATTAAACACCTTAGTGCTAGGATTATCACTGAAAATAACATAAGTATAAACATCTCTATTTACTTAACTTTTTGTAAGGCATCGTTTCCTATCTTAACAGATTGCGATTTATATTTTTACTCTCACATTTGTCGGTGGTGATATTTTATCTATATACTTTTACTTAGTAGATGAAATTATAATGAGGAAATGCCTGTTAGCGAAACGGTGTCTGATAAAAGCTATATGTCGCTATCTAGCTCGCTCTAGTGAGATGGAGCGGGTGTGCGAGCAGGCGCGAGCGACCGTCGAATGAACAGAGCGAAGGAAATGCATCGTTAAAAGCGATTCATTACGTACGACCGAACTGAACACGAGCTTAACTGAACATTACATTACCGAGGAATGAATCAAGACAAATTAACCTAACTAACATAGGAACGAACGCGGCAAACGAAAGCAAACATACGTGTCGGTACAGTGCCACCAAATCAGCAACCTAGGGCCGTGTTAGGCACCCGAAACAATTAGTCAACATTATCAGTAGGTCATTATTGTTAATTAGGTACAGTGTTCCCTACATACCGATCGCGTCTCAGTCGTGTATGTACTATATAGAGCTTTAATGCAATGTACCAATATGAGCGATATCTATGAACATCACAATGTAAAGGCGTTTTTTATCTATTTGTTACCGAAATTAGGCTCGCCGCCACCTTCGCCGCGGGATGTAGCTTATTAAAAGTTGCTTAATAATTCACATTAGTCCTCGTAAATAAATTATAATTTACTTATGGAGCGATCTTACATAACCCTATTCTAAACGATCAAATTATGCATTCAATGTAATCATCAACAATTTGTCTATTTATTTTTAAAACATTAACAAATCTTACCGAGCGACCATGTATAGCCACTATGTATTATAGAACGTAAAGGAACGACGTCCCGGAGACGCGGCGGGCCGGACGCGTCCGCGCGAGGCCGGACGCGTCCGGCCCGCCGCGCCGCCGCCGCGCGCTCTCCGGCCCCACGATTAATTACTTAGCTTATCACTAAAATTTTAATCAGTCGATCGGTCAAATGATTGAGCGATATATAGTACAGTAAAGGACTAACATTAATTTAATCTAACAATGTTATTTTAAATAATAACTCACTTTGTACGGGGCGCGGGCGAGGCGCGGGCCGCGGCGGCGGACGTCCGATATCTCTAATCACTCGGCCGGTAGCGGCCCTCGAAAGCTCTATTTGGCAATCACATAAATTAAAAGACTTGTTTTAAAACTATGTGACGAGAGAATTTATTTAAAATTATGCTTTACATACAAGTAAGTATATATATATATGTACATGAGAGGCGAACGAGGGTGGCGGCGGGCAGGGCGCGGCTCCCGCGCCGAACCTATATCCTAAAATGCTTGAGCTTCATTACTTAACGAATACAAAGTTACTTTTATATTTTGCTCGTTTTCAACAATTTGGCAGGTAATTTAATTCATTAAATTATAAATTCGATAATCAACTTAAAAAACATAAACTTGCGATAAAAAACTAAAATGCATCCTAGAAAAACAAATTATAATTACACAATATTATACAGAATATTGCTTCCCCGCGCGTTAAATCGGGAAAAATATTTAAATTATTTTAATCACGTTCAGTCATACTATGTTTTGTTAATTATTAACACATAATTATTTCATTACAACTCTACCTTTCCTAAGTCTAGTGGGTGGTAAATAACCAAAACTCTAATATTAATCATACATACCGATATATATACCATATTTATACATAGCTATTAGCTTAAGTTAAGTTTCTTTAGGTCATTTTTCTCCTAAAATTGGCTTTGTTAACCATTGTCTGTCAAATATACCTCGAGCGCTGGCGCAAGTTGGGATACCGCCAGGGCGCCGCTCGCCCTAGTTATATAATATCCTAAAACATTAAACGATACACGCTTACAAACTCCACTATACGATATAGCGAGATCCCGATTACGATGTTTCATTAAAAGAAATCACTAAAACCTACAATTATACGCGAAAAAATTAAAAGAAAAAGAACAATAGTCTACACAAATACGAGGGAAAAGAAACGCGAAATATAAAGATAAACCATCCGCTAAAAGCCCAAATCCAAAAGTGATAATTAAAAGCAAAGTATTAATTAAAAAGTGTGTGCAAATGCACACGATACGCGAGGCACCGCTCAGGGCCGCGCACTTGGGGAGACGAAGTCATATTTAAGTGCTCAGGAAAGTGTCCGAAGAGGGAAACGTCTGTGAACGCGCGTCAATGCTACAGCTACCTACAAACAACGCTCAAAGAAGCGAGCTCTATGTCATAATGAGTCAGTAAATAGTTATAATAGAGAAGCTCAATAGATGCTCAATGCTTTTCGATATCTAATCGTCAGAAAAAATTTCGCCTATTACATGTAGTTTTTAACTTTATTTAGATTAAAATAACTTAATTACGCGTGTGGGTTTGTGTTAGTGCAGTCGATCGGTGAGCTATCGACGCGAACGCCATCCAGTGGCGTGTTAACAATTACATTGCATACGATTCGTTACGATTATTACTAGCAGTCGTTCGTTTTTAGTTTTAATTAAAACTTGCATTGTTACAAACTTACTCCGTAAAATGTTAAGTTAAGAGATTTGCTCACCTAAGAATAAAAAAGATTTTCATTTTATAAAAATTGACACCTAAAAATTGTTTATAGGAAAATGTTATTTATGATAATACCGCGCGTTTAGTTTGTTCATCATAATGCAGAAGGGGGTTGGATTCCGTAGAGCAAATATTGTCAGAAGAGAAACCGTCACTACAAAATCCGGAGTTGTCTACAGTACACGTAACAAAAAAAAATTGGTCGAGCCGTTTTAGTCTCATACGAGAGACTACGTTTAGCTACCTAAGTCTGTGTGTCGGTTGTGTTATGGTGACGTCACGCGAATGCTGGAAACACACAATAAGGTCGTGACAGAGTTCGCGTT
This sequence comes from Yponomeuta sedellus, assembly GCA_934045075.1. Taxonomy (NCBI): domain Eukaryota; kingdom Metazoa; phylum Arthropoda; class Insecta; order Lepidoptera; family Yponomeutidae; genus Yponomeuta; species Yponomeuta sedellus. Next base: position 20,659,269 of record OW203734.1, on the reverse strand, counting down.
CACCGCCCAATAGCCACAGTTCACATTGGACGCAAATACGTAACTGCACGGCCACATTGCGACGGTCCAACGACGTGCGGGCTGCACGTTTACAATATTGAAATAATCCTTAAATACTTAGGAAGTTAGAGACTACAATAGAATCGAAAGCGCTATCCGTAATCGCCAACCTTAAAAGTACTTAAGGTCTTATTTTAGTTTGCATCGTTGCGCCCCGCACGTCGTGAACTTTCGCCGAGGCCGGGAAGGGACGTCCATGGATGAACTAGGCTAGCGGTAGCGGCGCGTCTGGCCACGCCCACTATAGTGTGCGGCCAAGCTCTAGGCGGCGGGCCACTCCTTGTTAAACTCGTTGGTGTTGTAGTGTTTGGTGGCGTGGTGCGGATGCGGGTGCACACCTGGTGGCTGAGTGGCGGGCGCCGAGCCGTGGTACTCCCCGCCGCCGTAGGCAGCGCGCGTGCCGCCTCCGCCGTACGACGAACCCTAGCCAACCCACCCGGTAATGTTACACGCTATGCCGCCCACCAGGGCCCGCATTCTGTTGAGGCGGCTGTTACGTCTGGCGTCGGTGTCGCACGCACGTGCCAACATTTTTAATTTTTCAAAAAATTGTATACTGTTGATGAACGCGGAGGGAGCCTTCGCTAGATCATAGAATTAAGGACGTTTTGAATATATTTTTGTCTATTACTTGGTTTTGGGTAAAGAAAAGGTGCTGCCGAAATTATTTTAGTAGCAAATTCTCTCAACCATAGACAAAGTATATGCTTAACAAAATTATGCCAGAAATGTCCATAATTGTATTACAAGGCAAAGCCTCGTACACATATCAAGAGTATGCACATTTTATGATAATAATTTTAAAATATTAGGTTATGCGAACAAGATGGATGCCAGTTGTAACAGCAGTCCTAATGCACTATAGTGCAAAGACAACCTCATGAACGAGTCGATTTCATTTCATTGCCGCTACAAATGCACACGCGCTACTAGGCGTCAATGGGACGAACAAACATGTCACGTGACCAGACTGTGAATCTGTCATTGCACTATAATGCACTGAGAGAATCGAGGCCCTGCTGCAATAACCCACCACACGAATGGGAGTTATTGCGGGAGCGGGCCGGTCGGACTGCGGGACGCATCGAGCCGAAGCCGTTTTGGCTAATGCTTTGCTAATACTACATGGCCCGTCCCGACTGAGTAGTGAAGGCTCTCGAGTTATACTCAAAGTACAGCTATTATCTCGAGACATTCACTCAGTTGAAATTGGCGCTGGACGCGCGGAAAGCTGTCACGGTAACACCGGACGCTCGAAACAGGAACACTCGAAGTGACTTGTGGCAAGAATTGAGCAGCAATGCGGTAATCATCACTGGCAGATTTCCGCGCATGCAGATAATACGTAGGGCTAATAATAATTTAGATTATGAATAGCGAAATACAACAAAAAAATAAAGGGCTGTAAGTAAAAGGCTTCGGCAAGTGCGTTGGGAACGGCACAGAGGATCAACGTGAGGCCACCATATAGGGAGGGGTTACGAATAAAATCTACTTGTAAATACGAAAATTTTGAATTTATAAGCTAGACCATCACAGTGATGCCTCCATGATTCTGACAACTCCTATTTTACGTTTTACATTTAACAAAATAGCCGTTTTTCTCTGAACACTTAAAGTACAGCTCTTAAGATTATTTTATCGATAGATTTAACTGTTAATGAACCTGTAACAATATAAGAAAATCCAAATTTTACTAATTTGTACTTTAAATGCCAATTTACAAGTGTTGAGATGAAACAAGTGCCGCGTTGAAACAAGTTGGTCCATCTCGCACGGTGTTCAAATGCAATATATAAAATATATATCGAGTGAATCTAGTTTAAGCTTATCAACTAGTGCGTTGCGATGCCTTTTTGATGCGCGATACTGTCGCAAAGTGCGAACCGTCCACAGTGACAAATCCCCAGAGTTTTGCGACCTGCCCTCACCCGACCACCCGCCCAATATGTCTAATTGTCTTTCTGGAGGAGCCACTCTTGGCCCTGATCGACCAACTGGAAAAGAAGAACATGGCATATAGTCCCACTCGCCACATACATGATTCCACAGCAGATTTAGTAAGTAGCAGCGCGTGAAACATGGACCAGGTGTAAGCGTGTGAACCCCAGGGCGTCGACAGAGACGGGGAGCGGACGCGGAACGGAGGACAGAGGGGAGAAGGGCGATGGGATCATGAGGGAGGGCGGTGATGAGAGATCTTCAGCGAAACTTGTATTGACATCAATATCCTTGATTTTCACTATGGATAGCGGTGCGACTAGTCTGCACAACGCCGGGGACGAGCTGCCGACTGACCGGAGCATATCTCGCCAAATCAAAAAGACATCGCACTTTTCATAGGTTTTCACTTTCTTAGGCATGCAGAGAATGACGACGTCGTCTCCGCGATAGACTAGTATTATTTAAAAAAATAAATAATAAAAAAACAAGCATTGCATACATTCCAACACGGCACACAAATGCAAGAGGGGAGGTAAACTAATGGCGCTAAAATTATCATGCTTTACACCTCCGTCAGAGCTCGATCGAGGGAAAAATCAAATCAATATGTTCGCTGAATTTCACTCTTTCACCGGCAACCATGCAGCTTCAAACACCACCATTCTTTCTAGAAACGCAAACAAAATGCCAATCGGAAAGTACAACCAAATTGAATGTAGCAAACAAAAAAAACTCTGAAACTCACTCATAAATAATTACAGGAATTCGAAATAGGAAAGTTGTACTCAAACATGCCAACCACACACACGCCTTATTCCAATATGAAGGTATCAGATGCAGGATGTAACTCAAAGACATAAAGCAAGGATGAAAACCATAGGAGGGACGGGAAGGGATAAATAAGCAAGCCCCAAGTATGGATGCGATAAATATAGGTATAAAATCTTGCAATTACAAAAACCTCAGTCAACTTGGCTGTACTTTACTCAAATGAATGCGCAGAGCTATTAGTGAAATCCAACAAACATATCTGGGTAGGAAAACGTATTTCTAAGCAAATCAGTGTCGATTGTGCGTTGTTTCCGGCAAGTCAAGCGCGCCGAGATATGTTAATTGATTTGACACAGCTGTTATTGTGCGGGTTATTAGACAAAGATTTACGTGGTAATTCAGAGGGTCTCTCTAACAGTAAATATGAAATTTGTCAGCTACGTCGGTACGGATTTATACAGAACAAAAATAGAACTGGCGGTCATTGCACTGTTATTTCAGATGGTCCAATGAAATTGTGGTTTGTAACTCCTTTTCTAGGAAGCCCTTAATATTTCAGATCGTTTATGTAACAATCCACACAGTTACAAACTCGCTTATGGAGAATGATAAAATGAATTATTATTTAGAGGTACTTTTTAACCAACTTGAAATTAACATACAACACAAATATTGGTATGTTATAGGCCAGTGGAATTATAGCAGGCAATCTATAAACTACTGAATGCAGAGCCTGCCAGGGCATCTAGAGGTACCCAAAGAAATGGGTATTCCTTTTTTAATTCATATTCTTTCTAAAAACAGTGGGGTATCTTTAGTGTGTGTCATAAACTTGAAAGTTATTATATTCGACATTTCGAAACGAGTTTACATGTAATTAAAATTAAATATTGGTTCAGCTTTGTTTGCGATAGCCAACAGTCATTGAATGGTTTCATTTATTTAAATTTAAGCATAGATGAAAAAAAATAAAGTGGTAAATGTGCCCATTCAAAATGATTTTCTGCTCCGGCAAGCATGATAAAGCCATGTATCATTTTGTATTATTGTCATTCGTTTAAATACTGAATAAAATTCGAGCGCGTTCGTAATACAAAACGGAACCACTAGAACTATTTCGTAAAAGCAAAAGCTGGACAGTTTCAAACAATCAAAACCACCAAATATATTTTATGTATCACTATAATATTTTAAAGTAAATACATGAACAAGAAAAATCGACAAAATCAACATCTGCTGCATGAAACTGTCCAAAAGAAATGCACACAAAAACTTATACCACACCATCACCAGAAAAAAAGTGGTCACTTTCAACTCGCACAAAATATGACCCGTGCTAAGGTTCCAAAGGTGTTAAATATACTAAAGCCGTTATATAAAAAAAATGCGGTAAACACGAGTTTGTTCAAAGCCATGTAAAAATACACGGGCGATCAACAAGCTACATGATACGCCGCCGTCATTTGTTTACTACATTACTTGACGCAGTCTGTTCCAATTTAAAATGAAGACTAAGCTGGTTTATACATTCGTAGCGTGCTAAACGCACATACTTTTGTTAAAACAAATCGTTATCGCTTTAGCACTCTTTTGAATAAATATGTAGGTGAGTACTTGTTACAGGTTATGTAAATCATTTTAATCTAGAACAAACTATTGTAAGTTCGACTGGCTTACTTTTCCTGGGACAACTTGAATTCCGTGTAAACACTGCGCTAATTCGACGAAATAATTAATTAGAATGACAAAGGAACAGACTTGATGAAATATTGACCAGTTCAAAGTTTGCGAGATGTTCCAGGACTCCAGCAGCCATTGAAGCTATTTATAGCTGTATAACTTATGCAATATTTCGCTCTCCGTGGTAGTGACGCACTTAGTGAAGTTCGCAAACCATCGACTATTTACATATCGGACTGCCAGCCATGCGTAAAAGTACATAAATTTGTTACTGTTAACTTCTGGAAGCTTCTCCCTTATTAAATTGGAGGCAAAGCTTATAGGAAAGTATTCGAGCTTGTAATAGTCTTAAACTGACCGTCAAAAGTCATATAAATCGAACGTTTACGTTTACACGTGACCGACAACAATGCGAGTGCGTTTCGAACGCCGTCCCGGCCGTCGCTCGAAACGCGCGCAAAGTACCAGGGCGTCATAGAGGCGGCGGAGGCTCTAGCGTGTTATAAATACCTGATCCTGTTGGTACGCCGGCGGGTACTGCTGGTAAGATGAGTAATCGGCGGACGACGACTTGGAGAGAGCCGCGCCGGCAGTCAGGGCCGTGGCTAGGCCGCCTGGGGCGCCACCGGCGCCGCCCGCGCCTCCACCGCCGCGTCCGTACATCTCGCCTCCTTCAGACAGCGGCACGTACGAGCCTGTTGAGGGAGGGCCGAGTTCACCATCGAGATTCGCAGCGGCGTAGTAGTAGAGTTCTGGAGCCCTGTTCGCAGAGGACTTGTCCACAGAGACAAGATTTACGCCCTGACAAGAAGTCAGCGAACAGGGCGTCTGGGGCTACGTCTAGAGTAGAGGCAAGGAAGCGAGCGCTTGACATTAGACCTTTCCCATAGACGCTGGAGCTAAGTACATGTTGTTGAAAGCCGAATTCTACTCTACACGAAGCCTGGGAGCTTAAACGCTACTATAAGCCGCTAATGGTAACTAGATTGGCCTATACAACTAAACTAATATCTATCATTCTAAACTGTGTATCTATGTTTCCGCATTACCACGACGCACTAATACTGTAATTGGAGTAGCCGTTAGGGAAAAACGCGAAAAGACTAAGGGTGAAAACTAACTAAGTATGGGCTGTGCACAACTCCGGATCCGAGTTCCGAATCCGTCATCCGGGAACTCGGATTGGTGCACAAACGAGGACTAACCGGGTAGGCAATCGGCGCATAAACAACTGGGACTGTCACGAATCTCGGAACTCGAATCTGAGTAGTGCACAACCGCGTTAGGGCGCGTCCGCACCAAGAGCTTCCCCCTTTGTTAAGTGCTTTTAATATTTTGCACGGTATATGGCCACAGTGCTGTGTACAGCATCGACGAGGACGTGGCGTGCAAAAAGCAAAAACGTCAATCACTGGCAGATAACAGACCTCTTACATCGTAGAGAGCCTTCGAGCTATTTATAATTTGATTCTCCAGAAAGACTGTTAACATTTTTAGAACACCAACGTTTTTAAATGAACTGATCTAACTTTAAACAAGCAGAATATTAGTGCACGCCATATGTTAACTACAAAAGTGTTCAGTGGATCCAATGGAGCTGATACTTTTACAGTTAACTGTGTTTTTACTATCTTTTCCAGGGAACTGTACCCTAATTCAATTCAGGCACGGTAAACCCGTTTACCCGTATCGGCCCGATAATGTTATTTCCACGTTGGGTCTCTCTACTACCAGCTAACTATACGAGGTCGTAGGGTGGTTGCAGTCACACTTCTGCCAGCACGGGTGGTAAGCGTTATGGGGCACGAGTTTTCAATTTCATAGAAAACCCGACCCGCTCTTATATTCCGGGGCGATTTCACTATACTTACAGGCGTGTAGGGTTACCATATGACAGGCTATTGTCGCATTTGACAGGCTTTTTTTAAGTTTGCGACAAGTGGTTACAAGTGCGTCTTTGCTCACTGTATTTTATGTTGCTTGCGTGTAGACTAAATGTCGGTCTATTTAGCTTCCTGGAAAGTCCTGCATTGTATGCAAGCTTTATAAATCATTTATTTTTATTCAAGTGTTAAGGCAAATTCTTAAGTTATGTAATAGTGTGTTAGCGACAAAACCAAACTTTTTTTTTCTTGTGTTATTGGATAAGTTTTATTAGTACTTATAGCAACAAACTAGCGATCTCTCGTCGCCAAATATAAACTGTTAACGACTTTTAATTGTTATTGTATGTATTATTTGAAAAAATAGAATCCTTAGACTTAGATGGCTACGTATAATGTTATACGACTTATCTGTTAATTTCTTTTTGTAGTTTATTTACTTGTTATAACTTTTGTCTTTTCTTTCTTTCTATGCGTGTATGGTAACACTACACGCTCGCGGAATCTATGGTAACCCTACACGCGTGCGAACCGCGCGCTCACCGTCCGCGCTAGCCGTGAATGTGACGGAGCGCCCCGCCTCATCGGCGCCCTAAGCGCGGACACGCCCCCAGCTCATAAGTTGCGGACAACGTACCGGACCCAGTCGAGTTGGAGTTCTGCGGCATATTCCAGTTGTTCCACGTGCCGCCGGCCGAGGCGCCCGCGGGAGCCGAACTGTAGTTCGCTGTGGGTGACGCCATTCCAATCAGAATTCGCGCTTCTTTTTGTTTTTCTTTCTTAGTTACGGCCGCGTACAGTGGACAACACAGGTGCGTATCTCTCGTCGACGCCTATCGCCTCGAAGTCGCAGACCACGGCAGCCATGGCAGGATTTGTCTATATTTGCCCTAGGTCTGACCGCCCAATCGAAGATGAACTCCTGAACGTCTATACCAGGCCCTACATAGTTTTTCAATAGAAAGATATAACCACGACAATGATTATTATTTGCCTCAATTTAGTAGTCTAAAAAGCAATAGCAGTACGTCATTCCAGGGGTATAACCCGCGACACTAAAATAGGTATCTCTCGCGAAGAAGATCGAATCGCGCGAGGCGCCGATTTAAGTAGCACGGGTTATACCAATGCGATACGATAGGTTACTAGACTACCGATTATGTGAATGAAACGACCATTACCGGTCTAATATGACTCTATTGAACAACTACGCATTTAAGAGACTCTCCCTCCTGTTTATGGATGGCAGGTTGGTCTATGTTTGCTCTAGACCCGTCTGCCCAAACGACGAAAGGAGCGTAAAGACTTCTGAGCGTTAAAACCAGTTTAGAAGGGTGATGTTGCTAGAATGCTTATGTCAATACGGGTGACTTAGAGCAGTTATAATTATGTGAAGTATGCGCCGCGGCACACTGGTGTAACGTGGTCAGTAGGTGTACCTCGGATAAATGACAAGGTTTTGCCAAACAATATCGGTTTTTTGAACTAATGCTTAAATGCTTCTTGACCTTAATTTTTGGTGAACTTTTAAGTCTGAAGACAAAATTTGCGGAACACTAACTTAGAGCACCGAAACGGGGATTGGTCTTTTTTTATTAGTTTTTAGTCGTTTTTTAGTTACGGCCGCATAAAGTATACTCGAGTGTGTTGTGTTGCCTATTAACTCTAAATCTAAATTGACTGGAGCTTTAAACGTTTTTGACCTAATTTATGTTGAATTAAGCGAGTTTATTTATATATTCTGCAAATTATATAGAAAACAGAACACAAGAACGTTAAAAATAAGAAGGCGGATGTGATTTTTGATTACCTAGACGCAAAGGAGTGTCCACCGCAGTTGTTAATTTACTTATCGTTGCATTATAACATGTAATTTTTTTTTCTGATTGAGCAATAGTTCTCTATCTATACACTAAATTGAAAGACCTAAATAACTTTCGAAATCGATCGCGCTTCGGTGGCAGATAATTGTCCTTTATTTTCACAATTGATATCAATCTTTACTTGGGAGTACAATGTCATGAATAGAGGAAATGCAGAATGGAATCACGTTAACTTTGTACATCACGACGCGAAATTATTTTGAGAATACGAGAATCGTCGTAGCTACTTTGATTAACGACATTGAGGCGATAAGTGAGCGTCAATGTAGACAAAAAAGTTGCGTATATCAAGTGATAATACAGCAGAGGCGCGATGCATGTGTTGTCCGCTGTATAAGTACACTTGTATTCACTGCTCTGAATCGTCATAGCGGAAACGTATCTGCCACTTATTCGAGAATCAGAGGATACGAATGTACTGTGGAACAAAATGGAAACACGATAAGCGGTTTTGCTGATCAATTGATTTTAGCCTAATGGTCACTAATACCCGTTGCCGTGACTGATAAAGTAATAAAGCTAAGCCCTAAATTTCGCTGGCTTCATTGGCCATTACCTAAACGAGTATTGGGTAAGTACAGGTAGGTACGAAGTACTCTGTCATGACGTCACAATAAAAAACATTATAGCCGTAAAAGTACTCATAAAAGAGACGCAGTAGCACCCAAGCCTCGAATAAGACACATTTTATTTTATATCGAAAGTACATGCGTCAATCAATCGGACCAGGAACTCGTGAAATACCTATGGGGAAAATTAAATTCGGGGATGACGAATGCAATGCGCTTTACATACGATTTCTTTTACATACCAACGAATTTAAATGTTCCGACGACAGCAGGAAAAAATACTAAAAAAAAGTATGTGTATGACGATCCTTTGACTCGTGGCACCTACCGATGCACGGGAATATTACCAATATGCCCGAACGAAACACCGATTGGACATATTGGCAATATTCCCTCTCGTATTATTAGTGAAAGCGCTAGCGCGCTTATTAATATAAGCCGAAATTCTTTTCGAAGTTTGTTTTCATTTTCATTTCATGAGTTCCTGAAGAAGAAGATGTGATCAAGATAGTCTCCCGTTATCCTACAGCCCGCGGTTTACACATATAAACAAAAACAATTCACTGAACTTGGACTAGACATTCTTGTATCACTCTGCAATAGTCTCAATATGCCAGTGCAGGTGGCAGGAGCCAGCTGTGAATCAATCTTTTGGATAATATCTATGAGATATTATGTGTACTAATACTAGTACTAGTACAAATAATACATTGATGACTATGAGTCGTAAATGTTTTTAGCCAATGTAGTAGTACTTGTATTAGTACACATACATTACATAAATTCACGCCTGTATCCCGGACGGGTAGAGATCACAGCTTGACAAGATTCTGAAAACCTATCCTCATCGCTTTTATTTGTCACATAATATAACATTGTATAACACTGTCAATTAAATAAAGGGACTAGACAAATTGTTTGCCTCCGTCTCATACAATATTTTCGTCTATATTGTGTGAGAAGGGGGAGACAAATAGTTTTTCAGTCCCATTCTTTAATTAACCGTGCTAGGGTAAAAAACTCCACTCACCATAGCTCCCGTAGCCCTGGGCGGGCGGCTGCGTGTGCTGCGTGTAGTTATTGGTGGCGGGCCAGGCGGGGGCGTGCGGCGGCGCGGCGGGGGCGGGGGGCGCGCCCCAGCCCTGGTAGCTGCCGGGGCCGGCGCCGGCACCCGCGGCCCCGTAGCCGGCGTACGACGTCTGGCCGGGTGACGTGCCCCAGCCTTGGTAGCTGTTAGGGTAATGCCTAGTCAGTTTAGGGGTCGGGCTTTGAAGCAAGGTAAAGGCGGATGTCGACTAAGGGTGGGGGAAAGGCTTTAGTAGACATTAATTTGTGATGATAATATACAGCAGGATAAAGTAGGTCTGGCCGGGTGACGTACCCAAAGCCTTGACAAGTGTTAGGGTAATGTCTAGTCTGTTTAGGAGTGAAGCTTTAAAAGCAAGGGAATTGCAGGTGTCGCCTTCCTTAGATGATGATGTAGAAATCCTAATAATAGAAATCCATAGGATGGCTCATGTCTAGTGTACCTGTAGAACACTCAGAGAGTCCCTTCTCCATCGCTGGTTGGCAAATCCTTTTACCATGATGGCTTGCCATCGACACGCTAAGTTGACACCATATCAACTTCAAAAACCTATTTAGAGGCTAAAAACGATATCAACTGGCAAGTTAGGCGAGATTGTGATGATGATCAAGGGACCTTTAGAGGCAGGCCTAGACAGAGGCAAACATTCCACACAGAAACTGAGAACTTAGATTTTAAGAAGTCTTATAAGGCCAGTCCTGTTATAAGAATTTACCTAGATCATAACTGTGACTGGTATGCATTTTTAAGTAAATTTTGTAACGGGTATAACGCTCACTTGCAAATAGAAAATATGCGCGCAAAGATTAAATAATCTATGCATGACTGATCTGATTACCAACTAGCGTAACTGTAGATTTATAGAAGTAAACACATTCCAGAACTTTAGACAACTCTTGCTATTTGCCTTTGAGCACAAATATAGAAAGAAAATATGGTAGCTTAATTACAGTTAACGATTGATGATCCTAATAATGATTTATTTCATTTATTTATGGTGGCGTTCAACATTGATTTCAATGAGTAGATACAACGCATTAATCTCTTAATGTTATCATCCATTTAACCTCTTGACAATACACTTTGATTTAATGCTTGTATGAATTTAAAAACGCACTAATAATTTTGTAATATTCATTTATAAGACCTAAATTTAAGCTATAAATTCGCAGTTGTTTAAATACGTTAGCGACTTGCCAGTGAGATAAATGAAGATAATTTTGATGTTAAAAAATCTGTACGATTGTACCTTAGAAATAAAGGCTTATAATCTTACATGCCATTTTCTAATGCCGATTTGCACCCTTTCTCAAATGTCACTAAATAGCAGTTTAGGTGGATTTTTTCCCGAATTTATTTGATTTGCTTAATTAAATAATTAGCAATACTTGTACTCAATTGTTGATTCTCAAAACCACTGGGAAATGTGCTGTCCGGTAGCTAATTTACTTAATTAGCATTTAAATGCTTATCAAATCGATGGATGGTTTGATTAACATATTGTGAAACTAGAGAACTCTTAGGCCTGACTTGGCCATAGATCACGCTCACAGAAGTAGGTTAGGACCCAGTTTAACATCAACACACACCAGCATGACGCGTCCAGCCATCGACATGTTGCCCGGCGGGCCTCCTATCTTGTGACCACGAATCTCACCACTAGTCATATAGGCTTACAACATTACTCAAACTGAAGCTCGACTCACCCCTGCATGATGTTGGGTCCAGCCATCGGCATGTTGATCGGCGGGCCGCCCATCTGGCCGTTGTGGCCCTGCATGATGCTCATGGGGGCTCCGGCAGGCGGGCCCCACTGGCCGGCGCCGGCTCCAGCGCCGCCGTCACCGGGTCCGCCGCCCATGCCACCGCCCATTCCTCCGCCGCCCGAGCCTAGCTTGCCCGATCCGTCGCGCGGCTCGGCGCGCTTGATCTCCACCTAATACGGTAGGTAGAGTGGTCAGATTGGGGTTGGTGATAGCATGTATAACAATAGTAGACATGGATTTAGCTAGACAACGCACGCACGGTTACTTTGCGTGGCCAACAGAGTAACCTACTAAGTATATCTTTAATTATACAAATCAAAGGTGATTTGTAAATCTATCTGATCGACGTATGCTCATTTCATGATAGTTTGTTGTTTCCAAAAACGAGAAACCGTTTGTGGTGTAAAACTGCTGAAATTCTTGGAAGGTCTGGACACAATATCATTACAAACATAATACAATGTGGCAGTGACGTAACACAATTTGTCGGGGACTTGGGGGTTTAAAAAAAGTCTCTCATTCTGTCTTGCAAGTCCTGGAAAAGAGTGAAACATACCTGCTTCCCGTTGAGGTTAATAAAATGCTCCTGGGTGACCCTTTCAACGGACATCTCCTCCTCGAATGACAGGAAACCAAACCCTGTAACAACAACATTACATTGAGGTTGCTAATCTGTTCAAGTTAGCTACTTCAGAGTTGGTAAGCAATATTTATTGCCTCCAGATCACTGGAGCACATGGATACTAGACAAAGAGTGTGCTATATAGAAATACCTCGAGAAACTCTAGCTCGAAATAAAAATTTTAACAGTACTCAGACTACATAGTAGCTACCTACTATGTAGTCTGAGTACTGTTAAATTATTTCGAGTTTGGTGGTAATCCTGCAACACATGTACGCGAGGCCACTCAATACTTATACCTTACCTGGACTTCAAAACGTAAATGAGTAGCATTTTCTTTTCATTTGTGTTTTCTTCATAAAGAGTTTATGTCGTGTATTAAATATTGCACCATTGAATAAATATATTTTATCTAACTAACGTTTTTTGTTCACGCTTACGTTCTATTTCCTTTCTTCTTTTGTTTTTGTAGTCTATGGTTCTCTCTTGTCTGTGAATTTAAAAAATCGAACGGGCGCCGCCTCTCGGGCGGCGTCCGCGCTCATTTCCTGTACCTAATAATTAATACTTTTGCCTTTTATTAAATCTAAACCTACAATTTACGAGTTTTACTCAAGATTCAAAACATTTTTAACGTCTGTTTGGACGCAGAGTGCCCGCAAATATTACTTTATACTTTTCTCACCTCGCGACTTCTTCTTCTCCTGATCGTACATGATGACGACCTCCATGACCTTGCCGTAGCGACCGAAGAAGACGCGCAGGTCGGTCTCGGTGATGTTGGAGGGTAGGCCGCCCAAGAACACCTTCGGATAGCCGCCGCCCCGTTTCGGCTTCTGAAGGGTGCGCGGGTTGCACGGCTTCGGATCGATGGTCCTGTATGACGCAGACAAGGGTTAGTCCACAAAGAGGATTGGGTGTGATGATGATGATATCGTTCCTGCCGATCCGGCTACGGCGACTGTTGTGGGACCATCAGGCTTCGTTGATGTGCCCAAATGTGGCTGACGTAAGCAATCTTTGAAGTAAACGTACGGATTGGGTATAGTAAGAGGACATATCACCTGAAATATAGGTTTACATTTTAGTTTAGGAGCTTGTTCCCCTCCCCGCACTCTTGTATCTCTACGATATTTGGGTGTAGTAAGGGGATATATAACCTGAAATATAGGTTTCCTTTTTAGTTTAGGAGCTTGTTCCCCTCCCCGCACTCTTGTATCTCTACGATATTTGGGTGTAGTAAGGGGACATATCACCTGAAATATAGGTTTACTTTTTAGTTTAGGAGCTTGTTCGCCTTCCCGCACTCTTGAATGAATGAATAGAATAGAATGCATTTATTGACATATTAAGACAAAGGGTCGAGGCTCAGCATATTGCAACCAAGTCCACGCAGTGATCTTGGCAGCGCTGATTTTCAGCAACGACCCGTAAAAACTAAAACTAAACTTGAATGTAGGAGAAGGCTGACAAACTTACAATACAAATAGTACCAAGAATATAATTTTACAATATACACTACTTATAATATTATATTTAATAATAACTACATACATATTAAACTCTTGTATGTATCTCTACGATGTTTAAGGTTTTGATGGCCGTATTTTTTGTTTGTCAATAAACTATCTAACAGGACTGATAGACCGATCGACCTGCCGACTGATTTACTGACTGACGGGGGATTCCGATCCCCTGTTTTGCGTACACTAAAAAACTTAAAAGCTGTCATTTGGTCAAAAAAAATTTACAGATGTTAAAACTAGATTGATGAATGTACGTAATACAGAGAATGGTGTAAAGAGGTTCGAAATTTCACTGGTGCCGGTGAGTCGCCCATTAGCTCAGTTGGAAAGAGCGCTGGCACGGATAGCCAGAGGTCGCGGGTTCGAATCCCGGCATGGGTGGAATTTTTAGCCTCTAAGTAGGTTTTTAGATTGATGAAGTTGGAGTACGCGGCAGCAGGGGTTAGTAACAAAGCAAGAGGAGCATCAGCTTTTGTATACTGCCTAAGCAAGGCGGTAAAGTTTTGTAAGCTACAAAGAGTCGCATAAAGTGTCTACGTGTGACTTCTTAAATGTTGGTTCAATTTAACGAGTTGTTGTCTCTCTTTTACCATTTTGTTAAGAAGATACATGTCGGCCTTGGCCCCCGTGGTGAAGTATGACCTAACCTTCATGTGATGCAGGAAGAGACCCGTGCCCCAGCAGTGGGATCTTACTAGGGTTGTCATCGATCGATCGATGTCATATTTACTATAACATGTCTCACAACTTAATTGAGCTGTGATATGAGTGTTTCGTGTGATCATAGCCAGAGTACTAAGATGAAGTTACATAGTTTGCCGTCGCACGAGACTAGAAAATCATAAAAAAATCTAGATGATTTGATATTGACCGCACAAATGTCCGCTATTGCGTGACACAAAAGCCACAGAGTAATAAAATCGACGATTAAAACGTAAAAGTTATCTTCTTTCTGATAAGACAAGACTGGTGTCTCAACCGTTTATTAATATATGAACGAGTAAACACGGTCTCTATCAGTTACGCGTAATTAAAAATTGAACAGTAAAAACCAAAACATCATCAACACGTCAAACAACATTAAAGTTAACTTGTTATTCCTTCAGCTAAAGTTGCATAAATTATTATAGTAGATCACTTTTAATGCGGGACCGCCCATTTCATAGTATTTTTTGTTGTTACCTTATTATTACGTTGTGGTTACATTTAAGTACCTATAGGATAAAAAAAAATATTGTTGAAATGTAGAGTGCACGTGGCTTTTGAGAATATATTTTTTATGCTATGTAACTTTTTGTTAGTCTTGTTGATGATCCTTAATAAATTAAAATTAAATAAAAACCTACAAGCGCTAAAATGTCCGCGACAAAAATTACCAGTATATAGAGTTCATTTTACAAGAGAAACCACTGCTAAGGCGCGCAAAAAAAACTAGTTCGCCACTCGTGAAAATGTACCGTTACCTATTGAGAGGCGCGTCTCGCAAAAGGCATATCGAGTTACCGAATACGGTACTTGTGAATTGCGGCTAAACAGAGAGGGACGCAAGTCTATGCTTTTGACTGCCATCTTCGTTCGAGCAAACTTTATTCGGTCAGAACGTTCGGTTGCTTTACACTATTATAAACAAGTGTAAAGGTCAGGAATAAACAGTGTAAGTGCGAGTCGCAAAACGTTAAATTTTTGTGTAAATATACAAAGTATTCAGCGAGTTCGACACGCGCTTAGCCGTTTTTTCATTTAGGTTTAAAATATATAGAATAAGTCCTACAGTCATTCTAAGTTTGATGCCTGCATGCATAAACATACACAAAACAACATATTTGTTGTACAACCCCCCCCCCCCCCCCCATTTCTTTATAATTTTTTTTAATTTTACGCAATGATTTAACGAGAAACTAAATTAATATTTTATGAAAATCATACGTTACCCTATAGTTAGGCTACAAGATCTGCAATTAAAACTACAACCATTGCTTGCGGACCTTTCTGCAGCCGTTCTGTATCTGTATTATGTATGTACCTTTGCATTTGTTGTACGAAACCGTTGTCGCACAGTGGTATTGTCCTATGTCGTTGTAACAATAGAACATAAGTACTGTGCTCTTATTTCCCACAAACATCTGAACGTACCAACAGTAAAGAGACTGAGGGCACTGCCTGGATGTGGTGTGTAGGCAACTTACTAAAGATAATGACTTACTGGTACATTGTTTGTCCCGAGCTCATAATGAATGCTAAAAAGGTTTTAAAAAAAATGCTACTAATTTAAGGTATGTTAGAAAGAAGAAAGAAATGTCAAGGTATAGATTAAAAAAATAATGCTAAAAAGTCAAGGTAACCACAACGTGCGTTAGTAATCTTGTGACAATAGTGGGCAGTCCCACGTAATAAAAATTACAATAATAAATTTATGTAACTTACGCTGAATTTGTTACCATAATGACGAGTTAAAGTGACGAGGTTAGAGAAGGCCTCTTTATCGTAAAATTTTATGTCCATATGGACTCGGAAACTTTCCGGACGACTTGGACATTTTCTTAAACTTTACTCTTTAAAAACTCGTCTCTTTTTTAACTTGCCATCTCTTTACTTTGTCTCTTTTTTAAATTGACTCTTTCCTAACTTGACTCCTTCCTAATTCTTCTTCAGGCTATACTATATTATGTAGTCCACTGCTGGACATAGCCCTCCCCTAATGAGCGCGATAGCGCCCTGTCTTTAGCTTGCCGCATCCAGCATCTGCCGGCAGTTTTTTGCAGATCGTCATCCCACCTGGTCGAAGGGCGTCCTACACTACGTTTGCCGAGTCGCGGTCTCCACTCAAGAACACGTTTACTCCAACGGTTGTCGGTTCTTCACAAGATATGGCCAGCCCACTGCTACTTCAGCTTGCTGATTCTCTGAGCTACGTCGATAACTTTGGTTCTCTGTCGGATGCTTTCGTTACAAATCTTATCCTTCAGAGAAACTCCGAGCATAGCTCTCTCCATAGAGTTCAAGAAATTGTCGAAGTCGTAGGGCTCGGAAAGGGCGTCTTAACCTGTTACCAATTTAGCCCAGGTGGTAGCATACCTAGATGGCAAATTAACGCTCAATATCTGTTCCAACACAACGTCGCATCAGGCCTTAGATTGTTAATGCATTGTAGTACAATGACAATTGCATGAACATGGCGATTTAATTTAGTTGCTGCTTCAAGTCTACGCGCGCACGTACATATAACCTTCTAGGCGTCAATGGTATGAAAAAAACACCCCACTACACTTCTGCCAAACTCGATAAAGAATAGAGGTAAACAAACCAATTTAGGGTTATCACAACTCACGTTTTGCAAATCTTCTATTGTTTACATGAATATAGCCTTTTACTTGCTAAGTATTTATTAACGATTCCTATTGCAGCATATTTAACTAGAATCACTCAAATAACATGCCTAATACCTTGTCATTTCGAAAAAGTATAAAAAATTCGACATTAATTTTACGCGACAGCCCTACAGAAAAAGAAACATGGATGAAATTCAGGTGTGACAAACATTTTGGGAAATTTAGTTTATGCCAACAAGTGAAGTTGTTTCGTTTGTCAATACGTGTATATGGCATAAGTATTTAAAGCATATATGTGTGACAAAATGGCACAAGACAAAAATATAGATTGCCCCCATATCATTGTGAATTAAATCCGATAGAAATCATATGGGGGCAAGTAAAAGGCCTTGTTGCTGCCAAACATAAAACTTTTTAAATGGCCGAACTAAATAAAGGTCCTGTTAGATGAGGCAATAAGTAAAATTACTCCAGCAGCATTGCAACGTTGTGTTGAACACGTAATTAAAGAATAGAAGAAAACGCCGAATTTGATGGTGTAATGGGTAATGTCATTGATGAATTTATATTTCAAGTCTCCGGAGACACAAATTCATCCTCCTCTTTGGTCAGTGACAGTGACGATTAGTGTGAACATATGAATAAAAATATATACAAAGAATTTTCTTTTATTGCAATATTTGCAGTAGGTTCCAATCTCCTCATTTTCATAGTAGGATCTATAGGTACTTATTAATATTATAAAGTTGAAGAGTTTGTATGTTTTTGCTTAAGCGCGCTTAATTCTATTAGGAAAATCATGCGGCATGGCTCGCGTAGATGTTTGTTAAATCTGTGTGTCATATTTCATATTTCAGTGTTGTCATATGTCATATTCAAATCGGTTAAGCCTTTCACTATAAAATCATAAACATATAAACATAAATAAGCATTTTACATTAGTAGGAGGAACGATTATCATTTGTATGAAAATGATTTCTAGAAAAGGTTGTTAACATCTGCCTTTTAGGTGTAAACAAGTCGTTGCCTAGCAACGGTTTGTTTATCGCCATTCGTTATCGAATTTGGCTCAGGTATAGACCCGACCATGTACTATAATGCACTATCAATCTATGGTACTATAATGCACAGAATCGAGGTCCGGATGGATATCCGTTCCTTCACTTTTCCGTCGGGTTTAATCGCCACGTGTGCCCATGTGACAATACACCGCTAAGGTAGCATTCGTCGCTCGGTTTACTGCCAATGTCTTCCGCTTACCAAAGTTTCATTAAACAAAAACATACTTCGGACACTAACCTAGCCCGTGACGGGTGGAATATAGACTCTACCCTCTTTATACGGTTGATTGAAGACATCGGAAAGACATTTCAATCGAGCAATTTCACGACATAATTAAATCGCCCTCAACAGAATCCGCCCGCGGCAGGGGTTAACTGAAGGGCCGAAACAAGTCACTGAGGGCGACGTCACATAGAAAGTGACATAAGAACCAGTTTGATGCAGAGCAACGCCTGGGGCCTGTTTCATACAACAGCTATTCATGGTTTACTACGGCGATTCGTTATACATTAAGGCGCTTCATGGTGCTAACTAGCAATACCAATGGAAAAAGAATCATAACTTGTGTTATAATACGTTTTTATGTAAAAGTGAATATGACAAACCCTAACAACTGTGACAACTATTTTTAGAACCTACAGTCTAGGGTCAACAGCCTAGAACTTGATTCGATATCGTCTAAAACGGCCGTTTTTAAATGTAGATAGATACATATTCTTCATTGTACACAGAAATTACAAAAATATACTACAATTGGCGGCCTTATTACTAAAAGCAATTTCTTCCAGGCAACCCGCGCCAGAGACAGATTTTATATTTATGTAAAGGAATAAAAATTTATTATAACACTAAGTAGTTATAATTTTTTCCATTGGTGGCGCTAGTAAGATTAACAAGTAGTCTGCTACGCAATGTACCTCGAATTGACATTATAAACTACTATTTGAAGTATTATGAAACTCGGCCCTGATCTTTGCACTCATTACGAATTCAACGTTGGGGCTTTACCGTAACTGTCAAGTTGAAATAAATTGACCGGCTGTCGTTCGTTCTGTTCGTACAGTCGTCAGCTGGTCAACCTTCACATTTTTGGTGCAAAGTAATTCTTAACAGAGTGCAAGTATGTAAAGGTTAATGTTCTGTCGAGTGTACTTAAGACGCGAGCCATGGACTGCCTCTGCTTCGATTCGATTTCAAGCTGGTACGTCCCCACTACTGGGGCCCGGGTCTCTTCCTGCGTTGCAAGGTTAGGCCATACTCAACCACGGGGGTCAAGTCCGGGTTGGTGGAGGTTTCTATGACAGTGGCAGGCCTTACTGTCAGAGGTTATCAAGCCGCCCATAAGGCCCCTGAGATGGCTTAACGACTGCCATTACATGACAGCCGGCACAAGGCTGCCTCTGTTTGTAATATTATAATGTCACTGACCGTAACCAGGTTTACGTCATTTTTATTTTTTATATAAAAAAGTAATATACGCGTCGAATTGAGAACCTCTTCCTTTTTTGAAGTCGGTTAAAAAATATTTGGGCAACAAACACACCTAGTTTTCCTAAATTCAAATTACAGAAATTAATGTGCTTAATAAAAACAGAATGCTTTTTTGGAAACTAGTACATACACAATTCAACGTATGCTTATAATTTATACAAGAGGTGGATACATATTTAAGAAACTAACAAAAATAACACTAAAGCTTAGTTGTAAAAGAAATTCACGTTTTAGTATTCTAGCACAATTTCCTAACAAAGTCGTTTAAACGCGCGAAGGCAGAACGACATTATTAGTTATTAAAACGCCCAACACGTTCGCTTCTTTACTTCGTCATGAGAGTACACAGCTGAGTAATAAAACTGTACAAAGCATGTCACAAGAAAGCACAGAGCGCCTACTTCCAGTGATTATCAGCTGTTCCAGAAAAGTGTGAACTAGAATAATCTTTATAAAAACAAATTTCCTGTAAACTCAGTAAACCGACTGTGGTGGAGATCAAAGTGAGGGTAATGTAAATGCTTTTTTTAGAGGTATACAAATTTAAAATGACATTAAAGACTTAAAAATAGATTACACTATTTTTATTTTTAATGCACTAATCCGTGCTAAGGAACAAATTTAAAAAACCTATTTAGAGGCTAAAAATTTCACCCATGCCGGGATTCGAACCCGCAACCTCTGGCTATCCGTACCAGCGCTCTACCAATTGAGCCAATGGGCGACTCACGGCATCAGTGAAATTTCGAACCTCTTTACAATATTCTCTGTATTACGTACAGGCAGCGACATCTGACTTAAGCAAATTGCATTACTTACAGCCCCGACTACCTACTTTGCAGTTAGGTTTAACATCGGAACGATATCACTGTACCCACATGATTACACTATTTTTATTTTTAATGCACTAACCCGTGCTAAGGAACAAATTTAAAAACCTATTTAGAGGCTAAAAATTTCACCCATGCCGGGATTTGAACCCGCAACCTCTGGCTATCCGTACCAGCGCTCTACCAATTGAGCCAATGGGCGACTCACGGCATCAGTGAAATTTCGAACCTCTTTACAATATTCTCTGTATTCTCTGTATTAAAAATAAAAATAGTGTAATCATGTGGGTACAGTGATATCGTTCCGATGTTAAACCTAACTGCAAAGTAGGTAGTCGGGGCTGTAAGTAATGCAATTTGCTTAAGTCAGATGTCGCTGCCTGTACGTAATACAGAGAATGTTGTAAAGAGGTTCGAAATTTCACTGATGCCGTGAGTCGCCCATTGGCTCAATTGGTAGAGCGCTGGTACGGATAGCCAGAGGTTGCGGGTTCGAATCCCGGCATGGGTGAAATTTTTAGCCTCTAAATAGGTTTTTAAATTAAAAATAGATTCCATTATGATTGTACATAATATTGGTTTTATTTGAAAGTGCTTATGCCATTAGTGCTTAACCCTTCTAGCGCCACGCGCGCTCGGAAAAAAGAAAGTTCAAAGGTACCGCATAGTGCAGGGTCATTTCGCACCGCCATTTTTTTGCATCTTTTTTGTGAACACAGTTCCGCATTTCTCAAATTAGAGAAAGTACTACGTAATTATTCAATAAGTGTTATATATCACTACAATCTGCATAAAATTCCCTATCCGGTTATTATACTTGTAATGCTAATAAAATTATCAATAAACTTACATGATATTCAAATGACGAGATGAATTTCACTATCCACGCCATTTTGACACTACTTTGAACTTTGTCTCACTATTTTCACTAATTACTCATTCACTAGCACTGAACTAACACTTATAATATGATCTGCATATTATCTATTACTGTTTACACAATTTTCATACTCTAATTCACCAAAATAAAGCTATAAATGAATAATTACCAGGAAGAGGTAAAATGACACTGACCGCCCATACAAGCGGCACAATCCGGGCTAAAAGTTCGAGGCTTTTTTCACTTTCTTTTCCATCAAATACAACGAAACTATTATTTGAATCATAATCTACACACTTTTCCCAGTAATTTGATATATAACACATGAACAAATACGCAGCGTTGCCTTCTCTAAATAACTTATAAAACTTTAGCGAGCGGAGCAACTCACGACGAAAACGCAAAATGGCGTCTGACCTAGCAAGCTCATGTGGTTTCGATGATAATTCAATTTTTTTCCACGTCACGTCATTTGATTGGTTGGCGAAAGTAATCCTTACTAACCATTGGCCAATAAAACAACAGATATTGTCCATAGAGAATGCACAGAGCATAGATAAAAAGAGTCCAATCTGAGCGTTGCATAGTGTACATACGTCTGTACACTAAGCGCTTGGGGGATGCGCGCGGCCGGGCTGATTAGTGTACAGACGTATGTACACTAAACGCGAGAAGGGTTAATAATTATTTAGGGCATAGGCGCCACGACTGGCACGAATGAAGCGTAATCGCGAAGTCCACTTCTTTTTCGATCACTTTTTCAATTATTCTCGGAATAGTCAGATTTTGACGAATAATATCTAAATCCTTTCGACGTATTTGCAACCAATGAACGCCAAAAAAACCAATGACTTTTTTTATAAAAACGCTTCTTAAAGCACTCTTTAGAAGCAAATTACTTTATCTGTGGTTACATATTTCTCTCTTACTTCGTCAAAATTTCGACGACTGACGATTTAGTCAGCGTTTTTGAGTGTTCTAAGGAATTGTGTATTTATTAGACCGTACATCTTTATAAAATCCTTGATTTGTTTTGCGAGTTCTCAACATTGTCCGTTACTGTTTAATCTTCTTACACATCACAAGGCTGATGTTAAAAACTTAAATAGACAAAAATAAAAAGTAACAAATGAGACTGCTAAGCATTAAAACCACTAAGCCAGCGAGTTGGTCCCGCCACATCAGTTTTTTTATCTCCAATATATAAAATGTCGCTACGGATAAACATTCTCCTACTCGGAACAGCCTGTAGAGGACTTTCTGTGTCCCCTTAATCTTTTGTAAACGAACGCTGAACAGTAAATTAAACTTCAATCAAGATAAACGACACCGCACCGACAGTAGACTTTCAGAACTTCGTCATGGCACGTGAAACAAACTAATTCGGGTTATAATATCATTCATACACAGCGATGATAGCCGAGCGGTAGAACGCCGGTTTCTCAATCGGGAGGTCGTGGGTTCAAATCCCGGCATGTACCAAAGGCTTCTTTTTCGAAGTTATGTACATTTGTGAAGTTTTAGTAGCAATACCAATTACTCAAGTGGAGGAAAACATGGTGAGGAAACCCTAATCTCTGAAGTGTTAACATATCTCAGCGCTTGCTACGTACAATGGCCCAACTATGAAGCTAAGTGCGGAAATTTCAGGTTTAACTGTCATTCGTAGAGTCGAGAAGAACGCTGCAATTAAATTTTCTTCTTTTGACAGGTAGCAATGCGAAATCTCCATTAACCAGTAGCATTTGTTGAATGAATTACAAAAACACTGAGATTCAGTTCATCGTCTTATCAACCACAAGCCAACTTATCGTTGTTTGCGCTGATACAAATAAACAACTTTCACCTTCACGTTTGCAGTGTATTTAGTGGAGCATCATTGCATCGTTAATGACGTGGCTAATGGTGGCTTTGGAAACGATTAGTAGTGGATACCAGTTTTTAAACAATCTTGCGGCTCGCTAACTGGTAACTACCAGTTATCTTTCTTTTTTTTTGTGATTACGTGTCAGATAAAAGACAAATGCCGTGGAAAACTAAACACAAAAAAGCCGATAAAACAGTAGTATTTGTTTTTAAATACAAATATAAGTAACATTTGTATAAATGTAAAAATACATTTATGCACAAATTCACGCACATAGCCCAGAGATTCGGTTGTCCCATCTGCGTCCTTCACAGTATTGATTTTAACTCCTTCGCAAAAACAAAACATGAAACTGCTAACAAAGCCCTTTTAATTTGGTGGCCTGCTTACTAAAAATACGGCTGAAATCACGAACTGCTGTAGTCTAAATCTGAACCATAAGTGGATTTTCACTTGTTTAAAAAACACATCTCCAAAACCTAGGGGGCAACATCCATAGGTAACTCCTGATTTCTTAAACACCAAGTCTGTTAATGTTCTTTTTGTACGCACTTTGGTCTACTGACAGCGTAACAAATTGTTAGTATACGAGAAACCGAGAGGAGTCACATAATAAGAGAGGCACACGTAATAATAAGTCAAATAATTATCCAGAATCTATTCACCTGCCAGTGGATTCCTATACTGTTTAAGTTGGTTGAAACTTGTGATTGGCCTTCTGTTTCCTATGTTACTGTTATTCTGTTATATTGCACTGTGACTTTTCTTAATTTTTTTGTGTGGCCTATACACATCCCACTGCAGGAAACAGGCCTTGTCTCTCAGAGAGATAGTATGAGTTCAATAATCTCGCGTGCCCCCCGCTGATTAGCAGTTTCAAGCGCAGAGTTATGTGAACAACTCAAGACACTCACGATTACCTACCTCACGACGTGTTCTTTCTAAACAAGCTAACGATTAAAAAAAAGTAACACCCACCGCCATCGAGCTGATTAAGCCCGTTCTGCAGCACGAAACAACTCAGACACTCAAGATTACCTCACGATGAGTTCCATCTAATCAAGCTAACGATTAAAAAAAAGTAACACCCACCTGCCATCGAGCTGATGAGGCCCATTCTGCAGCACGAAACAACTCAGACACTCACGATTACCTCACGACGAAGTGTTCCTTCTAATCAAGTTAACGATTTAAAAAAAGTAACACCCACCTGCCATCGAGCTGATGAGGTCCGTTCTGCAACACAACGTTCACGAGAGACGGCTCGGCGAAGGTGACGAACCCGAAGCCCCGGGAGCGGCCAGACTCGCTGTTCTTCATCACCACGCAGTCGATCACGTCGCCGTAGCGGCTGAAGTAACGCTGCAGGTTCTCCTGCGACGTCTCCCATGATAGGCCGCCCACGAACAGTTTTCTGTGCCAACAAACGGACGGCCTATTAGTGCCTGTTGTTTTCAGACTTGTAAAGTCCAGCGGTGGGTTTGAACTAGGGTTGATGATGATTCCTCTTCCTCAAAATGAGGAATTTCCTCATATTTTTAAAATTCCTCATTCTCTAACTCTTCCTCAAAAATGATGTTAAAAAATGCCTCTTCCTCATATTTTATGAAAAATTTAATAGGAAGGAAAGTTATAAGTTTTGTTGAAACGAAATGTGTGAGGGAGAGAGAGAGGGAGGTCTCCTGCATCCTCTTCTCTTAGTCTGTCTGCCAGATTCCTCACCCTTATCCTATTCCTCAAAATCGATTTAAAAAAAAATCCCCTTCCTCATAACAAGTTCCTCAACAAACCCAGTTCGAACTTAAGTGATACACAGAAAGAAAAGAATTTATCATCAGTTGTCTACACAAAGTAACGACCTTCTGATCGAGTTTGCAGTGTATCTTTTCTCAATTCTTACATTATAGTTGATATTGGCTTAACATTATAGACTGTATTTAGTCAGCAATTAAATCCTTTCAGTCAGCAATGCCGCACTATCAAGCGCAAAGGTCGTATTTGAGCTTAGCAGATAGGACATTTTGCACTAAGCAAGGCAGAGTCAGATAGGTGTATTTTGAGCTGCTCTTATTAATTTTCAGCAAATCATAGTTATTATTTTATGTAAATATATTTTGAATACATTTTCCTCGTCACTAAATAGTGACGAGGAAAATGCGTTTAGAGAGAAAAGGAGCGAACTGGCGTTGAAAGGGCGACACGTTGTATGGGATTCAACGCATGAGATGTCACGCCTTGACATTGAAACAGTAATATTAATATTATTATGCTCAGAAGTCACAAATAGAGCTTTGAACGTGATTAGAATTGCGAATAAATAACCTCACGCCTATATCCCAGAGGGGTAGGAAGAGACTGCCACTTGCCACGATCTTGACAAATCACTTTCGCTTCATCAACGTTCATCGTTGTATGCACGGGCGTGTGCCGGTTCCGGGTACTCCCAAGTATTCTGGTTATCTTTCCCTCCTTAACAGATTAAAACTAAAAACAAGTTGTAGCTAAAGTAAATTTAAAATGGATTAATTGCCACAGTAAACAGTTTTTGTAGATTGCATAATGAGAGAGGAAGTATTTGATGATGGTCACCACAGAAGAATTGACGAAATCAGTAATTTATTGTAATGTAATCTTTGTTGAATATCAATATACAATGTAATGTAAACAATATGAGAGAAGTCACAAAGTCAAACCCCGTTTGGTGAAAGAGAACAACTGAAATAAAAAATAACCTACAACCAGATCGCTAAGCATTAACTACTAAGCAGGTGCGACCAACCAAGATACTTTATAATAAGTTACATTGTCGATTTGGGACTAACCTGCTTAATAGTAACAGCACAGAAGCCAGCTTTTATCCCTCTTTTGTAAGAAGTGTTGCAGAGTGGTATTGTCCCCTGTTATTGTAACAATCGGACTGAGTACTGTGCTCTAATTTCCCACAAACATCTGAACGTACCAACAGTATAGTAACTGAGGGCACTGCCTGGATGTGGTATAATGTTATGGTGAATTTAAGAACTTTTAAAAGCATAAAAATTGCCTCTCGCAAACCCTATATTGTATGAGCAAGAGACAAATAGTTCTTCAGTGTCTTTCTTTAATCAATAATGTTACATACATAGTATACTTATGAAGTAAGACCAGTATAAGATACCATAAACATCTAGCCCATTAATATATTTTAAGGTCGAAAGTCATCAGATTGGGTCTAGGATCCAAAGTGTCCTAGTCCACTTTGACCCAATGAGACGTTTTCACATTGTATGAAGGGTAAGCACAGTAAGTGCAAATTTTCAGAAAACTGTTGTTACTTTAAAACTAATATGTATTGTTTTTATTGATAGGTATATTTCATGACCAAATTACATCCTCCAATGACAAGCTCTGGATGTAAATTATAATTATAGTTATTAAATTATTGCAATCACAATCAAAGCAAAATTAATAAATAAATAAATAGGTATGTTCAAGTAAGAATCAAGAATTGGATAACTCAGGTTAAGTACAAATTTCTTGAGATGGAAATTTTTTATTTTTTTGTATTTAACCACTTTCTGAGATTCCATTTTTCCTATTAAAGAACTTAGCAACCGGATCCCAGGGCTGATATAGTAAATTCAATTTGTATCAAGTATGTATGTACTTTGTGCAAATTCTAACCTTGACCAAACCTCAGTAACTGATTGCAATAATAACCTATTTTAAAATTTTAGGCATGGATGTTGTTGGCATTGGATGTTGTCACAGGTGCTGCAGCGACCGAGTCGTCCCTTCACCTATCTAGTGTGGGTGAAGGTGCCACTGAGTGCTGTATAAATTGTCTTATTACGTCGATGAAAAGGCCAGGTTTTTATTTATTTAGCTATAGGTCTGTTGGTATGAAAACCCGCGCACCTCATGCGGCTCGAGTTCCGCCGGGACGAGGCGGTGCTGCAGCACGCCGTCAAGGAGCTCGAGCGGGAGATGCTCTACGAGGAGCAGGTGACAAGAAACATCAGAAAAAATATTTGTTTATCTACTCTGATGCCGGCGCCAGACAGAAGTTCAAACAAGTGATCACATAAGTGTGCACATTGTGTGGCAAGGACATTTGTTAGACAGCTATTTAGTTACATTTAATGGCTCTAATTGCAATTATTTATACAAATAACTATTTGCCTCTCTCTCACATGATATGGACTACATTAATGTAGTCCATATCATGTAAATAGTTATCCATTCCTTTTCTTTAATTAAAAGTGTTATCTTACAACTTTTCGTGTGAAACAGTTTTAAAATTCCATCCACCCACGTACCATCTACAAACCTGTGGTGAAACAAAAACGTGGTGAATGATACCACACTAAAATCCTACAATTATTCAGAAACATTAATAAAATGCTCTTATGTAGTGAAGTTATGTATGACCAATCTCAGACAGCTCAAAACTTGTTTCGCTCCTATAAAATGGTGTTAAACTTTTGAATTTAATGACATTTAAAAGGTCAACTAGGTAGCTCTTACTAAGAACAATTTCTGTAATACATGTGAAAGTTACATTCTCTTTTATGTGGAACACTTTTTTTGCTTTATTTTTGCAAAACGAAAGAATCTTTTTGTTTCATAAGGTGGCAGTGGCTAAAACATTACTTTAGGTAGATTAGCAGCTTGGTAGCTTATAAGGTGGTTGAACTCTGATAATGTCAAATCCAGATAGAGGTTATTATCCCAACACACCTATCATTAGTCTTATAATTTCATCAAATCAACTAAACACAGTAGTTATTCTTTACTGTAAATGTTGTTTTTGGTGTGAAATATTGAACTGAATATTTTGGAGCAAATATTTTTTTTAAAAGTAATATGTTTTGCTATTTCTAGGCACCTAATCAGTTCTCTTGGCATAATGTGAAAGTAACAGTTTAGAATAGTCATGACCATTTGCCACCTAGAATGTATTTCTTACTATAAATGAACCATATGTTTATGCATCCTTGGTCACCTACAATTTCAAGACAAGATAAAAAAAAATACTGACTCATTGAAGACTTCTATTATAATTAGTGTAATAAGGGAAAAAGGTTAAAGAGAAAGATAAAGAATTTTGGTACAGGTTGTTATTTCGCTACGAATTGTGTGACGCCCGAGGCAGGGCAACATTATGTAAATGAATCAGCACGTTTTTGTTGGCGTCTTGCATCGAGAGCGCGCGACGCGGCACCTTGCCGATATCGAGCTCCAATAACCTCAATTACTAACAATACCTACGATTAACTGAGACGTTTCGTGGAAAGTACTCCGCTAAGTCAGTCACGCCAAAATGCTTGGCGATAAGAGAAAGCAACAATTAGTCACAAGAGAGGTTAATTCCCTAAAAACCACTCTCGACAATGGTTTACAGAAACGAAAGACAACGATTACATAAGTTTACAACAACATTCCCGAAGTTAACGGAACTAAATTGAGATTATTTGGCAAACATCATGGGAAAGTGATAGCTGCCATGATACGCAAGTCAACGGCGAGGCTTGGGGTCGGTAACCGCTCGCCGGCAATGGGGTAAGGGTAATTGAGCGTACATGGCAGATAAAAAGGGCCCATCCAGACACTCAAATCGCTCAAAAAATGCGAAATAACTGGCTTAGGAAAGGAACACGTGAACAATCGACTATAGACCACAAGTCGTGCTGGCTTTTCGTGAAATGCGACACACCAAGCCAACCTGCCGTTTGACCTATTATTGTTTATGCGCGAAAGGAGGCTCCTAGCTTTATAAAAATATACCGAAATTAACTTACCCCTTCTCATCATCGTCCATGTCTTGATTCATACGCATAACTTACTACTAATTAAAAATAATGGTTGGCACCGGCAAGACACCCAAAACCACACAAGCACAGACCCACACGATTATGGCGGACCAACCATTTCCGCTTGGTCAAAAAAAGTCATCGAAAGAAGAATAGTCAAACAAGCTATTCATAAGGTCAAAGAGAAAATGTTTAAGTTTATTGTTGCAAAATTGTATGAAATTTACTTGAAAAACAATAAAAATATTTAATTATTATATATTTTACAAATAGTAACTACTAATTACGAACAAAAGACTAAAAGATCCCAATATGACTGAATTTCTAAAACTATTTTAGAATATCCACCAGAGGGCGTACAAAAATGTTGCCAGCACAATAAATATTTTTGAAAAAGGCTGCGTTCGCATTTTTTTATTATAGTGCTTGTAATCCTGTACATAACAGTCGCCGTGAAAACTTGGTAATACATCGGGCGTTTGGCAGAGGGTGCTGTGATGATAATAGCTACAGTCTATTTATTCTTACTTGTCCAATTTAGTAAACAAGATTCTAACCTTAAAATTGAGATTAGATGCCTAAACTAGACATTTTATCGCAAATTCATGAACTATCATGAACTATATTTATAAAATTGGCAGCATGTTATCCAAGTTACTTCATTTATGGAAATATGGCAGTTTTGGACTAAAAAGTTACAGTTTACAGGTAGAATCTTGTTTATTAAATTGGACAAGACTGTAAGAATAAATAGACTGTATATTTATCTGTATACAAAATATCAATGTTTTTTAAATATTGACTTTATTTGCAGTTGATAACAGCATTGTTTCTTGTGGAATGACAACCATTTCATCCGATTTTTACGAAATATACCTAGGAAAAGTTAAGAGACAAGAAAATGACCTTGACGATACTAATGGTGCTCTCTCTCAGGTACCTACTAAACTGGTAATCGTCTAATAACTTATTGTTAAATTCAAAACAGACAAAACTTTATTTGAAGTTGATAACAGCATTGTTTCTTGTGGAATGACAACCATTTCACCGGATTTTTACGAAATATACCTAGGAAAATTTAAGACAAGAAAATGACCTTGACGATACTAATGGTGCTCTCTCTCAGGTACCTACTAAACTGGTTTACGTCTAATAACTTATTGTTAAATTCAAAACAGACAAAACGTATAAAATTCACTCTACCAAATGTCAAAGTAGTTGACAGCAAAGTTATGTTGGGAAAAGACATACTAGATCTTGTCGAAGAAACTGAATTTCCAGGTATCACAATTGATGCAAAGCTTCAATGGGGTCATCATATAGAAAAATTTACAAATAGGCTTAGCTCTGCAGTATACGCTGTTAGAAGAAATAAGGAACTAACTGACGTCGCAACTGCCAGGCTTGTTTATTTTAGGTACTTAGTATTATCATTGAATTTAATTAAATTCAATGGTATTATGTCCTATGGCATACTATTGTGGGGACGAACAGCGGACATTGAGACCATCTTCGTCTTGCAGAAAAGAGAGATCAGATTCATCTAAAAGCTAGGCAGTAGAGATTCGTTATGAGATTTTTTTAAAGACACAAAAATCCTAACAGTTACCAGTCAGTATATCTATGAAAAAATTATACAATGTATGTCAGGAAAAATAGTAGCAACTTAACAACTGCAGGTAGCCAACACAATGTAAATACTAGAAATAAACATAAACTTATGATTCCAAGATTTAGGCTAGCAAAAGTTAATATAATCTTCATCCTTACATCGTTTCTATAATAAAATCCCTGAAGATATTATTCAGTTTGACTGAAACGCGGCTCAAAAAATGTGTAAAATACACTTTGTGGCAAAAGGGCTACTATAATATTAAGAATAATTTCTTTAGATGACAATGATGTCTGGAACTAAAGCATGTTGAATTTTGTACGAATTGTGTACTTTTAATTTATTAAGGATAAGGACAAAATTTTTAATTAAGGACTTTGAAAAGACTAAGTTTGGAGTTCTTTTGTCCATTTTTCTCCAAAATGATCTAAATTTTGAAATGGACACCTAGTTTGACTGGTGACCTTCATTAAGCCGCTGTATTTGAATAAAACCTATTTAATTTCGTTTCGAAATCATATCGTTCACTGTTCGATTTTGCCAAAATACGTAAACAGATAATATTTTATGCTGTTGGAAAAGACATTAACATAAAAATTACTTATATCAATAAAATTTAACAGCACAACTAATCAGTTCAGAAATTCCTATCAACACATTCCCACCATCGCATGGAAAACTCTTTGTTGAGTGGTCCGCAGGACAATGTATATCTATATGGTCCGACTGTCCGAGTTGGAGGAGGCCTTCGCCCAGTAGTGGTACACAAAAAAAGTACGTAAAAAAGAAATCATCAAGATATAATTATAATGATGTGGATCTTTAAAGATTCAATAATCAATAAAGCAAATTAACTTGGAATCTTTGATATTTTAATTACATCTCATAAAATAGTTGCTCTGCTTCATCGTGATCATAATGATTGACATTTACCGTCGCTACTGTTACAGGGATATCTTCGAAACATGTTGTATGGAATGGGAACGTTACTTCCACCTGTAAAGAAAAAATACGAGTGTGTTTAAAATTTGCCGCACATTAATACGCAACTAAATTATAAAGATTTTTGAGCAGTAAATAGTACACTTACATTGAAGGTATTATGCTATTAACCATGAAAAGTAGATTTAAAATGTAGGTATTACAATAAATCCAGACTAACCTTAAATGCATACGAAATTCCAATCATTGGCTCAGATATGTAAATGCTCGATGGTAAAAGATTAGGAATTTCCATTTGGAACTTGTAAAGTTCTTTTTCGTTGCTGGAGTTGACTTTATGTTCCACCTTGCAAATCTTGTTTTGTTCGTTCGCATAGCCAGCATCAAGGGTGTATTTAACTTTCTGTACCAGAGAATTATGAACTTTTACTTGAGACGATATGGTGACGAAATGTCTGAACAAATTTTTCTGTTGCATAATATTCTTAAAATATTCTTTATTTCATTAACGACAGTTTTGCACACAGGCGAGCATAATGCTACTTAGCTTTATCTACCTTCAAACCTATGTTTATAAAGAAAACATTGCCAGGTACAGTGCTACACAAGAAATAAGTCTCGCGGATGTAACTGCGCAGATGACCAAATTTTGGATGTGCGGCAAGTTGATCGACCAATCAGACAGTTTCATTTTATGGCAGGCCGCGCGCCTTTGTTGCTATTGGTTGATTCAACGTCATCGATGCAGGTGAATATTAGTTTGGCAATATTAGCGTGAGCGAAATAGGTAGCGCTACTGCGGCAATCAATTCTGCACCTTAACCGTATCGGTTAAAGATCATGTTGAATGTACTTATAGCTTCGGTTACTATCATTACACTTCTTCCTAGTTTGTATTCAGATTACTAACTGCGATTAAAAGTAGTTAACTACAGGTAGTTATGGTTACATGTAGTTAACTACAGTAATCAAACTACATTAAGTAGTTGTTAATTTGATTGCTGTAATCATAACTACTTATGATTACTGATTAGCTGAGTTTTGTAAAAACTTATATTTCCCTTCGTTCGCACAATAGTAGCGAACGGATGTGAACACTGTCAGACACAATTAAATACACTACCCTGCATGCGTCGCACCACAAAAAAACACATGTACCCGACATGCAGAGAGTAGATAGTGCGCTCTAACGGCTTTAACTACCTACGTAGCAAATGACAAGTCGATTTATGAACGACACGCGCGCCACGCCTTTGTTTTTTTATACGCAAGTTTATTTAAAAATGTAGTTATAAAAAGTAGTCTTGTAATCGTGATTGCAACTACAAATTGCACTTAGTAATCAAAATGTTTAACTACTTATTCTGATTACTTCATGTAGTTTGTAATCGTGATTATCAACTACTTTATGTAATCGTAGTTAGTAGTTAGATTACATTTTGCCCCAGACTGTCAGGTAGTGCAACGTGCAACTTAAAATGTTAAATACACTGATTACTTATTTAGACCTAGATATTTATATAAAACTATAGGAGGAAGAAGATTTTTATCATACTATTCCTATAGAGGAATAGTATGATAAAAATACAACATAATACAATAAACAAATGCATCGATCCTACCAATTTACTAAAAATAATGTGATGGCTACATATGAATATTACTTATAATACGATACGATATCCACCCATGTATGTCCACACTGCTGGGGCACAGGTCTCTTCCTGCATCGCAGGAAGGTTAGGCCACACTCACATTAGGGCCTTAATGTCAGAAGTTACCAAGCCGCCTAAAATGCCTTTGACATGGCTTAACGACTGCCATTACATGACAGATGGCACCAACGACTTAACGTGCCTTGTGAAGCACGGAAGCGCTCGGAAAAACTGTCACTAGTGGTAATCACGGGACGGTCACCCATCCAGCTCCTGACCACACCTGTTGTTGCTTAACTCAAGTGATTGATTCTAATCACCCGGTTCGGCTAGGCCACGAGCGCTTCATTACTTATAATAAATTAACATAATTACTGGAGACTTAGGAAGAGACTGTAAACTTGGTTTGGAATATTTCCGGTGGTGGTGCCAGTCGTATGTGAGGATGCAAGTTATTCCAAAAAGAAAAAGATCACCGCAATAGGTACTTTTAGGAAAAAGAAAACATACTTTTTCATGCAATACTTTACTGTAATGTATTGAGATAAGATTTATAGGGCAGGGAAGGGTGGAAAATTGTTGAAATTGTCTTACTTTATGAATAAACGTTCCATCATTTATGAAGTAACTGAAACTATTACCAACCTGTATCAAATTAACTTTTATTTTAGCAATTCTGACTTTTTCTTCATTATGAATTCCTATTTCGAATGGTATAATTTGCGCTGAGGCGAATCCTATATATGTTTTTACATACATAGAGACTTTTCCATGAATAAACCTGAAATATTTTTGAATTTCATGGAAAGAAGGAGTCTGAAAAGAAAATCAATTATAGTACTTAGTAAAAATAAATCTAAAAACAAAAGTAATATCATATCCATAAATATTAAGACTATAAAATCTTTGTAAGGCATAAAATTTCTACAACAATATATAAATAATTTTATCCATTTCCTCGATATCATGTAAAATTTGGAGAATGATACAATTTTAAAAGTTTGAAATTAAGCAATACTTTAGAAGTATAGTATTTTTTAAGGTTAACACGAGTACTAGACATAATTAAAACTGTTTCAATACGGATTTCACTCGTTTCTTATATTTTTACATACATACATAACCTCACGCCTGTATCCCAAAGGGGTAGGCAGAGAACAGGGACTGCCACTTGCCATGATCCTGACAGATCACCTTCGCTACATCAACGTTCATAAGTCGTTGCATGCACGCACGCCGGTTCCGGGTACTTTTTATCTTTCCCTTTGCTAATACATCCCCTATTTGGTCGATGTAAGTCCGTCTGGGACGTCCCTTACCAGCCCTCTACTCACATTCGCAATATATATTTGTTTCGTTAATCTTTCTTCCTTCATCCTCTCCACATGTCCAAACCAACGCAACATTCCTTTCTCAATAAAATTCTAGTCACTACATTCTCTTTCAGTCTACAACGTTCTCTAATCAGACTATTGCGTATCCTGTCATTCAAAGAAACACCACACATACTTCTCAAGGACCTCATTTCAACTGCATTAATTCTACTTTCTTGCTTCTTTTGCCACACCCAAGTCTCGCTACCATACATAAGTGTTGGGACCAGCTCGCCACTATGAATAGCCAATCTACCTCTTTTGGAGATGTTTCGGCTGCACACAATGGAGTGTAAGGCACCGTTTACACAATTTCCCGCTTTTACTCTTCTTTCTATATCACCTTCACACTTTCCATCCCTCGTAATCAGGTACCTAATTAAAATTATAGGTAAACAAAATTGTAAAAATATAATAAACGAGTGAAATCCGTATTAAAACAGTTTTAATTATTTTAGAAGTATGCACAAGTTCAAGTAATGCAACAATCTCAACTGAAGGGAAGCGTACTTTGACATAATAGGAATTATTTCAGAAGAGAGACCTAATTAAGAAACACGTCACATATCTAACACAAAAAATACTAACCACAAATTTGTCCAGATGATTCAGATTCACTTTGCCCATAACTATAAGAGGCACAATAATTTTTTCCTTCAACTTGCATTTTGCCTTTCGCGTCAGCTTGAAATAATAGTGGACTTTGGCCAATGAACTTTCAAATGTTGAAGGTAAATCATCAGGAAGAGAAAAATGAAAGTTATGACTTTCGATGCCTGGACTTACTATTTTTCCTGTAATTTTCCACATTTTACACATAAGATACGCCTTATTAATTCGGCAAGAAAGGTATACAATTGGAGGGGAAAGAGTGGACAAGTCATATTTTTCATTTAATTTTTCTAAAAAACTGTATAAGTTAAATAAATAATTTACTTCCATACTCTTTATCAATAAATTATTTTATTGTTCACTATGCTTACCTTTATAATGATCGAACATATCAATATGAGCGTCAAAGTGTTTAATTTTTTGGGAATAAATTTTCACAAATGGAATTGTTGGCATAGGCCGGGTCCAGGTTGCATTGCATTTTCCAATGACTCTACAATCGATGTCTGAAATAAAATAAAAGTAAGTAAGATTAAGGTATGCATATCTTTTCCCATTTAGCTTTCGTCAGAGTGTAAATTTATATTTTTAAAACTATCGAATCGGGTTTTTTTTATTAATAAGATTAAAAAAAAACCTTTTAACCTGTTACAACCAAATATGAGATAATTCTTCCTCTCACCTCTTGTTTTTCAAACTTAAACGATTTTATAAACAGTTTGCGGACATGTAGAATAAAGCGGTATGACACAAAATATACTTAAAAATGTACCAACTCCTATGCGTTAAGAAAAAAAAATTAAATTAAAAATTAAAAAAATATATGAAAAACCTTTTAGAAGTTCACTATACAGATAAATTAAAAAGTCTTACCTAATATCTGCTGACTCTTTTTGAATACAAATGTCACTATACCAGTTACAATATCACCGGTATAAAAAACTCCTAAAGGGCTTTTATTTAGGAAAACACTACAAGAATCATGAGCCATATTTAACTTTGAGTCAATATTGGTATTTATTAAGGACATTCTAACGATAAACAATAATTAAGATAAGTTTGGATAAGACCAACGCGATATCTTTAATCACCGTTTTGAAATGATAAATAAATGATACGAGTATACGTAAGTTTCAACATTGGTACTTATCTGGCACGGATTGCCAGAGGTCGCGGTTTCGAATCCCGGCATGGGTGGAATTTTAAGCCTCTAAATAGGTTTTTAAAATTGTCCTTAGCACGGGTTAGTGCATTAAAAATAAAAATAATACACTTATCTCAAATTTTACAGGTACTAGATTTGGTAGTGGTAACTAACCAAATCTACCTTGTCGTGATATATTAACCTTTGATTTAATTGGATAGGCTCTAGTCGGAATCCTACTAAAGCATTACATCATTATTAATATTGAGAGGACAATTAACCTTAACTGAAAAAATTGCACGCAGTTGAAGGTTGATAAAATATATGTTTTTTGATGTTGAAGTATCCTCAGCGCATCAAACTAGGTGATTGACTCATTGATAAATCCATGCAGGCTACTCCAAAATGTACAGTAAAGCAAAAAGCCATAGATAAGATAACCTTAGGCTATCTTATTATTCTTACGTACTTTTATTCCACGATCATTCGTATTTGTTTACTTATACTACTACTACAACTCCGCTGGCTGCGGGATCCAAAGTGGGTCTTGGCCTCCGACACAAAAAGTCACCCTGTGTATACGTATACGGCTTATGGTACTGCTTACAAACTTTGGACTATTATGATTTTTCTAAAATTTGACATTGAGATAATATTCCGGATTTTTTTTCTGAACTGAATAGTACTACTATATCAAAAAATATTGCCATTTAAAAACAAAAAGGAAAAATTCTATGAGATTGACTGCAACACTTTAAGTCACTAATAAGTGATGCAAGGAAGTGTGTCATTTTTTTCTGTTATTATGTTATATAAATGAATTTAAAGTAGTTATTGAAAGAGTCGTTTGTAAAATACTACCAGTATTTTTAAACTGGTTTAAACACTTTACTTAATACCGGTAGTAAACAATACTACCGGTATTAAGTAAAGTGTTTGAGAAACTAATTCTACACCAATTGTTGACACACTTTAGTTTAAATAAACTCTTCCATAAAAAACAATTCGGTTTCCCTAAGGGTCGTTTAACGACCGAGTGGCAGGAGTGGCATTAATGAATTACATCTTTGATGCGTGGGAGGAGGCGCAGGATGCTATCGGGGTTTTCTGTGACCTTGCTAAAGCTTTTGATTGTGTAGACCATAAAACGCTCCTTTGTAAATTGAACAGATACGGTCTCAGTAATGGATCTCTATGTCTTTTTCGATCATATTTAACAGAGTTCAGAAAATTGACATAAATAGGGTTAAGTCTTCTGGATCTGATGTTAAAATAGGAATTCATCAGAGTGCTATTTTGGGGCCTTTCCTCTTCTTAGTATATGTAAATGATCTGCCCTACCTAGTTGAGAAATTGTCACAAATAGTATTGTTTGCAGACGATACTTCTCTAATTTTTAAAATCAAGAGAGGGCAATCTAATCTTAGACGATGTAAACAATCTCATGTTGAATGCGAAAAAGACAACATTTATAAAGTTTTCATTGCCCAATGTAAAAAAAGTGGACACGAGTTTAATTATAGCTGGTGACAGACGAGACTTAGTAGTATCCACGGTGTTTTTAGGTATTACAATAGACTCGAAACTGCAATGGGGTCCACACATATAAAAACTAGCGGGTAGGTTAAGTTCAGCCACAGTTGCAGTTAGAAAAATTAGGCAACTAACAGATGTGTCAACTGCGAGGCTTGTATATTTCAGTTATTTTCACAGTATTATGTCATATGGTTTGTTACTATGGGGGCGTGCGGCAGATATAAAAAAAAATTATTCTACAAAAAAGGGCTGTTAGAGCTATCTACAATTTACCTACCAGGCAATCGCTAAGGGAAATTTTCAAGGAAATCGGAATTCTAAAGCTGGCTTGCCAATATATATTCGATAACATAATGTACGTACGAAAAAACTTATCAACATTTAAATAAAACAGGGATATCCATAACGTAAACACTAGAAACAGAAACAAAGTTGCTTTATCTAAATTCAGATTAGCCAAGGTAAATGCATCTTTTGTAGGACTAAGTGTACGTTTTTACAATAAAATTCCAGAACATATTCTATCCCTGCCTGAAAGCAAATTTAAAAATTTCATTAAAAAAGCGCTGTGTAAAAGGCCTATTATAGAATAGATGACTTTATAAATGATGTAAGCCCTTGTCAGTAGACCAATTCCACAACGAGTAAATCATAGTTTAAAAACCTATTTAGAGGCTAAAAATTTCACCCATGCCGGGATTCGAACCCGCAACCTCTGGCTATCCGTACCAGCGCTCTACCAATTGAGCCAACGGCATCAGTGAAATTTCGAACCTCTTTACAATATTCTCTGTATTACGTACATAGGTTTTTAAATTTGTTCCTTAGCACGGGTTAGTGCATTAAAAAATAAAAATAGTGAAATCATAGTTATTAAATAAATATTTTATATGTAGCAGCAACCGAATCACTGCAATCCTCAGTGTTAGTTATGTCATATTTTAAGTTTGTACAGACGACGTGATTGCATATTAGTTATTAATGGCAATCATGGAAACTTATGCGTATGGGTGGTATCTAATGTATTAGATTTAAGAGGACTTGAGAAAAGATGGTCAGAGTGGAGTTTTTTTCCCGCTGCCTTTTTCTCCACTACATTACGGCTCGAAGGCGGTGGCTTTCACTTTCATGTTACATTGTACTTTGACATTCAGCAAACAGAATGTAAATTCTTTACGTTGAAATAAATTGAATTGAATTGAATTGAATTGAAAAGGGGGTTTGAAAAAGAATATTTTTTTGGGTCTTCAAAAGGAAAATATCGAATTTTTTTTTATTAATAGTTATTTAAAATAATAAAACAGAAATAGAATATTACGCCTTTCAACTGCAAGCTTATGTTTTTAAGGGTTTGTTTATTTTATTCTGTTTTAAATAGCACGAACGTGTCCGGTTTAAAAAAAATTGGATGCTGCACTATTTTTGCATTGCTAGGACTGCAATTCGGTTATCCAAAAAAATATCGGATGTCTCTAATTCAAAAACCATTTCGAGGAAAAAGGTTTGTTAGCAGAATTTAAAAAAATATGTATTTTTAAGAGTCCTATTTTGTTACTTATTCGAAAAAAACCCTATAACCTTGTTTGATCTTCATGACGTCACGGAAATCGTCAGTTCCATGCTAAAACCATGTATAGTAAAATTTTGTACAGTGAAATTAACGCAATAAAATGCGTGAAATAAATGTTTTTTATCAAGCCAATGATATACTATAACTTTAGGGAGTGCTTTGGCAAAGTTACGTATTATAGTTATTTTATAACTTGACCTTAAAGTAGCTTACTTGTATTTTTGCAATTCTGTGTTTTGAATATGTCAAGATGGCGAACGTGTGTTGCCAGATTTGTTAAAAATCCTATTTTATTTCGTAGAAATGCAATAATGACTTATAAATCATTAGTAAAATCTAGGTATTAAAACTAGAATAACCAATTAAAAAAAATATATACAAAATTTTAAAAAATTGCGGCAAGATCATCGGTGCCCCTGAGATAGTTCTAATGATGAATCCCATGACAAACAAAAATTATATTTATAATTAGAAAATTTGTGATGGCCACACCACACCGGTGCTGTCACAGATTGTCAATTTGTCACAGTGGTGCCAACTTGGGGGTTTTCCCCACAGAACAATAGTTTTCCCCGAAGTTGAAGTTGTTGACAGATTTGACATTTAAAAAACTGACAGCTTTTTTTTTATTCTGGTGGGAATGGATATACTACTATTCAACCTGGGATGGTGACGTCACTTCCGGTAAATACTAAAAAAATAATATAATATTAACAAAAGCAAGGAAAAACATATTGCTGAAATGGTATTTCTGAAATGGCCTATATTTTCTAAATAATATATAAAAACCAACACTTTTTTTATTTTTACCTACCCCATTGAAGATTACCTACTAAAAATACGAAAAGATAGTATGTTATTATTGTCAAAACTACGAAAAATTTTAATACATTTAAGATTTAAGTTTTTGTAACATTCTGCGGAGACTTAAACAAGCGGCGTGTCTTGCGGAAGGCCTATAAGAGTGAATTTCAACAGGTCTTATAAAATCTTCATTTCCATGTACTTTTTTATCTTAGGGTTTTTTTACAAAACAAAACTCTTTTATTGTTGTTTTTGATAATGTATGTACTCTTGCTTAATATCTATCTTATAACTTAAAAAACTAGCAAGATAAACTGGTCTAAAAATTTCGTGCCACGGCGATGAAACATGAGTGCACGGCAATGAAACAAGCGTCCACGGCAATGAAATAACTGTGCCATAAGAATGAAAGAATCAACCCACGGGAATGAAAACATATTTTATTTCTCCGAGAGGGAAATGCAAACCCAGATATGGGTCGTTTCTTAATTTTTGACGTCTTTTTTTTTTCAGCCAATCATTTTCTCTCCTTTCTCTCCTCCTCAGATAATTTTGGTTTGGGCATGTTGGCATCTTAAAAATAAACAATCCATTATTAAATCAGACTGCAGTATGTGCTGGTGCGTTCGTTTGTGAGGGTGTATTATACGATTGATAAAGTACTAAATGTTACTAAAAGATGATAAAATACATTTTCTTTACCTTATCATAACATGGCAATGAAAACAAAAGTCACGGAAATGAAATACTTGGCCACAGCAATGAAAATAATTTGTTTTATAAAGCATGGCAATTAATTTTCTTTCATTGATGTGTCTTTTTTTTCATTACCGTAGCAAATTTCGCCCACGGAAACCACAGCAATGAAAACACGGTGATGAAAATCGAGGCAATAAATAGAAATAACAAAAAATCTATTAACCATTCGACAAAATAAACACTTGACAAATAATCATAAGAGAAATAGCGTTCTATCGAATGTTTTCTTAAGATGACAATCTTAATTTAAATAGAAGTTAAACCTATCCACGGCAATGAAAGAAAAAATGTCCAGCAACAAAAAAAAATACTGACTTAACGAATATCGCGAAAACGCAGGCACGTGCGTACGTCCTTCTGCGACGAGCACTTAGGCGGCATTAAACATAAACGTTTCGCGCACCGGGGATGGGAAACAAGTAGTTAGGTAAAACAATATACTTGAACATGATTAGGACACGGCGATTAACGGTAGTTCTGGGACAGATACATTTTTATTAACCATTCGTTGTACTGTGTAAATATTTCAATAAATATATTTCGTAACAATACTTTGACTATTAATGTATCAAATAAAATTAGTTTTTAGTACAAAGAACCAATAGATGTTTATCAAGAAGAATAATACACAACAAGGTGACGACGTGCGGACAAACATGGCAATGAAAGATTTCGGGATTTAATATTTTTTTTTGGAGTATCCCTTATTCTTATTAGCTAAATGTTTAGTGCTACACATAGATTACCATATCATCTAACCGTAAAAAAATGTTAGAACATTAACACTTTCTTTTTTATTACCAATTTCATTGGTGCCACGCAATTTTTAGCTCCGGGAAATTCACCCATAACGTCTAGCAGGTCGCTATATGGACCGATTGACTTGTGTCACTAGACACTCAACAGAAAATAATAGAAGCTTCTATTAAAATAATGGCTCTAAAATAAATCGCACCGTGTTGTTATACAGCAAAACAATAACACCTATTTAATTAAAATAGGAGTGGAAATCTAAAGCAAAGGGCCACAGTAAATGCTACTTGAAAAAAAAACTGACTACAAAATTGTTTCTGTCACAACAAATTACTACACTACAAAATAAAACGTCAATGTGTAATCGCGCTTTGTATACTTTAACAAAGAGAAGAGGCCTTAGTATGTGATGCTTAATTTCACAGATTTGTCATTTTTTTATGGCTTTATTGTACACCAGAGCACACATTATAAAACATTGTAGAGACACAAAATACAATTGGCGGCCTTATTTCTAAAGCAATTTCTTTCAGACAAAGTTGTGATGGAAAGTTGCTGAAGGAAATAAGAGACGGGTAGTCGATGCAAATATGAATACATTAATACACTAGTTAGAAAATTTTTCGGGTCTTAATCGCGTAGTAATTTATTACTATTTTACCTCGAAGGCTAAATTGCTATTATTATGAAGCCCCACAAAATAATATTCTATCTATGTGTACAAGTCGCAAAAGTTTAAAATATGTTATTAATACACTACTTATATAAATTAATATATATCTACATAAACAGTTTCATATACAGTTATGGTACTGCGTCAAAATTATGACATTTAACTGTTTTTATTATAAATATTCCTAACTTATATAATAATCAAAATATATAAGTAAAATTGTTTACTTTGTATTTGTATTCTGTCATTCTACTGTGTTTTAAGTGAAAAGATTATTTTATTTAATGAAGTTACAGATTTGGAACATATAAAGATATGCCCAAGTGCATAGGGTGTATATTTCCTTAAAAAGTTAATGCTTTTAGATTTTTATTCACATTTTTCCTATTTATGTTTGTCTATTTAGAATAATATTATATTCTTATCAAATATTTTAAAACCACCATACGGTGAGGACATAACAGGTAATCCCTTTTTGTTGTTCCTATAGGCACATGTGATAGTGTTAGAGTGAGAGAGTTAAGTACGAGCGCAACGTGAGCGCAACCATTTTTCAATTCGATTCAATTTTGGTAACATGGCAACTAGCCGATGTCGACATATTCTTTAGTTTTGTTCTGTAATAATTTAAGGACCAATTTGTTGGTGGTGAAGATAAAATAAAGGCGGTTGATTTTTGCACCGTTTTTTTATTAGCGGTAGAAGCACATATTACATGAAAAATGTAGAAAAATGGGGGCGCGCGCGCGTGCCTGCGGGCTCACTGAGACAGAAGGCGGACTGCCCGAAAAACGAATGAATACCGTGTGAGCGAGACGGAGCTACGCTTTCGCGCGCCCAGACTAATAAACATATTTATTATCGTAGACAAATTGGAAATCTAAATAAAATTAAAATATAAAGAAATAAAATGAGAGCACGTCGCTAAAACTAAAGTAGATTGATACCTTTAGGACGTCTTTTGCACTTCACTGTACAATGTGAACTAAACGCAAGCGACTAATTCTGATTTCCGAAACTTATCTTTACGCGGAAACGAAGGAATTGCTGTGTGAACGAAACGCAATAATTGACAGTTGTCAATTGTCATGTCAAATCTGAATTTCTGCAAATTTTCTGCTGACAAAAATGTTATTTTCGGTGCTTTTTCGTTTTTTGGTGATAATATAACTATTTGATTTGAGATCGGAATATTTGGCTAAGGATTTTCCGCAACATGAGTAATTAGTGTTTGCTGTAAGTGATATATATGCCGAATTATGTGAGGTTATGTGCCGTGCCCCTTCCAGAACGATTTATTTGTTGATATTTCGATATTTAGCCAACATTTACCGAGATTATTGATATCATACGCTTATTTTAGCAAAACTATTCAGTTAAACTTACCGGCTAATGAAATAGATAAGATTTTCCGTATATATGTTTCATAGTAAGTTCACAACAACTCCCACTCTTGTTTCTGATCATATCAGTACTATCGGCGTTTTATAGCTAACCAAAATATTAATATCCATATTGGAATTATAAATATTATATTATTACCAGGATTACATAAGCATTGAACAATGGATCCAAACATCTATGCTCTAGTGCTGGACACTC
Source organism: Yponomeuta sedellus (assembly GCA_934045075.1). Lineage (NCBI taxonomy): Eukaryota > Metazoa > Arthropoda > Insecta > Lepidoptera > Yponomeutidae > Yponomeuta > Yponomeuta sedellus. The sequence goes on along the minus strand of OW203734.1, from coordinate 20,615,192 downwards.
TCAATCGGGCTACAAGTCAGGATACAGAGATTCTGAAGCCGGCGGAGAAAAAACTCCAGGAATGGGAGATAGAGCCTGGGTTCTACTCCGTCTTGTTGGTAAACAAACACTATCTTGTTTAACATTTCATTTGCACTTCTGAAAAACAGGTTTGAATCTCATAGGTATTATTTACATATGAAATAGTACTGACTGCCTTGTTGGTCTAGTGGTAAAACGTTCTTTTACTATCGCTGAGGTTGTGAGTTTGATTCTCACATTGTGCCACAGTTTGTCTTCAGCCTGGGTGCTATTGCATTGTGAAATGTCCTTGTCTAGTTATGGTGTCATGGAGCAGCATAGTATGGGACCAAGTAGTGACTGTTTGGTATCTCAGTTATTATTATTATAAAAAATCTACAATCCAACAAATTAGCACCCCAGGAATTCAGTTTCAATATTAATAATGCAACTGATTTTAATCGCAATTAGGTACCTGATTTGCATTGTTTTATGTGGAATGTGGCTGGTGTTACCATTACAAATGTTATTGGTGTAATTAATTGTAAATTCTGCATTAATATGAAATTTAATGCAGAATTTATTATTTTGAAGTTATAATTAGAAAGCATATTATACACAAATCAGCTTAAGGCTGCTTGGGTATGTATACTTTAAATTCCCCAATTTTAAAAAAAATTTTTGTTCATGCACTTTATGAAAGCAATTCTGAGCTTTTTATAAGCTGATTTATACATTAAAGAGGCTAGTTTGGTCAAAATTTTATATGTGGTTACCTAAGTTAAGTTTGTAACATTACCAGCTAAATTTAGATGACTATATAACATTTTGAACAAACTAGCCTTTTTAAATGTATAATGCACGTCACACGCATTGTAATGATTAAGGTAATGATTTGAATATTCCTGCATATTTAACAATCTCCTATAACCATGTCTTACCTCTACAGGACATCCTCTCCAACCATTCAATAGATGTCAACGTTCGATGGCTGGCTGTCATGTGCTTCAAGAATGGCGTAGACCGGTATTGGCGTAAGAATGCCCCCAACGCTATCACGGATGAAGAAAAGCAGAAATTACGGCAGGGACTGTTGACATCCAATGTGCTCAGTGAACCAGTCACCCAGATAGCGACTCAGCAAGCTGTATTGATTTCTAAGATTGCTCGGTGAGGAGTATAGATTTATATTTGTTTGGGAATCTATTGATGTGTTACTAGTACTTAATCTGTGTACTTATGTACTTAAATTTTTAGTTAATAATGTAATACAAAGAGGAGTGGAAATATAAAGGGAATGCCTTTACCTGGTCAAAGATCTAGTGGGACATAGTCGCAAATACAAAAAAAATGTAATTAAAAATATATTTAAATATATTTCCCCTAGTGATAGGAATAGGCATGACAACAGTATCAAATAATGAAAAATTTAAAGGGAAAGTACATATTAAAAGTACTTAGAACACTGATTTAGTTTTATAAAAAAAAGAGATTACCAATATTGAATAAATAAAAATAAAATATTATAATACTGCTTTTAGCCACTATGACTGATACACCCATCACACCACGGTTAAGGTAAACTTCACCCTTGCTTTGTATTGACTAATAGTGATTACGATGTGCTCTAATGTTAGATTCGACGCCGTGACACTGCAAGCTGTTTTCTCACAGACTTAACCTTTAACCTTCTTGAAACATTAGTTTATTACTGACTGATAAGTATATAGGTTTTATTGTAAATAGTAAAGGTATCCCCATATTACGGAAGAGGATTTAAAAATCTTTCATCATGCTATGGCATGTACCTTACATCTGCATCGGCAGAGAAAAGTGACTTTTGGAAGCCTCAGTCATCAATGCTGGTTCCAATTATGCATGAGATGTATGGTTCCAAGTAATACTACTATGAGTTAGTTTTTAGAGTGTTCTTAAAATTTTAATGTCACAAGTGAAGAAACAGCGGAAAAATTGTGTTCCCATAATATTTTTTACCATTTCATTACATTTCGTTAAAATGTTTTTATTTTTTCCAATATTTGTCTCTGTTTCTAGCTTTGACTGCCCAGCATTCTGGCCAAGTTTAGTGCCAGATCTAGTAGGTGCCCTGAAGGCTCCACAGCCTTTAGTCCAGCACCGCTCTTTGCTGATTTTCCACCATGTTGTCAAGGCTTTGGCATCCAAGAGACTGGTTGGTGATCGGAGAACCTTTCAGGTGAGATTTTTTATTAAATTATTATTAAATTAGCTATGTAATATTTACCTTTTTATAGTATTTCTTGATGACTTGTGATGCTCATACATAGTTATATTAAATGCCTCTAATCGTGGTTATTTATATCAGGTTGTAGTGTTGTGTAACTTTTATAATAATAAAACTGGAACGACTGTAACTTTGTTCTTTATTTGTACTGTTTTATTTACTTTATATTTATAATAAAAACAGAAAACTGGTCAGATCTAGTCAATATGTAAAGTAGTAATGAAGTAATGATCAAGTGGTTATATACTCTTTGGTAATGATTAAAATGAGGGAAATCTCAAAAATGTGCGATCTTATTTTAAATATTTGAAAATGATAGATAGATAAAGAAATATAAAAAATGGTGTAAAGAGGTTTGCACCGTTACAAAGTAAAACGTGGTGTAAATAATAAAGAAATAAAAAAGAAACATTATTGACATATTTAAATTGTTTACATTTTCAAAAAATTTACAAATTGATGAATTATAGAAAAAATCAGACTATAATAAACTACCCATAACTAAATAAAAATATTATAAAAAAGGCGTTAGCTTAATGTCTTTTATATAATATATTCTTTTTAATTGTTTACTTTCGTCATCGTAAAGCTTGAAAGTTTGAAACATTTTATTTACCAATGGTTTCTGAATTGAGAACTATTAGTTTATCAGTCTGTAACTTTAAATTTCTCTAGATCTCTCAAAAAAATATGGGACAGACTTGGGGCCGATTTCTGAATTGAGAATTTCACTAAGTAAATAATCAACTTACGTCCTGTCACGCTCTTTTCTGAGAAATTCGAAGAGACAGCGCTACGGTTAACTATTTACTTAGCAAAATTCTCAATTCAGAAATTGGCCCTTAGCTTTTTAAGTGAATTACTTTATTCAGAAACCAGCAGAAAGTAAATTATCAGTATAATCACCCACTTCACTATTGATTATGTAGTAGAGTAGAATGTGGTCATAACTATCAATAATAGTAATAATAATAAGGGCGTCTGGAAGAGATTACACTGCCACTGGCACTCATTAGGGGAGGGCTATGTCCAGCAGTGGACTAATATAAAGCCAGAAGAAGACACTGCCAATTGTATAATATTACTTAGATTTAAGAAATCATATTTTTCTGGTTGTGCAATAAATTAAATCAACTATTGTGCGTAGTTTATTATGAGGAATCGAGGTACATTGCGCAGCAGAATCTGTTTGTTTGTCTGTGGGTTAATCGACTTTGCAATTTACATGGATTTGTCATAGTAAACCATGAATAATAGTTATAAAAAACATCCTCCTGATTTAGAGAGTAAAGTGCACTAATGTTTCCATAATTCAATGATTTCAGTGGCAAACAGTATCTTTCATCTTCATCCCCAATATATTAGATAGACACATATAGAGAACACTAATTAGTATAATTATTCCTAAAAATAACATCCCTTTAGCTTCGTTTATCCTCCTTGGTACGCTATCTATCAACAATAGAAAACTTGTCCTTGGACGTAGGATCTTGAAAATAACAGTTTTCTACTGTTGTTTTCAAGGTCAAAACTAAGGAGGTTAGCATGTCGGCTCCACATCTAACTCTTATTTCAGGAATTAACAAATACGGTTTACGCCTACATCCTCAACCTTTGGCATGAAAACACGGAGTGTTTCTTGCGCCACATCCAAGAGGGCGCGGCGACAGAGATCATCACAGAGCACCTGGAAAAAGCCCTACTCTGCCTGAGGATACTGCGAAAACTGACCGTGTTTGGCTTCAAGAAGGCACACGAAAGTCAGGACGCTGTCGCGTTCTTAAACGTAGTGTTTGACCGCGCGAAGACCAGCTTGGAATGTAGTGAGTATACTAATGGTTTATCTTTCTGTGCCACACACAAGATTGCATCCTTCTTCTTCCTAACGTGTCTATAGCAAGCCATCGTGGTGAAAGGATTTGCCAATCACCGTAAGGACTCGGTGATTGTTGCCCAGGGTGCGCCAGACGCACGGGCTTTGAGTATGTCGTCCGGGGAGGCTCCTTTAATGCACCAAAGTTGCATCCTTACCTAGGGGCGATATATAGGGAGCCCAGGAAGTCCGATGCTCCTATCAGCCTGCTCTGCATCTGCTCCTGCATGCTGCACATCACCGTCACAATTTAAAAGGCGATTTGTAGTGATCCTCCCAATTAATCAGACCATATTCGTAGACGGCTGGACAGCTCCCCAAGTACGCCACTTGCTTCTGTCCTCGACCATTCTCATCTTATCACGTAACCTCCGTCAGATCTTCAATAGCGAGCTTGTGGGCGTCCTGCGCTGCGTTCGCCACTTTATGGTCTCCGCTCGAGAAGCTTTGTATTCCACCAGTTAGGGGTTCTTTGGCAGGCTGGTAACCAACCCACGGTCACTTCAATTTGCTAATCTCCCGCGCTGCTCATCCCATAAATACCCTAAACCGCCACAGAGCAGTCTTGACTCGTGAGTAACAGCCCTAAAGGATGTAGCGTGTGTTTTTATTTGAGCATGGCTTTTAAGCAAGAATTTTGCGCATTGGGCGACTTTCGCACCGATTGTCTCTTATATCCCCAGCTTTTCTATGTGTAACTGTATATGTTTCTTCATTTTCAGGGAAACTACTGAAAGGGCGCGGAATCTACCTCCTGGAACTCTGCGAGAAGTTCATAATACACCTCACGAAAGTGGCCTTGGGTGTGCTGAGCTTCCACCCCTTCTCCTACGTACCTTTAATACGGCCTTCTCTCGAGTTTACACTGTATTGCTGCTTCACAGAGCAGGGAATGGCCTTACTCTACGAGAGGTTCACAATACAGTGCTTGAATATACTCAAGGGTATACTGCAGTGTGTGGAGTATAAGATGTCTAAGGCACCGGAGGATCAGGTTAGGGATCCGTGTAAGTTCATATGGTTTTCTTAGATGATAAATTAGTTATTTTAGTAGGACCGCTTCTAGTATACAGGGCATAGTCCTCTCCAAACTTTTCTTAATATGGCGATCTAGTACTTATTATGCCTTATTGATGATATGATGATATCAACCCTTTTTATATCCCCACTGCGGGGCCACGGGTCTCTTCCTGCATCGCAAGAAGGTTAGGCCATACTCCACCGCGGGGGCCAAGTTCGGGTTGGTGGATGATTGTAAGACAGTGGCGGGCCTTACTGTCAGAAGTTATCAAGACGCTCAAAAGGATTCTGACATGGCTTAACGGCTGCCATTACGTGACAGCCGCCAACAACGGCTTAATGTGCACAGAGCGTAACTCCAGCTTATTTCAAAGCGCTTCGTACTATCGGCAGTGACCCTTCAAGCGGTCGAGATGCAAGCGTCGGTACTGCGTGAGCCCACAGTCCGCCACATGTGCCGCCACCTGGTGACGCACTACTTCCTTTTGAGCGGCGACGACCTAGCGCTCTGGGACGCGGAGCCCGAGAGCTTCGCCACCGACGAGGCGGGCGAGTCCTGGAAGTACAGCCTCCGGGTGAGTAGCGCTCTGCCTGTGGGTGCTGATCAGAGCTGCTGATGACTTGGTGGCCTTATTTTTGGCCACGTTTTTTAAATCCCATTTTGCTGAGAAGGGGCCTGCCCTTTCATTAATAGACCGATTTTCTTTTATTTTTAATTATAAATAAGTTAGAGAGTTTTTGCGATTTTTTTTCTAGATTGTCTAAGTGGTCTATGAATTGTTCTGGCACACTGACCGAATTAGTAACGGAGCGTCATGCGTTCGCCTGGATTGTATGAATTCCCCGACACTGTAGGACACAAGACTGACGTTAGGTTATCGAAGCGTGTTAGATAGGGAAATTTTAACTGTAATTAAAATTTATTGATAACGGGGGGAAAATGTAGCGATACTTCTTTATAGTAGCTGGCCGGCGTAGCCGTCTAGGCAGAGTTTCAGTTATTAGAAGAATATAGTTACGTTTGGTTTCGGTGTCAGTCATGTTGAGACTCAGCTAGGCTAGGTTTTCGATGAAATAAGATAAGAAAAAGAAAGTATTATATTATGCTCATTCCAGAGTTTTAATAAGTAGTGCGGTACAGTACTGTGTATTTTTACATGTTATATAACATTTACATACAGGCACATACATTGCTTCTGGCCCCACACTAGGATACCCTGTGTCGTGGGAACCAGAAACAACGACAACACAAACATGTAAACATCCAAGACCTGGGGTTTTTTTTTTATCCCCAGCCGGGGTTCGAACCCGGGACCTCTTACATGGTAGGCAGATGCGCTACCGCTGCGCTACAGAGGTCGTCGAATATATAATACCTGCTCTGGTGTACAATAAAGAATGTTCATATCTTATCTTATGTCTGTCTAACGAGGCGAGTCCTGGAGCCTATGGTCTCTGGATGCAGCCTCTGGGTGAGTGGCGCTCCGCCTGTGGGTGTTTCTGATCAGAGCTGGTGATGTATTGGTGACCGAATAGACATATTACGGACAGACAAGCTTGGATTTAAAACATCGTAGGTTATTGATCCATTGTTTCATTGGAATCATGGGTTCACGCATTGGATTTAAGGTTTGCTAAACTGCCTGAGAGCTTTACTTCAAACGAGCCGGGTGAGTTCTGAAAGTACAGCCTCCAGGTGAGTGGCATTCCGGCTGCAGCCTATCGGACGGAATAGTTCCTGATCAGACCTGGAAATTCTTCGAATTCCCACCGAGCGATTCGCGAATTCTTTTATAATAAGAACGGCAAAGTGGTCGAACACGCGTTGCCTTCGTCTGTCTTTCCGTAGACATACAACGTGGGTGTCTATAAAACTAGAGTCAACCGGCATTTAACAGGTAAGCACGTAACATTCGTCTTCGCTTACCATCAGGCGTCACTGGTGTCTAGTGTCAACCTGTCTTACTCAAAACAAAGAACCTGGAGATGACTATGTGGCTTAAGAGTATGGGAGATCGAAATGTTCTTGGATTCATTGATGGATTTGTTATTTCATTGATTAACTTAGGGATTAATTTATTAATTCTGGTATTGCTACGAGTGAGTCCCACGGACGCCTACCGCGGAGATTGTTGTTTTCTCGTCATCAATGTTGCTCGGCATCAAGGCACAGCCATAGCTCACGACCACTTCGTGCTTAGCGAATCAAATCATTTTTTGTTTCGGCCCGTACTGCCAAATGAAAAGCAGTTACGCGACATTTGATAAAAAAAAATGTAATGGTTTTTAGTTGCTATTCGATATCAACTCTTGTATGTCGCCACTGTTGGGGCATAAGTCTCTTCCTGTTCGCAGGAAGGTTAGAGGCATACTCCACCACGGGGGCCAAGTCCGGGTTCGTGGAGGATTGTAAGACAGTGGGCCTTACTGTCAGAATATAAATAAACTTGCTAAAATAAATAAGCCGCCCATTAAGCCTCTGGCTTAACGACTCCCATTACATGACAGCCAGTACCAACGGTTTAACGTGCGTTGCGAAGCACGGAAGTTGATTTTTCTTCTTCTTTTCGTGTCAGCGATTCGACCAGTTTATATTTTTCCTGCCTAATAGTTGGCTACTGCAATTGCAGCAGCGTTGGCCTCTGTTAGGTCCTCTAGGTGAGGGCAAAATAGGCATTGGAGTAGGGGCACCATGGATTGCGATGAGTCTCCACAATCACATTGTTCCTCCGTTGGTGCAATATAATCCCATCTGCTTAGATTTTGTCTGCAGCGACCTACTTGGGTCCGGAGTCTGTTGAGTGACTGCTATTGGTAAATATGTCTGTAACCTGTTTTGTGTTCTAAATAAATAAAATAAAAATATTAATAAATAAAAAAAGAGATGACTTTATTAAGAGTGTAACATTCGAATATTGTCCGCAGCCCTGCACCGAGGCGGTGTTCATGGAGCTCTTCCACGGGTACCGCGCTATCTTGGCGCCCGAGCTGATGCGGCTGCTGGCCTCGCTGCAGCAGACGCGGTTGCCGGCTGAGGACCTGCCTGGCATATTGCGGAAAGACGCCGTCTATAACGCAGTGGGGCTGGCTTCCTTCGACCTCTATGACGATGTAAGTGACGCTTTGCTATCTATACCTCTATCTATAATATATATATATATATATAATAATATGAGAATAATACCTATTGATATAGGTATTATTCTATAAAACATATAAGTATTTTATTCAATATGGTACTGCCCATGTTTCGCACCGCAGTCTGTGACGCTCGTGGGGTAGAACCTGGCACTGACTGAAAATCAGCGCTGAAGGCTAGTCCATCAGCATACTGCGGAGTCAGTTGCCATTTATAGCAGAAGGGACACGCCGTGACCTTTCGTTTTTCTTCTTTGTTTTTGTTTTTTGTGAATGTCATGTTTAGTATAATTGTTTTAAGTTTGTTTTGTTATTGTGCAGTGTGCACTGTTTCTATAATAAAGGTTTTTCTTCTTCTTCTTCTATACAGATTAGATTAGATCAGAACAATTTATTGTACACACAAGAAAACAAAATACATAAAAAGGTTTACATATCTAAGTATTGCCGTATACAATTGGCGGTCTTATCGCTAAGAGCGATCTCTTCCAGACAACCTTGAATCTTACAGCCCATAGAAGGCGCCTACTGTTGTGCATAGACCTGAGTTTTGCACTTACGGCCGAATACTCAAACGTCATTCAAATATTTAAAGGCATCTTAACAAAATTCGTATACACAAACGTTAGTTAAAAGCTTGTGTTAAATTTAAGTGGAACACAAAATAACTGGCAGTTAAACATCACTCAGCGAAAAATTCGTATACTTGAACGCAACTTAGCGCGATTTATCTGTCAAATGGGCTGTCAAATCGGGTTGAGTAGGCGTTACAATTGAAAGTGGTCGCGAGGACCTTCAAATCGTAGAAAAGTTGTAATATCAGTGAACTTATGTGAAAAAAATTCCTTATCATGTCGAGGAAGGGCCTAATGTGCCTCAAAGAAATGAGGCAAAGTTAAATGCTTTCGAGTATTATAATGAAACAGACTTCCATGCGTGGTTCCGGCTGTCGAAAGAGACGGTATTATGTTTGGAGTCTGTCTGTCTTTTGACATAAAATCCAACCAGTTACAAGGAGTAATAGATCCATACAGCCAGTGGACCAAATTTTAATAACCCTGGGTTATTAATATTATGCTACTGGCATAATAACGCATAATAATAATTCTCATTCAATTCTCGTTTATATTAGTATTTATCAGGGAATAGCTTTAAAAAACCGCAATATCGCAATGTTTTTATTGTGGTAGACTTTTCAAATGTCATTGGTGAGATAGCCCTAACGTTTCATTCTACGACATCATAAAATATTATTATTACAACATTAAACATTTTGCTTTGTACAAAACGAGGTAATAATAATTTAAGTTTGTTTCATAAATCATATTATGATTTATTTTATTTTTATAAAAAAACTTCATATTTCATCACAAAACTTAAAATTGATCGAACAAATTCTGCGTAAATCGGATACACAACGTAAGTTTAAATATTTTGCCAATGAAAACAGACTTGTTGTTTATTTGACGGCTTCTCAGCTGATCACGGTCTAAAATTGTTTGAATGACGTTTGTGTATACCACTCAATATCTAACAGATGTTCAAATTTGAATGCCCTTCAACTGAGTGATCAATTTGACTGACGTTTGAGTATTCGGCCGTTAGCCTCATACTTGGCCCATTGTGCGTAGCCGGCGCTGTGGTATGATAATAATAACTTCCACACAACACAATCACTTCACCTGCTCCCAAACTAGAATACCCCGTACTATGGTAACCAGGCATGGATTTCATAAACATGAAAATACGCTGCATGTTTACACTTCAGACACTAGGGTTTCTTCACGATGTTTTCCTTCACAGTTGGCGAATGGTGTTGCTAAATGTATATAACTTAGAAAACAAAAGTCATTGATACATGATCCGGGATTCAAACCCACGACCTCCCGATTGAGAAGCCCGTGTTCTACTGCTCCGCTACCACCGCTCTCTCTCACTGTTCATATGCTCTTCACCGTCTAGCTAACCTCGCCGGTCCTCTGTAAACCTCGTCTATTGTCCTCATCCCACCTCTGCTGCCAACTTGTTATCGACAGGTAGGCAGCAAAGTTGGGGGAGGAGGTTAATTCACGTCTGAAACGAAGGTCGAATTTCTTACAGACTTATTCCAAAAATACAAGAAATAAAGTGCTACAATCTATAATATGCGCTCGTGGCCTAGTCAAACCGAGTGATTGGAATCTCGAGTTAAGCAACAACAGGCGCGGTAAGGTGCTGGATGGGTCACCGTCCCGTTAGTGGCATTTCTCCGATCGCTTCCGTGTTTCGCAAGGCACGTTAAGCCGTGGGTGCCGGCTGTCATGTAATGGCAGTCGTTAAGCCATGTCAGAGGCCTTATGGGCGGTTTGATAACTTCTGACAGTAAGGCCCGCCACTGTCTTACAAACCTCCACCAACCCGGACTTGACCCTCGTGGTGGAGTATGACCTAACCTTCCTGTTATGCAGGAAGAGACCCGTGCCCCAGCAGTGAGGACGTACAGGGTTGCAATCGCAATCTATAATTTAAAAGTGAATCGCTGAATGTGTTAGTAAGCGCAAATCTCGGGAGCCGCTGAACCGATTTCGCTAATTATTTATTTAGAATATTCCTTCAAAAAAAAAAATAAAAAATTTAAAGAATCGACTGTAACGCGGTACGAAGTTCGCTGGTCAGCTAGTTATAAATAATTTATAATTGTAGCATTTTATTCACTGACTTTAAAATGAAGTACTATTTGCAATTTTTGTCAATATTTAGGAATATTTTACTATACCCAAGGCACGTACACATTGCCCTGGGTACAGTAAACGATGGAGCTAAGAAATATGAAATAGTGTTTAGTTCGATGATTAACTCGCAGTGTTTGTCCCAGGTGGACTTTGACGAATGGTTCACGAATGTGCTGAGTCAAGAACTCAAGATACAAGATGACAACTACAGGATCATCAGGAGACGAGTATGTCAACTAATAGGTATGTAGTTTAATTTGACCTTTAACATACTACTTAGCCGTAATCAGCTGGAAAATGGATGGTACTTTCGGGCGCTGTAGTTGATGTGCTGTCAATCAACAATTTTTATTAGCTTTGTTATGCTTTTAAATTTTTTTCCGTCGTCCGCAAGCGAGGAAAACTCTTATTACATTTCGCATAAACCCCAAATTCCCCAGGGCCATGGCGCGGCTTGCGGGCCCTAAGTGATTCTGCCAGCACTAGGTATACGAAGAGTTGTCGGGTCCGCTTTATTGCTATTATGTACCTCAATTCCTACAATGAAAATTCCGTGATTTCTTTTCATTTTTCTACGATTTTTTAGGTACTTTTAGGTTTTGTTTTTATCATAAAGTCTTATGATAATTATGAAACGTAATGAAAATATATTGATGAAATAAATTAGGAAATGTCAGTCTTTGAAGTTCTGGAAAAGTGCGAGATACGATGCTAAACTATTTATAATATGTAAATAACTATTTACTATGGGGTGTGGCAAAAGAAACAAGAAAGTAGAATTTATGCAGTAGAAATGAGGTCCTTGAGAAGTATGTTACTTTGAATGACAGGATACGCTATAGTCTGATTAGATAACGTTGTTGACTGAAAGAAGATGTAGTGACTTGACTAGAATTGAGAAAGGAATGTTGCGTTGGTTTGGACATATGGAGAGGATGAAGGAAGAAAGATTGACTAAACAAATATATATTGCGAATGTGAGTGGAAGGGCTGGTAAGGGACGTCCCACGCGGACATACACAGACCAAATAGGAGGTGTATTAGCAAATGGGAAGATAAAAGTACCCGGAACCACCGTGCGTGCATGCCTCGACTTATGAACGTTGATAAAGCGAAGGTGAACTGTTAGGATCGTGGTAAGTAGCAGTCCCTGCTCTCTGCCTACCCCTCTGGGATACAGGCGTGAGGTTATGTATGTCTACAAATTTACGTTACGTACGTACGCACGTACGTATGTTACGTAGTACCTACCTACAAATTTGAACGAACCCCTCGATGCGCGAGACCGACTCGCACTTGGCCGATGTTGTAAAGCGATCTTACTTTGAAATCAAATTTCATTAAACACAAATTAGGATTCCAAAAGTAAACGGTTACATTTTGAAATAACAGGTTATTTTTGGTTTCTTAGGGCGAGATAAATAGTCGTTGCTTAGCCCAAGTCCGTACTCAAGCTTCCCTAAGCATTACTTCAGGCTAACTTAGCTAAGTATCAAAGTAGACGTTTGCTTAGCTAAGCATGTTCTTAGGCCAATGCTAAGAATTAGTCCGGGTTTCGCGACTTAGAGAGTGCCAAAGTACTGTCTATGATAGACAAATCGATTCTTAAGCAAGTGCTTTCGCTAAGACTCGTTCTTAGAAGCGACTATTTATCTCGCCCTTAGAAACGGTTCAAAACACTAGCCCGAATTTCCCAGGGCAATGGTGCGGCGTGCGCGCCTCCCAAGCAATCCGGCCGGCCATGTACGAAGCGCTTCTGGGGCCGCTGGCTCGCAAGACCGAGGACGCGGCGGTGAAGCTGGCGGCCGCTGAGGCGCTTCGCAGCATGATCGACGATTTCAACTTCAACGTGGACCAGTTCGCACCCTATGTGCCGCACGTGCTTGCGGCGCTCTATGACTTGCTGGTGAGCGTTTGCGATATTTTTTGTAGGGTCTACAATTTTTGTTATTTTAATTTTTATTCACTAAGGAATACAAACAGTGGGACAATGACAATTTAACATGAACAGTTAATTATTTAAAGTATTATATAAGTCTACCGAAAAACAAAACAGGGAACTTCATATTGTATTCTTGTGCCTTTCGGACTTTAATTCAAACCATGCGTGCTTCGCCTTATAACCGAAATTCTGAACACGAAAATAAAAATAATAATACTTTTGGAGATAATAACATAAAAATATTGTTGAACATTCCGTGCTTCGCAAGGCACGTTAAGCAGTTGGTGCCGGCTGCCGTTACATGGCAGTCGTTAAGCCAAATCCGAGGCCTTAGGGCGGGCGGCTTGAAAGCTTCTGATAGTAAGATCAGCCACTAGTTTTGCAAGCCTCCACCAATCCGGACCTGTGGAGTATGGCCTATACCTTCCTCTGACAAGAGACCCGTGCCCTGTGCCCAACCCATTTTAGGTCCCGGTGGGGACATAAAATGGGTTGATGATGATAGAGTCAGCCTGCGGTGTTAGAATTTCACTACAAAGATATTGAGTCGACATGCAGCGCTAGAAATTTACTAGATAGAGATGGGGTCGGCCAACAACGATAGAATTTAACTAGTAAGAGAGGGAACTAACTAAGCCCATACTTGTCTGAAGAGAAGGTACCTATATATTCTACATGAAAAATTGTGCTAAATAAATCCTGTACTCTGCCAGGTGGAATCCGAAGAGTGCGACACCAAAATGCACGTCCTCCACGTGCTATCCTATGTGATGGAGCGCTGCGGGCCGGCCGTGGCCAGAGACTGCCAGACGGGGCCTCTGTTCGCCTACTTGCCCCAACTCTGGGCTCACGCCGCCTCCCACAATATGCTGAGGGCTGCCGTACTGTCGACAGTCGTCAATCTGGTCAAGGTATGTTGTATTAAGCTTGCCTGAATCGCGATTCAAAAAATATGTTAAGCACACTTTGTGCCGAAAGGGTGTATTGTGGTAGTTAAAATGAAAGATTAATTGGTATCGTCACAACTTGTATTTACGACGTGCTACATAATAGTGTCTCTTATTCTATTCGGTTATACGATTAAACAGGCTTACATATTAGGCGTACGCACACAAACACTCAGACTTATAATATATGGTACCATCACACACTACACCTTCCCCTTAAAAAGGAAAAAAAAAAGAAAATAATGTTTTCTTTTTTTTTTACAGTTACTATGTAATGAATTATTTACTAGACATTAACTTTAACTTTTTAATAACTATTAGTTTTATCTCCTATGTGTTACACATGGTATTATATACCGTAGATCTATGTAGGTACTTAACATTGATTAAACATGATATTCCTTAGTTCTATTCTTATGAACTATTTCCGGTTTTCCATCTTTTAGTATTTTCACATTAGGTTCTAAGTCTTCTAATACTAAATATGGTCCTAAATAAATGCTTTCAGTTTTATTGTCACTTACATTTCTTAAAAGTATTAATGACCCTTTATCGTATTTAACTGGGTTTACATTTTTATCATATTGTTGCTTTCTTAACGCTTTACTTTTATTAAGGTTCTCTCTAGCATCTCTTTGTGCTATTTTTAATCTGTACTTAAGTTCTAAGGGATAACTATCATGGTTATACAATGGTTCTATAAAACTATCTTGCAAGTTAGATGGCAAGCTACATATTTTACCAAAAACTAACTCATGTGGTGTGTATTTTGTTTCCGAATTCACCGTATTATTATATGCAAAGCACCAATATGGCAACCAGCCACTCCACGTGTTGGGCTGATTTACGGACATTATTCTCAAATACGCACCCATTGTCTTGTGAGAGTTTTCAAGGGCGCCGATACTCTCGTGATGATAAGCGGTCGACGTGATATGAGTCACACTAAGTAAGTTACATACCTCTTTCATAGTAGATGAAATAAATTCTCTGCCTCGGTCTGTGGCTATCTCTCTTGGAATACCATACCTTAGTAGGAAGTTCTCGACGAAGGATCTCGCTACGCTGGCTGTGTGCTTGGACTGTATTGGATATGCTTCGACGAATTTGGTGAGCTCGCACTGAAGGGTCAATATGTAGGCATAGTCGTTTACGTCTTTATTGATTGGACCTACTATGTCAAGATATACTTTGTCGAACGCAGATGTCGCCGTACTAGTTATTACCATAGGCTGTTTAGTTTTTTGCGAGTATTTTTGCTTTTGACATTTATCGCACTTTCTCACGAATTCTTGAACATCGTTTTCTATTGTGGGCCAATAGTAGTACTTTTTGATATTATTGACCATTCTCCTAATACCTGCGTGGCCACTTGTAGGCAAGAGGTGAAAGTCATTAATAATCATCCGTTGGTCATCACAATTTTCTACTTTTTGCACTCCCTTTATTACACAGATTCGTGGTCCGGACCACTTACTATTCTTCTTTATTTCCTGGGTTAACCCTTCTACATATTTTTTATTACTTTCACTTTTTACTATACACAATTCTTTTACATTTATGCTTTTACAAAATAATTCTAATTCTCTCACTAAAACGTCTCGCGTTGTCAGCGATTGAGAAAGAGAATTTAAGTAAACGGTGCACTTAGTAGGGACATACACGAAATTAGTACTTTCTGTCGTAATTACACCTTGTCTCCGTAATTTTAATAAATTACTCTTGTTTATCAACGTCAATTCTGTGAAATTACTTGGTTTTTTAAGTAATTCTACCACTTTCGGATTATTTGCTGGGCCTGCCGCGGTGTCATTATCGAATGACCGGACTATAGTGCAGGGACCGTCGGATTTTACCTGTTGTTTTCGACACTGCGCCCTGGTCATAACATTCACTACCCTTTCATTCATTTCTTTCAATTGGTCTGATGTTATACTCACACGAGACAACGCGTCTGCCACTACATTGTTACTTCCCTTTATATATTCAATAGTGAAATTGTATTCTTCAAGGCAAAGCCTAAATTTTAATAACCTACTAGAGGGTTCGCGCATGTTGAATAAATATACTAATGGTTTATGGTCTGTTAGAATTTTGAAATGTCGTGCATATAGATATGGCCTAAAATATTTAGCACTCCATACTATAGCCAATAATTCTTTTTCAATAGTCGGATAGTTTCTCTCTGCCTTGTTTAATGTTCTGCTTGCATATGCGACGGGACGATTGTCACTGTTGCATAATACTGACCCTACTGATATATTAGATGCGTCAGTTTTTAATATGAACTCGTTGTCGCTGTTGAAATTAGGATATTGTAATACAGGGGGTGTTGACAATGACGTTTTCAACTGCTTGAATGCCTTTTCGCATTGATCCGACCAAAAAAAAGGTACGTCCTTTTGACATAAACTATTTAAGGGGTGTGCTTTTTGCGCAAAATTTGGTATAAATTTACGGTAATAATTTGAAAACGCTACGAACCGCTTTACCTCATCAGCATTTTTAGGTTTTGGATAGTTTTCTAAGACTTTCGTTTTTTCTGGATCCGGTAGTATACCGTTTTGGGTTACAACGTGACCTAAATAAAGGATTTCCTTTTGAAGAAAAGCACATTTCACGGGATTGAGTTTTAAATTTACCTTCCGCAGTCGGCTCAAAATAGCTAGTAAATTTTGATTATGCTGTTCTAAGTTTCGTCCAAATACTACAAGGTCATCTAGGTATACGAAACATTTTTCATATTACACCATTTTTATTTTTAATGCACTAACCCGTGCTAAGGAACAAATTTAAAAACCTATTTAGAGGCTAAAAATTTCACCCATGCCGGGATTCGAACCCGCAACCTCTGGCTATCCGTATCTGGTACGGATAGCCAGAGGTTGCGGGTTCGAATCCCGGCATGGGTGAAATTTTTAGCCTCTAAATAGGTTTTTAAATTTTTCATATGTTAGGCCTGACATTGCTACTGTCATCATACGGCTGAACGCACTTGGACTTGTTTTAAGACCCATTGGTAGGCGTTTCATTTGGTATTGACCCGTACTTGACGTAAAAGCTGTAACTTTGCGACTTTCGGGCGTTAGTAAAACTTGATAATACCCTTGGTAGAGGTCTAAATGTGAAAAATACATCGCTCCTGAAAGAGAGTCGAGTATCTCAGTAATATTTGGTAAAGGGAATTTATCGTCTTCTACTTCTTGATTGAGTTTTCTGTAGTCAATTACTACGCGCCATTTTTTCTCGCCTGTAGCATCAATTTTTTTTGGAACTAGTAGTAATGGACTTGACCATTCACTTCGCGCTTCTTCGATAATTTCGTCATTTAACATATTTTTAATTTGCCTTTCTATCTCTGACTTCTGAGCATGTGGCAATCTATATGGCTTTACATAAACTGGGCTAGCGTTTGATTTAATTTGTATAGACTGTTCATAAAGATTGGTACAGGACATTTTATCTCCTGGTAAATGGAATACGTCTGGAAATTTAGCACAAATGTTCTCGATAGAAACTTGTTCATCATAATTAAGTCCTGTGAGATTCAAAACTGAAAACAACCTTTTTACTCTCTCCGCATTCATCACAGGTTTACCAAAATTACACATTTCATAATCTTTTAAATTTGTTGTCTTCAATGAAAAACAACTCAAGCGAACATCTTCCTCTCTGGTATTCAATATTCTTATCGGTATTTTTCCTTTCTTTGGTCGAACTATCATATTCGCAATAAATACACCCTGACACAACTCTTGCGAACTAACAACACAATCAACGTTCGTACTAGTATAGACATAGTGCACAGTCTCGCTACGCGATGGAACTACGAGATAATTTTTGGACCCGTCATAATTCATTTGAAAATCTACTACGACATGTTTTCCTGTTGCCGTCTGTACCGTTAGGGTATTTGCTTCATAATTTAAAACTGCGTTATAGCTACTAAAAAAATCTTGCCCTAGAATACCGTCGGTTTTACATGGTAAGGTATCGAATACGTAGAACTTGTGTCTAAATGATTCATCTTGAGCGCATAAGTTTAGATAAACATATCCTTTAGAGACAACCTCTCCACCAATTCCTTTTACGTTTAAGCTCTCTATTTGGTAAGGAATGTTACATTTTTGTACATGCTCTAACTTTATGGCGGAAATTGATGCTCCAGTATCAACTAACCAACTATACTGCCGTTCATCAACGACGAAGTTAACTTTGTTTAGACTGTTGCATGCCCAAATATAGTTAGACTCGAAAAAAATGATTAAGCGAGGTAGCTTCTGGAGAATTCTGGGTGGTTTGTGGGTTGTGTTCCGTTGCTACATGGTTGATGGAACCACGAGATGAGTGTCCCCGGTAATTAAAGTTGTACCTGCCTCCATTAAACCTTCCTCTTGTAGGGAATCCGCGATGGTAACCACGCTGGGGCCTTCTGTTGTAGTTTTGTCCCCGATTCTGCCAATTGAACCTTGTCTGCGAATAATCCCTAGAGGTATAATATGGGCGTACATTACCTCTGCCACGTCCTCGGCCTCGCTGCATGGCGAAGCTTACGCCAGACGTCGATGGTGTTGCGGATGACAACTCTTCGTCCTTGGCAGCGCGAATTGCATCTTTAAGCGCCGTATAGTTACGGGCTGCGATAATGGTGCTGAGCCTAGAATCGCGTAACCCATCTGAAAAACGTTTTATTGCCAATTTCTCATTAATTGGCCTAAGTATGGTGTAGGCATCGGCATTACCATTGGATTGGGAGATGGTAAGGTCCACAAATAAATTTTCAATTTCCGACCCAAACTTTTCCACCGATCGTGAATTTTGTCTTATGGACTGCAACTGCGATTGTATTGATGATGCTGACTTTTGAGTAAGTAAATTACATTTCATGTCCTGGACTAACTGTGCAACAGAGTCGTACTTCTGTGACAGTCTAAGTTTCGCATTGCTTGAAAGTCGCGTTTTTAGCACAAAATTTACCAAATATTTTTTATGGTCTTCTTTGAGCATTGAATCATATAACTCGATATTTTCTATCAATTGATTTGTGGTCCCTTCATCTCCTGTCATCACGGGTAACAAAGTACACGCCGTTTTTAACTGAAATTCCTCCATTTTGTCTGTTTCTGAATGAACACTGGAATAACTACCTATACTTTGTTCACTATTTGAATCGCTTTCGCCATCTGACTTTTCTACATCCACAAATTTACATAATTCTAGCATTTCATTATATGTTAATACGAACTTCTGGCATAGTTCTTCAATCAAGGGCCATGTCTCATTGCCTAACTCACCTGTTCCAATTTTCGCACTTATTAATTCTATTTCACATGAGTATTTTCTATATAACTCCTTAGCTTGTAATAATTTTTCTTTTGCAAGATTTCCTTTTCGATTTTTCTTATTTAACTTTATTACATATTGTCTTATAATTAATAAGTTACTATATAAAGTTTGAATCACGTTAGGCATACCAAAATAAAATATCTGTAGAAAAAAAAATGTCATATGATTGTCTGTTGTTGTTGGGTACTTAGGTACTTATCAAACACTGCCACTTTAGTTCCGATTTTCCACTTCACTTGATGATTTAACGCATGATTTTGCGGTCTATGCTGGAACCCTATTCTGCATCACTAATGCCGCTGAGACCTGGCGTGCCACCTGGGTTTGCAAGCACTTTTTGTACTGTTTTATTAGATACACGATAATCCCGACGACGATGGCCATGATTACGCCCGCCAGCAACCAATTTGTTTTGGTCATGTGCCACTCCATGGTTTGCACCATAGTGGCCTGGTTAGAGTAACCGACCTGGGTAACACCCTGCTCCTGGCCTGCCTCTCTTTTTGCCATATTGCTTTGACACATTTTTGCTTTTAATTCACATTTTATTGGGGCGGGAGGGTGGGTTTTTTTTTTCACTTTTTTTTTTTCACTTTTTTTTTTTTTTACTTCACATCACTTCTTCACTACTTCACTGTCCATGAATACACCCGCATGGCAGGGTCGCCATGTATTGTGGTAGTTAAAATGAAAGATTAATTGGTATCGTCACAACTTGTATTTACGACGTGCTACATAATAGTGTCTCTTATTCTATTCGGTTATACGATTAAACAGGCTTACATATTAGGCGTACGCACACAAACACTCAGACTTATAATATATGGTACCATCACACACTACAAGGGCTACTATAACATAAAAAATTATTTAGATGACAATGAGGTCTGGAATTAAAGCCAGTACAATGTATGAGTTCTATGTTTTATAGTAATTATTTGAACTATTGGGCAGGAAAAATATAAATTGGTCGAATCGCTGTCACGAAAAGAAGAAGAAGAATGTTAATTAAGGAGGACTTTGAAAAAACTAAGTTTGGAGTATGTCCATTTTTTCTCCAAAATGATCTAGAATTTGAAATGGACACCTAGTTTGAATTGTAACGTTCATTAAGCCGCAGTTGCTGTGCTACTCGTACTTTGAATAAAACCATTTCATTTCATGTATTTTATACTACTGGATACGCCATCAGAGCTGACAGATGGGACCGCCGTTCACGAACTTGCCCCAACTCTGGGCACATGCCACTTTCCAGAATATGCTTCTATAGTTTCTTCTATCTGGTCAAAAATTACGTTAGCTTAGACAGCATATCTACCTTCCGCTATCAAATACTGACACGCTCCGGACTGCCGGACGGGGCCTCTGTTCGCCTACTTGCCCCATCTCTGGGCCCACGCCGCCGCCCACAATGTGCTGGTTGGGTTTTTGGTCTTCCAAAGGTGGTCTGGAAGAGATCACTTTTAGTGATAAGGCCGCCGTCAGTACTGTTAGGTTAAGAAATATCTGTGTAATTTCCATTTTTATGTACATTAAAGTGTTATCTATCTATAGCCTTTTATCTATAGGATGGGAGGCTATAATTTCTTTTTTACCTTGTTAGTATCCGATGGAAGCACGATCAAACCTCGATTTGTGTTCTCTAAAAGTGTTGTCAATGTCTCATTACGATGTCGATTGTAAATACAAACCATACTACGTTTTTATGGGAATTGCTCCTTGAGAGAGACCCTTAAGAACTGATTGTTTCCAGGCCCTCGGCGAGTGCGCGCCCTCGGTGCGGCCCTGGATCCTTGGCGTGGTGAGCGAGGCCACGCGCCTCACTGAGCCGGCCCATGTGTACCTGCTAGAAGATGCATTGGAGCTCTGGCTCGCAATATTAGAGACCGCACAGGCAGCCGATCCAGCGTTACTTCAGCTGGCTGAGAACCTGCACCCCATACTGGGTGAGACACCATATTTCCTGAATATATAATGCAGCCTATATACGCGTCCCACCGTTGGGCACCGGCTTTCTTTCAGAGAGAGATAGCGACATAGAGAGAGAGAGAAAGAGAGAGAGAGAAAGAGAAAGAGAGAGAGAGAAAGAGAGAGATAGAGAGAGAGAGAGATTAGCTTCGTTACCACGCGTGCTCACCGCGGATTGGCGATTTCAAGTGTTAAAGTACGTGAACACCTCTGACACTCAGGTTTCCCCACGACGTTTTCCTTCACAATTAGCGAATGGTATTGCTACTATAACTTCACAAATGAACGCAAGTTACATAAAAAAAGTATTTGGGACATGCTCAGATGTTCTAATCTGGGCATGTCCACGATCTCACGAACGAGAAGCAGGCATACTACCCGCTCCACTGCAGCCGCTATTTCTCAAATGAATTGCAATTATTTCCATGCCGACAGCTTTGATTTTATAAGTATGAAAAGGGCGGGCACAGATTAGATTAATAATTTGGCGGGCATTAACGATGGCGCCACGTGAGTGTGGTGTAAATCAGAACTATTCTTCGTCCTAACTTTAGTATTAAAGTGAGACAAACTTGTTAAGCAAAACCAAATAAGGAGGTTCGAGCATTCAGCTTATTTATTCTCGACTGTGACACTTGGTGGAATATTTATAGACTCCGTTGTGTAGTGCGCAATTTTTAACTTTGTAACAATGTGTACAGGCTTCGTTGTATAGTGCGCAATTTTTAACTTTGGAACAATGTGTACAGGTTTCGTAAAAGTAGTTTTAGAGCAAACATTTTTTCAACAATAAATATAAGCTAACTCTTCAATGAATCACAACCTCCCTTTCCCTCTCTAGAACAATCCTCGGAACACCTGCGCATAGTGGTGTACATAATGCAGGCGTACACTCTGCTTTGCCCCGAGGAGTTCTTGTCCACCGCAGGGGGCAAGTGTATGGCTGTTCTCGAGGACATGCTCGCCGATATGCGGACTGAGGGCGTCATTACTGTGCTCAAGGTGAGTTGGGCTTTATTGCGTGGACAACAGGGAGCCAAATTAAATGGCAAGGTTATAAGTAACAGTTAAAGTAAGATAGACAACACGGAGCCAAATTAAATGGCAATGTTATAAGTAAGGTAAGGTAAGATAGAGGTTGAAATAAGACTAAGAAGATATGTAGCTGGTGTGCTGTGAAGAGTTCTCGTTCTATTTGTCTCAGAAAAATTGTTTTTTTTTTTTATTTAACACCACGGTTTCTGTTGCTAAATTGGGCGTGAACCTGTTTTGACAAACAACCGCCCATGGAAAAAAAAATACAAATAGTTAAAAAATGGTTCCATGTTAAATTCCAGACCTCATTGCATACAGAAAATACACTTTTGTCGCCCGCACAGCCGTGTCAATCAGTCACCATAAGCAATCAGCTATTTATTATTGTCTATCTAGCTATCGAGCCACATAGGTACACTTTCACCCCAACCGTTTCGAAAACTTAGAGTAGATTCTTGTTCACAGATGGCGGAGGTGTGCATAAGTGTATCCTTCCCGGAGCGCAACGCCTTCCTCGGCATCAAAGTGATATGGCCCATCCTTATTAGGATCGTCCGGTAAGCTACAACGCCCCTTACGATCGCCCACTAGACCATAGATAAGTACAGTGCGATCACATTAACTTGACGCGTGAGAGAATTGGTAGCACTGAGATGTTTACTGTTACCATGTTATATAAGAAATCATTCCCATTACTTGGGGAAAATAAAAGGATTGAGGGCTTGTTTTACCATCTTCCGATTAGGTCCAAAAGCTAATTCACATGTTATGTCCTTGTTACCAATTCTCTCACGCGTCAAGTTAATGTGAACGCACTCTATATTTACTGGCGTATAGATGGCCGACTCGCGATTTCAATACAGTGCTGCCATCTAGTTTCTAACCTCGTAACTACTATCGCACCGTACATGGTTCAGGGCGTATACATACCTATGTATATGGATATACTAGTAACGTTATTATATGGAGGTTTTAAAGTTTGTTTCAATGAAAAAGGAATTAATGGACTGAATGATATAAAAATCAAAAACTCCAAAAATGTTAGCCCCTACGTATCCTTTTTTACTGAAACAAACTTCTGTTTAGGAAAAGGAGTACTTGCTATTGAGAAATAAAACTGTATATGTAATAGTTTAACAAAATTAAACATTTATTTTAATACCCGTCTCCTTGACTTGCTTCTTTGTTTTATTTTTTAGGTAAATTCTCACAAAAAGTATGTACCACAAAATGATCACTAAGAGTCACTGTCTCAAAACACAAAAACACTTTTGTCGAGTTAATTTCTCACATCAAGCCACATTTTAGAGGCACTTTGTCAAACTTAGGAATCACTTGGAAGCTGGAAATCCACAAATATTATAAGAAAATTAAGCATGAAAAACTTTTTCACGAAACGAAACCCGTTGAAGAAAAGTTGTCATATAAATCTTGTGTTGCTAGTTTTCATCAGCCACCTTCTTGGGAAATTTGATTGTAAAAATAATATTCAAATTATATAATTCTAAATAAATCTAAATAATACTCTCTAAATTGTCGTATGTTCGTTAGATATTATTTTATTAGAAACGAGCTTGTTTTGTGAAGTTTTAGTTTATACTTTGATTGTTTATTTGAAGAAAGTTTAAAAATTGGTGGGAAATTTTTTGCCATAACTTGCAATCAGTTAGTTTCACGGGCAACACTGAATGAACATAGCCACAACATAGCTCATAATAGTTCCGGTGTTGGGGGATAGGTGGCGCTATTGACTGAAACTCCTATTTGTATGGAAGACAACATAGCATGCACTAGACCTACCGACTGAAGTGAGCCCTTTTCGGGTCAGTTTTTTTGACAGATGTCAGTTGGGTCCACCAAAATTAATAAGATGATACTGAACGCAATTCCGTCTGAGAATGTTACGGAGCAAGAAAATTTCTTTCCAATCTATGAGTGAGTGACAGATATCGATATCAACCCTTGCACATCCCCGCTGCTGGGGCACGCGTCTCTTCCTGCATAGCAGGAAGGTTAGGCCATACTCCACCACGGGGGCCAAGTCCGGGTTGGTGGAGGACTGTAAGACAGTGGCGGGCCTTACTGTCAGAAGTTATCAAACCGCCCATAAGGCCTCTGACATGGCTTAACGACTGCCATTACATGACAGCCGGTACCCACGGCTTAACGTGCCTTGCGAAACACGAACCAAACAGAAGTTATATCGATCGATCGATTAGTCACATGCATGGAACATAATTTATTTGATAGTAAATTATTTTTTTACTTTTACGTTCCTCCAGCTGCCTCCTCGATGGCGATGACCTGCCGCTGGTCCTGTCAGTGCAGCTGTGTTTGCTCTCCCGCGTGATTCTGCTGTCGCCGGAGTTGTTTTACAAGTGCGTGGCCGAGGCGGCGGCCGGCGTCGCCGAGTTCGACTGCGACCCCGCCAAGGTAAATAAAAATATCTTAAAAACCTTTTTAGAGGCTGAAAATTCCACCCATGCCGGGACTCGAACCGACTCACCGGCTTCAGTGAAATTTCGAACCTCTTTACACTATTCTCTGTATTACGTACAGGCAGCAACATCTGGCTGAAGTAATTTGCATCACTTGCAGCCCCGAGTACCTACTTTGCAGTTAGGTTTTACATCGGAATGATATCGCTGTACCCACATGATTATATTCTTTTTTAATGCACTAACCTGTGCTAAGGACAATTTTAAAAACCTATTTCGAGGCAAAAAATTCCACCTTAGCCAGAGGTCGCGGGTTCGAGCCGCCGGGCTCGAACCGCCGGCATGGGTGGAATTTTTAGCCTCTAAATAGGTTTTTAAAATTGTCCTTAGCACGGGTTAGTGCATTAAAAAAGAATATAAATAAAAATATTTTCACATTTAAACTGTTTATTTCAGAGAAAAAATATGCCACATTACTGACCATTGTCCACTACCACACTAATATTGAAAAGTCGAAAATTTGTTAGTGTGTATTTGTGTTACTTCGTCACATCTAAAAGGCTGCAGCGATTTTAATAATGGTATGGAGTTAGCCGACACCCTGGATTATCTATCGCACAGGCTACGTTTTACTGCGGGAAAATATCTTATGCCCATGGGAAAATCGATAAACCGCGGGTAACATGGCGGGCCACAGCTAGTGGTCCATAATAAGAGGGGAAGCTTCACGAACCCGACATGAAAGTGACTCATTGGATTGATGGCCTATTTTAATAGGCTGTAATAATAAATACTTACTTATTTTATATGCTAAAAATGAATTTGATGAACTCCCATGTAAAACGTGGTAAAACCTATGAAACATGTTGTCGATATAGGAAGAACTTTTTTATTGGAATGAAGTAAATTATAATTCAATATGTAATTAATCTGTACTTCACCATCGTTGAACTGTGTGTTACGTAAAAGAGATACATATACAACAAATCCGAGTTGTAACAAATTAGCCATATAGTCCAGAGAAAATTTCGAAACGTCTATATTTTATATTTATAAAACGTAATCACCCAGCATCATCGATATAACTTCATTGGTGAATTTCATGAAATTCATTAACGTTTTAAGTGGGAGGCACTACTTTCCCCTCAGGGTAGGTAATCCCCAACATACAAAATTTTTTTTTTAATATTTTTATATGCAATAATTTGAAGGTGCTGGACCGGGTGCTGCAGGTGTGGACCGAGATGAGCTGCGTCACACAGGTCGAGCGGTGGAAGGTCGTGGGTGAGTAGCTGGCACGAACAGCCTATGTACAGTGCTACACAAGAAATAAGTCTCGCGGATGTACCTGCGCAGATGACCAAATTTTGAATGTGCGGCAAGTTGATCGACCAATCAGATAGTTTCATTTTATGGCAGGCCGCGCGCCTTTGTTGCTATTGGTTGATTCAACGTCATCGATGCAGGTGACTATTAGTTTGGCAATATTAGCGTGAGCGAAATAGGTAGCGCTACTGCGGCAATCAATTCTGCACCTTAACCCTATCGGTTAAAGATCATGTTGAATGTACTTATAGCTTCGGGTACTTTCGTTACACTTCTTCCTAGACTGCGCGAACGTAGATTCCCGAAGGAACTTTTATGATGTGTAGTACTGTACGTTCCAATTCAGGGCACAGGGCTTTTTATGTATAATGGGCACCAACTGCAAAAAATAACAGCTAACGATATACGACGCCTAAGACTGAAAGGTGCTTGTGTATCGAAAAAGATACACAAGTGTTTTGATAGTGTGTATCTAAAACGCTTCACGTAGCGTTCATTGTTCGGTACGAATATAAAGCGGTTTACGATTGTTTAACCTTACAGTTCGATTGTTGTATTGATTTTTGATGTGTGATTTAATGTAATAGATAATATATAGCTAACCCTTTTTCGCTCAATCGATAACATTGCATTGTAAGTTCTTGTTTTTTAGTTACACCACTGTACATAATTATATTGATTAATTGACAGGCTGACCGATCGACCCACCGACCCACCGACCGACCGACAGACCGATCGACCGACAGATGGATCGACCGACGGACCAATAATATTGCATTGTAACTCATTGTATTTTATAACACCGCTGTACATAATTATATTGATTGATTGACTGGTTGACCGACCGACCCACCGACCCACCGACCGACCGACAGACCGATCGACCGACGGACCGATAATATTGCATTGTAACTTATTGTATCTTAATTACACCACTGTACATAATTATATTGATTGATTAACTGGCTGACCGACCGACCCACCGACCCACCGACCGACCGACAGACCGATCGACCAACGGACCGATAATATTGCATTGTAACTTATTGTATCTTAATAACACCACTGTACATAATTATATTGATTGACTGGCTGACCGACCGACCCACCGATCGACCGACAGATCGATCGACCGACGGACCATCGGACCTGATTGGACCGATCGACCGACCGACCGACCGAAGACCGACCGACCCACCTGCCGATTGACTGATTGATTATTTAGCCTCTTGCTCAGCACTGTTAAGTATTGTCTACATGTCGCCTATTTTGTTTCAGGTCTCGGCTTGGCGGCGCTACTGACGACACAGAACTCCACAGTCCTGCAGCGCTTCCCGGCGATTCTGCTGTTACTGAACGAAGTCTTGAACGACATCATGAAGGCTGACGATAATAGCGGTTATATCGAGTAAGTGTCCACTAAACATCATGTCAACATGACGCATATCATGATGTAGATTTGTTCAATACAGGGAGCCCCACACTCTAAGATCTTGGGTTTGTCATGCGTGCTCTTGGGTTTGTCATGCGTGCCTGCAAACCATTTACGCACTCCAACAGTATTAAAGCCGTCTATTACGCGTACGTGCGCAGCCTTCTTGAGTACGGCAGCAGCATATGGTCACCCCAGTACATAAGTTATAAAGATTGAACGCATACAAAAAAAACTCATAAAGTATTTAAGTTTTTGGACCAGGCAATTTAATATTACCTCTGATTATAAAAAAAGGTGTAACGATTACAATATGCTGACGCTTGAGGATAGACGCACTCTAATTGATATGTTATTACTCTTTGACATTATTACTGGGCGCCTTGACTGCCCAGAGCTGCTCGCGAATATCTCACTGCACACGCCGACTTGACGCACTCGACATACTAAACTATTTCACCAACCGCACCAATTGACAAACTATGGCCAAAACTCCGTACTGTCACGACTGGTACGCACGTACAATAACAGGTTTGCATCAGCGGATCCTTTCTGTGGTTCGAAACAGCGGTTTAAATCCTCTGTCATTAATATACTACTTGGGGATTAAGTGGGTCACTCTCCTTATATTACATAGGTTCTATTAATGTATATACCTCACTTGGAACCCAAGCTGAGGCGTAGGGCAAGTGAGGGGGAGATATGCACCAGTGTAATAATAATAGCTCAGTTGCTTGTCTTAAATAAGATGTGAAATCTGTATGTTGAGGGTATTCGTCTACCTTTGTTATGTAGAGTTGTTGAAACCTATAATTCGTTATTCAAGTGTTTTGTTCAATTACCAATGTTAATTGTTGTACTGGTTGGTTTTCCTAATAAAGAAAATAAAATACACTACGGCCCGAAGGCAGCGGATTTAATTTTACATTGTACATTGACACTCAGCAAACAGAATGTTAAGACTTGCCGAGGAAATAAAAAAAAAGATTTTAATTAGGCTTAGGGTGGGTTGAAATGTTTCTGCGTAACACGGTTTAAATATAGTGGGAAATAATAATAATATTTTATTTCAGATAAATCCAAATCTATATACATAATACCACATAAGAGATGAAATCACAATATAATGTATAATACCTAACATGTTAGCTACACGAATCTTACCTCTCCTCCTTCCCTCAGTGGTCTGGTAGCCTCCCCCGGCTCCCGTCCCCCGTCCCCGCTGGAGGGGCGCGGCGGGGCGGGGCGGTGGGAGGGCGCGGGCGCGGGCGGCGGGGGCGCCGAGTCGCCTCACGAGCTGCGCCGGCGCCGCCTGGCGGCCGCACACCCCGCGCACACGCTGGACCTGCGAGCCGTCACTCATCACCAGGTTGGTGGATTCTCGGCCCTAGATCCTGCTAATGCTTTGTGGTACAATAATAACTTCATGGTATCAACCCTTTGCATGTCACTGCTGGGGCACGCGTCTCTTCCTGCATAGCGGGAAGGTTAGGCCATACTCCACCACGGGGGCCAAGTCCGGTTTGACATGCCGAGCCGACCATAAGGCCTTTGACATGGCTTAGACATAGACATATTTATTTATAATTATAAGTTACACGCCAATTCACTAAAATTAGATAATTATTCCAGATAAAACTCGCACTTATATATTAAACATTAATAAATTCAGCAATTAATAATAGTCAATATAAAATATCAGACAACCATCGGTCAAACATTGTCAGACAATCAGAAGACTTAAAGCCAGCCATCATAATTGCTTGACAAGCCAGTTTTTTAGCTTCATTTGGAAACGACTTAACGACTGCCATTACGTGACAGCCGGCACCAACAGCTTAGAGTGCCTCGTAAAGCATGGAAGCGTTTGGAAAAAATACTACTAGTGGTAGTCACGGGATCACGGGATAGTCCCCCATCCAGTACCTGACCGCGCCTGTTGTTGCTTTACCCTAGTGATTGATTCCAATCATTCGGTTCTACTAAGCCACTGCATGAACATGGCGATTTAATTTAATTACTGCTTCAAGTCTACGCGCACATACATCGAACCTTCTTGGCGTCAATGGTATTAACAAGCACCCCACGTGTCCCGACCATGTATTTGTCAGGGCACTATAATACACTAACAGAATCGAGGCCCTGGTCTTCTATCGATTATTTACATTAGAAAGCTTCGGTTTGGTTTACGCTAGAACGTTGACTATGCAAACAAAATGACACGGCTATTTGACGTTACGCTGGCAATTACCGCTCTCTAAGAAACCGCGCCATTTTGGTTTGCATAGACAACGTTCTAGCACCGCTGTATTACGACCGCTAAATGACGCCACCGTTACCCACCGTCAACGAAACCAAAGCAGGCTGTTGTTACGTGCAGTCTTGCTCGCTCAATTTGTAATTTTTTTATGTAACCTATAACTGTCTCGCTGCCGGACACAGGCTGAACAAGCTTTCTAATTTTATATCACTTTGAGGGAAGTCTCAAAAGTGTTATAAAAATAGAAAACTTTTGATAAATGTGGTTAAGGGTGTTTACCAAAAGAACAATAATTGTATGAAATCAGGCGTTATTTAGCGGTATTATATTAGCATTAAAATGTGAAATTGTGGGCACGCGTGGTAATTAACCTATAATCTTTCGTTAGGAGAAGCCCTATGCTCTGCAGTGTGACGTTTATAGGCTACGTTGTATATAATAAAATGGTATGTATATTCGAGCGAGAGGTTGGCAGAACTAAAAGTAGCCTTAACACTTTCTCTTCCTTGTCCACAGCTGGAGACTCTAAAGGGCCAACTGGGCCCGGAGACCTACGAACGCCTGCTGCAGTCATGCGAGCAAGAGACGCTCCAGCAGATAAAGGAATATATACCGCTATAGAGTCCACAATCGCTCGGCACAACCCTATACTACATTCACGAGTACCTTGCAAGACGTGACTAAAGGACGAAACGCATAAAAGCGATGGCGATGGGGTTTCATACAAACGTCCATATAAATTCTACTGCAGTAAATGACGTATGGATGGACCGCCACCACCATCGTTGGTGTGTTTTATCCTTCATATTTTTTTTATCATTGAACATGAAATTTTTGCCTCTAAACAAACATGATCTGACTTGGCTCAGGATAGTATGTTGCCTATTTTTATACTTTACTAGCGACTCGCTACGGCTTTGTACGGATGCAACGTATTAATGTGGATTTATAAAATCAAACCTCCATAGAAACCTTGTCCTGACTACACAACACACTACTAACAAGAATCGGTCTATCTATTCTCAAGTGATGCTCCATGTGACATTACATTTTTATATAGATTGTACACAGAGACTTTGGTAACATACACGAGTACATCGCTAGCTTACTTCTTATTACCTGTTGCCGGAAGCTTGCGCGTTACATTGACATTTATGTACAATAAAGTGTACTCTATCTATTTATCTATCTATTTAACTGGATATTGTGATAAAATATTTTTTTTACTTCTTTTGCACTGCGTCACGAGCGTTTTCTACTTCAAACCTTTTATTCCTCCATGCAGTTTGGGGTCAAATTAGGGCCTTCCGCACAAGTCCATGGCAAGTGTTGGCAGTTCTGTCGATGTCAGATTCTACTACCTTTGCCTCGGAAGGACATCTTCCTTCTTCCTCAAGCGTACTGGTTTGAATGTAAAAGTTATTGGAAACGTTCGAAGTAGACCTTGTTTCAAAATACGATTGAATATTATTTTTTTAATGCGCAGAATACCGTGAATGTAGTTAGGCTAGCCTTTCGAACTTTCGAGGTTATTTAGATACGAGAATTGTAAGAAATGGGAATTCTTACGAATTGTAGGTTTCAACGTTAAATCATGAAACGGAATGAGGGATTTTCTTAGAGCAAATTAAAAACAAAAAATAGTTCTTGAAACTCCGACAGATGGCTCTGATAAAACTTGACTTGATTTTTTTTTCACAATATATCTGTAATCTGTGAACTTCTGTCATTCCGTCTCATCTAGTAATATACTCTGTGTTCCGTCTAGACCACAGAACAATTTAACCAACTCTAGTAATTTCTTTAACCGGTTGTTTTTAAGGTAATCAACAAATCATCAATTTATGAGAAGTCATGCAAATGCACTGTTATAAACTTAAAAGGTATAATGACGTCTGTTTTGTAATAAAATCTTCGACAGTGATATGATAAGTGATGATAAAACTTCAACTTCGACGACGACAGTGATATACAAGTGATATACAAACACAGACTAATAAAGGTCTCTCAGCAGTATTAAAAAAAAACTACGTACGTAGACAGCATTGCCATCTAGTAGCGAGATTGGAACAATTTTTTAGGAGCTGTCAGAAAATCGCTCATTGGAAAATTACGATGTAACATTTATGTTTTATATTCTCACGCTATAAATTTATGACACACATTACTTTGTAAAGAATCTCCAGTTCTTACAATGAACAGCTGCGTTTACACTGAAGATGTAAGTAAACCCGCGCCACTTACGTAATTTCATTACAGTTGTCTCACTAAAATATTGGGAGAGGTGTATTCTAGGGGCACAGTGGCCAAGGAACGAAGTGAAGCGCGCGGCAAAAGCGTCAGTGTAAACGTAGTTGTTATGACACATAGTTGTATGACTATCCAAAAATTTGCACCTAAGGTCCTTCTTCTTCACTTCACTAAAACTATGATAGTTAGGAGGGTTGTATAAAGGTAGAATGGGATTGAAACGTAAGCGAATTTGAACTTTATCTGAAGCTAAAACGGTAGTATGTAAAGTGGCGAGGAATTCAACTTTTCGTCGTTTTTTTTCAATTTTGTGTGCTATTATGTAAATTTTTGTGATCCTATTCGGCATTCACTGTCACGCTAACTTAGCCTATCCTCTGTCTGCCCGATGGGTCGATAACTTTGAGAGTAGATAAGAATGATACCCAGCAACAGAAATCACTATTTGTGGAAAGACTAGAGCCTAAACTGGATCAAAAAAATCTTTATTTTAGGTTTCCAGGCCCGCCAAGCTACAAAAGAATGGGATCATATTCGACACGTCACCAGAACAAGGTACACGGTATAATGCGTTACGTATCTTAAGTGACAGAGGGCTTAGTGCGAGTTTTTTAACTACTCGATCGCGTTAACGTAAACACATATTTCTATGGCATCGAGGAAGCGCCACATAGCGACAAGTATGGAAATTAAAATTGCTGAGTGCGAGCTGTAATGGTTTACGTTGAGAAGTGTTTACCAGCCAAAACACGAATAAACGCGAGTGCGAGTTGTACTGTGACAGCGTTTTGCCAGTTCGAACGGTTAACTTACTCATACTCACTACTCATTGCTCTATTAACGCGGTAGTAAAGTTATTCGATTGGATCTGTCAAACTCGCACTAAGCACTCTGATGTCAGCAAAAAACTTATAATGTCCGCATGGTGAAGGCGTGTCTTGAGAGAGTCGTATGGAGTCCAGCAGTGTGCTGACACAGGCTGATTATGATCATGATGAATAAAAATAATTCAACTAATAATGGTGGAAATACTGTGTTGGAAATCGCTTGAAGTTATATAATGATACCAACAAAATTGAAAAATTGTGAAAATTTCTCTCTCCACTTTAAGGGAATAGGATTTTGTCACCGCCATTGGGTGGCTTGTGAAATGATTCGTTACGAGTTTGTGATAAGGTTGAAATTTGCTTACACAGTTTATAAGCCGCGTATAGGGAGAGAAAATATTGTTAACTAACACTTGTATATTTAGGAACTGTTAGTAAATTAATCGATTTAATTACTGGCTGTACAATTATAGCCTAGAGTCAAACGTGATAATACGTTTATGTTTAATTTTAGCTCTTAAGTCTTGACAGTTAGGCTTGGTGTTCCAATGGATTTGTTTTAAGCCGTGCCAAAAACGAAATTTTTGTTATGACGTGAAAAAAATAAAATTATAAAAATGACTAATTTCTTAACTTTAATCTTATTTATAGGATTTCGCTGAGAGCGCTATAGGTTTCTCTTTCGTTGGTTTGATGTTTGTAGTCATTTTTGATAGACTATGTGGACCTCTCATGTTGCAGACATTTTTTACGATCTTTTCTATTGATAGGGGCTGTTAGACAAGAAGAATTTTTCGCACGTGGCAATTTAATCTAGGCAATAATATGGTCGTGTAGTGTAAACAAATGCCCCGAGTTTCCCCTCTCGAATGCGATTGTCTCGGCTTAAGCTCTCCTAGGCCAGGAGCTTGTGAAAACGATACGAGTTTCTTTCTCGTAAGAGTTTCACCGTTCTAAACCGCGACTTTTTGGCTTAGTACAGCAGTGTTATTACTCACCTGTAGTGTAAACATTAGTAGTGGCAGTGGGCTGGCAATATCTCGCGAAGAAGCGACAACCGTTGGAGTAACCGTTGGTGTTCTTGAGTGGAGACCGTGACTCGGCAAACGTAGTGTAGGACGCCCTCCGACCAGGTGGGATGACGATCTGCGAGAAACTGCCGGCAGATGCTGGATGCAGCAAGCAAACCCTTGCCTTGGCGCTCACTGGGGGAGGGGATGTCCAGCAGTGGACTAGTATAGTCTGAAGAAGAAGAAGTGTAAACATTTAAGAGAAGAGTCTCGCGTGTGATACTCGCATTCGTGAATCGTTGGTTTAATACAATTTTTTGTCAAAATGTAAAATGCGGCGGGCGAGAATCGAACGGCGACTTTTGCTATAGGATAGATAATCGCTTACGATTATTCGCCGCTCGCGTTTGATAATCTCTTCTTGTGTAAATTTTGTTTAAATAATGTGTACCAATTCTGCAGCCGTTAGTGCCGGCTGTCATATAACGGTAGTCGTTAAGCCATGTCAGAGGCCTTATGGGCGGCTTAATAACTTCTGACAGTAAGGCCCGCCACTGTCTTACAATCATCCACCAACACGGACTTGGCCCCCGTGGTGGAGTATGGTCTAACCTTCCTGCGATGCAGGAAGAGACCCGTGCCCCAGCAGTGGGGACATACAAGGGTTGATAACGAACGAACCAATTTTCTAAATCTGACCTGTTTCTTGACTGGCATGGATTATTGTACGAAATTAATTGTCTTTGGACCATAGAGAGCAGTTATTGCTCAGCTTGTAGTGTGGACGTTAAATTGGTCAACTTGCGTTACAATTGCGTGCATTTGTTTTAATAATTCAAGTGACAAAATATGTCTTAAGAACATAAATGATACTTGCAACAAAAGATTTCAATGGTCGTTATTTCAAACACATTGCTATTAATGTTGACGCAAATTGGGACATAGTAACGTCAAGAGTAAGCAGGAGCATGATTCAAAGACTAATGTAATCTAGTTATATACTAACGGGTCAAATCGCGAGTCTACCCGAGACCACGGCAATCGTAACGCTGCCGAAACGTCGGGAAATAAGGCAATTACGTTTTAACTAATAAATAATCGCGGTTTGACCCGTTTGATATATAACTAATAATGTAATCTACAAGGTGCTCTATAAGTAACACGACAACTTACGGGGAAGATAGGTTTAGAGATTGCCTATCAGAAGAAAAAATGTGAGTGACAATATAAAGGAGATGTATTATTTCCAACTTCCCTGTCCAAGAGTTGCATATGACTCAGATTGGAACAAGTTCATAAGTCACATTTGACTCATTTTCATTACATATACGGACTATCTAACTGTGGACGTGGGGAATTAAATTGAATTACATGTGGACAGGGAAGTTATTAAATCGTGCTAGAAAACAAAAATTATTTTTTTAAAAAAAGGTTAACATTACCTTAGGTTTCTGGGCATGGGCGTGGTAAGCATGACGTAAATACCATTTGCAAATTTCAGAACAGTGAAACACTGACAATTTTTATTCTGAAAAAAAAAGTAACAGCTATTTTTGAGACCCTAGCTACCTCGTGGACGTTGTCGTACTACTTACGAAATTTTCCGTATCTATACATCCTTGGGTGTAAAGATAGGGGCTGCTTTTAAAAATTGTCACTGACGCGCTACACACTTTTCTGGCGGGTCCTAGATTAATACGATGCAACCAAAGAAAAAGAAATACACTCGAGATTATCGTCTAGTGTAAAGCTAGCGATTAACGGTCTTGTTTATAAAAATAGGATTCCTCTAAAACCCTCCTCAGAGGCAGTTTAACTAATCTGTGGTTAAGGAAGGGTCTTCGCGGTGATAAACAGCGCCACCAATGCAAAAAATAATATCTTCTCTAACGCGTTCTCGGAAGAAGTAAACATCATAAATGGTAATAAATAAAAATAATAAAATAATAATAATAGGTCTTTTTAGAACCTACTGAAGTACTGAACTTTTTAGAACCTTAAAAGAACCTAGGTCCAAGAATGTAGGACTTTAATCAGTCACGCGCTTAGTGTTTAGACGTATGAACGCTAAGCACGGGTCGGATTTTAATACCGGAGATGCTTAGCGTTCAGACGTATGAACGCTATGAAACGCTCAGATTGCACTCTTTTTATCTATGTTCTGTGCATTCTCTATGGATAATATCTGTTGTTTTATTGGCCAATGGTTAGTAAGGATTACTTTTGCCAACGTATCAAACGACGTGTGAAAGAAAAAAGAAAATTCTCATCAAAACCACATAAACCTGCTAGGTCAGAGTCGGTCAGACGCCATTTTTCGTTTTCGTCGTGAGTTGCTCCGCCCGCTAAAGTTTTATAAATTATTTCGAGAAGGAAACGCTGAGTATTTGTTTATGTTATATCAAATTACAGGGAAAAGCAGTTTGCCAAAAACGGCCGTTTTTAGCAAAAATCGATTTAAGTCCTAGGTTCTAAAAATAGTTTGCACGTTCGAAAAATTGTTTGCACGTTCGAAAAATTGTTACAGTTGTTATATACTGTTAGAAAAAAACGAATTATAAAATAAGTTATAATTTTTATACCATTATGTGGCGTTAGTTAGCACCGCGAGCGCTTTAAGTCTTTCCTGTTACTAGAGATTATTTAAACTGCACCTGAGAAGTGTTTTGAGGAATCTTTTTTATAAATACACTTATGGTTGCAGCCCTCGCAGCATGATCCCTATCAAGCCTCGAATGAGAGCGATATATTATGCCATCTTGCTTTACATAACGAGTGAGAGCGAGATAGCTGAATGACTATCGCTTTTTCGAACTCTACAGTAAAAATCGTGCTACGCGGGAAGGTGGTATAAAGTGTTTGTAAAATGAGAGGTTGATATTTGTATTGTATGGATTCCAGTTCGCATGATGAATTGTATTTAGCTGTTATTGTATCTAAAATACACTGTATTTATCTGTAGCCTATTTTTTTACTGCTGAGTTAGCGCTAATGTTTGTCTATAACTTTCTTGGATTGTGACTCATACCTACAGTTTCTACAGGCAACAATTCACCTAACGACGTACTACCAATAAGTAGGTACCAATGAATGTTTAAATACACTAAGCCGAGGACGCACCTCTTATTTTTTTTGCTTCTCTAATGTTTCCGTCAATAATTGAGTTGCGAAAGGGTTAGGGCACTAGGGGCTGGCCCCTACGTTCGTAAGTAACGTTCTGTCACGCTCTTTGCTTATGAATTTGAAGAGACAGCACTATAGTTAACTATTTACTTAGCGAAATTCTCAATTCAGAAATTGGCCCTAAGAATGTCTGTACAAGTTAGGAGTTTAAAAACTGGAATAAAAAGTAACCAACAACCTGACTGCTGAGCATTAACTACTAAGCAGGCGTGACGAACCTAGTTACATTGTTGAATTTGGGTCCCGTCTGCTTATTCGTTAATGCTTATATTTTTTATAGGTAACATATTTTAAACTTTCGTGACTTGTACACATAGTTAGAATATTTTCGGGGCTTAATCGCGTAGTAATTTATTGCGGTTTTACCAAGACGTTTCGACGACGTTACAGTCATCGTGGTCACGAGAAGACTGATGGCTGGCACCCGTTCGCATCTTCGGCTGATGAGGTTTCAGACTACCCTAAATCACCCATCACGAAGCACTATTAGGGTTGCGACACACTACACTGACAATGTCGGATGATAAGCCATGCGACTTTTTTCCACTCTAACACTTCTTGATGACCGGATCATAGGTAACAGTTTCTAATTCGGGCTTTTTAGTGATTAGGCATCACTCGCGCTAACATGCAGAATGAATTGAGATTTTATTTATCAAAATCTAACCATTAGTTAAAAAGTACTTTAATAAGAACATATTATAATCGGACATACTTACATACCCACATTCGTAGGAGGCGCACGCATAACCCAATTGGGCTCCGCCGTAGTCGGGTAATTAATTAACAAATCATGCCAAGCTGTTTATCCGATACAAAAGAATAACACGGCGTACAGCTGATATGACACTGAGATACTTAGTTCAGTGTGCCAATAGACTTGTACGTGATGCTTCGTGTTGACAAAATCCTTATAATTTTGACCTTAATAGCAATTACAGTAAGTTTCTACGAGTAAAGTACTACACATAAAAGTCCCTTCGGGAATCTACGTTCGCTCAGACTAGGAAGAAGTGTAACGAAAGCACCCGAAGCTATAAGTACATTCAACATGATCTTTAACCGATACGGTTAACGTGCAGAATTGATTGCCGCAGTAGCGCTACCTATTTCGCTCACGCTAATATTGCCAAACTAATGGTCACCTGCATCGATTACGTTGAATCAACCAATAGCAACAAAGGCGCGCGGCCTGCCACAAAATGAAACTATCTGATTGGTCGATCAACTTGCCGCACATCCAAAATTTGGTCAGGTACATCCGCGAGACTTATTTCTTGTGTAGCACTGTACATACTAGTGTTTCACAAATAATAAACAGGAAATACACAACAAGGATTTTAGACCTAGGGGGAACAGGGGCAGCCGCGTATATAAACGAACTTTCCGTCGTAATAAGTGTCGCGTCATCCTATTCTTAAATGCATTGAATCCTCAGGACGGAGGCACAACTGTAGGCCAACACGCGACGTGATTTCGCGTAATTTCGCGCAAATGCGTTGCTTGTTCGTTCATTGAAACATTGCAGGCGTAATCACGCCCGTCTTCCTTCGCGTATCTTTCGCATAGTGTGTTTAGATAAGATCTATGGTACGACACTGTTTACGTAGGTAGGTACATTGTGATAGTGTACAATTGTTAACTAATTCTTCAGTTCCTCTACTGCCGTCCTAAAATTAAATAGTTGATCTGTATCCGTGATGACTTCTAAAGGTCTCGTAGTTCTTCCATTTTAATTTGACTGAATACGAAAGTTTGTCTAAGCTTGTGACGTTAGGAATACCACACTTTAGAATGTTGGTAACAGAAGGAATGGAATTCTTGGTATCCAAAATAATCAGATGGTATATGAATTAGATAAAATCGATCGAAATTAAAATGTGTTGTGATCTTTGATCTATACACAAGACTTTCTCTTTGACCTGAGATTGTATGGTGGTGAAATAAGTTTTAATTAAGATTGATCAGATCCATCAATCTTAATTAATATTAATACTCTATACAAAAATTTCTAATCTGTGCTTGACATTCGAAATTAATCTTTTTAATCTGTGATGCAAAAACATAATGTCGAAAATCTCATCCACGCTTTGAACATTTTTCAAAATACTCAAAATTTCACATCGAAAATCCGATGCATGATAAATAATGGAGCCCGGAGACATGCCTGACCGAGGTAAACTCAGGTTTGGCCGAACCAAGGCATCTTCAGATTCAATGTTACTTACCTGAACTGTATACCTACCTGACTTCAGAAGATGTTCAGTGTCATCAATTTTCTTCTACCCCAATCATACGAATCGTGAAAGAAATTCCACTTATCAGTTCAACAAAACCCACTAACGCAATAATCTTACCAGTCTGATACTCATTGAGGAGTAATACCTACCTACTGTTCTCTGAGATCCAAAATACCAACTTTTAATCTCCTGTAATTGGCTATTCCTCTGGCTGTATTTTATAACAGTGACATTGATACAACCTAGAACAGGTGTGGGTCCAAAATAGAATTGAATTTAAATCAATTACCGCAATGGGTAAAAAGGATAAAGTAATTAAGAAAGCCCGAGTCACTCGGCTGAAGACAATATTGAAGTCCAGAAACGTTACCAAAGGTGAACTCAAGAGCATATACAACACTCTGAGACAACTGCAGTTTGAGAGATTCTCAAACACACAACGTTCCTTGACAGACCCTT
The DNA here is from genome assembly GCA_934045075.1 of Yponomeuta sedellus. NCBI lineage: Eukaryota > Metazoa > Arthropoda > Insecta > Lepidoptera > Yponomeutidae > Yponomeuta > Yponomeuta sedellus. The sequence goes on along the minus strand of OW203734.1, from coordinate 20,575,524 downwards.
CAGTCGGTATAAGCATTCGCTCCTCAGACTCTCTCATCGATCTTAACAAAAATACATCTGACATACCATAACTCCTAGTCAATGTCTTCTTAAGATACCTTATGGCTTATGAACAAGAGATGAGCAAATTTTTTTGTCTCTGAGAAGCAGTCTTTGAAAACTTTTTAATGATGTGGAATAGTTATATAACATGATAAACATACGTCACTCACTCTTCAGAAGTAACGCTTCGCACAAGAAAAAAAATAGTAGGAAGCGAATTACCTACGTAGCTCGCCCACGGCCTAAGTAGGTAGATAACATAAATGGGTATAAAGCAGCTTCTAAAAAGGGCGAATACCTCTCGTTTGGCCGTTAAACGCATTATGATAGCTACAAAGGCGTCCCACCACGAAGTGAAGAGAATATGGCATATACTTCGGAGACTTCAATTCGAAAGGTACTCTCACTCTGTAAGCAGGACTTTTGGGCAACTATTCGGTAGAAGAAATTATATCTCTTTAAATAATTCGGCCTTTGACCGCGGTGTGGTTCTTCCCGAACGGGGAGATAAGCGTTAAGCACGGATGGTGGTTTAAAAGCTTCTTTAAAAAACTACTTTTTTAAGAAATAGATTTTTGTTATTCTGTATGTATAGCAAGCAATAAAGTTTATGGATTACGATTGGTTTTTTATTAAGATTGTCATAATATACCACGTACCACGATGTCCTGTGACATGACTCGACCGTACCGTAGGAACAGAATGGCGATAGAGTTTCAATACAAATTTTGGACAAATAAACGGGGATAGGGACCGAGCACTTCTTTCTAAGGACTTCAATTTCTTATATTTTTTTATGTAGTCTCCATAATATGGGAGTCTCACTGCAGGGCAGAGGCCTCTTCCCCCTTTTAGACGAAAATTTTCGGTCATACCACTAGCAAGAATTTTGTCGAGATCATCCCGCCATCGTTTTCTCGGCCGCCTCGGTTCGCAATGACTGTCGCGCGGTATCCCCTCCGTGGCTGCGTGACAATTCTCGCCCTCCTACGGCTTACGTGGGCGGCCCAATTCCACTTCAGTTTAGTGGTCTGAACACCCACGTCTGCTATGTGAGAAGGAGAGAGACGTGGAGCTGAAGGTAACAAGCCAGTGAAAATTCTTATACAGGAGGCATCATATTTACCTATTAGCGGCACCACGAGAAATAGTTTATACCTCGTGGACCCGCTGATGACGTATAACGGGACCACGCGAGGGATAGTTATCCCTCGTGGACCCGTTAACGGGACAAAGTAATGGGACCACGAGAAAACACCCGTGTGTTTTGGAGCGCATTTCTTACATTATCGCCGAGTTTACTTGCAGGTTCTAAAGGCGTGTAAATTACAACTCTATTGAACTCTACTTATTCTTCCGCAGGCAAACTACCTACTCGTATATTTTATTGGCAGCATCGAGTAAAGAGATAAACCGTTCCTTATGTAAAGTTGGATGTAGATCATCTATGTAAACCGCGATGGAACGTAGCATTAATGAATTATACAATAGGTAGAAAACAGCCCCGTTTGTAGAGTCGACATGGCAACCTTGCCAAGTCTAAGCCAGCGACCAACACATCCTCAATGGGCCACACAGAAAGGACGGGGGGCCGCAGACGCAACGCAACACGTATAGCATTCGCCTTCGCCCCGCCCCCCGTCTCTTATGTGTGGGCTTCGTTCCATTCCTTCAGCACATTTTCGATATCAACCCTTGCATGTCCCCACAGGTCTCCTCCTGCTTAGCAAGAAGGTTAGGCCATACACACCACGGGGGCCAAGTCCGGGTTGGTGGAGGATTGTAAGACAGTGGCGGGCCTTATTGTAAGAACTTATCAAGCCGCCCATAAGGCCTCTGACATGGCTTAACACCTGCCATTACATGACAGCCGGTACCAAACGGCTTAACGTGCCTTGCGACCACGGAATCTCTCGGAGAAATGCCACTAGCGGTAGTCACGGGACGGTCACCATCCTGTACCTCACCGCGCCTGTTGTTGCTTAACTCCAGTGATTGATTCCAATCTCTCGGTTCAACTAGGCCACGAGCCCTTCGCGAGCGCAGCACATTTTGCATGAAAGTATTTTCCGCGCCCCCGCGGCGAAGCTGTCTCCACTCACGCCAATACTGAAAACAATTAATTTGTCGCTACTGTATATGCCACCTTACCGTAAAATCTCTCTGGGTGAGCGCATAAGCCGATTAGGCCGTAATAAAGCGGATGGCACAACCCGGGGGCAGGTCGATTAGTCAAATTGGAATTGCAACGCGCACATTTATTTGTTTGTAGGGATGAATAAAAACTGCACAGCATGAAATTGTCAGCGTAACTGTATGCAATAATGATTGTTATTGCACGAATGTCGACTAGGTTATTTGCAATTTTTCGCGTTGTTGTGCTGATTGGATGGCGCGACGGTTTTATTTTTGTTTATTTTCCACTAGATTTTTCTGAGATAGGCTTCGGTAGGTAGGTACTCATGGAGGTTGACGTTAAAGCAACTAGGTATGCAAATACGGGTAGGTACTTCTAATCACGTTTTATCGACCTGATTTTTTTAGATTGAAGCAATTAAGGAAGTACCTACTAAGGAAGTAACTTTCCGTAGTAAGGTTGTCTGGAAGAAATTGTTTTTAGCAATAAGGCCGCCAATTATACTTTGTATTTTTACATGTTTTATAGACAAAGACATCATTTATTGGTAATATTCATTACAAGTCAAGACTCCGTACATAATAACAATCCAATGTAGAAATAATAATCAAATTTACAAATGTCAAAAAGAAAATATTACATGTCAATATCATAATAATTATGCAATCTGTCAGGTCAATCAATTAGAGACAAAATAATAATAACACGTATGTTGAGTAATTTACCTAATTATTGTGCTAAATTCTGCTAAATAAGAGTTAAAAAGCGTTAAAAATACAATACGCTAAATCTTATAAACTTCTCTGTTTAGTCACTTTTACAGACTAGGAATTCGTCATACGAATAAAAACACCGCTCGATAAGCCATTTTTTAAGTTTTCGTTTAAACACGTACTCACTGCTAGCGCTCGTAATTTCTTCCGGAAGTTTGTTGTATACCTCCGGAGCCATAACGTGGATAGTTTTGCCTTTCTTGGTCAAGTGGCGAGCGACTCCAGCATATAATATGTGCTCTGGTGTACGATAAAGAATATTCTTATCTTATCTTACCTACTTAGGCATATTTCATTTGAGAATTTTTTTCCATCATGTGCAATCGATGGGTACCTACTTGTATCGACTTGTATCAACACTTGTACGGGCGTTGGGACACGCCTTCTCTCAGAGAGAGAGAGTTTAGCATAATAACCACTCGTGTCCACCGCGTATTGGCAATTTCATGCGCTGATTCTAGTTATGTGGACATCTCCACTTAACTGTGGGAAGAAGGAAGACAGCTTTCCTCATGATGTGTTCCTTCACAGTTAGCGAGGGTTATTGCTAATAAAAAAATATAAATGTACCTACGTAACACAAAAAAACTTCAATAATCGGATTGTTTATATTAAGGGGGAAGTAATTTGAAACTCAATACAGGCGCTGTTTACCTAACTAAACAAAAATTGGTTAGTTGCAAATATAGATAGATACCTACTTAAGTAAGTAGGTACTTATCCATTAAAACCTAAGATGGGATAGAAATAAACAAATTTCCTCCAAAGAAATTCAAGATATTACAGGCTAAGTGAACTCGAATCTCCGCTCCTAGGCTCCACGATTCCGTGCCTACCTACCTACTCGAGAGCGGCCTAATGGGAATGCATTTTAAAAACCTACACCGAACTTGAAGGAGTTTGGCAGGCAGCCAGCAGATAGCCGGCCCCGTGTCACATAATTTATACTGACAGAAGTACTTTGGTGCTCGAGAAAATGGGAATTGGTTTGGCTGGACATACGGTACGGGCTACGCAGACCGGAATAAGTAAACACCCAACTCTCCTTACGACGATGGATATGAAAACACTAGGTACTGCACCAAATTGCTTTGACCCGAAAAGTACCTAAAGCAATAAATTATCGCTTGCAGTGAAGTGGACTCCTCCGGAGTGCATGTTATGGTAGGGGAGACCGGGTACAAAAGTAACACTTTGTAGTTTTACCTTGATTTCTGGGTAGGTTTTAATATTATCAATAAATTAATATAACCATATATAAATTCAGTTCATGTTCTTTACACTAATAGCTCGATTCATTTCACTATGGTGAATTTTATATGAATAACAGAGACTCAAAAATTATTTGTCAATTGTTACTTTTCACCACGTAGGCAGGTCGAAAGTAACACGGTGTGGGTCGAAAGTAACAAGACAATGAGGTTGGTAATTAATACAGTAAGTATTATAATTGTTATTGCAAAATCAACAATTATTTATTTCAAGACTTGATTTAATACAAATTAAAAACACAAGTAAACATCTTCATTTAAAATGCCCAAAAAGTAAATTAAAAAACAAATCAATAGAAATTATTCTTATTGTAAACAGATCAATTGCTATGTGAATCATTCGTTTATAAGCAGCCTATTTAGTATTATTCTCCTATTCAAGGCAGTCACATTGAATACGTGCGTGGACAATGATAAGAGATAGCTCTTATGATTGTACACATATTTTCTTTAGACCTTATTTCTTTTATTTTTAGTTCTGAGACCTGCTTGTGGTAAAGGTCTAAGATGTTTAGGTGTGAAAAAATTAAACGGCTGAACAGAATGTGCTCTTTGAAGTCCAACAGATCCTGGCACTAGTGATTTGGATCTTTGGTCTAAAACTGAGACAGCTCACAGAGAATCAATCTTAGCAGAGATCACAGAGAATCTTTCGCGACTCCGTAATAGAAATATCTAGAACGGTTGTAGCGGAGTGGTACGAGGGCTGCTACTTATGTATGCGGAATAGAAAAAATAAACAAATGTATATGGCTAAATATGCTTTTATTATTTTTCAAAGTATTCTCCACTATGATCGATGCACTTTTGCATTCGATAAAACCAATTTGTAAAACACTTTTTCCAATCTGATTGAGGTATCTCCAAAACGTGCTGTTTGAACGCATCTACGGCATCTTCACGGGTCGAAAATCGGTAACCACGTAATTTATTCTTTATATTTGGGAATAAATAGAAATCATTGGGAGCCAAATCAGGGCTGTACGGTGGATGACCCATCAATTCTATTTTTTGACCATCCAAAAATGTAGTTGTTTCCTGAGATGTATGACAGCTGGCATTGTCATGGTGAAGTATGATTCTGCGTCGCTGGTTGTTTTGGCGTATTTCTCGTCGGTTTCTGGTCGTGTACCACTCCGAGTTAACCGTTCGGCGATTCTCCAGTGGTATTGTAGCCACATGGCCATTAATACCAAAAAAGCAGGCCACCATTTGCTTTACAGTGCTTTTTGCACGAGCCACTTTCGTAGGGTTCGGCTCATTTTGAAACACCCAAACTGTTAATTTTTGTTTAGTTTCGGGATCGTACGCGTAGATCCAGGATTCGTCACCTGTGTAGATATTATAAACAGATTTTGATTCGCCTCCGTTGAATTTTTTTTAAGGTTTTCTTGCACCATTCGACGCGAGCATCTTTTTGATCCTGAGTTAAGTTGTGCGGGATCCAACGCGAACAAATTTTTTTACAGACAAATTTTCATGTAATATCCTATGAATGCTCGTCATACATATGCCCAGAATAGACTCTACCTCGCGATACGTAACATGGCGGTCTTGCATTATTAGTTTTCGCACAGCTTCAATATTTTGTGGCACAACCACCGATTTCGGGCGACCTTCTTTAACTTCGTCTGTGAGCTTACTGCACCCTCGATTAAACTCACTAAACCAGTGATAGGTACGCAGAACTCTATGAAAGGTATGAATCCTACCTTTGAGGCCCTCGCGGCCCAGATGAACCGAGTGATTGGAATCAATCACTAGGGTTAAGCTACAACAGGCGTGGTCAGGTGCTGGATGGGCGTCCATCTCGTACCGCCCTGTGGATTTTTTTCCGAGCGCTTTCGTGCTTCGCAAGGCACGTCAAGCCGTTGGTGCCGGCTGTCATGCAATATCAGTCATGAAGCCATGTCAGAGGCCTATTGGGCGGCTTCATAACTTCTGATAGTATGGCCTAACCTTCCTACGATGCAGGAAGAGACGCGTGCCTCAGCAGTGGGGATATACAAAGGGTTGATATCGATACCTTTGAGGTGTATCGCGCTACTAAGTGGGAAAGAGTTAAGATACATCTTAGTGAAGATTTTGTAAGAATTCGAAGATTTATTTTTATGGAAGATTGTTGTATTTAAAAAAAAACGATACCTACTCTAGAAACACTCCATAAACACACTATAAAAAAGTCTATGGTCCAGTATTTTCCTAGTAGTCTCTGCTCTACAGACTCGACTGCACATACATATGACCCTTTGGGCTCCACTGCAGGTGTATGTCCGATTCTATGTTCCCTCATAACTCCACCACCAATAAACAAATTTTGACAATCAATCGATTCGTCATGTTTGTGCGAGTGTCTGTAGGCTACAAGAAGAGTACGAAAATGCTTAAAATTATTAAAAACGACAACAATAAAAATTGATATTAAAAAAACCTATAACCTGACTGCTGAGCACTGCTGAAATTTACCAATATAACTTATTATAAAGCACCTAGGTTGATCCCACCTGCTTAATTAATAGTGAATGATCTAGTACCTAATTAGGTAATCTTTTATTCCCGTTTTTTGCGGCCTTATGAATACGTTTTGTATGAATACGAGGAGAGCAGTGGTAGCGGAGCGGTGTAGAACGCCGGCTTCTCAATCGGGAGGTCGTGGGTTCGAACCCCGGCATGTACCAATGACTTTGTTTTCTAATTTATGTACATTTGTGAAATTATAGTAGCAATACTACTCGCTGACGGTGAAGGAAAACATCGTAAGGAAATCCTATTGTCTGAGGTGTTAGCGTACCTCAGCGCTTGCTACGTACAATGGCCCAACTATGAGGCTAAGTGCGGAAACCTCAGGTCTAACTAACTAACTATGAATAAGAGGAGACTAGGTTCCGACGACCGACGTGGGATCTACTCTTCATCTCATTGCTCTGCGAATCAGAGCGATTATCATAATAAACTACGAATTATAGTTTTACTCAACTGAGCCCTGGGGCGCTATTATTCGGCCGATATAAGATACTGCGAACATTCAAATATATTGATATATTACGGTAGTGTGACTCTTTTGACTAATAGAAATAACAATTAGTTAAAACTTTCGTACTTACGAGTATACACTTCACATTATTAGGTAACTTAATTCTGGATTCACTACCAACATCGCGAGCTCCGTCTCCATTCACATGATTCATTGTATTGTATTCGATGTTAACCCTTGTATGGCCCCACTGGTGGGGCACGGGTCTCTTCCTGCATCGCAGGAACGTTAGGCCATACTCCACCACGGGGGCCAAGGCCGGATTGGCGGACGATTGTAAGACAGTGGCGGGCCTTACTGTCAGAAGTTGAGATGCCTCTGACATGGCTTAACGACTGTCATAACATGATAGCCAGCATCAACGGTTTAATGTGCCTTGCGAAGCACGGAAGCGCAATGTATTTATTTATTTCAGGCATTGCCTAAATAGTGTTAGTAACAATGATGACTTATGATCTGCGAATCAGAGCGAAACCTGGTTGGACTCCTCCGACAGAAAATCATGTAAGTGAATTCGGAACTAAGCTAATAATGCAAGTAGTTAGGTAAATGGACCTAGTTCTTTCTGTCTCGCTCTACCCAACAAGATGATGAGTCTGCAACTCTATGTACCTACCTGTCTAATACGGAATACCCAGAGCATGCTAGGCATACCCAGTAGATACCTCTTACATAAATCGATTTGCCGGCCCCGTTTTAAAAGTAAACTTTAGTACCGCCAAGGGGCATCTTTGAGCTAATATCGTAGGTCTTTTCAGAAAGCGGCTCTCTGGAGGTTGTATAATTTCGCAGTTAGTGTATCGCAGACATGTTTCGAAGTAGAGATCGTCGAAAATCACCAATCTGGAAATAATGCTTTTAAAGCGTTGGCGACTTAGTCCTTTCTGAGGTTATTGAGTCCTCACGGCACTAAGGGCTACTATAGGGTCGACCTGGACTACAGTAGGCACAGACCGATTGCGATGAAAATAAAGAAAGACATTTAGGCTGGGCACATGCTGAGACGCAGGCGACGAAGCACAGCGTAGCGCAGATTTTGTAAAGCATGGAACGTCATTGAGGTAGGTACGTACTCGTACGCTGCGGCGCAGGCACGTGCGACGCAGACATGTGTCTGCACTGCTGCAGTGCAATAAAGAATTTTAAAAATAATAGGTAACATTTTCTCGAAATAAATATTTTTTTTTTCCAAATAGCGTAATTTTTCTGTTTCGTAAACGGTTCCCTAAATCTAAAAACTGTTATTCTATACTCGTATTTTTTTAACTAACAATCCAACCACACGCTATGTGGGTGACAAAAAATTGCATTCCCTATTAAGTGTAAGGGAAGAACACTGGAAAAAAATTAACCATTTATAGTACCGTTTTGTCGGCGTGATTAATTATGTATATCAATGCAAAATTTAGCCTTCTAGTACCTACATTACATGTCCTCTGTGTGGTAAGCCTATGCAACCCTAAGCTATGGGACTTGTTGACTATAGAACCCTAAAAAAACGTTCGCAGCAACGAAATACTGATTTATACATTCGCTGGAGCAAATATTAAAATGTTTCATAGGTACGAGTATGTAGCTGATGTTCTTATCAAAATTTCGGAGCTGATCTCATACTAACACCTTTCTAGATTAATCCCCTTAAATTAGCCGGGCACTTACTTAGTCACTAGTGTCTGATTACGTTCGTAGAAGACATAAAACGTATTATCCTAAGCCCATATTTTATTAAGAGCGCAACGTCGGCAGTCTTATGACCTTACACAACTCCCATCTAGGAAATTTCCCGCGAATTTGGCTAAAGCCCAGGTCAGATAACTCAGATAAGGCCCGGCGTACAGCGTTCCTTACTGCAGGTACCAGTTGCGATATGGAAACGAGCTTTTGATAGTCTCTTCGCGGCGCATTTCCTACATTTTCACCATACGAGCGATGTAGGCAAAAATCTGGGTTTTTTTTGGGTCAAAACTACTTTTTCCTTTAAGAGTACGGTTAAAACGATTTTATTAGACGTTGAACTATTTTTTTTTCTTAAACTTTCGTAAGCACTTCACATTATAGCATTGTAACTGGATCAATTTACTTTTTATCCGAAGAATCGCAGAGCATAAATTTAAAAAAAAGCATTGATACTGACTGATACACTCGGACTGAGACTATTTTTTTAATATAAATTTAGACCAAGATTTATGGTCAATTGCCACCTCTGACCACTTCGGCGAGAATTTGTCGATTTCCTCCCTCCGTCGTCTTCTCCACCGAGGCCGAACATCGCTTTTATCTACCCGTAACATAAAGAAAACGCAAACGTATAAACCGAAAACAAGGCTGTATGATTTATAGATCTTTGGCCTCTTAGAAATTGGCAAAAAAACAAAAAAAGTGTTAAGAGATGACTTTTTATTCATTGATGTGTTTCGCGCCATTCGCTGATGTGCCCATGTCATAGAGGTAGTAGGTATGCCCACGTATTCAGACCAAAACCTTCTGATGACAATTATAGAAATGTTAAATTCAGAAAGATTGACGAAACAAATATAATTCTCAATTGGTAGAGCGCTGGCACGGATAGCCAGAGGTTGCGGGTTCGAGTCCCGGCATGGGTGAAATTTTTAGCCTCTAAATAGGTTTTGAAACAAATATATATTGCGAATGTGGGAAGAGCCAGTAAGGGACGTCCTAAGCGAACATTCTTCGACCAAAGTGCCCGGAACCGGCGGCGTGTGTGCATGCAACGACTAATGTGCGTCGAAGCGAAGGTGATCTGTCAGGTTCGTGGCAAGTGGCAGTCCTTGGTCTCTGACTACCCTTCTGGGATACAGGCCTGTGATTTTGTTATGCTATGTTATATTCAGTGCTGTCGTTTACTCTGTCCAAAGTCTTATCTCCAACATTGGGATTTCGGAGCTGTAGACCTTACTTCTTCTTCTTCAGGCTATATATTCAGTGGCATAGCTACCTAGGGTCTAGGCGGGGCAGTGCCCTGGGGTCCTCAAGCTCAGGGGGCCCTCGAAGCCTTACCATAAATCTCGATCGAACTGACCTTTTGGAATTTTCTCCCATTTTCAAAATCAATATGACAGGTTGGAAGCCCACTTTAATCATGAAAACTCAGTTGAGAGAAATTCAAAAGTTATGCCTAGGGAATTCCCATAAATTCTTTCTGTAGGTTGGCAGTGTTGTCAATTTGACGGATAGTGATATGTGCGTTTTATTATCCATCGATGTGCGTTTTATTGTATATATATTTGTTAAACTATTTGTATATTTCATAAAACCTAATCAGTTTACATAGCCGTGGGGCCCCATTTTTTATTTTGCCCCAGGGCACTTGGTTACCTAGCTACGCCACTGTACATATTAGTCCACTGCTGGACATAGCCCTTCCCCAATGAGCGCCATAGCGCCCTGTCTTTAGCTTGCCTGTAGACTTTACTTAAACAAAATAATTACTTGGATATACTATTTTTATTTTTTAATGCACTAACCCGTGCTAAAGAACAAATTTTAAAAAAAACCTATTTAGAGGCTAAAAATTTCACCCATGCCGGGATTCGAACCCGCAACCTCTGGCTATTCGTGCCAGCGCTCTACCAATTGAAAATAATTACTTAGATAGTTTCCTTTATTGATAATACCTACTTTAAGCCGGTCACACGGTCGGTGTGAAAAAAACATGGCCGTTTTCACCAGTGAAAATTTTTTTAGTTCTGCGAATCAGAGCAAAACCTGGACTCAAAGAATAACCTAGTAGGGTTACCTAGTAAGGTTACCCGGTAACAATCTAATAATAATAAATACAACTGTGACAAATATTTTTAAATCTTACAGTCTAGAACTTAGGACTTTAATCAGTATCCTCTGAAAACTGCTGTTTTTGGAAAACTGCTTAAAATTCCTAGATTATTGGACCTACGTTCTTGACATGTAGGTACTAAAAATAGCTACAATACCTATTTATTAAGATTTACGAGGTTCACTTATTTCAAAGACGCCTTATAAAAGAAGATATGACTTTTCTACATTGGCGGCGCTAGTTCGCTCCGTAGTAGCTATGCCTAATACGTAGGTAATTATATGACGAACAGCATTTCCAATTCAAATTGCAACAACAATGCCACAAATTCTAAACTTCAAAATATACACAGAGCTTGTTCATCAGTCATATGCCCGTGTATTTAACGCGTCGAATTCCGAACAAAAGGCACGCCATGCCAGCAATATTCAATAGCGCATCGTAACACACGAAATGTTTGCAAAACGTTTTCGATATCACACTTCCTGGCGTCAAGTCACAATGGCCGCGCCGCAACAACAGGGCCGCTGATAAATGATATGAACATATTTATCAAACCAGCGGCATTAATCACGAAATGATATTTATTTCAGCGTTCGTTAAGGCAGCTAATTGCGACGGGCCCGCTTCTCGAGTCCGACGATAAATTACATTAGCGATCGAGGCGGGAGGTGGAAGCGGGAGCGGCGAGCGGAGCGGAGGAGCCAGCGATAGTGTGACGCTCTCCGAGCTCATTCCTTCCTGTTAAGTATGTAAGTGGGAGCGACGAGACAAGTGAAAGACGTGACTGCTCATAGCACACTGTCACTGTCACTGTCCCCTACAATTTTTTTAAATTTTTGTCTAATGCTTATTTTCAGGACGTGTGAGCGGAAGCGACAAGCGGGGCAAGAGTGCAAGCGATTATGAGATTCTTTGTTGTCACCTTTGTATCTTGGGTTCATTACCAGAACTGCCCATTGGTACCTATAGCTAGCTGTATCATGTCTGATTAGGTACTTTGCTGGGAGTCGCCGTACATATTATTTTCGAAGAAAAATTATATTAACGTACGAATAAAGACTACGAGTCATTATCAGATATACAGTGAATAAAAAAAACTATTTCTTTCGTCCCGGCGTATAATAATGACATAGTGATGTTCTAGTGGTATTTTATCTCGCTAACGGTGAAAGAAAATATCGCGAGGAAACTTGAGTATCACATACAAGGTGTACCTACACATATCTATGCGATTGATATTGTCAATGCGCTGTGTGCACGCGTGGAAATCTCTTTCTGTAATAAAACCTGTGGCATACAGTGGGACGTATACTCGTATAGGAAAACAAACAAAAAAGATAGATATTAATTGCAGGATAGGCTGATTCTCGATGTTGGAGGTAACAGCTCACTGAATAGACACTTCAATATCATGGGATTACCTCACAGTCGTCATCCCAAGGAAACCTCAAAGTAGAGGAAATACCAACCCGCGTTACCTCCGTGGTGGATTATGACCTAACCTGCCCGTGCCCCGGCAGTGGGGACATACAAACAGTTGATACCAAGAGGAAATTCCCAGGACATTCGCCCTAAAGACACTGCGTTGGTCGTTGGGCCCCTGAAATCTTTTAAAGAGGCCTGCCGAGCCATCAGGCCGCTACTGGCTTTCAGCAAAAAGATAGATTGTCTCGTGTAGGTAATCTCACAGCCTTGCTCAGTAAAATAAATAAATATTCATGGACATATTACATAGATCTCGTTAGCCCTATACTAAGTACAACTAAATGACTTGTGTTATACGATAGATTTAATACAATAAATACATCGATAACGTCCAAGACCCGAGACAAACTAGAAAAGTTCGTTTCCTAGTTTGACCCAGCCGGGGATCGAACCCGAGACCTTCGGTTTTTCAGTCAGCGTGCCAAACCGCTGCGCCACCGAGGTCGTCACTAAATGGCGGCACTATGAGACTTAGTGTGGAAATCTTAGGTCTAACCACGAATACCTACCTGTAGGTCTTAACTAACGTATCGAATGGTCAGTTGCTCCCACACCCGCTTTCGCCTATCCCTCGTCTACAATTCTGTTCTTAAGGTCTCGTGTTCCTTCCGCCATTAGTTTTGTTTCTTGCAGACAGCTTCTAGATAACCGGGAGTCGCTCGCGAATTAGTTTATGAGTGAGTAGAATATTAGTTTACTAACTTGCCGGCGCTAGTGTCGTTTTCAGCTCGGTCGAGTGGGTTCTTGCGGCTGTATCCAATCTTATGATCCCATTCAGAATAATGAAATGAAAATGAAAAGGTTTAATTCAAAGTATTTCCATGGTCTGTAATTAGGAGGGAGAGACAGAACTCTGACCCACAGTGATGTTATGAAGTTTAAAAGGATTATCCGCGTGTAATTATACTTTGATGAAGGTGCCCAATTTACTTTAAGTTTTTTTTATTTATTTATTTGTTTGTTTGTTTGTTTGTTTGTTTGTTTGTTTGTTTGTTTGTTTGTTTGTTTGTTTGTTTGTTTGTTTGTTTGTTTGTTTGTTTGTTTGTTTGTTTGTTTGTTTGTTTGTTTGTTTGTTTGTTTGTTTGTTTGTTTGTTTGTTTGTTTGTTTGTTTGTTTGTTTGTTTGTTTGTTTGTTTGTTTGTTTGTTTGTTTGTTTGTTTGTTTGTTTGTTTGTTCGTCTGTTCGTCTGTTCGTCTGTTCGTCTGTTCGTCTGTTCGTCTGTTCGTCTGTTCGTCTGTTCGTCTGTTCGTCTGTTCGTCTGTTCGTCTGTTCGTCTGTTCGTCTGTTCGTCTGTTCGTCTGTTCGTCTGTTCGTCTGTTCGTCTGTTCGTCTGTTCGTCTGTTCGTCTGTTCGTCTGTTCGTCTGTTCGTCTGTTCGTCTGTTCGTCTGTTCGTCTGTTCGTCTGTTCGTCTGTTCGTCTGTTCGTCTGTTCGTCTGTTCGTCTGTTCGTCTGTTCGTCTGTTCGTCTGTTCGTCTGTTCGTCTGTTCGTCTGTTCGTCTGTTCGTCTGTTCGTCTGTTCGTCTGTTCGTCTGTTCGTCTGTTCGTCTGTTCTTTTGTTCGTCTGTTCGTCTGTTCGTCTGTTCGTCTGTTCGTTTGTTCGTTTGTTCGTTTGTTCGTTTGTTCGTTTGTTCGTTTGTTCGTTTGTTCGTTTGTTCGTTTGTTCGTTTGTTCGTTTGTTCGTTTGTTCGTTTGTTCGTTTGTTCGTTTGTTCGTTTGTTCGTTTGTTCGTTTGTTCGTTTGTTCGTTTGTTCGTTTGTTCGTTTGTTCGTTTGTTCGTTTGTTCGTTTGTTCGTTTATTCGTTTATTCGTTTATTCGTTTATTCGTTTATTCGTTTATTCGTTTATTCGTTTATTCGTTTATTCGTTTATTCGTTTATTCGTTTATTCGTTTATACGTTTATTCGTTTATTCGTTTATTCGTTTATTCGTTTATTCGTTTATTCGTTTATTCGTTTATTCGTTTATTCGTTTATTCGTTTATTCGTTTATTCGTTTATTCGTTTATTCGTTTATTCGTTTATTCGTTTATTCGTTTGTTCGTTTGTTCGTTTGTTCGTTTGTTCGTTTGTTCGTTTGTTCGTTTGTTCGTTTGTTCGTTTGTTCGTTTGTTCGTTTGTTCGTTTGTTCGTTTGTTCGTTTGTTCGTTTATTCGTTTATTCGTTTATTCGTTTATTCGTTTATTCGTTTATTCGTTTATTCGTTTATTCGTTTATTCGTTTACTCGTTTACTTACTTACTTACTTACTTACTTACTTACTTACTTACTTACTTACTTACTTACTTACTTACTTACTTACTTACTTACTTACTTACTTACTTACTTACTTACTTACTTACTTACTTACTTACTTACTTACTTACTTACTTACTTACTTACTTACTTACTTACTTACTTACTTACTTACTTACTTACTTACTTACTTACTTACTTACTTACTTACTTACTTACTTACTTACTTACTTACTTACTTACTTACTTACTTACTTACTTACTTACTTACTTACTTACTTACTTACTTACTTACTTACTTACTTACTTACTTACTCTTACTTACTTACTTACTTACTTACTTACTTACTTACTTACTTACTTACTTACTTACTTACTTACTTACTTACTTACTTACTTACTTACTTACTTACTTACTTACTTACTTACTTACTTACTTACTTACTTACTTACTTACTTACTTACTTACTTACTTACTTACTTACTTACTTACTTACTTACTTACTTACTTACTTACTTACTTACTTACTTACTTACTTACTTACTTACTTACTTACTTACTTACTTACTTACTTACTTACTTACTTACTTACTTACTTACTTACTTACTTACTTACTTACTTACTTACTTACTTACTTACTTACTTACTTACTTACTTACTTACTTACTTACTTACTTACTTACTTACTTACTTACTTACTTACTTACTTACTTACTTACTTACTTACTTACTTACTTACTTACTTACTTACTTACTTACTTACTTACTTACTTACTTACTTACTTACTTACTTACTTACTTACTTACTTACTTACTTACTTACTTACTTACTTACTTACTTACTTACTTACTTACTTACTTACTTACTTACTTACTTACTTACTTACTTACTTACTTACTTACTTACTTACTTACTTACTTACTTACTTACTTACTTACTTACTTACTTACTTACTTACTTACTTACTTACTTACTTACTTACTTACTTACTTACTTACTTACTTACTTACTTACTTACTTACTTACTTACTTACTTACTTACTTACTTACTTACTTACTTACTTACTTACTTACTTACTTACTTACTTACTTACTTACTTACTTACTTACTTACTTACTTACTTACTTACTTACTTACTTACTTACTTACTTACTTACTTACTTACTTACTTACTTACTTACTTACTTACTTACTTACTTACTTACTTACTTACTTACTTACTTACTTACTTACTTACTTACTTACTTACTTACTTACTTACTTACTTACTTACTTACTTACTTACTTACTTACTTACTTACTTACTTACTTACTTACTTACTTACTTACTTACTTACTTACTTACTTACTTACTTACTTACTTACTTACTTACTTACTTACTTACTTACTTACTTACTTACTTACTTACTTACTTACTTACTTACTTACTTACTTACTTACTTACTTACTTACTTACTTACTTACTTACTTACTTACTTACTTACTTACTTACTTACTTACTTACTTACTTACTTACTTACTTACTTACTTACTTACTTACTTACTTACTTACTTACTTACTTACTTACTTACTTACTTACTTACTTACTTACTTACTTACTTACTTACTTACTTACTTACTTACTTACTTACTTACTTACTTACTTACTTACTTATTTATTTATTTATTTATTTATTTATTTATTTATTTATTTATTTATTTATTTATTTATTTATTTATTTATTTATTTATTTATTTATTTATTTATTTATTTATTTATTTATTTATTTATTTATTTATTTATTTATTTATTTATTTATTTATTTATTTATTTATTTATTTATTTATTTATTTATTTATTTATTTATTTATTTATTTATTTATTTATTTATTTATTTATTTATTTATTTATTTATTTATTTATTTATTTATTTATTTATTTATTTATTTATTTATTTATTTATTTATTTATAAATTTATTTTTTTATTTATTTTCATAACATACACTGTCATAACAGGCAAACCCAAAAACGATCAGCATTAGTCTTATTGTAAGTTTCATATTATATTCACTCCGTCACGGTTAGGTGATAAACATTAAGATAGATAGATGTACCTACAAACAGCCATAAAAATTGTTATACATTTATATTACTTAGGCTTACGTTTCACTTAGACTTTTATAAAATTTTATGAAAAAATGTAAAAGAAATAAATTAACGATATTTAATTTCAGGATATAAATAAATTCAGGATATTGCGGCGCCGTTGTGGGCACCATGTTTGAGTAGGTACCTAAAACTAAGTTACAAAAAGTGTGCGGATTAACTTACTTGATCCGGATTAACTTACTTGATTTAAGTCAATAATGTGTAGTGCTTATAGTGTACCTTGTGTAAAAATTATTACGACAAGAATTAGCTGATGTGATAGGTAATAAATATTAGTGTGATTTAGTTACAGGTGTAGGCTTGCACAGCACCATCCTGACTGTTTAGTCAGCCATCTAACAACAACGTCCCAGGCACAGCGTCCGAGTTTTCTCTTCACCCATTTAATGTGAGTGAAGATGCCACTGGACGCTATATATATCATCTCATTACGTAGATGCAAAGGTCAATATTATGTTAGGGGACCGAAACTCGGGGCGTAGAGGCAATAGGTCGACCGAGCAGTTCCAAGGGATGTAACTTTGTAATCTCTGGAAGCAATGCAGTTGCGGGGGCGCGGAATGCTGTATACCGAATAACAGTTTAATGTAACAACCGCGCTTGAGGTGGAAAACTTTAGAGTTTCTCGTCTTTTGTTTCTGTGTAGCATTTAGCTCAACAAATGTCCACTGCTTTTGTTTAAGAAGTGCACTTTTGTTCGAGAGTTTCTTTATTGAGTGTTTTTTTGCCCACAATAGCGCAGGAAACTGCGATTAAGAACAGCCGACTTTGGAAACAAAACTGTGTCCAACCGTGGAAAAGGTACTGGAGCGCACTAGGTACTTATTGAAATGCGGAATTAGCAATAACAATCTTTTTTATATCGAAACCCTAGTCTAGCTGCGAGTCTCAATACGACTGACACCTAAACAGAACGTACCGATATTCTACTAATAATTTAAACTCTGCCTAGACAGTTCCGCCGGCCAGCTACTATAAAAAAGTATCGTTACAGTACAATCAGTCTGGAGCACGCACGTTTTACCCACATACTTGATCTTCAGTCTTTAGTAATTAATAATTATCATGCTGTGTAAACATACCTATTTATTGCCACGACACATAGGATCGGTCCAGGTATATTTAAATTTTGAAATATTGTATTTTCTTGTTGTTATTTTTGTTGTTTTTTGTGTTAAAATTGTTTTGTGCATTATAAATAAATGGTTTCTATTTTATTCTAAATTGCGCGGCAGCCATGTGGGCGGCAACATGGATCAAGGCTGCTGATTATCTTATTTAAATAAGTGCTTATGTGGTTGTTTTTAGCTGTAAGATTACCAAAATGTGACCTTTAAATAAAGTCTTACCCCAACAGATGGAATGAAGTCCAAGATTTAACATTTAAGACCTAAGTTGCAACCTCGTTTTGCCTCGGGGAGCGCCAAAAATCACCTCCATCAAGTGGATTCAAACTATCTGAATGGCCTAGATTAAACTTAATAGTCTTAATGTGCAGTGCAACATAGATGGATACAGAATGACAACAGTGATTCCCGGTCACCACTATAGAGGTTTTACGCCTAGTGTGGAGACAACTGCAATGCTTGTATGTGTTTTTCTATCCTAATCATCAACCCTATTGTATGCATCCACAGCTGGGCACAGATCTCATCCTGCATCGTAGGAAGATTAGGCTATACCTACTCCATCACGGGGGCCAAGTCCGGGTTGGTGGAGGATTGTAAGACAGTGATCGGCCTTAATTCTTCCCTCATCCGAACCCAATATTCCCGCGGGTGTCGTAAAAGGCGAATAAGGCACACAAACCGGGGGGTGGGCAGCGGCGCCCCCTGCAGTGCAATTCCACCGAACTGCGATCCCCAACCAGCATGCCCAGCGTGGGGATTATGGGCATTACCCCCTATGATAGCACAACGTGGCGCTCTTTAGGGGAGGGCTGTGTCCAGCAGTGGACTGGTATAGCCTGACGACGACGACGATGACGACGACGACGACGATCGGCCTTACTGCCAGAAGTCTTTTCTAATAAAAAAAATCAGTTTCAATAAAAAAAGGTTAAGTCGTAGTTCATAAGTTCTACATCTAATAATAGTTGTGTAATAGGCCACCCAATAAAAATACATCATCATCAGCCTACCTCTGTCGACTGTTGGCTATAAGCCTTTTCCCCATCACCATCTTTTGCGGTCTCATACGATTCGCATCCACAGGCCCATTGCCGACTTGATCACATCATCCAAACATCGGATTTTTGGCCTACCTAAACGCCACCTCGCCATCCCGTTCCATCGCATACCTTAACTTCAATCGTTTGATGGCATGGTGTCCACAATCGCTTTTTGGTTGTTACTTTTATTTCGTTCCAATAGAATCGGTAGCACAATGACAAAAATTGCTTTTGCAAATGCCCATTTGAAACATAAAATGTTTTCAGTGGACAGGCCTACTCTTCTTTCTGCCTTTGCTTACCCGCCATTTATACACTTACTGCTTACAATCACATATTTTTCTATCCCAGACTTGCCCAAGATTGGGCGCCACTACACTAATTACTTGGTGATTAATTGCTGCAGACTAGCCAAAACAGTGATTTTGCGACCAGTAAAAAACACCAATAACAAACAAATAATAGACCACAAGGCTTAGCACTTATGTAACTTGTCCTCAGCCATTCTCATCCAGCCTTTGCAGGCAATCATTCTCAGAACATCTTAACTTAGCCAAACTTAATTTCTATTTCGATATCGATATCAACCCTTGTATAACCCCACTGCTGGGGCACGGGTCTCTTCCTGCATCGCAGGAAGGTTAGGACATACTCCACCACGGGGGCCAAGTCCGGGTTGGTGGAGGATTGTAAGACAGTGGCGGGCCTTACTGTCTGAAGTTATCAAGCCGCCCATAAGGCCTTTGACATGGCCTAACGACTGCCATTACATGACAGCCGGCACCAACGGCTTAACGTGCCTTGCGAAGCACGGAAGCGCTCGGAAAAAATGCCACTAGCGCTGACCGCGCCTGTTGTTGCTTAACTCAAGTGATTAATTCCAATCACTCGGCCAGGCCGCGGCTAGGGCCACGAGCGCTTAATTCTATTTATATCAAAAGAATTCATTCATAGAGAGCTGACCTTCTAGCTCTGATTATTTGATGATCGAACTTCGCTAAGCAAACTGGATCGTGCAACGTCTGTGTTGGATATTAATCGCTGGATTTTCTATTCAAGATCTTGCTACTAATCTATTTCAGGCTCGGAGTTGGGAATCTGCTTTGTTAAGTTGTCAATTAAGTGAGCGGAGTAAAAATCTGCGCGAATATATGCAGCTTGGCAGCAGGTGATAGTTTCTTCGCGATGATATTGATATGATATCGATTTATTGATGAGAACACTTGCCTCACGTAGCGGCTACTAAGGAAACAGCTGGTTAAAGACGAAACAGTTTATAACAAATTTGTGAACATTATTTCGGGCATTAGCCGAAGCTCGAAAATAATTTTAAACTTAGTTCATGTTCCTAAGGTGCTTCGGGCTGCTATCTAGCGCAATCAATGGAAAAAAATATAACTTGTGTGATATATAACAAGTTTTCATTTAAAAGCGAATATGAGAAATTTTAACAACTGTGACAACTATTTTTAGAACCTAAAGTTTAGCTAGAATCAACAACCAAGGACTGCAATCTCTTTAAAAATAGCCGTTTTTAGCGGAAATAAAAATAATAATAATAATAGCGGAAATAATTTCTAAATTGTAATCTGTACTAAAATATTAATTTATTGTAATCAAAACTCGTAAATTAATTTTCAAAATTTGCAAATTAATTTAATAAGAATTTCGATATACTTACCAATGCAACTTTTACTGAAAACACAATTTTTTGAAAGTTGTATACTTACTCTTGTAAAGGTGTTTTACACTGAATTGTACGTTAGAATAAATAGTTTTTAAATGAAATGTGAAAATACAGTGGGAATAGCTAATAAATAATAATAATCGATTAAAGTTTTAATCTATTGATCATGTCAGGTCCTAATCTATTGATCAGGTTCTTAAAATAGTTATTACAGTTGTTAAGATTTCTCGTATTCACTTTTAGATAAAAACGTATTATAAAATAAGTAGGTAATGCCTTTTTTCCATACGTGGCGCTGTTAGGGCCTCAAACCGCTTTGAGACGTAATTTATATAGTTTTAGGTTACTGCAGATATGAAATTCTTGGACACTCACCTCTTCTTCTCTCTATGCTTACCCAAGGAAAACATCGCCAAATAATTTAGTCCGTCGCTTTATACCAAGCAAACAGAATGCACGGGGCAAAGTGATTTCACCGCATTACATATTTTCAAGTCTACTAACACTAAAACTACCGTGCTCTCGCCACACCGTTTGCCCTGGTGACCTCTAGTTTTCTACATTAATGTTTGATGTAAAGGCCACCAGAAAGTTGAATGTAGAGCCCACAGTTCACTGCAAAGTCAACATAAAAGCAACTCGACAATCACGCTGAGGGGTACTGCACAGCTTTGCACAGAAGCTAGGATGAGGATCCGAGGCGTCAAATGAGCTCAGCCGTCCTCTTAGTATTTCTTAATGATTCGAGAAATTCTTACATAGTTATATATTAACCATAGTTATTGACTGTACTCGCCACTTCAGTCTACCCGAGACCACGGCAACTGTAATGCTGCCGAAACGTCGGGAAATAAGGTAATTACGTTTTATGCCACGCCTGGCAATAAAGTGGCTTTTTCCACACGCTGCGCGTACGGAAAAAGCCGCTTCCTGGCCAAGTGTAGACATAAAAAGATGTACACAACACGGGAGGTAATAAAGAAGCTCTCGATCGCATATTTACGTCCCTCGCTTGCAGCTCGGGCCGCAAACTTCTGCGATCTCGGCCTTTCTTTGTATTACCACCCTAGTTGTGTAATGTACTATTACCTAATAAATAATCGCGATTTGACCCGTTCAATATATAACTATCCTCTTACGTAACAGACCACTGTGTTTTGTTATCGTTTTCGAAGCGTCAGAATAAGACTCTGGATCGCGTCAAAGAAATGTCTATGTTGATCTTTTACGATTTTATTATCGCGTTTCTATTTTGTTGTATCTAAAATGTATGTGTATTTTATCTCTTATTTAATATTCATAATATTTATAATTTATGTGCCGTTTCTGACTCTAGGCACAACCGTATGTATTACGCCGATACAACTTATTTTATATTCATAATGTAGAACTGAAACAAAATGTAAAACGCTTGTTTGACACATAGCGATAGGTACTGAAAACGAGCGCTGAAGGTTGAAACTCCTAGCGCCGCTGATTTAGCTGCCTTTTCAGCAGCAGTTTTTTTATCTAATGTCTCTCTATTTATTTATGTTTATTTCGTTGTATCTTTGAGTTTTCCTGTACTTATAGTATAAGACGATATTACTTGCCTAATTTTATACTCGTAGTTCTAGGTCAACGGGAAGTACCAAACCTATAAATCCCTTGTTTGTCGAAATAAACGTTTTTTTTTGCGTTAGCTTAGAAGTTTAATTTTTTACAACTTTAGGGGACAGTATATGGTTTTCATTTCAACTCGGCACCTCTACGTACTTCCGAGATAGACAGGCGGACGTAGGTACAAAAGGGTTAAGTTTTTCCCTTTGATGTGCATTCAATGAAATAAAATTACAATTACCTACGTTAAATCGAGGTCAACCCTTTATATGTCCCCACTGTTAGGGCACGGGTCTCATTCTGTATCGTAGGAAGGTTAGGCTATACTCCACCACGGGGGCCAACTTCGAGTTGGTGGAGTATTGTAAGACAGTGGCGGGCCCTGTCAGAAGTTATCGAGCCGCCCATAAGGCTTCTGATATGGCTTAACGACTGCCATTACATGACAGTCGGCACCAACGGCTTAACGTGCCTTGCGAGGCACGGGAGCGCTCGGAAAAATGCCACTAGCGGTAGTCACGAGATGGTCATCCATCCAGTACCTGACCCCGCCTGTTGTTGCTGATTGCTTGCCCAAGTGATTGATTTAAAAACCTATTTAGAGGCTAAAAATTTCACCCATGCCGGGATTCGAACCCGCAACCTCTGGCTTTCCGTGCCAGCGCTCTTCCAATTGAGCCAATGAGCGACTCACCGGCATCAGTGAAATTTCGAACCTCTTTACACTATTCGCTGTATTACGTACAGGCAGCGACATCTGGCTTAAGCTAATTGCATCACTTACAGCCCCGACTACCTACTTTGCCTAGGTTTTACATCGGAACGATATCACTGTACCCACATTATTATACTATATAGTCGGGGGTAGTCGGGGCTGTAAGTGATGCAATTTGCTTAAGCCAGATGTCGCTCCCTGTACGTAATACAGAGAATAGTGTAAAGAGGTTCGAAATTTCACTGATGCCGGTGAGTCGCCCATTGGCTCAATAGGAAGAGCGCTGGCACGGATAGCCAGAGGTTGCGGGTTCGAATCCCGGCATGGGTGAATTTTTTAGCCTCTAAATAGGTTTTTAAATTTGTCTTAGCACGGGTTAGTGCATTAAAAAAAAATAGTATAATCAAGTGATTGATTCCAATCTCTCGGTTCCGCTAGGCCACGAGCGCTTCTTACATTAAACGGTTCCGTTGAATATTGTTCTAATCTTAATAACAATTTCTCTTCTCTAGTCAGTTGCCAACTCTGCGGTCGTAACTTCTGTCCCCACATATTTTGCGGGCGTATACCGAAGCGGAGTAGGTACACGCCAAACGTAGAGTCGTACCCGACTTGTGTGCCGCGAACGACGTGTGATATTGTTTTCACAAATTCCTTCAGCGGGATTGTGATTTAAGGCGGTATCTTTCGTGGAAGTCCCGTTTTACTAGTGGACATGAATAAACCAGTCGATGACAATGTTTGAGTGGCTGGGACTTAAGGTGGACTGGAGATAGCAAGTTAGGAGTATCCAATATACCTACGTGGACTTTATAGAGATTATTGTGAAAGAAACTTGATTGTCACCACTATATAATGATGATGTGTATAGCCTTAACAGGTGTCAATTCGCTAAATCTTTATTAGCAGTTATCGTCACATCTGCAAATTTTATACTTTGGATAAGAATCGTTTCTTATGACAATTTACAGCAACCACTAACGAAAGTTTAAATAAGTATGTGTATTTTCTATATGGGATAGACTCCGACTAGGTGGGATGACGATCTGCGATACGGCATCTATCCGATAGTCGTCGTCGTCGGGCTATACTAGTCCACTGCTGGACATAGCCCTCCCCTAATGAGCGCCATAGCGCCCTGTCTTCAGCTTGCCGCATCCAGCATCTGCCTGCAGTTTTTCGCAGATCGTCATCCCACCTAGTCGGAGTCTATCCGATAGTAGCCGAAGTATATTCTAAAAGCTAACAGACTGTATTAATATAGTAATGTATGACGTTTTTATCATCTCGTCGAAAGTTAAGTTGAACTGCGCACCCTTAACACATTTTGGTGAATTATTTGTTTGTGGGCAAATGAATGAAGTAAATATCAGTGTGACGCTGCTTGTCGCTTTGCCTGCTTAGATTTTCATTAACATTCGTTCGGGTAAATGTTTAAAAAGTACATGATACTATACTTAACTGCCTATTGTGGGGTTTTAGGGCTCCCGCACACGGGCCACTGGCCACAACCACAAAACGCCGCCACTGGCATATTTCCTGTAATTTTCATACATTTTATATGGACTCGCCGCACACGGTTGGCGCCGGTGGCGGCCACACGCTACAAATCGTCGCAGCTTGCTTCTTGTGGCTCGCCCCGGCCACTAAACGTCGACACAAAAAGCCGCCACACGCCACTCACGCGATTCCGCGCCCCTCTCTCCCTTGCCTCAGTTTAACCTGTGCTGTAAAGTCGACGGTAACGCACGGTACTATGTGGTTCATATAGGTAGATAAAATATGGATATAGAATTATTTACATCAGAGAAACAATCCCGTCCTGAGATTTGGGATTCAAAAAGTGATAGTTATAGTAATAGAGGAAAAAAGTGAAGGCCTGGGAAGAAACCTGCGAATTGTTTATTGAAATTGTTGTGAAACTTACCTTAATGTGATAGCTAGTCTTTCCGCAGGTGCGATAATTTTCCGCATGTAGGTGTCGTGGTGCTTTAATCCAGCATAATAATAGAGCATGTAGTTCCCAAAACGTAACTATACTTAAACGAAAATGTTTGAAAAACTTTTTAGAATGGTTTAGAAGATTATCGAAATGTTCGTTGCATTTGTGTACATTTTTTAAAACTGGATGTATCCAATAACTACGGTTTCGTCTTCTACGACGACGTCTTTTTATCAAAAGTAGCGCAATTAAACCTTCTTCGTCAGAGTCCATTATGATACTGCACGCCACGCAAGGGTTAAAAAAAGTAGCAGCCACCGACCGCAAGTGTCGACCACCGGCCACAAGTGGCTGTCGCGCGCTTCAGCTACCTTTGTAGCCGCTTCTAGCTTCTCGTGGCGGCGTTTGTGGCTGTCGCGTGTGGCCCGTGTGCGGCGACACTTAATATTGCGGGGGAAATGTCGGGAAGCGTAGGAATGGACGGGTTATTCCGTTTTTGTAATAAAACAGGTTTCGTTGCGCTTTAGCGTACTTAGGTATAGATAGATAGAGCATACTTTATTATACATAAAAAAGGAAATCACACAGATATTTTTATATCACTAAAACTGATCTCTTCCAGACAATCTTTGGATGGACTGGAGAAGAAAGTAGATGTACAAATAAATCAAAATATTTCAGATACATAATTATGAGAATACATGCTTAACTAAGAAAGTTAGTTATTATAAGTTTTCCTGTTAGGTCGAACCTTGAAAATAGTGGGCATTGACATTTGATAATCATGACATCTGATACAGTGTTGATTATTACTTAGTTTAATTTGATTTCATTTCCTTATTGCAAAACCGTTACTAGTTCATACTTAACAAGTAACATGGACCCTAGCAAATTTTTAATAAATAATAATAAATAAATAATTTATAATAGGTACACAAGTAAACATTGCATGAAACTACATTAATTGCTTTTAGTAATAAGGCCGCCAATTGTACTATCGCTATCGTTATCAACCTCAGATCATAGAAAGAAGGTTAGGCCATACTCCACCACGGGGGCCCAGTCTGGGTTGGTAGAGGATTGTACATAAGCTGCTACTTATGTATGCGGAATCTGGGATTCCAATAATTTTAAACGCAATGTCTGACCTCCATGGTCAAATTCGTTCTTTTTTTATATACTGGCCGCTAATATTTTTCTCTTATATACTTTAGTGTTTTGTTTTTGTTGGGTTTAAAATGTCGCTGAAAAATTTAACTCGCTTGTGAAAATATTCGTGCTATGATTTATTACGATTTTCGACGTGGTTTAACGCAACAACAGTGCGTAGATCAATTAACTTCGACTTTTGATGGTGAAGCTCCATCAAAAACGACTGTGTATCACTGGTTTAGTGAGTTTAATCGCGGGCGCAGTAAGCTCACGGACGAAGTTAAAGTAGGTCGCCCGAAATCGGTGGTTGTGCCACAAAATATTGAAGCTGTGCGAAAACTAATGATGCAAGACCGCCATGTTACGTATCGCGAGATAGAGGCTATTCTGGGCATATGTATCACGAGCATTCATAGGATATTACATGAACATTTGTCTGTAAAAAAAGTTTGTTCGCGTTGGATCCCGCACAACTTAACTCAGGATCAAAAAGATGCTCGCGTCGAATGGTGCAAGAAAACCTTAATAAAATTCAACGGAGGCAACTCAAAATCTGTTTATAATATCTACACAGGTGACAAATCCTGGATCTACGCGTACGATCCCGAAACTAAACAACAATCAACAGTTTGGGTGTTTCAAAATGAGCCGAACCCTACGAAAGTGGCTCGTGCAAAAAGCACTGTAAAGCAAATGGTGGCCTGCTCTTTTGGTATTAATGGCCATGTAGCTACAATACCACTGGAAAATCGCAGAACGGTTAATTCGGAGTGGTACACGACCATTTGTTTGCCGGAAGTATTTGAAGAAATACGCCAAAACAACCAGCGACGCAGAATCATACTTCACCATGACAATGCCAGCTGTCATACATCTCAGGAAACAACTACATTTTTGGATGGTCAAAAAATAGAATTGATGGGTCATCCACCGTACAGCCCTGTTTTGGCTCCCAATGATTTCTATTTATTCCCAAATGTAAAGAATAAATTACGTGGTCAACGATTTTCGACCCGTGAAGATGCCGTTATGCGTTCAAACAGCACGTTTTGGAGATACCTCAATCAGAGTGGAAAAAGTGTTTTACAAATTGGTTTTATCGAATGCAAAAGTGCATCGATCATAGTGGAGAATACTTTGTAAAACAATAAAAGCATATTTAGCCATATACATTTGTTTATTTTTTCTATTCCGCATACATAAGTAGCAGCCCTCGTAAGACACTGGCGGGCGTCACTGTCAGAAGTTATCAAGCCGCTCATAGGGCCTCTGTCCACGTACAGTCAAGAGAATAAGTCACGTGTTTCATTGTATTTACTACGAGTATTTTTAAAAACCTATTTGAGGCTAAAAATTCCACCCATGCCTTCCATGTAAAATTCCATGCCAAAGATGTAAAAACCTAACTGCAAAGTAGGTAGTCGGGGCTGTAAGTGATGCAATTTACTTCAGCCAGATGTCGCTGCCTGTACGTAATACAGAGAATAGTGTAAAGAGGTTCGAAATTTCACTGATGCCGGTGAGTCGCCCATTAGCTCAGTTGGAAAGAGCGCTGGCACGGATAGCCAGAGGTCGCGGTTTCGAATCCCGGCATGGGTGGAATTTTTAGCCTCTAAATAGGTTTTTGAAATTCACCTTAGCACGGGTTAGTGCATTAAAAATAAAAATAGTATAATTACGACGAGTAACTACTGGACTTTACTCAAAAGTATTTATTATAAGTGTACGGAAAAGTGCCGTCGACTAAGCTCTGGACAAATCTCGAGACCCGAGACAAACTAGAAAAGTTCGTTTCCTAGTTTGACCCGGCCGGGGATCGAACCCGAGACCTTCGGTATTACATTCAGCGTGCCGAACCGCTGCGCCACCGCGGCCGTCCGTTTTAATCACTAAATGGAAATAGATAGATCACTTTTTTATACAAAGTATCGGAAACTACCACAGCTGTACTTCACTAGTATAGTAAATACCTATATTTGTGTGTGTAGTCCAGAGCTTAGTCGACGGCTCTTTTCCGTACTATCCATCTATCTATAATCAGCCCACATCAACCCACTGCTGGGCATAGTCCTCCTTTTCCGTACACTTAAAATAAATACTTTTGAGTAAAGTCCAGTAGTTAGTAAGTAAAATGAAACACGTGACTTTTTCTCTTGACTGCACGCGGACAAGTAACTTTATTAATAAATACGGACTAAGTAAAATGCGCGTAAACATAACATTACCTATGCATGGTGAAGCCGTATAAGGTGTGTCAACTTTCCTGATCTATATACGCAGCTGGAAAATCTCACAATCTATTCGGGTATAATGCTCATGAATAATCGTACGATTAAGGAATTAATTGGGGCGTGAGCTTCGAACATGTTCAAAACTTTGCTGCCCTGGTAGTTTTAGCGAGAACGTTGCGTGGATTGACTTGGTTTTAGGTTAATCTTGTTTGATAAGTTGCGCTTCCGATCAGTAAAACACCAAGAGATAGCTAAAGTTGGTATTTAACAACGAGAAATATAATGGTAGTCTGGAAGAGATCACTTTTAGTGATAAGGCAGCCGTCTGTACTCTTAGGTTAAGAAATATCTGTGTAATTTCCATTTTTATGTACAACAAAGTTTTCTCTATCTATCTATCTACCTACCTACCTACCTACCTACCTACCTACCTACCTACCTACCTACCTACCTACCTACCTACCTACCTACCTACCTACCTACCTACCTACCTACCTACCTACCTACCTACCTACCTACCTACCTACCTACCTACCTACCTACCTACCTACCTACCTACCTACCTACCTACCTAAACCCTACCTACCTACCTACCTACCTACCTACCTACCTACCTACCTACCTACCTACCTACCTACCTACCTACCTACCTACCTACCTACCTACCTACCTACCTACCCAAACCCATCCACCCTAGTCTTACCTGAAACAATAATAGAAATGTACAAATATAGCCCATACTATAGATCTATCTTAATCTACAACAGGATTCCAGATACCATGAAACAAATTGAAAAAGATACAGTTTTCAAAACAAAACTTAAAGAACTACTAATTCAAAGATGCTATTATAGTGTACAAGAATTCCTGGAAGACACGTAAACTCTATGTTTCTTTATCTCTTAACAGTACTTATTTATGTAAGAAAATCTATATAGATGTGTAAATGAACTGTAAATATTATGCAAAACGTTGCTATGCCCTACAGGGACCATAATGGTACTTATAAGAATATCTACACCTTGTGAACTTATGGTTGCAATAAATGATGATGATGATGAAAAAAGTTATATTAGACGGGTCTAATCGCGATTATTTATTAGGCGATTAGACCCGTTTAATTTAACTATGTATGAGCATCGCAAAAAATCGTAAAAAAGTTATTCATGGAATAACTAATAGTGCATTAGTTAATTAGAGGTGAGATATCTACACCTCATTAGGGTTATTGTTTGTTTATATTTTATTAATTTGTTCATTTATTCATAAGAAATAGGCATACATGATAAGATACTTATTGTACTTAAACTAGTGATTCACTATTACAGATTTATACTACAGATTTTATAATGTTTTTAACTTGTTGCATAACTTGGTGCTTATTTTGTAATAATAAGTTATTATGTTAAATAAAGAAATAAATAAAAATATGATTTTTCTGTACTTACGATGGCAACTGTTCTTTATTTGAACTCTATTAGTCACCAATAATTGTACGTAGCAAGTATGAGGTATGTTACCACTTCAGGCAATAGGGTTTCCTCACGATGTTTTTCTTCATTCTTAGCTTGTGGCATCGCTACTACAATTTCAAAAATTAATATAACTTATGAAACAAAGTCATTGGTACCTGCCGGGATTCGAATCCACAAGCTCCCGATTGAGAAGACAAAAGTTGTACTGCTCCGCTCGCTATTAACGCTCCGGAATATTGAGTACAAAACTAAAAGTTCAAAAGCGACTGAAGATAAAATCCTCAAATAACCTAACATAATATCAGGTTTACAATTGATCTAATTGTGAATATTTAACCGGTAGGGGATCTAGTGTCACGATATGATTCAAAAAGGTTTAAAAAAATTTTTGTTACATAAAAGAATATTTGTCATAAAAATCGCAGCGTGTAATGGTTGTCATATTTTTTTTATTCATGGCTGCACACAGGTTCCACGATTGTACATACCATTTCTATAGTTTTGTGGCATCCCTAGAATTCAGCCAATGTCAGTTTGTAACCTAAGGATAGGAATTGTTTTTTTTTACACCATAGGCTTTAAAAAAGTTGCGGCACTGCTGCTTACTCGCAGATGTACTTTTTGTAAACATGCTTAACAAGACAAATATTTTTGGAAAACAAATGTAGGCCCGTTACCCTTTGTTCTAATGTATCATATAAAGATCGTGAGAGCAACGAGCACCGACTGTTTATTGTTTTGTATGATTATGATGATGAGGAACCGTGTTCGCTCTGATGGAATGACACGCAGCGGGACGATTTTGTTAATTGATCGTGGAAATAAGACTCTTTTTATAATATGTTTAGTACTGGCCGCTGACGTGAAAATGGTCCATAAAAAAGAATACAATTTTCATTTTTTTTTCGAGTTTTTTTTCTGCTGGTCCTTCTTTGCGGCCAGTGTTACGAAATGAGCTTTCATTTCTTCGAAAGAAGTTACTAATGAAGTGACTTGATAAGACTCTTTTTTAAAACGCCCTTTTTACTGGCAAAGTTATTTTTTTTGGCGGCTTTCGGCTGCTTAGCACTGCTTTGTGGCCAGTCTTACGAAATAAGTGTTTATTATTATTCAAAAGTTAGGAAATAAGTTGGTTAAGTACATTGGTTAAGTCCACTGTGCTTATTGCAAAAAATACTGCAACGATCAGATTTAGGTAAAAAGGAGCTAAATTCAGGCTTTTACTTTGTAAACTAAAAGCAAAACTGCCTTTGTATGAGATTTTAATTCCTCCAAATAATTTAGAAGCGTTTGCAACATACTCACGTAGGTACCTATGGCGGGAGAGCGCAAGCAACGCTTGGCGTCGCTCCAGTGTGCTCCTGTCAGATTTTTATTAAGATAGAGACAAGGGTCCCTGCAAAATTTCGTCGTTTATGCTGATAGCATTAAAAATATGGCTTCAGCTGAAGGGGCTCACTAGGTTCAGCCACAA
The DNA here is from genome assembly GCA_934045075.1 of Yponomeuta sedellus. Taxonomy (NCBI): domain Eukaryota; kingdom Metazoa; phylum Arthropoda; class Insecta; order Lepidoptera; family Yponomeutidae; genus Yponomeuta; species Yponomeuta sedellus. The sequence continues at coordinate 20,544,154 of OW203734.1, read as the reverse complement.
TTATGTCTAGATTTTAATAATAAGTCTTAGATCTATATTGAAAAAATGATAAAAAAAGGTAAACTTACTGAGCGGTAACTCAAAAGATTACCTTCCTCTGAAATTTAATGGTGACCTAAGGCTTGTTTAGAGGGTTTTTCTCCTTAAATTCGCCAAACTTTCCTATTGTAAATCAGCCTTAACACGATGCCAACAGCGCCATATAAAGCAATAAGGGGCCGAACACACGTGCCCACCCACTCCGACTGCGCTGAGCTCTACGACCATATATCAGTCTGTGAACGTGATTCACTATGGACGAATCTAGGATGGCGCGGAGGGTCCACTCGCCCCGTTGTCAGCAGCTAGTGAGTACCGTGCCGGGGAATATGGCCAATATGCCCGTTAATCTATGCATGAATACAGAAGAGCGCTACAACTTGAGCAGGTTCTGACAGAATACCAGCGTCACGAGTTGTCTACTGACAGCCCTGGACATATGCTGAGTCTAGAACCTTTTCTGGTACCATGACACACAGCGCCTCCACCAGCTAAGCTCACTTTGACACGGCTGTATGATGTTTAACTATTTAATTATTGGTATTTCTTACCTTAAGTGTGTTATTTAACTGGCCATGTTATTATTTTTGAAAATTTATGTGTGTGGTATTTGAATAAAGGTTTTTCTATTCTATTCTATTCTAACTTGGCAATGTTCTTATAGAACTTCAAAAGATATCAGCACATTAAAATTACATAAGTGCAGACTCGTTTAAGTTACAGGTGACTTCAACTAAATAAACGGTTGTATAGAAAAAGTGATTTTTGGACGTCCTCTCTTTAACTAAAAGATACCAAATAAATATTTGATAAGCAACGAAACTCCGCAAAAAAAACCACTCATTCAGCAATCATTATTTTTGTCTATTTGTCTCGGTACTGATAGTTTCCTGCGGGATTGAGTTTCTCCAAGTAGTTTTAAGACGTCCTCGATTAGGGATTATCATTTTGATCACCAGAAAAAGTAAGGGTACACATATTCTTCGAATATTTTTTTAAACTAAAACTTCGTTATCACAACACATTATTATCTTAATTTCGGAAGCACGTACCTCTTGAATGTTGGCCGTGGGAGTTCGACCAGGTTTCGCTCTTAATCGAAGAGCTTTATCATGGCGAGTAGCTCTGACAGAGGACGGGGGCAGAACTGCCTCGTCGTACTAATAGCCCCAGCCTGACGGCTAGACTGTGGCATTCGTACGACGAGTATAGGAACTACTTGCACCGGTGATACTTCGCGGATCCTCTCAGTTCGCACACCTCATAGATGCCGCAGACGAGATTAGGGCGGGAAAGGAGACGGGACTCTCCACCTGGGCATTCTGGACAAGGAAGAGGAAGCCGGGTCTTCCGTCTCTTGCGTGGACGTGCCCGTACTCTAGTATCAAATGTTCCTTTTATGCCCTATAAAGCGCACCAGAGGACACGAGGAGGTAGGTGGTGAATGCTCATGCATAACAGCACGGACCCGGCCGTGCTGCCAATGTGGGACTCACAAGATTGCCAGACGCTATTTTATAGTAAGATGTGGAACACTTTGCTTGCACAATGCAGGAATATCTGAGTATGTAATGTTAACATGTGCACGTCACAAACGGGTCTTCTGCGGTTTTGCTTCTAGGCCCGTGACCAGTAACTTTTGTAGTAACTTATGTCCTTTTGGTTCGGTTATTATGCCCGTGCAGTGCGCCCGTGATATATGACGGACCGGTTTGGAGTACACGACATTACACAGGCTTTTTGAAGCTCGATTTTGTAACCCGAAGGATGTTCATTGAAATAAGAAAAAAAACATAATATGCGGTAATCTCACAATTGGTACATTTAAGAAGCAGTTCAAAGAGCACTATTTATCTCTGTCACAACTTTGAATCATCATCATTGGTTACTGTTACGGGTTTTTGCAGTCTAGACACGTATATAGACCCGTTTTTTACTGCTGCACCGACTCGCCAAGGTTTGCTGGAAGAAATCTCTTACAGAGATAAGCTCGCCTTTGTACATGTCATTTCTTATGTACTGTCCTGTTTAATGTTTCGTGTGCATTAATAACAAAATGTAATGTGCAAAATCATTAACTTTTTATTCGACTACGTCTAGCCAAAAGGTAGGGTTATGATTTTAGCAGACGATGCATTTAGGTGTGTATGATTTGTTAGAACAGTAACCACAGTTCGACAGTAGCGCTCGATCCAATTTTGATGAATAAGGTTTCACTCGATTTGGTATTATGTCTGGGTGAAATAGGCAAACTTTTACACGAACGAAATCAATGAAATCAACGAAATCAACGTATGTTATATAATAAAATTAAAGAGGGCAACATTTTGAGTCTTAGATAAACATTGCAGTTTATTGACAACCAAAAATACAGTATTTGAATACTGTAAATTTCGAAATATATTACATTAAAAATATGTAATTTATATGTAAGTAATACAGAGAATATTGTAAAGAGGTTCGAAATTTCACTGATGCCGGTGAGTCGCCCATCAGCTCTGTTGGAAAGAGCGCTAGCATGGATAGCCAGAGGTCGCGGGTTTGACTCCCGGCATGGGTGGAATTTTTAGCCTCTAAATAGGTTTTTAAAATTGTCCTTAGCACGGGTTAGTACATTAAAAATAATATAATTAAAAATATGCTCAGGGTGGATTTTTTTCCCGCTGCCTTTTTCTCCACTACACCTGCCTGAAGGCAGCGGCTTACATTGTACATTGACATTCAGCAAAAATCTCTTCCTCGCAATTACGTAGTTAGTCCCGCAAATCTCCACGTTTCATGAAGATAGTGATGATAGTCACGACGAATTTCGGTCACGGTCACTACTTCAGCTACCATTTTGGTGGCGTTGGTACACCCTGCGTAGTGGATCATCATCATCAGCCGTTCGACGCTGCAGGATACAAGCCACCCTTATGGTTATCCAAGCTTCACGGTCTTGAGCCGTTTTCTGCATCCAGCGGTTCCACACCACCGTAACTAGATCGTCAGACCATCTGGTGAAGAGCTGCCTGCCCCCGCTGCGTCGTATCTACCATACGACGTATAGTGTATAGTGAATTTGAATCTGCGGGTAACATAACTTCCTCTACATACAAGGGTAGATCCGCGGATACCCGGATACCCGCGGAGCAGCATATAATAGCGTGTAAACTTACCCCGATATGCAGTTACCAGCAGTTACGCACGCCTTTTGGAACAAACCCCATCATGCGCCGTTATGTCCATAGTTTGACATCCCCCTAACCTTTAGCGCTAACACACTGCGTCCGTCAATGCTGTGCAAATATTTTCATTCGATATTATCATCAAAAATATTATTATTGAAGTCGTAAATCGTAAAACGTAAAAGGAATAATTATAGAAAGATATATAATTGATAATATTTTTATGAAGCGAAAAAGAGACGAAAAAGAACACAAGCGTTAGCTTATGTAATGTTTTTTTTTGTACAATCTTTTGTAATTATTCTGCTGACCAATAAATAATTACTACAAGCTCGCTTGAGGCGTCCGTCCTAGCGAGACCTTTCATCGTAATCCCGCGCGGCTCGAACTAAGTACAACTTCTACCCAACTTTTGCTTTCATTGTCACAATTATCAATTACCACTATCCACTGCCGGAAACCTTTTCTTGTCATTCCCACGTGTATCGATTCTGTTTCGACATCCCCTAACCCTCTACAATATCAGAAAACAATCTTGACTTGACTTATCAAAATTACAAAACACGCCGCAACTTTGATTCGATGTGTGCTCGCATTACAAAATGATAACATTGTTACATTTAAACATTTTGCAACTAAAAGCAACTAATTTCACAGCATAAAGTTCTGTAGTTACGAGGTGAATGTGAACGCGTTCACGGTTACCGGATGGGCGCTGTTGCGAATAATTTGAAGCGACCACTTTATACTGTTCACTCTTCTTTATGGGTAACTAGCTGTCCCGACTCTTTGGACTGCGACAGAATTCGTATACACGTTTGTCGTTACCATGTCAACGTAATAAACAAATTTGGCTTAAAAAAGACCTGACAATAAAATATTATCCCACGGGAACGCTGTACCTATTGGCATATCAAGTATCCTATGTCTCGATTCTTTGTCTATCTTAATGCTAAGTTTCATGCAATTTCGTTCAGCCGCTATTGCGTGATTGAGTAATGAACATCTTCACAAACTTTCAAATTTATAATATTACTAGCTATGCCCCGCGGTGTTTTATCGATTTTCCCATGGGAATAAGATATTTTCCCGCAGTAAATCGTAGCTTATGTATTAATCCAGGGTGTCAGCTAAGTCCATACCAAATTTTACTAAAATTGCTACAGCCATTCCAGACTGAGGGAGTAATAAACATACACACTCACAAACTTTCGCCTTTGTAATATTAGTGTGATAAGTAGGATGACATGGACGGATGCAGTGCGTCTCGACTCCACAATATCTTCGCGGACCAGTGTTTGTGGGACCCTTAAAGGCAACTTTTCCTATTAAGCCCTACCCCAGTCAAGTGGCCTTAGAAATTAAATTAGGGACACAAACACTTGCTGCGGGTGTTTGCTTATTTGCCGAAGGGCGTCGGCGATTCGGATTCTTTGGTTTGGCCTTTCGTCCAATTGAAAGGTTGTTTCGTTATATTTTGTAGGTAGGTACAGTCGGTTAGCTTTTACAATATACCTCGGGCTCTAGAATAGGCTTCGGTTCCCGCCGAAAGCACACGAGTGTAATACTACTTACTTCCTGCTCTGTATAAAACTTTTCTTCACTATTTTGAAAAGTTATGTTAAGTTATAGTCATAGTAGTTCCGATATTTCTATTACACGAATATATCCGATAGTAGTCGAGGTATATTCTAAAAGCTAACAGGCTGTATCGCTGTTTTTGGAAGCAGAGATCTGCAGATTCTGCAGAGATCTGTCAGGATCGTGGCAAGTGGGAAAAACCTGCCTTTGTCAGGATCGTGGCATGTGGCAGATCCTGTTTCGTTTTTTCGTGCAATTCCAATCAATCAATGGCTCGGATTTGGCATTTTGTTCCAGTTATCAATAATCTCTAAAGTAATTTCTGAAATAATGATTTCATTGCTCAAAGAGTCCTGATATTGCTCATTGCGCCCGGATTTAGTGCGCTATGTTTTGGATAACAGTTTTCAACTCCATTCAAGTTTTCAGGGCTTATTTTCTTATTATATTTTACGACTATACTTGAAAGTAACAACCAACTTTAAGTTCCACTAATTGCATGTCTAAATCGATGGCATTTTTAATAAGTATTTTTATGTATTTTAAACTATTTATTCAAATATCTTGTTTTATATTCTTTAAACACCTATTTAGAGGCTAAAAAATCCACCCATGCCGGGATTCGAACCCGCGACCTCTGGCTATCCGTGCCAGCGCTCTTTCCAACTGAGCTCATGTGCGACTCATCCTTATCCTCAATCGACTTGTCCTTAGCACGGGTTAGTGCATTAAAAATAAAAATAGTATAATTATATTCTTTAGTTCGGAAGAAATTACTTTTAGTAATAAGGCCGCCATTGTACGTGTTATTTTTTTAATCTCTTATGTAATTCCTGGTGTACATGCAATAAAAAATATTCTATATATCTAACTTCCTGTTACTTCAATTAGTTTTATTATCAACACGTAAACACTGAAGAAACGGTTTTCAGAGTTAGCATTATTTCAATAACACGTAGCATTTAATTATTTCACAGGTTCCAGTTAGCTTTCAGAGTTACCGAGCAATGGGTTTCATGTTCTTTTCAAAGCCATATCTAACGAATTGATAAATTCAAATAAGCAACTTAGGGCACTTTCTTCAGTTTTAAACAACGCAACTATCAAAATATAGAATAATGAACCATTCTGTACATATGGCATAGTTCAACATTTGCCTTTTCTATGGTTAACGTTAAAAAATTGCACTTTTTAATCCTAGTAGCCTTCTAGGCTCGCGCCTAATTACTTGTACGCTAGTACAGGTGTACGATAAAAATAATTTGTCTTGAAGTAACAAGATACGTCCTTGGTTTATGACCATCTATTTACTTTACTGCGAAATTGCAAACTATGATGGCACGAAAATCCTGCGACCTGCAAAACAAAAACTGCAAAACTAACTTAACTAACTGATACAAAGTATGTAAAAATATTATTTCATCTCTTTATTTTCGTCTCTCAGTTTGCTAGATTGTAGTACGCCTCACTTCAGGCCACAAGACTAAAAATAATAACTTCACGCAGCTTACATACATCATAATGTAGGGAACATACCTTCACTCAGGGAGAAATACTATGGGATTAATCAACACGCTTGCCCACCGCAGATAAGCAATTTAAAGCGCGGAGGTATGTGACGAAATCAGGCATTCAAATTTAATCATGATGTTTTCCTTTACTTACAAAATGTGAAATAGGTAAGTGATATTGCTACTAAAAATTCATAAATGTGCGTAAATTTAGAAAACAAAGTCGTTAATACAGGCGGACATTCGGTCCGAACCTAGGACGTTTTAACCCTTAATTCACTACCTGGGTCCAGTGGACCCATACCAAATCTTAAAACACTTGGTATTTCATACTATTCGCGCTCAAGTTCATGCGCGGTCCAGCACCTTCCTGTAGTGCTACGCCGAACGCGACAGCGATAGGACGTGCGTACGCGCCGCTCGCAAGGTGAGTATATATGCTTATATGGGTCCCATGGACCCATACTAGTGAATTGTGTTAGTGTTATCTGCTTTGTTACAATCTTTCTTTTTCGCGTTTTAGGATACAAACATGGATCGAAATAGACCTGGACCGAGCTCAGTGAACGTAAATGATGATAAAGCATCTGAGTTAATAGATAAATAAATATTCACGGACATATTACACAGATCTCGTTAGCCCTATACTAAGTACAACTAAATGACTTGTGTTATAGGTGCTAAGTCGACGATAGATTGAATACAATAAATACATAGATAAAATCCAAGACCCGGGACAAACTAGAAAAGTTCGTTTCCTTTCATTGGCATTGGCATGATTGGCATAAATAATTGGCTATATGCAAGAATTGTTCTGTAAGGGACTAAGTTCAACCATTGCACGTTTTGAATTTTTGTATAGAATTGAGGGTTAAATTTAGTTTTTATTATGTGAGTGCCTAATATAAATATACAGTTATAGTACCTATTGCAGATCAAAGTTTTATTTATTTTTTTTAAAAAGAACGTTAAAGGTGCCTATGCGGTAATCGACAACAATGTACAAAAAAAATTGAGTTTGAGTTTTCAAACTCGGGAATCGCTGTTCGTAGAACTCTTGCATCACATTTAAAACTGAAAATATGTGTAAAAAAACTATCTATAAAAAGAAAAGTAAAAAAATACAGAGGTCTGTTGCGAACAACTGTAATAACAAAATGTTTACTTAATAAACGTCAAAAATGACACTTTCACAAAAATTATGTGGGGAGAATGCTAACAAAGAAACTCCACATTTATCCGTTTCAAATCAGGTTTTTAACTTAATTAACAGAGTTTGCGACGTTTAGACTTAAAGTTACACTAGGCATATTATTATTTGCTCGGCTCGATTGCCGTCGCGTATTACCTTCACCGTCCACCCGTATGCGGGTAAAACTTTCAGCCAGCCAGAACATTCCGGACGCATTCCGCTCTGCCCTGCCGCGCTATGTCAACAGGAATTTTATGTGGCAACTTTAAATAAAATATGGCCTCGAGGCGCTTTATGTTGCTAGTTACCGCGCTGCAGAGAGGATAGAACCTACGCGATGTACAATGAAGTATGACGCAAAATAGGGTACATTTTCTAACTACTTTAATAGGTCCCACGTGTATTTATCCAGTCCAAGATAGACACTGCAAGCAGTTGTAACCGCAGTACACGCCGAAAGTACGCTTAAACGTAGCAACATTCTATATTGTACAGAAATTATGCTAGCAAAAATTTGTTGTATTGAAATGTACAATTGGCCACCTTATTACTAAAAGCATTTTTTTTCGAGACAACCATAGAAAAGAATAGAAAGAAATTAGATACTGATACCTAGTATGTGCAATGGAGAAATTATGATTTGAAAAATGTCTTGGAGTCTCAAACAGCTTAGAGTGTCAGTGAAATTAAAAACATCACGCCCTCCAGCCCAATCTATCAATGCACTAACAGAATAGTGACTCTAGTTAACTTGGCGAGAAAAAACTATGCAGGAAAACCCCAAGGCCTGCCTGCTGGAGGCCTACTGGATGTGCATTAACATGAACATTTACATACAGCACTTACATTGCTTCTGGCCCCACATTAGGATACCTTGTGTCGTGAGAACAGAAAAGCACATCACAAACATGAAAACATCCAAGACCTGGGGTTTTTTTGCCCCAGCAGCATTGTCCTAAGGAATCTTAAAAGTAATGCCGGTAATGATAGCAGGATCTCTAATCTTTTTCATGAACCACCTATTGGTAGGTTACCATCCGTTTCCGTTAACTACCGGATAGTTACAGAAGAAGAGAAGAGAACCCCGGTTTTTATGAAAAGACTACGAGAGAAAAAATAACTCAAATCACAGACAAACAAAAGGCAAAAGCGGCGACTGCATCGCAGCACATTGGATACGTTCAGCGGTAACGTAGCACGTATTAAATTGGGCAGTCGCAGGAAGGAAGTGGTAAAAGTGCGCCCCGGCTGCGAGCATTTCTTTCAAGATTCCGTAGGTTTTTCTCTTTCGGTTCGGCGTTTTCGTCCCAATCTGTCGACGGATAGAGTCCACTGCTGGGCCTTGCGCCGTTGCCAATGGTTTCAAATTTTAGTTTATTTATCTATTTAGAATTGCCAAGAGGCAAATCTACACTATTTACATTTACAGCAACGCGAAGTGGAAGAATAATCCGTATATGATTTCAAGAAGAGGTTAAAAGAGCACTACCTTTCTAACATCACATAGTAGGTTTATGTATGTATAAGTATATATTTATTTGTAAGTGTATTATCGTATCGCTACTTATTTATATAGTTATAAATATTTTTCCCTTCCAAATTTACACACCTAATGCTAAGGTTGGCTGGAAGAGATCTCTGTTAGAGATAAGTTCGCCTTTGAAACAAATTTCATGTAATCATATCGTCCCCGTAGAGCGGAAACTCACCAAGTCGATTTAAGGAGAAAATGAGCGTTTAGTAGCATTAGGATCGCATTTTTTTTCTCTACATTTCTGTCTAACCAGTTTTTTGAAAGGAGGCATAGTTCCAAATTTAAAAACTTCAAAAACTAACTAATTGCAATGTTATACAGCCACATTGAAAGGAAAAATTAATTAAATGTACTTAATAATTTTATGCCTACCAAAAGTACAGTCTCGTCGTCACCTAAGCCACTTTAGTTAGTTTTGGCATAGACCAAAAATACCTTTTTGGTCTAGCTAAAGGTTTTAGCTAAAACTTATAACATCATATTTAGAAGGGAGAGTTCAAAGAGCTGATATAAATAAATAGAACTAAATCTTCAGGGTCAGAGGTGGCCACAGGATTGATATTGGGGCCGTTCCTCTTCCTCGTATATGTAAATGATTTGCCGTTCATGGTTCAAAATGTGTCAGAGATAGTGTTATTTGCAGATGACACATTACTTATGTTTAAAATTAAGAGACAAAAGAATGACTTCGACAATACAAATAATGCTCTCTCTCTCGGCTGCTAAATTAGTTTACTTCTAATAAATTACTATTAAATTCAAAAAAGATAAAATGTATAAAGTTCACACTTTCAAATGTCAAAACGGTTGATAGCAATGTTATATTGGGGAATGACAAATTAGAACTTGTGAATGAAACTGTATTTTTAGGTATCACAATGGATCAAAGCTTCAATGTGGTCCACATATAGAAAAAAAATGCAAATAGGCTTAGTTCAGCAGAATAATTATGCAGTTGAAAGATTTAGGGAACTTACTGACGTCGCAACTGCAAGGTTTGTTTATTTTAATAACTTCCATAGTGTTATGTCCTATGGCATACTTCAGTGGGGACGGGCAGCAGACATTAAGACCATCTTTGTCTTGCAGAAGAGAGCGATCAGATTCATTTATAAGCTAGGCAGTAGAGATTCGTAAAGAGATTTCTTTAAAGAAACTAACATTCTGACAGTTGCCAGTCAGTATGTCTATAAAACATTACGTTAACGTATGTCAACGTAACGAGTACGTCAGGAAAAATACCAGTAACTTTAAAACTTTAAGTAGCCAATACAATGTAAAACTACTTAGAAATAAACATAAACTTTTGTTTCCTCTATTTAGGCTGGTAAAGGTTAATACGTCCTTCATGGGGCATTGTATACGCTTCTATAATAAAATCCCTGAAGATGTATTAAGCTTACCTGAAACGCGGTTCAAAATATGTTAAACATACTTTGTGCCAAAAGGGCTTCTATAACATAAACGATTATTTAGATGACAACGATGTCTGGAATTAAAGATAGCATGAGTTTTATGTTTTATAAGAAATATTTAAACTTTGTTAATTAAGAACTTTGTTCATTTTTTCTTCAAAATGATCTAGATTTTGAAATGGACACCCAGTTTGAATTGTAACGTTCATTAAGCAGCAGTTTTTGCGCTACTTTGAATAAAACCTTTTCATTTTGCTTCTCTTCCTACTGTTAAATTCACCAACAAGTGAATCAAGTTGATAGACTGGCTGAGCCCGATGTTAATGAAAACGATGAAGAAGACATTTAGCTATTGTTCTTTGTTATGGTCATTTATGAAACTTTTCGTACTTTTTCCTTTTTGAATAAAGTTTTGAAAGTTTTTTGTAGTGTTTTCTTCTTTGGTTCGCAAAAAAACAAATTTAGTTATGTCCGAGACTGTTATGCATTTCCAGAGACTAGTTGTAAATTCACTAAAACGAGTTACTTCTGCTTATAATAGTCAAATCTGGGTAGAAATTAACTAACTTTAGGTAGAAAATCACTAACTCGGGATTAAGATCAAAATATTAAAGGGAAAAACTGTTTATCCATCATAACTTTTAAATTGATGTAAATTTATACCTATAAGTCAAATCAAACAATGCTCTGTTGTAGTAAAAATGCATTAAGACAATAACATTCAAAATATCTCCTGTATAACAGACGCTAGATTTTTTTTTCGTTTTCACTACTTTGAACGTCGATTTCTCGAAACGGTGTTTTTCGAGTTGGTGAGTTTCCGCCCTACGGGGACGATATTTCGAATTACTTTTTGCAATAAAGAATAAAAAATATTATATAGAAGCTAGATACTGAAACTTTTTAACGGTCGAGCTTGATGAAAATTTTGGCGAGAATCGATGACTAGAATGGCTAAACGAAAACGAAACGGATATTGTTTGAGCAAATAGGGGATCTATTATCAAAGGGCAAGATAAAATGTACCCGAAACCGACGTGCTGGCATGCAAACTTAAGTAATTAAAATTAATGTTGATGAAGTGAAACAGGTACCTCAGGAATGATCCTATGGGACCTATTTACCGTTAACCATGAGGCTAAGGCAAAACCTGACCTCTGATTATCTCTCCAAAATACAGGCGAGAGTTTATGTCACGTTACATTCTAATAATTTAACATTTATTTTAAATAAATGTAAAAAATATGTATTAACGACCTCTGCAACATGAAACTAGATTGCGGAAGTGTTTTCTCATATGCCGATGACACAGCATTGGTATTTTCAGGTGCCTCCTGGAGTGATGTTAAGGGACGGAGTGAACTTGGACTTGCTAGGGTGGTTAGCTGGCTGCATAGTAACCTTCTTACTTTAAATACTAGCAAGACCAATTTAATTTGTTTCTCTATCTATGACAACTTATATTATTTCATACAACCAGATGTAAACTTTGCCCTAAATATTCACCATTGTGCTAAGGAAACCTGCAAATGTCCAGTTATAGGTAAAGTATCTGAAACGAAATATCTGGGTGTTATAATATAATAGACCAGCGTCTCTCCTGGCACTTATACATAGAACTGGTATCCGAGCGCCTGAGAAAGCTTATATGGATTTTCAAAACATTACGACATGTAGCACCTAATGACTTGCTCATAAACATTTATGTTGCTCTAGCACAGTCGATTATAAGTTACTGTATTTCTATATGGAGAGGAGCCACAAAGACAAAATCTCTAGAAGTTGAAAGAGCCCAAAGACTTTAAAAACCTATTTAGAGGCTAAAAATTTCACCCATGCCGGGATTCGAACCCGCAACCTCTGGCTATCCGTACCAGCGCTCTACCAATTGAGCCAATGGGCGACTCACGGCATCAGTGAAATTTCGAACCTGTTTACAATATTCTCTGTATTACGTACAGGCAGCGACATCTGACTTAAGCAAATTACATTACTTACAGCCCCGACTACCTACTTTGCAGTTAGGTTTAACATCGGAACGATATCACTGTACTCACATGATTACACTATTTTTTTATTTTTAATGCACTAACCCGTGCTAAGGAACAAATTTAAAAACCTATTTAGAGGCTAAAAACGTAATACAGAGAATATTGTAAAGAGGTTCGAAATTTCACTGATGCCGTGAGTCGCCCATTGGCTCAATTGGTAGAGCGCTGGTACGGATAGCCAGAGGTTGCGGGTTCGAATCCCGGCATGGGTGAAATTTTTAGCCTCTAAATAGGTTTTTAAATTTGTTCCTTAGCACGGGTTAGTGCATTAAAAATAAAAAAATAGTGTAATCATGTGAGTACAGTGATATCGTTCCGATGTTAAACCTAACTGCAAAGTAGGTAGTCGGGGCTGTAAGTAATGCAATTTGCTTAAGTCAGATGTCGCTGCCTGTACGTAATACAGAGAATATTGTAAACAGGTTCGAAATTTCACTGATGCCGTGAGTCGCCCATTGGCTCAATTGGTAGAGCGCTGGTACGGATAGCCAGAGGTTGCGGGTTCGAATCCCGGCATGGGTGAAATTTTTAGCCTCTAAATAGGTTTTTAAATTTGTTCTTTAGCACGGGTTAGTGCATTAAAAATAAAAAAAATAGTGTAGCCCAAAGACTCTTGCTTAAAGTTATGTTTTTCAAACCACGAAGATTTCCTACTAACCTATTATACACAACATACGAACTGTTAACTGTAAGGCAGATATATATTCTCAAAGCTACACTGAGACATCACAAACAGCTAGTATATGTGCCAAATATAATCAGAAACAAAAGGCGCAAGGACCATTTTCTCCGTATACCTTTTACTAGAACGGAGTTTGCTAGCCGGCAATATGCTAATTTATCTTGCTATTTGTATAAAAATATTAACAAAATTTTGGACATTTACCCAACGACTCGATTTGAATGTAAAAAATATTATCACTTCGTGGATTAAGACACTAAACTATGAAGAAACTGAAGCTCTGCTGATGGTAACAAATTAATAACAATAGTAACTTAAACTATGTGATATACTTACATTACACTCAAATTTACACATGACGCATGTTAGAATACATACACATTGCACCACTCACCCTATTATCAGCGGCTGATCCCGAACCCAAGACTCCAGTCGCAGGGCTGGTTAGAGAACATGTACACACACACACACACACACATACAGACATACAAACACACACATACAGACATACACACACAATGCACATACAATATAAACACACACACATTTAAAATCGTCATTTAATTAAAACAAAAGAAGAAAAAAAATTGTTTAAGTAAAAGATAATTTTGATAACTGTATTGTATCATCCACTATTATTACAACACTATCCTAGTTGTGGAAGAGCGGTGTCTACTGCTACAGGTATTTTTATACTTACAAGTAGATGTCCTCAATGTATCTAGTATAAGAAGTAGTGGATAACGAAATAAAGAAAGAAATTTGAATTTGAAACAAGTGCAAATTGCTAAACAAATTATTATTTGTAATTTAAATAAATTACTACGCGATTAAGCCCCTAAAATATTCTAACTATGTGTACAAGTCGCGAAAGTTTAAAATATGTTATAATTTAAATAAAGTTTTAAATATTAGTAACTTCAGAATTATCGATATAAACTCCATTATGAACTTATTTACAAGTTCATTCAATAGTCTACTTTGCAATGAAGCCTTCATCCAAGTGTATCGAAAATCTTGATGATAAGGATCTAAACATAGGGACCAGCCGGAACGCAATGACAGCGGAGGCGTGCCAAAAGTAATTATTTTTGAACGCTTTCATAGACGCAATGTGCAGGGAAAATGGACTTGTTTTGCTTAGGACGTTTTGCGGAAATCGTGTTGAATTAACTGCAGCATGCAGCTGTATAAAAGAGATTATATCTACCTCCGCTAAACAGCCAGTATATGGGCGTCGCGTAAACTGAATATATAAGGTTTCCACACACCTCAGCGCTTGAAATTGTGGAGCCGAGTAGTGAGTATCGAGTTTGAGTGCAATCGATACGAGTACGTCCCGTTAAGGCACTTTTAGCACAGGCCTTCTCTCAGAGAGAGAGAGAGAGAGAGAGTATACGCTTCTCTCAGAGGGAGAGGTGGCCTTAAATACCAGGCGTGCCGACCGCGGATACGAAATTTCAAACGCCGAGGTGTTTGCACACTTCAAACAATCAGTTTTCCTCACGACATTTTCCTTTACTTTAGTGAGTGGTATTGCTACTATAATTCATAATTCATTTATTGATTTGTGAGACATAAGTACATCAGGAGTTAAAGTTAAAATACAGTTTCTTTTGTACTCTACCTAAATAGGCATACAAATCTTGTGTCAGAAGTATTAAAACATTTAAATAATCTCATGAAATAACAATTGAATACAAAATGTCAAAGATTTGAGAAAAAATTAACATAATAAAAAACGCAATATTGAGAAATCAATTCAGAAAATACAAAATGTCAATGATAAAAACATGTATGCCAGTTTGTCCATAATTACAAAAATATTAATTAGAAAATTATTAATATTGTCTTCAAAGAACTCTTTTATGTTATAATAGCATTAACAGTCTGCAAATCATACAATTTTATATATCAGGGGGTTTTGCGAGATTCAATTTTGAGTTTGTGTAGAGCCCGTATTGTTCTATATTTGCTATTTTTGTGTGCGTTTGGAAATAGCGATTCGTTTGTCTTGACAAAGACAACAACCTCGTATACATATAGACAGGTAAGTGTAAGAATGTTCAGTGCCTTAAAATATGGCTTACGGCTATTAGAAGATTTTAAGTAGACACATGGATCTGAGACATCTTTTTAACATCACCATCTACTATTTCTTCTTCTGCTTCAGGCTATATTATGCAGTCCACTGCTGGACATAGCCCTCCATAGCCCAACTGTTATTTATCAATAGTCATTTCAGTAAAGGAAACTGCAATAAATATTACCGACAAGAAAATTAACTGTGTTGACGGAATAATGCCGAGAACGCACTCTTATCCATTTTTTAAATCCCTCGTGACGTCGGGGCACGGCGCGGATCGCGGTGGATAAAAATCGTCGATATTTCCGTATCCGTTGCGGACCAATTAACCAGTTGAGCCACAAGTGGCCGGTTCGATAAGCTCTCCTCTCGACGTGTGTACATTGTTTTTGTTTTAAAATTCTCGTGAATAGCGGCAGGCGGGGAAAATTGAAAAAAGTGAGAATCTTAGGTTATTACTTTGTACGAGCTTGGTATTTCTTTTAATGTACTCGTATACACGTAATATAATTGTATATATTAAGTTACGTATTTATTACGTTAGGTAGATATAAAGGTCAAAATGTTTTCAGAACCTAATTTTCTAAACGGTTTTTGGAGACAAGAATGATGTTGATTCATAAATAACATGATGGGACCGATGTACATTTGTACAAGTGGCCTCAGTCGGGGTGTATTTTATGTTCGTGACGTTCTTACCTGGTTACCATAGTACAGGGTATCCTAGTTTAGGACCAGGTCAAGTGATTGAGTTGTGTGGAAGTTATTATTATACTGTAAGCAATGCTTTAAAGAAATCGTATTTTTAGTAAATAAAGCCGTATATGATGATGATGATATCCTCAGAACACAAAAATAAGGAGAAGTGCCTTGTGGGCGTGGCACTGTCGCCCAACGTTAGCCCATTTGGGCTAACCTCTGCGAAACTTTAAAATATGGCCGTCAATCGCTTCGCGCCAGCCGTCGTAGTAGCATCTGAGATAAATGCCTAATTGCACAGTGATTACCTGCAGAAATCGTTGTGATACATGCTATTCAAAAACAGAGGAGTGTCTTTTCACCGGTAAACCTATTTTACACACTATATTCGTCTTATAAACTACGAAAAATCATAATTATAATAATTTTACGTGCAATGTGCATCGCATTACTAAGTACATAAATGGGACGTATTTATTATATTGTAGTTAATCCACTGCTGTTTCTATATAGGATTTTCGTGGAGGTTTGCTAACTAGGAAAAGCCAGCCCGCAGTGAACCGTCACGCAAAACTGATCATTGTTCAATGCGATGTTTCGAGGTACGGCCACATGTATTTGCCGCGAAATGTCAAATTCACCAGTAGGTCAGCTGGAGACATGGTGATGGGGTAGTTCCTTTCTTTTCAGACTGATTAAGTATCGATATTATTGAGGCATTTATAATCGTTCGTCCAGACTTCCAAAATTACTAGAACCAATTATTGTAAGACTAGGTATCTAGTCTTATCGTCGACTATTGCCCGCGACTCCATCTGCGTAGACTTCGAAGCTTTTATTTTAGTAGAAGGATTTTGTCTTATTAAAAACAGGCCTAGCTTCGATCATGTATTTCAAAAAGTTTCTAATAAAGATAAAAAAAATACGAAAGAAAAATGGATCAAAATACAGAGGGTATGACTGATTTCCTCTCAAATAAAGTACTATTTGCTCCATCTATTTTATAGAGAAGTGTTTCCAGATGCTAAAGTGGGGGAAAAAATATTTCCGTGGGCAGTTCCTACTTTGAAAATACCAGTAATAACGAGTTCCATAAAGGTTGAGGTACCAGTATATTAAAAATCACGATAAAATTTTACATGGTTTAGAATATTCAATTATCACTTTATTCTTATCTTCATTTCATATGGACGACGCGTAACTCTCCAAAAGAAAGTGTTTCTAAAGAAACAAATTAGTTGATTTGGTTGTGGTACTAAATCATACTCTTATATATTTAATTTTTATGAGCGTTATGTTATAAATGAAATTCGATTATGTAATGAAAAACAAGTTAAATAAAGCATTTTCAGTATTTTAATAATTTATTTACCATTTTAGATCCGACAAGTTCTCGAATGGAGACCACAATATGGTATGTCGGTACTTGCTTATATGTCATATCGGCAAGTGCAGCGTCGGACGACAAGATGGAGAGAAGATCTCATCCTAGTCGAAGGAAGACGCTGGATGTAAGCCGCTTTCAACTGGTCTTTTTGGAAATCCATGGAGGAGGCCTATGTCCAGCAGTGGATATCTTGTGGCTGAATGATGACGATAATGAAAATATTCTCTGTAGGATTTCAGTCGGAGGCTGATTTTATTTTTTTTATCTATATATGTTTCGAAAGTTTCATTGAAATTTGTTTTGACAAGCTTACAAAAGTTCTTCCTATTTACTGTATTTTTAATTAGGAAGTTACTTTATTTACAGACCCATGATACATTTAAATCACAGCCATAAACATATTCTTTAGTTAATCCTTATAATCCAAGCGTGGCTACTGATTTCCAATATATCGCTGTTACTCAGACAAGTGGCAATTTCTTCAGAAAAATGGTCGTTTTTCGAGTTTATACACGTGTTTATTCTATGTTTTATATAGCTGGGTGAATTATTTTCAGAGAATGAGAAAGCAATTGCTTTGTATTCTTAAAAAGTCAGCACTTCATTCTTTCACCTAACAAAAACTGCTGTTAATTTACAGAGTCCTAACAGAGTTACCAATATTTAAAGCCAATTTGTAAATGGTAATGTAAGTGCATTTCACGTTACATTGGGATTCATATACTAAATAAAATACAAAGAAATATCCAAGATCCAGGTACAAATGCGTCCCTGACCGTGGACATGCTCTTCACACAAATATTAGTTCTTTCCATTACCAGGATTCAAACCCAAAAGACCTAGCTTTCCGGACAGAGTCACTACCAAGTATGCTTCAGTGGTGTTCTGTCCAACAAATTTAACGTATCGTATTAGTATACAGTACAGGGGTCATCATCATTATCAAAATAATCAAAGTCTATATCGGTAGAAAGCAAAGTTTGCGTCTTTATCATATACTGAAGCCACAAATACTGTCAAAAAGACACGTACTTAATAAATATTTACATTTCACAGGACAGTAAATTAAAATAGGATTATTTGTTTTAATATTATTGTTTTTGTAAATTCAACATGCTCTGTTTTTGTATCATCCCAACACGAAGTATACTGTTAATAAATGAATAACCTCTCATCGGATAATTTTATCGATAGATGTATTATTTGATACAAGTGTTCCATCCCTAAGGAGTTCACCGACGCTGTTGTTTACGTGTACGAGTGTATTCGTACAATTGTTTTTCATAGTGTGCGAACCAATTAAAAGATTAAAACGCTAGTAAATGACTGGACAGACGTGTGCGTGAACCTTATATTTACAATATTGTGCATGTAATGAAAACACACACATATTTAAAAGTGGCGACCGGACTTATTTCGCGGCTAGGGCATATCTCCTTCTTTCTATGATCTGAGATGATATCAAACTTTTGTATGTCCCTACTGATGGGGCACGGGTCTCCGTCTGCATCGCAGGAAAGTTAGGCCATACTCCACTATGGGGGCCAAGTCCGGGTTGGTGGAGGATTGTGAGATATTGGCGGGCCTTACTGTCAGAAGTTAAGCATCTTATCAAGCCGCCTGTAAGACCTCTAACATGGCTTAACGACTGCCATTACATGACAGCCGTCGCCGCCAGCCTATCGTGATTTGCGACGCATGGAAGTGCTCGGAAAAAATGGCATTAGCGGTAGTCATTGGTGGTCACCCATCCCGCACCTGACCGCGCCTGTTGTTGCCTAGCCCTAGTGATGGTTTCCTCTTGTTCACGCGCGCTTCAGGACCCCTAAATAAGTATTTTTTTATAATATTGTTTTGTAGGCGTGAGTAATATGTACAGTGCTACACAAGAAATAAGTCTCGCGGATATACCTGCGCAGATGACCAAATTTTGGATGTGCGGCAAGTTGATCGACCAATCAGATAGTTTCATTTTATGGCAGGCCGCGCGCCTTTGTTGCTATTGGTAGATTTAACGTCATCGATGCAGGTGACTATTAGTTTGGCAATATTAGCGTGAGCGAAATAGGTAGCGCTACTGCGGCAATCAATTCTGCACCTTAACCTTATCGGTTAAAGATCATGTTGAATGTACTCATAGCTTCGGGTACTTTCGTTACACTTCTTCCTAGTTTGCGCGAACGTAGTTTCCCGAAGGGACTTTTATGATGTGTAATAGGCTTTTCGAAGCTAAGCCGCGGACAGACAGACAGTGAGATGGATGAATATGGCGACTGTAAGGATTCCTTGCTGACAACGATACTGTAAAAACACGTGTTTTGTTATTTTCAATGACGGATGCTGACTAACAAGTTTGGCTGTGCCGCTTGCTTGTAAATGGATTGTTTTTATTCTTCAACGCCAGTCGATTTTCGTCTTTATTAATATTTTTTTGTTTCATTTATTAAGGAAAATAAACAGTAGTACAATGTCAACTTAACGTGATTATTTACTTACTTAGAGTATTACCTAATTGTGCCACCAGCACCGTTTACCACAGATTAAGTGAAATTTAAAAACCTAGTAAAGAACTTAATATTGAACATTTCTTGTGAATTTTACATTTTAAAATACAAATAGTTTTATTATTTCTACATAGAAAATACATTTCATCCTTATTATCTTATTAAAAATTAACCGGAACCGGCGTGCGTGCATGCAACGACTAATGAACGTTGATGGACCGAAGGTGATCTGTCAGGATCGTGGCAAGTGGTAGCCCCCAGTCTCTCCCTACCCCTCTGGGATGCAGGCGTGAGTCTACGTTAAGTTAAGTGCATTTTACGCATTGCGTTAAACCGAGCATGCGTCGCATTTAAACCGAAATACTAAAAAACGGAAAGAAAAATAATAAAAGTTTTGGGAAATACTTCCAGTCTTTAATGGCTTCTTACTGAATCTTAGCTCTTATTGTTTACGACATAAGTTTGAGTATAGAACCAGTGTAGCTTGCCATCGTCGACTAAAAACAAAGCTCGTTTCGTAGTACAGGATTATAATTTAGGCAAAGTGCAAGGAAACGCCCGGGAGACCATAACGTGAACGCCATTTTGATGCTACCGAAGTCACAAGACGAAATTCAACGCTAAATAAATTAATTTTACAACGACATGCCTAGAGTGGCATCGCTGGCGGTCGCAAAGTAAGGCACATAGAAGGACCAAATACAGTTCAACGTTTGTCACGTTTACAGAGAGGAGTAGGTAGGTGTAGAAAATCAACACAACACACACGTGCTTTCTTCGGGGCGGCGTTTGCCCGAGTGGCACGTGGCGCGGGCGCACAACCCCTCTCCTCCTCAGACCCCGCCATCACCCGCGGGGATGTGTTGCTAGTACAAATTATTGGGAAACTCCAACACACATAACATAAACTCACCCCTGTATCCCGAAGGGGTAATCAGAAACAAAGGTTGGTCTCTTGGCGATCCTGATATGGCATGGCGATCCTGATATGGCATGGCGATCTTTCCATTCAAGAACATATATTAGTCACAGTATACACGCGCGACTTTTCCGGTACCTACTTTCTCTCACCCCTTCGCTACTGCATTCATTTGCGGTAGGTAGCGATATCAGCATATAAGAATCTCAAAGCCTGTGCTAATATCCTGTGTGTGGCTATAGCCCTGACCAGTTTCACATTGGACGATAATGTGATAATTACTGTGGTCGTTGCGCAAACGTTGTATGAAAACTAGACGGTTATTTGTCAACTTGAAAGTAGTATTTACTTACCAAGTTGTTGCTTACCTACTCGTACAATTTATTATTTAGGTATAACTCTGTAAACGTTGTGATGTCTCTAACTGGGACCATACCAAATATGGGACAGTAGTTATATTAGCTAATGCAGAAGTACCAGAAGTTGGAGACGGACTTCTGGTACTTCTGCATTAGCTAATATAACGACTGTTGGCGTTCCTAAAAAAAGAGGTGGAGTATACGCTATACGGAGATGGTGTGACGATCTGACTAAATATGTACCTGGCTGTAAAGAGTTGGCCAAGGGCAAAGAGGAGTCGAAATCTAAATCTAAAATGCCCAGCAGTGGGACATAATCATGGATACTGCAAGAAAATACACTTCAAGTTGAGCCGTCCTTCCGACTTACTGCCTCAATGGCGGGGGTTTATTCCCGTTAAGACACGAGGTGGTATTCAGGCATCTAGAGTAAATCTTGTGAGTGGGCGGGTCCGGAATGCGGGCACGCCGCGGCCATGACAGTTTCGTAATTAGGTCCCAAAATGGTGGAACAAAGAAAAGGATACAGAAGGCTAGTTCGGCTATTGCTTTGAGGTTTTCAAGGGGTTGTATATGGCCATTGAAAATATGACCCAGAGGAGGTCCTAGAATCCTCCATCAACCCGGACTTGGCCTTCGCGGTGGAGGATGGTCCAACCTTCCTGCGATGCAGGAAGAGACCTGTGCCCCAGCAGTAGGGACATACAAAGAGTTGATAACATCATTATATCAGATGAACGTGCCTTAACAATATCTATCAAATACGCTAGTTAGTTTGTTCCTGCGCAGTCGGGTAAAAGAAGGTATTCAAAAACTTCTCCACACAAACTCGAATCTTTGAGAAGCATTCGTAGTCAGCCAGAGGATAGAGCCAAGATCGGTGCGTGCACAACGCTCGTCTGCGAGTTATTGTTCTGACAGACGATAGATTAATTTCATAACTATTTAATATTTTATTTTATGGCTATTTAAGTAAAATTATTAAGACTGTTTCAATTCAATTTATTTCAACGTAAAAAAATACATTCTGTTTGCTGAATGTCAAAGTCAAATGTAATATGAAAGTGAAAGCCGCTGCCTTCGGGCCGTAGTGTAGTAGAGAAAAAGGGTGGGAAAAAACTCCACTCGGAACATCTTTTCTCAAGTCATTAAGTCGCATTTAAACTTATTAGATTTTAATTACTAATTACTTAACCGGGGCTTACAAACCACCCCGATTTCACCGTGTATAATTGTCGTGGATAACCATAAATTGTTGTTTTATGAAATGCGGCTCAGACGCAAAAAGAGTGGTTTTTACGTCTGAGCCGCATTTCATAAATTGGGTAATCTATAAAACATAAGTACAATAGGTAGAGTACCATATTATGGAGTTTTTCACTTTTTCATTTTTCAGCTTTATCAAAATTTTTTTTTTTCTTTAAGAAAAAAATTTTCAGCTTTATCTTAAAAGAAGGTAGGTACCTTTTTTTTTAAGATAAAGCTGAAAATTTTTTTTTTCGAATAGTTTAGGATAAAAGGAAATTAAAATACGTATACGAGTAGTGCTACGAAGTTATCTGACCCGGTTGAGGTGTCAAATTTTGTATGGCAACGTCAAGTTTACTATGAGAAAAGTGACGCTGTCGCCGAGTCAGATAAGTTTGTTGCACTCTACAAAGTTTTGGAGGTCAAAGTTAACATACAATTCAAAAGAATGTAGACAACAGATAGATAGAGAACACTTTATTGTACATAAAAAAGGAAATTACACAGATATTTCTTAACCAAAGAGTACAGACGGCGACCTTATCACTTAAAGCGATCTCTTCCAGACAACCTTTGGATGGACTGGAGCAATATGTTGGAGAAGGAAGTAGATGTTCAAATAAATCAAAATATTTCAGAAACATATGAATAAAACATGCTTTATTAAGAAAATAATTATACTAACCCTAAATAGATACGAGTACATACAAATAATATACATAAATATAATAATAATATACATAAATAGAAAGTGATATAAAAGTATATATTTTATATAAATACATACATTTATAGGCATAACAATATATCGACAGGACATAAATAAAATACCAACAATAGCAGAACTGTACTAACAATATAAATAACAGCAAAAGTTTCACATAACACTAGCGAGATAGTATTCTTTTACCAATTAGATTTTTTTTAGAATGTAAATTATTTTTTTGATCTAAAACTTTCGTAAGCACAACACATTGTAGACTTTTAGTCCGGATTTACTTACGGGTGTTGTTATATCGGAAAAGTCCGACCAGGTTTCGCTCCGATTCGCAGAGCTTAATCATGGTGAGCAGAGACGGAGCTCGCGTCGTCGGTTGCTTGTCTCACACTGCACAAATCAACACCCGTAAGTAAATCCGGACTAAAAGTCAACAATGTAAATTATATGTAAAAAGATTTTTTTGACTCTAATTGAATATATTATAAGTATATAGTGTATATTTACTTACTTATATATTATACGTACTTATTGAGTACTTGTCAGCCTATCTAATTTAAACTAAGTATCTCTTCCGTTTTGTTTCGAATGCCTACCATTTAATCTTCTGCACCATCTGTGGTTGACTGGTAGAAAATGCTTATAGCATTAAGTCCGCCACATTGCTATTGTATTTTTTTTACTTATGTGCAATAAACGTATTAATAATAATAATAATCGAGCCAAGTCCATGCTTGACACATCACTAGGTCAAAGAACGCTCGACTTCTGTGCCGTATGTTCTGTGGCCGTGGCGACTAAGAATTTCAGCGACTAGCGGTGCATGACACCGTTTTTAGGTTAGTGACTCGCTGTAAAACATTGTGCCGTGGAATGTTTTAATGGGTTCCACCCCGTATTAGCTTTGTTTCCATGTTGGACTGTGTTAGAGCGCCGCGAGGTATTCTCAGTCTGATATTGATTGCTGTTTGTACAACAACGTAACTTTCTCGGTCCATTAATTAAAATTAAGTTAATTTTTGCTGCAGGTAGATGCTGGATGCGGCAAGCTGAAGACAGGGCGCTATGGCGCTCATTAGGGGAGGGCTCATTATGTCCAGCAGTGGACTAGTACAGCCCGACAAAGAAGTTATTTTTTTTGCATGCTCGCCGTTTTTGGGTACATTTTCTTGCCTTCGCTATCAGACATTGATCAATTGTATATACACTCTTTGAGCCCAAAACGTTCTCTAACCAAAGTGATGCGTATTTTATGGTATTTATTTTATATTTAATTTGTTTAAGGAAAAAAGAGACAAAATTATAAATTATTATTATATTAGAATCACTAAAGTAAATTTTGCCAATTCCTCAGAATTTCACTCAGATAGGTAATCTTAATATCATGCATGACAATATTTATGGGCATTGGCATATACAGAGGGTAGCAGGGAGGGCCGTGCCCCTCTAGAAGTGGAGGCACGGCTCTCCGTATAAAATGTGCATAACTTTACAACTAAAACTAATTTAATCATTATTTCGTAATATTGGCTTCACGGACCACTTGGAATTCTTCCAGGGACTACGAGTGGTCCCCGGACCATTGGTTAAGAACCACTGGCCTAGTGCCCATCCCAGGATGTAGGGTCACAGTATACACGCATTAGAATGCTGTTTGATAGACCCACGCTTTTAAAGGAACAGACTTCTGGAAAACATCCCCAGAGACGCCGAACGTTTATGGGTATGACTCACGCTCATAAAAGTATATATTTGGGTTATTCCGTCCGTATAAATACAATGTCACTAACCACACATCGGTGGTTTTTCTATGGACATTTTCGATTTAAATTTTACTAAAAGGCAAAGGGGTGAATTGGGCGAAGTGGTCGTTTTGCCAGAGGTTAATTGGGGAGATTTGGTCTACATTATTTCATGACCGCAGCGAACCGTCCTTTTCAAGGTTCATGTCACCTTTCCTTCCAATTTGGAAAAGGTGGAACCGCAAGGGATGGCTGATGTACAGCATAGAATAGAAATGTTGAGCAATTTTTATAGTTCATTAAATACTAATTTATAGTTTTAGATTAAATTTTAATTTTAAAGTTTAATAGTAGTCTATAGTTTAAGTATTATTTAATTATTTTTAAAGTTGTATACTTCAATAGCTTGGATGTGTAAGCCTTTTTATGTATTTTGTTTTCTGGTGTGTACAATAAAGAGTTCTTATCTAATCTAAAGTTATTTAATAAGTATACTGATATTATATGGATGTACTCTTACATTTTCTATGTATTTTGCATGCAATATATAAAAAAATACGTTTTATTTTATGTACTAATCTAAGTTATGTACCTTTGTACCTTTACGAAGTTATATATACCTTTACCTTATGTACCTTTGTGAAGCTGTAGTAGCAATACCACTCTTCTTTATGTCTGTGGTAGCTCTTTTTAGAACATACAGCCTACAATGTAGTATAAATATCCTAGAACTTTAATCAATTTCCGTTTTTGGCGGAAATCGATTAAAGTCCTAGATTGATGAACCTAGGTAGTAGACTATAGGTTATAAAAATAGTTGTCACAGTTGTTAAGATATCTCATGTTCACTTTTAGACAAAACGTATTATAATAATAGGGGTTAAAGTATGAAATTGCCGTTTTATTGCAATAGGTTCTTTGAATTGACATATAATCTTCACGGTTTGAGGTTTTCGAATGAAACTTTTTTCAAATGGTTTCTATGATGTTCTTTTTTTAAAAAATGTCAAACATTTGAATATCGACTTTCAATTGTTTTTGTTATTCAATTTAGACAAGAAAGATGGATACTGCGAAAATTCGAGTGATTTTTGAATACGAGTTCCGACGCGGAACTAACGCGGCAGAAACAGCCCGCAATATCAATGCTGCGTTTGGAGAGGGGTCTACTAATGAACGCACCGTGCGATTTTATCATAGAAACCATTTGAAAAAAGTTTCATTCGAAAACCTCAAACCATGAAGATTCTATGTCAAATTCAAAGAACCTATTGCAATAAAACGGCAATTTCATACTTTAACCCCTAATACAAGTTATGATTTTTATTTTATTGGTGGCGCTAGATATCACCTCGAATCACCTTATTACATTACACTTCTCCTTACTTCTTCTGGCTATATTAGTCCACTGCTTGACATAGCCCTCCCCTAATGAGTGCCATAGCGCCCTGTCTTCAGCTTACCGCATCCTGCAGTTTTTCGCAGATCGTCATCCCACCTAGTCGGAGGGCGTCCACTAGATTACACGTCATTAGATTACACAAGTATAATTCTTGTTTGTAAGGAAACCTCGGAGTGTGAGTTCGGCTCGCTCTTGGCCAATTTTCTCACTATACCGGATTTAAAACTAGTAGCAGGACCCATTCCTATAAAATCCATTGAGCGTTCGTCGAAAGAGGGCACTTACATCGTTAAATATCGAGTAGGTTTCCCGGCTGGATTGCGGATATATGCAATGACCGACCAAATGCGCGGCAAAATTACGCACCAAAGGGTTCCGTACAAAGTATATTTGTCTTAGGAAAAATACGTTTTCTTTCATTCAGATCTAAAATTAGGCCGCGAGATAATTCAGTTTTAAAAATTTGGCGAGAGTCAAAGCGGTAGCGCATCTGCGTACCGTGCGCGTGGTCCCGGATTTGAATCCTAGCTAGGATCAAAAAATAAACCGCAAGTCGCTGTTTCTGGTTCCCACTTTACAGGGTATCCTAGTGTGGGACCAGAAGCAATATAAGTGCTTGTATGTACATGTTACTATTATAGGGGAAAAAAGATAAAAGTGTCATCTGACCAAAGCGGCTAGACGGACGCCCTCCGGCTGAGGAGTTCAAGCGGCCGGAGGTCAAGTCGACAACGAAAGAAAACGTCGGACTACCCGGGCTGTATCAAGAAGCACCGGCTGAGAGCCGTTTTTTCATGAGAGCCGGAAGCATGCCCAGGGCGTAGTTACGTAAAATAATGCCTGGCTTATGGGAGCTAAACACACGAGATTGTGCATAAAAAAACGATTCAAAAAATCATTAACATTAATAACTAGCTATTTGCACGAATCTAAATCCTGCGTTGGTTTCTATGTGGCGGCCGGCGCGTGCGCTTTGAGGCCGTCCTACCCACACCAGGCATTTCAAGGAACTGAAGGGGGTATTTTCATTCGTTAAGCCATGTCAGAGGCCTTATGGGCGGCTTGATAACTTCTGGCAGTAAGGCCTGCCACTGTCTTACAATCCTCCACGAACCCGGACTTGGCCCCCGTGGTGGAGTTTGGCCTAACCTTCCTGCGATGCAGGAAGAGACCCGTGCCCCAGCGGTGGGGACAAACAGGGTTGAAATCGATATTTATTAAGGAAAATAAACAGTAGAACAATGTCAACTTTTTATTTTAAGTTTTTTTTTATTTGTATCACAACTTAACATCTATCATTACAGGTTCCTAATGCGATAGAGTTACATAAAATTAAAGTAAACTTAAACAAAAAGACAACACTTAATATTACACATTATACACATTACAAAATAAAATAAATCCTTAGCTTATAATATGAATTATGGCCTAAGGGTTGATAACGATAACGACATTTGAGAAAAACATACAGACAGACAGGCTCTATATTTGTATTGTGCTTATACGGTCTCCCTTTGGTATCCTTGACATACAGAACCCTAAAAATGCAGAATCCTTATTTGATGAGATTCTCAAATCTACATTACGTAAGGACCGGGAATGTGGAGAAGTTGGAATAAAATGAGAAATATTCACACAAACGTGACTAGGATATAGCGTACTTTATTCCTTATTTAAAATAAAATAGTCAATGATATTCCCATTTATGAACTTAAACTCGACACAAGTTTATAATATTGTGTTCTATACAATGAATATTCTCAGCACAGAGAAAATTATCACTTGACTAATTTAGCACATACATTTTTTTGGAATGATAATATAAGCTCAAACTGGGTGCATACGCATATACCTTCTGGTATAATTTTAACATGTGGCATGTTTCATTAAACTACCGTTCATTAAACTACGTACTCTGCAATGTACCTACATCGAATTGTTGATATCAATTGATATAAACCCTTCGTATGTCCCCACTGCTTGGGCACGGGTCTCTTCCTGCATCGCATTGTAACATAAATTATATATTGTTAAAAGCAATAAATAATTTGTTGTCATCATAATAAGTTATGTATTGCTTTTAGCAACAATGCCGCCAATTGTACTTTGTACCTTTGTAACTATTTTGTATTTGTTGTTTTTTTCCAGTTTACAATAAACAATATTCCTATGTGCTTATCTTATCTTATGTATTGTACGTTTATAAAACTCGGCCGAGCTCATAGGTCGCAGAAAGTCGTTAGTCGCGAGGTTTAATGTCAAAAGTCGCGATTTTCTCGTAGATGAGTTGTCAAATTCAGACATGCAAAACGCGCTACTCGATCCTACCGACCCGATCATCGTACATTGTGGAAATTATTACTTTAAGGACTGATTTTTCAATCCTCGGATAAAAGTTATTCGTTGAATATCGTATTAAACAACCGATTCAAGAATCTGTTCTAAAACCTTTCTTTTGTTATTTCACGGTGACATTTTCATATTATTGTGTAATACTTTATTAGACGGATAACTTTTATCCGAGAATTGAAAAATCGGCCCTAAAGCACGAAGAGTTAAGAAACAAACGGCGCGGTCAGGTGCCGGATGGGTCTCTGTCCCGTGACTATCGCTATTGGCTTTTTTCCGAGAGGCTGTCATGTAATGGCAGTTGTTAAGCCATGCAGAAGCCTTACGGGGGGCTTGAAATCTTCTGATAGTAAGGCCCGCCACTGTCTTACAATCCTCCACCAACCCGGACTTGGCCCCCGTGGTGGAGTATGGCCTAACCTTCCTGCGATGCAGGAAGAGAACCGTGTGCCATCGATATACAGTGGCGATATACAGGGGTTGTTATCGAAGAAGACTTCATTCTTCATACCAAGCATAGCAGCCGAAATCCGCCCTTAATGGGCAATAATCAAAGGACTTAATTGCCGAAAATACACAGGTAATATCAATAAACTCTGAGAAATTTACGAGGTACAGTATTAATAGGTGATTCGGGTACTATTTACGGCTATCTGAAGGGTGTCATAAAACCTGTCCTTGGTCACACAATAACGACGTTCAGAAGTATCGCACAGTAACGACGTTCGCTGTAGATGACTAGAGCGGCTTAGGCCAATTTTATAAGAAATACGTTTCTATAATAAAATCCCTGAAGATATATTAAGTTTGGCTGGAGCGTTGTTCATGAATTGAGTAAATTACACTTTGTGCCAAAAGGGCTACTATAATATTAAGGATTAATTAGATGACAATGATGTCTGGAATTAAAGCATGTAAAATGCATGAGTTATGTAAACTCTGTTAATTAAGGAAATTGAAAAGACTAAGTTTGGAGTTTTTTTGTCCATTTTTTCTTCAAAATGATAGATTTTGAAATGGTCATCTAGTTTGACATGTAACGTTCGTTAAGCCGCAGTTTCTAAGCAGCTTTGATTAAAACCTTTTCATTTCATTCAATATTTACATTCAGGCACATACATTGCTTCTGGCTCTACACTTGGAGGTATCCTAGTGTAGGGCCAGGGTACAGTGTCGTGGGAACCAGAAACAATGACATCACAAACATGTAAACATCCAAGACCTGAGGTTTTTTTTTGTCCCCAGCCGGGGTGTGAACCCGGAATCTCTTGCATGGAAGGCGGATCCGCTACCGCTGCACCACAGAGGTCGTCTCACTTATGCCAAGTCACTAAATAAGTAGTATAACCAATTTGTTGAGTACGTATCCTCGTACTACCTGGAGGCGAGAAAGTGGTTGAAAAAGAGGCTGCCTCAACGGGACTCGACTGGTAAGAGCTAGAAGTTGGTGCACATCTTTTTTAGAAGTTGCTTTTTTTCCTGTTATCTGGATAAACGCTCAAACATGTTTAACTTATCGTCATCATAAACATGACTTAACCTAACTAAATAGATAGGCCAGTTGTTAATAAAGAGAGAGAGAGAGAGTGGACTGTATAATGTTTAATGAAAATATTAGAAATAAAGCGCTAAATGTTTAAGTGCACCTCTGCTCCTTACGGATCGATCAGAAAAATGAGTTATATTGTATATATTATGCAATATAACATGACATGACATGATATAAAGATTTTTTTGCGGTTTCACACTCCCGAGTTGTTCTAGAGTCAGCCTTCTGTGATAATCTCGTGCTGAACTAAGCTCTGCTATTATTTGTCTGTAGGACTGCTAAATGAGGTAGGCAGGGGCAATAAAGTCGCTATTGAATTTGCTTAGTTCGTTATAGCCTATCGAGGAAGGTTCTAAACGATTAACTGAGTCTAATGTTATGGTTTTATGATCGTGTCCTACTTTATGGTTGATAATATGATTCTGTTAAGTTAAAGAGGTTTAAGCTTGGACAATTTTAAGGAAACATGTGGAAGGAGAGGGAATATTTGAGATAGAGTACTTAAGGCATTCCTCAAATTAGTCCTGGTGTTTTTATTATTTTAAAGTAATGACCCAACATTAGAAATCGGTCTTGAAATTTTTGCAGTCCTTTACTGATAAATAATAATTATAATAAAACATTCAATACTCGTTTAAAAACCTATTTAGAGGCTAAAAATTTCACCCATGCCGGGATTCGAACCCGCAACCTCTGGCTATCCGTGCCAGCGCTCTACCAATTGAGCCAATGGGCGACTCACGGCATCAGTGAAATTTCGAACCTCTTTAAAATTTTTAGCCTCTAAATAGGTTTTTAAATTTGTTCCTTAGCACGGGTTAGTGCATTAAAATAAAAATAGTATATTCAATACTCGTACCAATGACATTATTTCTAAGTTATGTACACAGTGACAAAACCACTCGCTAACGATGAAGGAAAACATCGCGAGGAAACTAGTGGCTGAAGTGTTCAAATACCTCAGCGCTTGCTACGTACAATAACTATGAGGTTAAGTGCGGAAATCTAAGGTCTGTTTTATAGAACGCGTGACCGAGCAGCCCCCACGTCCTGCCAAGGTTTCTATGCTGAGGAGCCTCTGATTTGTCAGTCACGCTTGACAAAACATGTTCACACCTAAGGTTACATCCATATCAGAGAAAGTAAAGTACTAATTTTGAAAACAAAAATTAAAACGGGCCAGAAACAAACAACTGAACATCTTCACAAACTTTCATATTAGTAGGAATAGCTGAACCCGCTAACTCATCCTATGTCTCAATATCTTTGTCTATCTGTACGCCAAGTTTCACGTACCTAAATCCGTTCAGCCGTTGTTGCGTGTTTGAAGAAAGTTAGGCCATACTCCACCACGGGGGCCAAGTCCGGGTTGGTGGAGGGTTGTAAGACAGTGGCGGGCCTTACTGTCAGAAATTATCAAGCCGCCCATAAGGCCTCTGACATGGCTTAACGACTGCCATTACATGACAGCCGGCACCAACGGCTTAACATGAAGCACGACAAGCACGGAAGCGCTCGGAAAAATGCCACTAGCGGTAGTCACGGGACGGTAACCCATCCTGCCTGACCCTGACCGCGCATGTTGTTGTTTAAGTGAAGTGATTGATTCTCAAGTGATTATTCTACAGCTAGTGGCATTTTTTCCGAGCGCCGTGTCGGCTGTCAAAAAAGGACCTTTGCAGTCACACCACGTGTCTGTATTAAACATCATACTCTATTGCTGCAGTGCTAAGCCTCATTTTCCTGAATCGAAGGGAAATGGCTTTATCTCGAGCTCCAATATGGAGAATATCTTTCAATGGGTTTTTTTATTCAAGCTCAGTTCGAAACCCAAAAATTACACACATCCTCTTAAAACTTGGACAAGTGCGAGACGGACTTGCACACCGAAGGTTCCGTACCAAAATATAAAAGGTATTTATGAAATTCAGTTCTGGAAGAATCCAGAAATTAATGGGCGAAGTATATAGCGGGAGTTCGACTGACACTGACTGCTGGTCGAATTTCACTATGAATTTTCAGACTACAGTTAATTTTTATTCTATAGAGTAGGTACCACCCCCATAATTACACAAATGTCAATATAAATGGTTTTGAGACAAAAAACGTTGAAACATGATTCTAATTCGTGCCTTGTGCATTTTTTTGCATCTTCTTTATCCAGCGGAACATATTCTCAAAAAATTACAATCAGTTACCTACGAATTAACTTTACAGCTATCTCTTCCAAATAACCTTCGGACAGAGTAATTTGCAAGAAGTATATCTTCGTTAGGTGACTGTAAAGAAATAAAAGTAGATAGATAGAAGGGTAGAGAACACTTTATTGTATATAAAAATTAAATTACACAGATACTTAAAAAAAAGTAATTTAGGTAGGCACGTTATATTTGTGCAGGGGATCCTAAACTACGAATTGTGGCTGAAAATTCTTACCAATCTGGAATACGTTTCGCTGTAGATTGGCTCCCATTGGGCACGGTACCCTATACTGATCCCAGACGTAAATAAGAAGACGAGAATCTAAAAATGCCTCCTTTAGCTATTCCTTGTGGTTCTACCAAAAAGCGCCTTGTATGAGGATAAACGGTTTCTACGTGGCGCGGATTTGAACAGGATGTGCGAAGGGATAGAGTAGGCTTCTAATTCCAGCAGGTTATACTTCTAATTTGATGGTAGGGAGTAGGCTACTTATTCAAGCAGGTTATACTTTTCCTTGGTACGCAGTAGGCAACTAATTCCAGCAGCAGGAATACATATTGTTATACGGGTGTATGAACGCATTTTCTATAAGAAAGGTAGAAACTAAATTTGAAGCCATATACAGCCTTACTCTCTTCCTTAATATATATAATAATAAATATTCATGGAAATATTACACAGATCTCGTTAGCCCTGTTAGTACAACTATATGACTTGTATTACAAGTGCTAACTCGATGATAGATTTAATACAATAAATACATAGATAACATCCAAGACCAGACAAAACTAGAATAGTTCGTTTTCTAGTTTGACTCGGCCGGGGATCGAACCCGAGACCTTCGGTTTTACAGTCAGCGTGCCAAACCGCTGCGCCACCGAGGCCGTCGATATTTTTTTATGTAGCGTTGATAGTGTCCCACGGCTGGGCACATTCCCCTCCTTTCGCTTTCCGCTCCTCTCTTTTTATGGCCACCTGCTACCAGTTTAAAGTATAAAGGTCGTGACATTGGCCCAGCATCTCCGCCTGAGTCAGCAATCTTTGCGATATCCGTCGCGTGGAACCCACACCTTTTTCCTTAATATAGATTGAGACCCTGGCGTGTATCAATGACTTTGTTTAATTTCATAGTTACGTACATTTGCCAATTTGTAGTCGCAATATCACACGCTAACCGTGAAGGAAAACATCGTGAGGAAGCCCGCGGTATGGTTGGCGCTGCACGTACTGACTAGTCTTTCCTGTAGGCAAGCCCGACTAAGCTGTCAGGATGGTATAGGTGGTGGGCAAGTCTACACCATCTAAAAACCATGCCCCAGGCACTCATTACGTAGATGCAGAGATTAAGGAAAAAGTTAAGGTTGAAGGTAAGGTGGGACCATAGGGTCCCACTAACAAACTGTATCTTGAGAACTGTAAAGTGCCTACTCCAAAATATGAAACTAAACCGCTGAATGTAACATAAAACAAGTGACAGGCGCAGTTGCAAGTAGACGCTCGCGAACGCGGACGCCCAGACAAATGGTAAAATATGGCGGCTATAAAGATTTAATTTTTAGAAGCATACATTTTTATTATAAACTCTCCCCGGCAGCTACAGCCTTGGTTATCGTCGTTTGCTATTCTTTCTTAACTTTATTTGGGCTCACATCTATCTTGGTTAGAATAACCGAGGCGGTAGCATGTTAGTCAATGAGTTATTTGAAGAGATGCATAATTTTTTTATTTGCTGTAAAAGACAAGATAAAAAAAGTTATTTACTACAAAAACAAAAAAAAAATGAGTGTCAATGCTTTTCGGACGGATCGGGATCAAGTTTGGGAAAGTAATAGATTGCAATCTGGAATAGCACATAGACTACATTGTACCGGAAAATAAAAATGTCTACGCGATTGAAACCTAGGTCACGCAACAATGTTTTTAAGTTATTTTCTTTGTGGTTTTAAATTCTAGTGAAGCCTACAAATGTTGATACACTTGAAGCGGCAATTATATTGAAGTGCTCATGCAATTGTCACGGTATTAAGCAATCGTTGTTGCCGCTACCACTTCTGGTGACTAGCGCCTTTATTATGTAACTTTTCACGTATATGTATGAGTGAAAAGTGTGTGTGAAATCTTTTCTTAGCTCTGCCGTTTAGATGTGAGGATCCTAATATGGATCACACATAGTGGATACGGCATTTCAGTGGATATCTGATACGTGACAGTGATATTGAGCCACATAATTGTACAACGAAGTCCAGTAGACATTTCGTTCTTGCACAAAGTTGTATACGTGAAAAGTTACATGATCATGATCATGTAACTTTCCACGCCTTGCAAGGCGTTTATATCAAATAGGTACTAAATCTAGGAGGTGTGTTCAAAGGTACGCTGGGACTGGGCTAGTTATAGCAAACTAATTATCTTACTACGCGATTCAAATCAGTTCATCTCGCTGTCTGAGCGACAACATGACAATATTGTCTGCCTCCCCTGACCTACATGCTACGGCAAAGAACAGAGGAACCGACTCGAAATCATTACTGTTCCGTTACGTACACCATCATGTATGTACTTCAGTACCTTGTCAAAGTGAAAATAGTCAATTTCACATACATCAGGCTAGAGGAGGTTAATGTGACAAGGTTCTAAAGTATTTACATGGCGGTGCGACTGTACGGGTTAGCGTGCTCGATAATTTAAAAAAAGGTTATATTCTAAGTAGCAAATCAATATTAACGTAATGAACGTTACAGCTTAAATTAGTGTCTATTGGAAATCTCGATCACTTTCGAGAAAATCTTGGTCTTTATTAAGTCCTTAATTAACATAGTTTACGTTTTCTTCTCTTAGAGAGAGAGTCTGGGCTTAACTACCACGCATGCCCAAAGCGGATTGGCAATTACAAGCGCAGAGATATTTGAACACCTCAGACACTCAGGTTTCCTCACAATGTTTTCCTTCACCGTTAGTAAGTGGTATTCCTACTGTAACTTCACAAGTACATTAGTTAGTTAGAAAACTAAGTCATTGGTACATACCCGCATAGACAATCGAACCTGGGTCTCCCGCTCCGAGTTTAGTGTTGTACCCACTAGGCTACCGCCGCTCAATATTTTACGGTTTACATAATTATTCTTAAACCTAGACATCATGAATTGAACTGCTTTAATTCCAGACATGATTGTCTTAATAATCTTTACTGCTATAATGTAACCACTCCTTGAACCGTGTTTCTGGCTAGCATAATATGTTCAGGGACCCTATTGAATATGTTTTAATATGAATATGACGACCTCTGTGGCGCAGCGGAAGTGCATCTGCCTACCATACGAGTGGTCCCTGGTTCGAACACCGACTGGGGATAAAAAAAATCCCTGAGGTCTTGGATGTCTACACAGGGTATCCTAGTGTGGGGTCAGAAGCAATGTACGTGCGTGTATGTAAATGTTATGTTTAGGAATATAGTTGTTTTGTCCATTTTTCCCCAAAATTATCTAGATTTTGAAATGGACATCTAGTCTTACTTGTAACGTTCAATAATTCACGGTTTGTGTGCAATCAATAATATAAAAATGAATCCCCGAATGTATTGGTAAGCGCAAATCTAGAGAGCAGCTGAACCGATTTCGCTAATTATTTTTTTAGGATATTCCTTGAAGTACGAGGATGGTTCTTACGGAGAGAAAAAAAAATCAATCGACTGTTAGGCGGTACGAAGTCCGCTGGGTCAGCTAGACACAATATAAAAATTAATCACTGAATGTGTTGCTAAGCGCAAATCCCGAGAGCAGCTGAACCGATTCCGCTAATTTTTTTTTTAGATTATTCCTTGAAGTACGAGGATGGTTCTTACGGAGAGAAAAATAAAAAAATATATTAAAGAATCGACTGCTAGGCGGTACGAAGTTCGCTGGGTCAGCTAGTTTTGAATAAAGTAATTTGATATGATTTGATTTGATATGCAGAGCTGACGGCCAACAACATCCAGTAATGAAGAGGCACAGAAAGAAAAACATAAGTAGCTTGCTGTTTGAACCTTCTGCGCTAGAAACTCGAGTATCAGCACGACATCGTATAATATTCACTGCATCTAATATTTACCATGTCTGTGCTAGCCGGACTGGCAGAGATCCCCTGAGGCATTAAGTCAGCCTTTGAATAAGGAATTCAAGGAAACGGACGACGCATCGTATCCAAAAGGTTTCTGGGATGTTCAAGGCGATGTTATGTCAAAAGAATCTGCGGATTTTCAGTTTCGATTAAAATCTCTTTGGGATTTTAATACAATCCCTAAAATAAGACTGCCCACCACACAAACTGGGGGGTGGGCAGCAGCGCCCACTGCAGTACAATTCCACCAAACTGCGATGCCCAGCGTGGGGATTACGGGCATTACCCCCAATGATGGCACAACCTTGCGCTATGACGCTCATTAGGGGAGGGCTATGTCCAACAGTGGACTAATATAGCCTGAAGAAAGATGGCTGACTCCTGCGTTATGCTCGTGAACGAGTGCTGTTCGGGTGTCTGGCCGCAGCACTTATTATGTTTTCCCGACCTATGTAAAACAATTAACTAATTATTTCGACTATTCCGACCCGATTCCGACCTATGTAAAATTAAGCCTTTGGCATTTAAAGTTATTAATGAAACCTTATCATAGGTATAGGTGGCAACTGATGTATTAGATTTAAGACGACTTGAGAAAAGATGGTCAGAGTGGAGTTTTTTTCGCCGCTGCCTTTTTCTCCACTACACCCGCCACTGTCTTACAATCCTCCACCAACCCGGACTTGGCCCCCGTGGTGGAGTATGGCCTAACCTTCCTGGGATGCAGGAAGAGACCCGTGCCCCAGCAGTGGGGACATACAAGTGTTGATAACGATACAGCATAAAGAATGTCAATTTTTACGTTGAATTAAATAGAATTGAATTGAATTTGGTACCAATGAGGGAGTTTCAGTTAAAAACAATTGTATGGATTATTGTTACGACAAAAACATGAGTGACTAAGCACAAGATAATCTGTCAAATAGTGCCAAAATTACTTTATTGTGAGATAAGATAAAAATATTTTTTATTGTAAGATAAGATAAGAATATTTTACACACCAGAAAATAATTTCTGAGACAACAGTAAAAAAAGGAGCTACAATTGACGGCCTTATTGCCGATGCAATTTATTCCAGGCAACCTTAAACCGGAATCAGTATCATTCACAGAATTACATATATGTCAACTATTACTAAATAACATATTTTAAACTTTTGCGACTTGAACTCATAGAATATTTTCGGGGCTTAATCGGGTAGTAATTTATTGCTATTTTACTTCGACGTTTCGACGACGTTACAGTCATCGTGGTCACGAGAAGACTGATGGCTGGCACCCGTTCGCATCTTTGGCTGATGTGGTTTCAGACTACCCTCTATCATCCATCACAAATCACTATTAGGATTGCGACACATTACTAAATAAACTAAATGCAGTATTTACAAAATAAAGTGACATCTATATAAAAAAGTGTTTGTCATATCTACCTTTATCTATGTATGAGCATCGCGTTTTTATGTAGGCTATGAAAGACCCACTGCAAGGCACAGGCATTCTCTCAGAGAGAGAATATGGGCTCAATTACCACGCGTGCCCACCTCGGATTGGTAACTAGCGATAATAAGGTATTTCAACACCTCAGGCACTCAGGTTTCCTCACGATATTTTCCTTCACGATTAGCGAGTGGTATTGCTACAATATTTTCACGTGTCATTAAATAATAATATTAGATAGATAGATAGATACATAGAATATTCTTTATTGCATGTACACCAGGGATTACATAAGAGACTTATAAAATAACGGTACAGTACAAGTGGCGGCCTTATTACTAAAAGTACTTTCTTCCAGACGGAAAAGAAGACACGGAAACTGAAATACGGGTAGTCGGCGCAACTAAACAATAGATAGATAGAATATTCAATAATATTAGACAATAATAGACAATATTAGTTAACATATTATTTTATTACACTATTTTTATTTTTAATGCACTAACCCGTGCTAAGGAACAAATTTAAAAACCTATTTAGAGGCTAAAAATTTCACCCATGCCGGGATTCGAACCCGCAACCTCTGGCTATCCGTACCAGCGCTCTACCAATTGAGCCAATGGGCGACTCACGGCATCAGTGAAATTTCGAATCTCTTTACAATATTTCACTGTATTACGTACAGGCAGCGACATCTGACTTAAGCAAATTGCATTACTTAAAGCCCCGACCACCTACTTTGCAGTTAGGTTTTAACATCGGAACGATATCACTGTACCCACATGATTACACTATTTTTATTTTTAATGCACTAACCCGTGCTAAGGAACAAATTTAAAAACCTATTATGGGTGAAATTTTTAGCCTCTAAATAGGTTTTTAAATATGTTCCTTAGCACGGGTTAGTGCATTAAAAATAAAAATAGTGTAATCATGTGGGTACAGTGATATCGTTCCGATGTTAAAACCTAACTGCAAAGTAGGTGGTCGGGGCTTTAAGTAATGCAATTTGCTTAAGTCAGATGTCGCTGCCTGTACGTAATACAGTGAAATATTGTAAAGAGATTCGAAATTTCACTGATGCCGTGAGTCGCCCATTGGCTCAATTGGTAGAGCGCTGGTACGGATAGCCAGAGGTTGCGGGTTCGAATCCCGGCATGGGTGAAATTTTTAGCCTCTAAATAGGTTTTTAAATATTATTTTATTTTATGGAGCGGTGGTAGCTCAGTAGGTAGAACCATAGACTGGCAAGCGAGAGCCCCAGGTTCGATCCCGAGTGCGGGCATGTACCAATGACTTTGTTTAATTTCAAATTTACGTACATTTTCGAATTTGTAGTCGCAATACCACACGCTAACGATGAAGGAAAACATCGTGAGGAAACCCGCGGCTTGGTTGGCTCCGCACGTATTGACTAGTCTTTCCTGTGGGCTAGGCCGACTAAGCTGTCAGGGTGGTATAGGTGCTGGGCAAGCCTACACCATCTATAAAACCATGTCCCAGGCACTACAACGTCGGAGTGGTGCCTTCACCCATCTAGTGTGAGTGAAGATACCACTGGACGCTGTATAAATCATCTCATTAAGTAGATGAAAAAATGCCAATTATTATTATTATTATTTTATAGTTGATACACATACATAAACGATACACAAATATGAAATTGATACACATACATAAACGGTACATAAATATGAAATAAATAAACATACACAAAAAAAAACATAGGACATGAACGAAAAATATACCTACATAATACTAGAAAGGGATTTCACAAATACAAATAACAAACTTACATTGAGGAAAAATAGTGGTTATGCACTCTGTTCTTAAATATTGGCAGGGACGGTAAAAATCTTACGTCCAGGGGAATATAAATACATCCTGCCCCATAAGTCCCAATTTAGGCCACAATCCTTCTCTCACAGAAAAAGTACCTATTGAAAGCGCGCCTAACCACGTGTGCCCACTGTAGATTGGCACGTGCTGAGTTATGGAAATACCTCAGACACTCAAATATAGAATAGAATCGTATGTATTGTATTTTGGCAGCAACAGCCACGTCGTAAATGAGACACTATGCATAATAATATTAACAACTCATTGGCCCTAACTGCCGAAGTAATAGTGCTGTTATACCATTAGAATTGCGTAGGACGGGCTGTGAGTTGTGACGCGCATAATGTTGCTAAGTACTCGTATTGACAAATATTCACTTCAATAATTCTGTGAATAATACTGATTCTGATTTAAGGAGAGCGCTGGCAAGGTTATCCAGAGGTCGCGGGTTCGAGTCCCGGCATGGGTGGAATTTTAGCCTCTAAATAGGGGTTTAAAATTGTCCTTAGCATGGGTTAGTGCATTAAAAAGAATATAATCATGTGGGTACAGCGATATCATTCCGATGTAAAACCTAACTGCAAAGTAAGGTACTCGGGGCTGCAAGTGATGCAAATTACTTCAGCCAGATCTTGCTGCCTGTACGCAATACAGAGAGTATAGTAAAGAGGTTCGAAATTTCACTGATGCCGGTTAGTCCCCCATTAGCTCAGTTGGGAGAGCGCTGGTACGGTTTGCCAGAGGTCGCGGGTTCGAGTCCCGGCATATGCGGAATTTTTAGCCTTGTCCTCAGCACGGGTTAGTGCAACAAAAAAAAAAAATTCTTTTCATCTATCTATTTTCTTCATTTACTTATTGCATCCACTACGCGTTCAGTAGTTTCTAGGCCCTTTTAATGTGCCCCTAATGGCCCAGAAGTGCCCGCACTATAATCGATACCCAATACCGCCGGTTAATACCGACAAAAGAAACGGCCGAAAGTTTCCGCTAGAAAATAACTTTCCGTAATTAGAGCCGAATGAATTGCCAGTATCCCGGGCGTCCCAGCGCTACAGATTCGGTACTGTCGAAGAACACAGACGGTAAAAAAATTTTGTCCTAATACTTTCCTGTTTTTTCGTATCTCGTTAATTGTGAAGGAACATTGTGAGGAAACCTTAGTGTCTGAGGTGTTAAAATACCTCAATGCTTTAAGAACGAAAATATGTCGACGAGGCGAAGGGCTGTAACTCTGTAACTACGAGTCACGTGCACTTTATTTATATATCCTGAAGTAGAGTAAAGTATTCATTACTCAGATCGATTAGTGCCGCTAGATGCCGTCAGTGCTGCGTACAAATTACACAGCTTGAGCGAATATTTGCTTAAGACGAAGACTTAAGGCGCTGGGGAGTGCTAAATAGCGCCACCAATGACAGCCAAACCACTAAAGAAAAATCATAACTTGTTTCATAATACGTTTTATTCGAAAAGTGAACATAAGAAATCTTAACAACTCGTAACAACTATTTTTAGAATCTACAGTCTGAAACCTAGGATCAACAACGTAGGACTTTAAGCGATTTCTGCTCAAAACGGTCGTTTTTGGCAAAACGTTCTAGATTGCTGTGTGGTGTCGGCCTAGAGAATAGCACCAACCCAATTCTTCCCACGGGTGTCGTAAAAGGCGACTAAGGCACACAAACCAGGGGGTGGGCAGCAGCGCCCCCTGCAGTACTATTCCACCAAACTGCGATCCCAACCCGCATGCCCAGCGTGGGGATTATGGGCATTACTCCCTATGATAGCGCAACGTGGCGCTCTTTGGGGGAGGGCTGTGTCCAGCAGTGGACTGGTATTGCCTGACGCCGCCGAGATTATAAAATAGCTACTATATTTATTAAGATTTATGACGAACACTTTTTCTAAAGACGCGTTATAAAAGATATGTTTTTTCCTACTGGTGGCGCTAATTAGCATCCCATAGCGCCTTAACGGACGTTTCACGTTAAGCCGATGGCCCTGTAAAGGCTGTAACCTGTCTCATCCCCACCTCCTTTCTTCTCCTTTCATACATTGTATAAGAGATTCGTAATGCATTGAAGTTGTATTTCTGTATATCCATTGTAGTGCCGGCGACTAGCAGATGCAAAGTGGCGAAGTAATTAAAAGAGGCCAATTTAAATCCGAACTGGTGCTGAAGAAATCGCTCCGATAATGAAACTGGGCATTCGATACCTAGTTGTGAACGATGATCGTTTTTGCATTTTAGTTGCCCTCTCTTTGCTGCATGCTGGTGAGACCTCGTCTCTTCGTAAGTAGAACCGGCTGTCTGCATTGCTTGTTTGCAAACAAACATACATACATACATAACCTCACGCCTGTATTCCAGAGCGGTAGGCAGAGACTAGGGACTACCACTTGTCACGATCCTGACAGATCATCTTCGCTTCACCAACGTTCAAAGTCGTTGCGTGCACGCACGACGGTTCCGGGTACTTTTTATCTTCAACTTTGCTAAAACATCCCCTATTTGGTTATATGTTATATGAACGCAACATTCCTTTCTCAATTCTAGTCACTACATCCTCTTTTAGTCCACAACGTTCTCTAATCAGACTATTGCGTATCCTGTCATTCAAAGTGCCACTACACAATACTTCTCAAAATATACTTTTCTTTTTAGGGATTTTTGTACGGAAACGTTTACCCATGAAGGATGTATTTAACATTTGCCAGCTTAAATATTAGGAACGCCAACACAATAGAAATAAACATAAACTTTTATGTTTATTTCTATTGTGTTGGCTACCTACAGTTTTAAAGTTACTGATATTTTTCCTGATAAATTCTTCATACTTAACACTTTGGCGGGCGGTACGCCAATAGGCGTAGAAACGGAAGTGAAGAAAATGACAGTACGCCTGTGCGCGTTTTTATTTAATCCATTTTTATGCCAGTACGCCGTGAAGCGTACATTTTCCCATACAGTTAAAAGGCAAGGTAGAAAGTACTGTCACAGCTCAAGCGAATTTCATCACTGTACTGGCATAACAAAGGGTCAAAATTTTCGATCATATCTGATGCGCCTACGCATACATTGACATTTTTGTGTGCTACCCCGCACGCACACTACGCCTGTGAGCGTCGTCCGTGCATACAATCAGTCGAGTAGTGTCAACCGGCAGGATGCCGCGCGCTTGTTCCTGTTCTCTCGTGCATTGTTTTTTCGAAGGTAAGAACGTAATTACATGACATATGACAGTACGCCTATAGGCAATGTATGGGAAAAAGTAGTGTCATGGCGCAATAAAAAAACGAGGCAGTACTGCGCGCCAACGTGTTAAGTCTTATATTAGAACTTGCTTGCCAGACCAGGCCTGCAGCCCAGAGGCCTCTACTCTGAGAACGGCCCACATCAAGAAACTGCGTCGTAGATGAAATTTTCTACTAAACAGCAAAGCTAATTTGTTCAAAAAGTTATATACGGGCCTACGTTCCGCCTACGTTACCTCTACGCTTTGTTGACCCGGGGCATCCAAATCCGGCTCTGCTCTTCCTCGTGAAGCATTAACTGGTAGAGAACTTTCGGGCTATAAAAAACATCAATTTCCTATGTCAGTCTTGTATTTACATGACTAAAAAAATAAGCTAAAAATAAGCGCGTTTCCGACTTGCACTAAAGGCCCCGTACCACTA
The DNA here is from genome assembly GCA_934045075.1 of Yponomeuta sedellus. NCBI lineage: Eukaryota > Metazoa > Arthropoda > Insecta > Lepidoptera > Yponomeutidae > Yponomeuta > Yponomeuta sedellus. Next base: position 20,500,767 of record OW203734.1, on the reverse strand, counting down.
TTTATATAAAATTTGATTATTTTAAGAGTCTACCTGTTGCCGTCATTAAGACGAGCAAAAATAACGTTTGTTGTATGGGAATCCCTAAATATTAATTTATTTTGTTTTTTTGTGTTTGTTGAAATAAAAAGTATGAAAAGACAAATATTCAAACTATACTTTTCTGGTTTCCAAGACTTGCGATTCCCATAGTTTCCTTTTTAATTGCTTTTCTGTTATGTGGGCATTCATTATAATGACTATATTTTCGACAAAATGTAAAATTTCATACAGAAATTTTCGCAATGCGCAAGCACCCCGTCTATTATTTTCGCTCGTCCAAAGCGATTCGCCGATTCACTAGCGCTCGCATTCATATCTTTATTTACCCTTTGAAGGACCGAGGCCATCAATAGGATAGCGAAAATTGAATGAAACCACTCGCCCGGCCCTATAGCGCAAAATAATCTTGTTTCAGCGGAGAAAGGCCGCCCTTTTGAGCGAAACAGTCGCGTCAATAAGTGAATTTTATTCAGTTAGACCCTTTTGCCGTGAAGACGAACGAGCGCGGCTCACGCGTCCGCGGTAAGTGGCCTCTTCGACTCCATGTTGCCCTGGTACAGTCGACCGATAGATTGAAAGTTTATCGTTTTATCTATATAGAAAGAAAGACGTTTCTTGGAACAAATTAAAACATCACTGGCAAGAAGCGCTCGTGGCCTAGGCGAACCGAGTGCTTGGAATCAATCACTTGGTTAAGCAACAACAGGCGCGGTCAGGCACGGGATGGGTGAGCGTTCCGTGACTACCGCTAGTGGCATTTTTCCGAGCGCTTCCCTGCTTCGCAAGGCACGTTAGGACGTTGGTGCCGGCTGTCATGTAATGCCAGTCGTTAAGCCATGTCAGAGGCCTTATGGGCGGCTTGATAACTTCTGACAGTAAGGCCCGCCACTGTCTTACAAACCTCCACCAACCCGGACTTGGCCCCCGTGGTGGAGTATGGCCTAACCTTTCTGCGATGCAGGAAGAGACCCGTGCCCCAGCAGTGGGGACATGCAAGGGTTGATAACGATGGCAAGAAGAGTCATACCACTGATAGTTCTACGAGGAAAACAAAAACAATTTACATGTGCACAAAATAGGACAGACGAAATCAGAGCGTACATCCTATGGTGTCAATCTTACTACAAAGGGCATCTGACTCAGCGTTGTGCCATCAGATTAGATACTGGTTGTGCTGAGGGCTTGAGCCCTCTGCGGTGGCTTTCAGTATGTCGACTCTTCTTGGGCATTTATCTGTCTATAAACAGCAGCTTGGCCTTTTTTTTTGCATCTACTTAATGAGATGATTTATACAGCGTCCAGTGGTATCTTCACTCACACTAGATGGGTGAAGGGACCACTACGACGCTGTAGTGCCTGGGACATAGTTTTATAGATGGTGTAGGCTTGCCCAGCACCTATACCATCCTGACAGCTTAGTCGGCCTAGCCCACAGGAAAGACTAGTCAATACGTGCGGAGCCAACCAAGCCGCGGGTTTCCTCACGATGTTTTCCTTCACCGTTAGCGTGTGGTATTGCGACTACAAATTCGCAAATTGGTACATGCCCGCACTCGGGATCGAACCTGGGGCTCTCGCTTGCCAGTCCATGGTTCTACCCACTGAGCTACCACCGCTACATACCGCCGCTTGGCCTTTACATATTATTTAAAACGAGGTCGCCCATCGTAGCGTGCCTCAGAGAGTGCAATTATAAACAAATGAAACATACAAAGGAAAAGAAAAGTATTCTTTGATTTTTACTCCAGAGTAGGCTGCGGTTTCACGAAAAAGTGCGATCTCCTTATATCTCGGAGAGTTGTGAAGATATTGTATTCAAAAAAGACTCAAAAGACGCGTATTTACGGGAGCTGTAAGGAGCAAAATTTTTTTTCGAGAAAATAAAAAACGAAAAAAGTTATTGCTGAAATGGCGAAAACAAAACTTTATATTTATAAAAAACTTTATATTTTGGAAACGAAGAATGATATCAATAATTTGAAGAAAAAAAATCTCTGGATAATTTAATCAGCTATATTTTGAGAGTAAAACAAAGACGATGAGAATAGGGTTTGCCAAAAGGCAAAAGTCAGGACATATTTTAAACTTTCGCGACTTGTACACATAGTTAGAATACTTTCGGGGCTTAATCGCGTAGTAGTCTGAAACCTCATCAGCCGAAGATGCGAACGAGTGCCAGCCATCAGTCTTCTCGTGACCACGATGACTGTAACGTCGTCAAAACGTCGAGGTAAAATAGCAATATATTACTACGCGATTAAGCCCCGAAAATATTCTAACTTAAAGTCAGGACGACATTTTCTCATGACTTTCTGACTACATGTTTCACAGAGGTCGTTATTAATTTGTTCGGAATTATCGGCGTTATGAGAGTATCCTGAAACTAAGAATAAAATAATTGTGTCATTAAACGTTGTAGTTTTATTTTGTAACCTTTTCCTTATCCCAAACGTTGTCGTTCGTCAGCGAGAATATTTTTTCGAACTCCGTAGATTCGTTTCCAATGAGCTCGATAGTCGTGTGAGGCACGAAATCTGTGATTTCTTTTTTGAAGCTGAAACATTTTTAATATTTACTGATGAATTTTGCGCTAGTCGATTTGGAATTTTCTTCGAAAATTACAGAAGAGTTTGCTGCTCAATGGTTTTATCTTGCGCATTCCACTCAGTCTCCGATAAATTATTGTCCTACATAAAATAATCTCCTGGTGTTAAGCATTTATCTGTAAAAACGGCTTTTAACAGAAAGATTGATGGATTATAGATAGACACTATAATAATATACATATTTTGGTGAAATTTTTATCTCACTGCCTCGTTGGTCTACCCGTTAAGGCGCTTGGGTACCAAGACAAAGGTCGTAGGTTCGATGCACACTGGGCGCCATCGTACATTTGTACAAGTGGCCTCAGCCTGGGTGAACTTTCAAGTTTGTGACGTCCTCGCCGGTTTACCATAGTACAGGGTATCCTAGTTTGGGACCAGGTCAAGTGATTGTGTTGTGAGTAAGTTTTTATTGTTATTATTTAGAGCCAAATTATTTTATTACACTCAGCAAGAGTGTGAAAAAGAAATTTTGAAATTCACTCAGGTATTTCTTCTTAGGTACCTATTTCAAAAGAACAGCGACAATTTTGGAGTATGAGTGTAAAACTAGATACTTTGGAGTGTTTACGTCAGCGGCGCATTTTCGTTCGATTTTCGCCCTTACGCTGTGTGCAGTAAGACACACACTTACGGAGCTGTGTCGGCGGTCACTGAGTGTACATTCGCTGGTTACTTTGGCCAACTCAGAGGTCAAGTCAATTTGGCGGCGTTCGAATGGTATAAATTCGATTATTCGTTACTATTATTCGTGTTCTTAAGTTTGAAGTGGAGAGAGCGGTCAGCCGGCCGGGCGAGGTTTTGTTGCGGGATTTTCGCTAATGGGAATCCAATTTTGTGCTCCTCGCCGGCGATTGGTGCTAGACAAACTTAAGAAGGTACTGGCTTTGATAGAGTTCCTCTGGGGGCAAACTGTATCGATATTTTACGGAAGGCCCTAGGTAACATTTGTTTTAAGATAGGCAATAGACCAGTAGATCTGATACCTAGTACCAATAGATCACACTGAAGTTAGGGACGTAATTTAAATACAAATAAAAAAATGCATGTAATTTTTCATATAGTTTCAAATTCTAACGACCAAACCAAAACCAAAGGAGTGCAAAAAACGAATGCCATTCGATATCAACCCTTTATATGTCCCCACTGGTGGGGCACGGGTCACGCAAGAAGGTTAGGCCATACTCCACCACGGGGGCTAAGTCCGGGTTGGTGGCGGATTGTAAGACAGTGGCAAGCCTTACTGTCAGAAGTTATCAAGCGGCTTGTAAGGCCTCTGACATGGCTTAACGACTGCTATTATATGACAGCCGACACCAACGCCTTGCTAATGCTAAAAATAAGGATAAAAATTAAATTTTAGTAAATTAAGCAATTGAAATATGAATGATCTTCAAAATGTCGTGTGATCTCAGAATAAAGGGCTATTTAATTTTTATTTAATAGACCAGGGGCCAGCTTCATAGTTCACTATTACACTTCAGATCTTTGTCTATTTGTATATGCCAAGTTTCACGTAACACCGTGCAGCCGTTATTGCTTGATTGAATAACAAAAATTCATATCCCACTACAGTACAGTACAGTCACAAGCACTAACAAACATATTGTATGCACTTCAGTACCAAGTAAAAGTAAAAATAGTCAATTTCTCATACATCAGGCTAGAAGAGGTTAATGTGACAAGGTTCTAAGGTGTTTACATGTTTCTGCACACGACTGCACACACAAACTAGCACATTTATAATATTAGGAAGATTTTTCAAAATATAACACAACCTCACGCCTGTTTCCCAGAGGGGGAGACCAGAGTTTGCCACTTGCCACGTTCCCGTTCACCGAATGCGAAGCGAATATCTAGCGAATGTGGATAGAAGGGCGCGTAAGGGACGTCCCAGGCGGACATGTCTGTCGTCAGGCTGTACTAGTCCACTGCTGGACCTAGCCCTCCCCTAATAAGCGCAACACTTTGTGCCATCATTGGGGTAATGCCTATAATCAGGCGGACATACTTGGACCAAATAGGGAATGTGTTAGCAAAAGGCAATATAAAATTTATCCGAATCTGGGGTGCACGCACGCCTTCCGTTACACACGTAGCTATAATAAGATAAGAATATTCTTTGTTGTATACCGGAAAATTGTTACAGAAACAGCAGATACAGAAGATAAGATACAATTGGCGGCCTTATTGCTAATAACAAGTTCTATATATAAATTAACCAATTTATATAAATTATAGCAAGGCATATTACGATATATTTTCTATACAAATATTGAAGTGACCGCACACGGACCAATAATGTATATTTCTGTAATGTCACCAACTTATACCGTAATTAATATTTTCGCATAGCAATATATATTATATTGCATAATGTGGTATTTGGCCGAACATCAATGCAATGAAGGCAAAAATTTATGTTACTGGCGTAATATATATTATAGCACGGCAAATTAATATATATATTAAGGCTACGTGTGTAAAGGGCTTGATGGACGCAACAACTATAGAAGCGAAGATTTTAATCTGTTTTAAAGGCAACATGGATGAAGCAAGGTAAAGACACGCTGAATGTTTTCGCAAACTTAGGAGAGTTCCTCAGAGTCTCCTGTTGCTCTGAATCTCGGCCCGGCACGTACAAAGCGGAGCCTGAGTGGTCCGGGAGTGGTTAGTGTCACAATAGTAACACTGGACGAGCTCCCGTCTCGCGAAGTCTTAATGTCAGTTGCAATGAGAAAGTTGTACACTAGACGCTTCTCGGAATCCTTCCGGCTTAGAGTGAATGGAATAAGAGAGGGATTGTGTTTTGCCAATGAAGAGGTTAGGGTGTTAGTGTAGTAGAATTCGGGGATGTTTTAGGGTTCCGTAACTCAAAAGGAAAAACGGAACCTTTATAGGATTATTTTGTCGTCCGTCCGTCCATCCGGAGACATCGAGTTGATATCAAAACCGTATACTCAAGTCACTCGCCTTTGTGCAAAAATCTTCAAAACTTCTAAGTTTTAAACCTATTTAGAGGCTAAAAATTCCACCCATGCCGGGATTCGAACCCGCGACCTCTGGCTATCCCCGCTAGCGCTCTTCCCAACTGAGCTAATGGGCGACTCACCGGCATCAGTGAAATTTCAAACCTATTTACAATATTCTCTGTATTACGTACAGGCAGCGACTTCTGGCTGAAGTAATTTGCATCACTTGAAGTCCCGAGTACCTACTTCGCAGTAAGGTTTTACATTGGTTGAAATTTTTAGCCTGTAAATAATTTTTTTAAGTAAAAAATAATACATTGAATGTGGTTCCTCGTACATTGGTCAAACGAAGCGTACCATAGCTGAGCGGGTGAAGGAACATATCGCGGATGTGAAATATAAGCGCTCTGGTAGATCTGCAGTCAGCGAGCATACACTTAGCGGTACCAACCACTTATTTCGATAAAGTTAAAGTTCTAGCCCGAGAAGACCGTTTCTTCCCTAGAATGATACGCGAGGCAATAGAGATCCGCCGGCATCCAAATTTTAATAGAGATCGTAGTTGGAACATACCGGTAGCATGGGAACCAGTGCTTAAGTGCATGAGACCCCCTTGCTAGAAGTGTGACTGTAGAGTAAAAAATAAATTTAATTTCAATTAATAATCAGTATTTTTAAGTTCATGTAAAGTAATTAGTTTATAAATTTAATTTTAACTTCAACTACTAATAATCAATATTGTTGACTTTATATAAAAAATAATTGGTTTGCCTATTTTGGAACGTAACTTCATAATTAACTTTAGTAATTTTTGCCGAGGGTAGTAAACTAACCGTTAATGCTTTCTAAAAGACGCCCGTCACCTCAGTCATCCGGGACCACGGCACCTGAAAAAGTGCCGAAACGTTGGAAAATTGTAAAAAATGTAATAAACGAGCATAAATCCGTGTAAAACAGTTTTAATTATGTCTACTGCTCGTGTTAACCTTAGAAAATACTAAATAAAAAATAACCAACAATCCCACTGCGGGACCTCACAATTTCGAATTTGTGTTGCACGTGCTTAATAGTTAATGATCAGCAGTCGGCTTCGTTATTTTTTATATCATTCTGTCTGATTCCATATGACTTTGACACTCCCGCAAATACGACGAATTTATGCGATCTTATTTGTCTGCATCTGACGAATCGTTAAGGAACACAGAATCAGATATACATACAAACGAACCAAACACCCAAACACCCTTCTTTGGGCTTTGCCACATTCGGGTAAAAATTATATTTTAAAACCTATTTAGAGGCTAAAAATTCCACCCTAGCCGGATTTCGAACCCGAGACCTCTGGCTATCCGTGCCAGCGCTCTTTCCAACTGAGCTAATGGGGACTCACCGGCATCAGTGAATTACTTCAGCCAGAGGACGCTGCCTGTACGCAATACAAAGAATATTGTAAAGAGGTTCGAAATTTCTCTGATGCCAGTGAGTCGGCCATTAGCTCAGTTGGAAGAGCGCTGGCACGGATAGCCAGAGGTCGCGCGTTCAAATCCCGCCATGGGTGGAATTTTTAACCTGTAAATAGTTTTTTTTAAATAAAAAATAACCAACAATCCCACTGCGGGACCTCACATTTTCGAATTTATTTGTGTTGCGCGTGCTTAATAGTTAATGATCAGCAATCGGCTTGGTTATATTTTATATCATTCTGTCTGATTCCATATGACTTTCACACTCCCGCAAATACGACGAATCTATGCGATCTTATTCGTCTACATATGACGAATCGTTAAGGAACACAGAATCAGATATACATACATACGAAACAAACACATTACCCGTCTTTGGGCTTCGCTACAGTCGGGTAAAAAGAATATTCTCTTTTCTTTTTTTTATTAATAGCAAAAAAATAACCTTTACATTTTTGGTTTTACAAATTTCGCCAAACTGCAGTGCAGTTTGTTGGCGTTACGCTCTTCTAACTTAAGGCTTAATTTTATTATTTTACAGCTACCTATACTTAGTAATGTAAGCCTATTTATTTTCTTACACAAAAATAAGTTCCTATAACTTTTTTAAACTAACAAAACTAATTTCCTATATACTCCGCTACTGAAATACAGAAGCCGTGTTACGGGCGCCAGACTAAGACTAAACAAGCCTTTAGAGCTGTAATAAAAGCACTACGTTTCCTTTGTCCAAGTGCAACTTAAATCAAGGCCCTGTCGCGACCACGCAGCGGCGGATGTACTATTACCCTTCGAACCTATATTTTGAGCCTATTTTTCACGCCTTAACGTTCTAATTTTTTTTTATGTAGCCTCCATAATTTGGGTATCCCAAGGGCCAGGCCTCCCCCCTTTTAGATCAAGATTTTCTGCCACCTTTATCACTGCGGCAGGAATATGTCGCGATCATCCCGTGCGAAGCATATGTGACCTAGTGGAAACGAGTGATTGTAATCAATAACTTGGGCTAAGCAACAGCGGGCGCGGTCAGGTACGCGGGGGCCAAGTCCGGTTTGGTGGAGGATCGTAAGACAGGGGCGGGCCTTACTGTCAGAAGTTATCAAGCCGCCCATAAGGCCTCGGACACGGCATAACGACTGCCATGATAACCGGCACCAACAGCTTAGTGTGCCTTGCGAAGCACGGAAGCGCTCGGAAAAAAATCCACTAGCGGTAGTCACGGGATGGTCACCCATCCTGCATCTGATCGCGCCTGTTGTTGCTTAACACAAGTGATTTATTGCAATCACTCGGTTCGACTAGGCCACGAGCGCTTCATTTTCTTAATTTTTTTATCGCATTTTCTTAATGTAACTTAAGAAGCGATATTTTTATCATTTCAGAATTTCAAAATGAGATCAGAATTTGAGACATAAAAGCAGTAACGCAACTCGTGGTGAATGCGCCCGCCCTGGGTATTATTAAATCAGCAGATTTTAAAAATTGAGGCCGATGGGGTTGGAAAATTTATTTTTTCCTTGTGATGTAGACGATGACGATTTTAAGCCTATTTTTTCATTTTGATAATCAAGGCACTTACAACAAAAAAACTAATAAGTACCTAAACATGTTTTGAATTGACAGAAATTACAATTTTTCGAAACATGTTTTGAAGCCGTTGAAGTGGTCGATTTTTCCGCCGCCATATTATAACGTCGCATAAAATTAAAATATAGACAGCCTGATCGTATCTTCAAGGAAAACTGTCCCATTTTAAATTAAAACTTTTAGTAGGAAAAATAACTCCCAAATATTTTTTTTGATGCACCTTAGTGCTGAAGCAATTAATTTCACCAAAAAGTAGTTTTTATCCATTGAATTAACAAATTACTAAGTAAGTAGTAGTTAGTGGGAATACTGACTCTAAAGTGAAGTAGGTACATTTTGGTTAAATATACAATGAATCGCGTAGCCGTGCGTCTCAAGGTTTTCTTCGAAACTGCAATCGAGTTGAGATTCAGTAGAAAGTTTTCCAAGAAATCATATCTATCCGAGCACTTACAATGTTTACAACAGAAGATAGAATTTTCAACATAACTTTACTACTTTTCAACTACCTGGTAAAAAGAAAAAAAGCACCTCGCCAGTAGACCATTATGTTACCTAATCAAATAACTAAATGTTTGATATATTCTGTATTATTTGTACTAAAAATAAAAACCTTCAAAACACTACTGTACTAAAAATTAAGTCAGTGACTTGTTTCATTTAAAAAAAAAGATGTTTTGTGAATATCGCCACAACTCCGTCAAATTGTGCTTTCGGGAGACAAATGCACTAATTACTATAGAACCAAGCGATTTCGCTTCAAGTTTGCGTTTAAAATTGGAAAAGGTCCTATGATTTCGCAGAATCAGATAATATCCTGATTTGATTACTATGGGACGACGCGACGTGTGAAGTCTATCCTTTTAAACACAAGAAGAATTTTACAAATCGCTCCACGCGTCTTTGAGTAATCGGAAAAAAACTCCTCTTTTTGGAGTCGATTAAAAATACAATTTCTACAGAGGCAAGTCTCCAAGTGACTACTTCTGTTTTTCATTTAAAGTAATCTTGAGCGGTGACTGTAACGGTAAAAACTTCTTTCACCATTTTTGATATTTCTTTTATTCCGTCCTATCACTTTTAAATACACTTTTACTATTACGTCACTCATTCTAGATTTCTTTTGGATTTTTATTGCTCCTTCAACTTTTGTCGAAACAATACTAATGAAATTTTTGCTACTTGCTATTTGGGTCAATTTCTACATTGAGAATTTTGTTAAGTAAATAGTTAAAAAAGAACGTTTCAGAATGTTGCTTAAGTATTTACTTCGTGAAATTCTCATTTCAACCGGCCCTCGGTCTTTTATCCTGCCTATTCTGTATCTCATAATCCGTTTCTATCTAAAGTTTTAAAATAATTATAGTGTTTACGAAATCTAATATATTTTATTATTTATATTTTACTTACAACTCTTACAAAACTAGTTACTTACGCATACTCTCCGCTTCCAGGAAAAGTAACATAATTATTGAGTTGAGCTTGTGTAGGGACTAGTTTATGCCGGGTACTTACTTAAAACATTGTGGGTTGAGGACGAAGTTAAATTTAAAATTGTAACTCATTCTAAATGGCCCTCTTGCAAATCGAAAACTTCGCCCTGGACAAATTGAATTGTAGTTTGTGTTATTCGCATAAGTAACCCACAAAACGATGTACCTGCAGTCGATTGCAAGCCGATTATAAAGGGCTGACCCCCAACTTCAGCCATCTCTGTCGGTATGGAATCGAATGAAAGAGAAGAAAAGCAAAGTGCGCCACTGAAATTAAAGGAAAAATGGTCATGAAAAGTATTTACAAAAATTTTAGTAGAGTACTTAATCCAAGCTATAGTAGATAAGGGAGCGGCAAAACGCCGTCTTCGTGGGTTTGAATCCCGGCATGTAGTTTATTTTCCCAGTTACGTACAGCTAACGGTGAAGGAAAAGCATCGTGAGGAAACCTGAGTTTCTGAGTACATGGCTCAACTATATGCCGGGATTCGAACCCAGGACCAACTGCTTGAGTAGCCGGCGTTCTAGTGCACCGCTCAATTGGCTGCTATACGAGTAAGTTACGCTTATTGCAGCATTTTTTTTGTTATAAGTCACCCATAGAATAACAGAGGATCATGCATAGTTATATATTACCTAAAAGCTAAAAACTTGCTGTGCCCCGCGGTGTTACCCGTGTTTTATAGATTTTCCCAAGAGAATAAGATATTTTCCCGCAGTAAAACGTAGCTTATGTGTTAATCCAGGGTGTCAGCTAACTACCATACCAAATTTTATTAAAATCACTCAAGCCGTTTAGACGTGACGGAGTAACAAACATACACACCAACAAACTTTCGCCCTTATGATATTAGTGTGATATAGTACAATTGGCGGCCTTATTACTAAAATCAAATTATTCCAGGCAACCATAGACGGAAACCGTACGTATTTCGTTGTGACAAACAAATGGGTAAATTAAAGCGTAAGACTATTCCAACCTAATGTGCGGGATTAGCTCATTAACACACAAATGCAAATTACAGAATACGGATTTAGTCGTTCGACTTCGAGAGTAGGGTAGCCATAGTTACCGATCGGGAATGATTTGAACTCACTTCAACAAGGACAGGTATTGATTTCTCTTTAAGTTTGAGAGTTTCTTCAACTGAAGATAACAGCTATATCCCAGTTGCGTGCTTATTTAAATATAACTTCGCAGTCACAAAAAATTGATCACTCCTTTGATAAACGGGTTGCTAATGATGATGAAACTTAAACTTAAAGTCCATCTATCAAAATCATTCATTGATCATCGTAAAACAAATTGTACAAAGTTATATACCTATTAAACGGGTCTAAACAAGCGTTCAATATAATAACTATGTACTAGCATCGCTAGTCGGTAAGACCAATAGAATTGTACAATAATTCTTTGACAAACTAGAAAAATGAGTCACGTGATTTCGTATACGAAATTTACATCGACATTGACGTTAAGTCCTGCGTTTTCCTGTTGCATGAACACCCTACATTTGAGCTCGAGTTTCAAAGGAAGTCAGATGCCACACTAGCTTTTGGCTCCTCGGTTAGTATAAAGATTTGAGGTATCTCCTTCCGGGTGTAAATTAACGGTCTTTTTTATTAGAAAATAGATAGATAGAATATTCTTTATTGCATGTACACCAGGGATTACATAAGATACTTATAAAATAACAGTACAGTACAAGTGGCGGCCTTATTACTGAAAGTAATTAGCTAATGCTTCTCTCCGAAACAACTAAAGCGCCGTAGGTATTACTAAGGTATACTTTCATCATCATCAGCCCACCTCTGGCCACTGCTGGGTAAAGACCTCTTCTGACAGTAAGGCCCGCCACTGTCTCACAATCCTCCACCAACTCGGACTTAGCCCCTGTGGTGGAGTATGGCCTAACCTTCCTACGACGCGTCGTAGGAAGGACGACGAAGTACGTAGCAAGGAAGGCGTCGCGACGCAGGAAGAGACCCGTGCCCCAGCAGTGGGGACATTTATGGGTTGATATCGATCGGTCGATATCGATATTAAACAGATCTCGAGATCTCGTTAGCCTTTTACTAGGTACAACTAAATGACTTGTGTTGTAGGTGCTAACTCGACGATAGATTTAATACAATTAATACATAGATAACATCCAAGACCCTAGAAAAACTAGAATAAATCGTACCTACGTACGTAATACAGAGAATAGTGTAAAGAGGTTCGAAATTTCACTGATGCCGGTGAGTCGCCCATTAACTCAGTTGGATAGAGCGCTAGCACGGATAGCCAGAGGTCGCGGGTTCGAATCTATTACGTATTTATTTTTTTAAGAAACGATTTATTCTAAAAACCTATTTAGAGGCTGAAAATTCCACCCATGCCGGGATTCGAATCCTCGACCTCTGGCTATCCGTGCCAGCGCTCCTCCTACTGAGCTAATGATAATTCAGTACTGTTCAATCCAGGCTCTCCTCTTTATCTCGAAGAGCGCTTTGTTTACCTCAGCAATTCCCATAGCCGGGCACTGCGGTTTGATCTGACTCTGATTCTGAAGACGCCAAATCACTCGACGAGGTTTTTGGGCAACTCATTTGGGGTAAGGGCCACCCGGCTGTGGAATGATCTGCTGGTTTCAATAAGGCGCTCTCCTTCCCTAGCTGTCTTTAAAAGCAGAGTTCTTGATCTTTATTTATTAGTCTAGTCATTAAAATATATGTCCTCTTGTGTATAGGTGTTATTACTTTCCTTGTCTAGTGTAGAACTTTGTTATAAGATATATATGTATGTTTATAATAAATTATAAGTTTATATAAATAACGGTATGTAAGTGCATTATTATTAAGTATAAGTATGTATCAATATTAAAATTTGGACTGGCTACCCGTCTTTCTAATTTCCAACTTTCCATCGTAAGGTTGTCTGGAAGGAATTGCTTTTAGCAATAAGGCCGCCAATTGTACTATGTATATTTGCAATTATTTTGTATTAATATACAATAAAGAATATTTTTATGTTATCTAATGGGCGACTCACCGGCATCAGTGAAATTTCGAACCTCTTTACAATACTCTCTGTATTACGTACAGTCTGCAGATTACTCTGTACTAAACGGTTGCCATGCCAACCAGTGCCAGTAACGTATCCTCGGTGTCTCGTTCGGAGGAGCGTCCCATAACCTCACCCTATCCTAATCTGCCGGGGGCGAGCAAGTTGCGCCGCTGTTTACATACCGCTTAGGAGCTTGATAAGAGTACAACGCCACTATTGGAATCTAATAAACTTCGCCGGCTCGAGTTCCTGACACCAGCCGCGGCAAACGAGCGAGGGATAGAAAGTCTGTTTTTTTTAATATTCATGGTCATATTACACATATTATTGCACAACAGAGATAGAAGCGCTCGTGGCCTAGTCGAACCGAGTGATTGGAATCAATCGCTAGGGTTAAGCAACAACAGGCGCGGTCAGGTGCAGGATGGGTGACCGTCCCATGACTACCGCTTGTGGCATTTTTCCGAGCGCTTCCGTGCTTCGCAAGGCACGTTAAGCCATCGGCTGTCATGTAATGACAGTCGTTAAGCCGTGTCAGAGGCCTTCAGGGCTGCTTGATATAACTTGTGACAGTAAGGTCCGCCAATGTCTAACAATCCTCCACCAACCCGGACTTGGCCCCCGTGGTGGAGTATGGTCTAACCTTCTTACGATGCAGGAAGAGACCCGTGCCCCAGCAGTGAGGACATTCATGGATTGATATCGATCGATCGATATCGATATTAACCAGATCTCGAGATCTCGTTTGCCCTATACGAAGTACAACTAAATGACTTGTGTTATAGGTGCTAACTCGACGATACATCTAATACAATAAATAAATAGATAACATCCAAGATCCGAGACAAACTAAAAAAGTTCGTTTACTTGTTTGACCCCAGCCTTCCCGGAGAACCTTCATAGGATCATAGTTGTATATTGAACGGGTCTAATCGCGATTATTTATTAGGTAAAACGTAATTACCTTATTTCTGCACTCGCCACTTCAGTCTATCCGTGACCGCGGTAACTGTAACGCTGCCGAAACGTCGGGAAATAAAGTAATAACGTTTTACCTAATAAATAATCGCGATTAGAAACCTATTTAGAGGCTAAAAATTTCACCCATGCCGGGACCCATGCTCGAACCCGTGCTAAGGACAAATTTAAAAACCTATTTGGAGGCAATTTGCTTAAGCCAGATGTCGCTGCCTGTACGTAATACAGAGAATAGTGTAAAGAGGTTCGAAATTTCACTGATGCCGGTGAGTCGCCCATTGGCTCAATTGGTAGAGCGCTGGCACGGATAGCCAGAGGTTGCGGGTTCGAATCCCGGCATGGGTGAAATTTTTAGCCTCTAAATAGGTTTTTAAATTTGTCCTTAGCACGGGTTAGTGCATTAAAAAAAAATAGTATAATCATTAGACCCGCTTCGTATCTGTATAACTAAGGCAAATTTAATTTTATTTCGATCCCACTTGTAGTAAGGTAAAGTAAAAGTTTATTTCTCACCATAAAGAGCAACATACAAGCGGGGTATTATAAATTTAAAGGCTAATGGTACAATTATCAATTCAACTAATGGCCAAACTAGGTGGTCCTGTATTTTGGCAAATAGTTTTTTTGTACTTAATGTACAGATCAATTTCAGACATTATTAATTTAAGTATTGTGCGTCTTAAGTAGTAGATTTCATTGGTGAATATGGTTAGTTATTACTTAATTGTATGTGAATGTGTGTATGTGTGTGTGTGTGAGGGTGTGTGTGTGTATGTGAATGTGTAAGATTAAGTGTTGTGTGAGCATGTATGTGTAAGAGAGAGCGTGATGTGTAAGTTGCAGCATATGAGGTTCATTCACTAAATTATCAGTAAGAATTTAATGATAATTTAGTGAATGAACCTCTGCGTTTTTGTATTCTGTGACAGAGGATGGCATGTTTTTGGGCGGTCTATGTGCGATATAGGATCGAACATGGAATCGTGAGTTTGTGAAACCCACTTTTATTAGTTTAAGCTACGCGATATGCCGCTACGTAAAACAGACATTTCAACGTCATATTAAACACAATCTAGAAGCAGATATTAGACGAACGAGTAATTGGACACCGGAGAGGCACTCGCCATTTTAGAGAACCATAATGCAGATCTAAAGCGACCGCTTGACATTTTAATGCTCTACAAAACTACTCAAGCCATAATTCTAGAATTACATCCAATAAAAAGTCTTCTGCTTAATGTAACTAACCTACTCAAGGTTAGTTAAATACAGTTTCTGTCGGAATCGCCTCACAATCTCACAATGGTTTTTATAGCAAATAGCACAAAGGCGAGTATTGAACAACTAGAATGAACCGGCAAACTGTACCAACTTACTTTCATTTCAGTCACTTTACATTATTCAAAACAAAAAGCTTTCGTAGAAAGGAGGGCGTCGAAAAAAACGGCTAACAATGTTAAGTCGCTCCAAAAACGCTTCGAGTTTCAAATTAACGAGTTTCGATTATGACGTCACCTGACGCGGCCGTCCAATCAGAAAGGACCTCGTGAAAAATGGATGACCCCGTGACACTGAGTTAAAAGACGGGAAAGGTTTCTCCTTCTTTAACGTCCCAGTTCAGGGCACAGGCCTTCTCTCAGAGAGAGAGAGAGAGTTTAAGAGTGAGGATGCGCAAGTTAATATGATGCGCTGAAATAACTGGTTCATATTATAATGCGTTTGCTGCTGAGGCTGCCCCGCTACTGTAGTGAATCGGGGATGTTTGCCGACGCGCGAACGGATGATTTCCACGCAATAATCCGCAAACGCATAGCATCCCTGACGTGCAGGGTAAGGGTCAGTACCAGCAGCCTCTTGAGGGTGGATGGATAGCCCCATACAGCGCCACTGGGTGTCAATGCACCTTATGCTGTCAGGGGGGCTGGCTCAGACTAGGCTGTAATGCACTGTAAATAGTTTACTAACAATAGCAAGAGTCAAATTGTTACTAACACTATATGGGCTTAGCGTGAAATAAATAATAATAATAATAATGGAGAACTTGGGAATCTAGGTTCGAGACACAAGTGTCGTAGCTTTTATAGCATAGAAGACATTCAGCAAACAGAATGAAAATTCGTTACGTTGAAAAAAAATTATTTGATAAAAAAACTCATGATTTTTTTGGAGCCTCAAAAGAGGCGAAAAATAAAAATTCTCGAATACTAAAAAAGAAACATATTGGATTTGGTGTTTTCATTTAACCTAAACGTTTTTTAAAAGCATAAAGACATTTTTTTATAAAACTATTTAGAGGCTAGAAATTCCACCCATGCCGGGACTCGAAAACTGCAGGCAGATGCTGGATGCGGCAAGCTGAAGACAGGGAGCTATGGCGCTCATTAGGGGAGGGCTACCTACACCTACCTGGCATGGTTAGCCAGAGGTCGCGGGTTCGAGTCCCGTCGTCGTCGTCGTCGTCGTCAGGCTGTACTAGTCCACTGCTGGACATAGCCCTCCCCTAAAGACCGCCACGTTGTGCTATCATAGTTTCAAAGTAACTTGAAGTGGCAGTACCACACGCTAACAGTGAAGGAAAACGGAAAACATCATGAGGAAACCCGCGGCTTATTTGGCTCCGCACGTATTGACTATTCTTTCCTGTGGGCTAGGCCGGCTAAGTTGTCATAATGGTATAGGTGCTGGGCAAGCCTGCAACCCTCTAGAAACAATGTCCCACGCACCACAGCATCCGAGTGGTCCCTTCACACATCTAGTGTGAGTGAAGATGCAACTCTACGCTGTATCTAAATAATTTCATTACGTCGATGCAGAGGCCAATGTATGTAATCGAACCCAGGACAATTGTTCTATCAAAACGGTATTGGAATACTTGCATTGTAAGCATAGAAGCCTCTGTGTCTTTTAATCTCGAGCTCGGGCGTTAACTGCGCAAAGTTTCTTATAGGCGCTGATAAATGATGACGAGATAGGAAACAAAATTGGGCGCGAGTCGACTATCGGATTATGCGCCCCCAGCACAAAGATCCGCATTAAGGCGCTTTAGGGTGCTAACTAGTGCCAAGAATGGATTAAAAATCGTAAATTGTTTTATAATACGTTTTTTCTAAAATTAAATTAAAAATCTTAATATATGTGATAACTATTTTAAGAACGTGCGTGCCTTGCGAAGCATGGGAACGCTCGGAAAAAATGCCAGTAGCGGCAGTCACGGGATGGTCCCCCATCCAGCACCTGACCGCGCCTGTTCTTGCTTAACCCTAGCGATTGATTCCAATCGCTCGGTTCGACTAGGCCACAAGCCTCGTGAATTGTCATCATAGAGAACTAATTGTTGTTTTATAAAACTCGTCCCTAGCACTAATAGTAACAAAACCGATTTGTTCTAAGCCGACCTAGATTTGGTAGTATTTAATACATTTACGTTAACTGAATTTTGTATACATCTTCAAGGTCATCTTATATTTTGTTCTTCTTCGTCGTATCCTCAAGGCTAGAGACGTGACTATGGGGCAGCTTCCCAAAGTTACAAAATAAACTAGGCTATTTCAAAATCACTTCAAACATAGTCTTTCCAGTCCTTATTTAACAGACTTTAAATAATTATTATAAAACATTCAACTCATGCATTTTACTGGTTTCCTGGCGCCGCGACAGGAGATGCCTGACCAGACAAGCACTTACGTATACCCCATAGGGCAGCCGAAAGAGGGGGCGGCCAAGGACCACCTGGAAAAGATCAATAGACCAAGAGGCCAAGTCGATCGGCACTAGCTGGCCTGAATTAGAGGCTGCCGCGGACCACCGTCAGAAGTGGAAATCTGTGGTTGAGACCCTATGCTCCGCTAGGAGTTAAAGGACCAAAGAAGAAGAAGATTGTACTGGTTTTTATTCCAGACAGCATTGTCATCTATATTCCTTAATATTATAGTAGCCCTTTTGGCACAAAGTGTACACATTTTTTGAACCGCGTTTCAGTCAAGCTTAATATACCTTCAGGGATTTTATTATAGAAACGTATACAATGCCACATGAGGGATGTATTAGCCTTTGCCAGCCTGGAAACAGAAGTTTATGTTTATTTCTAGTATTTACGTGTTGGCTCGCCACAGTTTTAAAGTTACTAATATTTTTCCTGACATTCATATTATTTTCATAGATATACCGTCTGGCAACCTTAATTAATGAACGTGAAAGTTGTTAGTATTAGAATATATTCTTTTTAATGCACTAAAACGTGCGAAGGACATTTCAAAAACCTATTTCTAAATAGGTTTTTAAAGTTTTAGAATACGTAAAAAAATATGCTTACAATAAAATTCCACATTCATTCTATTAAAATACGTATTAACCGAGTTTTCAATTTAGAGTACATCATATTACTTTGTCTAACTCGCACTTGCCTGGTTTTTCTCAATTATCACCATTGTATCATTGTTTCCCCACGAAACGCAGCATCATTCCGTAATTAAGTCCGAGATATTGTTAGTAAGCTTCCCTCGTCGAGTGACGTCATAACTCATCTTTTTTCCGGCGTTGTGGTTAATTTTCTCCTTGTAGGCAATTCGTGGAAAAAATTACAATTTGTTTTCTCAAGGCGGTGTCAAAATACTAATTTTCTAACGGTGCAAACCTCTTTAAAGTACACTCTTTAAGACGACGTGATAGCACATTAATAACTATATATTACATAGTTATATATTAAACTAGTCAAATCGCGATTATTTATTAGGTAAAACGTAATTACCTGATTTCCCGACGTTTCGGCAGCGTTACAGTTGACGTGGTCTCGGGTAGACGGAAGTGGCAAGTACAGTCAATTATTGTGGGTAGTCACTATTAATTTTTCGCAGCTGGCCGACACACAACACTCACTACGTCAACGGACCGATCCGGTGATAAGGCGCGTGACTTGTAATTACTTAGCACTGGATTCCACGTACTTAAAAGCTTGAAACATCCCCTCTGTTGAAATTCTTGTGTTTTTAATTTCAATTGCTTCCAGAACGATTCGGGAATTCCGGTAATACTGTCGATCGATTGAGAGAACTTTCGGTCGATGTAGCTCGATCCAGTGGTTCGTTCCGGCCTCCAATAAATGCTCAGCTATCGCGGATTTCTTTACCTGTCGATTTGACTCGTTTAATATATAATTATATGTATGCGTATCGCGAATCATTAAGAAATACAACTATATGATAAGATAAGATAAGATAAGAATATTCTTTATTGTATACCGGAAAAATAGTTACAAAAACGGCAGATACAAAAGATCAAATACAATTGGCGGCCTTATTGCTAAAAGCAATTTCTTCCAGGCAACCTCAAATTGGAGAATTTGCCGAGGAGAAATAGATACGGGTAGCCGGTGCAAATACGAATATTAATAGACAAAAGTACGTATACGTACCTAATAATAAACTTACATAAATCATACTTAAATACTCTAAATAAATATCTACATATACATACATAAATAGTGTCTTATAACAAGTGTGTTATATGAACAAGAAAAGGTTATATACCTACATAATATATATGTAAAGAGAAGTGAATGACTACTTACAGCAAAATTACTTAATTAGACAGAAGGAATTCCATTACTCTGGCTTTAAATATAGCCGGAGATGGGGAGCGCCTTATTGCAACCGGCAGGTCATTCCACAGCCGGGCGGCCCTTACAGTAAATGAGCTACTGAAAAACCTTGTCGTATGACTTGGTGTTTTCAGCGCTAAAGTCTGGTCGGATCGTAGTGCCCGGCTATGGGAGTCACTCAGGAAACTAAAGCGCTCTTTGAGGTAAAGAGGAGTGGCTGGATTGAACAGCACTGAGTACAGCAGCGAAAGGATGTGAGCATTCCTGCGGAGGCGGATGGGGAGCCACTTGAGCTTAGCGTGAAATTCGGAAATGTGGTCATATTTACGCAAGCCAAATATAAACCTTATAGCAAAGTTTTGGAGGCGCTCAAGTTTGTTTAGTTGCTCTTCAGTTAAGTCTAGATAGCTGGCATCAGCATAGTCGAGGATAGGTAGCAACAGAGATTGCGCAAGCGCAATCTTAGTGGCAGTTGGCAGGAAATTCCGTAACCTTCTCAGAGAAGCCGCCGAAGCGAACATTTTCCGGCTCACTTCCGCCAGTTGCGGCACCCAGGACATACACCTGTCCATGATAATCCCCAAGTTTTTCACCCTCTCACTGTATGGTATTAATACACCGTCAAATACAATTTGTGGTAGCTTCTCCCAATCGATTCTAGATAGCATTCTTGGACTGCCGATGACAATAACCTGCGTTTTAATGGGATTAACTTTTAAGCCGTATGAATTGCTCCAATCTAGAATTCGATTAAGATCGGCGTTTGATCTAGCAATGGCTAAGGGCAAACTCTCTACGGGAGACCGTGTATAAATTTGAAGATCATCAGCATAAAGGTGGTAGGAAGAAGTAATTGCTTTAGAAATACTGTTTATGAAGATAGCGAAGAGAAGAGGAGACAACACGCCACCTTGCGGCACACCGGCAGTAGTATCACTCCACGCAGAAAAGGATTCGTCGATACGTATACGCTGCCGGCGCCCTTGCAAGTAACTACGAAACCAGTCAATTACCATCGGAGATATGTTGAGAGAGCAAAGTATCCCCAAGAAGACGTCGAAGTCCACTGCGTTGAACGCGTTGCTGAAATCCAGCAACGCAAGCACAGTGACCTCACCTTTTTCCATGCCCAGTCTAATGTCGTCAGTAATTTTGATGAGAGCGGTAACTGTACTATGTCCGGGACGAAAGCCAGACTGAAAGGGATTAAGGAGATTGTTTTTATTTAGGAAAATGCTAAGTTGGTAATGGATGAGGCGTTCGAGGACCTTGGAGAGGAACGGAAGAATAGAAATGGGACGATAGTCGGAGTAAGTAGCAGGATTAGGTTTTTTGGGCAGTGGAGTAACTTGCGCTTCCTTCCAAACTGTCGGGAAGACACTAGTTGAGGTCGACTTGTTGAGGATTCCTGTGATAACCGGGAGGAGAACGTCTAAAATAGGAATAATCATTTTACGACTAATACCATCGGTACCAACAGCGTTAGAAGTAATAGAAACTATGCTCTTCTCAACATCACAATCGGAAAATTGACTAAGACAAAAGCAAGGAAAGTCTGGAGTTGGGAGTGCTGAAAGAGTGCTCAGTGTGTCGGCTTTAGTAGCTTCATTGAAATTAGAAGCAGATGTGAAATGACGATTAAGAGAGTTGACATCAAGGTCATTAGAAATTTTGTCTGGACGCGGTTTTCCAACTCCAAGAGACTTTAGAAATTTCCAGACTTTAGCTGGGTCACCGTTCTCTACAGAATTATGAATATGGCGTCGTTGCGCATCCCTACACACCCTGTTGCAGTGATTGCGCAAATTCAAAAATCGGTCCCGGTTGTAGTCTGTTGGCTTAATCTTATAGTTGTATTTAGCAACTGATTTCCGGTGCATCGCTAACCTGATGTCATCTGTAAGCCAAGGTGCCGGCAGATGACGTACTTTTACAGAGCGAACTGGTGCGTGAATATCATAAAGACCAGTGAGAAGGGTGTTAAAAATGGAGATCTGCTCATCGACGGTATCCGCCCCAGCCACCACAGACCAGTCGGTACTCAAAGCGTCTTCTCTGAGCCGGTCCAGGTCCATGCCACCAAAATTCCGCTGAAGAAGTATCCTCGGCTTAGCTTTAGGGGGACGAATTTTGTACGTGAGGAAGATCAAATCGTGATATGAAAACGCATCCGCAGCAAGTTGACCGTGTGCGGCAACATGTTGGGATGAGGAAACTATTACTAGATCTAGAAGAGAGGGGGTGCTATTTGGGAAGTGATGAGTAGCATCAAGAGGAAGGGGCACTAAGTCACAGGCTTGAAGTAAAGATGTAAAAGAAGAAGAACGGTGATCCTTTCTGAGAAGGCAGGTATTAAAATCACCCATTAAGATGGTGTGATTATATGAGGGTTTTAGATTTTCTACAAGAGTTTCAAAGGAAGAAAAGAAATTAATACGTAAGGAAGGACAATAGTAAACACCGAGTAAAAGCTTAGTGTGTGACAGGAGCACCTCTAAAAATAGATGTTCTCCCGCATTTGGAGGTGGGGGCTGAGCTGATGCGCTAACAATGGAATAAGGAATGTGAGCTTTAAGATAAATGGCCACGCCACCTCCGCCACCATCAGTGCGGTCATTACGGATCAGATGAAAACCTGGGAGAGAGGGAAGACGAGGCTTAAGCCAGGATTCTGAAACAAGAATGGCATGTAAATTTTTTACATCGAAGGAAGCCAGCATATCTGGGAAATGCGCAGGAATGCTCTGTGCGTTAATGTGAATAACGTTGAAGTTTTTAGGTGAATCGGAGAATTGGGAATCAAGACTATCCGAGAGAGAGGGAATGCTATGAAAGCTGCAGCCACTACCGTTCAATCCATCCGAAGAGGAGGAAAATGATAAATAATTACTGCAGTCATTATCAGACATAGATAATGAAAAGAAAATGTAGGTAAAATATAATAATATAGTTAAATAAATAAGTAAATAATATTTATATTATATGACGACTAAAATACAACACTCGACCACCCGCCAGCTGTATGCACATAGCTTACTAAACAGGTAAAAAATATTTACGTAAAGAAATAACAATAAGCAAAAGCTTAACACGAGTTTTCTAGTGGAGATAAATATTAAAGAAAAGAATGATTAATTTTACCCACTCTAGCAACATTAATTGCGTGAAACGGAACGCAATCGGAAAAATCAAGAGAGAGAGAGAGAGCAAAAAAAAAAAAAAAAGTCACTCACTGTCAAGTGTCAGTTCAGTGTCACACAAACAAAACAACAATTTTGCATTAAGATTTCTTAAAAATGTGGGTAAAGTTGTTAAAGACTCAAGCATGAGATTGAATGAAATCGGTTACATACACAAGGCACCGGTTAAACAAGGACTTATGACGAATATAGCTGAAATTCTATTTTGAAGTAACAACTTTCCGCCTGGGCCGACTGGCGCTCGTCTTGGCCGGTTGTTGTTTGGCGGGGGCTGTCGCTGGAGCTTTGCTGTCCGTCACAGCGAGCCTTTGAACCTCCGCCAGTGTCTGTACTTTATGCCGCTCTCCGTCTGGTGCTAGTACATGGATGGTGCCCTCCCTGGTCCAGCACTTTGTTACACCAAAACGCTGCCTCGCCTCCATAAATGCTTCGTGTCGGGTCCTTGTGAGAAACTCCGAGAGAGTGACACCGGAGCCCTTAAGCTTCGTCTTCGAGAACCAGGCTTCGTCCCGTGCTTCCATGGAACAGAATTTAACCAAAATTGGTCTGGCTCTGTTTGCACCGGGGCGCCCCATCCTTTGGCATCGCCTTATGTGGTCTGAATTGATGCTTACGGAATGTTTAGCGAGTGCCTCTTCGACTGCAGCTGGAGTATCCCCCTTCTCAGCCTCAGGCAATCCGTGTATAAGCAACATTTTCCTGCGGCTTCTTGTCTCCATGCTATCCATGTCACGAGCCAACATATCGACTTGCCGCTGGAGAGTAGTGAGTGCTAAGATCACAAATGTGCGGAACGAGCTAAACTCTGACTGTATGGTGGAGCTAGAAGATGGGATCGCAGTGCCCGTTCCCTTATCCAAAGCTTCTTGAAATGATGCCATCTTAGCCGAAAACAAAGTTGACAGCTCAGTGATGGATTGTGTGATGTCATCCATAGTGCACAGTTAACAATATCACTGCAGTGTGGAATTTAGTGATGAATCCAATGTGTTACAGCCGGCAGGTATTTATGTCACAGTTTAATCACTTATCATATGAATATTTGGTGAAAATCAATTGTAATTAATTAATTAAAGTTTTGTTAATAACGAGTTGACTTAATTCTTTGCCTACCCACCACAGAAAAAATATGTTACATTCTTTCGTCGTCGTCGTCGTCAGGCTATACTAGTCCACTGCTGGACACAGCCCTCCCCTAAAGAGAGCCACGTTGTGCTATCATAGGGGATAATGCCCATAATCCCCACGCTGGGCATGCGGCTTGGGGATCGCACTTCGGTGTAAATGTACTGCAGGGGGCGCTGCTGCCCACCCCCCGGTTTACATTCTTTAACTGTCAAGAATTTAATCTGCAGGTTGTGACGTGGTGTCCGGGTCATCTATGTCCCCTGAAATGGTTTACTGATGATGGCTGATCTCTGCGTTATGCTCGTGAACGAGTGCTGTTCGTATGGATGGCCGTACGTTTTCATTGAAACTGAAAATATATTTTAAAAACCTATTTAGACGCTAAAAATTCCACCCATAGTCGCTGCCTGTACGTAATACTGTGAGTATTGTTAAGAGGATTGAAATTTCACTGATGCCGGTGAGTCGCCTATTAGCTTAGTTGGAAGAGCGCTGGCACGGATAGCCAGAGGTCGCGGTTACGAATCCCGGCATGGGTGGAATTTTTAGCCTCTAAATAAGTTTACAACACCTGTGCCAGTTTCATTTACTTTCCTTGAAACAATTTAATAAATTTTGATTTAAAAAATAACACCTTTCGTAATTAATATCCCTTACAGACACTTATTATTATTAAGAAAATTATTTTTTGCATTATTAAAAAAAATAAAAAGTACAAAGGCGAACTTAATGATAACAGCATTATCTTCTAGTGAACCTTAGTTAAACATACTATATTACTTTCTCACACAAACGCACACTCACATACACAACTAAGAAAGTTTGTTTCGGTAATGATTTATTAGGCAAAGTTTGGTACTGAATCAGGACTGGAATCTCATAGTACTTTCTGCGTAGGTTTCCGAAATGCTGACTAGGTAATAGAAATCCGAAAGCATATTAATAATGAGCTTAAAAACAACGACGCTTTGATTATGTCCTCCTGTGGAAACAGATCTTCCCTCACCGAGGGAGAGAAAGAGAGAAAGAGAGGGACAGAGTAATAACGAGAGAGAAAAACTCTTAGTTTTAATGACATTATTGTTAATATCACGTTTGACAAGTTTGAGCAAGTGCTTCCTCTCAAAGTATTTCAAATCTATTTTATTTTGTCAAATTATAAAGGCTCTTAGGGTGCAAAACGCCCGCAATGAAACTGAGTAAAGAGATAAGCACGGTTGAGACGCCTGATGTGATGTCGACTGCACCTAAAATCCAACCGAAAAGAGTAATGTGAGAGATGGAGCTTCAACATATATTAAGCGTAATTCTTTTGAAATAACCCTTAAAAGAAGCGCTCGTGGCCTAGACGAACCGAGTGACTGGAATCAATCACTTGAGTTAAACAACAACGGGCGGTTAGATACAGGATGGGTGACCGTCCCGTGACTACCGTTAGTGGCGTTTTTCCGAGCGTTTCCGTGCTCCGCAAGGCAAGTTAATCCGTTGGTGCCGGCTGTCATGTAATGGCAGTCGTTAAGCCGTTATGGGCGGCTGGATAACTTCTGGCAGTAAGTCCCGCCACTGTCTTGCAATCCTCCACCAACTCGGACTTGGCACCCGTGGTGGAGTATGGCCTAACCTTCCTGCGATGCAGGAAGAGTCCCGTGCCCCAGCAGTGGGGACATACAAGGGTTGATAACGATCGTACAAGCGGGCTGCATCATGAGTTACTGAGCGAGGGGTGCGCGGGAGTAGAGAATCTCTACCGAAATGATAACGGGGGCCGACGACCCCCTCACACACACTTACACTGTACGTAGTATTGTATAACAAAATATTAGTGGTTAAAGTATGAAATTGCCGTTTTATTGCAATAGGTTCTTTGAATTGACATAGAATCTTCATCGTTTGAGGTTTTCGAATGAAACTTTTTTCAAATGGTTTCTATGATGTTCTTTTTTTAAAAAATGTGAATCATTTGAATATCGACTTTCAATTGTTTTTGTTATTCAATTTAGACAAGAAAGATGGATACGCGTTTCTTTCTGCAGATCAGTCAAATCATGAGGCACCCATTTTTCGTATTTTTTTATTTTATTGATTTGACGTAAGTGAGTCAATATTGTGGGTAAGGTAACGTTAAACCATGCCGCTAATTCCTGGGTAGTTTGACTAGGATCGGCTTCCACTATCTCTCTTAATTCATTGTTATTCACCTGTGTGGGCGGTCTTCCTCGTGGCTCGTTCTTTAAGTCGAAATTTCCATCACGAAAGCGTTTAAACCAAAATCGCACGGTGCGTTCATTAGTAGACCCCTCTCCAAACGCAGCATTGATATTGCGGGCTGTTTCAAACCATGAAGATTCTATGTCAATTCAAAGAACCTATTGCAATAAAACGGCAATTTCATACTTTAACCCCTATTACAAACACGGCTTTAATATGTGATTCATGAGATAATAAGATAACACTCAGTAACCTTAAATAAGTCATGAAATACCAACACCATTCTGAGCGAAGCGATGCTGAGAGGCGACTGCTTCATAGTCTTGTGCTCACCGTGTACTCTACAATACATTGACTATTCAGTACTGACAATAACAATAACTTCCACACAGTACAATCACTGGCCTTGGTACCAAACTATGATACCTGCACTATGATAACAAGGCAAAGACTTCACATGAAAATACACCCAGACTGAGGCCATTTGTACAAAATTGTACTGCGGCTTAAAAAAAAAATTACTTAAATTTTAACTGTTTATTTCATATTAAAAAAGTACACAAAAGTTTTGTTGTTCTGGAGGCTAAAGGCTCCCAGTGGGTATCGAACCCACGACCACCGGCAAGGCAATCAGACGTGACACCGCTAAGCCAGCGAGGCTGTCACAGTATCTTCACATTTTGTGTGGAAATAAACCATTATTCCTGAGGTCTCCTAAATATAGTTAGGTATCTAAACGATTTCCATTCAGTGAACTTGAAAGTAAAAGAAATACTCCCAATAAAGACAACATATCGCGCCATGTTGCAAAGAACAAGCCAGTAGGTAACCAAGTAAACGTATTGGGTTTCGTAGAGTCAAGCATATTTGTAGGCATCCTGGGCTTAAATTTAAACTTACTCATTGGAAGAAACTTAAAAAAAAGAGATGATAATCATATTCCTAGCAGGGTAGATTTAAAAAATCCGCCGTAACCGTTCATACATACTCAGTGGCCACACCAAATTAATTTTTCTTTGATCTTCAGATCCAAGTGGGGTAGCAGAAAAGGGAATAAACCGAAATTCGACGCAGTGCGAATAAAATGTATGGGGCATAGAAAAGCGACTCGACGGAAGCTATTCGACGTCATGCGAATAAACCAAAGTAGCACCCTACCCTTCCAATAAAAGTGAAGTGTTCAAAATCATCAAATAACTTTCTAACTTCCCAATAAAAAGGCGAGTCAAAGCCAATCTAGGGCCGGTGGGGCCAACCTTTATCATCGGAGCGTACGTTCGTAAGTCATAATTACAATAATTCAAAGATAAAGTAATTATTATCAGGGCCCGGGTCACGATCGCCACATAAAGCGCGGGAACATGCCTCTTATGTCTCACGTTTTGGTTCCTTTAGAATTTTTTCGCACTGTCTTGTCAAATGTACACCATAGTTCTTATAAAATGATGTGCAAAGTTCAGGTTTTCAAACCATAGACAAAAATGGCTGACCGCAATTTGTGCTGTTTAGCAAAGAAAAGTTTGAAAATATATTTTTTGGTTGCTTTTAGGTCCTCAAAAAATATACTAAAATATTTTTTGGTCTAATGGAAGTGATATTTACCATTTAAGACTTACTTGCAAAGAGAGTCAAATAATCAAATAGCGGATTAATACTTTTGCCCATCAAAACAGAGGTCTTGTTTTCGATTCTCTTGTAATGTAGTCGATTTGTAAAAAACCCTCAGTCTGGGTGTATTTCCACTTTTGTGATGTCCTTGCTTGGTTGTCATAACACAGGGTATCGTAATTTAGGGGAGGGCTATGTCCAGCAGTGGACTAGTATAGCCTGACGACGAGGGCATCCTAGTTTAGAGAAAAGGACAAGTGATTGAGTTGTGTTGAAGTTAAGGCTTAATTATTAAGGCTTTGATCACTCACGGGATTCGGCAAATCGTCATTAAATACCATGGTAGTATCAAAACATGGGACGCATGGACAGAAACTCCATAAAGCGAGAGGAAATTGCCTTTCCATTACCGGTTTTATGTTCGGTTATGGACATTATCAATTTCCATAATTGCTATAACTTTTTCCCATAATTGCCCGGCGGGTGCTGTGGGGACGCAGGTGTTTCAGTCCAGATCTCCTCACTGCTTTTGCCGTCCTGATACTTGCAGGAGATAGCGGATTTGGATTTTTCGTCTTCGAATTCTACTTTTTTTTTACGTAGTTTCTATGTTTGTGTCCCACTGCTAGGCAAAGGCCTCCCCCAATTCAGTCAAGAGTTTTCTGTCCTGGGCCACCTCAGACCAGTCCGGTAGATGGTTGTCGAGATCATCTCTTGTCTTCTAGGCCGGCCTCGATTTCGATGTCCGTCGTGTGGCACCCACTCGGTGGTGAGTTCTACTTAGGTGTTTTTGAAACTTAAGAGATTCTTAAGTTTCAAAAACACCTATCAAGTCGGCCTCATAGTAAATAATGTTTGCATTGATTCATGAAATAACCCTTTAAGGTTGTCCCTCAAGGGGCAGTTTCCATACAAACATAGTTTGGTTTTTATTTACATACAACATGCCGGATCCCAATGAAACTTTGCCAATTAGTTTAGTCGACGTTTGAACGTGATTACAACTAAAAATATATCTATATAAATAAAATTCAAAGTCCTGACTGACTGATTCACTCATCAATTCCCAACCCAAGCCCTCGGACTTTGGAAGCTGAAATTTTGTACAGAGAGCCTATAGATAATGTGGGCAAGGAATAAGACCGGGGTTTTTTAAATTCAATCCCTAAGGGGGCGTAAAGTGTTGCCAAAGTTTGTATGGGAGGTATAAAGAATTTAGTCTAATTTTAATGAAACATAAAATAAATCGTCTTCAACACGATTGATTGAACACGTGTTTCGCCTTTTTTCTAAATTTAACCCTTAAGGGAGTGAACGGGGTTTCAAAATTTTGTAGCTACTAAAGTCCACAGGGACGGAGTCGCAGGCAAAAGCTAGTAATAGCATAAAAACGAAATAATAGTCTTATAAGACTTTTAATGGAAACTATTCTCAGGGCTGTAATTTATTGTTAAAAGTTCCTCAATTTGTGTCCTTAAAACGTATTGGAAAAGTTTCATTTTGTATGGGATTTGCTCCTTGGGGGACCATAAGGTGTTATTTTATTCATCAATGCAAATAACTCTTACTATGAGACCAACTTGTAAGATCGATAAAATATTTGTTCCGGAAATAATTTTGATATTTTTTCTAGAGAAATTATGAAACTGATATTATTTTTTTATATTTCAGAGTGATTGTTTGGTTTCATGACTAGAATGACCTCCTTCAGTTTCACTGGACCTTTGCGAAACATAATATAGCAAACTCACGCCAGTATCCTAAAGGGGTAGGCAGATACCAGGGACTGCCACTGTAAAGTTATAAATAGCAATACAAAATAAACCTTACTTTATTGTAATATCATCGGTTTTTCCGATTGTAGCCGAGTTATATTCTAAAAGAATAAAGAAATTTATTACTTATACATCTAACATACTTCATAAAGTACAAACATTATTTTTTCAGTTAGGTAATGTGTGACAAAAATGTATGTTTATTAACCTGTAGAATTTAATTAGTAAGTAAGTAATTTATTTGTGACTTAAAAGACTTATACTAGACTACAACTAAATTTTTACATACATGTTTTGGTTTATAATCGAAATTATTGAGCATCCGCTGCTGTGCTAGGCTCATCACCTGTATTACAGCAGACAGCGCCTACTTCCTGCGTTTACAAATAATAATCTACACCAAATCCTAACTATGATAGTTTAAAAAATCTGTAAATTACTGTTTAAAACAAAAGTATTTGAGGAAAAGTGTTCAGTGTTAATTGACCTCCCTCCTATGTGTGTGAGTAAAAAATGAATGTAAATGTGAATGCGTGAGTGTGTATGCGTAAGTAAGTGTGTGAGTTTGACAGAGAGAGGGTGAGTACTACTGCCAAAAATAAGTACTTATATTTTTTTTTATAACGGTGAAATATATAAATAAGGTGATATTAAAATTAAATATTTACTTACAAATCTCTAGAAGTTTCTCAGTTTCATCGTAAGATAGCGATTTGAGCCACAGTGAAATATTTATTTTACACATTACTTTAGTTAATCTAAAAATGTTGCGGAGTTTATTTACTTTGTTATAGATAAATGGGCCTAGAAAGGGGAAAAACTTTTGAATAAAGGAGGTTTTATGCTTAATAAGCGGGGGACATACAGAAAACGCCCTGCGTTTTTTAAGTATAGATGGATCGAAGGACAATTTAGAATGTTGTTTTAGTACAATGCTGAGAAGGAAGAGTTGACGTACTGACAGTACCTCACAAAACTCATAGAGAGCTTTCGTAGGATAGCGGAAAGGTCTGAATGTACACACTTTCAAAACAGCTCTTTGTGCTACCTCAAGCCCTTTTATGGTACTTTTGGCCGCGCCTCCCCACGACAAGATGCAGTAAGAAATTATAGATTGGCAAAGAGTATAGTAAGTTTGTTTTAACAAGTGAGGTTCTAGTATATGGCGGAGAACTTTAAAGACGTAAATAAGTTTTCGAACTCTACCACACAGCAGCTCAATTTGTTCCTTAAAGGAAAGGTTTTCATCAATCACTATACCCAGGTACCTGATGGCCCTAACTTGTTCCAAGAAGCTACATGAGCAGTTTGCGGTTTCAGTGCGGGAGCATGTATGGGCTCTAATTTTTTGGGTAGTCGTATTTGTACCTCTAATGGAAAAAGTTATGTATTTTGTTTTATCAGCATTTAACGTCAGCACATTGTCCTTCAGCCACATGCATACTTGATTGAATCCACGTTGTCCGTGTTCGAAGGTATCTTTCCACGTTTTGGCTGTAAAAACTAATGCCGTGTCATCGGCATACGAGATAATTTTTCCTGGGAAGGATTTGAGCAACAGGACGTCGTTAAGATACACAAGAAAGAGGGTAGGCCCCAAAATACTGCCCTGTGGGACACCGTAACAAATAGGCAGTTCCGCACTGACTTGAGTTCCCAACTTAACGGACTGTTTTCTGTTTGTAAGATAGTCTACAAATAACTTAAGCGGAGTACCTCTAATGCCAATATTTTCTAATTTCTTTATGAGAATGGGGACAGAGATCGAATCAAAAGCCTTTGCCAGGTCAAGAAAGATCGAAAGACATTTGTTTACCTTGTCCAAGTTCAAGCTAACATATTTGACTAATTCATTAACAGCATCGTCTGTAGATTTACCACAGCGGAAACCAAATTGTTGATTTGACAGGTAGTTGTTGTCCTCGAGGTAAGATACGAATCTGTGGTTAATAATTTTTTCTAATATCTTTGATATAGCTGGGAGGATTGAGATAGGCCTATAGTTATTTATCAGATCTCTGTCTCCTCCCTTGTGGATAGGAATTACTCGGGATCTTTTTAAGTCATTCGGAAATATACCTAGCTCTAGGCACTTGTTACATATATAAGTCAGTGGTGTTACAAGTACCTTCCTATTTTGTTTTATAAGTGAATTTCCTATATTATCCCATCCTACAGAGCAGTTATTCTTGAGAGAAAGTATAATTCCATCCACCTCATTTTCATCCGTACTATCCAGAACAAAAGATTTAAGGGGGGCATGATGTTCATCGGTATCCCTCTTTGAGTTTGGTTGTTGTTTAAGTAGGTCCTCCGCTAGTAGCTTACCTACGTTACTAAAATATGTGTTAACGCTATTTAGTGATTCCTCAGGGGAATCTGATACTGTAAGTAATTCCTTAGGGTAGCTCTTCGTTTTATGTGTGTTTGTTATGTTTTTTATTGCATCCCAAATTTTTTTATTATTTTTACCGGCTTCTTTAATTAAGTTTTTTTCATAATTACGTTTAAGTTTTTTTAAAAGAGTAGTGCAAAAATTTCTGTAGCGTTTATAAATAACCTTTATTGTATTATCATTTGGATCAGCTTTTGTTTTCCTATGTAGCTTATCCCTATGTTTAATGCATCGTACAAGTCCGGGTGTGATCCAAGGCTTAATGATTTTTTTGCGAGATGATAGTTTGGTTAAAGTAGTATGTTTGTCAATAGCGTCTTTTATTTTGTTTATTAGGTATGAAGTCATGTAGTTAGGGTCGTTTGAGTCATAAATAGGTTCGAAGTTAATGTTTTTGATTTCGTTCTGCAGTGCCTCATGGTTTACTTTCTTTATTGTTGCAAATTCGTCAGGGCGGGGAATTTTGTTGCTAAGGCAAAGAGTTGTAGTTTTGTGGTCAGTAATTGAGCTTTGTATAACTGTTGTTAAAGAGGGCAATTTGGTTTTTAGAAGGACATGATCGATGCAAGAGTCACTTGCGTCTCTAGTGACAAAGGTATGAGTAGGTAATAAACCATGATAAGCTGCTAATGTTAGGTAAGAATCTTTAGTAGAGCTTTGGACTTTACGAATATCAATATTTATTGCCCGTGAGTATAACATTTTTAAAACTATCGAGACTAGAGACGATTTTATCCAAAGACGATAGAAAAGGGTCTATATCTTGATATGAAGGTGAACGGTAGACAGCAATAATTGCTGTATCATTGTTACCGAGCTTAATTACAAGTGCATTGCAATCCGTAAAGTCTGGTTCTTCAATCAAATAAGTCAGATGGTTTTTAATATAGACAACAACTCCGTCATTTTGAATGGCATTTTTAGTTGTAAAAAATGAGTTATAACTGTCCAAAGGGGGGATTGTGTTTATATGAGATAGCCAACATTCTGTGAGTATCAACAGATCATGTTCCACACCCAATCTATTTAAAAGAACTTCAAAGTCTAACATGTTACGATTAATACTTCTTATATTTTGTGAGAGAATAGTAACGCTATCTTTTTGTGTGCAAAACAAGGACTTGTAGTTATCGACTTCACATTCAACTCCCTGAGATATTGTGAAATTGTCCAACTCGTTGGACAGGATGTCTACATTATCCATAGAAAAAGATGGAAGATAAATGAGCCACTAATATCATCGTGGAACGAGACGGCACAATTACAGATCTGTGTTTGTGAAGAAGCGATAAGTTTATGATGGTTATAAAAAAATAATTGATTGAGATTATGCAATAATTGTATGCAAATTAGCAAAGAGGAATATCTGAGAAGACTTAAGAATTTGGAGTGGTAAGTCATGGCAGGTGTATGGTTGAAAAATAATATGTATTTTATATAGTTATTTCGTGTAAAAGTATGTGTAGTTATTTGTGAGATATATATGTGTTGTGTGATTTGTATTTTGATGTCTACCAAATTATATTGTAAATAAATTGTAATTTTGTGTTGTACAGTATTTATCTTAAGCTTAAAATTTAATTTTAAAATTACGAAATTTTGTTTGAAGTTCCAGAAAGCAGAGTCTGAGTCCATTTTCCTAGAGCAGTTGTTTTCAAGAAAGGCAACTAGTCATTCCATTTTTCGTAAAGCTTCCAAGTCTTCCACCGAGTAGATTCTTATCTGTGAGGAGTTTTCTTTCTTTCTCAAGTAGATGACTCCGTGAGAAGTCCAGCAGAAAGCGTAATTATATTGCTTTTGAAAATTTCTAGCTAGATGGAATAGCTTCTGGGTCTTCATTGTAAGCATTTCGGAGATATAAATTGGTTTAATTTTTTCTTGTAGTCCTAGATGGCTGGTGTTTAACTTGTCGCCCGGTTTCTTAGACTTGTTAAAAGTTTTGACACTAGAAATTAGTTTTTCCTTTAGGATAACAGTCGTAAGCTCAGCGACGATCGGGCTAGACGGATCCTTGTTTTTTGTTCTATAGATGTCCCTTACATCGTGATGACCAATGTCAGCATTGACCGATTTCCCGATCGCTTGCAGTTGTAAGATAAGATCCTCTTTAGTTTCTCCATCTTTTTTAGGAATATTGCGCAACTCTATGGCTGAGTTTCGGAGCTTTCTTTCGAGTAATTCCACCCTATCTTCCAGTTGCAGAACCGCCAACTTGTCTTCCTCTCGCTGAGATTCCAGTTTAGTGATTTTGGATAGAAACTCGTCATACTTATTTGACATGTGTTCCACACTCGCTCTCAGTTGGGTGTTTTCTTCAGTGAGACTATTTATAGTATTCTGCAGTTCCTTGAAACGCCTCGTCTGCTCTGTAGATAAGTTTTTTAACATGATTTCAATCGTGTTA
Organism: Yponomeuta sedellus; assembly: GCA_934045075.1. Classification (NCBI taxonomy): domain Eukaryota; kingdom Metazoa; phylum Arthropoda; class Insecta; order Lepidoptera; family Yponomeutidae; genus Yponomeuta; species Yponomeuta sedellus. The sequence goes on along the minus strand of OW203734.1, from coordinate 20,466,266 downwards.
ATTATTCCTGAGTCACATTCCTCAAATTGGTAATGATCGGACATGAAATCTACTATTAATTTTCAAGGTCAAAATTAATATTTGTTGTTCAAATCAATATTTGATCCACCACGAGACGCAAGATGGCGGTCCCGCTGCGTACTTGACTGTTTTTTATTCTCTCTCACTTTTCTCATTTGTAACCCTCGTCCTAGGCAATACGGCATAAAAGCGCTTGTCAACCGCTAAATGTACAGATTGCCAGTTGAGAGTTCAAGTAAGACTTGGCTTCCAACAAACAGCTCAAACTAACATAATGACAACAGTCCACTGCGTCGTTGATCCAGTGGTAGCTTACTTCTAATATCACAGAGGTAGTGGGTTCAATCCCCACTGGGGACCGTACGTTAATTTATACAAATGGCCTCAGTGTGAGTGTCTTTCCGTGTTTCTGTTGTTTTGTTCATTTAATTTTATAGTACTCGTTAAAACTCCACACGCTAGCTCTGAAGGAAAGGATCATGAGGAAATCCGCAGCCTAGTTGGCTCCGCACGTATTGACAATTTATTGCGTGTGGATTAAATTTACTAAGCTAAGAGGATTGTTTTGGTACTGGGTAAGACAATATTATGTGTATCGATATCAACCCTGGTTAGGTTAGGTTAAAAAAAAAGGTTAGGCCATACTCCACCACGGGGGCTAAGTCTGGGTTGGTGGAGGATTGTAAGGCAGTGGCGGGTCTTACAGTCAGAAGTTATCAAGCCGCCCATAACGCCTCTGACTGCCATTACATGACAGCCGGCACCAATGTCTTAACGTGAATTGCGAAGCACGGAAGCGCTCGGAAAAAATGCCACTAGCGGTAGTCACGAGATGGTCAACCATCCTGTACTTCACAGCGCCTATTTTTGCTTAACCCCAGTGATTGATTCCAATCACTCGGTTCCGCTAGGCCACGAGCGCTTCAATATGTTTAGTAAAACAACAATACGCAAACTGTTATCCAAGATGGTCGGATAACATCCTCCGCGTTCAGCAGTCATTCATTAGTGCCGTGGTGTACTTACAGAAGTCCGTTTAATTTTTTTGTTGTTTTTGATTGCCTTCAAAATTTCTTTGAGATTATTTTTTGAAGGTTCCCATAAAATAAAACAAAAGTGGCATATCCCGCAAAATCGCAGAAGACGCTCTGTTTGCCCAACACATGTTAGCAAACAAATGTTTTGTTAGCGCAGTGGACCCGCCTTTGAGATGACCTGCAGCGCAATTCTTCTAAATAAATTATTTAAAAGAATAGTCAAGAAAATGCGCAAAAATCACCATTACGCCTTTTGAAATGGTGACCTCGGTCTCTACTGCACTGATTCACCGAACAGGTACCCAGAAATGTGGACATTTTGTACGTGAAGTGATGAATCATACAGATACAATCTCGTACTTATTACATGTGGAGGAGTTTATAGCGCCAGCGCAGATTGAGCTCTCTTTTCTTGGCTGATGTATGGGACTAAGGGCCTGCGAAGGGGAAAATCTGTTTTCTATTGGTGTATGGTGGCTTGGATGGTATATGTTGGAAAATGTCTTGTTTTTAAAAGAAACCTACGAGTCATGTTTGTTATTATAAAATTTAAGTCGTAAAGTAATTTCTTGGCGAACGTGCAAATAATAATATTGGCCTTTTTGCATCTACTTAATGAGATGATTTATACTGCGTCCAGTGTCATCTTCACTCACACTAGATGGGTGAAAGGACCACTCCGACGCTGTAGTGCCTGGGACATGGTTTTTATAGATGGTGTAGGCTTGCCCAGCACCTATACCATCCTGACAGCTTAGTCGGCTTAGCCCACAGAAAAGACTAGTCAATACGTGCGGAGCCAACCAAACTGCGGGTTTCCTCACGATGTTTTGCTTCACCGTTAGCGTGTGGTATTGCGACTACAAATTCGCAAATGCACGTAACTTTGAAATTAAACAAAGTCATTGGTACATGCCCGCACTCGGGATCGAACCTAGGGCTCTCGCTTGCCAGTCCATGGTTCTATCCACTGAGCTACCACCGCTTGTTATTTTACAATATTCACATAAATAAAGTCGTGGCAACCCTACACGGGAGGCCTAACGGAGCTGGCCCTAGTCGGTACAGTTTGAAACGAGTCGTCACTAATGGCGCGGAAGGAAGAGATTAAAACTGTCCGCCATCGGACTTGGCAACGATATTCGTTTAATGTTCTCCGCCAATTTATAGCAGCAATACCGCTCGCTGACTGTGAAGGAAACGATCGCGAAAAAACCTGACGGTCTGGGAACTTGGATCAACGTATGGTATTTAATAGTTTACCCGCCAAAAGAGAAAAAGCCTGCTTTAGTCGAGTAGGGACAAATGTTCTAAAATTTTAAGCAAGATATTTTATTTAATACTAGCTGACCCAGCAAACTTCGCACCGCCTACCATCGATTCTTATTTTTTTTTTTTTTTTTCTCTCCGTAAAAACCATCCTCATACTTCAAGGAATATTCTAAAAAAAAGAATTAGCGAAATCGGTTCAGCTACTCTCGAGATTTGCGCTTACCAACACATTCAGCGATTCATTTTTATATTAAAGACTAGCTGACCCAGCGCACATCGTACCGCCTAACAGTCGATTCTTTATTTTTCTCTCCGTAAGAACCATCCTCGTACTTCAATGAATATTCTAAAAAAAGAATTAGCGAAATCGGTTCAGCTGCTCGCGAGATTTGCGCTTACCAACACATTCAGCTATTCATTTTTATGTTAGTATAGATATTTATAAGTCCGTGCTTCGCAAGGCACATAGTGTAGTGAAAGATTTCCACAATGCCTTAATTTGAAGTCCTTAAGTCCAGGATACATACCTAAACTCTGTTTCTTCTCTTATTCCGTACAATTCTGACATTTTATAAGTTGCTACTAAGTGATTGTGTTGTATGAACTTGTGAGGAAGTTATAATTATTATTAAAAAAAACTCTCAACCGATATTTGGCTCAATTGAGGGCATTAACAAATTAAATGCTGTATTCTTTTTAATGCACTTAGCCGTGCTACGGACAATTTTAAAAGCCGATTTAGAGGCTAAAAATTCCACCCATGCCTCTCCATTTTTGTAACCTAACCTAACCGTGCCAGCGCAAAAAAAAAAAATATTATACTCATTATTTATAAACAAATTCACAATACAATTATATAGAAATTAAGATAATTTTATAAATCTGGTTACTAATGTGAATTTTTGTTATTATTGTGATTTTTTTTTTCGTTTTAATATAATGACTTCAAGGTTTCCACGGTATTAATGGTGGCAGTAAATTCGCCAAAAAAAAAAAAAACCGTGCCAGCGCTCTCCCAACTGAGCTAATGGGAGACTCACCGGCATCAGTGAAATTTCGAACTTCTTTACAAGCCTGTACGTCTGTACGTAATACAGAGAGTATTGTAAAGAGGTTAATTTTATTTATGTTTGACCTACAAACGTCAAGAAATGATAGCTGTCAGAATTCTACGGAATAAATAATCTGAGTATACGTTTAACCACACGTATTCCCACTGCGGATTGGTGATCTCAATCACTCTGGTTTCCTCACGATGTTTTCCTGCACGTTGGCGAGTGGTATTCCTACTGCAATTCCACGGATGTACCTAACTTAGAAAAAAAACTCATTTGTACTTGCCCACACTGGGCCTCGCGCTTCAGAGTTCAACGTTATACCCACTGGGCTACCGCCCAACTTGCCCAACTTCAAAAAAAGTTTCCGCATATTATGGCAATCTCTTCAGTTCTGAGCCTGCAAATAACGATAATAATCATGTTTACTGTTGGGACATTTCAGAAGCGGTTGAAAGAGCATTATCTCTGTAATAACATTGAGCTATATATTTATGTTACACTATTTTTATTTTTAATGCACTAACCCGTGCTAAGGACAAATTTAAAAAAAACCTATTTAGAGGCTAAAAATTTCACCCATGCCGGGATTCGAACCCGCAACCTCTGGCTATCCGTACCAGCGCTCTACCAATTGAGCCAATGGGCGACTCACGGCATCAGTGAAATTTCGAACCTCTTTACAATATTCGCTGTATTACGTACAGGCAGCGACATCTGACTTAAGCAAATTGCATTACTTACAGCCCCGACTACCTACTTTGCAGTTAGGTTTTAACATCGGAACGATATCACTGTACCCACATGATTACACTATTTTTATTTTTGTAGATAGGAAGGTTATTCAATATTTATGTAGTATATTTTGTACAAGTATATAGACCCGCTTTTTACTGCTTCTCCGACTCTCTAAGGTTTGCCGGAAGAAATCCCTTCAATTAAAGAGATAAGCTCGCTTTTGTACATGTTATTTCTTACGTCATGTCCTGTTAAATGATTCGTGGCTAAATGGCTGTGTGGTGTCCGCCTAGAGAATAGCACCAACCCAAATTCTTCCCGCGGGTGTCGTAAAAGGCGACTAAGGGATACAAACCGGGGGGTGGGCAGCAGCGCTCCCTGCAGTGCAGTTCCGCCGAGCTGCGATCCCCAGCACGCATGCCCAGCGTGGGGATTATGGGCATTACCCCCCCATGATGGCACAACCTTGCGCTCATTGGGGGAGGGCTGTGTCCAGCAGTGGACTAATGAAGCCTGAAGAAGAAGAAGAAATGTTTCGTGTGCAATAAAGTATAATTCATAAAATAATTTATTTGTACAATCTACAATTTTTACCTTTAGCTAAATACATACCCATAAACAATAATAATAATTGTTATTATCAAGGTTATTATCGATTTAACTTAACCACACGTATGCCCACTGCGGATTGGTTATCTCAATCAGTCTGGTTTCCTCACGATGTGTTCCTTTACGGTTAGCGGGTGGTATTGGTACATGCCGGGGGTTGCATGTACGACTTCTTATTACATATTTTCTATATATTTCGAAATGAATGTCTTTGTGAGAATGAATCCACAGTATTTTGTTAAAGCCTCCACGGTTCGTTCTAGAGACATGTGCAACACAGACATAGAGAAAAAGCAGCACGGCTTTCATGTGAACGAGAGTTTTCAGGGGGATTTTTTTTAACAATAATCATACTATTCTCTTAATCTTATCTTATTAATCTTATTCTAGTTTGTAGATACTTGATATTTTAATTTGTTTTCTTCTACTTTTTGCATCTCTTGGATTTGTAATAAAACATTATAGCATGCTTGCATGAATATTCATACGCCAAGTGGGTAGAACATAGAATGATCATTAATAAATATATGTAAGAACTATATTTTTTTTTAACTATGTTCATGAATAAACTATCCTGATTCTAAAAACCTATTTACAGGGGCAAAAAATTCCGCCCATGCCTGGATTCGAACCCGTGACCTCTGGCTATCCCTGCCAGCGCTCTTTCCAACTGAGCTAATGGGCGACTCACCGGCATAGGTTTTTAAAATTGTCCTTAGCACGGGTTAGTGCATTAAAAATAATATTATCCTGATTCTGATTCAGAAAATTTTTAGACCCAAGTTCTACTGGCAACGCTACCACCGCTTAGGGTGCGTGACAAGTGAAATTAACCAGCCTCCACTACACTTGCAGCGTGACAGCGGCGAGCCACACTGTTATTCAGTGGCTGTTTGCGTGGCTTAAACTAGGGTTTAAATTCCTTAAAGTGCTAAGGCTGATGTAACGTCTAGCATGCTATCACGCACATAGAAATCTACAGTTATTTTTAAGGTCAGAACTGAGGATGGTTTAATGTTACATACATACATACATACATACATACATACATACATACATACATACATACATACATACATACATACATACATACATACATACATACATACATACATACATACATACATACATACATACATACATACATACATACATACATACATACATACATACATACATACATACATACATACATACATACATACATACATACATACATACATACATACATACATACATACATACATACATACATACATAACCTCACGTATCCCAGAAATTTCCTTCAGTTTCAGGCAGAGACCAGGGACTGCCACTTGCCACGATCCTGACAGATCACCTTCGCTTCATCAACATTCATAAGTCGTTGCATACACGCACGCCGGTTCCGGGTACTTTTTATCTTTCCCTTTGCTAATACATCCCCTATCTGGTCGATGTATGTCCACCTAGGACGACTCTTACCATCCCTTCCACTCACATTCGCAATATATATCTGTTTCGTCAATCTTTCTTCCTTCATCCCCTCCACATGTCCAAACCAACGCAACATTCCTTTCTTAATTCTTGTCACTACATCCTCTTTCAGTCCACAACGTTCTCTGAAAAATGTAAAATGGTTAAATGTTCTTTTCCAATTTTCACTTTTCCCGCTCTCTGTATACCATTATAAACATTAAGGGTGCCTAGAAGAAATTTCTCAAGAAATAAGCCCACATTTGCTTTTAGTATACGATAATCCTGTTCTTTTAGTGCTTTATTTTGTATTTTGTGCAATTAAGTGTAATTTTTTTTTATTCGGAGACTTGGCTATGACATCAAGCATCAATTGAACGAATAATTTACCACAGATTATTGTAACAGCCGATTCGAGAAGTTATTTGAAAGTTTTTATTCAAAAAAATCGATTTTACTGACGCCAGTCCGCGAAGTAACTATAGTTACGTAGACGTACAACGCTACTTTTTTTTGAGTAGCTCTAGTTACGTAGACGTTTAAGTGAATAAGTATATAATTTTGTAAATTTGTATGTACATATCATTTTGAAATAAAGTCCAAAAACAAAGAGAAATTGATACTAACTCTTACCGTTAGTCGTTTAGGATTTTGTTCCGCTGTAAAATCGTACTTAAACCGGGATTTAAGAATGACTCTGAATTGTTTATCCGCCGGCAATCCAGCGCAATATTACACCCAACACACACGAGATGTTGACACTTATATCCCGCAGCTTAGTTATTGCGTTTTAATAATATTTTCGCGGGGATGCGTCGCGGAGCGTTTTTGCTGGAGGAAAGGCTTTAGTAGGAAAATATGACAATTTTCCACCGCCACACTCAGAAAAAGTTTTCTCTCTAACCTATCTGTATATTAGATAAAACCCACGTCTGTGTTACGGAGGGGTAGTAAAAATCATTGTTTATTTTAATTATTTTGTTGAAATATTTTATTACGGGGAACCGCCGTGCGTGCATACAACGACTAATGAACGTTGATGAAGCGAAGATGACGTGTCATAATCGTGGCAAGTGGCAGTTCCTGCTCTCTGCCTACTCCTCTGGGACACAGGCATGAAGTGATGTTATTTTATTTTGAAGAACTGTTTTTTACCACATAAAGCAATAAGGGAATCCTGTCAGGATCGTAGTATGTATGTATGTATGTAGGTATGTATGTATGTATGTATGTATGTATGTATGTATGTATGTATGTATGTATGTATGTATGTATGTATGTATGTATGTATGTATGTATGTATGTATGTATGTATGTATGTATGTATGTATGTATGTATGTATGTATGTATGTATGTATGTATGTATGTATGTATGTATGTATGTATGTATGTATGTATGTATGTATGTATGTATGTATGTATGTATGTATGTATGTATGTATGTATGTATGTATGTATGTATGTATGTATGTATGTATGTATGTATGTATGTATGTATGTATGTATGTATGTATGTATGTATGTATGTATGTATGTATGTATGTGTCTACTGTAGCGCACTACTAATTGAAACACTGAATTAAGCAATAATACTTTCTTTTTTTTATATATCGAAACCCTAGCCTAGCTGCGGGTCTCGACACATCTGACACCTAAACAGAACGTAATGATTTCCTTTAAAATTATTTAAACTTGACAGGAAAGGAAAACAGGACGCCTGCGCCGGCCAGTTATAATCAAGAAGTATCGTTACAGTACGTATTTAGGTATGTATGAAGCAATTAACGAACTTAAACTTGATCTTCGGACCAGGTCTTGCCACTTGCAACGATATTGACAGATGTCTTTCGCTTCATTAACATTCATTTGTTGCTGTATGCAACAATCCTTTTTCCAATTCTATTCACTAAACGCTCTAACAGTGAGATCTGGTATTAACCACTCCCAAGACCCGAACTTGAAAATAACAATTGAAAACTATTGTTATTTTCCAGGCCATGACTTAGGAGAATAATTATGATAGTAATTTTAGTACTGTTGGTCAGTTCATCTTGTTTTAAATAGTAAATTTTCGATTTATAAATTTTTGACTGATTGACTTTGTCTGTTATATAAAAATCATGTGCGTGTCACAGTGTTAGTTATCAACCTCCTCCAAAACGGCTTAACCGATATTTATTTATTTTTTGTGTGTGTATATTTGGTAGGCATATTTAAATAAAGAAATAATAAATAAATAAATATTCATGGACATATTTATTACACTGATCTCGTTAGCCCTATACTAAGTACAACTAAATGACTTGTGTTAAAGGTGCTAACTCGACAATCGATTTAATACAATAAATACATAGATAACTAACAAGACCCGAGATAAACTAAAATAGTTCGTTTCTTAGTTTGACCCGGCCGGGGACCGAACCCGAGACCCTCGGTTTTACAGTCAGCGTGCCAAACCGCTGCGCTACCGAGGCCGTAGGTGCAAAACAAAGTTTGCCTAATCAGATAGTGATATAATAATATATAATGCCTGGACTATTATTTGCTTCTCGCTCATACATTGCCGTCTATATTGTGTGAGTGAGACGCAAAAAGTGATGATGAAATGTTTTTTTTCCAAAACTGACGCGCCACTTCAACCCGAATAAATCAAAAGTGGCGCTCGTGGCCTTGGCGAACCGAGTTGGACGATTGGAATCAATCACTTGGTTAAGCAACAACAGGCGCGGTCAGGTACGGGATGGGTGAGCGTCCCGTGACTGCCGCTAGTGGCATTTTTCCGAGCGCTTCCGTGCTTCGCAAGGCACGTTAAGCCGTTGGTGCCGGCTGTCATATAATGGCAGTCGTTAAGCCATGTCAGAGGCCTTATGGGCGGCTTGATAACTTCTGACATTAAGGCGCGCCACTGTCTTACAATCCTCCACCAACCTTCCTGCGATGCAGGAAGAGACCCGTGCCCCAGCAGTGGGGACATACAAGGGTTGATAACGATAACGAAATCAAAAGTTATTTCTATCATAAGTAGTTACTACTTAATTAACGCTGTACAGTCTGGCGCTTAGTTGACGGCGCTTCCACCGTACATTTGTCGAGCATTTGAGTTTCAAACACACTAGTTGATTTTACGTAATTTTATCAGTATTTCTACAGTATAGGTGCGCTTGAATACAGTGGCTGTTTTACACTGACTTAAGTTCTACTAAATTGTTGTCAGCAAATATGCTGCGCGGCACATTTGCTAGATTGACATCGTACAAACGCACTTGTTAAAAAAATATTGAACGGAATCCCCGAACGAAATTCTAACTTTGATTACTTTACTTACTTTAAAGTCTACGCATTGGGAGAAAAGTTGAAAAGAAGTTTCTCTCATTCAACAGCAATACGTCAACATAATCCGCTGCTGGAGGAGCCAATTTGTCCATCCCCTTTTGAGTTACACACTTGGGGTATTATCTTTAGATAAATCACTGATTTTGGTAAAGAAATAATTACACTATTTTTATTTTTAATGCACTAACCCGTGCTAAGGAACAAATTTAAAAACCTATTTAGAGGCTAAAAATTTCACCCATGCCGGGATTCGAACCCGCAACCTCTGGCTATCCGTACCAGCGCTCTACCAATTGAGCCAATGGGCGACTCACGGCATCAGTGAAATTTCAAACCTCTTTACAATATTCTCTGTATTACGTACAGGCAGCGACATCTGACTTAAGCAAATTGCATTACTTACAGCCCCGACTACCTACTTTGCAGTTAGGTTTAACATCGGAACGATATCACTGTACTCACATGATTACACTATGAGTCGCCCATTGGCTCAATTGGTAGAGCGCTGGTACGGATAGCCAGAGGTTGCGGGTTCGAATCCCGGCATGGGTGAAATTTTTAGCCTCTAAATAGGTTTTTAAAAGAAATAATTATGTACCCTAAATAATTCGACTGCGATCTGACAAAAAATCATATCAATTTTTTTTGGTCATAGCGCTATTCGACTGCATTTTGTCATACATTTATCCTAAGTTTTACTTGTCTTCTACAAGGTCACTTCTGCAATGGAATACCGTGTGTATAAAAAATAAGATAGACTAAGTGTAATGCAGTGTCACTTCTCTATTGAAAGAAAGAATGACATTTATTATAACAACAAGACACATCACAGAAAAAATCTTTTTTATTTATTTGTCGTATGGCATCTTACAAAGGCCTCACAACCGGACACAATGCGTTTATAATTAATAATAATGAAATGTCAAATATTTTAGGTCAAAATTTACAATTATTAAGGTACGTAACCAAGTCGCCAGAGAGGTTTATGATATCACCTTTCAGCCCATGGTACTTGGTGAATTCACATTCGTAGACTATGTGATCAATGGTTTTTTGCGGGTGACCGCATTCGCAGGCGGCCGAATCGCACCAGCCCCATTTGAAAAAAATAAACTGATGATTGACCTAATATGAGCACAACAGAAATAAACGATACAAAAAAAACCACATAGATTTAGCCTGTAGTGTGTCTAAATTTCCACAAAAAGCAGCTGACTCAGCGTTGTGCTGAGGGTGAGAGTCCTCAGCGCTGATTTTCAGTCAGTGACCCAGGTATCCCATATTGGTACTACAGGTACGTGTCGTGGCGTATATAAAAGGAATATATGAACAGTAAAATAAATACTTGGAAACAATGTAAACATAAAATAAAAATTTAGATATGCAAAGTATGTTCAAGTGTCACTTCTGTAATGGAATATCGTGTGTGTAAAGTGTTGATTTTATGTAATATTATTTACAAAAATTAATCTTAAATCGATTACTAAATAATCGAGTTTCACAACGTGATTTCAACGCCATCTTGTTTCGGTCAGTCAAAGTCTGTCAGTGCTAGGAATCAGTCGATATGGCTTCCCAGTGTCGTAAGAATAAATAATTATTCGTTTCGTTTAAACTATATTAGTGGTTTCTATTCAGCTCCTAACCTGAATTTCCTATAGGTTATGGGCCCAGTGAACGCAAGTTAATGCTATAATTTGGACTGAATATAAAAATGACAAAGTTTAAATCTGACCGTTACTTGTTTACAAAAATGGACAATTTAAAAAAAAAAGCAATGAAATATCAAACCATTAGACAGAGAAAAGTTACAGTGTCTTGAAGTTTCGAATTCGTGGGTTGTTATGTGAAATGGACGTGGTAAAAGTGGTAGACGACAACCCAATAATACAATGCAATGAGTGGAAAAACAAAACCAAATTACTAAGAGCGTAATTGTGGAGTATTTATACTCAGCTTTGCTAGAGGAGATAGCACGCCGAAGGAAATGTTTGAAAAGTTTGAATATACTTTGATCTCATCACGGAATTACTCGCCGTGGGAGCTAAATTAAAACATACCGATAAAGTGGCTCATTTGTTTCTCACACTATCCTCAAGTTACCATGGCGTTGCGACCACGATCGAGATCTTGACAGCTCGAAGTGGAATTAAAGAATGAATCCACGGATACCAGTGTTAAATTACTTCAAGTAGAAAAGAGACCCGTTATATCAAGAAAACATGATGAACCAGCAAAATTTCACGGAAAGAACAAAAACTGTTCAGGCCATCTACATCGAAAAACTATTCCGGATTTGTGTTTATGCCAGAAGATAAAATAACATGTTGTTGGATTCTGGCGCATTGGACCTCATAAACAGAGAAGACCTTTTTCATGTGTTTTATTAAACTACCGACACACCACTTAAAATTTCAGTTACTAAAAGTTCTAAATTTATTTCAGCTACCAAAAAGGGACCTTGCATCTTGCAAGTGACATGGGCTTCCAAGGAGTTTTAGCGGACGTGCTCTTTTGCCAGGAGCTTCCATACAACTGGTTGTCAGTATCAAAAATGCACCGAACCGGGCTAAAAAAAAAACGACAACCAAGGAACCCAAATACTCACGGATGGTAAAGTAATAATGAGAGGTAGGTATTAAAAACCTATTTAGATGCTAAAAATTCCACCCGTACCGGGATTCGACCTGCGACCTCTGGCTATCCGTGCCAGCGCTCTTTCCAACTGAGCTAAAGGCGACTCACCGGCATCAGTGAAATTTTGAACCTCTTTACAACATTTTCTGTATTACGAGAGGTAGGTAACCAAAAAAATTAATTGCAGTAGATTTTGTAGCATATGCAAATTGTGGCGAGTCACGCTGTTTCCCAAACATGCAATAGTGACAAAAAAAAAATGACAACATTAACATTTAGGAAATTTGAGTGAATTTAGTATAACAACATTTTTGGAACTAAAGAATAAAAAAATAATAATATTGTGGATGACGCAAATCAAATTGATGCAATTGTACCTAATGACGATTTGTGAGAAGCGTGTATAAGCGGGAAACCGAGTCAAGTACCATTTTTAAAATCATGCTAAAGAATATTGATAAAGATCATGATAAAAAATAAGGTCATACTAAGCGACCGTTAATCGTTGTTCATTCTGACGTCTGTGGACTTGTCACTCTCTCCATTGTTGACAACAAAAACTATATCGTGTTACTTGTTAATCAGTATTCTTATTACTGAGTTGCCTATCTGATAACCTACAAATCCGACATGATCGTGGCATTTAAAGATTTTGTTGCAAAAGTGAAGAAAAATTCAACACAAAACTCAGTACGCAAGTACAGTGGCGAGTACTTGCCTACCGATATGAAAAATTATTGTGTTGAAAAAGGAATCACTTATCATTTGACTTGGATTGTGCACACTATAACAAAAAAAAAAGGCTCGTTCAGTGTTAAGCGGTGCAACATTGTTTAACACTGATTGTGGGGTGAAACAGTATTAACTGCTGTGTATTTGTTAAATATAACACCAACTAAAGCTCTCAAACTGTCTCAAACACCAGTTGAAATGTGTGTTGTGTTGAAATGTCAAATACAATAATTTGTAAAGGTTTTTGGCTGAACGATGTACGCTCATATTAAAACAAATAATACTCGTAGCTAAGTTTGATGATAAGTCATGGAAAGGTATACTTGTGGGATATGAAACAAACGGTTATAAAGTTTGGAACCTAGAATGCGAAAAAATAAAAATGTCATAGAGATGTCATCGTGGATGAGACACATTTCTTGTGGTGCAAGCCTGTGCTTGAAGATAATACTGAAAATTCTCGTGGCAAAACTGATAATTTCGGTATGTCTAAATCAGTGCCATTAACGTTTTGAAACTCTGACGATTCTAAATCAGATATTGTGAAATCTGATGAACATGTTTGTACTAGTAAAATTCGCAAAATAAACCATGACACGCGTAAATCTGACTTATCAGTTGAGGTAAATACTGATGTTAATTGTAATCGTATATAAGACACATACAAAATACGAATGATACTGAACTGATGAGTGATAGGCTGAAAGGTTGTTCCCCTATATCTTATAAAGAATATTACGATGACCGTGTAATGTGTGCTCAATCTCTTTTATGCCAAGTTCATACGGTGGGAAAGAGCACTAAGAAATTAATTAAATTGTCAATCTACAAATAAAACTGATGTTACTGACATGGTGTCAAAATCAGTGTCTGAAGAGTCTCATTGCAACGACTGCTCTAAATTGGATATGAAAAATCCAATAAATCAGATGTGTCTAAATCTGATAGTATTAAATCTGATGGTGATAAATCAGATACGTTTAAATCGGATGCGTATAAATCTGATGAGTATAATGGAGTTCCATGTAAAGTTCGCAAAATAACTGATGATGTTCGTAAAAACATATGTATATGTGGTGCTATATGTTGATAGTTTGATTGTGATTTGCGGTGACATTGAAATAATGAAAAACTTTAAAATGTGTTTAATGAACAAATTTGAAATGAAAGATTTAGAATTCTTTCTTGGCATAAAAGTGAATAGAAGCAGTGGTAAAATAACTTTGGATCAAAGTGTATACATCAAAAGAAAGTTAATATGTATGATGCAAACCCTGTGACTAACTCACTTGAAAATAAATTAAACTATGATGCATTGATTTCTGTTGAAAGTATGACGTCTCATGTCGAAACGTTATTGGTTGCTTATATAATGTTATGCACTAGACCAGATTTAAGCACAAGCGGTAATATTAAGCAGGTATACAAATAAAAATAACAAAGAGCTTGGGCTTATAGAGCTGAGTGTTATAAAAGAGTGCTCAAGTACTTGGAAGGTACTGTTGATGTGAAATTGTATTACTAAAAATGCAAGTATTTTAATGTTCGCTATGTATATGTACAACTAAAATTAACAAAGAGCTGGGGCTTATAGAGCTTAGAGCTGAGTGTTATGAAAGAGTGCTGAGGTACTTGGAAGGTACTGTTGATGTGAAATTGTATTACTAAAAATGCAAGTACTTATAATAATGTTGTCTGCGGATACGTAGATTCTGATTGGTGTGGAAATGACACACGATATAGAAAATGTACAAACAGGATATTTATTTAAACTGGTTGATAATTGTACAATTACCTGTAGTACAATGTGAGTATAATAATGTTCTCTGCGGGTACGTGGATTCTGATTGGGTATGGAAATGACACACGAGTAGAAAAATGTACAACAGGATATTTATTTAAAATGTTTGATAACTGTACAATTACCTGAATTACCAGGAATCAAATGTCAGTAGCAGCTTCATCGACGGAGGCTTAATTGGCATTGTTTTTAGGCATTGTGGCTTAAATTCCTAGCAGTTAGTGTAAAATATATACATTGATAAGCCTATTATCATCTATGAACACAACAATGGATGCATTAGTATTGCCAATAACCCAACGAGCCACAAGCTGTCAAAACATATTGATATTAAGTATCATTTATCCAGAGAACAAATTGAGAAAAATGTAATATAATCAAATTACATTCCCTCAGGTGAGCAGTTGGCGGATGATTTGCCAAGCCGTTACCTGTGGTCACTTTCCAAGAAATGACAAGAAAAATGGGTTGAGAATAATAGAAGAGTTTTTGATGATTATTAATTGAGATTTTATGGGTACAAAATGCTTAAAGCATTTAATAATTTCATAAAGCAAATGAAATGGTCTGGTTAGGTTTTCCTGGGTTTCCCTAACCCTGAGCAACAAATGTTGGACCATAATTATTGTATTTTCCCCAGGAAACACTTGGAAGTCATATTCGGTCTGCTTAGATAAATTAGCATGTTATTTATGTTTTTATAATTTTAGTGGCGATTAATTTTTGAGGGGGCGTGTTGATTTTATGTAATATTATTTACAAAAATTAATCTTAAATCGATTACTAAATAATTGAGTTTCACAACGTGATTTCAACGCCATCTTGTTTCGGTCAGTCAAAGTCTGTCAGTGCTAGGAAACAGTCGATATGGCTTCCCAGTGTCGTAAGAATAAATAATTATTCGTTTCGTTTAAACTATCTTAGTGGTTTCTATTCAGCTCCTAACCTGAATTTCCTATATAAAGAATTAAGTAAAAAAACACATGTACAATGTTGAAGTGTCACTTTTGTAATGTAATACCGTGTGTATCAGTCTCAAAGTCCAGTAGCGTCATTAAGACGCGATTTTTCCTTAAAGTCACTTTTAAGCACTTTCCGAGAAATGTACTTTTAAGCGGACAGACTGTCCAAATTGGCAGGCGCAAAGTAGTCTATGCTTATTGAAACCCAAAATGAAATTACAACCGGCGTGCATGCACTAAAATGCTGATTTTTTTTTTCAGATATAAGGTAATCAACTGCAATTTGGTCACGGCAACTGCAATTTTGGCGAAACGTCGGGATTGAAAGTAATTATCTTTTACCTAATAATTACACAGCACGTAACATAACCTCACGCCTGTATCCCAGAGGGGAAGGCAGAGACCAGGGACTGCCACTTGAAACGATTCTGACATATCACCTTCGCTTCATCAAAGTCCATTGTTGTTGCGTGCACGCACGCCGTTATACTTTTATATTTTTCACAGAAAACATACCATATATAAATTTTATTCTTTATAATTAAGTAAGGTTTATTGATATCGAATTTAATTTAATTTTGGAAGTTCTATTTTCACCCAATATAAACGTATGTACTTTTGGAATTTTAGTTCAACTTCATTTTCAAGTCTCGGTTAGACAATGACCCGAATAGGTTATTATGGAAGTTACTTCAATTTGAAAGGAGGTATGACAAATTTTAAACTGTGATAAATTCTAAAAAAAAATGTAGTCTATTCCGCAGTTATATTAGTTCGGTAAGTCTCGGATGATTATATCAATCCCTTAATCATTTACATAATACCTATTTACATTCATAGGTATTACGAATTTAAAGGTTATATTCGTTATCGTTATCAACCCTTGTATGTCCCCACTGCTGGGGCACGGGTTATATTACTTTAACTTATTTCTGCGGTTTTAGTGCCTTAGTATTCCGAAGTCGATTTGTATATTTTTGGGCATCTTGAACTCTAGCAGATTTTTTTTTAAGTATTTTCCAGTTTTTTTAAAACCCAGCTCACGTCGGCTAGCACTAGATGGCGCTCAGTTAATTCTAAATCGCGGTATGATTGGGTTTATTTGAGATGTGTAAAATCCAAAGATAAGTACATAGATCAACTTTAATTCCGGGTTCATCTTCGTAAAGAATTTACGATGATGACGATTTTTTTCGAAAGGCCTCATTGTACGTACTGAAGCCTTTAATTTGAAATTAAATGATGATCAAGAATTAACAACTATAACAAGTAGTAATAGTAACAATAAATAAACAATTGTTAGCCAACAGGCCAATAAAATACTGGTTTCGAGTTCAAACTCACTAAAATGGCGTAGGTTACTACTTTTCATTTGGCAGTGTTGTGTTTGCAACCTACTTTTACAAAACTAACCCCCGGTTTCTCGTAGCAACTGTCAGTGGTTATTTTCTTTATTCACTTTGACCATCTGACAGCGGTCAATCGTAGAATAACAGATTATTCTTGTACGAGAAACTGGGGTTCAACTTTTTTTAATCTAGGAAAACTTGTAAATAAGTCGGATCGCTCTCTTCTGCAATATAAAAATAGATCAATGTCTGCCACCCGACCTCAGTAGAATACCGTACATAATTCTTTGGATGTAACTAAAATAATTGTTAGTCTATTGGTAGCAAGTGTCAGTTGTAATTTTCTTTATGCACTTTGACCGGCTTGCAAGATTAGTAGATGGTCTTTCTGACAGAAGTTTTCAAGCCGCCCTAAGGCCTCTGACTTGGTTTAACAACTGCCATCCACCGACGGCAGCCGGCACCAACTGCTTAACGTGCCTTGCGTTCACGACATCACAAACATGTAAACATTCAAGACCTGGGGTTATTTTTTTGTCTCCAGCCGGGATTCGAACCCGGGACCTCTTGGTAGGCAGATACGCTACCGCTACGCCACAGAGGACGTAATTTTTTTAATAAAAAAATTATCTATATTTTTCTATCTCATTTAGCGGGCGCCATTGATCGTGAATGTCAGCGAGACTAAAAGTTACAACTACTCGTACCAAATACATAAACTGACTATAAACCAAATTCCCAGTTCGCGTTTAAACTCAGCACTGGCCGTAATAACTGTGCAATAACTAAACGTAATGGTAGAATGTGGACGTTATTGCGTCCCGGATGATTTATGCGGTGTTACCATAATAATATCATAATATGGAGCTTTAAGCTTAGGCTGGCGGAGAAGCACCAACCAAAGTAAGATCAGAGTAAACAAAACGCTCTCAAATCCTTATTTCATATAAATAAAAAAAATATATTGCGACTTAACATTTCCATTGTCCCGATTCCAGTGTTGCAATAACAATGAGGTAATATGAAGCTTTAAGCTTAGACCGGTGAAGAAGCACCAACCAAACTAAGCTCAGAATAAACAAAACGCTCTCAGATCCTTATCTCATTCAAATTACTTCCCACCTAAGGGCCGGAATGAACTTTAAAAATAGACCTATTGTCAGCTGTGAAGAGTTTCATACAAAAAAAACTAATTAAAAAAAATGCTGCGGCCATGTGAGTTTCTAAACAGCCAGTGTGTACTTAGCGCTAATTTCTTTGAGCGGATAAGCCGCAACAATTACGCGGTGGGTTCCTTATTTAAAATTTAATTTTAAAAAGTCGACATAAATTGGCGCGATACTGATCTGTCATATGTATCTGTGATGGAATTAAAAAAAAATAGGTAATATGTAATAATAAATGATTTGAATATGTATTAGAAACGAGTTTTTAATTAAAACTGTTTTTATACGGATTTATGCTCGTTTATTACATTTTTTACAATTTTCCAACGTTTCGGCACTTTTTCAGGTGTTTTTCACCTGAAAATTGTAAAAAATGTAATAAACGAGCATAAATCCATATAAAAACAGTTTTAATTATGTCTACTGCTCGTGTTAACCTTAGAAAATACTATAACGAGTTTTTATTTTCCTCATATTCAAAATGAAAAGTAGAGTGTCTAACAGGGGAAAAAGAATCAATTCCTACTCGAACTATAGTCGCCCTCGCTGCGCTCGGGCATCGAAATACCTCGGGGATTCATTCTTTCCACCCTCGGTTAACAATCTACTATTTCGACTTAACACTTCCATTATCTCGATTCCAGTACTTCATGGTAGAATGTGTTGCAATAATAATGAGACGATAAGAAATTTTAAGCTTAGACTGGTGAATAAGCACAAATCAAACTAAGCTCAGTATAAACAACACGGTCTCACAGACTCAATTCAAATAAATAAATATAAATTCAGCCTATATACGTCCCACTGATAGGGCAAAAGGCCTTCTCGCAGAACGAGAGTATGGGCTTAGTCACCTCGCGTGCCCACCGCGGAGTGGCAATTTCAAGTACCTCAGACACTCAGGTTTCCTTACAATGTTTTCCTTCACGGTAAGAGAGTGGAATTGCTACTACGACTTCACAAACTATAACTCAAAATATATGTTGAGTTAAGGCGTAGGCCTTATCAACAGGAATTAATTTATTCCTACCTGTCAATCTGTGGGTTTATCGCCCGAACAATTTGCATTCTCACCTCTGAGGGAAGGCCTGTGCCCTGCAGCGGGACGTTTATATACTACTACGTAAAAAATAAGTATTGAAGTTTGTAAGTTTATAATGAAATGGACACCTGGTTTATTTTGTAACAATTTCAATAAGAACACCTAGTTTATTTTGTTCAATAGACACAGTTTCTGTCACAGATATCTCAATGCTCTGAAGCTTCTATGTAATTCCTTCGTTCGTTCGTTCGTTCGTTCGTTCGTTCGTTCGTTCGTTCGTTCGTTCGTTCGTTCGTTCGTTCGTTCGTTCGTTCGTTCGTTCGTTCGTTCGTTCGTTCGTTCGTTCGTTCGTTCGTTTGTTTGTTTGTTTGTTTGTTTGTTTGTTTGTTATATTTATTATGTTAATGTTTTAGGTTTTAATATGTTAAATACTTGCAAATTTATGATTTCCTAAATTTCTTTATTAAATGTGTGAATTAAATAAAGAAATTTAGGAAAAGAAAAAGACAAGTGAAGGCGTGAGGTAGATCGTGCGGGATAAAACGTGTAGTGTAGCCAAATACCGCGAATGTGTTTTTCTGGATTGTGTGCCTACGTGTGTCACAAGCAAGCGGTGTGTAGCAAATGTTTGTAACGCGGACGTTGATGGGGCTTGTTAATTGTTTTTGGTATGTTCAAAATTAAAGCGGATTTCTTTGACTGAACGCAGACATAGAAAGCTGTTATAAAAGAAATAGTTAGATAGGTAATTCGTTAGTAAAAACAGTAATTTACAGGGATAAGGCACTTAAAATTTTATTTTATTTATTTAGCTAAACCAAGTTCTGATTTGGCTTAAATAAATAAATTCCTTAGGTCTTAGGGCGGCTTGAAAACTTCTGACGGTAAGACCAGCCACTAGTCTTTCAGGCCTCCACCAATGCGGACTAGGCCCCCGTGGTGGCCTATACCTTCCTTAGGGAAGAGACCCATGCCCTTCGGTGGGGACATAGTTGGTTGATGATGATGATTTATTTAACAGAAATCCACAGCAAAATTATTGCATTATATTCTTGTTTTTAATGCACTATAACCCGTGCTAAGGACAATTTTAAAAGCCTATTTAGAGGCTAAAATACGTAATACACAGAGTATTGTAAAGAGGTTCGTAATTTCACTGATGCCGGTGAGTCGCCCATTAGCTCAGAGTGCTTAGTGCGAGTTTTTTAACTACTCGACCGCGTTAACGTAAACTCATATTTCTATGGCATCGAGGAAGCGCCACCTAGCGACAAGTATGGAAATTAAAATTGCTGAGTGCGAGTTGTAATGGTTTACGTTCAAAAGTGAACACGTTTACTAGCCAAAACACGAATAAACGCGAGTGCGAGTCGTACTGTGACAGCGTTTTGCCAGTTCGAACGGTTAACTTACTCATACTCACTACTCAATGCTCGATTAACGCGGTAGTAAAGTTATTCGATTGGATCTGTCAAACTCGCACTAAGCGCTCAGTTGGGAGAGCGCTGGCACGGTTAGCCGGAGGTCGCGGTTTCGAGTCCCGGCATGGGTGGATTTTATAGCCTCTAAATAGGTTTGTAAAACAATAGGTACTTAATTAGTTGTACATGCGTATCTTTTAAACATTATCCAGTTCTTAGTAGTTTATAATCGGAGGTCTCGCTACACACACTCACTCATTTACATACTCACACTCACTCATGACTCCAAATAATAATTTGCATGCTCATTTCCCCCCCCCCCCCCCCCCTGTTTATTTTCTATGTTAATTTTTCATGTTTAATACTTAAATAGAATTAAGTTAATACTTAAGATGTACTCTAAAACGCATGCCGCGCCGCCCCCTCCATCCCATCGTTACTTGGACCAATGGGATTAGAGGAGGGCGGTGCACCTCCTCGTTGGGGTGCATGGGGGCCAATGTGCTGTTGGCCCCACACGCGAGGCCCTTCGCGTCGCCCACCTGCGCCTCTCTGAAAGCAGAGAAGGCGGTGAGCGACCGCGCGGGCCCCCTCCGTGCCAGAAGGCACCCTCGGAACACGCAAGGGCGCCCTCCGGCCCGCCGTGATGGAGGCGGAGGGTCCCCCGACCCTCCGCGACCCGGCGTCCACTCTGGTCCGACTGGGACGAGGCGCGCGCGCTTCCGCGCAGCGGCGCCCCCCCAGTCGGTCATTTATTCGGTTGGTCGCCTGGGTCTCACTCCACAGAGTGAAACAAGGCCCACGCGACCCCTCCCGCCGTGATGGAGGCAGAGGGTCCCCCGACCCTTCGCCCACGGCCACTCTGGCCCGACTGGTACGAGGCGCGCGCGCTTTCGCGCAGCGGCGTCCCCCCCCAGTCGGTCCTTCAATCCGTTGGTCGCCTGGGTCCCGCTCCACAAAGTGAAGCAGGGCCCAAGCGACCCCTCCCGCCAGATTTTTCGCCGCTGGCCAGCAAGATCCCATAAAGAGAAGTTACTGACCAGCGCCCAGGGTGCACCGGCCCTTGCCACTTACCCTTCCCACTGGTTCAAGATGAATCAGTAGGAACGGAAGCGGAAGGGCACACGGGAAGGTAATCTGGCATCGGACCCCATAGTGGTGACCCCTGACAGAACATTGTCAACCTTCCTTCGCTCTTGCAGCACTCCACATATATTAGTCTCAAAGCAAGGCCATCATTCTTCCCTCTCACTTTATCAGTTCTACTACAGTCAACGCACCGACTACTGGGACTGATGGTGATCTTCCTCCAACCCCTCGGCACGGCAGCCACACAGCAACAGCACACGTTGCCAGTGGTACAGCAGCCTTCACCAGTTCCTACCACATGCGCGGTCTCCATGGTACTGTCGCCGGTGAAGAGACTGTTAGCCGCCGAAATCCTCAACCACTAGTCGACTCACTGACGCAGCGTCACCTGGCACTTGCGGGCTTTAGAGCTCAGACTTCGATTCCTATCAGACCTAGCTTTGCGTAGCTACGGTCTTGAAGGGGAGTGATGTGGCGAGCACATGTCAAGTCTGCGCGCGCACTACAAACTCCAACATTCCTGCATCGCGCAATCAAAGTGTTTCAATGACATACCGTAAATATAACTTCCAACTAACAATAGTTGGACCGGCCGTCCCCAGGCATACGATCTGCCTGGCGGGAAATTTCCCTTTATAGTGGAAGAGTACGATTACCCGCTCTTCCCCATACGTTTATTCTATTATTTAACTAGTTAACTGTGGACAACTGTTGGCCTTATTTTTAGTTATTATTTAATTAGTAATTATAATCTAGAATCGCTCGTAGCTCCGGCTGCCGGAGTGATCTTAAACAATCACGAAGGTTAAGCAACACAGAGTGTGTTCAGTGCTATTTAACGTTCTGTTTGTTGAATTTTACAAATAATTATTTAACCGAAAGTGACGCAGCTCTGAGACCTGTATGAATATTGTGTCAATGCCTCACTTTGCCAAATTAAAAAAAAAACTAAGAATGCCCTGACAAAATAACCTAAAATGTCAAATATCAACTCAGAGAAAACAATCTGACATCTGTCAAGGAAACTTGCTTATTTTGGTTGAGCTGTGACGTCACACACAGGTTTTCGAATTTAATTTTTTTTCTCCATAATTATTAAAGTAAATATTTACAAAGTATGTTTCCTGTACTCTATAGAGGTTAGTGTAGACACGGTATTTTTTTATTTCAGCAACATATTTTCTCGTCGTATTGTCCATTGCAAAGTTTTCCTTAGAGTAAAAGTTATTCGCATTTGTGAATAGAACCTCCCATTTTCGGAGTAGTTATGAATTTCGTCACACCTTGTAGAATTTACCTAATCCTTATCAGTCGTCTTAGAACATCCTTTTACAGAAAAGTTATGAGCTTATCTTTTCCAAAACAGCAAAGGTAAAGATAACGGGTTGAAAACAAAAAAATTAAAGCGCTTGTTTCGTGGGAGACGTCGTAAAGTGGGCATCAAGTAATCGGCTAGAAATCTGGGCCACAGAGTGTGACGAACAAAAGGTTCATTCGTGAATGGTAAAGTTCTTTTGTGTGCAAGGTCTTTCAACGCGAAGAGATCGAAGATAGTGAAGGGATCAAGAACTTGTAGGTAAGATCGTTCAACGTCAACTACGAAGTCCACCCGATGTCTGCAGCTAACATAGTACATTGACATTCAAGAAACAGAATAATATTCTGTTTCATATAAGAGCATTTCAACGTGAAGAATTTATTATATAAATTCACCTTGAAATTCTCTTTTTTAATATAGTTGCTCAAAAAGTGGCGTATTACAGAGACGTACAGCGTGCGGGATGTGGGCTATTACACACTCGTGCTTTTTTTACCTTTCCCAGCACTCGTGCGTTTTCTTTCCCAACTGTCAAAATAATGTCATTTAAAAAGAAAAACCAACCATGAAGTTTTTACTAAAAAAAAATCATAGAAGTTTTATGAGCTACTAACTAACCTGTTTCAATATCAGATTTAATGATTTGATTGAATGAGTTAAGTTAGGGTCCATTTCATTTTCCGGAGCAGATCGTGCGGTGGAGAGTATGTTTACATTACCACGAGACTATATTTGATATAATAATCTTAACGTTGAAGGCTGTCTAGAAGATGTAACTTTAAGTAATAAGGCCGCCGTCTGTACTCTTAGGTTAACAAATATCTGTGTAATTTCCATTATTATGTACAATAAAGTGTTCTCTATCTCTATCTATTTTAAGGCGAAAAAGAAAAGATGTGAATTTTTTTCATCTTGCACACGGCACATTTATTTATGATGTGTAACACCTTGCTTGCGCGATGCAGGAATATCAGAGTTGACCTGTGCCCACCACGTTGTAACTACCAATAGAGAGATAGTAAATATATAAGCTAAAGCTCTTCGTATATAAGATAAAGAGGGTGCGTTCATAATTATTCGAGAATTCGGCTGAATTACAGCAGCAGCTTCTGACCTTACATAATCGGTACTAGAAATCGGATGACGCGAGATTAAAGCAGTCGTAGACAGGAACACTCTTTTGTTTCCCAGAATTGCTGGAGGAATTAAATCTCATAGACGAATAAAATCTCATAGACGAATAAAATCCCATAGAATTCTTAATAAAATTTTATTTATTTATTTTATTCTAGGAAGAACTCTTCAACTCTGTTAAGATTTTTTTTTGAAAAGAATAAATGTGAAGTTACTTGGTTAAATAGATTGTTCTCCACATAATCTATTTATTAATTGCGAAACTGACTTTGACATTCATTATGTAAAAATTTGGTTTTTATAAAGAATATTATAACAATATTAAATTTAAAAAAAATTGGAATTTTTAGCCTCTAAATAGGTTTTCAAAACTTATTTAGAGGCTAAAAATTCCACCCATGCCGGGGTTCGAACCCGCGACCTCTGGCTATCCGTGCCAGCGCTCTTTCCAACTGAGCCAATGGGCAACTCACCGGCATCAGTGAAATTTCGAACCTCTTTACACTATTCTCTGTATTACGTACAGGCAGCGACTTCTGGCTTAAGTAAATTGCATCACTTACAGCCCCGACTACCTACTTTGCAGTTAGGTTTCTACATTGGAATGATATCACTGTACCCACATGATTATATTATTTTTATTTTTAATGCATTAACCCGTGCTAAGGACAATTTAAAAAATACCTATTGGGTGAGTCGCCCATTGGCTCAGTTGGAAAGAGCGCTGGCACGGATAGCCAGAGGTCGCGGGTTCGAATCCCGGCATGGGTAGAATTTTTAGCCTCTAAATAGTTTTTTTTTTTTAAATTGTCCTTAGCACGGGTTATTGCATTAAAAATAAAAATATTATAATATTTAATTTGATTTAAAATTTGGAAAAAGTATCAGCTGTTTCAGATTTCTTACAAATAAAATGGTTCCTACTCGTCCAGAATGACTTCGAAGAAGAGGAATTACAACTGGAAGTGGCCGAAATCATTCATTGATTGACTCACGGAATACCTCATTTACCATTCTTGTCTTTCAAAGTTTTTTTAAGGAATCATGTAATAAGACAAGTCTCAAAAAACGCACGAAGCAGATTGTAAACCCATCTTATGCTTTAGACTCCCAAAGTTGGTTGCGTAGATAAACGTACACTCATAGATATTAAAATTGTTTCCAAGAGCCTGCCGATTGCATCAGCAGTTTAACACAAATGTCGTTGCAGTTTTTTTCATGTTTTTTTGGAATAAATGAATAATACTAATAAAAATACATTGTTTTGTTTTGCAGCATACTTCTTTCCAAATCTCACGCGAAGGAATTCGCTGGCACAGTCAGTATTGTAAGACCCAACAACTTATAATATCGAGAACCAGTGTCGCCACCCTCCTAGAAAGCAGAACAAACGGGACACTTTCCTTCAGTACCGCGTCGGTGGCGCAATAAACCCGGCACACGTGCCGGCGGACCGGTTTCTTCCATTCCGTGTCTGCAAATGGAGCCGTTACGTGACCCGCCGCTGGCAGACAGCTGAGGTGTGACGTTTAAGCTGGAGACACACTTCAGGCACTAAACATAGAGAATAAAACAAACATTCATTCTGTTAATGGCTTGTAGTACTACAAGCGAGAGAGTTACAAACCTCGTAGAGAACAGAACAAATAGGATATTTTCCTTCAGTGCCGCGTCAGTGGTGTAATACAATGTAATACTCGGAAACCCGGCACACGTACCAGCGGACCAGTCTCTTCCATTCCGTGTCTGCAAGTGATGCCGTTACGTGACACCGGTAGAAGACAGCTGAGGTGTGATGTTTAAGCTGGAGACACACTTCAGGCACTAAACATAGAGAATAAAATAAATGATCACTCTGTCAATGCATTTTAGTACAACGTGAGAGATAGAACCCTCATAGAGAACAGAACAAATAGGATATTTTTCTTCAGTGCCGCGTCAGTGGTGTAATACTCGTAAACCCGGCACACGTACCCGGCGGACCGGTTTCTTCCATTCCGTGTCTGCAAATGGAGCCGTTACATGACCCGCCGCTGGTAGACAGCTGAGGTCTGACGTTTAAGCTGGAGACACACTTCAGGTACCTAATCGATAAAAGCTGAGATGTGATGTGACTTCCGAAAACTGTTTTTTTTATGAACAAACACGGTGCATCTGGGCGTTGCAGGACAAAACAAACCATAAGGTGATCCGCGGATTGGCAATTTCAAGCCTTGAGGTGTTTGAACACCTGAGACACTCAGGGTTCCTAACGATCGTTTCCTTAGCGAGTGATACAGCTACAATAACAACACAAATGTTTATAACTTACAAAACAAAGTCATTGGTACATGCCCGCACCGGGCATTCAACCTGGGTCTCTTGCTTCCGAGTGGTATTTAAGGTCATACTCTCTCTCGTCAGAAAAGGCCTGTACCGCGCAGTTTTAGGTTTATAGGCTACATAAAAAAAGGTGATCAACGGCAATACTGGCTGATAGTACGTACAAAATATTGTACTGTTTTTGCAATGCGATGTCGGCTGCATCAACGGGATCGAAGAAAACACTCCACATTATTGCGCCGACGTTGTCAAAAGCTAATAAGTAAGCCAAGAGAAGCTTTCATGAATAGTCAAGGGCGTTTAATTCCGCCCTCCAGGTCGGGGACACGTTTGTGGCAATGTATTGGTACAGTTTACAACCTCGCCAACGATTGCCAAGGAGGCCCCTACACTTGATAGCAATACGCCATTTTATCGGTGCATGTACTCGTATATGTCGCCGCCAAGTAGTTAATTCAGCTGTCAAATTAACTGCCTAGGCCGCTTATGAGGCGGCGGCATGCAATTACAATACTAACCTTTGCAGCGGTTTGGCACGCTGACTGTGCAACCGAAGGTCTCGGGTTCGATCCCCGGCCGGGTCAGACTGGGAAACGAACTTTTCCAGTTTGTCTCGGGTCTTGGATGTTATCTATGTATTTATTGTATTAAATATATCGTCGAGTTAGCACCTATAACACAAGTCATTTAGTTGTACTTAGTATAGGGCTAACGAGATCTGTGTAATATGTCCATGAATATTTATTATTTATTATTTATTATTATTTATTTATTATTTTTATTACAATAAAGCCTTACCTATCTAAAAGGTTTAGTGACATGGCTGATCAAAAGTTAGCCTTCAAATAAAAGGCTGAATGAAGAGCCGCCGTTTAGTTTCAATTTAGTTTAGGCCTAATTGCAAAATGGCGTCAAGGTAACAGTTGATTATGTCACCTCACAAAATGCAACTAAACTTTGTGTGAGGCCAACGTTGGAAACAATTGCAACGTTAGAACCGATTTCAACGTTAAAAAATAGTCGAGTGAGTACAAAGTAAAGGAGGAATATACTACAGCAGACGTCCGTCTGGTACTAACCACATGGCTAGCCACCTTTAGATAGCTTATAAAACGTTTCGTTCAATCACAAGGCTGAATGACCTTTAGCCCTTACATCGGTTGCCGCCGCCTAATGAACATCCTAGGCAGTTAGTCCGACAGCTGGTTTCACCAGTTGGCGGCGAGATATAATTCATTGACATTTTTACGATATTATATGTACTATATATGTAGCTCGTGTAAGCGGTGGTAGCTCAGTGGGTAGAACCATGGACTGGCAAGCGAGAGCCCCAGGTTCGATCCCGAGTGCGGGCATGTACCAATGACTTTGTTTAATTTCAAAGTTACGTACATTTGCGAATTTGTAGTCGCAATACCACACGCTAACGGTGAAGGAAAACATCGTGAGGAAACCCGCGGCTTAGTTGGCTCCGCACGTATTGACTAGTCTTTCCTGTGGGCTAGGCCGACTAAGCTGTCAGGATGGTATAGGTGCTGGGCAAGCCTACACCATCTATAAAAACCATGTCCCAGGCACTACAGCGTCGGAGTGGTCCCTTCACCCATCTAGTGTGAGTGAAGATACCACTGGACGCTGTATAAATCATCTCATTAAGTAGATGCAAAAAAGGCCAATATTATATATGTACACTAAGGTTAAGAAATATCTGTGCGAGAAGTGTTCTCTATCTATCTGTCTGTCTTTAATGCACTTATATACAGAATCGAGGCCCAGACCCCAGATTCTGTTAATTCTAGGTAGTTTTAACATAATCTAGGGTCAATAGTAGTACAATGACAATTGCACGAACGTGGCGATTTCATTTTGTTGCTGCTTTAAGTCTAAGTCCGCCCACATATCAATTAAACGTTGTAGGCGCCAACGGTATTAAAAAAACATCCCGTGACCCGTCCATTTATCAATCATTGTAGTATGACGCACTAACAGAATGAAGGCCCAGGTGTTTGCTATCTAAATTATAAAGGAATTGACAGTTAAATCGTGAGGAATCCTTCAGGATTCGGAGCGCATAATTAGGCGCCGGGGTGGAATCAGTAATCCGTTCATTTGAATTCGTCCGGTTAACTTGTACGCATCATTATTCACTGTTCTCAGGGCTACCTTCTTGTAGAAGTAGAAGTATATTTATTTACAAACACAATACTAAAAACGAACATACCGAAACGGACTAATAACAATGAAATTAAATACGAACACAAGTAAAAACAATAGCAACACGTAAAAATTTAAATTAAAACAACAATTATAAACATTTAAACAACAGTAATAACAGATATTGGTTTTCAGTATTGAGTCCCTGAAGTGGACTCGACTCAGCATGCGTGTTGCGGGAGTGTTACCTACCCACAACTCTGGTATTCTGTCGAGACCACGTTGTCTGTTGTATAAATAAAACAATGTATTTGTTTTTGACAGATTAAGAGTCGATTCATATCAACCCTTGTTTGTTCCCACTGCTGGAGAAGGGGTCTGTTCCGGCATCGGGGTCCACGTCGGGGTTGGTGCAGGACTGTAAGACAGTGGCGGGCCTTATTCTCAGGAGTTATCAAGCCGCCCATATAGCCTCTGACATGGGTTAACAACTGCGATTAAATGACAGCTGGCATCAACGGCTTAACGTGCCTTTGCGAAGGACGGAAGCGCTCAAAGAAAATACCACTTGTTGTAGTCACGGTACGGTCACCCATCCTGCTCAACTCAAGAAATTGATTCCAATCACTCGGTTCGAGTAGGCCACGAGTGATTTAGAGTGGTTAAATGAGAATATCGTGAGGAAATCTGAGTGTCTGAGGTGCTCAAATAATTCGCGGTGGGCACGCGTGGTAATTAAGCCCATGCGCTCTCTTTCTCTCTCTCTCTTTCTGAGAGAAGGCATGTGGCCTATAGTGGGACGTTTATAGGTTAAAAAAAAGCATTTACCTATACACTTAATTATCCAGTAACTTGCCCCAAGTCGTTCTAAGATGGGTAACTCACCCACTGGACAGTTAAATAATAGGGGGAGTTGTATTGCAGGTTTTCTAACAACAATTAGCTTGTTGTGCTGGACTGACATCCAGATAACATCACTTTACATACGTATGAACATCGGGAAATAATTTCCTCGACTGCTTACTCAGATAACAAGCTTAACCCTGCACCGTTTCAATCGCTTTACACCTTCTGCCGCGGTAATAAGTATCATTTTTGTGCGTCGAGACTCAGGAGAGTACTGTGAAGGTTTTACGTGACATCGCATACATTAGGAGCGTCCTGGAGTTGTTGCGTCTACACCGAGAATCTGGATCCTTTTTTCAATGAATTGAAGCTTCCAATTGGGTCACCTCAAAACAGGTTCTAGGTTCATTCCGCTTCATTCCATTACATACATAACATAGCATTTACATACAGCCACATACATTGCTTTTGGCCCCACACTAGGATACCCTGTGTCGTGGGAACCAGAAACAACGACATCACAAACATGTAAACATCCAAGACCTGGGTTTTTTTTTTGTCCCCAGCCGGGATTCGAACCCGGGACCTCTTGCCTGGTAGGCAGATTTATTAGTAGCATATTGTGTGATTGAACGATACTAAATAGTACTTTTGTAGAAATGCAATAAGGACAGATCTCGGCAAGTTGATGTGCACTAAAATATTACGAATGTAACTGAGTAACTTAAGTGATAATACATCGTTATACTATTTTTATTTTTAATGCACTAACCCGTGCTAAGGACAAATTTAAAAACCTATTTAGAGGCTAAAAATTTCACCCATGCCGGGATTCGAACCCGCAACCTCTGGCTATCCGTGCCAGCGCTCTACCAATTGGCGCTCTAGCCAATGGGCGACTCACCGGCATCAGTGAAATTTCGAACCTCTACACTATTCTCTGTATTATTAGTACAATATATCGTACCATTTAAGCCACGGTTTTGAAAGGCGCTATAGTCGCATAAAACTATATTGATGTTACTATTTTGTGTATGTTGACTGTGTCTATACCTGGCATATCGGTAAGTATTAAGCTAATAAAGAACTTTAAAAATCAAATCAAATCAATTGGGTCACCGGTCGTCTGAGATCTAAAAAAAATTACACTCATTTGAAGTTACTGGGTACTCTTTTTCTTGGGCTAGGCACTAAAATGATAGGTACTTAGGTAGGTAGGTACAGTGCTACACAAGAAATAAGTCTCGCGGACGTACCTGCGCAGATGACCAAATTTTGGATGTGCGGCAAGTTGATCGACCAATCAGATAGTTTCATTTTATGGCAGGCCGCGCGCCTTTCTTGCTATTGGTTGATTCAACGTCATCGATGCAGGTGACTATTAGTTTGGCAATATTAGCGTGAGCGAAATAGGTACTTCGGCAATCAATTCTGCACCGTATCGTATCGGTTAAAGATCATGCTGAATGTACTTATAGCTTCGGGTACTTTCGTTACACTTCTTCCTAGTCTGCGCGAATGTAGATTCCCCAAGGGACTTTTATGATGTGTAGTACTGTAGATAGATAGATTGAGTTTGACTGCTGTGTCTGCGGGTGCTGCTGCTGAAGCGGCAGCAAAACTAAAAACTCGAAAGTATAGGCAGCTTATGCGGCATTATCTGTTCGTCCCACTGGCCGTGGAAACAATGTGGGTATGGGGGGACGTTCGTTCCGGGGCATACCTGATGCAAAGGATCTCCCTGGCGGTGCAACGAGTTAATGCTGCTAGCGTCATGGGAATTTTGGGTGGGGTGTGTCCCGGGGCGATATTTTGATTAATTTAATTTAGCTTCGTCATAAAAAGTGGCATAATAAACAATATAAAACTACTGTTTATTGTGCCACTTTTTATGACGAAGCTTACTGCGAATTTTTAGAATGTGTGATGCCTCTTCCTATACTATTAATAAATAAAATATTATTATGTCGATTTATAAGCCTTAGAGTCGTATACAAGTTATTTGGTAATAGAGTGAGAATTGACTCCAAGATTCTCAAAATTTCCAATTTTTTCCGAAAAAATCTATTTTATTTTAAGTCAACGCTCATTCGTTATGTTAAGTACGTTGATTAATTCAATAAATTAATCACTCAGTTAGCCAATACTCATCCACTGATGAGACATATGCCTCCCCCAAAGCACACCACCTCCCTCCATCCTCGGCCATTCTCATCCAGAGACTGCCAGCAATCTGCCTCATATCGTCGGTCTAGCCAGCCTATGAGCGTCCTACGCTGCGATTGTCCGTTAGTGGTCTCCACTCAAGAACCTTGATTAAAATTACTTCTAAAGGTTTTTATGCTTATGTGACCCCAGGTCTTGGAGGTTTAGATGTGATTGTGATTTCGTTTTTTCTGGTTCCCACGACACAGGCTATCCTCGTGTGGGGCCAATAAATATAATACAAAAATTATCAAAGTGTCGGAGCCAGCAGAAACGACCAGCGTCCTACAGCAGGTTGCAGAACTCAGATGAAATTTTAAAGCTCGCTTAAGTTAAGCTAACGTGAACATAGATCTTGTTTGCTAATATCTCAGAGTGATCCTCTATGCAAATGAAGGCTTCAAGTATAAAACATGTAGACGCTAATAGAGGTAAGGATTTCACACACAAGTAGTCTATGATAATGCTGACAAAATAATGAATGTATTTTTAAGTCAGAAGAAATGTTATAAAATGTTTTTTATTAGAGAACTTATAAAAACCGGCCAAGTGCCAGTCGGTCTCGCTCACCGTAGATTACGTACTAATTCTTAAGTAAGTACTTACATAATATTGTAAATAGTTTAAAAATCGAGTCACGCAGTTTTTTTGGGCTGTTACCGAACTTTAAAGACTGTTTTATGATTAAATTACAATCGTATAGATAGTTAGAATATTTTCGGGGCTTACTCGCGTAGTAATTTGTTGCTATTTTACCTCGATTTATTTTACTGGATAGAATTACACAAACCATCGGTACTTTCCAACGATCGACATTATTATAGCCGAATTGTGCGTGAAGCGGTTGAAATTAAGAAACACAACATTTTAATCGGGAATGTGGTTTCAAACTGTCGCAAACGTGGGATCCGGTCATCAAGATGTGTTCGAGTGGAAAAAAGTCGCATGGCTTATCGACAATATTAGGGTTGCGACACACAGAGTAGTGTGTCGCAACCTTAATATTGCTTTGTGATGGCTGATTGACCGTAATCTGTAACCTCACCAGCCGAAGATGCGAACGGGTGCCAGCCATCAGTCTTCTCGTGACCACGATGACTGTAACGTCGTCGAAACGTCGAGGTAAAATAGCAATTAATTACTACGCGATTAAGCCCCGAAAATATTCTAACTATGTGTACAAGTCGCGAAAGTTTAAAATATGTTAATCGTATAGATGATTTTATTTTTCCTTCTCTAATGCATTAGTCCAGTCCATCCAAAGATTGTCTGGAAGAGATCACTTTTAGTGATAAGGCCGCCGTCTGTACGCTTAGGTTGAGTAATATCGCGATTCTTACGATTTTTCCCATATTTGTAGTATAAGTCATATTACTTGGCAAATTTCATAGTTCTAAGTCAACGAGAAGTAGGTACGCTATGTATAAGGATTTCCTCGAGTGTCGAAATATACTTTTTTGCGGTATACGCAGTCGTAACTTTTATAGTGGCATTTTTCCGAGCGCTTCCGTGCTTCGCAAGGCACGTTAAGCCATTGGTGCGGCTGTCATGTAATGGCAGTCGTTAAGCCATGTCAGAGGCCGTATGGGTGGCTTGAGAACTTCTGACAGTAAAACCCGCCACTGTCTTACAATCCTCCACCATCCGGGACCACGGCACCTGAAAAAGTGCCGAAACGTCGGAAAATTGTAAAAATGTAACAAACGAGCATAAATCCGTATAAAAACAGTTTTAATTAATCCTCCACCAACCCGGACTTTGCACCCGATAAGGAGTATGGTCTAACCTTCCTGCAATGCAGGAAGAGACCCGCGCCACAGCAGTGGGGACATACAAGGGTTGATCTCGATGGAGTGCTGAAGACTTATCTCTGATGAAGAAAAAAGAATTAAAGGGGGTCGTGAGTTCGATTCCCACTAAGGGCCGTCCATTTGTACAAATGGCCTCAGTCTGTAAATATTTCCATGTTTGTGATATCCTTGCCTGGTACATAGCAAAGGGTATCATAGTTCGCTAGTTTCAAGGATAAGTAATTTTGTTGTGTAGAAGTAATTTATTATTTAGAAATTAAGAACTTGCGCGTCCAACATGGCCACTTTTAGTTATATATTAGACGGGTCTAATCGCGATTATTTACTATGTGAACCGTGATTACTTTATTTCCCGACGTTTCGGCAGCGTTACAGTTGCCATGTGCCGTGTGACAGTATAGTCAATTATTAGTATTTCTTAATCAATTATTAGTCAATTATTGTCTGTCACCTTTAGTCACTTTTAGTTTTTCGCAGCGGGCCGACACACAACACTCACTACACCCGCGGAAACGTCCGGTGATAAGGCGCATGATTTGTATTTACTTAGCACTGGATTATACGTACTTGAAAGCTTGAAACCATCCTCTCTGTTGAAATCCCCATTTTCGAATGATCCATCCAACCATTTTTGTTCTATTACTTATTTTTAAATTCCATTACTCCTTGAGCTCCGGATCCATAGCCAGCAAAAATGTTTTCCACGACGTTGAACCTTTATTTGATCATACTATCCATTAATTTTGGCCTAAACATTTTGTCTGCAAACGGCTTTCTAACGAAAGCCGACAAACATCTAATAATTGGTGCCAAAACGTAGCGCGTATGCGTAAATTAAACTGGAACATGGCTGGCCTACCAATATAGGTTAAGGTCGGTCTATATTGGTAAGAATTACCTACTATTGCAAGATCAGGTAAGTAAATAGTGATTTCATTAGTAGTAGTAGTTGAGATATTTCATATTATCACTAGCTGACCCAGCGAACTTCGTACCGCCTAACAGTCGATTCTTTATTTTTGTAAAAACCATCCTCCTACTTCAAGGAATATTCTAAAAACAGAATTAGCGAAATCGGTTCAGCTGCTCTCGAGATTTGCGCTTAAAGACAAGACATTCGGGGATTCATTTTTATCTTGCAGATAGGTACTCTAAATTTACATTACAATCTATCCTCCTATGCCCTGGAGGTAACAGTTACTTCAAGTCTTCTAAAAATACGTTGCATTTTGAAGAACTTTTTCTTCTTGTTGTCCAAAAATGATGATAAAAATATTGGACCTGGAGCAGTAAGTTTTCCGGACTTCCTACTAAATCATTGGGGTTGAATTAAGAAAGCTATTCGTGATGTCCTATTTTTAGTACGCCAGGTCTTAGGAGGCTAAAGTTTGAAAGAACAATTAAATATTTTTTTATGTAGCCTACAAAAGTCTCACTACTAGGTACAGGCCACCTCTCAGAGAGAGAATATGGGCTTAATTACCACGTGTGCCCATCGCGGATTGGCAATTTCAAACGATAAAGTATTTGAACTCCTTAGAAACTTAGCTTTCCTCACAATATTTCCCTTCACGGTTAGAGAGTGGTATTGCGACTATAACTTCACAAACGTACATAGCTTAGAAAAAAGTTGGTACATGTCCGAATCAAACGTAGGCCTCTCGCTTCCGAGTGCATTGTTCTATCCACTGGGCTGCCAACACTTCGGTAGCATAGTAATATTAGTAAATAGTGTGTTAAATCATTATAATTATAATAACTATCACACAGCTGCGCAAAGTTGTAGTACTTGTGACGGGCCACTGCCCACTGAATAAACACTTCCACACTATGGGACTGACCTACATCCCGCTATGCCGAGGATGCCTCAAGGAAGACGAAACACCCGCCCACGTGACCATTCACTGTGAGAGCGTGGATGTGCAACGGACATCGACCATGGGAAAGCTGGTATCTCTTCAGCAGGCCATCGGTAATATTGGTGCACTGCTGGCCTTTTGGAAAGAGATTGGCTGGCTGGAGTGACATCACAGCCCTGCTACTTACAATGGCTCAACTGTGAAGCTAAGAGCGGAAACCACAAGACAAAGTAACTACCTATCACACAGCACAATTAATACCTTTCGGATTCGTGGTCCCTCTGTGATGTCCCCTGGAGGGACGAGGCATTTGTCCAGGTCCCAAACTAGGATACCTTGTGCTATGGTAACCAGACAACGATATCACAAGCACGGAAATACACCGACTGAGGCTCTGTGGGCACCAGTGGTAATCGGAAATACGACCTTCGGCATCGTGTGCAGAAACTGACATGAATTATAGCTGCTTCTTAATGATATTTTTCTTTAATGGAATGCTTAGTTTTCATGATTTACGTAATAGGTCACCAATGTGGCCCCAGCAAAGAGGCGTTTGAAAGCATTTCTCGCATTCATTGCCGGTAACTATTGCCCGTATGATGCATGGCGTGAATTACTTCGAATCACAGACGCCATGGAATTTGCGCTCCGAAGCTTGTGTTCTGATGTACTAGCAATACTAGCGACTTTGTTTCCACGGGCTTCATGAAGAATAGATGTAATTAATTAATTAATTAATTAATTTAAAACACAAACTACAAGTACCTAAATATTACGTGATTCACTATCATCATCAACTCTTTATGTCCCCACCGAGGGGCATGGGTCTTATTATTATTATACTTTATAACATATTTGCTCGTAAAGTGGTTGTAATTACACCAATTTCAATATCGTAATGTATCTCATTACGTACTTGTGCGATAATGTAATGCAAAAGGCACGTGTTTTTTTAAATAAAGTTTTAAGATACTCCGTCTAAAAATGAACGATACTTTTAAAAATCTTAGCAAAGAGGTTTTATGTCAAGAAAGTGGTCAATATTTTATGAATAAAATTAACTTTGGGAAATAAAATATAACAAATAAACATTTAATTCAAAAACCTATTTAGAGGTTAAAAATTTCACCCATGCTCTACCTCATATTCATGCACGCTCAGACATCCGGCTCGAAGGACCAAAAATGGTAGTTAGCCAATGTCGGCTAGGTCTACCTCACGATGGGCTGGTTGAGAGAGCGAAATGGGAGGTGAAGTGAATGGACTTACTTGGTGATGGTGGATGATGGCTCGCTGGGCTGGGCGCTGGGCTACGGATGTGTCTGGGAATACGAAGATCTCCCTCAGCTCTCACACCTCCGTATTCCCAGACACATCCGTAGCCCAGATAAACTCAGCTCTGCTTACTCGCTTCACGGGTTTGCAGACGCCTTAGAAACCGGCTTTGCAGCCGTCATATATCTTCACGAGGTGAAGGCCGATGGACGCGCTAACGTACATCTCATCGTGGCCAAGTCAAAGGTAGCACCCATTAAAAATCGGCTCACAATCCCCAAGCTAGAACTCTCAGCTGCTAACCTACTCACACAACTCATAATTCGTGTTTCTGCCCAGCTTTCGGCACATATACCTATAACTCAATATATTTGCTGGTCCGACAGCACAATAGTACTCGCATGGCTTAATACGCCTCCACATCGACTTCAGGTCTTCGAATCTAGGTAATCGAGTAGTTCTCAGGTTCTGTTTTGATAAGATTTGCGTTTTGTATGTTTTTTGATACCGTTTGGTTTTGTTTTTGAAGTATTGTACCTTTAAATAAATTGTTTCTCTCTCTCTCTCTCTCTCTCATATTATCAGCACGTCGCGTTATCAGACATCGCGTTTTCAAATGTATTACTTGTTTCCGATTTCGCCCACAGTCTAAGGCACCGGTAATGGCCGATCTGCCCATAGACCGAGTTACACCTCAACCAGTATTTAGTCAGGTATCAATAGACTTCGCAGGACCGTTTCTCGTCAAATCCAGCACATTACGAAATGCCAAACTCTTGAAAGCGTACTTTTGTATATTTGTGTGTCTCTCAACAAAGGCGGTTCACTTGGAATCAGTCTCGTCGCTCAGCACTGATGCCTTTCTCGCGACATTACAGAGATTTATTTCGCGTCGCGGTATTCCCGTTCTGATACGCTCAGACTGCGGTACTAATTTTGTAGGCGCTAGGAATCAGCTCCTTCTCAGGTTCTGTTTTGATAAGATTTGCGTTTTGTATGTTTTTTGATACCGTTTGGTTTTGTTTTTGAAGTATTGTACCTTTAAATAAATTGTTTCTCTCTCTCTCTCTCTCATATTATCAGCACGTCGCGTTATCAGACATCGCGTTTTCAAATGTATTACTTGTTTCCGATTTCGCCCACAGTCTAAGGCACCGGTAATGGCCGATCTGCCCATAGACCGAGTTACACCTCAACCAGTATTTAGTCAGGTATCAATAGACTTCGCAGGACCGTTTCTCGTCAAATCCAGCACATTACGAAATGCCAAACTCTTGAAAGCGTACATTTGTATATTTGTGTGTCTCTCAACAAAGGCGGTTCACTTGGAATCAGTCTCGTCGCTCAGCACTGATGCCTTTCTCGCGACATTACAGAGATTTATTTCGCGTCGCGGTATTCCCGTTCTCATACGCTCAGACTGCGGTACTAATTTTGTAGGCGCTAGGAATCAGCTCGTTGCAATTCAGAATTTCCTAGCTTCCAACGATGATGCAATCACACATAAGCTTAGCAATCAGCACATAACTTGGTTATTAAATCCACCTACCGGACCGTGGTTCGGTGGTCTACATGAAACAGCAGTCAGATCTACAAAACAACTGCTTTATCGCGTAGTTGGTGAGCAACACCTCACGTTTGAGGAGTTTGCTACATTATTGACACGAATCGAGGCTGTGCTGAACTCTCGGCTCTCTGCCCACTCTCTTCAGATCCCACAGATTTTGAAACTTTGACGGCAGGCCACTTCATAATTGGCCGTCCTCATTCAGCTCTTCCCGAGACTTCATTTGATGATAGGTCTCTCTCAGCCCTTAAACGTTTTCAACTCATTCAAGCACTTTCTCAGCGCTTTTGGGCTCTATGGACCAAATCCTACCTCCACACTCTCCAAACCCGCTCCAAATTGATCTCTCCTTCTTCCCCTCCTCAAATCGGTGAGCTCGTCCTCATCATGGAAGATAACATACCGCCTCTGCACTGGAAGAGAGGTAGAATCACTCGCCTCCTACCTGGAAAGGATGGCGTTGTAAGAGTAGTGGACCTGGATACCAGCACAGCGACCCTTAGACGACCGGTCCTCAAGATTGCTAGGCTCCCACTAGCCATTGAAGATGGAGGATTTGGGCCGGCCCCCCAGAATGTTCGCGCGGAATCGACGCGACGTCATCATGAATCTGTGGTCACGCATTGTTCATTACTCTGATTCGTTCCGGTGCCGTCGCTCGTGCCGCTCGCTCGCTACTAATTATCCATCCATCTGCACACACATTCGCACGGTGACATACGCGCGTGATAGGTGCTCGAATTCTCGTGAAGTGATAGACATTTGGTGACTAATTAACTTTATCAGCTCAAAGAACAATATATTGACAATATTAGACTATAAGTGAACAGTGCAGGAGTGTTCTCCGTGCGCTGGACGCATCAGCTCATCCATCACCGCTCATCATCTGCCCAACAGCTAAAGCGAGCCATCATCCACCATCACCAAGTAAGTCCATTCACTTCACCTCCCATTCCGCTCTCTCAACCAGCCCATCGTGAGGTAGACCTAGCCGACATTGGCTAACTACCACTCTGGCTATCCGTGCCAGCGCTCTACCAATTGAGCTCAATTGGTAGAGCGCTGGCACGGATAGCCAGAGGTTGCGGGTTCGAATCCCGGAATGGGTGAAAAAAATTTTTAGCCTCTAAATTGGTTTTTAAATTTGTTCTTTAGCACGGGTTAGTGCATTAAAAATAAAAATAGTATAAACATTTAATTCTTTAATTTAATTAATTTTGACAGTAAATTACAACCATTTATCTGTAACAAAAACACAAAAATATTAATTTACTTTATTAGTAATACTGGCTGTTTTTGTACCTTTGCCTAAAAAAAAAAGTTGATGCGCGCGCATCGCTTATTTGTGGACAAGTAAAAATAACGCGCTTTTTCTTTTCGATGTATTGTTTTTATTTGAAAATGTCGTCAAGTAGTGATGATAACAAAGTCAGAGTTTTATTGATTTCCTCGTAAATATGTTATAAAACGTCGTATGACATACGTGCGCTTGGAAAATTACAGCCTCTGCTTCCTTATAGCCCTCGCCGATGGCTCGGACTAGTAATATCGCCTCGACTGTAATTTTCAACTTACCGCACTTATATCATAATGTACTATTATTGCACACAAAACATTAAATAAGACATAACATGTCTATCCCTGTGGAAGGTATAGGCCTTACTCCACGCCTTACTCCTGGTTTGGACATGTGGAGAGGATGAAGGAAGAAAGATTGATGAAACTAATAGGTATATATTGCAGATGAGAGTGGAAGGGTTGGTAAGGGTCAGGCGGACATACATAGACCAGATAGGGGATGTATTAGCAAAGGGAAAGATAAAAAGTACCCAAAACCGGCGTGCGTGCATGCAACGACTTATGAACGTTATGATGAAGCGAAGGTGATCTGTCAGGATCGTGGCAAGTGGCAGTCTCTGCCTACCCCTCTGGGATGCAGGCGTGAGGATAGGTTACTATATATATGTATGTGTATGTAATTTAAAACATCGTGTAGAAACCTGAGTGTCTGAGGTGTTCACATACCTCAGCGCTTGAAATTGCCAATCCGCGGTGGGCACGCATGTTGATTAAGCCCGTACTCTCTATCTCTCTCTGAAAGAATGCCTCTGCCCTACGGGGGGACGCATATTAGCTTCATTATTAGCAATTGAGCATTACCTGCCGGACATATTTACTCTTTCTACAAAATTACCGCTGAAGCGTTCACAATTACCATATCATATCATTTACACACAAGCACATTATATTGCTTCTGGCCCTACACTAGGATACCCTGTGTCGTGGGAACCAGAAACAACGACATCACTAACATGTAAACATCCAAGACCAGGGGTTTTTTTGTCCCTCGCCGGGATAGAACCCGGGACCTCTTGCATGGCAGGCAGATGCGCTACCGCTGCGCCACAGAGGCCGTCATAATCGTATCGTTTTCCTTAAACCTGTTTCATAATTATGTCTTGGTCTGCGTTTGGTGGTTAGTCGCGTTTAAAAACTCGTGCAGATACCACGCTGTTATATTTTTACTTACCGCCTTGTTTATTTCATTCATCAATGATTACTTTACGATTTCAAACAGGTTAGTACTAAAAGCGCCGTTGATATTAAAGTAACTTGTAGTTAAACGGATCGGTGATAAGGTGAATGTTATGATTGCAGTTTCCTTGCTTCGCTTACTGTGTCTTCAAGTTGGATTAGCGTCGGCTTTCTGGCAGCAGCAGCAAGTGTGGCAGCCACAGCCACAGTGGCTGCCACAGCAACAATGGCAGCTTCAACAACAGTGGGTAAGTCGTTGCAGTAGAATTTAGCAATTAAGGCTATTTAGGACGACATTTTAACAGGTTGGGACAGGTTGAAGGAGGGAAGGCATCCACTTGGGACGTGTTTATTTGTGTTTATTTTTACAAATTGTTTTTTTTAATAGTCTATGAATTGACGACCTCTGTGGCGTAGCGGCAGCGCATCTATCTACCATGCAAGAGGTCCCGGGTTCGAATCCCGGCTGTAAACAAAAAAAAACCAGGTCTTGGATGTTTAAATGTTTGTGATGTCGTTGTTTCTGGTTCCCACGACACAGGGTATCCCAGTGTGGGGCCTGAAGCAATGTATGTGCCTGTATGTAAATATTATATTATAAATGTCCCACTGTAGAGCACAGGCCTTCTCTGACATAGTATGGACTTTATTATCATGCGTGCCCACCGCGGAAATACATAAAAGTAAAGAAAAAAAAAATTAGTACCTACCACCTTTTTAGCGTCCGATACAAAGTTCTCTTGGTAAAAAAAAAATATTTAATGCAACGGCGTCAGTTAAAATATTAGAAAATTCAGTCAAAAGAGGCATGCAGCGAACAATAACCACGAAAAGTTTCGCCGAGAGCACAGAATATAGCTGAAATAGAGACTTTGTTAACGAGTTACAGCAACGCCTGAATAATCGCGGCATGGACTACCTACCGCTCCGGGGCATGCTTGATGCAAAAGATCTCCCTAGGTATCGATATCAACCATTGTTATGTCCCCAATACTGTGAGGAATGAACCCAAGGTTAGGCTGTGCTCCATCACAGGTCCAAGACCGGGTTAGTGGAGAATTTGCAGCGGCGGGCGTTAGTGTCAGATGTTATCACTTCTGACACTAACGCTCGCCGCTGCAAATAAGCTGCCATAAGCCGTCTGACATGGCTTAACGATCGCCATTACATGGCAGCCGGCACCTACGGCTTAACGTGCCCTGTGAAGCACGGAAGGGCTGGGAAAAAATGGCACTAGCGGTAGTCACGGCGCGGTCACCCATTCTGCACCTGACCGCGACTGTTGTTGCTTAACTCAAGATTGATTCCAATCACTCGGTTTGTCTAGGCCACGAGCGCTTCCCTCGTGGCCTCGTCGAGCCGCTATCGCTGCCAGCGTTGCGGGAACCTTTAGCTCGGGTATGTCTCGGGGCGGTTTGCTCAACAGTTAATTTTAGTTTGTGTTCTTGTGTGTATGCAGGATATAATTATGCAGGACAAATAACTTGATTTTGACTTTGACTACGCATGGTAGTATTGCAGTGGCGCGGGATGTCACTGAGAATTCACAGTCACATCCGGCGAATTTACAATCGCATGTTTGTTGGGGAGGTGCATGTTTAAATACTACCATTGCATTGTACATGAAAAAACTTCTAAATTAACTTCTAAATAAACTGTCTAAGTTGCCTATGTCAAAATGTTGGAAATTCACACAAAATTCTATAAAGTTTTATTATTCTTGTTGCAGTTAGATTTTTTTAATTTAGTTACGTTTTATTTCTTTTAAGAAGATTATATATTTTGGCAAACATTCATTTAATTTGGAAGGTTTTTCCATTTTGCGAAGATTTATATTTTTTAGGGGAGCTCTATACCTATTTGTGAACTATTTATTTTCGGATGAGAGTACATCTATTTTATGAAGCATATTTTTTATTTTGAAAAGCGTTAAGGAATTTTAAGTAATTTAGAGCCACTCATTTGTTTACATTTTACGACTATAGCGTTTAAGTTTAAATTTATACCCCTTGTTATTTTATTAAGCGTACATTTTTTTCTCACAAAAATAATTAACATTTAGATCCATAACCTCATTGCTTTATGAGTCACATTTGCAACTCCAGGTATTTAACGGCGTCTAAAGTATTTCCTTTCTTTGGGGTTCCCACATAAGATAGACAATAGAATGTGGGAACCCCCTCTCCGGCCGCCATGATAAATAAATCGTCACATTAAAGATTACCGTTTACAATTTACGTTTGGGAATTACCGGAAACCTCTAATAAACAGCGGATTCTTGTACAATAATAATTTGTTAATCGACTGATAACAGTTGTCAGTTTGTTTGTATGCACTTTTTTTATTTAGCCCATAAACGTCCCACTTCCGAGCACAGGCCTTCTCTCAGAGAGAGAAAGAGAGAGAGAGAGAGAGCTTAATTACCACGCGTGCCCATCGCGGACAGGCAATATGAAGCGCTGAGGTATTTGTTCACCTCAGACGCTCAGGTTTCCTCACGATGGTTACCTTCATTTAGCGAGTGGTATTGCACACGAAAAACATACTTAGTCAACTTTAGTCAACTAACAGCTGTTGACACTTTAATAACTGGGCCAAATTGCATAAAATTGAAATTTATAGTATATTAAAACAATTCCAATGTACTTACCTTGCGATGCCAAGTCTTCCTTGGTAATCTGAGCTTAATTGGTTAGGCGATGTCCACGGAATTGTCATAATAAACAACGAATTGTTGTTCTATAAAACGGGTTCTGATTATTCGTATTAGTAAACAATAAACAAGTAACTGTAATGGAATGGCAATAATGGTACAGTCGACAGCGAAACCTAAAATGTTTTATAGCAAAGTTTCCCATAATGTAATGGAGTGAAATGCACGCATGCCATATCAACTGTACTACCGGACTGAGATCACAGGTTCAACTTGAGTAACCTTCAAACTGATTCATTGCGGTCAGTATAAAATATATCAACAAGGGGAACTACCTAGACCGGTGGTTCTTAACCTTTTCGTCATAAGGGACCATTTTACCAAACGTCTCACTTCTTAGGGACCCCCCAGTTGGTTTATTGGCAATATACAGTTGTTAAAAACTCTTTGTATGTCACTGCTGCTGAGGCAAGAGTCTCTTCCTACATCGCAGGAAGGTTAGTCCATACTCCACCACGGCAGTCAAGTCCGGGCTTGTGAAAGAATTGTTAGACAGTGGCGGGCCTTATTGTCAGAGTTATCAAGCCGCCCATGGCAGCCGGCACCAGCGGCTTAACGTGCATTGCGAAACACGGAAGCGCTCGGAAAAAATGCCACTAGCGGTAGTCACGGGATGTTTACCCATCGAGCACGTGACTGCACTTGTTCTTGCTTAACCCAAGTTGATTGATTACAATCACTCGGTTTAACTAGGCCACGAGCGCTACGGTAATATACGGTATTACCGAAGCACTTAATAAACGTAAATAACAAAAGATTATTATTCTCTTAAATTAACTAACTCGTAAATTAACAAAGGATTATTCGCATAATTTTACGACTAACACTCCTTTAATTATTATTTCGCAATAATGGCTTCGGGGACGACTTGGAATGCCTCCAGGGACCACCAGTGGTCTGCGGACGACCGGTTAAGAACCACTGACCTAGACAGCAGTAGCTGCTCGCTGGATAATATTCGTAGGAACCGATTTCGAACCACATTTATGCATTCACGGATATTTTAAATGTGGCACAGTGAGAAAGAAGAGTCACTTTTTTATAATTGGCCATGACCTGTGTCCCACTGCTGGGTAAATTGGAATACCTAAAATAAGTACCTTCTTCTTCTTCAGGCTATATTAGTCCACTGCTGGACATAGCCCTTCCCTAATGAGCGCCATAGCGCAAGGTTGTGCCATCATTGGGGGGTAATGCCCATAATCCCCACGCTGGGCATGCGGGTTGGGGATCGCAGTTTGGTGGAATTGTACTGCAGGGGGCGCTGCTGCCCACCCACCGGTTTGTGTCCAGACGTACAGGCAGCGACGT
Source organism: Yponomeuta sedellus (assembly GCA_934045075.1). NCBI lineage: Eukaryota > Metazoa > Arthropoda > Insecta > Lepidoptera > Yponomeutidae > Yponomeuta > Yponomeuta sedellus. The sequence continues at coordinate 20,421,496 of OW203734.1, read as the reverse complement.
AATACAGAGAATAGTGTAAAGAGGTTCGAAATTTCACTGATACGTACAGGCAGCGACGTAATACAGAGAATAGTGTAAAGAGGTTCGAAATTTCACTGATGCCGGTGAGTCGCCCATTGGCTCAATTGGTAGAGCGCTGGCACGGATAGCCAGAGGTTGCGGGTTCGAATCCCGGCATGGGTGAAATTTTTAGCCTCTAAATAGGTTTTTAAACACCAAAATATGTTATGAAATTTCTATGGACATCGAGATTGACTGGAAGTCAAAAATATAGTATCTTACTTATGTTTTTGCCCAATAAAATTTTCTATATTATTAAATTTTTTATCGTCAATCGATTCTGCTGCAGATAGGAAATATATAAAAATGATTACTTCTTCTTCTTCTTCAGTTCCATCTCAGCATTAAGTACTGCAATCTCTGCAACCTCTACTCTGAGTCAGAGAAACAGAGGTAGACGTTTTGCATGAAGCGGGAAAACAGTTAGGTGCATCTATTCTTGACTGACCCACTATTCTCTGCCTATTCCAGACTGATCCGCGATGGTCATGGGGCGTGGCGTACGACAACACGCCGGATTTACTGTGGACAAAGGTATGTGGGTACTATTAAACTAATTAATAAGAAACGCAAATCAAGGTTGCTTCCCGTATTGTACTAATGTCTAAGTTCATTATGACAAGTCATCCATTAATTGAATTAATAATTAATATATTCATTACCGAATAGTTAATTAAAGTGTTCGTTGCCTCTTGATGTTATGCAATTAAAATTACAAGCATCACACTAACGACTACCGATCGTCGGATACAGTTATGACTAAACCTCGTTGGCGGTATTTATCATACTAACGTCTGATATTGATAGATATATACATAAAGATATAGATAAAAATATTTTTTATATCTATCTATCCATCAAACAAAACATAAAAAAAACAAACATAAAAAATATATAAAACAACTGGTACGGATAGCCAGAGGTTGCGGGTTCGAATCCCGGCATGGGTGAAATTTTTAGCCTCTAAATAGGTTTTAAAATATATAAAACAATTTATATATATTTTTTATGTTTGTTTTTTACACACCAGTTACATATTAAACGGGTCTTACCGCGATTATTTGTTAGGTAAGACTTAATTACCTTATTAGCTTTTGAAAATTAAATCAAAAAGGTACGCAGGTACTTAAAAAATAATACAAATTGAAATTTTTCTATAACTATATACAGCATTAATATTAAAAAGATTTACATATTACCTTATTTAATATATAACTATGTATTTGTATCGCGAATCATTAACAAATACTATTCAAATTCAAATCGAATTTCTTAACGACTCGCGATGCTGATATATAGTTACGAGTATATAATAAATTCTTCTTCTTCAAGCTATATTAGTCCACTGCTGGACATGGCTCTCCCCTAATGAGCGATATAGCGCAAGGTTGTGCCATCATTGGGGGGTAGTGCCCATAATCCCCACGCTGGGCATGCGGGTTGGGATCGCAGTTTAGTGGAATTGTACTGCAAAGGGCGCTGCTGCCCACCCCCAATATTACACTTCTAAAAGTAAATACTTGTTTTTACCATATACCACGAGATTCTTATGTTTCATCTCATTCAACTTTGTTCTTCATCAAAACAAGCTGTTCTTTCTTATCTCAATGCAAAGCTGGCTAATTTACTTGAAGTTTTGTCAAAACAGAATTCCGACCCCGACGCGATTTGAAAAATGTGTTGAGTAACTATTAACTATTGCAGGGGATCCGTGGCTATACTAGCCGCTTCACATTCGTTGGTTCTTTAGTTATAATATTTCCTATATTCCTTTACCTGAGAGTGGCATAATATTTGCCACCTTAAATTAAACCTTATTACTTTAAAATAAAGTTCAATATCAACTAAAATTTAGGCTAGCTCTAGCTAGCTATAGGTTAAGGGATTTGCGACTGGGTTTTTATGTTTCTTGTTTGTCAATAACTCGCAATGAAACATTAAATTATTAAAAAAATAAAATAAAAAGCAACAGGAGCTCTTGAATGAGCACGAAATAAAAACAATATTGGTACGTAACAATTATGTACCAACAAAATAGTTTTTTTATTCTTAGTGCATAAGCACATATGATAATTGGAGCTCTTCAGAAATTGTTTCTATATTTAACATTACGTTAAAAACACGTTGTATATGTTTGGTCAATACTCCCGATTTCTCGTACATTAACAATATGTGAATCTATTGGTATCAGCCATCGGTTAGCCAAAGTCCATACAAAAAAAGAGAAGAACCTAAACTGAAAAACATTAACACATTGCCAGTGTAAAATTCAATTACTGACAGCTATTGAATGAAGATTAACACATCGCTAGTGCAAAATTGAATTTCTGACACCTGTTAAACGGAGATTAACACATTGCTAGTGTAAAATTGAATTTCTGACACCTGTTAAACGGAGATTAACACATTGCTAGTGTAAAATTGAATTTCTGACACCTGTTAAACGGAGATTAACACATTGCTAGTGTAAAATTGAATTTCTGACACCTGTTAAACGGAGATTAACACATCGCTAGTGCAAAATTGAATTTCTGACACCTGTTAAACGGAGATTAACACATTGCTAGTGTAAAATTGAATTTCTGACACCTGTTAAACGGAGATTAACACATCGCTAGTGCAAAATTGAATTTCTGACACCTGTTAAACGGAGATTAACACATTGCTAGTGTAAAATTGAATTTCTGACACCTGTTAAACGGAGATTAACACATCGCTAGTGCAAAATTGAATTTCTGACACCTGTTAAACGGAGATTAACACATCGCTAGTGCAAAATTGAATTTCTGACACCTGTTAAACGGAGATTAACACATCGCTAGTGCAAAATTAAATTTCTGACACCTGTTAAACGGAGATTAACACATTGCTAGTGTCAATTTCAATTACTGACACCTGTTAAAAGAAGATTGACATGTTGCTAGTGTACATTTCAATTACTGACAGCTATTAAACGAATATTAACTAGGCCTTGATAGTGTAAAATTAAATTAATCACAGTTGTTATAAGATGATTTACACATTTCTAATATAAATTCAATTACAGCTAATAAATAAATAAATAAATATTCATGGACATATTACACAGATCTCGTTAGCCCTATACTAAGTACAACTAAATGACTTGTGTTATAGGTGCTAACTCGACGATAGATTTAATACAATAAATACATAGATAACATCCAAGACCCTAGACAAATTAGAAAAGTTCGTTTCATAGTTTGACCCGGCCGGGGATCGAACCCGAGACCTTCGGTTTTACAGCAGCGTGCCAAACCGCTGCGCCACCGAGGTCGCCAATGAAAATGTTAATGAAAATTAACACATTGCTAGTGTAAAATTAAATTACTGACAGCTGTAAGGAAAAAAATAACAGATTGCTAGTGTACGAGAAACTGGGGGTAAGTTTTTTGTTCGGTCTTTTTGCAGCCATCGCCACAGAAAAAACAGTCACTACCGGGACCGGTTCACGCGAAGCCGACTCCAAGGAAACAATGCAAGGTTTGTACAGCGGTCATCACCACTGGCTACTTTAACCCTTTACCAGGCAATGGTATAATATGTCCCAGCATAAACCAAACCGCATCACTTTGAAATAAAGTCCTAAACCAATGAAAAAATTACCGTTAGGGGGTTAAAGCTGGTCCCGCTCGCACAATTTGACATTTTAGTGACTGTAATTTAATGAGTATAATATGATGAAATTGCAGATACCTACTCGAATTCCAGATATATTTTCTTATCCTGTACCTAAGTAGTTCTTGATTGAGAAAACTTTTTAAATTTTTAGTATGGAACTCACCGCGTAATTGTTGCGGCTTATTCCGCTCAAAGAAGTTTGCGCTAAGTTCACACTGGCTGTTCAGAAACTCACATGGCCGCAGCATTTTTTAAATTGTTTTTTTTTACATGACCATGAACTCTTCACAACTGCCAGTAGTTGTATTTTTAAAGTTCATCCCGGCCCTTAGGTGGGAAGTAATTTGTATGAGTTTTTCCCTCACTGCGGGGAAGGGAGGGAAGCAGCGTTTTCCACCCAACAATCAGATCAAAACAACACTACTTTCCGAGTATAAGAAATGAAAATGAATTTTGCGAGGAATTGAGTTTATTTATAAAGGATTTTTACTGCATCGTGCTCTCATTCTGCTAATACAACAGGATAGCGCTATTTATTCCCAAACGAGTTTCGATACAAACATCTTAAAGAAGTTGGTTCATTGCACTGTGACATTTTATTCTACGAACAGTCGCAGGCAGGTCTACTTTTGCAGTTTGCTGCAAAGCCGATCTTAACGTAACTGGTTAGAGTGCACGTACGTAAAAGTTGATGTTCTGTCGATTGTACGTGGAAATTAAAACGTCCTTGTGTATGGATTAATAAAACCTAAGATAACGAACGCCTGGTATGCTATAGATGTAAGCAGAGACCAGGTACTGCCACTTGCCATGACCCTGACATCACCATCGCTTCATCAACGTTTATTAGTAGCTCCATGCACGCACGCCGCTTTTGGGTATTTTTTATCTCGGCTTTTGTTAATAAATTATCTGCATCGGATACCGACTTTTCCACCCACATTGACTGTATATAGTGTTTCGTCAATCTTTCTTCCTTCATCCTCTCCACGTGTCCAAACCAACGCAATATTCCTTTTAAGAAATTTTAATACATACTTAGTTTGATATGTAATTCTTTGCTTATAAATACCTTCTAAACCACATTTTAATTTATGTGCGTCTATTATTCAAGTTTAATTCAATAGTTATACTACCAGAAATTTTCTCGTAATTATACAATTTTTATTTTTAATGCACTAACCCGTGCTAAGGACAAATTTAAAAACCGATTTAGAGGCTTAAAATTTCACCCATGCCGGGATTCGAACCCGCAACCTCTGGCTATCCGTGCCAGCGCTCTACCAATTGGAAATTCTTAGCCTCTAAATAGGTTTTTAAATTTTTCGTAATTGTTTTTTAACCTATCTTTGAATTGAAATTACTATACATTAATGCTATTTATTTCATTGTCTCGTATCTTTTTAAGTATCATTGGATATCTTCATGAATTATATGTATTTTATTCTTATCACATTCTAAGCTTTTATTTTTAGGTGAAGAATCCTAAAATTTACAAAATTTAATAATCTAAGTCATTCGCTGTATTTTTTGTTTATTCTGATTTCTGATTTACATAAACTATTACATCGATGTCACTTTGTAATTGGTCATTAATATGGTAATATAATTTTATAAATTGTATAATAATAAAATTTTAGCCTCTAAATAGCTTTTTGTACAATAATACAGTTTATAGAATTAATAAATTAGAATAAAATTATTGTATTATTTTATATTATAATGTGTTATAAAATACCAAAATATGTTATAAAATTTCTATCGACATCGAGATTGGAAGTCAAAAATATAGTATTTAAACACAATAAGGAAAACAACCGAATATATTTTCCGTTTAAAGAATTCATACTTTAAATACATTTTGCCTGAAATTTCTAATATTTATTGGTAACACTACACATACTTCTCAAGAATCATTTCCTTATTTCTCCTTTAATTAATATAAATTTTGAGAATATTTCCTTTCCTTGCAGTTGTCAACAACTACAGAACAGGCTACCACGCATCTGTACGTTAACGACTACAAGCCGGTTGGTAACAAGTACTCGTTTCCTTGTTTGTTCACTAATGCAAGAGAGATGGTAATGAACTTGTCTTGAACATCCTTGCAAATAGCGCTGTCACTTTTCACCATCCCGACGGCAGCAATGTAAAATTAAAATACCTTGGCATGACGAAAGATTTTTAAATACTCTTCCTTGACATTGGGATGCACATTTATTGTTTACAAAAAAACCTATGTTTCAGTAATGAACTAACGTTTAACCAAGGTTAAAGCCACTTTTATAAAATTATTTTAAATCTGTGGGAAAACAGCTCGCAATGTCATGGCGTCAAATTATTTTTATAAACTAAATCAGTGTTCTAAATCTTTTTAATATGTAGGTACTTTCCCATAATATAATATAAGACGGCCTCGGTGGCGCAGCGGTTTAGCACGCTGACTGTAAAACGGAAGGTCTCGGGTTCGATCCCCGGCCGGGTCAAACTAGGAAACGAACTTCTCTAGTGTGTCTCGGGTCTTGGATGTTATCTATGTATTTATTGTATTAAATCTATCGTCTAGTTAGCACCTATAACACAAGTCATTTAGTTCTACTTAGTATAGGGCTAACGAGATCTGTGTAATATGTCCGTAAATATTTATTTATTTATATGGTTAAATCATTGTTTATTTGATACTGTCGTTACGCGTATTGGCCTTTTTTTGGCCTTCTTTGCATCTACTTAATGAGATGATTTATACAGCGTCCGTGGCATCTTCACTCACACTAGATGGCAGAAGGGACCACTCCGACGTTGTAGTGCCTGGGACATGGTTTTATAGATGGTGTAGGCTTGCCCAGCACCTATACCATCCTGACAGCTTAGTCGGCCTAGCCCACAGGAAAGACTAGTCAAAATGTGCGGAGCCGCGGGTTTCTTCACGATTTTTTCCTTCCCAGTTAGCGTGTGGTATTGCGAAAACAAATTCGCAAATGTACGTAACTTTGAAACTAAACAACGTCATTGGTACATGCTCGCACTGGGGATCGAATTTGGGGCTCTCGCTGGCGAGTCCATGGTTCTACCCACTGAGCTACCAACGCCTATTGGTAATGATTGATTCGTGTCTAATATTAGTGGATTATTAGTGTGTAGGTAGATAAAATTTTAAAAACCTATTTAGGGGCTAAAAATTTCACTCATGCCGGGATAAGAACCCGCGACCTCTGGCTAACCGTGCCAGCGCTCTCCCTGGTAATGGGCAAGTGCCGGCATCGGTGAAATTTTGAACCTCTTTACAATATTCTCTGTATTTATTTACATTTTGAACAATGAATTAGCAAATCCTCTATACGAAATTATCAAATGTTATTTTTTATTTGTTTGTTATTTTATAACGATATAATAATATTCACTATTTTAAAACATATTCTTTGTTGTACACCAAGAAAACTTAATTACTATATTATTATTATTTACATACTTAATAACAACTATTTACACTTTATAATATTTTCAAAATAGGTGTTATTAAACTTTTAAGTTTATAATATTAACTTTATGTACTATTTTAGGCTAAGAGAGTAGTTTTTTTGTTTTTTAAGCTTTAGTTATGTTGTTTTTGTTTTGTACATAGTTGTTGACGATTTAATTGCATAACGGGTACGACGGGACTGTCATTGTCACCTTGTGACAAAAGTTCCTAAAATAAAAGAGATTTTCTAAGGTTAACACGAGTACTAGACATAATTAAAACTGTTTTAATACGGATTTCACTCGTTTATTATATTTTTACAATTTTTCGACGTTTCGGCACTTTTACAGGTCATCCGAGACCACGGCACCTGTAAAAGTGCCGAAACGTCGGAAAATTGTAAAAATGTAATAAACGAGTGAAATCCGTATTAAAACAGTTTTAATTATAAAAGAGATTAAGAAAAAACTTTATGTTAATGTTGCAGCCCCCCGGAGCACTGAGACCTATTTACGTGAAAGCTACAACATCGAATCCAATAGATTGGAACTCGCTATTAACTATGGTATGTACTCGGCGGACATACTTCGACCAAATAGGGGATGTATTAGCAAAGGGGAGGATAACAAGTGTCAGGAACCGGCGTGCGTGCATGACCGGGCTCCTAGTCTGCGCTCCAATCGTCGACCCGTTCTTGGTAACAGAATGAATCAAAGCAGAAGAAATGGTCGCCCCTTAATAAGAACCATTTTGACAATTTCAGATACCAACCACGCCACCCCCACCTGAAGACGCACCATCCACTGATGCTTCAACCGAGACTGACCCCTGCACACCATTCCCTCGTAACATGCCTGACTTCCGGATGAAAGACCGTCGCGTCAGCCTAGTGAGTGAGTACTGGTTACCATGGCAACGGTTTTATTTATGTGCGAAATATTTTTTTCTGTATAGGAGGTGTCATTCATATGGGTATAGACAGATGGGTGAAAATTGCCACTGAATGGGTTCCACTTCTGGGAACTGAACCTGGGTCTCCCGCCTCCGAGTCCATTGTTTTCTCCACTGGGCTACCGCCGCTACTGTCATAATCGATATCAACCCTTGTATGTCCCCACTGCTGGGGCACGGGTCTCTTCCTGAATCGCAGCAAGGTTAGGCCATACTCCACCACGGGGGCCAAGTCCGGGTTGGTGGAGGTTTGTAAGACAGTGGCGGGCCTTACTGTAAGAAGTTATCAAGCCGCTCATAAGGCCTCTAAAATGACTTCGCAACAGCCATTACGTGACAGCCGGCACCAACAGCTTAACGTGCCTTGCAAAGCACGGAAGCGCTCAGAAAAAATGCTAGCGGAAGTCACGGGACGGTCATCCATCCAGCACATGACCGCGCCTATTGTTGCTTAACTCAAGTGATTGCTTCCAATCACTCGGTTCGACTAGGCCACAAGCGCTTCTACTTATATTATACTCGTTATATTAGTTCCTAATACGAATATCGTTCACGTAATAATTCCCTAAGGTGAACTGTAGGGACTTATTACGTGAACGATATTCGTTTAAACGCGTACACCTTATGGTTTGCAGAATGTTACGAGTACATCTGGGGTATCAAGTACCGAGTAGAAAAGGAGAAGAGGGTCAAAGACTGTAAGTTTACAACCTATACTAGAATAATTAAAAGGGTCATCCGAGACCAAGGCCCCTGTAAAAGTGCCGAAACGTCGGAAAATTGTAAAAATGTTATAAACGAGCATAAATCCGTGTAGAAACAGTTTTAATTATGTCTAGTGCTCGTGTTAACCTTAGAAAATACTAAACTAAAATGTTATTTTATTTATTAGCGACTGAACGGCAAGGCAACAACACAAATACCAAATAATACACTTAAGGCACTTCGGGGAGGTAACTAGCGCTGCCAATGGATAGAAAATAACTTAATACGTTTTTATCTAAAAGCGAACACAAGAAATCTTAACAGTTGTGACATAATGGTGGCGATAGTATTTTTATTTCATATATTAGTTTTGTCAAACTTCGTATGATGATTGTTGTGTTTAAATTTATAATAATAAGGGTCTGTTTCACAATCTGCAGATAAAGTTCCGGATAAGCTATCCACAACCAGGACTGCCGTTTGTTCTAAATTTAAATAATTTTTCCTATATTGCGTGTGTTCGTTCATTGCTTCAAATTTAGAACAAACGGCAGCCCTGGTTGCGGATAGCTTATCCGGAACTTTATCTGCAGATTGTGAAACGGACCCTTAATCTAATTTAATTCCAAAGCTGGTTAGAAGGACAATAGAAGGAAAAATAAGCTTAAAACTTCAAAATCTAGTTAAATCGTTAGTGGAAAGATATTTTAAGGCCTGGGAGCTAATTCTCACTTCATTAGCAAATAATTCATATACGACTATTAAGGCTTATGACACGAATTCTACATAAACATCCTTATTCCAAAACGCGGTCTAAAGGATGATGGGCACAAATGTATGGAACCTGGTCCTGGCACCAATCGGAATGAGTAATACGTCGTTGGAAAGGTATTTTTTTGTAGAATAAGAATAATCGAAGCGCTAGTCCCGATTTTCTGTCCAATTTGAGTAATCATACGTTAAAAGTTTTTTTTTATTTAATTTTTTTTCTGTTGTTTTAATTCTTTTTGATATTTTTTCGACATTGTATATCGATTTTAATTACAAATGATCAGCATTGATTATTATATTATCATTGTTTGTTTATTATCGAAGTAAATAAAACAAGTTCAGAGTAAGTTTTATCGTTTAATGTGTTTCATCCATGATAATGTTATTTAAAAATAGTGCTGGTTCAGTAAAGCCTTCATGTCTAGCATATCCTAAATACCACACAATAGATATAATATGCGCACAGGAACCTATCGTGCGGCGTCCTGTCAAACATGTGCAATAATGTTGTAATATGTTTCTACTATTTCTGTCTAATAATATATAGCAAAAACATTGTTTTGATCGTACATGTCGGGACTGTATGCGTGCACGCAACAGCCACGCATCTTCGTGGATCCCATATTCATGGATATCCTCCAAAGCAGCTTCTCTATAAGTTTCTATAAGATATAAGCCGTTGTTGAGGTGCTCACTGCAATATGATTTTGCCAGTTTTAACTGATATGTCCCCAATGACAGCAAAATCACGTCCTGTTCCCTCAATCGTGGAAAGTCTTGAATGTCATTTGCTTCCAATCTCTGGAAATTGGCTCTTCTGTTGTTTAATCTTTTTGCTTCTACATAATCATATAACACGTTTGGGGTTTGCCTTCTTTCAACAATTTTTTGTAAAAAAGCTTCTGCGTGTTGGCTATCGACAATAGGCCTGTGGAAGTGATTTGTAATTGCTGTTGCAATCATAAAATCCCCGAACATATTAGGCATTGTGTTATTAAAATATTTTTGGCGCAACAGCTTGAAATCTCTTTTGAAACGCCCGTTAACCACTTCCACTACCCATCGGCACATTGTCACCAGCCGGGAATCATTTGCTTGAGAAGTCGTGAGCTGCGACTCTTCCCGGTTCTTCGTCGGGGGGACGTGAAATTCGTAGCCACATGCTTCTATATGCTGCAGACTATCCCTGAACCCGCGGTCCAAAATAAATACGTCATTCGGCTGAAGCAATATATGAAGGGGATTTTCCTAGTCAGTCTTTAAGTCGCTCATTATCTGCGCATCAGTTTTTGTTGCAGCGTATGGTCCTTTAACATCTATAATGTATCCGTCAGTGGTTACGATTAAAAATGGTTTCAACAAGTTTTGGAACTTGTGTAAACTGTAGGATTGCCTCTGAAACAAAAAGTTTGAACTCTTGTATATATAAATATACGTACCATCGCAAATAATAATGGCTTTATTGTTGTCTTCATTTCCATACAGTGCTTTTGGAATCCTCAAGTTTCTCTCCAATATATCTTCTCTATTCATGTGATCCACTCCCAAGTGTCGCACAACGTAGTCAGTGCTAAGACACTCTCGTGCGATGGCCAACTGGCGTTCGAGTTTTCTCCGAGACATGTTAAACAACGTCGCAAGTCTCGCGTTGGGTTCTCCTGTGCGTAGTTTCGTTAGTAAAATGCCCAAAGTGGTTCTGGGATCTGCACTTCTATTTCTTAATAATGGATTTTGCTCTAAGATGGCATTAAATTCATCATTAGTACGTCCAGTCCAAAAGTGCATTTCTTCTTCATTCATGCCTCGGTCGCTAAAACGTAATCTGGGTGAGTTTAAGGCATTTCGCATTAGGTCACAAACATCCCTGAAGTGGGCAGCCGTAAAGTCATGGGAAATGTTGCAATGTTGGGGCAAATCATCCCAATCATTCCCATTAAGGTGATCGTGACATACTCTGGCACTGTCGGGGATATACAATTTGTGTTGAGAAAATACGTGGATTTTAACAACATTTGGAATTCGATGGCGGGTTTCATTAGCGCAGCCATGAAAGATACAATGCGTCGCGGTATTAGGTGCTCTCATATATTCAGGAATATGAAGCATTTCCTCTAATTGCGGTTGTAGTTGTTCTTGCGGTTGTAGTTGTTCTTGCGGTTCTGCTTGTTCTTGCGGCTCCGGCTCGGGTTGAGGGTTTGCATGACCTCTAGTCGCATTTTCGGCTCTTTGCCAGCATCGGTAACATACTCTTCGGGTGTTGTCAAACACGACCTGAAAATGATATATGAAAATGTAAGGAAAAGAAAAACAACTTTGGTTTCCGAAAAATACCTAACAAAATAACGCATTGGGGGTCATTTGTGGGAGGGATTTGTTTTTCTGTCAGAAGGTGTGCGAATCGTCAAATATATGCCACAGATTCACAGATTTCTCAGAGATCTGGTTGCGGTTTTCTGTAGTTGTGTGTACGAAAACAAGGCATACACACAACCACACAAAACCGCAACCACAGTAATTGGTTGTGGTTTTGTGTAGGCCTTGTTTTGGTGGTAAATACATCGTGGAAGACGTAAAAGTGAAAAAGGAATCACTTGAATGTTCTTTAAGCGACCAGAATCACTTATCAATCGGTTTTCACTTTTACGTCTTCGTTACCTCATTTACTACTAGAATAGATCTGGGATGCAGTTGCACATGATTTCAATTGGTTTCCTTTCATATCGAAGGTTCAGTGAGGATCGAGTGGAAAAAAAAGTGCAATAGGTACAAACCTCCAGAGCAGCGTTTTCTCGTATAAATGTTACTAGCTCCACGTGTGTTCTTGTCAAGGCTTCCGACAGAACGCGTACTTGATATCTGCCTCGGTATAGCCCTCTTCGGCACATTACACAGTTACGGTAACGTTCCATTGCAACGAAACAATCCAATCGTTAAGCACCCAAGTCCAATATAAAGCCACGGTCAACAAATAAAACGGGTAACAGAGTCCAAAATGATGCCAAGGTCAAAGTCGATGTGAACAATGAGGAGCGTAATAACGTAGCACTTAACACAATATCAGCAAACGACTGACTACCTGCGCAAGCGGCCAAGCGTTCCTCACCCTAACATACCTGCCCCCGCGCCGTGTCCCGGAGCGCGAGAGGGGTCAAAACCGAATTCCAGCGTTACCCGTGACCGTGAGTGGGAGAGAGAGCGCAATGTCGCTGTCTCGCTCTAATGATTTATGACAGAGTATGCATAGATGTGATTTTCGTAAAAATCATGAGCATCGGTTGAGTTAAACCAGAGATATGAATTTTTCTAATTTCTATTTAGAGCAAAAAATGGTACTTTCCGACGAGCATATTTCAAAATGGACAATTCATACGGATTCGTCTTCATAGAATTTATTTTTTCACTTGAAAAGAGCTATCCAACGACATATGACTCATCTTGATTGGACATAAGGACCAAAACGCCCATCATCCTTTAGTACTGGGATTGTTACCAGGTTTAAACCATAGACCAAGTAAAATGTTATTACAAAATGAAGTTTATCGCTACGTCATGGACTATCTATGGTACTAAAGTTAAACTTCTGATACCCCTAGTTTATCTTTGGACTAACCTCCAAATTGACGTTTGAATTTGTTTGGTTTTGTGTGTATGATAGATTGCAATAAATAATTGATATTATGGACGCCATTGATATGATGGATTTCCATGATTTGGACGATTGGGACATGATTTGGACTTCGTCATCGTGTGAATCCCTTCATATTAAGTGACGAAGATTTTCGATACAAATATAGGTTCACGTTTTTCTTCAAATGTTCCATTTTATTATTATAATAATCAACAACGAAACCGCCCAAAGTTTAAAATTTTATAATACCTATTCCCAGTATGAAACTATCAGAAAATTTTTGACGTCTCGGATTGGCGCGCGCGCTCGAATATTTCACTCCATTTCACACGAGAGTAGCCATTTGATTATAAAATCGCTCCAATAACAATATAATAATTAATTGTGCTCATTTTAGTTACATTGGAACCTAAACAAAGAACAGTTTACGATGTATAGGTATTTTAAACGCAATAATGAATATTTTTGCGTTCAAAATGTGAAGATAATATCCATTTAGTGAAACGGAACGCAGCATTGAATGAAAGCTGAATGAACGAATCAGTGAATATTAGTTGAACCATGGCTGATCTCTGGTTTGACTGATCCTCGAATAGTTTTCTTTTTGTAATAACGACACACATTTGATCTGGGTCTAACTTTGATACCGTAACAATCCTAGATCTTTTAGTCTTGGTTTAAACCAGGACTTATTCAGGTTTTTATAATAAGGCGGAAAGAGTCAAGGGAAAGCCAAAATCTATATTCTGAACGCCATACTAGATTGAATTCGAATGAGAAAATAAATGTCTAATGACTGTCGAGTTATTTTATCTTATTTTTGTGCGTCAAATGTTTAAGCCTTCGAATATTTTGCGTCTACGCTTTCAATAGGTACGCATAAGCGAGAATGAACTCCCAGGGGGTCGATTCTCGCCCATGCGAATTGAAAGCGTCGACGCAAACATTCGAAGGCTTATTATGACAATTGTCGCATAAAAATAAGATAACGTAACTCGACAGAGTCATTAGACATTTATTTTCTCATTCGAATTTACGTAGAATTCCAAGTCAGAAGCCTTTGAGTCGTATACGACTTATTTGCTTATGAAGTGAGAATTGGCACCCTGGTTCTTAAAACGAGACAAAGTGCAACGCAATAATAATAATATAGCATTTATTTCGAACAACTTAAATTAGGTTCATATAAAAACAAACAAAAAAAGGGGTGTTAGTAATAATGAACAATTATAAACTTAACTATAGGTCGCAATAGATCGATTCTATGCGTGCTCTTCCACTTTTGATAATACTTAATAAACAAATTTATTTCTTAAACAAAACTTTTTTCAAACAGAATTTACAAGGTTGAGATCTTCTTTTAAGTGTACAACACCTGTGCCAGGAGATCCCGCTCTTCCATAACTATACATTTTGATTTTTAATAACGTAAAGTTCTATAATACATTTATTGTGTGAGTGTGGATGTGTGTGTATTTAAGTGTGTGGTGTGTGTATGTACGTGTGTACGTGTTTGCGCGTGTGTGTTATGTCAATTTGGTTTTAAATTCCTGGTTTTTAGGTACCTTAGGTTAGAACCAGGTTTAAATTAAAAAATATTCTATATAATATTTGGTATCATAGTACAAACCCCGTACGAAGATTTTTCTTCTGGTAGTGCGATAAAGTGTTTTCTATATCTATCTCTCAGATTATCTATGATCTGAGATCTATCTCAATAGTACTGAAATAAAGATGAAATGAAATTGTTTTCACAGGTGAGAAGAAAACTTTTTTCGGTACTGCAGCGGTTGGAGGCAGAGACACGACTGCAGGAGAATTTCCCCACATGGCAAGTAGTAACGTGTTCTAGTTTCTGATATCCTAATACTTTTCCGTCTAGGCCAACGTGAGGCCAACTAAGCTGTCAGAACGGTATAGGTGCTGGGCAAGCCTACTTGTCTGATTGTGACTTGTTCACTACCCGCAGCGCGCGCGCTCGATAAGACGCAACATCTCACGTCCGTGCTTTAAACTGCAATTTAAATACTTCTGTACGGCAAATTTGGCGTATTACACATCAGTTTACTAGCGCTTGTGTTTGCTCACGTGGTACTATAATCATTCTCCTGAATCAGTGAATAAAAGTGACATAAAACCACTGTGAATTGAGTTACTGTGTTCATCATTTTTGCATCGCTTGGACTTGTCGACCTTGAAATACTTCCTTTCGCGTTTGCTAAAAGTTTATTTGATCATTGCATTGGTGTTTTTCGCAACAATCAGTAACTGCCCCATAGCGTGGTGGTAGTCGTCGCTACTTCGGACGCAGAAGCATCGGGATCGAACCTCACCACGTAATCACTTATTTTTTTTTTTGTTTGCCTCAGGGTGTTTTATCGTGACAATGGTATCATGTAAAACCTGTACTAAGAAGATCTTGGCTGCTGACAAAATCTTATGTGAAGCCTGTGCCGGCTACTTCCACGTAACATGCGTGGGTTTTACAAAGGAATCGTGGAAGAAACACACAGGCCTTTGGCTTTGTGCCGACTGCAAAGCTTTTTGTTGCAACGGATGTAAGGACTTCACAGCTCAAGCCGATAGGATCACGTGCTCGGGAAAAGCTTGCGGTCAACTTTTTCATCGCCAGTGCGTTGGTATTTCTACGAGTACACGGTCTTCTGATTTACCCTCATGGGTATGTCCTGTGTGCAAAGCTAAGGAGCCGAGAATGGGAAACACAAATACTCCAGTCAAAGGGCTCGATTGCTCCAACGTTACTTATAGGAAGCCCTCACAGCATAGCCTGATTACTTCTCCTACTGCAGACGGTGACGAAGGGAATGAGGGGCTTCGTGCTTTTATTCAACAGTGCATGGATTCACTTAAATCCGAATTGAAAGTCACGATTCGCTCGGAGATCTCCAGCAGCCTGGCTTTGCTCAGAACAGAATTTGATGCAAAGCTTGCAGCTATTGACGATAAATTCAGCAAGTTCACTGAGCTCGAAATGGAGTTGACCGAGGCTAGACAGCGAATTACCGATCTGGAGACTCAAAATGACTCTCACCAGCAATGGCTTAGGATGAACAATCTCGAAATATCTGGTGTCCCAGAATGCAATAATGAGTCCCTCACTGACTTGGTGATCGATATTGCTAACCATGCCGGAGTTCAGTTGAAGAAAGATGACATTGAGTTCGCAAATAGAGTCCGGCCAGCACAATCTACTTCTGGCCGCCCAAAAAACATAATTGTCAAATTAAGGCAGAGATATCTCAAGGACCACATCATCTCAGGTATCAAGAATCGCAAGGGCCTTACTACCGCAGATATAAAGATGAATAAAGACTCTACCAGGGTTTATGTGAATGATCATCTTACGCCAAAGAATAAGGGACTGCTGAAGGAGTGCAAAATCGTTTGCGCAAAGTTTAAATACCAATATGTTTGGGTCAAAAACTGCAACATATACGTACGAAAGGCAGAAAAATGTCCTTTTTTTCAGATAAAATCCGCTTCAGATATTTCAAAGATTGTATAATGCAGTCATACCTACTTGTTTTGTTCCCTGTAACAGTAGACATGTTTCTCACCCACACACCTCTTACATTCACACAATTACACCATACGCCGTACACACCACACCACACTTTCACTTACACGTACTCTCGTTCTCACTACACAGAAGTCCTTGGATATACCCATTTAATCTGTACGATATCTGTCCAATCCTACGTTTCTGGTACTTATTCTCCGTACACCTATCTCGATCACACATTATTCTAATATCAGGATATTTTATCAAAATGCTAGGGGACTCAGATCCAAGACATCACAATTTTATAATAGCATCATCTGTAACAGCTCTGATATTATAATAATCACAGAAACCTGGCTAATAGATAGCGTTCTAAATTCGGAGCTGTGCAATGATGCTTTTGATGTATTTCGGGTGGATCGTGACCGCGCTGCATCTGGCAAGGCTGACGGGGGAGGAGTGCTCATCATCACGCGTCGTGATCTGGATGCTTATATTCGCCCAGAGTGGTCTCCTCCGGGTGCAGAATGTCTTTGGGTGACGGTCCCTTCCCGGCCTCAGCGTGGCCTCTCACGGGACCTGCATGTCTGCGCTATTTATGCACCACCGGGAAAGGAACTACCGTCATGCATCGAAACTGCTAGATCTTCTATCGCACAGGTTGTTTCTTTGGATCCCAATGCTTTCTACTTGGTTGCGGGTGATTTTAACCTCCCTTGTATTCGTTGGTCTGGCAGTGGTCCTGTCCATATCTGCAAAGGGTCCGTTCAGGTACAAAACTCCGGACTTAATTTGACCCAAGATCTGTCACTTTTATCGCTTGCTCAATATAATATGATTACTAATGAGTCGGGTAATACATTAGATTTGATTTTTAGTAATTTTGCCATAGAGGTACGTCGTGCTCCAGTGGGTCTTGTAAAGGAGGATGCTCACCATCCCTCACTTGAGATTGAAAGCAGCGATATTTTTGTCATGTCACTTCCTGAGTCCAATAGCCTGAGATATAGATTTCGTCGAGGTAATTACGAGGAAATACGTAAGCTTATTGATGGCACAGATTGGTCAGAGCTGTTTAGCAGCAAAAGTGTGGATCATTGCGTTGACGCTTTTTCTGAGATCATACAAACAGCCATAAAGAAGTACATACCTCGTGATACACGAAATAAAAAATGCCATTACCCTATCTGGTACAATAACTCGCTTATTAGGGTAATTCGTGAAAAGGGCAAGGCCCACAAAAGATGGAAATCTTTTAAAAACCCTAGAGACTACGATGAGTTTGCGTTACTACGTAGGCGTCAAAAAGTTTTGCAGGATGAATGTTTCAAAGATTATGTGTTATCTATGGAAACACAAATAAAAACCGATCCAAAATATCTCTGGTCCTTTGTTAAGGCACTTCGTGGCTCCTCAGGTTATCCACGTAATCTCGTGCACAAAGGTCTTACGCTCTCGGATGGACCCAGTATATGTCAGGGATTTAACAGTTTCTTTCAATCTGTTTTTTGTGAAGCCGCTATCACCTACGAGGGTTATCCTTTCACCCCTCCTTACTGCAATGACGTTGTGCTAATAAGCTCATTGCAAATATGTCGGGAGGAGGTTTCCAAACTTTTGTTTCTGCTAAAGGAAAGTGGTGGCCCCGGGGCAGATGGTGTTCCACCATTCTTTATAAAACAATGCGCTATTCAGTTGAGTTTTCTTACTTTAATTAACAATCAATCACTTGCAGAGGGTGTTTTCCCCACTTGCTGGAAAGATGCTAATATTGTACCAATTCATAAAAAGGGGTCCAAAAGGGAGGTGGATAACTATCGGCCAATATCTATTTTGAACGTATTTGCCAAAGTTTTTGAAAAGGCAGTCTACAACAAGGTATACTCAACTCTGTCCAAGTATATTCCTCCGCAGCAACATGGATTCCTAAAGGGCCGTTCGACGGTGACAAATCTGGCAGAATTGTTGCAATATGTTCTTCATCAAATGGACAGCCGCAAGCAAGTTGATGTAATTTACACGGATTTTGAGAAGGCATTTGATCGTGTTGACCATGTCATCCTTTTACAGAAGCTCTATTTTCTCGGTGTCCAGGGTGATTTATTTCGCTGGTTCTCCTCTTACTTGGCCAACAGACGTCAATGTGTTGTTGTTAGTGGTTTTAGCTCAGAGTTTATTAAAATTCCGTCCGGTGTTCCACAGGGGTCTCACTTGGGTCCTCTCTTATACAACTTATATCTTTATGATATCTACTGTGCCTTTAAGAATAGCCTGTTTTTGATGTATGCTGATGACAAGAAAATATTTCTTAATATCTCTGACACTACTGATTGCATCAAAATACAGGAGGACTTAGACCGGTTATCCGAGTACTATAGACTAAATAGAATCAATGTGAACGTTAGCAAGTGTATTCAGATTTCTTTCACCAGGAGCGCTGAACTTATCAATTTTACTTACCACATCAATAATCATCCTCTAACCCGCGTGGATACTATCCGGGATCTCGGCATAATTTTGGATCAAAAGCTTACCTTCGACAAGCACTTTGATTACATAACAGATCGCGCATATCGTAACCTTGGTTTTGTTCTTCGCACATGTACGCCATTTTAAGACTTGACTTGTATCAAGATGATATATTTCGCATACGTAAGAAGTATCCTAGAATATGCCTCTAGCATTTGGTGTCCGCAATACGTCACACACATGCATCGCATCGAACGTATTCAATCAATTTTTCTAAAGCATTTAAATTTTAAAGCTAAAATCTATAAGCCTGATTACACAGACTCATGCCGCTTCCATCACTTATTGACTCTCAATGAACGTCGTGAATTACTTGATATGGCTTTACTGTATGATATACTATCTGGCAGACTTGACGCACCTGCTCTTTTATCCTCACTTGGACTCACTGTTCCACTGCGACGAATCCGGCATACATATCAAAAGCTGATGCATGTGCCTTTTGTGCACACTAATTATGCCCAAAACAGCACTCTGGTACGTTTGGCACGCCTGTATAATAATAAATTTTCAGATGCCGACCCTTTTTCTCAGTCTAAGAATTCTTTCAAACATGCTATCATAAATATAATCATGGACAATCCAGTGACTTCATAATGTAACTTAATGTAACTTTATGAATGTATCCATACAAATAATCTCTATCACACAATCACACGCACTCACATACAATCACACACACACCTTTACACTAACTCACACACACTTTAATACACACTCGTGACTCCAAACAAAAACTTGCATAATAGTACTCATTTTCCCTCTTGTTAATTTTTTCATGTTTAATTACCTAACTAGAAGTAAGTAACTACTTTTAATGTATTCTGCCAAGCATTAAATATTTGGCTATTAACTGTTTTTTAAAGCAGTTTCAAGCATGTTAATTAATGCGTTTGTTAATTAATTGGTAAACTGTGGACAACTGTTATTGGCCTTATTTTTAGTTATTAGTTATAAGTAATTATAATCAGTTTACGCCGTTGTTGTTCCTAATAAAGTAAAATAAATAAATAAATTTACAATTAGATATGAATCATTTAATGTTGATCGAAGATTTTTTGATTTCAAAAATAGTTAGCAGCGTCATAGCGTGGATCTTGTTTGTCTTATAAATAATCTTATGTACAATATAAAGCTAATCAACGTTTTTATTAAATTAGTTTGACCAAATATTCTGAGCCATATAAAATCAAAGAAAGTGTAGTTAAAAAAAGAAATTTTCAAGACGTAATGTAGAGTGCGTTTCACGAAATAAGACCTTTGCATTCAACAAATATAGCCCCTACTACATGATGATAACAATTTCTTGAAAGAAACTATAATTTGAAACGCTCTCTATCTGTAAAATGACAGCACAAACAATTCGGTTAAAAGATCAATTATGAAGTTAAAAATTATAAACATATAATTATTACATTACCTTTAAATTTTACCCTTTGCGAAATACCAGGGCGCTATAGGCTGGAAGGCGGTTGCGGGCTCCTGGGTGTTCAAATGTGGAGGATCGCTGATTAGTGATAAGTTTGTACTGACTGCGGCGCACTGCACCAGCGTCTCACCTAGAGATGATTCCGTCGCAGACATCAAGCCCAAGATAGTGAGGCTCGGAGACAAAAACATACTTGATGAGGTTTGTTTATATTACAACGAAAACTATTATTCACGGCGATGCACATTATTTGTGTAAACAGACATTTTCTAACCTCAAAGGTAGCATCAGGGTGGATAATTAATTTCTAACTAATTGTGTAGATCTCTAAGAGTCGACTTACATTTTTCTTAGATCTTAGTAGCAAGCAAATCGTTTTAAATTTATGTAAAATAACTAGCTGACCCAAGCGTCCTTTTTTCAATAATTAATCTACCACATATTCTCAGACCTATGAAATATACATAAAAATTGGTCCAACCGTATCGGAGGTGTTCGAAAACAAACTTTGTGACTGGAGTTTTTAAGATATTGAATCATTATTGAAAATCGTAAAATTAATTTAAGTCTTGAACGTTTGATTAAGTCTTGAACGTTTGATTAAATTTTTAAACTCGGATGTCATCACAATCAAAAAGTTCCTTATTGGAAGTGGTTTAATTTAATGACATTGAAAAAACGATTCACAGTTTATTTCGACAACGATTACTCCGTTATTCCAACGACACGTTGATTAGCTAAAAATAAACATGTATTTCTTTCAGTTCAAGAACGGATTCGACCCAGTAGACGTCAATATCCTCCAATCGATCGTACATCCACAATACAAGTCACCAAAAAAGTACAACGACATAGCTCTGTTCGAGTTGGAAGAGCCCATAAAAGAATTCACGTTCTACGTTCAGCCAGCTTGTCTCTGGGGGAATCCTGATACGAAGAGGCTGGGCACTGAGGCTACACTGACTGGCTGGGGAATTGTAGAAGTTGGTAAGAAGAACGTCGCATGCTTCATTATCTCCTAGTACTTAAAGGAGAAGAAACCCATTTATTCCTACAGACAGCAACAGGGACACCCACTTTAAGGCGCGACCCAAAGGTAAACTCTCTCTTAAAAGACGACTTCTGTGGCGCAGCGGTTAGCGCATCTGCCTACCTTGCGAGAGGTCCCGGGTTTGATTCCCGCCTGGAAAAAAAAACAACCCCAGGTCTTGGATGTTTACATGTTTGTGATGTCGTTGTTTCTGATTCCCACGACACAGGGTATCCTAGTGTGGGGCCAGATGCAATGCATGTGCCAGTATGTAAATGTTATGTTGTTAAACTCTCCAAAAGCAAAATTTTTTTTCATACACATACATACATGAAGATACCACTGGACGCTGTATAAATCATCTCATTAAGGAGATGCAAAAAAGGCCAATACTACTACTACATACATAAAAAAATACATATGACAAATTCCTTTAACGACAGATTCCCTTAATTCCCTTCCGACAAAAGTATACTTGTGTAATCGGTTTCTGCTAAAAATGGCCGTGTTGAGCAAGAATGCCTGAAGGCCATCGTCCATGACGACTTTTACATGCCCTTCTCAATCACGTTATGTGTCATTTCTTAAAAAGCTATGCAAATACGTTACAATACTGTTTTGCTTCCATTTTAACAGCAACGCGCGGGAATTGTGTTTTAAAGATGCCGTGGGCGTACAGTTCTGTGTTTACTAATGCGTTAACATTAATGCCCCTCCGACCGTTTTCGCGACTGAATCGGTGATTTTTAAATCCCCCATGTTACATTTTTTCAGAAACTGAGTTAGGACCGGATTCATAATCTATGGATGTAGACCTATCGATCCCTGCAACAACCACACTTGAGACATTCGTTAATAGGTATGAACCAGCGTCCCAAAATATAGGGAACATTCATTACATAAGGATTATTTTAAAATACGAAATGTACCTTCATATACCTTGTTTTTACAAATCACCGATTCAACTGTTGTTCGCACCCGGTTGCAAAAGAAGAATTTTTAGTCCTTGTTCGTAACCAGTTGCGAATCAGGGAACTTTATCCTTTACCGCAACTTCATTGCGAACAACGAATAAGAAAAAAAATCCCAAACTTGCATAGTTACGATGAAAGAAAAGCATTTCTTAAGTTGCGGTAATAGGCGGAGGGGATATCAAACATACCAGAATCGAACCCTCTCGATTGTGGGAAAAGTGTTCTAGTAATACGCTATCGCCACATACGCTATTTGTACTGCATCACTATGGGTCAAATGCATATGTCTAATTCACACACACACACACACACACACACGCACGCACACACACACGCACACATACACACGCACAGATACACACTACTAAACTTAGTAATTATTCTACTAAAACTAAAGATAACCTCTTTTTTACATTCTATATATATATATATATATATATATATATATATATATATATATATATATATATGAATAAAATACTTATACTTATCACACAAGCGTATTATTAATAACTATTAACTATACTTTATTGCACACGAAACCTTTAACAGGACATTACATATGAAAATTACATGTACAAAGGCGGGCTTATCTCTGAAGAGATTCTGTTTTCTAGTTCTCTCATTCACCCCCTACAAGCAATACGCCTCAGATTGTCGGCCTACTGAGCTGTTGGGCAGCCTCGGCTATGTTTTCCAAATCGCCGGTCTTGACTCAAGAACTTTCATTAGAAAAAGTAACATGACATGCTAATTGATTGTGTGACTTTTGTAGCTAAACAGACGACAACCCCCGAGCTCCAAGCCGCAGTAGTGGATATCATCAACGAGCAGTTGTGCAACCAACTCCTGCGCAGCGGGTGTAACCGCAACTGGTGCGGAGTGCGGGACCAGGTCTGCGCTGGGAAACTGGAAGGAGGAGTGGACGCCTGCCAGGTAAACGGTCGAATAAGGTATTAAGGCGGTAAGCATTTAAGGTTTAAGATTACCTATATAAAAAAAAGAGATTACAATGTACTTTAATGTTGACGACTATAATTAATGATAGGTTTTAAAGGATTAGGTACTATGTTAGTCTTGTTACTGTGATCTGATTTTTATTCCGACATTTGATTTTTATTATTTTATTTCAATTATTGTAAGTAGCTAAATACCTATTAATTTTATTATGTGAATTAATTAATTGTATTATTAAGTCTAATTATTATTTATGAAACAAATTTGCATACCGGTCGGTAGATCATGATGGATCTTGACAAATCTTTTCAAAAACTTTAGTACCCATACTATTTTTATTTTTAATGCACTAACCCGTGCTAAGGAACAAATTTAAAATAGGGTTTTAAATTTGTTCCTTAGCACGGGTTAGTGCATTAAAAATAAAAATAGTATAATCATGTAACAGTGATATCGTTCCGATGTTAAACCTAACTGCAAAGTAGGTAGTCGGGGCTATAAGTAATGCAATTTGCTTAAGTCAGATGTCGCTGCCTGTACGTAATACAGAGAATAGTGTAAAGAGGTTCAAAATTTCACTGATGCCGTGAGTCGCCCATTGGCTCAATTGGTAGAGCGCTGGCACGGATAGCCAGAGGTTGCGGGTTCGAATCCCGGCATGGGTGAAATTTTTAGCCTCTAAATAGGGTTTTAAATTTAGTACCCATGTTCTGTCAAATAAACGATTTTACTTTACTTTACTTTAATACATTTTGAAAGGAGTAGTTGAGTAAATATTAGCGATTTTAAACTGTCGAAAATCTCAGGTCTAACTAACTACAATAATTTAACGTACGTTTTTATTTTCAGGGTGATTCTGGAGGACCGCTTCAAGTGAAGATAAACCTGCCGGAGCCGATAGAGGACAAAATCCACTACGTCATTGGAGTGACGTCATTTGGCGTCGGATGCGCACGACCGAAGAGTCCCGGGGTCTACACGCGGGTCTCTAGCTACATCGACTGGATTGAACAAATCGTGTGGCCCTAAAATCTTAATGTCAAGAGTTTACTTTGAAATTTAGTGAAGTAGACTTTTTTATCTCACTTATAGGGTATTTCATATTTGGGAGTGATGATCTTGTGAGTGAGGATGATCATATTTTATGCTGTAAACATGATATTGTTTGCGTTGGGATTAACAAGAATAGTTTTATATCATGGTGGCGCTTAAGTGTCCTACTACATCAATTTGATTGAACTGATCGTGTACTATCACCAATAAACAAAAGAAACAATGGATACGGATTTTTATTACCCTACGACGCGATGTCTTGACCAATTTCCTAGATTATATTATTTTTAATCCACTAAACCGTGCTAAGGACAATGTTAAAAACCTATTTAGGGCTAAATATGCATAATTGTTAAAAATTGCATAATTTTACCCTATATTATTTTAGTTATGTTAAAGGCTAAAATGCTCTATTTATCATACAGTCCGACTTATATCGGTATATAAATCACACAGTAACGTGTACACGTATATACACAGTCACTCACTCATTCACACACACAGATACACCCTCACTCTCTCACTAACTCACTGACATACACACAATATATTTCATCTCAAGACTGATTGTTTTTATTAATTACTTTTTATTTATTTAGATTTTAACAGAAATGTAATTATTTAGTTAAGTTGAAGTATAGACGTGTCCTAACTACAAACACTCCCGCACAACAACTCTGGGAATAGAGAATGACTGAAAATCAGCTGAGTCGTTCCCTTTTGCCTCACTAGACTAGTCATAAATAAGATGATACATAATGTTTAATGTTAATTTTAAGCTAGTTTGTGAGTGCAATAAAAATATTTTTATTCTTTATTCTTATTCTATTCTAAAAATTCCCGCGACCTCTGGCTATCCGTGCCAGCGCTCTTTCCAACTGAGCTAATGAGAACTACCATTCATGGTTTACTATGACATCTCGATTTAGATTGCATAGCAAATTTACCCCTGCTTTTCAATTAGGCATATTAATTGCACTAGTCAACTATAATTATAAAACACGAATTGTAGTTTTACGAACCAACTGAGCCTTGTTTCGGACTCTACTGCGTAAGGATTTGAGACATTGGAGTTTTTGATTTTCTTTAATAAAATTTTCTAAACTTTTATAGGGAAGGGCGGGTGATCGTGCTCTTCCACTATAAAGGGAAATTTCCCGCCAGGCAGATCGTATGCCTGGGGACGGCCGGTTCGACTGTTGTTAGTCGGACGTTATATTTATGGTATGTCATTGAAACACTTTGCTTGCGCGATGCAGGAATGTTGGAGTTTGAGTGTGCGCGCAGAGTTGACATGACTATGCTCGCCACACTTTTTTTCTGTTAAAGTATCTGCGAGATTTAAAATAATTATTAGTTATTACCTCTTTATATGGTATAGTTAGTCTTTTGGCTGACAAGGACGTGTCATTAGTGAGTTACGTTATACTGAAATCAAGGAAGCAAATGTTACACAACTACATTCAGAGGTAGATCAATTAAAATGCCAGTCATAATAGTTATTAGCGAACAAAATGCAATTACCGATATTTTCGGTGGTAGTAAGTAGTAAGTTTGTACTAAGAAGAGGTTCTTAAGTAGTTTAGTCCAGAAACCAGTTTCGGAAGTCAATTGGCTTGGCCAGTCTTGTTTTGAAACTCGTATAGATACCACGTGCTTCGTCTCCTTATTGTTTTGTTTGTTTCGATCATCATCATCAATGACTTCTTTAAGAATAACAATAGGTTATTATTTATAGTTTTGAACTAATTATTTTAGTTGATCAGTGTCGAAGTCAATAAAGTGATTTTTTATGTTTCAGTTTTGATTCTTCATTTAATGAGTATTCAATACGGATTGACATGGTCTTCTCGGCAACAATGGCAGTTACAAAAACAATCGGTAAGCATAAAAAAGACATGAAACTTTGTTCATACCAAAAATATATCGTTATCAACCCTTGTATGTCCCCACTGCTGGGGCACGGGTCTCTTCATCGCAGTAAGGTTAGAAATATTTAGTTAATATATACAAAAATATATGTTCACTAAATATTGACGGCTTTTCTGAGGGCAGTATATTTTAAAGGATTTTCCTGTTTATGAAAATTGTGTGCCAGCGTCGTGGTGTGTGTCTGTAGAACTTGTTTATTTGATAGCACATGAATAATACTAAGCCTTAACAGTTAAAGACTGGTTTAACGCCAGTATCCTCAACTACAAAAAACAGTTCGTGGGTTCGATTACCAAGCAAAGGGACGTTATTATAATTAACTAGCTGGTGCCCGTGACTTCGTCTGCGCAGGATTAGTATTTCGAGTAGCTTATTATTAGCGCGGCTTTGAAAATAGCTAACATTATGACATTAAAATTATCACTTAAATTATTTTTTGGGCATTTGAAAACAATAAAAGCCTGACAATTTTGAGATGTTACAGTCGCACTATAATAAAGTAACAATGTTGCCAACATAAGAAATAATCATAGCTCTATAGGTAACTACTGCAGTATGCTCCAATAACCTATATTTAAAGATTTTTTCATACATTTTCATCATACATTACATATTATGTGTAACTCTAGCGGTTTCGGCAGCGCACGCCAGAATAGCTGGTGGTTTTTCTGATGGTTTTACTTGACACTTATCGTCATATTTTGGATAATTCACACAGTATTTTTACAAATTGTGGCCCATGTTTTATAAACTTATTTAGAGGCTAAAAATTCCACCCAAGTCGCTGCGTGTACGTAATACAGAGAATACTGTAAAGAGGTTCGAAGTTTCACTGATGCTGGTGAGTCGCCCATTTCCCAGTTGGAAAGAGCGCTGGCACGGATAGCTAATTATTGTAAAGTTTCATTAAATTCCATTCGGTAGTTTGACGTAACAAAAATCCATCCATACTTACAAACTCTCGTTTATAATACGTACATATTAAGTAGGAAATTCAAAGCAATATCTTGATACTGTTATTTGGAAGAGTAACCACCTACTTCAATAAACAACGACCGGTTGATTTTGTACTGCGAAACAACAAATAATCAAGATTGCTGAATGACTATATACATAGGCTGCTACTTATGTATGCGGAATCTGGGATTCCAATAATTTTAAACGCAATGTCTGACCTCCATGGTCAAATTCGTTCTTTTTTTAAATACTGGCCGCTAATATTTTTCTCTTATATACGTTAGTGTTTTGTTTTTGTTAGGTTTAAAATGTCATATCGCTGAAAAAATGGAACTCACTCGTGAAAATATTCGTGCTATGGTTTATTACGATTTTCGACGTGTTTTAACGCAACAACAGTGCGTAGATCAATTAACTTCGACTTTTGCTGATGAAGCTCCATCAAAAACGACTGTGTATCACTAGTATAGTGAGTTTTATCGCGGGCGCAGTAAGCTCACGGACGAAGTTAAAAAAGGTCGCCCGAAATCGGTGGTTGTGCCACAAAATATTGAAGCTGTGCGAAAACTAATATAATAATGCAAGACCGCCATGTTACGTATCGTGAGATAGAGGCTATTCTGGGCATATGTATGACGAGCATTCATAGGATATTACATGAACATTTATCTGTAAAAAAAATTTTTTCGCGTTGGATCCCGCACAACTTAACTCAGGATCAAAAAGATGCTCGCGTCGAATGGTGCAAGAAAACCTTAAAAAAATTCAACGGAGGCGACTCAAAATCGGTTTATAATATCTACAAAGGTGACGAATCCTGGATCTACGCGTACGATCCCGAAACTAAACAACAATCAACAGTTTGGGTGTTTCAAAATGAGCCGAACCCTACGAAAGTGGCTCGTGCAAAAAGCACTGTAAAGCAAATGGTGGCCTGCTTTTTTGGTATTAATGGCCATGTGGCTACAATACCACTGGAGAATCCCAGAATGGTTAATTCGGAGTGGTACACGACCATTTGTTTGCCGGAAGTATTTGAAGAAATACGCCAAAACAATCAGCGACGCAGAATCGTACTTCACCATGACAATGCCAGCTGTCATACATCTCAGGAAACAACTACATTTTTGGATGGTCGAAAAATAGAATTGATGGGTCATCCACCGTACAGCCCTGATTTGGCTCCCAATGATTTCTATTTATTCCCAAATGTAAAGAATAAATTACGTGGTCAACGATTTTCGAACCGTGAAGATGCCGTTATGCGTTCAAACAGCACGTTTTGGAGATACCTCAATCAGAGTGGAAAAAGTGTTTTACAAATTGGTTTCATCGAATGCAAAAGTGCATCGATCATAGTGGAGAATACTTTGAAAAACAATAAAAGCATATTTAGCCATATACATTTGTTTATTTTTTCTATTCCGCATACATAAGTCCTGATGAAAAAATTAAAAATATTTATTGAAAGGAATGGTCGCAAGGACTTACATTCTTGTGTTTATATTAGTCTAGAAGAAAAACATAACAAAAACGTAATTTTATGTTACTACTACCATAACTGCTGTACTCTGCCAGCAAGCTGAAGTGGCAGTGGGCTGGTCATATCTCGCGAAGAACCGACAAACGTTGGAGCAAACGTGTCCTTGAGTGGAGACCGCGACTCGGCAAACGTAGTGTAAGACATCTTCCGACTAGGTGGGATGACGATCTGCGAAAAACTGCAGGCAGATGTTGGATGCGGCAAGCTGAAGACAGGGCGCTATGGCGCTCATTATGGGAGGGCTATGTCCAGCAGTGGACTAGTATAGCCTGACGATGACGATGACTACCATAACTTTACTAGACTATCTAGTAGCCTGTATTTATGGTTAGTAGGCCCGTGCCTCTTGCAAGAGGCGGAAGACAGTGGGTGGTGATGTCATGTTTATAAAACAATATTGAACTTGAAGAAACAACAACCTCTTTATCACTTTTTCCCATTTTTTTGTTAACTTTCGCCATTTTAAACAGAATGAGTAGGTATACATTTGAGGAATGTGGTCTGAGGGCTTGGTGGATAATTAAATTGCAGATTCAAGGCACATCTTTCCTGTATCTATACTATGATTTTGATCGTTAAAAAAATCCAAAATTATTAATATATGATAAGATGAGATAAGAATATTCTTTATTGTACACCGGAGCACATATTATAAAACATGTAAAAATACAAAGTACAATTGGCGAACTTATTGCTAAAAGTCACAGCTTTCAGTAAGTCGTACTTAGAGCTACGTAGAAGAATGACCATTATAAATGTGTAGTAAAACTTCGACACGTTACAGTACAATAAGCAATCTTTATTCGTAACGTTACATCTTTTCACAATACAATTTAAATAATAACAGGAACAGCAGATACGTCCGATCACCACGGCTGTCTAGCAACGAATGCCTTCCCCCGCCGATACAGCCATTCGAGTCCCGTATATCTTTTTTTTTTTGAACCGGTATCGTTCTACCGCACAAGTAGTATTCGAATCGAAAAACCTTACACTCGTCCATCCTGACAACGTGTATGTCCTCATACACGGCATCACGTGAAACGAATAAACCTTACACTCGGCGAGGGAAAAGCATGTAAGAAAAGGTAAAAAAAAATAAAATAGAAATACTTTCTGTATGCATAACCAAACCCAGTATAAATATGCAAAAATCTTAATTATTGTCTCAGAACCTAAGTCCTGCAAACCTATCCAAATCTAATTCTATCATAAAAAAAAAAAAAAATTACCATGTGTCAACATTACAGGTCCCGCTAACCCATCCAATTCTAGCGCGAACTGTAATGAGGCTCTTTATGAATGGAATAGTTCCCGCTAACCCATCCAATTCTAGCAAGAACTAAAACCATAACTGATTCATTGACACAATACACGCTAACCCATCCAATTCTAGCGTGACTGTCCCAATGCATTAATATTCCTAACTCTATCTTTCTTATGCACAGAACAGTCATCAGTAAATACATCACTGTCAACATTACAGGTCCCACTAACCCATCCAATTCTAGGGAGAACTGTAATGAGGCTCTTTATGAATGGAATAGTTCCCGCTAACCCATCCAATTCTAGCAAGAACTAAAACCATAACTAATTCATTGACACAATACACGCTAACCCATCCAATTCTAGCGTGACTGTCCCAATGCATTAATATTCCTAACTCTATCTTTCTTATGCACAGAACAGTCATCAGTAAATACATCACTGTCAACATTACAGGTCCCACTAACCCATCCAATTCTAGGGAGAACTGTAATGAGACTCTTTATGAATGGAATAGTTCCCGCTAACCCATCCAATTCTAGCAAGAACTAAACCATAATTCATTCATTGACACAATACATGCTAACCCATCCAATTCTAGCGTGATTGTCCCAATGCATTAACATTAGATTGGTACTCATTATTTACAAATACTCAGTCGGCATTGACATAGCTTAGTCATTAATTTGAAAATACATTTAAGTACATTAATGATAATGATCCTAAATAACTCATTCAACTCAAACAATATTGGTTTAATCGTATATATGTCAACAAATGACCACATCTCTATGTAGTTTTAAATAATTAGTTACATATATAAACAATATCTCATCAATCATCAATATCATCGGAATTAAATTCATAATCATTGTGAAGGGCAGAATTACCGGTACTATCATCATTACAATCACTGTGAACCTCTAAAGCCGCTATGTGCACCCAAGGCGACATTCGATCAGCCGCTACTGTGGTTTTGCGTTTATTCTTACCCCCAGTCAGGCCAGGTATGGCAGCTAACTTATAACGGTCGTTTCCCAACACTGTAACAACCCTGTATGGCCCTATGAATGAAGGCAAGAGCTTTGTACTATTTCCATTGTTATTAAAAGCAACTTTAGTAATTTTAACCAAGTCTCCTTCGTTATATATGCGAGCTGGCTTTCTACCTTTATCATAATTATTCTTTTGTTTAATTTGGTTTTCCAGAATTCTATTCTTCACTTCTTCCCTTATGGTGATCACATCATTATCTTCACGCGTGTTCCTTCTAATTTCATTGAGCTTAGGATCCAATTCTACATTCATAGAAGTTCCAAACATTACTTCGGCAGGAGTCCTGCCAGTTGTTTTCTGACTCGTATTATTTAATTCCCATTGTACTGCTCCAATCTTCTCATCCCATACTTTCTCGTCATTGTCTAAGTTTTGAGCGGTCAGCGAGTCTAGAATTGAACGGTTGTACCGTTCAACCTGGCCATTTGAGCGTGGGCTAGACACCGCGTTAAGCACATGCTTGACACCCTTATCTAAGCAAAACCTTCTGAAAGCATGTGATGTGAAGCAAGAACCACGGTCACTAATGATGCGATCTGGAAACCTGAATGTATAAAACACATCTTCCAACGCACGTATCGCGTTCTGGGTGTTCGTTTTTCTTACAGGTCTTATGAAGACAAATTTGGTGAAAGCTTCCACGATGACTAATAGGTGAGAATTTCCCCGCTTAGATCTCACGAATGGGCCGAGATGGTCAATGTGGACGGTGTGAAAAGGAACGTCGACCTTTTCAATAGTATGCAAGTGTCCCTCTGGTGCTCGTGTGCCCCTTTTTGCGTACGCACACTGAACACAGGCTTGTACATACTTTTTTATAAATCTGGACATTTTCGGGAACCAATAGGATTTTTTTATTCGTTCAATGGTCTTTTCCACACCAAAATGCCCAATATCATCGTGGTTTAATTTACACAACTGCCATCTCGCCCCCTTCAGTACCACCCACCGTATATTATTATTATCGCCGTCAATAATTTTATAAAGCTGATTGTCTCGAATGGTGTAATTATCTCGAATATACTTTAAACCATCGACATCAATATCCGAAGAGATAATGTCTCTTATTTTGCTAAGCTCGGGATCTCCCAACTGCAGAGTTTGCAGCCAGTCATCGCTATTAATTGACATTACCATCGGATATTGTCCTAACACATCAACACATCGACAGTTTCTTCATCCGCTACAGGATTGCGTGACAGCGCATCCACGTGTGTCATTTTTGAACCTGCTCTATATTCAATGCAACATCGAAATTCCTGCAGTAATAGCCACCAGCGTGCCACACGTGGAATTATGTCACGTTTTACAAATGTACTGCGTAATGCACTGCAGTCCGTAACTATCTTAAAATCCTGCCCTAAAAGATAAATACGGAACTTTTTAAGAGAGCAAATTACCGCCAGCGTTTCTAATTCATAAGCATGAAAATGTTTTTCTTCTGGCGTGGTCTGTCGACTGTAGAAGGCAACAGGACGAAACTCACCTCCAGACAGCGGCTTTTGCATCAGAATACCACCAATACCTACTTTGCTGGCCTCTGTGTGGAGTTCCGTCTCTGCTGTTGGGTCATAGATAGCTAGAATGGGTCGATCAGTTAATCTCTCCTTCAAATCCCTGAAAGCTTCTTCTTGTTCATCCAACCAGCACCAAGGTGCATCCTTCTTGAGTAACGTATTCAAGGGGTGGGCTATTTGCGCGAAGTTCCGAATAAATTTGCGGAAATATCCCACAAGACCCAAAAACTGTCGCACCGAGTGCTGATCGGATGGACGAGGAAATTCTATGACGCTGGTAATCTTTTTGTTCCCGGGTCTGATGCCCAACGCGCTAATTTCATACCCCAAATAGTCTACTTTATCAGCCAGAAACTCGCATTTTGAAAGGTTTAACGTCAAATTGGCCTTTTCCAGTAGTTTCAAAACGCTCTCAAATCGGCTCAGACACTCATGTTTATCCTTTCCATAGATTAGTACGTCGTCTATATACACGGTGGCCTCACTATAGCGCGCAGATCCTAAGACTTTGTGCATCATCCGCTGAAAAACTGCGGGCGCGTTTGCAAGGCCGAACGGCATACGATTGAACTCGTATTGACCGTCCGGCGTCACAAACGCCGTGAAAGGTTTCGATGTTTCGGATATCGGGACTTGGTAGTACCCGGATGCCAAGTCGAGGGAAATAAAATATGCTTGTCCGGATAACCGGGAGATTTCATCCTCAATTATTGGCATCGGGTACCGCTCCTTGACCGTCACAGAGTTGAGTAGTCTATAGTCTATACATAATCGCAGCTTGCCGTCTTTCTTGCGAACCAGGATGATCGGACTTGCATATTCTGATGTAGATTCCCTGATGACATCAGCCTCGAGCATTTCACTCACCATGGTCCGCACTTGCTCGCGTTCTTTGTGTGACAAGCGGTAGGGGCGATATACAATGGGCCGTTTGCTGTTGATTTCAATTGTCATTTCGGCAGCATTTGTACACCCCAAATCCTTCAATTTGGAAGCAAAGCAGTGTCTATATTTGTGCAGAATATCATAAAGTCTTTTCTTGTCTGCTTCGTCAGCACTGTCACCTACACGAACTAAGTTCTTGTCAATATCATCATGAACAAATACTAACATGTGAGATTCAGAAGATATGATCCGATTTACTATGTGAATTTTTGTTGCACGGCATAATGTTGCACCCATTACCATTTGAAGTTGACCGGAAATGGGCGCAACACTGACTTTTACTACCCCGTTTGTCACGCGATATACACCACCATAAATGGTGTACTGATCTGACGGTTTTCCTACCACCTTGCTGCTAATAATAATATTGCCATTTATTCGTGGTTCTGTAACGGCTGTAATGGTCGCAGGACCATGAACACGAACACAAGAAGATACCATTACTTTGACATTTTGATCATCCTCCAGTCTGGCCTCACTAAACGGCAATTCATCTTTAAAATTTAGAAACTTTAAGTGTTCTGAATTCTTGTACACAACGACGTGTCGTTGTTTAGTAAAAGACTGACCGATTAGTATGGGTACCTGTAGGAAGTGGTCTTCCACAACATGAAACTTTACTTGAGCACTTACTCCATCTACTTCTAGGTTAGCCTGAACGCTTCCAAATGAGTGCACAATTTCGTTACCAAAGCCCTTCAGGGGTACCAATCCACTGTCACAAACGAGTCCTAATGTGGGTATAATCGATTTAGCCAAAAGTGAAACTTCGCTTCCAAAATCTATAAAAGCCTGAAACTCAGCTCCATTCACCGATACAACTTTAGTATATTTAGAGTTGGATTTAGAAGCAGAAATGCACATTGTTTTGGGTGTAGTTTCTTTTTTATCAGTATTTCCACTTTGTGGCCTAACGTTGCAACTGTCGGATTTGTAACCATATCTGTGACATAAAACGCATTTAATCAAGGGTTTGGGACACTTCATGAAAGGGTGTCCGCGTTCTTTGCAATTAAAACAAAATAATACGGAATTGCCAGTTACAGTGCTAGGTCTCTTGCCATCTACATTGCTACCTAGGGGTCTATTATCGTTTGTAGGTCTACTATTAAAAGTAAACCGTTCCGTTTGCACTGTTTGTGCCGAATCTTTATTGCTCATAAGAAATTGCAAGAGCTGGTCAGGATGCGTACAGCGCAGTGCAAGGGCACTAGTTTTCATGGTCCTATCACTTATTCCATGTATAAGACAATCGACCGCACGCTTTCCATCGATGTCGCATTGGTTCAGAAGGGCGATCTTTTCATAGAAATATACTTCAATAGGTTTGTTGGCTCTGGTCTTACGTTTCAGCATGTCCTCCAGGGACTGGCCATAATTATGCTCGCAGGGGAAAGCCGTCAATAGCTTTTCCTGCCACTCTGGCCAACTGAATAGAATGGAATTCAACCCTTCATACCAAGTTTTGGCCAATCCCTGGAGTTTCTGCATCGCAAAATGAACAACTGTTTTGTCGTCCCAGCCATAAACGGTGGAACACTCATTGACTTTTCGAAGCCAAATGTCAATTCTTTGATTTTTCGATGATGGATCGAACTCGGGCAAAATGTTTTTATGATTTAAGCTGCTAGTACTGTGAGCACCCGTTGATGGCTGAGGTAGTTTTATAGACTTTAAAATATCAATAACATCTTTTGTAGAAAATGCTGGACTACCTGACCTACGGTTAGAATGAGCACCGAGTGCGTCATTCAGTTTGTAATGACCGCGCCGCTCGCCACGACCCTCCGCGTGAGAATGTTGATCCTTTGTTTGGCCACGTGAAGAGGCTCGACCACCACTCTCCCTAAGTGGTGAGCGCTCACGTGATCCAGACTTTGACCGCACACGACTCAAATCACGACTAAGTCGTGAGCGCTCACAGGCTTTGGACGCAGAACGCCAACGGCTACGCTCACGATTCAATTCATCTTCCAAACGTCTTACTCTGTCCCGTTCCCGCTCCAACACGCGTTCCTTTTCCCGAAGACTCCGACTGCGCTCGCTGCGACGATCCGGGCTGCGACTTCGACAGCGGCCGCGACCTCTGTAGCTGTCCACGTGCACCTCGCTGCGTAGACGGCTTCGACTTCGTCTGGTCCCGTCTCCTTCACCGTCACGGCGAGTGCAGCTGCGCTCGGGTGTCTCGACATGACGGCGTTGTCCCTTTTCGCCTTGTTCCATAATCTAGAACTCAGAAACAAAACAATCGGTTTGAATTTGGTCTAGCAGTATTTTTATTTTAATGTGACATATCTCCAAAACGGTGAGTCCTAGCGTGAAATTGATGAAATTTTTGCTACCCTTTATAACCCCGCTCGAAAGTAATGAAACCTCCGAAGCCGACCTTGACGGGTACTTAATGTAGAATTTTTAAGCTTACGTCATTGTCTTTCCAGTTATTTAGTCTATCAAATGCCTGAACGGCTTACATTGAACCTATTGTGCTTTTCTTATTAAAAATAGATCCAAACTGTCAAAAATAATTATTAAAAATCACAATGGAGAATTTATTTTGACAGATATTTAATCTAACGGCCTTTTTCCCTTTTTTTTATGTAGGTATCAGAATCAATTTAAAAATGTGGGCATGTACTTACCGCTTCTGATTTGTAGTAAAACTCCGACACGTTACAGTACAATAAGCAATCTTTATTCGTAACGTTACATCTTTTCACAATACAATTTAAATAATAACAGGAACAGCAGATACGTCCGATCACCACGGCTGTCTAGCAACGAATGCCTTCCCCCGCCGATACAGCCATTCGAGTCCCGTATATCTTTTTTTTTTTTGAACCGGTATCGTTCTACCGCACAAGTAGTATTCGAATCGAAAAACCTTACAAATGACTATTATTATTTAAGCATTTCCATCAAGCGCTTGAAACGCTCTTGGCCTAGTGGAACAGTGTTATTGGAATCAATCACTTGCGTTAAGCAACAACAGGCACGGTCAGGAGTTGGATGGGTGACCATCCCGTGATTACAGCTAGTGGCATTTTTAGCCGTTGGTGCCGGCTGTCATTCAATGGCAGTCGTTAAGCAAAGTCAGAGGTATTATGGGAACTTGATAACTTCTGACAGTAAGGCCCAGTGTCTTACAATCCTCCACCAAACCGGTCTTGGCCCTGTGGTGGAGTATGGCCTTACCTTCTTGCGATGCAGGAAGAGACCCGTGCTCCAGCTGTGGTGACATAAAAAGGGTTGATATCATTCTTCAACCAAATATTCCTAAGTAGACTTCATAAATATAACAAAATATAATATATTACACTATTTTTATTTTTAATGCACTAACCCGTGCTAAGGAACAAATTTAAAAACCTTTTTTTTAGCCTCTAAATAGGTTTTTAAATTTGTTCCTTAGCACGGGTTAGTGCATTAAAAATAAAATTACTACTACTATGGCTATGTTGACGTGACAGATGGAATGCGGAGACTGGTAAGCATTTTTTTTTATGGAAGATTTTAGGAACGGGCTCTACTTAGAGTCTCTTTGATATATGAAATGAGACAATTCGCGAAAGAACTGACATAGCCTCTAACAAAGGCACGTTGAAATAGAGAATACACGTTGAAATTGAGAATCCACGGTTCCTTTGTGAGATTACCTAGTGAGACCTATGAGATTAGTGATCTGAAAACCTGTATTGAGATAAGGAATGTTCCCAAAGTTCCCCGATAGAAAAAGAACGACCTATATAACTATGCTTTTAAGTTATGCGAGCGGTTGAATATCACTATCGAGCTGTCTGATATCCGTGACGTTTACAGATTGCCCTCCAAAAAGGAAAGCACTTCTTCCCCGGTCTCGATTGAACTCACCAATACACTGAAAAAGTCCCAATTGACTGATAAGGCTTATAATCACACACAAACATCGGACCATCTAAACTCAACCCACCTTGGTCTCACATCGCCTAGGCAACCTATATACATAACGGACCAACTTATACCGAAAATGAAACGCCTTTTGTTCCTCACACGCGACTTTGCCAAGACAAGAAACTATGCCTTTGCATGGGCATCAAATGGCCGTGTTTACCTACGTAAAGAAGAAGGAAAACCGCACGTTATGATACGGAGCGAAGCCAATCTTATTGAACTCAATGAAAATCCCTCTCAATTAAATACCAAATGACTAACCGTTATTTACAAAAAACATTGGCTACAGGTGATTTGTGTACATTATTAACCTATCCAATTGCCTTTCGCATTATATCTAAGAATATTTTTTTAGTTAATAAGCGCTTACAAAATCCACACCCACTCACACGAAAAGTTAATAATACACGCACATATACCTCACCTACACTATCAAAACAATACACACACAACGTATTAATTTACTCAATCAATCTACACAAAAATAGAGTGTTTTAAATACAAATTGTGACAGATACTTGGCACTACCTACTATTACGTTACTCATGCATTGCATAGTTTCTCTGTTTGTGAATGTGTTCCTGGGTGAAATTAATTATTTACGTCCACCGGGTCGTAACCTCTTGTTAAATACATATTTTAGTTATGGATAACGACATAACCAACATAATAGATGGCATAGACAACTATGAGGTCTCACAATCATTTTCCTGTACTCCCGAGGACTGTGCACGTTATATTACCAATGCAACTAATAAACAATTAAAAATTATGAGTCAAAATATTAGAAGCGTAAGTCAAAATATGTCAGGCTTTCAAACCATCCTACAGAGATCTAAGGGTCACCGCACACGGGCCACCGGCCACAACCACAAAACGCCGCCACTGGCATATTTCCTGTAATTTTCATACATTTTATATGGACTCGCCGCACACGGTTGGCGCCGGTGGCGGCCACACGCTACAAATCGTCGCAGCTTGCTTCTTGTGGCTCGCACCGGCTACTAAACATCGACACAAAAAGCCGCCACACGCCACTCGCGCGATTCCGCGCCCCCCTCTCCTTTGCCTCAGTTAACCTGTGCTGTAAAGTCGACGGTAACGCACGGTACGGTAGTATGTGGTTCATATAGGTAGATAAATATGGATATATAATTATTTATATCAGGGATACAATCCCGACCTGAGATTTGGGATTCAAAAAGTGATAGTTATAGTAATAGACGAGAAAAAGTGAAGGCCTGGGAAGAAATCTGCGAATTGTTTATTGAAATTGTTGTGACACTTACCTTAATGTAATAGCTAATCTTTCCGCAGGTGCGATGCTTTTCCGCATGTTGGTGTCGTGGTGCTTTAATCCAGCATATAATAAAGCATGTAGTTCCCAAAACGTACCTATACTTAAACGAAAATGTTTGAAAAACTTTTTAGAATGGTTTAGAAGATTATCGAAATGTTCGTTGCATTTGTGTACATTCGTTAAAACTGGATGTATCCAATAACTACAGTGTCGTCTTCTACGACGACGTCTTTTTATCAAAAGTAGCGCAATTAAACCTTCTTCGTTAGAGTCCATTATGATACTGCACGCCACGCAAGGGTTAAAAAAAGTAGCAGCCGCCGACCGCAAGTGTCGACCACCGGCCACAAGTGGCTGTCGCGCGCTTCAGCTACCTTTGTAGCCGCTTCTAGCTTCTCGTGGCGGCGTTTGTGGCTGTCGCGTGTGGCCCGTGTGCGGCGACACTAAGCTAGATCCTGATATTATAGTTTTTTCTGAGTGCTGGCTTAATAGTGCGACAAATCTTCATATTCCTGTATTAGACAATTGTATTTTCTTTGCATCAAAAAATTACATGAATCAAAGTGACGGGGTAGTGATTTACACGAAAACTAACATTAATGTTAATAATCATGAACCTAGTTTCCTTGACGGAAATTGTCTAATCAGCACTTTAGGAGATACTATCGCATTGATGTCCATTTATATAGGTAGATCGCCCTCTTTTAAAAATATTGACAATTTTCTGAAATCTCTCGACAATGTGCTACTTTCCCTAAAAAAATACAGTAGCATAATTATTGCGGGTGATATAAATATAGACATTACACCACAAAGTAATGACCACAATGCACCCCTCTACCTAGAACTTTTGGCAACCCACGGACTTCTCCCTGCACACGACAAACCCACACGGGAACTTGCTTGCTTAGACCATTTAGTATTAAAATCACGCCTTATTCGACGGCACTAATAATAAAAAATAGTGTAACCGACCATGACACAACTTTCTTCTCGCTTAATCTCACACAGCGCAGTTTTTTCAGAAAGCTAACATTTACAAAGCTTGATTATGAAAAAATTAAACAAGACCTATTGATTTTGATTTAAGTCCGGTTATGGAGTGCACGGATGCAAACACAGCAACGGATTTATTAGTGAACTCCATCACTAATGTCATACATCAGAACTCTGCCACTGTAACACTGTCTAGACGTAAAACACCTCTAAAACCTTGGATTTCACAGAGATTGTTGCGATGTATGAGAAACCGGGACAAGATGCAAAGAAAACCTAAATCTGATCCAAATAACTTTGTGCTAAAAATACCGTCGTACTTACCGTCGTTATAGAAACTATTGCAACAAAATTATTAAGAAAAGTAAAATACATTATGAAAAAAAGGAACTCGAAAAGGCAACTAAAACAAATTTATCACAGACCTGGAAAGTCATCAATAATATAACTAATTTTAAACATAAAAACGTAACCTCTCAAGATATTATACCTATTAATATGGACCCTAAAAGGGGGGTCAACTTGGCAAACAATTACTTTGCTTACGTTGGTGAATCTTTGGCACAGTCAATCATCTACATACTCCCCCAGAAAAGTCTTGCATATGATGAATCTTCTGAACCTCATCTTCAATATTTTGTGCTATTAGAAACGTCTATCTCAGAGGTTATTTTGCTCATAAACTCCCTTAAAACCACGTGCTCTTCTAGCAGCGATAAAATTTCCTCTAAAATCATAAAACAAAACCTATGTACTCTAGCGGGACCCTTAACACACATTTATAATTTATCTATAGCCACTGGAACCTTTCCTAGTGCATTCAAAAAGTCTGTAATTACTCCTATATTCAAATCAGGTGACAAATCTTCCGTTAGTAATTACAGACCTATTTCAATTTTATCTACACTATCCAAAGTTCTAGAAAAAATAATAAATAACCAATTTGTTACTTATCTCGAGAAAAATAATCTGTTGTCACAAAACCAATATGGTTTTCGTGCTAATAAATCATCCACCGATGCAGT
The DNA here is from genome assembly GCA_934045075.1 of Yponomeuta sedellus. Taxonomy (NCBI): domain Eukaryota; kingdom Metazoa; phylum Arthropoda; class Insecta; order Lepidoptera; family Yponomeutidae; genus Yponomeuta; species Yponomeuta sedellus. The sequence continues at coordinate 20,380,323 of OW203734.1, read as the reverse complement.
TACAAAAATGACAGACTATGTAGTGAGAGGACTAGACAACAAGGCCAAGTGCCTGGCCATATTTTAAGATCTTCGCAAGGCATTTGACACGATCTCAATACCATTGCTTATAAAGAAATTGGAAGCGACTGGTATACGTGGACTTCAGTTACAACCACAGAGCATATAAACACTACGTTTTAAGAGACGGGACCTCCCTAGATGCTTTTGTATTGAGTTTAGCCCCGTTAGCAATACCAACCAATAGAGCAAAAATGCAATGACAAAAGTGCTACCAACATAACAACTTGTCTGTGCATTAGGGACGTCCACTTACATTGGTACTACATTTATCGATATCGATAAATTTTCATCCAGGGGCTCCGCAGTTAGCCTAATAAAATTAATAAAAATCAATGTTTTCAATAAAACGACAAATGAAATTAGTATTTTATTATTGATTATCAAATCACAATAATTGTGGTCAAGGTCTATTGAATTTATTTCAGCAGCTATTTGGTTTTTCCTTAGAGGTGTCCAATCTGAGCGAACTTCATCAATCGATCGTTTGGATTCAGGTGCTGAAATCGTCAAAAAAAGTTAAGTTGAGTCGTTATTGATTATTAATTTGTTGGTAAACTATGCTACTTACCGGGATAGTTCTGATAAATATGCTGAGATTCCAGGCCACAATAATTGTGGTCAAACCCTACTGGACCAATAGCAACAGCTTATATTTTGGCTGCTGTACAAGGTGCTGAAAATGATAACACTTTGTAATTTATCAAAGTAAACAAACTCTAGTTACAAAAAACTTCAGCGATACATGAAAAGTCTACGTACCAGAGTTGTTTTGTGAAGCTCGACAACTAATAGGTTTTTGTGTAGCTGAATCTGAAAAAAAACAATTGCAAGAATAGTCCGAAAAAAAAAAATAGTTTGTTCCTGTCTACCACATAACTGCATAATTGACTATGTAACTATCAAATACATTTTTATAAAAAAATATTTTAAGTTAAAAATTAGTAAAAAAAATATTTTAGTAATTCCAATCACTAACCAGTTTCAAGTGATGCGACGTGGCTACGTGGTAAGGAAACTCAGCTAGTAAGTAATCAGGAAGAGGAGGCGCATTTATAAGTAGAGAAGATACAGCCCTGTAAAAAAATGTTTATCAAAGTATGTCATTTACGTATTAAGACGTAATAATAATATTGCGTTCTAAATGACGGAGCAAAATATATTCAAATGTTCGACGTAAAGCAGGGCGTATTTTGTGTTTTATTACATAATTATTCATGAAATGTAGTAAGTGTTACATTATAAGTTTATAACACAACTCACCATTTCTTAAATCGGCTTCCTTTTAAAATAGTTGTAAAAATCTTTCGGCCGGAAATGATCTCTACAAACATATTTATGTTGGTGGAGTTTTTCGATGGGGATATACGATATAAGATCTTCCACAATTTTCACCCATTGTCTGCATCTAAAAAAAAAACAACATTCAATGCAGCCATTAATAATGCATCGTTGAAACATTTTTATGGCTTACAGCAATTCACCCGTCACACACTGAGTAGTAATTCTGACCAATTCTGATATTTTGTTATCGATATTGAATATGTGTATGGCACATCACTATGACATTGAAACATCAGAGTATTTTCTCATAGTATATTAATTACGTTATTTAACATAATTTATGATCTTGCTCTTGTGCAAGATGACAAAAACTGTAGCCAGAAATACTTACCGGTCTTCATCCCTAGAAAATTTACCCATAAACTTTCTTTTGGTACCCTTTGACCGGCTGCATCTTATTTTACAAATGGCACAAGTTCGACACCATCCGATCAATGCCATTATTAAAAGAAAATCACTAAACACTGTACAACAAGATACACACAGCTAGATATTGAACAAACTTAAAACACAAAAATTTTAAACTAGAAAACGTTCTAATATATGCCGCGTTCCGCCATATTTGTTATGTTTTCAGTTTGACATTGACAGCAAAGAAAGAGTAAGTAGTATTAAAGAGTGAGACAAAAATATGTCCGCCATTAAAACGGGGCTAAATGCGAACAAAAATTTCAAAGTTCCTACTTGCGCTAGGCTGGTTACAACTGTTTCAAAGCTACCTGAGTGAGAGGGAGCAGTATGTACGCATTGGGGAATGCACGAGCGATCCTATGCCCGTAAATTACGGTGTTCTCCAAGGGAGTATACTGGGGCCGACACTTTTCTTGGTGTACCTAAACAGCCTATGTAATATCCCTATCCCTGGCTACCTAATCTCTTTTGCGGATGACACTGCCCTACTATTCCAGGGAAAGGATTGGGAGTCGACTTTTGAAGTAGCCCAAGTGGGCTTTAATAAAGTAAAATGTTGGCTCGATAAGAATCTCCTGAGCCTGAATATCGAAAAGACAAAATATATCACGTTCTCACTGGTCCCCCAGGCTCAACCAAAACTTGAATCTTTCTCCATTTTTGCTCACTCGGTATCATGCAGTCTATCTGATAGGGCCAACTGCACCTGTGATAAACTCCAACCTGTCAACTCCATAAAATATCTGGGTGTTATACTAGATCAACATCTCACTTTCAGAGAACATATAAAAGCAGTCTCAAATCCAGTGCGTAAACTAATTTATGTTTTTAAAAATATCCGCCATGTTGGTGAGCCTAATATAATAAAAATGATTTATTTCGCCTTATGTGAATCTATTATCACTTACTGCCTACCAATATGGGGAGGATCAGCCAAAACGCACCTTATCAATATAGAGAGGGCCCAACGAGCAGTTCTTAAAGTTTCTTGTTTCCTGCCAATTCTTACACCTTCTATTGACGTTTATGAAATCACTGGCGTGCTCACCGTAAGGCAGCTTTTTGTACTGAGCATTATTTTACAGTGCTAAATTATAAATAATTTAAAATTTGCCAATATTGCTCTATGTTTTAACTAGACCAAATATTAAAATATATTATTATTATTGTGATACCACTTTGAAAATATATCTCAGAGGGCGCTGACACCTGTATTACAGATTCTCATCTACCACAGGTGCCAGAGTCAAACAAACATTGTATTTGTAAATAGTTGTATCTACTTTGTACCTTATAATTGAAATTAGGTTATACATACATTTGTAACTTGGCATAATATCAGTAATAAATAAATTCATTCATTCATTCACCATCCATTGGTACGTAGCCTAGGACGCCCACTATCTCTTCCGACGATCTTTGGCATATTGCTGGCAGCATTCTGGATGAGTATGGCTAAGGACAGAAACAAATGGCGTCCCTTAAGAAGGACCTATGTCCAGGAGTAGATGAATACGGTCTCATTGATTTGAGTACGAAAAAAAATTACTAATTACATTTTTATGCCAAATTGAATTTTTGGCAAGCACATTCTTGCATCGCACAATCAAAGAGTTTCAATGATATACCTGAAATATGACATCCGACTAACAACAGTTGGACCAGCCGTCCCCAGGCATACGATCTGCCTGGCGGGAAATTTCCCTTTATAGTAGTGGAAGAGCACAATCACCCGCTCTTCCCTATAAACTTATGCCTTTACAGACCTGTTTAAAACCTTTCTAGCAAACTTCACGCACTACGCCACCGCCACGACGTCAAGCTCTTGCATCTTCCACTACAGTCGCAAACAAACCTGACCCCTGCGCACCTTTCCCCCGCAAAATGCCTAATTTCCGGTCGAGAGGTCGTCGCGTCAGCCAAGTCAGTAAGTAATCGTTACCGGATACAATGGATACTTCTGTTACTGGCACTAATATCTAATGAGGGCTGGCCATATCTCGCAAAGAATCGACAACTGTTGAAGTAAAGGTGTCCTTGACTGGAGACCGCGACTCGGCAAAAGTAGTTTGGGACGCCCTCCGACTAGGTGGAATGACGATCTGCGAAAAACTGCAGGCAGATGCTGGATGCGGCAAGCTGAAGATAGGGCGCTATGGCGCTCAATAGGGGAGGACTATGTCCAGCATTAGACTATAGCCTGACGACGACGACAACGACGACTAACATCTAAACGTGTTAATAAGTAGCAGCGGTGAACTTTGTGGTTCTGCAACGACATTTGATTTTCGAACTGTTTTGTGCACTCGCGTTTACAAACATGTGAACACCACAACTTTGTCACACTAACCTTTTCTAGCCTGATGTATGAGGAATGGACTATTTTGATTTTGACATGGTACTGAAGTGTATAAATGTTAGTCCTCGTGACTGTACTGACATTATTCGTAATTATTCTCAGCAGCACCAAGGATGTGATAGCCGGTCCAACTTTTTTTGTTTTGTTCGTTTTGTATTTCGAACTGTGGAAGTCTTAGTCTGATCATTTTAGAAGCAAATGTTTGTTCTTCGCTGCTGCAATAAAATTCTCATAGTTATTTTTTATATTTACAGAATGTTACGAGTACGTCTGGGGCATCAAGTATCGAGTGGAAAAATTCGACAGAGACATACAATGTAATTTTAGTGTAGGGTCAATAATTCTAGTAATGCCTTACAATTCTCCACGGACCTGGACTTGACCTCCGTGTTGAAGTATGGCTTAACCTGTCTGCGATGCAGGAAGAGACCCGTGCCCCAGCAGTGGCGGCATATTTTTTTTATTTATTTTTATTTTGTTTTTAAGAAGACTATTAGCACAATATAACAGAACAACAGCAACATAGGAAACAGAAGGCCAATTACAAGTGTCCACTTATAAATACAGTATAGCAAGACAAACAGATAAACATTATCATAAGCAACAGATTACAGATAACACAAACATCGGACATACCATAGAATATTGTATGTACCTATTTAGAGACAAATTTGTACAATGTTTCTTGTTTTAACATAATGTTGTACTACGTATGCGTAGTACGTAGTATGACATACATAATGTATGTCTACTACGCATAATATATTAATCACTGAAAAAAATCGCATTAAGTCTAGATTTCATACTAACCACCAAGGAATTAAACAATTCTATGTCAATGCTCTTCGCCAATTTATTAAAGCTATTACAGACTCTTCACAAATATGAATTTTGTCTATACCTTGTTGAGACACTGTCCAGAGACAGAATACCGGAATATTTTGTCGTGACCTATGCGGGACATAGAGCCTTAATTTGCTAAGAAGGAGTGGACAGTCAATTTAACCCCTCGCAATTCGGAGTAGTAGTGCTAAATCTGCCATATAAAGGATTTATTTCAAAATTCCAGTAACAAACTTGCAAAAAAATTTGACCATACGACGAAAAATAGACCGTACGACGTACTCACTGAGCCTTTACGTCTGCCGCATCCTGGGCAACAATCAGCGAGTCCCTTACGCTATTGGGATTTTTATGTAGCTCATATACGTCCCACTGCAGGGCACAGACCTTCTCTCAGAAAGAGAGAGTATGGGTATAATTATTACGCGTGCCCACGGCGGGCGGACTGGCCCTTTCAAGCGTTGAAGTAGTTGAACACTTCATACATGTCTATTATTTCACCTCAGTGTCAAGAGAAAGAGCTTTAGCTATACTTCTATCTATCTCTCTATAATCAGCCCACATCAACCCACTGCTGGGCATAGGCCTCCTTTTTATTGCGCCATTCCTCACGGTCCTGTGCTAATCTGATCCATCTGTGACCCGCAACCCTCACGTACCATCAATAATTTAATAATAATAATAACTTTTAGCACACACGACAGCCCATCAAGCATTGCTGCGACACGGTCTTTACTTTGTCTTTTTACAATTAGTCCAAATCTAAAATCTATCATCGTTTGTACAGTTGTAGACCCACAGCTAATATTGTATAGAATCAGGCGTTACTTTGCGGAAATACATAATAGCATTAAAAAGTGAAAATTACTTTGCTAAATTCCGCCAAAAATCCCACAAGCACCATGCGGTTATTTACTGCACCGCCATCCCTCCCACTTTTTCAAGCAGATGCAATACACGAACACACCACCACCTGTCGGTGGTGTGAACAATACTTGTGTGAGAAAATACGCGACGCGTTTCGCCTCTAACACGAGGCATCCTCAGGCTCACAAGTGCAAGCTAATGTCTAGTTTTGAGAGTCTTTTTCTTCAGGCTCAATATTTTAAGATTGTCTATTTAACCAAAGTTCGAGGTGCTAGATGGATGACAATTTATTTATTTTTTATTTTATGCGTTCAGGCCACTGTACATTAAGTAAAAAATTAAAGACAGATATCGGAAGTTATAGTTTAAATTAGATTTGACATTCACAACTTTATTTGAACTTAGAGCGCCCTATCCAATTTATTGTGAATTTTTTTTTATCGAAATTACATACTAGTTCTATGCGCGCAACCGCTGGTTCTACGTAATGTAAAATAAAGTTTTATTTTACATTACAAGTACTTTGTTAACCATTATAAGCTTATAGGCAGTAATTCCTTTAATCTCGTTCCTTAACATCAGTAAGTCACAAACTTTTTAGGTGCTGTAAGAAAGGCGAACGAACAAGGACTTTATCCTGCCATTGGAGGAAGAAGCACTGATGCTGGAGAATTTCCTCACATGGTAATTACTTTTTATTCCTTGCATCTCCTCATCCCCTCATTTAACCCTTAGCCACCTAACGTGTATTCTAGTAACACATCCACCTAACGTCGGTCATGGTGACCGCTTGCTTATAAGTACTATTAGGAAGGTAAAAAGCTCAAAAATGCTGGAGATCAAAACTACATCATGTTTTTCAATTGTTTTTATTTCAAATTGTTTTAATAAACTCTTCAAATTAACACTTTTACTTTTTACTATCGTTAATAAAAGTTAACTTACAAATATTTTAACCAATTATAGGTTTTTCAATTAAGCTGAGATCTAAGCAATAACAATCAATGAGACTTCTTAATTTTTAATTATTTTAGTAACTCAAACATATAACCTCTTATATAAAACTATCATTGGCACAATCAAATCACAATCATGACAAAATTACAACTCCCTAACATTTACAATTTTTCGCGGCAGTCTACACACATTTTAAAAAAAAAAACACTCAACGCAATTTGGATTTTTGCACTGAAAACACAAATGGAATGTTTTACGTTTCTTTTGTGGTGAACACGTTGAGCAAGTTTTTCATGATTCTAATTTGTCAGAACTGCCTGCCGAAGATGTTCTTGGCTGTTCATATATTTTGAGATTTCTCACGTTTCTTTTTTGGGGCACACGTTGAGCAAGTTTTTCGTGCTTCTAATTTGTCAGAACTGCCAGCCAAAGATGTTCTTGGCTGTTCATCTATTTTGAGAAATCTCAAAATAGAAACGTAAAACATTCCATTTGTGTTTTCAGTTTGATAAATCTAAAAAAACAACAAGAAAATGTTAACACTAAAAGTAACGTAACAACCTAGCGTCGGTCACCATGACCGCATACGAAAAATATTTACCTGAATCTTTTCAATGCACGCACATGTTGCTTGGTCGGGCGCGGAGCCCAAACTGGAGAGGGAGGGGAAAAAGTACACAGAGTTACAGGATTGTGGCACGCGTAGAAACGAAAATATTTGAAAAAATATATCGAATGGAGTCACTGTGACCGACGCTAGGTGGTTAAGGGTTAAAAATATGGAGTATCTTCATGCGGGTTCGAATCTCGGCATGGGTGGAATTTTTAGCCTCTAAATAGGTTTTTAAATTGTCCTTAGCAAGGGTTAGTGCATTAAAAAAAATATATAATCAAGTGGGTACAGCGATATCATTCCGACGTAAAACCTAACTGCAAAGTAGGTACTCGGGGCTGCAAGTGATGCAAATTACTACAGCCAGATGTAGCTGCCTGTGCGTAATACAGAGAATATTGTAAAGATGTTCGAAATTTCACTGATGCCGGTGAGTCGCCCATTAGCTCAGTTGGAAAGAGCGCTGGCACGGATAGTTAAATATGGAGTATCTGCTAGTGAAGACTAAGTTCATACAAATAAACCAAAACCAGTTTAAAAATTTTGCTCAGGGGGTGGAACAAAGCGAGTGCAGGCATATCCCCACCAATATGTAAGAGCAGTGTCACACGCTATTGGTGGGTGAAGGATGAAAAAATAACATCGTGAGTAAATCCGCGGCTCGGTTAGCTCCGCACGACCCAGGCGCCTGGTTAAAATAGCTGGTTTAAGATAAACTGCCAATTGCTGTACTCATTTAACGCTTCGTATATGTATAGAGTGGAATAAGGTATTCAGATGATGTCGGGACTTTGGGAACATTTTCCTTGAAGCTAATACTTTCTTATGTATCTTTTTATAAGTTACTAGGGCGCCATAGGCTACAAAATTAGTCACAGGCTGTACCATGGGTGTACCTGTTAGTAAGGACTAAGACAAATCAAGACAACACGAATTTATTTTGTTTATTTTAACATGTAACGAATTATTGTGAATTAACAGGGCGCCATAGGCTGGAAGGCGGTTGCTGGCTCATGGGTGTTTAAATGTGGGGGATCACTGATCAGTAACAAATTCGTACTGACTGCGGCCCATTGCACCAACGTCTCATCTGCAGATGACACTGTAGCTGACACCAGACCCAAAATTGTGAGGTTCGGAGATAAAAACATTCTTGATAAGGTTAGTACGGTCAAATGCCGAGCAACATAAACATTAGACTTTCATGATAGCAACAAGTTCAAAGTCGCTCAGCGAGCTATGGAGAGAGCTATGCTCGGAGTTTCTCTGAAGGATAGGATTCGTAACGAATGCATCCGACAGAGAACCAAAGTTATCGACATAGCTCAGAGAATCAGCAAGCTGAAGTATCAGTGGGCTGGCCATATCTCGCGAAGAACCGATAACCGTTGGAGCAAACGTGTCCTTGAGTGGAGACCGCGACTCGTCAAACGTAGTGTAGGACGCCCTCCGACTAGGTGGGATGACGATCTGCGAAAAACTGCAGGCAGATGCTGGATGCGGCAAGCTGAAGACAGGGCGCTATGGCGCTCATTAGGGGAGGGCTATGTCCAGCAGTGGACAAGTATAGCCTGACGATGACGATGATAGCAACAAGCGTAGTAACATTAAGCGTGCTTACGTGCAAAATTTGTAAAGCAAAAAAGGATTTGGGCTTTATAATAACAATTACAATGAATATAAATAATTTAAAAATGTTACTATGGAACTCGGGTGACTAAAACTTCTTCAACATCTTTGCCAACTGAGTTTGCGTTTATATTAGATTTAGTTTGCATCTACAACTATTAACATTTTATCTATACAACTAAGTGTTTCTTTCAGAGGAAAAATGGTTTCTCCCCGGTCGACGCCAATATTTTGCGTTCGATCGTACATCCACAATATGAATCACCAAAGAAGTACAATGACATAGCTCTGTTTGAGTTAAAACAGCCCATAAAAGAATTCACGTTCTACGTGCAGCCAGCTTGTCTCTGGGGGAAGCCTGATACGAAGAGCCTCGGGACGCAGGCAACGCTGACTGGCTGGGGAGTTATAGATGTTGGTAAGGATCATGGATTGTGTTTTGTTGTATCCTATTACTCCAAACTGATTTTGGTTGCGTAAATTGTCAATTCAATTTTGTTTCAAAGTAAAAATTGACATTTGGTTTGCTGAATATCAATGTTAAATATAAAATTAAAGTGAAAGATGTACTCTGACCATCTTAAACCCGAAACATCAATTGCCACCTATACGTATGATAAGATTCCATGACTGCAATCAATAACTTTTAATGCTAAAGCATAAGTTAATTGTTTTAAACAAGTAGGGAAAACATAAGCGCTGTGACACATGCACAGCAATCGTTCACGAACATAACGCAGGGATCATCAGTCTCAATCATTTTGGAGAGATATAGATGACCCGGCCACCACGCCATCATTTGAATGACCTTTAACACGAACCTGCAGACTAAGTTCTTGTCAGTTATAGAATATAATAATATGATAAAGTTACTAATATGCAATCACGTCATGTGTACAAACTTCATAAAATAAAATATGATATAATTAACAATTCTATGTAACTAAATTATATTTTAAAATACTATACTATAGTTACTGCTATTGGAAGCCCTATAAGCAAACATAACATTATATTCTGCGCGCATACAGTCCTACATGGTGCTACTGAAGCTTATTACCATAAAAATAACTTTTGACAAGATCAGTTAGTTGAGATTTTCTTAAGAAGCAGCATCCTCGCCATGGAAGCTTCAAATAAGTATCTCTTACAGCTAAACAAACGACCACGCCCGAATTGCAAGCCGCGGTAGTGGATATCATCGACCAGCAGCAGTGCAACCAACTTCTGCGCAGCGCGTGTAACCGCAACTGGTGCGGAGTGCGGAACCAGATCTGCGCCGGGAAACTGAAAGGGGGTGTAGACGCGTGTCAGGTAAACAATCAGGGCGTCGATTCTCTTAAATGACAAACAATGTTCGAGCAATGGCATGACAAGAGCAAGACAAGAGTAATGCCAACGCATGACATTACAACAACCGTATTCCACTACCTTTTACATGCATTACTCTGGCTCTGTCGCTGTATGAACCTTGTCATGCTCTTGTCATACTCATGCAGTTTCACTGTGCTACTCGGTCGGTCAACCGGTATTGCTACTTTGTGAACTGGAAATTCTACCTTAATATTCGGAGCACAAAAACGTTGCTTGTAAGGATTGTATCTGCAATAAATTACTTACATTTCAGTTGTTTATAACTTCGCAATCTTTAGAGGGTTTTAATCACAACAAAGCTATCAAAATTGTATTTATTTGTTAGAAATTTGGCTGTTTGTGAAGTTATCCAAATCAAAGCGTAAAAAAACAAGCAAACTAATCTGTACAGTATCACGTGACCATCAATTGTTAAGTATGTTGCCAGATCGTAAATTTTAATACAAAAACCGTACTATTTGGCTTTCGCCAATAACTTTTTTGTGCGACCGCCCTCACTGTAGCTTTAGGTACAAACTACTCCATTTACGAATATTTTTAGTCATAAAAATGGTTTGTTTCCGAAAGTATCTAACGCAACGTTTCAAGCAAGACTTTTTCATTAATATCAATATCTAACATACGACATACAGTAAGCATAGCACAAGTCGTGTTTAGTTCTAAATAAATAAAATAAAGTATTTTTAACCGACTTCAAAAAAGGAGGAGGTTATCAATTCGATGCATATATTCCTTTTTTTTTACTATGTTTTCGCATATCCTCGTCAAATATTAACCGATTTGGATAAATTTTATTTTGTTCGACTAGGTATAGCATCCCATTGGTTTCATTTTAATTTGGTGAAGATCTGATGAAGACTTTCAGATATGAAGAAAAGGCGTAATGAGGCCCATCCATTAGTAATATGCATACTATGTTTCAGAAAATATAGCGTAAAATTTGTCCCAGGGTAATCTGGTAATATTCTGATGAAGACTCTGAGATGGAAATTGAGAACTTCAAATTTTAAGGCAAAAAAATTAAGTTATGTTTTGATGTAAGAAACACTTTGTTCATCAAATACTTTCATTCAGTATTCATTGACATTCTCTGTGTCTGTTCTACATTGTTACGACGTTGAACCTAGAAATCCGGAATTTAAGTTGAAATATGTAGTTTCCTAGGGTAGCAAACCCTAGAAAAATCAAGAGCCAGATGTAGAATAGCCCAATAACACCTATAAGTGTAAGGTACCGTTGCACTTATTAAACCAGAATGTAGCGGCGTGTGCGATCGCTACGTTATCGTATATATTGCAGAAAGAATTCAAGAAATTTGGACATCTTCAATTAAGCGCTGTGTGTATAATTCAAAAGTTTATTCGTAACAGAAAAAAATACATATGTCAAGGATAGGGGGTGGTGGGGACATCTAGATTTGCCTTAACCAATCACGTCGATTATCACGACATCGCGGCTTCATCTGATTGGCTATCGATCACGTCACAGTGCTCCGATGTGTCTGCATATTACTGGCTGATAGATCTATCTACCATAGACAGAGCTTGTAGTGGTGTGACATGGGTCCCGAACACAGAATATAAGTCAAAATACACAATTTACTGTCGTGGTTATTATTCCCTTAGTAAAAAATATACTACAAGCAATAGTTATTAAAGCCACATTGTCTATTTAAAAAAATTAAAATATTAAAATAAAATCCGACTTCTGTACAAAATACGCAGCAGAGAGACGCCTACCTACTCTCTTTATTTTTTAATCCTATTCATCTTAAGGCTGTCTGGAAGAGACAGCTCTCAGCGATAAGACGGCCAATTCCACACTGTGTAAATTAGATATTTCAGCATTTCATGTAGGTTCAAAGTGTATGGTGTGTACGGTCCTAAAGTAACCGGAATATACTACATGGGCTTTACAAGATAACGAGTAAGTCTACAAACTAGTAACTAGTCTACAAACGTAAAAAAAGGAAGATTTCGTACTAATTCTATTGAAATTTAAATAAACTTTTAAGAATTGTAATAAGGAGGCGCAAGTAGTTCTACGGAATCCTATGATGCGCGTGGCCCGACACGCACTTGACCGAAGATTGGGCGAAATATTTGATTAAATATATTTGATCTTACCAAATATGAACTGAAACAGAAATTAACAGCATACTTAAACACTCTTTCTTATGATCGAACATTTTTGAAATTGATGTTATAATAGCTCATTTTACCTCTCACCTTCCGTTATACTTCCTAGTACAAACTTTTAGCACACATCACTGCCATAATGCACAAATATACGCTCATCCTACCTTTTCACACACCCTCTGCTCAGTGGCTGAAACCCGAATCCAAGACTCCGGTCGTAGGGCTGAGCAGACACGTACATTTTAGTCTCTTTTATATAAGTTTTGCAAACATCTGTAATTTTTTATACTAACTTTACACCTTATGCTGTTGATGCGTCGAATATAATACCGTTCTTTTGTAGACCAGGAGGCCTGGAAACCTAAGATACAGATCATTTGATCTAGTTTAGGCTCCAGTATTTCCACAAATAGTGCATTCTGTTGTATTGTATTATTTATCCAATGTTATTTTGAATACGAATGTAATTTGTGGACAGGAAAATAAACTATTATCTTAGCTTATTTACAATCGAGCTACAATAATTCCAGCTCCGAAGTAAGTAATATTAATTATTTCATTTATCTAAAATATCGTATCGTATACCTTTTAACTCCAAACCGTATACCTTTTCAAGCAAACCGGCGTACTAAATGGTAAGCACAGACTGGCAACACTATTAGTTTGACAAATTTAGTCTGTGTGAAGTAGACTTATCGTAATTCGTACCTACGACGATTTCTAATTTGTGACATACGTCGGTTAAAATAAAGTTTCAGTTATTCAACTCTTCTTATCAAACCTTTCGTTAGTGTACAAAGTGAAAATGAAGTGTTTGTGTATTAATTGAGCGTCGAAATCGGCATGAAATGTAAGGAACGAAGCCAATACCGAACGAATGAAAGTCGTGTCATCGAGACTTCTTTGTATGCAGGCTTTGGTGAGTGTAAAAGAAACATTGATGTGGTCCTTATCCTTATAACACCCCGTTGGATTCCAGCATGGTACTGGAAAATATGTATCACTATTTATCTCTGTAAATTACTGGTGTGCAATAAAGATTTTTCTATATATCTATGTAATTATCATAGCCACTGTTTCTTTATTGTGGACATCAATCATCCAGCCCATTCTCGTTCACTGCGAGGCATAGGTCCTCCGCCATCCTCATCCAGCCACTGCAAGCAATATGAATGTAGACAAAGGGTACTAGTACCACGATGTAGTAATTTTCGTGCTTATTTACGAAGCTAAATATCACAATCCTATGTGGTAACAGTAACAGTTAATATTGATGTGATGTATATACATCACATTAATATTAACTGTTAGAACTTATATAAGTTCTAGGTGTGATCACTTCATTGGATAAACATTGGATAAAGAAATCCTTCTTTAAAATGTGTGTACCTATTATAGTCACAAATATAACTTCTTTCAGAGAACCGTCTTCATCTTCAGCATGGCAGGTGTCTCCACTGATTGGGTCATTGACTTCCACTCCCAATGGAAGGCTCACGCTTGTAGAGGCAAAGAGCCAAGATTCCTACGAAACAATCTGCATTTATAAACAAAATTTGTTTATATAAATACATGCTTACCTGTCCGGGATCCAGAAGTGAGTATTATGTTATGTTGAGGCCATGTATGTGTCTAAAGGCTGGTTCCTGAATTGAGAAATACACTCAGTAAATACTTTGCTGAGAAATTCTTAGAGACAGCACTACAGTTGAGTTTTAACTTAGCGAAATTCTCAATTATATAAATACATAGTGAGCCCCAATGGGAATCAAACTGATGACCTCTGTTTTCATAGTTAGCCACTGGGACATCGACAATATATAGAAGCTATGTAGTTATTTATTAGGTATTTATGTAAGTAGGTTATTATATTTATTGGGTAGACATTTATCTTGATAGGATTTTGTTATCTGTGTGTGTAGTGTAACATACACTACACACACAGATAACAAAATCTGCACATGCATAGACCTGTTTCACATCTCCACTCCGAATCCCCAAGGTTTGTTGGAAGAAATCTCTGACAGATATAAGCTCGCCTTTGTACATGTATTTTCTTAAATTTATTTTTCATGTTTTAAAGTATAATAATAGTTGTCAAACAATACCATACATAGCATTATTGCTATACTACACATATGTGTACCATAGCAATAATGCTACATAGATAATGTCATTAAATTCATGCCTTGTAATCAAATATTGTTAGAAGTCAGGTATCCAAGTTATTGATAATAATATAAAATAATTTTAAATAGTAAAATATTTATTTACAACACTGAGAAAACATGTGATAAACACAATTTTAAGAAGAATCTTTTTTGGTTGTTATAATAAACTATGATTTGCACCTTAAGTCACATTTCTTTCTCCACAGCCTCTCCACAAGAACTTGCTACAGTGCCACACCCTCGAATAAGTCCCGGCGTCTGCGCTCAACACTCTGCACACAAGACGTTCTCGGCGTCAGCTTCCAAATTCTGAAAATTGAAGAATTCTAGTAGGGATTTGTTCAGAGGTTTCGAAACTGACAGTAGCTAGTCAGAGCAGGGTCACACTCATTTGCAGTTTTGGTGTTACTTTGAAATAAATCTTTTGATTTGATTGAAAGCCACTTCCTTTTTTTAATTTTAAACAATTTAGGTACTTATGTGAAATAATTTTTTATTGTTACTTCTATTTTTTTTATATTTGAGTGAGGTTGTAACCAATAAAACTTGTTTTTTAAATATGTGCTTTTTACAATAATTATCAAACCTTACCTAAATCTGTGAATTACTCCACTTCTCAGTCTTCTCTCAAATGTAAGTGGAGGCCGAGTGTGTGGCTTTGCCATAGATTGGCATTATGAGTAGAGTACGGTGTCCTGGCATGCATACACATAATGTTCAAATCTAAAACAGGCAATATACCATTACAGTCTATTTATTCTTACTTGTCTAATTTAGTAAACAAGATTCTAACCTTAAAATTGAGATTAGATGCCTAAACTAGACATTTTCTCGCAAATTCATGAACTATGTTTATAAAATTGGCAGCGTGTTATCTAAAAGAGTGTTCCAAGTTACTTCATTTATGGAAATATGGCAGTTTTGGACTAAAAAGTTACAGTTTACAGGTAGAATCTTAAATTGGACAAGTAAGAATAAATAGACTGTATATGGATTGTGTTTTATATAGCTACATGGAAACTAGCCAATACTTAGGTACTTACAAATCCAACATGTGGGGAGTGGTACCCCTTTCTATTGAGAAACCGCTCTGCATGGAGTGCTTCATGGAGTGCACGAAGGATGCATGCCATGGCATCAATACAGCCCCGCAGTCCATCAATTTCGAATTGTCTAGAATAAGAAAACAATAATTGAAAGTGAATTCAAGTTATTTAGTAACTTTTCTATGTTTATGCTTGAGCTTGTATAACTTCGATTTGATGAGATGCACTTCTCTCTACTCCAGTAGGTAGGTGGCAATGACAATTTTTTTTAACAATACAATGATGTGTGGTACAGTGCCACTCAGGACGGTGGTAGCGGAGCGGTGTAGAACGCCGGCCTCTCAATCGGGAGTTCGTGGGTTCAAACCCCGGCATGTACCAATGACTTTGTTTTCTAAGTTATGTACATTTGTGAAATTATAGTACCTAGCAATACCACTCGCCGACGGTGAAGGAAAACATCGTAAGGAAACTCTAGTGTCTGAAGTGTTAACGTACCTCAGCGCTTGCTACGTACAATGGCCCAACTATGAGGCTAAGTGCGGAAATCTCAGGTCTAACTAACTAACTAATAGTGCCACTCACATGTTTCAGTGTCAAGTTACACATTTTTTACTTATCTGTCCCGAAATTAGGTACATAATTACAAAATAGGTCTTTTGCATACCACAGTAGGTAAGTATTATGTTTTTATTCTAATAACTTGACACTGTGAAGGACACTTTGCCCTACTAGGGCCTGATATGAGCCTGTCACAAGAAAAGACGGCGATGAATGTCCGTAGAAGAAAGATTATACCTAACTTACTAAAAAGTAATCCAAGAGACGACCACCTCAAACTATTTATATTGAACTCATGTAACATACCTTTATTATAGGGGATATCCCGACTTGCCTCTGCTCCTGGGGTATCAATGGGATTAATTGCCTCAAATGCCTCAACCCATGTTTGGAAACACGGAAGGTTTTTGTAAACTCTGATTGTTGGAACGATTGCCGAAACGCGTGAAACCGACGTCTATTTCGGCGCTCTTGTACTCTGCGCTTCGCCCTGTTGACTATTTGTGATAATCGCTAACATAAACCGAGTGAAGAAGTATAAATTTTATTAAAAAAATACTTTTTAGCCTTCTTCGTCACAACTGCCAGTGAGCAATCATACCGAAAAAGCTACTGTTGTTCAAAGATACTAATATTGCAGCTGTCAGGTAGCTGTCATGCAGTTATATAGCTCAATGAAACGTCAAATAAGGAGTAGCATACGGATTTGACAGCCAGACTGTTACCAAGGAACTGTAATTTTGTAAGAGCATACGAAAGTGGCTCCATGTAGCTTTACGGTACCTGTCATGTCGTTCATTGGTCGTTAAATGGAACATTTGTGCTTAGTGGAATACCGCTAGCGTAAAACCTTGTAATTGGACTACCGATGAACTCCTTGAGAACTGTAATGTTGTTGAGTAGAATCGGGGCCCTGAAAGGGAGCCAAAGACCCCCGTAACGGATGAATCATCTCTGCGATGAATGAATAAAGGCTATATCCGCCCTCCGACCAGGTGGGATGACGGTCTACGAAAAACTGCCGGCAGATGCTGGAAGCGGCAGCTGAAGTATGGCGTTCTTTAGGGGAGGGATATGTCCAGCAGTGGACTACATGATAATATAGAAGAAGATCTTTATTTAAGATCTAATAATTCACACGAACATAACTTTTTTGTTTTAGGGTGATTCTGGAGGACCCCTTCAAGTGAAGATAAACCTGCCGAGGGCGATAAACGATAAAATCCATTACGTCATAGGAGTGACGTCATTTGGCATCGGATGCGCGCGAGCAAAGAAGCTCGGGGTCTATACGCGGGTCTCAAGCTACATTGATTGGATTGAACGAATCGTGTGGCCTTCAAATTAAAATGTCATGAGTGGTTATCTCCTTTGAAATTTAGTGAAGTAGATTTTTTATCTCACTTATAGGGTAGTTCACATTTGGGAGTGATGACTTCTTAAATAATGTAAACATTACACATATTATAACATATTTTAAACTTTCGCAACTTGTACACATAGAATACTTTCGGGGCTTAATCGCGTAGACGACGTTACAGTCATCGTGGTCACGAGAAGACTGATGGCTGGCACCCATCAGCCATCAGTCTAATAAATTACCTACGCGATTAAGCTCCGAAAGTATTCTAACTATATTACACATGTTGTTTGCGTGGCATTACTATGAACAGTGTTTTGTTACCGAAGCGATTGTAGGTATAAGCTATTACAATTTGATCGATCTAAAATGGGTGCCGATTTTTATTTCACCGGGATGCCACGTCTGGGCCAATTTCATATATCTTCCAATTATAGTTTACTTTGACACTTCGACGTGCATTGCATAGCCGATTAACTCAAGGATTACATAACAAGCAGGAATATTAATTTTACTGATGTTATACTATTTTTATTTTTTAATGCACTAACCCGTGCTAAGGAACAAATTTAAAAACCTATTTAGAGGCTAAAAATTTCACCCATGCCGGGATTCGAACCCGCAACCTCTGGCTATCCGTACCAGCGCTCTACCAATTGAGCCAATGGGCGACTCACGGCTCGAAATTTCACTGATGCCGTGAGTCGCCCATTGGCTCAATTGGTAGAGCGCTGGTACGGATAGCCAGAGGTTGCGGGTTCGAATCCCGGCATGGGTGAAATTTTTAGCCTCTAAATAGGTTTTTAAATTTGTTCCTGCATATTTCTCCTGCGATATTTTACAAGGTGAGGCTTGGGTTAGGTTAGGTTCAGTAAGCTCGTCGCGGTAGTGTGCGACAGCGTTCCCGTGGCCCCGTCCCTTGCGAGTGCGGAGGAACACCCCTTTAGTCGGTATACCGCCCTTTTCAGGGCGGGAGTCCGACATAACCACCGCGCTCCCCCGAGCCGGTGGTACCCGTAAAAGGGTTCCTCCTGGGTCAAAAAAAAAAGGTTTAGTAAGCTCAGTACTTAATGTTTGTTTGATTTTAATGTTAAATTTATGACTGTTAGTCAATCCGTAGAAAGCCGCCACAATACAGGTTTGACCTAGCGTGGTGACCACCATAAACTCTTCATCCGTGAAACCATTTTATTTAATAAATACTTTTTATTTTCCCAGTCCCAGGCGGACATACATCGACCAGATAGGGGATGTATTAGCAAAGGGAAAGATAAAAAGTACCCGGAACCGGCGTGCGTGGATGCAACGACTTATGAACGTTGATGAAGCGAAGGTGATCTGTCAGGATCGTGGCAAGTGGCAGTCCCTAGTCTCTGCCTACCCCTCTGGGATACAGGCGTGAGGTTATGTATGTATGTACTTTTTATTTTTTACTAAGCATCATCAAATTGTCATAATAAAATACGAATTGCAGTTTTATGTAACGCGGCTCTGGGATGATACTCCGTAAAGCCAGGTTATCACGGTCTTAGTGCGCTCGGACCGAGTGCGCCATCCTAGTAAACTAATGCTTCTGATTGGCTATTTTGATGGAAAAACCGTCCAAACAGAAGCATTAATTTACTCGGATAGCGCACTCAGTCCGAGCGCACTAAGACCGTGAAAACCTGGCCTTAGTCCTCTACTTTATGGTAGTTGTCTGACTCAACCTACTCAGAACTGTCAGATGCAATTTGATACTTAAAAGTCGTCAAAATCGTTAAGGAGCTTAGGGGCGCTATAGTTAGCGCCCCTTAGCACCGTGCCACCAATGGAATAAAAATCATAGCTTATACGTTTTTTCAAAATGTAAACCCGAGAAATCTTAATATCGATGGTAACTATTTTTATAACATACTGCCTAGAATAGAATATAAATACCCTAGGACGTTAATCGATATCCGATAAAAATGGCCGTTTTTGGCAGAAATTGATTCAAATCCTAGATTCTAGACTGTAGGTTCTAATGATAGTTATCACAGTTGTTAAGATTTCTCATATTCACTTTTAGATAAAAACGTTTTTAAAACCTGTTATGATTTTTATTCCATTGGTGGTGCTAGTTAGCACCGCAAGCGCCTTCACCCGGTAGTGTGGACAGTAACGTGATAATTTTAGTAAAATATATATTTTTTTAAAACTTTAGCTGAACTTGTGTTGTCGAAAATTCCTGTAAGAACTGAAGTATTGATTTCTTAACAAAATGTCAAAGAGGCATTAGTCAGTTACGATGTTTCACAAGTACTTTTTAGAGATACGTCAATTAAAATGAATAAATCTTCTTCTAATCTTTTTGGTCTTCTTCTTCTTCAGGCTATATTAGTCCACTGCTGGACATAGCCCTCCCCTAATGAGCGCCATAGCGCAAGGTTTTTGATCAAGGATCTTTTTGGTCACAAGCCAATAATTCTTCTAGCCCAAAACTTGACCACGTGCACACAAGCTTTCGAGGCCTTTTACAACTCCTCATAAGTGCATGTAGTTGGGCACGATGGGCATGCAGTTAGATCTCTCATAGTTTGTGAGGAGGCTCCGCAAATACAAGGGTGAACCTCTTCTCCTATGTGGCCCCATTTACATACACGTTGCTTTTGCATTACTAACTTGGGTTCTTAATCCATTAAGTGACTTCCACGTCACCCAAGGCAGCATGTGCCCTGGAGGCAGCGCCTCCTTAACAACAAAAAAACAGTCAAACGCAGGAGCTGCGTCACTTCATAGGACGATTCTCTTTGCAGATCCATTTTATATTGGTATGATAGATGTCAGGAAATATTTTCGACTTTTCAGTCGGTAAGAAGCTGGTGTATAGCCGTGCAGAGAGTTCCTAGGTCTTTTGCGTGTATTTTTCGATGGAACTGGCAGCTTCTCTTCGGGTGGCAGGTATTGCATTGCTTGCTAGTGAATTAGGGGATGTCCCGTTTCATTCAGCGACGTGTCTACTGATTTGTCTCGAGCTGATCGGTGCCAGACTTCGCAAGTGTGTTCACCTGCAGATAAACAGAGTGCCAAGGCCGTCGTGCCAAAGATCTGTGGCGATGCTCCACACTTGGAGGATGTCAAGCAAAGAAACAGAATCAGATTGTCGCGGGTGCAGACTTTTTGCTTTGACCTGGCACAGTGCTGCTAGTAGGTCAGCGTATGGTGGTACTTTGAGTGGCTGTGGTGTTGTATGGGCACCCCTTGCCATGTGAATAAATAAATAAATACCCGATTACGTTTCCGTTTCTTCTTTTCCGTCGATGGTTGTCTGGAACAAATTACTTTTAGTAATAAGGCCGCCACTTACTGTTATTTTTTAAGTCTCTTTTGTAATCCCTGGTGTACATGCAATAAAAAATATTCTATTTATCTATCTAAATAATGATAAGCTGCTGGGACCGGCCCATTATCACAGACAGGACTATTCTCTAACAGACAACACTAATTTAAGACTTCACAACTACAAGCTTATTTCTAATACTAATGTAACGAACATACGACAATTTAGATACCTACTATGGATATTAATTTTACAATCTTTAACCTTTATACAACAGGTTTTGTTTCGTGAAAAAGCTTTTTACGCTTACTAATATTTGTGGATTTTCAGCTTTGAATTGATTCTTAAGTTTGAGAAAGTGACTCTTAGGGCGAGATAAATAGTCGCTTCTAAGAACGAGTCTTAGCGAAAGCACTTGCTTAAGAATCGATTTGTCTATCATAGACAGTACTTTGGCACTCTCTAAGTCGCGAAACCCAGACTAATTCTTAGCATTGGCCTAAGAACATGCTTAGCTAAGCAAACGTATATTTTAGTAACGCATTGATACTTAGCTAAGTTAGCCTGAAGTAATGCTTAGGGAAGCATGAGTACGGACTTGGGCAAAGCAACGACTATTTATCTCGCCATTAAAGTGTGGCTTGATGTGAGAAATTGACTCGACAAAAGTGTTGACAGTGTAGACAAGTTGAGACAGTGACTCTTTGTGGTGCTTTTGTGGTACTTTTTGTGCAGCAGCTACAGCAAGCCCGTCAAAGGAAAAGTGTTCCGAGTGCTTAGTGCGAGTTTGACAGATCCAATTGAATAACTTTACTAACGGTTAACTTACTCATACTCACTACTCAATGCTCGATAGCATTGAGTAGTGAGTATGAGTAAGTTAACCGTTCGAACTGGCAAAACGCTGTCACAGTACAACTCGTACTCGCGTTTATTCGTGTTTTGGCTGGTAAACGTGTTCACTTCTCAACGTAAACCATTACAACTCGCACTCAGCAATTTTAATTTCCATACTTGTCGCTAGGTGGCGCTTCCTCGATTCCATAGCAATATGAGTTTACGTTAACGCGATCGAGTAGTTAAAAAACTCGCACTAAGCACTCAGATCGCAGGTCACACCAAAGTCTTCACATCATAAACTGTGATATAGAAGTTTGACAGTTCTAAAAAGTATGAGGTCATTGGTGGCATAGCCATTACCTAAAAATTAAATTAAGAAGCGAGTCAGGGAGTCAGGTGTTAAAATAAATGGTGGATTTCGTTAAACTATTATACAGTTTTAAAAACCTATTTAGAGATTAAAAATTTCCACGCATTTTTTTTTAATTGTCCTTAGCACGTATTAGTGCATAAAAAAATATATATATATATTATACAGTTGTTTTTCTCAATTGCAAGTTCTCCTTTTCCTAAAGAAAAGTTTGTGAAAAAGGATACTTAGGGCTTAAATTTTTGGAGATTTTGTTTTTTATATCAGTCCGTGCATTAGTTCCTTTTTCATTGAAACAAACTTGGAAACTTGCGTAAACGTCACTAGCATACGCATATAGGTATGTATACACACATGTACGTACGGTGCGATAGTAGTTATGAGGTTAGAAACTAGATGGCAGAACTGTATCGAAATCGCGAGACGGCCATATACGCCAGTACCTATATATTATACTTATCTCTGGGCCAGTCTTGTTTGAAAGCTTGAATAAATACCACGTACTTCATCTTTTTATTGTTTTGTTCTTTGAGTCATCAATGACTTCTTTAAGATTAACAATAGGTTAATCATTAAAGTTTCACTATTTTGATTGATATAGGTAGTATTAAAGTCTAAAAAGTGTTTCTTTTTTATATTCCAGTTTTGATTCTTCATTTATTCAGTATTCAAATCGGATTTACACGGTCTTCTCCTCAACAATGGCGGTTACAAAAACAATTGGTAAGAATATAAGAGACGCAAAACTTAAATTAAGTTAGAACTCTTTATTGTTATCACCAAAAATGTAGGTATATTCACTAATAGCCATGAATATCTGTGCGCTTAACATACTTTATAAAAGTTTCCTGTTTATGAAAATTTAAACCCACCAAAAACATTCTGTAAAAACTAGCCAAGTCTCGATGGGGCTGCTCGTTTATCTCTAAAAAGTTATGAAATCTAGACAAAGTCGTGCGAAGTCTAAGGTTCCTTACTGCGATTTCTTTATTATTATAGTTAATGTTGTGTGATTTGGCCGTTGAAGGGTACACAAGGGTTCATAACCAGGTGTGGAGCACCTGACTGGATGCTCCGGAGCATAAGTACAGACGGACTCCTATCAATGATTAGAAGTCCGTCTGTGCTGGAAATATTTTTTATACTGTTTGTTCCAGGCTCTCCTAGTGTACCCTTGTGTATCCTTCAACGGTCAAAACACACAAAATTAACTATAATAATAAAGAAATCGCAGTAAGGAACCTTAGACAAGGCACAACTTTGTGTAGATTTCATTACTTTTTAGAGATAAACGAGCAGCCCCATCGCGATTGGCTAGTTTTTACAGATTTTTTATTTACTTCTTTTTGTAGAAACGTGGGCATATTGATTTATTAGATTTTCTTATAAAATAAATCAATCCCCTCCCTCCAATCAAGGGCAGTAGAAGAATGTCGTAAACGAAACGCGGTCGTAACGCGGCCGGTTGCCACTACGCCATATAAGGTTATCGGAAAAACAAAACGTAAGCGCATTTTATAATATAGTCAGCGCCATCTAGCGACGTGTGCGGGCATCACCGCTACTCTTAGTCCAATGCATTATATTTTGACCAAATTTTTAGCGAAATTAATGTTTTAGTGTAATTTGTTTATTTAATTTGTGTAATGTTCGAGTAGAGTAAAGTTAATTGTTCCACTATTTCTTCTTGTAAACTTGTAAGTATAGGTATAAAAGCCAGTCTAGTCTTATCCAGAGATTTCCTTTAATTTTATTTATATGCGTATTAAAAGCAGAAGGGGAGGTATTCGCCCAGCAGTGGGATGCTATTAGGCTAGATTAAATTAGAAGATGTGTCCCACTACGCTGGTTTTTGCAATGACAGTCGATTTTTTTATATACCAATAGTAGAAGGGGGCATTACCATATCGCTAATACAGCTGAGACCAGCTGAAGTTTCTTTATCAGATACTTCAGACCCTTAAACCCTAACTCTGTACCAAATTTCAGCTCTCTGAGTTTACAGTACTAGTTCTATTTTGATGATCACGAGTGAGTGTCATAAATGCGAAACTTCGCTTTCGCTTAGCTTCGGAACTAAATGACCTACAGACTTGAAATTTTGGATTTTAAGTACGTGATTATAGCTTACCGGGTAACAAAAATTTTCTGCGTTCTGGTCTTATCTAGAGATCCTCAAATAGGGGCCTGAAAATGCGGCGAAATGGTTCCAGTAAAGATGATATGGTAGTGTTTGCTTCGCGCTCGACTTGGCGGGGTCACTACCGTGCCCCCGATGCCAGTGTTTGCGGCACTTGTTAATTTAATATCTCATTAGTAATACTAAAACTTAGCACTTAAAGGTCGCAATAGTGATAACACGCTTGAGTATATAAAAAAAGTCACCGGGTCGATTACCTACTATTACACAGGATGTTATTATAATTAAAACTTGTATATAATTTCAAATGTAAACTTTCGAAATGCCAGTGATATGGGTGCCACTTTGTGAAAATTCTTTGGAAATGTTCTAAGGATTAAGTTAAAATTTTCAAAAATTGCAATAGTTAGCATCACACTTGGTGAAAATCAAACAAGCGAGTTATGGATTGTAAAGTTAGATCCGGTCCTCGGACCTCACATAGAGTTCTGAGGGCCTTTCTGTACCGGAAAAAACTACGGACATTACAGAAAAAAATCTTTACTGCGAAATTTAAGGTAATGCTGAACAAAATTTGTGAAAACACGAGGCAAAACGCTGTCCTACTTTGTATATATTTGGTCCAACTTGGCCCCGTAATCCTCACACTTTTAAAAATTTATTACGCGTACAAAATTGAACCATTTACTTACAGCTATTGTTTGAAGTCCTATATGCTACTAAATAATTTTGTGAAAAGAAGAACAGGTTACCACTTATTGTCATGTGAAAGTTATGACCTTGTTAAAATTATAGCCTTAAGACTGCCATTGATTTCAGATTTTGTTTCATTTTGCTTAACGTATGGAAGATATGACAAACACAAAGAAGTCGCCTTTTTTAACAAAAAGTGTAACAAATTGGTGAATAATTTATTTATTTAAAACGTTTTACGCGCTCTATCAATGTCGCAACTTTCAGTAAGTCGTATGCAGAAGTTATGATCATTTTAAACGTCCATTTTATTAGGGCTTTTCTTATTTATTTGGGCTCTTTTCTGTCCCACTGCTGGGCAAAGCCCTCTCCTACTTTTTTCTACCTCTCCCTGTTTCCAGCCACAAAGCACCATACTGGCAAGAAAGCATTTTGTTCGTCCTGTCATCTTTGCCTTTGTCTGCCGCGACGTCGGTTTTTCCATTTTGAGGTACCCAGTTGGTGGCAATTTTGGCTCACTTATCTGTGCTCATGCGGCAGATATGACCAGCCGAGACCCACTTTAACCTGGCGCTCGCAACTCCAATATCCGCAATTTTTGTTATTGAGGGCAGCCTCGTGTTTCTGATACGGTCTATTCTTTTCACCCCCAGGATACTGCGCTATATTGGCGCTGGCAAACCTTCAGTTTAGGCATTTTCAAAATAAATAAATATTATATTTGTAGCACCAAATTAGTAATAGGTAAATGGCGATGTGTGACCATCAAGTTTCGGGTTTTGCCTATTTTGGAAATGTACCTGTAGTCCAAATTGACACAATAAACCTATCTATTCCAGACTGATCGTCCATGGTCATGGGGCTATGTTGACGTGTCAAAGGGATTGCAAACACGGGTACGTGATTCTTATTTTATATGGAAGATTTTAGCAGGTAGTTTTTCTTCTCATGGCAACACAAAGTCAATTGTATAGATACAATATCAACCTATAGATGGTTTGCCAACAAACCATCTGTAACTTATGTGATTTGTGTGTATGGATGTAAAGGTTTAGTGACAAAAAGTTAGATTAAGGCCGTCTTGAACCACTTTTTTCAATGTCGAATTTTGTCGGTAACGATCGGAACAGCATTCATCGGACAGAAGAATGTTTTGTTGAATTTCAGTACTCAATAGTCAATATTCAACAGGTAACCACTAAGGAATAATTTTCACAGAAAACTAAATTTGAATGTTTATTTAGGTAATATTTAATAAGTGGTGTATGTTTGGATTGATCAAGTACCAACCACAATGAAATGTGTATTCTGACGGTAGGATTAGTCCTCCGATTCAAAGTCACTCAGATGGTTAAAGAACGGGCTACGCTTGGAGACTCTTTGATATAAGATATGAGACAATTCGCAAAAGAATTAAGGTGATCTATAACATAATCAAGTTCAAATAGAAGTAAGCTGGTATCATCAGAACAACAAAATAGTACAAAGGTTCCTTAGCGGAGACCATACACTGGCACGTAGATTAGGACGCCCACTGTCGTGACCAACGATCTTTGGCATATTGTTGGCAGTAACTGGGGCTTGGGAGTGCATTGGGGGAGACCTATGCCCAGCAGTGGACGAAATCGGACTAAATGATTTATTGGAGTACCCAAAATAATAACTGATTTCATTTTGTGCCAAATTAAACTTATGCATTTTACAGACCTCCTTATAATCTTTCCAGCAAACTGCAAGCACTACTCAACGGCCACAACGTCAAGCTCTTATATCATCTACTACAATCGCAAATGGTTCCGACCCCTGCGCACCTTTCCCTCGCGTAATGCCTAATTTTCGGTCTAAAGGTCGTCGCGTTAGTCAAGTCAGTAAGTAGTCGTTACCGTAGCAACGGATAGGTACTGTTGTTACTGCCACTAATATTTATATATGCTGATAACTAACAGCGATGAAGAATGTGGACGTGAAAAGACAATCGAATTTCCGCATTTATGTGCTAATATTATTCATACTTGGCATTATTTATTGTAGCATATAAAGGCATTTTTTGGTGCGCTTTCGTGCTTTGCAAAGCACGTTAAGCACGTGTCGGTTATGGCAGCAGCATGTAATAAAATAACAGTCATTAAGCCATGTCAGAGGCCTAACGGGCGGCTTAATAACTTCTGACAGCTCAGGCTCGCCACTGTCTATCAAGCCGCCCGTAAGGCCTCTGACATGGCTTAGCGACTGCCAATGACAGCCGGCACCAACGGCTTAACGTGCCTTGCGAAGCACGGATGCGCTCGGAAAAATGCCACAAGCCGTAGTCACGGGACGGTCTCCCATCCTGTACCTGACCACGCCTGTTATTGCTTAACTCAAGTGATTGATTTCAAGCAACTAGGTTCCACTAGGCCACGAGCGAGCCAAACCAAGTGATTGATTCTAATCACTTGGTTTGGCTAGGCCACGAGCGCTTCTATGTATTCGAGCGAGCAATATATTCATAGTAACCTTTTATGTTTACAGAATGTTACGAGTACATCTGGGGCATCAAGTATCGAGTGGAAAAGAGCGACCGAGAAAAACAATGTAATTTTAGCTATATGGGTCAAATAATTCCAGTAATGGGGTTGCAAATAAATTTAAAATAACATAGCAAAAATTAAACGATAAATACGCAGTCGATTTGGTCATGGTTTTATTATGAAGCTAAACTTTGATCAAATTCGAGATCAGATCTGGTGAAATCAGATGTTCTCCATGTCAACTTATAAAGAATAGATGAATGGTGATGTAATAGGAAAACGAATGGCAAATACTATCGGTCGGCTATGTGAAACAAATTTGGGATGACGATGGTCGAGGAAAAAAAGCAATAGATGAATCTGGGCAGTTAGATTGTTTTTATTACGAGTAAGTAGATGACGTACAAATGTAAAATTTTTTTTTTTAGGTGATTTAAAAAAGCCTCGTGAACATTATCACCATGCAGTTGGAGGCAGAGACACTACCGCAGGAGAATTTCCTCACATGGTAAATAATTATTCTTCATTCCTAGAGGGTACTTCAAAATATGGGATACCTGGTAGTTAAGTCCATAGCATTCATCTTTTTGCGCAGTGCGTAGAACAATGGACTCGGGAGCGAGAGATCCATGTTCGATTTCCTGTCCGAGCATATTCCTATGACTTCGTTTATTTACAAACTTACGTACATCTGCGAATTTGTTATAACAATGCCACACATGGTGGGTAAAGGGTGAAGAAAAACCATCGTGAATAAAATCGCAGTTTGTTTGGCTCCGCACGTGTTGACTTATCATTTCTGTAGATTAGGCCGTCTAATTTGTCAGGATCGTTTAGGTGCTAGGCAAGCGTATACTAAAAAATAATGTTCCAGACACTGCAGCGTCCGAGTCGTTCCTTCACCCTTCTCGTGTGAGCGAGGGTGCCACTGGGTGCTGTATTTAACATCTCATTAGTCTTAAAGTTTGGTTTTGCCTTTGACATCGCTCTTAAGTGCTCTGTACATTTGCTGTTTTGCTTGGGAAAACAACTGTATTTTAAATTGGGAAATGAACTTTTCAATATGGCTCTGACGGCATTTCAGCCACCAGATGACGCTATTTTAGCTTGACTTAGACGAAAAAATTATAAAACGTATAAGTTACATTGATAATGGTATCGCTGTTAGTGGTACGAAAAACATAATCTGTTTGGGAAGATAATACCGCTGTTTAACTACTAAAGTAAAATTCTACAGGATGATTTTGAAATCGTTAGCAATATTTTGAGGGTATAATATTTCCATTATGATGAACAGTAGTATTCATCATGCAACAGTATTAACTAATTCTCAAAAAGAGTACGTGCTTCATTACTACGAACACATATAGGCGACAAAAAAATATTCAATAATTATTGTTTGTATACATTTTTGTGTTGTTTGTTTTGTTTTTAGAATTGTTATTATTCTTTAAAAACCTATTTAGAGGCTAAAAATTTTACCCATGCCGGAATTTGAACCCGCAACCTCTGGCTATCCGTGCCAGCGCTCTACCAATTGAGCCAATGGGCGACTCACCGGCATCAGTGAAATTTCGAACCTCTTTACACTATTCCCTGTATTACGTACAGGCAGCGACATCTGGCTTAAGCAAATTGCATCACTTACAGCCCCGACTACCTACTTTGCAGTTAGGTTTTACATGTTATTATTCTTCTAGAAAGTTTTTATTGTTACATCCGTGTCTAAGACGTCATTTGTAGCTGAAATGACGTCTAAGAACAATATAAACTTCTTTTAGACGATCCAAATATCCTTCATTGTGTCGAAAAATTATTAAGACCATAACACAGACGATGGCTCCATTGAGTACTAGAATAATTGATTTCATAAAATCAAACCTGTTTGCAAAGTCCCGTTACCCAAGTTCTAGGTAAGATCCCACAGGGTCATTTTGAAATGGTTAGACATATTTTTTAAGTATTATCGTTTCATTACGGAACCTAAGGAACGGAACCCTAAACAATAATGAAATATTATTGTTTGCAAAACAACGCGGATCCTCCCCTCGGTACTAAACTGTGAATCCAAATTCAAACTGGAAGAACTGGTGTAATGATGAAAATATTTTTATTTCACTCTTATTATTAACTAAATTTATTACATTAGTGAATATCTTAGTTTTTGTTTTGCCTAAGTAAAGTAAATTAATAAACTAACTATAAAATGTAACAAGGAGGGTGACAAGTGCCTATTTAGGCACGCAATAACTTTTAAATTTGTTTCATATATTTCAAAATCATGGTTAAAATGTCACCTTAAAAATGATGAGCTACTTCTTAGTTGCCCTGTGGAGAGAGTGAGCTTGTGTTGAGCACTTAACTGTGACTGTGTGGCTCGTCTCCCACTAGAACATCGAATTTTAAGAACATGCCTCGGTCACGTGGTCACCAATAAACAAGGATATCGAGTTGCATATTATAATTTGCCAGATCTACCCAGGCACCTAGTCAAAATAACCATTTTGAGAACAACTGCCAGTTGTTGTACTCCTTTGACGCGTCGTATATAACAGTCGAGTTTAAGTGGAATTTAGATTTATGTCTGGACTTTGCGAATATTCTTCGTGAATCTAACTTACGTTCTTGTATCTTTTTTGTAATATAATAGGGCACCATAATCTTAAAATTGGTACAGGATCTGCTGATTACGGCTAAAACATATCCAGGCAACGCAAACTTATTATCTATAGGTAACTAATTATTGTGAATTACCAGGGCGCCATAGGCTGGAAGGCGGTTACTGGCTCATGGCTATTTAAATGTGGCGGATCGCTGATCAGTAACAAATTCGTACTGACTGCGGCCCATTGCACCAGCGTCTCATCTGGAGACGACACTGTAGCTGACACTAAACCCAAAATTGTGAGGTTCGGAGCCAAAAACATTAAGGTAAGGTTAGGTATGGTTAGTACAGTCAAATGCGAGTACAAAAATGTTAGACTCTTAAGTTCATAGGTACCATGTAATTAAATAATTTCTAAATGTTTCTAAGGAACTTAGGTGACTTCAACTTCTTCGACATCGTTAGACGACTCTGTCAAGGAAGTTGAAGAAAGACCACGTCCTAGATTACCCCTAAATCTAGGACGTTGTCTTTCTCAGTTCTAAACATCTCTCAAGACAACTTTGCAATTGTAATGAATTTCCTATTCTACTATCATACAATAAATAAACGGGTCGTCGTCGTCTAACTTTTTCTTCATTAAGTATTTCTTAATGATGCGCGATACTCGTACATAGTTATAATTATAATATAACGTGATATAACTATGTACGACCCAATAAAAATCGCGATTTGAGCCGTTTAATATATTATATTAAACGGCTCAAATCGCGATTTTTTTATTGGGTAAAACGAAATTACCTAATTTCCCGACGTTTCGGCAGCGTTACAGTTGCCGTGGTCTCGGGTAGACTGAAGTGGCGAGTACAGTCAACTACTGTGGGTAGTCACTATTAATTTTTCGCAGCTGGCCGACACACAACACTCACTAAGCCAACTAATAAACAATCGCGATTTGACCCGTTTAATATACAACTATATACATTGATTTGACGTTTGGATCTTTTTGCGCAATATTGCGAAAGGACACCCACCGGCTCACTGGTCCAACGATGTAGGGCGCATTGCTGGTAGAGACTCGATGAGGACGGTCAAGAACAGAAAGAAGTGGCTTGCATTGGGCAAACTTAACCCAAGCGCGAATTTTCGCGCTAGAATGATACATAAAATATAAATGATTCACAAAAATACATGAATAAGATGTTATCTTATTCTTAAATGTACTTACTTTATGTACTCTACAATTTTTTATGAATTGTCTGCATTACCATACAAAAGATAAAAAATGGTTCAATATTTTCGTTTGTTTTATAACCCAGAAAATATTCGATATTTCTGACAAGTGGTGTGTAAAGGTTTTTTTTCTCACCCCACCATGGACTCTGAGTTATAATCTTGTTCATTTCATTCTATTGCGTTATGTGGTTTTTGCGTAATGCGCGCACAGAAAATCATGTCTGACCTGATAGACATATCTGACCAGGCAGAGACAAAATTTATGTATAAATAGGTTAGTGAGCATGTACATCTATTAACATTTTATCTATACAATTATGTGTTTCTTTCAGCACAAACACGGTGCCTCAAACGACGCCAATATTTTGCGTTCAATCGTACATCCACAATACGAATCACCATCGAAGTACCACGACATAGCTCTATTGGAGTTGGCAAATCCCATAAAAGAATTCACCTTCTACGTGCAGCCAGCTTGTCTCTGGGGGAAGTCTGATACGAAGGGCCTCGGGACGCAGGCAACGCTGACTGGCTGGGGTGTTACAGATGTTGGTAAGGATCACTTATTGTGTTTTATTGTATCCTATTACTCTAAACTGATTTTGGTTGCGTAAACAGTGTTACTAAATTGTATTCTACCAGGCCACTCAGAAAGTTTTTCCATAAAAAGTTTTTATGTATACACTGACGCTGGCCACTTGTAATTGTTTTGAAAACGTCGGTTAGTTAAAAGTAAAAATACTACTGTTCGTTTTTTTAATTTCCCTCCGCATTTTTTTGAAAGCCAATTCAAATTTTCTTGTCTCATTAAAAAATGGATCTGCATCGAGAACATTTTCGTGCTACGATTTTTTACGATTTTAAATGTGGCTTAAAACCTGATGAGTCATTTGATCGACTCCAAATTGCTCTTATGGATGAAAGACCTTCAAAAGCAACCATCTACCGCTGGTATAGCGAGTTCAAACGCGGTCGTCTTACTTTGGGGGATGAACAAAGGAGTGGTCATCCTACGACGGCTGTCACCGAAGAAAGGTGCTGGCAGTAAAAAAAATAATTCAAGAAAACAGACTTATTACGTACGAAGAGATTCAGCATACATACACTGCAGATTGGTTCAGGAAGTGTTCACAAGATTTTGCGCGAGCACCTTCGTGTAAGGAGAATAGTTTCCCGCTGGGTGCACAACGTCACCGAAGCTCAGAAGCAGGCCCGTGTAGTTTGGTGCCGTGATATGTTACAAAAATTTAATTGGATGCTGGCTTGTCATGGCGCGTTTACGACATTGTGATAGGTGACGAATCCTGGATTTATCTATACGATCCAGAAAAAAAGCGTCAGTCGACAGTTTGGCTGTTTACCTGATGTACCTGATGTCAATTCCACTTCTTGACCAAAGCAGCATGAACGCTGAATGGTATAGCACAAAATGCCTGCCAGATGTTTTTTTTCTCAATTGAGCATCAAGCGACCGAAAACCGGGCTCCGCGGGGTCCTTCTTCACCACAACCCGCCCGCGCACTCTGTGATCAAAACGAGGGACTTTCTGGACTCCACACCGGTCAGAGTCTTGGGACACCCTCCTTACAGTCCTGATTTGGCTCCGTGTGACTTCTGTTTATTCCCTAAAATTAAAAATCTGCTTAAAGGGATACAGTTTTCATCGCCGGAAGACGCGCTAGCAGCGTTTGAGAAGGCCCTGGAAGAGGTGTCTGCGGAAGACTAGAGAACATGTTTTGAAAATTGGTTCAGACGCATGAAACTTTGTATAGAGGCTGGTGGAGGGCTCTTTGAAAAGATTTAATGAAAATATTTTTTCATAGAAGTTACTTTTTTAGTTTCTCAAAACTTTCTGAGTGTCCCACGTATAGACTGCCAAATTATAGTTGGCAGTAGTACTAGTAAGTATAGTACTACCATTGGAGGCCCTGCGAGTATATGCAAAAATAACATTATTATTTATATATTAAACTTCTACTAAACCAAAATTATTTATTAGGTAAACATAATTACCTTATTTAAAGCTGCCGAAACGTCAGGAAATAAGGTAATTACGCTTTACCTAATAAATAATTGCGATAAGACCTCGCGAAACATACATAGTTATTAACTATGTATGTTTCGCGAATCATTAAGAAAATATACTAAAACATTATTGTCTCCGCGCGTACCTGTATCACGCTCGTAAAGTTTCTTATTCATTAAGCATAATAATAACGTGCTGTGTGGTGTCGGCCTAAAGAATAGCACCGACCCAAATTCTTCCCGCGGGTGTCGTAAAAGGCGACTAAGGGACACAAACCGGGGGGTAGACAGCAGCGCCCCCTGCAGTACAATTTCACCAAACTGCGCTCCCCAACCCGCATGGCCAGCGTGGGGATGATGGGCATTACCCCCCCAATGATGGCACAACATTGCGCCATGGCGCTCATTAGGCGAGGGCTATGTCCAGCAGTGGACTAATACAGCATGAAGAAGAAGAAGAAAATTACTTGAAGCGCTCGTGGCCTAGTGGAACCGAGTTGCTTGAAATCAATCACTTGAGTTAAGCAACAACAGGCGCGGTCAGGTGCATAATGGTGACCGTTCCGTGACTACCATTAATGGCATTTTTCAAAGCGCGTCCGTACTTCGCAAGGCACGCTAAGCCATTGGTGCCGGCTGTCATGTAATAGCAGTCGCTAAGCCATGTCAGAGGTCTTATAGGCGGCTTGATAACCTGTGGCAGTAAGGCCCGCCACTGTCTTACAACGCTCCGCCAACCTGGACTTGGCCCCCGTCGTGGAGTAAAACCTAACCTTCCTGCGATGCAGGAAGAGTCCCGTGCCCCGTGCAATTCGGGTGTGGACAGACGTCCACACCCGAATTGCAAGCCGCCGTAGTGGATATCATTGAGGAGCAGCAGTGCAACCAACTCCTGCGCAGCGCGTGTAACCGCAACTGGTGCGGAGTGCGGAATCAGATCTGCGCCGGGAAACTGGAAGGGGGTGTAGATTCGTGTCAGGTAAACAATCTGGAATATATTCAAAGAAGCTCGTAAGGGATTTACTTATCCCCGTGCTGGATAAAGAAACGTTTGATCATAAAAGATTTCGCAAGTATTTTTTCTTGTTTTAGGGTGATTCTGGAGGACCACTTCAAGTGAAGATAAACCTGCCGAGGCCGATAAAGGATGCAATTCATTATGTCATAGGAGTGACGTCATTTGGCATAGGATGCGCGCGAGCAGAGAAACCCGGGATCTATACGCGGGTCTCCAGCTACATCGATTGGATTGAAAATATCGTGTGGACCTAAAATTTAAATGTTGTGGATGGTTTACCACCCACAACATTTAATCTTTCAAATTAATGAATATGGTATTTTTTGATTTCGAAGAAAGTGAAAAGTCCTACTTTGATCTGCAAAAGCTCTTCGTAACTTTTGTCAGAGACTATCTAAAAATTGAATTAGAACTAAAAGACATAGAGTTGATAAATAGGAAAGGAAAAAACAACAGAGAGACCCCGGCCTATCGTCGTTACATCTGTAACGCTCCATAAGAAAATTGAAGTGCTAAAAAAGATGACACTAACTATTACGTAAATGTGGATTACCCAAAACAAATCTTGGAGACACGAAAACTGCTCCAAAACCAGGTAAGAATTGAGAGAGAAAAGGGAAACGGAGCGATACTCACAACAAACTCATTATTTTGAGTTACAAAAATGAAGAAAAACGGGTTAATAACAAGAAAAGAAATCTTTCACTTTCCCCGCAAAATAACCCTCTAACTACAACCTCACCGCCAGCTTTTAAGCCAAAAAAGAGGAATGTAAACACTGAAAAAACCCACAATAATAGCATCGGCTGCAGGTGCGAACGCTGCAGCAGCGACACTATCAAACTAAACATAAACACAAAATCTCCCAATACGGGTGTTCGCCGTGGGAGCATTAGACCATTACCCTCCATATCGACAAACGAAAAAACGAATAGCAAGAGAGATAAAACAAAAAGCTATCAAGCGACAAAAAACTCCTAAAGTTATTGCTTTAGGGTGTAAAATACCACGTGATTGGTCTGTCAGATGTAAGAAGACAAGATCGTAATATAGAAGAGCACAAAAATTTTATATTTTGTTATAAAGCTAAGGGCTTATATAGTGTTGGCGTTATTGTAAAGAAGTACCTCAAACAATCTATAAGAAATGTCATTGGCGTTAACGAGAGAATTGCAATATTACAACTACGTATTGGTAATCTCCCTTGGACTCATTCAAGCCTACGCTCCGTCAGAAAACTCAACAAGGGAGGATAATAGAGTCATTCTACGAAGTCATTGAAAGAGCTCTTGCAATAGCAGGTGATGAGTTCGTGATACTTATGGGCGACTTTAATGCCAAAGTTGGGCAAAGGACTGAATATGAAGAATCTATTATAGGAAAATTCGGATATGGAACAAGAAGTATACGAGATGAAATGCTTGTCCAATTTGCATACGAACATAATCTCTGTATTATGAATACTTTATTTAAGAAGTACTTAAAGCAAAAATGGACATGGCGATCTCCGGATGGAAACACCAAATATGAATTAGACTATATGCTTACAAATAAACCAAAACTCTTTCAAGACGTAGGAACAATTAACTCTATGTTTCACTCGGATCACAGAATCCTAAAAACTACAATATCCTTGCAATCACTAAAAAAGTCTAGAGCCACCTATAATAAGAAAAACATTTTCTCCTTGAAGAACGATTAAGAGTTACATTGAAAAATTAAAAACATGATGATTACCTAAAATTGCTGAAAAACGAAACAGTCCAGAGCTACAACGATAGACTGATAAAATTACAGAAAGTATGGAAAATGAAATCAAACCAGTAGGGTCCCGATGCAATAAAGATATAATTTCGGAGAATTCATTAAAAGTCATAAAAACGCCAAGAATTACAACACCTGAAACCTAAAATAGCTGATTGAAAGGACCAACTCAGTAAAATTTACGAAGGAACAAATAAAAGTATTAAAAAAGACTACCGTTAACACAGATTAGACACCATAGAAAAACACGTCAGAATCTCAGGAAGTTCAAGAAATGTCTATAAAGATTTAAAAACCTACTTAGAGGTTAAAAATTTCACCCATGCCGGGATTCGAACCCGCAACCTCTGGCTATCCGTGCCAGAGCTCTACCAATTGAGCCAATGGGCGACTCACCGGCATCAGTGAAATTTCGAACCTCTTTACACTATTTTCTGTATTACGTACAGGCAGCGACATCTGGCGTAAGCAAATTGCATCACTTACAGCCCCGACTACCTACTTTGCAGTTAGGTTTTACATCGGAACGATATCACTGTACCCACATGATTATACTATTTTTATTTTTAATGCACTAACCCGTGCTAAGGACAAATTTAAAAACCTATTTAGAGGCTAAAAATTTCACCCATGCCGGGATTTGAACCCGCAACCTCTGGCTATCCGTGCCAGCGCTCTACCAATTGAGCCAATGGGCTCAATTGGTAGAAGAATCTATTATTTCCTATAATAGATTCTTCATATTCAGTCCTTTGCCCAACTTTGGCATTAAAGTCGCCCATAAGTATCACGAACTCATCACCTGCTATTGCAAGAGCTCTTTCAATGACTTCGTAGAATGACTCTATTATCCTCCCTTGTTGAGTTTTCTGACGGAGCGTAGGCTTGAATGAGTCCAAGGGAGATTACCAATACGTAGTTGTAATATTGCAATTCTCTCGTTAACGCCAATGACATTTCTTATAGATTGTTTGAGGTACTTCTTTACAATAACGCCAACACTATATAAGCCCTTAGCTTTATAACAAAATATAAAATTTTTGTGCTCTTCAATATTACGATCTTGTCTTCTTACATCTGACAGACCAATCACGTGGTATTTTACACCCTAAAGCAATAACTTTAGGAGTTTTTTGTCGCTTGATAGCTTTTTGTTTTATCTCTCTTGCTATTCGTTTTTTCGTTTGTCGATATGGAGGGTAATGGTCTAATGCTCCCACGGCGAACACCCGTATTGGGAGATTTTGTGTTTATGTTTAGTTTGATAGTGTCGCTGCTGCAGCGTTCGCACCTGCAGCCGATGCTATTATTGTGGGTTTTTTCAGTGTTTACATTCCTCTTTTTTGGCTTAAAAGCTGGCGGTGAGGTTGTAGTTAGAGGGTTATTTTGCGGGGAAAGTGAAAGATTTCTTTTCTTGTTATTAACCCGTTTTTCTTCATTTTTGTAACTCAAAATAATGAGTTTGTTGTGAGTATCGCTCCGTTTCCCTTTTCTCTCTCAAGTCTTACCTGGTTTTGGAGCAGTTTTCGTGTCTCCAAGATTTGTTTTGGGTAATCCTCATTTACGTAATAGTTAGTGTCATCTTTTTTAGCACTTCAATTTTCTTATGGAGCGTTACAGATGTAACGACGATAGGCCGGGGTCTCTCTGTTGTTTTTTCCTTTCCTATTTATCAACTCTATGTCTTTTAGTTCTAATTCAATTTTTAGATAGTCTCTGACAAAAGTTACAAAGAGCTTTTGCAGATCAAAGTAGGACTTTTCACTTTCTTCGAAACCAAAAAATACCATATTTTTTGTCTTGCGTGTTTTTCCAGATAATAGAGTCTCTGTTCTTGGTTTTCTACTCTTTTTTCCACGTTTTCCGATTTTTCTCAAGTTGTTTGATTTATATATATATATATATATATATATATATATATATATATATATATATATATATATATATCTGGCTATCCGTGCCAGCGCTCTACCAATTGAGCCAATGGGCGACTCACCGGCATCAGTGAAATTTCAAACCTCTTTACACTATTCTCTGTATTACGTACAGGCAGCGACATCTGGCTTAAGCAAATTGCATCACTTACAGCCCCGACTACCTACTTTGCAGTTAGGTTTTACATCGGAACGATATCACTGTACCCACATGATTATACTATTTTTATTTTTAATGCACTAACCCGTGCTAAGGACAAATTTAAAAACCTATTTAGAGGCAAAAAATTTCACCCATGCCGGGATTCGAACCCGCAACCTCTGGCTATCCGTGCCAGCGCTCTACCAATTGAGCCAATGGGCGACTCACCGACATCAGTGAAATTTCGAACCTCTTTACACTATTCTTTGTATTACCTACAGGCAGCGACATCTGGCTTAAGCAAATCGCATCACTTACAGCCCCGACTACCTACTTTGCAGGTCTATAAAGAATTAAAAACCCACAAATCATGGATTCCCAGCCTAGTAATAAGCAAGTTTCCTTAGCTCGCGTTGTCGCCGCCAAAACAAAAATGTTAGTGTCTGTTTGACAGATTACCATCCTATTGTTTTCTTTAAGTTAAGGTCATTTTTCATCTGTCAGCCCTTCTTTTACGGAACATTCCACTCTGTTGAGTGAGGAATATAGACAACTCTAAAATGTGAAAAAATGTATGCATTTGACAGCGGGAGTAGCTTAAAAAAAGTAAAAATCAACATCACTCAATGCCTCCGGTCAGTCGTACAGTTTTCTTTTTAACTTGACAAAGTTAAAAAGAAAACTATACTTTTACATTGACACAATATTCATACGGGTCTCAGAGCTACGTCACTTCCGGTTAAAAAAAAAATTCTAAAATCTTATTCGTATTAAATACGTGTTCAGGAAGAAATCGAGAAGATAAGGGTCATTGCTATTCTCTACTCAAAAATAATTTAAAAAAGTCAGGGCACTTTTTGTGGCATTGCCCATTGCGGGGTTTTTTGCAAGTGGTAAGTTTGTACTTTTATGATGCGTAATCTGACCTTGAGAAGAATAACTTGACTAGTTTACTTACAAGACTGGTTTCTTACCAGTTTAATTAAGTCTCGGCCATTGGCTTGGGTAGTTTGGTTTTGAAGCTGGAAAAGATACCACGTACCTACTTTATCATTTTACTGTTTCGTTCATTCAGTCGTCATCAATGATGTCTTTAAGATTAACAACAGGTTGATACCTATTTAAAGTTTTAATGGTCTGATTGATATAGAATCATTCTAAAGTGTTTTTTTTTTCAGTTTTAATTCTTCATTTATTGGCTATTCAAATTGGATTTACATGGTCTCAGCGGCAGTCGCGGTTACGAAAACAGTCGGTAAGAATTCAAAAGATGTGCAACTTAAACTCGATAAGAACTCTTTATTGCATATATCAAAACTGTATATTCGCTAAAAGCCATGAATATGCGCAGAACATAGGTTTGAAAGTTTCCGGTTTATGAAAATTTAATAACAGTTGCCGTTGTCGTTAAGTGTCTGTAGCACTTGTTTATTTAATAACTCATTAATAATAACAAAACTTAGCAGTTAAAGCTCAGAATTGCAATAAGATGCTGGACTATAAAAAAAATGCCGGTTCGATTTCCATAAGACAGGGATGGGTAAATAAAAATAAAAAAAAATATGTAAAATGTTATGATAATTAACTAGCGATGCTCCGCGGTATTACCCTCGGCTTATCGATTTCCCATGAGAATAAAATATTTTCTCGCAGTAAAAAGTAGCATGTGTGTTAACCCAGGGTGTCAGCTAACTCCATTCCAAATTTTATTAAAATCGCTCCAGCCGTTTAGACGTGAAGAAGTAACAAACACACGCTCACAAACTTTTGCCTTAATAATATTTGTGTGAAGTGATGATGGTATGATATGTTATGTAAAATGTAATCTTCTTTCTGTTATTTGGAAGAGTTTCTACGTACTAAATTATTTGAACGGCTAATTGATTTTGTACCTCGCATCATTAAATAATCAAACACATTGCTGAAAATATAGCATAAAACCTGCTCAACCGCAACAGAACTTGGCCAAACAACAACTTTGTTATGGCTTGTTTCCTGTTAGTTTTTTTGTTAGTGTCTGGGAATAACCCTCGCTTGTATAAAGTTTTGAAAGTTTTGTAGTGTTAGCGGTATAGGTGTCACTTTGTTAAAATTCTTTGGAAATTTTCTTAGGATTCAGTGAACATTTTCAAAAAATTGCAATATTAAGAATCACGCCTGATGAAAATCAAACAAGCGAGACTGTAAAGTTGGGTCCTTGGTCCCCACATTATCGTAAAACGCTGTCCTGCTTTATATATCTTTGTTCCAACTCGGCCCTCAATCTTCACACTTTTAAGTTTATTACGCGTACAAAATGAAACTTATATTGTTTGAAGTCTTACAAATACAAATAATTTTATTTCAACGTAAAGAATTTACATTCTGTTTGCTGAATGTCAATGTACAATGTAAAATGTGAGCCGCCGCCTTCGGGCCGTATTGTAGTGGAGAAAAAGGCAGCGGAAAAAAAACTCCACTCTGACCATCTTTTCTCAAATCTTCTTAAAACCAAATACATCAGTTGCCATTATGTAAACCTAATAAGATTTCATGATTGCCATTAACAACCATAAATGCCAAAGCATTAGTCAAATGTCTCACAATAATAGGGGAAAACATAAGTGCTGCGGCCAGACACACGAACAGCACTCGTTCACGACCATAACGCAGTGCTCAGCCATCACAAGTCTCAACCATTTTGGAGGGAGATAGATGACCCGAACACCACGCTACCATTCGAATGACCTTTAGCAAACCTGCAGTTAAGTTTTTGTCAGTTATATAATG
Source organism: Yponomeuta sedellus (assembly GCA_934045075.1). Taxonomy (NCBI): domain Eukaryota; kingdom Metazoa; phylum Arthropoda; class Insecta; order Lepidoptera; family Yponomeutidae; genus Yponomeuta; species Yponomeuta sedellus. The sequence goes on along the minus strand of OW203734.1, from coordinate 20,339,243 downwards.
TATCATATAGTTATTAATATGCAATCACGTCGTCTGTACACACTTGTATGATAAAATATGTTATACTTAACAATAAAATCGCGGTGGAATTGGTTTACTACCACGGACTAGGATCATTTATATAGTCGTCTATTCTATAATATGCCTTTTTACATAGCGATTTTTTAATGAAAGTTTTAAATTTATTTTCAGACAAGGATAGAACACGTTCTGGAATTTTGTTGTAAAAACGAACTCAGTAACCTAAAAATGATGTGCCTACCTTGGCTAATCGGGATTTAGTACAAGCAACCTTGTTTCTATTCCTTGTGTTTACGTTATGAACGTCCCTATTTAATTTAAACATAGTTATATTTTTTCGGTCATACATTATATTATCGAATATATATTGGCAAGCCAGTGTAAGAATGCCTATTTCTTTAAAACGCTCCCTTAGCGACTCTCTACTGTTTAAGTTGTAAATAGCTCTTATTGCTCTTTTTTGCAAGACAAATATGGTTTCTATATCTGCTGCCCGTCCCCATAATAACAAACCATACGACATGACACTGTGAAAATAACTAAAATAGACCAGCCTAGCCGTCGACACATCTGTAAGTTGTCTAATTTTTCTGACTGCAAACGCTGCTGAACTCAACTGACCCGACAGTTTTCCAATATGCTGACCCCATTGCAGTTTTGAGTCTATCGTTATGCCTAAAAAAAGCGTGGACTCTACCAGCTCTAGCCTTTCACCAGATATTTTTAAACTCGTGTCAACATTTTTAACATTGGGTAGTGAGAATTTGATGCATTTTGTCTTTTTGCATTTAGCATCAGATTATTGATAGTGAACCAGTTTAGAATTGTAGATAAAGCATTGTTTACATCGTCTACATTACTTATACCTCTCTTTACTTTAAAAATTAAGGAAGTATCATCTGCAAACAACACTATCTGCGAAAGCTTTTCTACTAGGTAGGGTAAATCATTTATATATACCAAAAAAAGGAACGGACCCAGTATAGAACCTTGAGGGACTCCTACTTTTACATCAAAACCTGAGGATTTAACTCTATTAATATCAACCTTTACAGTTCTGTCTGTTAAGTATCTCCGAAGAAGACTTCGTGATTTATTACTTAAACCATATCGGTGCAATTTTATGAGAAGTGTTTCGTGGACAACGCAGTGAAACGCCTTAAACAGGTCACAGAATACCCCAATGGCATCCTGCGACTCCTCCCACGCCTCAAAGATATGCTTTACTAACGCCATGCCTGCATCCGTCGTTGAGCGGCCTTTTGTAAACCCGAACTGTTTCTTATGGAAAAGCTTATTTATACTAAAATGAGTTTGCAATTGATGTCATATTACTGTCTCAAAAACGTTACTTAGAACCGGCAGTATTGCTATAGGTCTGAAATTATTTGGATCTTCACTATCACCAGATTTAAACAAGGGTACGATTTTACTTAACTTTAATAGATTAGGAAAGGTTCCCTGGTCAACACATTTATTAAAGATCAAAGCAAGGTAAGGTGCTAGAATATTGATTACAGTGGATATTAGTTTAACCGATAACCCCCACAAATCTTCAGTCTTTTTTAAGTTTAACTCTTTAAATGTTTTGACAATAGTTAAGGTAGTTATATGGGAGAATCGGAAGTCAACTTTACATGGATTTATACTTTCCAAAAGTAAAGTTTTGGCTAATTGGGAGGAAGAATTCAAGCTAGCCGTTGTATGCAGTGGCATGTTTTTAAAAAAAGTTAGAAATATTTCTGCTATGTCCTTCTTCAAATTAACTAACTTACCTCCGATCTTCAACGCATATCCCTGGTCCTTAGGTCTCGTTTTACCTGTTTCTTTGTTAATTACTTGCCAGACTGTTTTTATTTTATTAGTAGACGCCATAATCTTTTTACTAATACTAATCGATTTGGCTGATAAACAAGTTTGTCTAAAAGTTTTTTAATATTTTTTTACGTACTCTTTGAACGTCGGATCGTGATTGAATTGTTTTTCTTCATACAATTCATAAAGCCTTTTCCTACTTCTATATATACCTGGCGTTGCCCATTCTGAAAACCCGCTTTTAACTCTGTAATTTTTTTAACTTTAAAAACATGTTCAAATTCTTTTGAAATGGTTGAAAACAATACTTGATATAAGGTATTCGGATCATTGCTATTGAAATTGAACGAATTTAACTTTATGTTATATTTCTTTTAAATAATTAATTTTTTTTCTCTGTTATTGGCCTACAATTTAATTCATTGCATTTTTTGCTTTCAGTACTGACGGTAGGACTACCCATAGCCCGCTATGGTCCGACTGTAATTTATGTTTGACTTCTTTCTCTAAATATTCACAATTGCAAAAGACATTATCTATGCAGGTAGCGCTAGTAGCAGTTGTCCTAGTAGGTTCTGTAAATAAATTATCTAAATTATATGACCTAAAAAGGCTTGCGAGTTTAGTTTTAAGTGGACCTTGAACTAAGAAATCTATATTGAAGTCCCCACACACCACTATGCTCTTCATAGTACTGAATAGGCGATTTAAGGCATCCTCCATAACTAATTCAAATTCATTATAATTTGATTGTGGCGGCCTATAAACACACATAACTATGTACCTATCCAATTCCACACACGATATCTCAATTAAAAGTTCAACAGATAGACTGACAATATCTTTTCTTTCTTTCATTTTCAAACTACTTTTGACAAAGATCATTGAATCTCCTCTTATTGAGTGTTGTCGGTTAATAGTGCTTGCTGAAAAATAGTCTTTTAAAGTTAATGACATTTCAGAATGTTTCAGCCAATTTTCTGTTAAACACAAAATATCTACATTGAAATCTGCTAAAAATAGTTCAATTAAATTGTCTTTGCCGAAAAACCCTGTATATTTTGTGCAACTAAATTGATACCTAACTTAGGGTTTTCCTTTGTCTGCGATGACAGTTTAAAGCCATTGACTGTGTGTTTGAGTTAAGTTATTTCTAATACTAGTAACACGGTTGTCATTCCTATCTGATTGTGTTATAATTCCTATAACCACAGAGTCAAAAATATTGTAAGCTAGCAAACTAGCTAACTTACGTCGACTATTTTTCGTGAGGTACACAGTATCTCGCGTCAAAAAGTAATTCTTAACAAATTTGTTAAGATCAAAAAATGATATGTCACTATGACGACATGTCAAATGGTGAATGTGTACGTTCAAGCTATGGATGGCATTATTTTCTTGATAATGACATCCATAGCTACTAAATAATTTGTGAAAAAAAGAACAGTACCACTTCTTGGTATTTGAAAGTTATGGCCGTATTAAAATTGTGGCCTTTTTTTAAAAAAAAATGTGCAACAAATTGGCGGACATGAACAATTTATTTATGTAAAACGTTTTACGCCCTCCATTAATGTCGCAACTTTCAGTAAGTCATATGCAGAAGGGATGATCATTTTAAACGTCCATTTCATTTAGGTCTTTTTTTATTTACTTAGGCTCTTTTCTGTCCCACTGCTGGGCAAAGGCCTCCCCTACTTTTTTCCATCTCTCCCTGTTTCCAGCCACAAAGCACCATCCTGGCAAGAATGCATTTAGGTCGTCCCGTCATCTTCGCCTTGGCCTGCCGCGACGTCGGTGTCCATTTTGAGATACCCAGTCTGTGGTAATTTTGGCCCACCTATCTGTGTTCATGCGGGAGATATGGCCAGCCCAGTCCCACTTAAACCTGGCGGTCGCAACTACAATATTCGCAATTTTCGTAACTGAGCGCAGCGTCGTGTTTCTAATACGGTCTATTCTCTTCACCTTAACTCCGCTTTATTTCCCGCTGGGAAAACCTTGAGTTTAGGCATTTTCGAAAATAAAAAATATCATATTCGTAGCACAAAGTTAGTAATAAATGGCGATGTTTGACCGACAACTTTCGGGATTTCCCCTTGAACAATGAACTCAATGAACTTGTAGTTCAGACTGACACAAAATCCATATCTATTCCAGACTGATCGTCCATGGTCCCAGGACCATGGACGATCAGTCTGGAACCCCAGGGTTATGTTGACGCGACAAAGGGATTGCAAACACGGGTACGTGAATCCTTTTTTATTTGGAAGATTTTAGCAGGTAGCTTTGCTTCTCATGGCAACACAAAGTCAACTGTATAGATACGACATCAACCTATACCTAGATGGTTCGCTAACATTTTAGTTGCCAAACCATTTGTAACTTATTCAATTTGTGTGCACGTGCTGTCGACTGTATGACTTTAGTAACAGTAAACGTATTCTTGGGAGAAAGACCGCGACTCGTTGTCGGTTCTTCGCCGGATATGGCCATAACATAACATAATCAAGTTCAAATGGATGTAAGCTGGTATCATCAGAACAACAGTCCAAAGTTGTCAATAGTACAAAGGTTCCTTAGCGGAGACCGCGCACAGGCACGTAGCCTAGGACGCCCACTTTGTGATCAACGATCTTTGGCATATTGCTGGCACTAACCTGGGGCTTGGGAGTGCCTTGGGGGAAACCTATGCCCAGCAGTGGACGAAATCGGACTAAATGATTTATTGGAGTACCAAAATAATTACTGATTACATTTTGTGCCAAATTAAACTTATGCATTTTACAGACCTCCTTATAATCTTTCCAGCAAACTGCAAGCACTACTAAGCCACAACGTCAACCTCTTACATCATCTACTACAATCGCAAATGGTCCCGACCCTTGCGCACCTTTCCCTCGCGTAATGCCTAATTTCCGGTCTAAAGGTCGTCGCGTCAGCGAAGTCAGTAAGTAATCGTTACCGTAGCAACGAATACTTTTGTTACTACCACTAATATTTATACATGCTGATAACTAACAGCAATGAAGAATGTGGTCATGAAAGGACTCAAATTTATATTATTCACACTTGCATTGTTTATTGTAGCATATAGTGGCATATTTTCCGAGCGCTTTCGTGCTTTGCAAGCACGTTAAGCCGTTGGTGCCGGTTGTCATGTAATAGCAGTGGCTTGATAACTTCTGAAGGTAAGGCCCGCCACCGTTTTACAATTCTTCATCAAACCGGACTTCCCGAAGTGGTGCAGTATGGCCTGGTTAGGCTAAGTCCGAGTGGTGGGCAGTGGCGGGCCTGCTGGGGCATGGATCTCTTCCCGCATAGCATGAAGGTTTTCCTGATTATTTATAATTATTCTGAGCAGCACTAAGACTTAGATTTGTCCCAACTTAGATTTGTATTTCGAACTGTGGAAATTCTAGTCTGTTCCTTTTAAAAGGCAATGTTTTGTTCTTCTTTTGCTGTCACAATATTCTCATAATAACCTTTTATGTTCACAGAATGTTACGAGTACATCTGGGGCATCAAGTATCGAGTGGACGAGAGCGACCGAAAAAAACAATGTAATTTGAGCTATATGGGTCAAATAATTCCAGAAATGGGGTTGCAATATAAGTTTAACATAGCATAACGAAAATTAAACGATAAATACGCAGTCGATTTGGTCATGGTTTGAAATACAGCTAAACTTTGATCAAATTCAAGATCAGATCTGGTTTAGACAGGTGTCATGTCAACTCATAAAGAATAGATGATTGGTGATGTAAATAGGAGTACGAATGGCAAATACTATCAGCCGGTCGTGTGAAAGAAATTTGGGATGACGATGATCGAGGAAAAACAGCAATAGATGAATCTGGGGCTGTTAGATTGTTTTTTTTTACGAATAAGTACCCATATGGTACAAACGTAAAATTAATTAATTTTTTTTAGGTGATTTAAAAAGGCGTCGTAAACATCATAACCATGCAGTTGGAGGCAGAGACACTAAAGCAGGAGAATTTCCTCACATGGTAATAAATTATTCTTCATTCCTATAGGTACATAAAAATATGGGATACCTGGTAGTGTGTACTTAAGTGCATAGCATTTATCTTTTTACGCAGTGGGTAGCACAATGGATTCGGGAGCGAGAGATCCGTGTTCGATTCCCTATCCGAGCATATTCCTACGACTTTGTTTATTTACAAACTTACGTATATCTGCGAATTTGTTACGACAATGCCACAAACGGTGGGTAAAGGGTGAAGAAAAACATCGTGAGTAAACCCGCAGTTTTGTTGGCTTCGTATAATTTTACTTATTTTATTTTCTTTAGATTAGGCCGTCTAAGGTGTCAGGATCGCTTAGTTGCTGGGCAAGCGTACTAAAAAACAATGTTCTAGACACTGCTGCGTCAGAGTCGTCCCTTCACCCTTCTAGTGTGAGCGAAGGTGTAGCTGAAATGACGTTTAAGGACATTACAAACTTCTTTTAGAAGACCCAAATATCCGTCATTGTGTCGACAGACGATGGTTCCGTTGAGTACTAGAATAATCGGTTTCATAAAATCTAACCTGTTTGCAAAATCCCGTTACCCAAGTTCTAGGTAAAATCCCACAGGGTAATTTTGAAATGGTTAGCCATATTTTTTAGGTATTATCGTTTCATTACGGAATCTGAGGAACGGAACCCTAAACAATCATGAAATATTATTGTTTGCAAAACAATGTGGAGTCTGTCCTCGGTCCTAAACTGTGAATCCAAATTCGAACTGGAAGAACTGGTGTAGCGACGAAAATATTTTTTTTCACTCACTTTCTTCCACTATTTACTAAATTTATAACATAAGTGATATGTCCTCATTTGTCAGTATAATCTTTGTTTATGTTATGCCTAAGTGAAGTGAATTCATGAACTATCTAAAAAAAGTTAACAAGGAGGGTGCCTAGTGCCTATTTAGGTACGCAATTATTTTTAAATTTGATTCGTATATTTCAAAATCATGGTTAAAATGCCCCCTTAAAAATGGTGAGCTACTCATTAGTTGCCCTGTGGAGAGAGTGACCTTGTGTTAAGCACTTAAGACTGTGTGGCTCGTCTCTCACTAGAACATCGAAGTCTAAGAATATGCCTCGGTCACGTGGTCACCAATAAACAAGGATATCGAGTTGCATATTATCATTTGCCAGATCTACCCAGGCACCTAGTCAAAATAACCATTTTGAGAACAACTGACAGTTGTTGTACTCCTTAGACGCGTCGTATATACCTGCAGTGGAGCTTAAGTGGTATTTAGAATAATGTCTGTACTTTGCGAATATTCTTCGTGAATCTAACTTATTTATTATGTTTATATCATTTTGTAACCAATTATTGTGAATTGCCAGGGCGCCATAGGCTGGAAGGCGGTTGCTGGCTCATGGCTATTTAAATGTGGCGGAACACTGATCAGTAACAAATTCGTACTAACTGCGGCCCATTGCACCAACATCTCATCTTCAGATGACACTGTAGCTGACACCAGACCTAAAATTGTGAGGCTCGGAGCTAAAAACATTAAGGTAAGGTTAGTACAGTAAAATGAGAGTACAAAAATATTTGCCTCTTAACTTCATAGGTACCATGTAATTAAATCATTTCTGAATGTTTCTAAGGAACTCAGGTGACTTAAACTTCTTCGACATCGTTAGTCGCAACGACTATGTAAAGGAAGTTGAAGAAAGAAGAAGTAGAAGAAAGACCACGTCCTAGATTACCCCTTAATCTAGGACGCAGTCTTTCTCTGTTCTAAACGTCCCTTGAGATCTTTTTGCAATTGTAATGATTTTGCTATTCTATCGTCATACAATAAATAAACAGGATAGACGCGCCTTTGTCGCCGTTGTGTAACTGATCGTCTTCTGATCGTGCCAGTGACCAAAACAATTAGATTTTGTAAGCCCAGAACCACAGCTCAACATTGTACAGTGATTTGACGTTTAGTTCTTTTTGCAAAATATTGCCAAACGCAGCGTAGGACACCCACCAGCTCACTGGTCCGACGATGTAAGGCGGATTGCTGGTAGAGGCTGGATGAGGACCGTCAAGAACAGAAAGAAGGTGACTTGCATTGGGCAAACTTATGCCCAACCCAAGCGCGAATTATACATTAAATTGTAATAAATCACTAAAACATATGAATAAGCAGAAGCAGACGAGACGAGCAGATAAGAAGTTATCTTATTCATAATTAATGTACTTACTTTATGTACTCTGCAAATTTTTATGATTTGTCCACATTATCACACAAAAGATAAAAAATGGTTCAATATTTTTGTTTGTTTCATAACCCAGAAAAAAATCGATATTTCTGATAAGTGTGTGAAATGGGTCTCAACCCCCAATGGGCTATGAGCTATAATCTTGGTAACTTTCATTCAATACCGTTCTGTGATTTTTGCTTAATGCGCGCACACAAAATTATCTCTGACCAGACAGAGACAAAATTTATGTACCAGACCACACAGAAAGTTTTTCGAAAAAAAGTTTTTATGTATAAGACCACTTTGTTTTGAAAACGTCGATTATTCAAAAGTAAAAATACTACTGTTCAATTTTCAAATTGCTATCCGCATTTTTTTGAGAACCAATTCAAATTTTCTTGTCTCATTAAAAAATGGATCTGCATCGAGAACATTTTCATGCTATGATTTTTTTACGATTTCAAATGTGGCTATAAACCTGATGAGTCATTTGGTCGACTTCGAATTGCTTTTATGAATGAAGGACCTTCAAAAGCAACCATCTTCCGCTGGTATAGCGAGTTCAAACGCGATCGTCTTACTTTGGGGCATGAACAAAGGAGTGGTCGTCCTACGACGGCTGTCACCGAAGAAAGTGTCCTGGCAGTAAAAAAAATAATTCAAGAAAACAGACGAATTACGTACGAAGAGATTTAGCATACACTGCAGATTGGTTCAGGAAGTGTTCACAAGATTTTGCACGAGCACCTTTGCGTAAGGATAATAGTTTCCCGCTGGGTGCCGCACAACCTCACCGAAGCTCAGAAGCAGGCCCGTGTGGATTGGTGCCGTGATATGTTACAAAAATTTGATGCTGGCTCCTCACGGCGCGTTTGCGACAGGTGAAGAATCCTGGATTTATCAATATGATCCAGAAACAAAGCGTCAGTGGACAGTTTGGCTGTTTCAAAATGAACCAACGCCTACGAAAGGGAAGCGATCGAGGAGCGCGGGAAAAATTTTGATCGCTAGTTTCCTCACTTTGACGGGGTACCTAATTTCAATTCCACTTCGAGACCAAAGCAGCATCAACGCTGAATGATGTAGCACAAAATGCCTGCCAGAAGATTTTTTCTGAATTGAGCAACAAGCGACCGAACACCGGGCTCCGCGGGGTTCTTCTTCAACACAACAACGCGCCCGCGCACTCTGCGATCAAAACGAGGGACTTCTTGGACTCCACACCGGTCAGAGTCTTGGAACACCCTCCTTACAGTCCTAATTTGGCTCCGTGTGACTTCTTTTTATTCCCTAAAATTAAAAATCAGCTCAAAGGGATACAGTTTTCATCGCCGAAAGACGCGCTAGCAGCGTTTGAGAAGGCCGTGGAAGACGTGTCTGCGGAGGACTGGAAAAAATGTTTTGAAAATTGGTTCAGACGCATGAAACTTTGTGTAGAGGCTGGTGGAGAGTTCTTTGAAAAGATTTAATTAAAAAAAAATTTTCATAGAAGTTACTTTTTTAGTTTCTCAAAACTTTCTGAGTGTCCCACGCATAGATAGGTTAGTTAGCATCTACATCTATTAACATTTTATCTAAACAATTATGTGTTTTTTTCAGCACAGACACGGTGTCTCCTTGAACGACGTCAATATTTTGCGTTCAATCGTACATCCACAATACATATCACCAGTGAAGTACAACGACATAGCTCTATTGGAGTTGGCAAAGCCCATAAAAGAATTCACGTTCTACGTTCAGCCAGCTTGTCTCTGGGGGAAGCCTGATACGAAGAGGCTCGGGACGCAGGCAACGCTGACTGGCTGGGGGGTTACAGATGTTGGTAAGGATTACTTGTTGTGTTTTATTGTATCCTATTACTCCAAACTCCTAACAACTCCTAACCTCCAAACTTTAAACTGATTTTAGTTGCGTAAACAGTGTTACTAAATTGTATTCTATAGAGTTCCAAATTATAGTTGGCAGTAGTACTAGTAAGTATAGTACTATTACTACCATTGGAGGTCCTACGAGTATATGCAAATATTACATTATTAGTTAGTTATTAAACGGGTCTAATCGCGATAATTTATTAGGTAAAACGTAATTATCTTATTTAACATTGCCGAAACGTCGGGAAATAAGGTAATTACGTTTTAACTAATAAATAATCGCGATTTAATTATTATTTCTGTAACATTATCTCTTTAACGATGTAAGCTTAATTTATATAAATGCTGCTTACCTGTAAGTGGTGTACATATACGTAATTTTATCTTCCTGTAACTCTTTTGTACCATGTTCTGTATGTATGCTGTTGGTGTGCCTAATAAATAAAATAAAATAAAATTAGACCCGTTTAATATATAACAATGTATGAATATCGCGAATCATTAATAAATACTGTAACATTATTGTCTGCGCGCGTACCTGGATCGTGCTCGTAAAGTTTTTTATTTAGTGGCCTAGTGGAACCGAGTGATTGCAATCAATCACTTGAGTTAAGCAAAAACAGGCGCGGTCAGGTGCAGGATGGGTGACCGTCCTGCGACTACCGCTAGTGGCATTTTTTCGAGCGCTTCCGTGCTTTGCAAGGCACGTTAAGCCGTTGGTGCCGGCTGTCATGTAATAGCAGTGGTTAAGCTATGTCAGAGGTCTTATGCGGCTTGATAACTTCTGACAGTAAGACCCGCCACTATGCCCTAGCCGCGAAATAGGTCCGGTACCGCTGTCGCCACTTTTGAATATGTATGCGTTTTCATTACATGCACAATATTGTAAATATAAGGTTCACGCACACGTCTGTCCAGTCATTTACTAGCGTTCCAATCTTTTAATTGGTTCGCACACTATGAAAAACAATTGTACGAATACACTCGTACACGTAAACAACAGCGTCGGTGAACTCCTTAGGGATGGAACACTTGTATCAAATAATACATCTATCGATAAAATTGTCCGATGAGAGGTTATTCATTTATTAACAGTATACTTCGTGTTGGGATGATACAAAAAACAGAGCATGTTAAATTTACAAAAACAATATTATTAAAACAAATAATCCTATTTTAATTTACAGTCCTGTGAAATATAAATATTTATTAAGTACGTGTCTTTTTGACAGTATTTGTGGCTTCAGTATATGATAAAGACGCAAACTTTGCTTTCTACTGATATAGAATTTGATTATTTTGATAATGATGATGACCCCTGTACTGTATATTAATACGATATGTTAAATTTGTTGGACAGAACACCACTGAAGCATACTTGGTAGTGACTCTGTCCGGAAAGCTAGGTCTTCTGGGTTTGAATCCTGGTAATGGAAAGAACTAATATTTGTGTGAAGAGCATGTCCACGGTCAGGGACGTATTTGTACCTGGATCTTGGATATTTCTTTGTATTTTATTTAGTATATGAATCCCAATGTAACGTGAAATGCACTTACATTACCATTTACAAATTGGCTTTAAATATTGGTAACTCTGTTAGGACTCTGTAAATTAACAGCAGTTTTTTTTGGGTGAAAGAATGAAGTGCTGACTTTTTAAGAATACAATAGCAATTACTTTCTCATTCTCTGAAAATAATTCACCCAGCTATATAAAACATAGAATAAACACATGTATAAATTCGAAAAACAACCATTTTTCTGAAAAAATTGCCACTTGTCTGAGTAACAGCGATATATTGGAAATCAGTAGCCACGCTTGGATTATAAGGATTAATTAAAGAATATGTTTATAGCTGTGATTGAAATGTATCATGGGCTTGTAAATAAAGTAACTTCCTAATTAAAAATACAGTAAATAGGAAGAACTTGTGTAAGCTTGTCAAAACAAATTTCAATGAAACTTTCGAAACATTACAAAAATAAAATCAGCCTCCGACTGAAATCCTACAGAGAATATTTTCATTATCGTCATCATTCAGCCACAAGATATCCACTGCTGGACATAGGCCTCCTCCATGGATTTCCAAAAAGACCAGTTGAAAGCGGCTTACATCCAGCGTCTTCCTTCGACTAGGATGAGATCTTCTCTCCATCTTGTCGTCCGACGCTGCACTTGCCGATATGACATATAAGCAAGTACCGACATACCATATTGTGGTCTCCATTCGAGAACTTGTCGGATCTAAAATGGTAAATAAATTATTAAAATACTGAAAATGCTTTATTTAACTTGTTTTTCATTACATAATCGAATTTCATTTATAACATAACGCTCATAAAAATTAAATATATAAGACTATGATTTAGTACCACAACCAAATCACCGGATTTGTTTTTTTAGAAACACTTTCTTTTTGAGAGTTATGCGTCGTCTATATGAAATGAAGATTAGAATAAAGTGATAATTGAATATTCTAAACCATGTAAAATTTTATCGTGATTTTAAATATACTGGTACCTCAAACTTTATGGAACTAGTTATTACTGGTATTTTCAAAGTAGGAACTGCCCACGGAAATATTTTTTCCCCCACTTTAGCATCTGGAAACACTTCTCTGTAAAATAGATGGAGCAAATGGTACTTTATTTAAGAGGAAATCAGTCATACCCTCTGTATTTTGATCCATTTTTCTTTCGTATTTTTCTTTATCTTTATTAGAAACTTTTTGAAATACATGATCGAAGCTAGGCCTGTTTTTAATAAGACAAAATCCTTCTACTAAAATAAAAGTTTCCTTAGCAACGCAAGCTGAAGTCTACGCAGATGGAGTCGCGGGCAATAGTCGAGACTAGATACACAGTCTTACAATAATTGGTTCTAGTAATTTTGGAAGTCTGGACGAACGATTATAAATGCCTCAATAATATCGATACTTAATCAGTCTGAAAAGAAAGGAAATACCCCATCACTATGTCTCCAGCTGACCTACTGGTGAATTTGACATTTCGCGGCAAATACATGCGGCCGTACCTCGAAACATCGCATTGAACAATGATCAGATTTGCGTGACGGTTCACTGCGGGCTGGCTTTTCCTAGTTAGCAAACCTCCACGAAAATCCTATATAGAAGCAGCAGTGGAGTAACTACAATGTAATAAATACGTCCCATTTATGTTCTTAGTAATGTGATGCACATTGCACATAAAATTATTATAATTATGATTTTTCGTAGTTTATAAGACGAATATAGTGGGTAAAATAGGTTTAACGGTGAAAAGAGACACCCTTGTTTTTGAATAGCATGTATCACAGCGATTTCTGCAGGCAATCACTGCGCAATTAGCCATTTTTCTCAGATGTTACTACGACGGCTGGCGCGAAGCGATTGACGGCCATATTTTAAAGTTTCGCAGAGGTTAGCCCAAATGGGCTAACGTTGGGCGACAGTGCCACGCCCACAAGGCACTTCTCCTTATTTTTGTGTTCTGAGCCCGCCACTGTCTTACAACCCCCACCAACCCGGAATTGGTCCCCGTGGTGAAGTATAGCCTAACCTTCCTGCGATGCAGGAAGAGTTCCGTGCCCCAGCTGTGGGGACAAACAACGGTTGATATCGAAAAATAACTTTTAACTCTCAAGGAGCTCCATCATCCTGGAAATGGCACCATAAAATATGAATGTATCTTACTACAGCTAAACAGACGTCTACACCCGAATTGCAAGCCGCAGTAGTGGATATCATCGACGAGAAGCAGTGCAACCAACTCCTGCGCCGCTCGTATAACCGCAACTGGTGCGGAGTGAGGGATCAGATCTGCGCCGGGAAACTGAAAGGGGGTGTAGACGCGTGTCAGGTAAACAATCTGGAATATATTCAAAGAAGCCCGTAAATGAATTACTTATACCCGTGGTGCATAAATAAAGGCTTGATCATGAAAGATTTCGCAAGTAATTTTCTTGTTTTAGGGTGATTCTGGAGGACCACTCCAAGTGAAGATAAACTTGCCGGGGTCGATAAAAGATAAAATCCATTACGTCATAGGAGTGACGTCATTTGGCATCGGATGCGCGCGAGCAGAGAAACCCGGGGTCTATGCGCGGGTCTCCAGCTACATTAATTGGATTGAAAAGATTGTGTGGCCTTAAAATTTAAATGTCGCGGGTGGTTTACCTACTTTCAAATTAATGAAGTAGTTTTTTGCCTTTATTATAGAGCATTTCATATTTGTCATATAAGATATAAAATGTAAGAAGATGCTGTAAAAATATATTCTTTGTGTGGAATCACCACGAACAATTTCATATTATCCAGGCGCTTGTATAAGTTACATTAATTTGATCGATCCGGCTGTGAAGCTAAAACAAACAAAAAAAACTACTTACGAGTATCCCTGTGGTGATAGTGATTTTTATTACACGTTAACGCGACGGCTGTGCTTATTTCATAGAACTACCATTCATGGTTTACTATGATACTTCGACGTACATTGCATAGCCAATTAACCTAAGGACTATGTACATAACAAATAGGAATATTAATTGTACTAATCCGCATCAAATCGTCTACTGCTGAAGTCTAATGTTTGGAGTTGTCTCATTTAACCTTTGCAGAAGTATATTTTATATATATATATTGTAAAGAGGTTCGAAATTTCACTGATGCCGGTGAGTCGCCCATTAGCTCAGTTGGAAAGAGCGCTGGCACGGATAGCCAGAGGTCGCGGGTTCGAATCCCGGCATGGGTGGAATTTTTAGCCTCTAAATAGGTTTTTAATTGTCCTTAGCACGGCTTAGTGCATTAAAAAAATATATATAGTCGATTATATTTATAAATTTTGCTAAACTTTTTTCGTAAGTTAAGTAATGATTACTTATTAGTGTCGTAATCAAAGATTTAGTTGTGACAAAGAGACGTTAGTCTGTTACGTCATGTTGCAATCCTGGAAACAATGTTTTACATGCACGTTTAGAGATAGTACAACTAAAATAAATAATAAAATAGTTGTTTATTTCATGCATATGAGCCCATAGACGAAAGGAAATAATTTACAAACAAGTCCATAGAAAAACTAAGTTTACCTTACGTCGAAAATTACTTGTGGTTCGGGCTCATCTGCACAGAGATCCGATGATTATAAAAGACTTGCAGGATTGCATTGTTGGTCTCACGCCTAGACGACACCTACGCAACGCCTAGACGAGAAAGAGGCGGCTAGTGACCGTAAGATAAGTAAGAAGTCAGAAACCCTTGCCTCTACAAATATGCTTGACGCGCTACAGAATCTTGGTTTATTTCATGCGTATTCGAAAATGCATCATTGGATTGTCTCCTGATGGCACTCAATGATTTTTAGGTGTGGGTGACTTATCTGCATCCAGAAATTAAAGTCTTATTTAGTAAACAATAATGGCGGAATGGGTAACCATAGACTACTATAGTGCCGTGATGTATGTTGATAACATGTCGATGTCGGTAAAACTATGGCGCATAAAATATTGCACTTCCGAAGATTAAGTAATAGGTACAACCTATACATGAAAATAATATGAATGTAAGGAGGAATTAAACTAACTAACATTAAAATGTGTTTATTACAAACAGCATTTATTTTCCCAAATAAGATAACTTGACAAGGCAATTTCGTGATTTTTGTATGTTAATGTTTTAAATGATATGATTATGATTATGTGTTGAATGATTATGGAGGTTGACGATTCGTCGAATACTGGGCACGTTCAGTGCATGGATGGGTAAACCGTCTATGACTAACGCTAGTGGCATTTTTCCGAGAGGTTCCGTGCTTTGCAAGGCACGTTCAGCAGTTGGTGCCGGATGCCGTCGATAAATGGCAGTCGTTAAGCCAAGTCAGAGGCCTTAGGCCGGCGTGAAAACTTCTGACTGTAAGACCAGCCACTAGTCTTGCAACCTTCCACCAATCCGGACTTGGCCCCCGTGGTGGAGTATGGCCTATATCTTCCTCATAGAAGTGACCCGTGCCCTTCGGTGGGAACATAACAGGTTGATGAAGATGAAGAGATTGGGTCAGTATGTGACTTGAGTTCTTCGAACTTTAGTTAAATTAACAAATAATAAAAAAATATCTTTCGGTCGATCGCAAATTCAGACTGTTTTGGTCTTTTTACTGAGCATTTTTTTTTCTTGCAGCCCCGACTACCTACTTTGCAGTAAGGTTTTAACATCGGAACGATATCACTGTACCCACATGATTATACTATTTTTATTTTTAATGCACTAACCCGTGCTAAGGAATAAATTTAAAAACCTATTTAGAGGCTAAAAATTTCACCCATGCCGGGATTCGAACCCGCAACCTCTGGCTATCCGTGCCATATCGTTCCGATGTTAAAACCTAACTGCAAAGTAGGTAGTCGGGGCTGTAAATAATGCAATTTGCTTAAGTCAGATGTCGCTGCCTGTACGTAATACAGAGAATAGTGTAGAGGTTCGAAATTTCACTGATGCCGTGAGTCCCCCATTGGCTCAATTGGTAGAGCGCTGGCACGGATAGCCAGAGGTTGCGGGTTCGAATCCCGGCATGGGTGAAATTTTTAGCCTCTAAATAGGTTTTTAAATACATACATACATACATACATACATACATCCATACATACATACATACATACATACATACATACATACATACATACATACATACATACATACATACATACATACATACATACATACATACATACATACATACATACATACATACATACATACATACATACATACATACATACATACATACATACATACATACATACATACATACATACATACATACATACATACAACGATTAGGGTGTTGCTTATTTGATAAAAAAAAAATTACGGAAATGTTCAAGTCTCACCCCCCATTTTGTTCTACTAAGCCTATTAACAGATGCAATTTTTTTTAATTTATTTTTTAACTTGTTGAATTCCTCTACTAATGCCACCCCCCTTTCAGCTATATCATTAACGACTCTCATTGAATTTTTCACATTTCTGGCAGCTTTATATTCGGGGTCATCTAAACAACATTCTACGTTTTTCTGCAAGAAGCCAGTCGGGAGATTCATGATTTCAAAAAAACTTCATCGTGTTGCTTGTCACAAAGTGGTGTAACTCTTTCTCACTGATATTGTCCATGTCGGTCGAGGACAATGTTACTCTTTTAGGTGTGTTTTCTAATCCTTCATTTTGTAGAGCAGATGCCATCTTCTGTTTTGTTTCAGGATACAAGTGCTCATCGAAAAACCCTATACTCTGATTTTTAATTAGGCGAACAAAACTGACAGCTGTATTCGACCTCTTTTTTTTTTAATGTTGCAAGCATACAGCATAGTGTTGTATTATAGCTCACTGATAAGATCTAATTGTATCGGTAATATATGGATCTTTGATTCAATTTTACATTATAGGTTTAAATAGGTGGTCAATCAATTTATCAATAAATGGTTAATAAATATGTAACTAAATAATAGTGTTCTCTTGGTACCCGTAAAAAAACCACCATTATGTGCTGTACTTAGCGCCGCGAGCGCGGCGCAGAGCCCATTAGCGCGTCAGCGCTTCGTCCGCGTCATTCGACTCCCTTCTTCGCTTGCGATCGGTTGTACAAATATTCCTTGTGCTCGTAACACCAGTTGTTCTTGTTTGCTGTTGAGTTTTTGTTGTTATCTTTCTGGTTTCTGTTAAATGTTGGTTGTTTTTAAAATAACATGGATACTGCTCAGCCGAGCACCTCAGGTGCAAGTATGTCTCCTAGGAGAAGGAGACGTACCTCTTCATTGAGTGCCACGGAGAAAACAATGGTGCAAAACGTACTTAAATATGTATTCAGCGAAGAGGAATCTAAATTGAATAAACAGTTGTGTGAGAAACCTAACAAGCGCCAATGTGCAATGAAAACGGCAGATATTTTGGGAATCGGAACTACCACAGTTTATAAAGTTCTCAAAGACATAAAAGTGAAGAACACACCCACTCCACCTAAAAGATGTGGTCCAAAGTTAACTTTCAAAGATAAATTCGATGAATTTACTTTTTCTGCCATCCGGCGCAAAGTGCACAGTTTTTTTTATAAGAAAGAAGCTCCCACAATAGTTAAGGTTAGTATTTTTGTTATTTTTAATAAGTAATTTATACTAAACAGACTACTAAATAGATATAAATAATCAGGAGAACGATGAACTGAACCATCATCTCGGTGGACAAGTGGTATGAAAATTTATACGTAGTTATCTGTGTTTTAGCGGTCAATTAAATTACTGTGTAAACTCATATCTGACATGTTTAATTAGATAACATCATTTAAGGATCCATAGCGTAGGAAAATGCTATAAGTAGTAGAATGTATGTGCCTGTATGTAAATGTTATGTTATCATTACTGGTCCGCTGGCTAGCAAAAAGCAGCTTCGACGCGAGTTAGCCTTTTGATTACTAATGATACTTATAATGCTCACAACAACGCTATCGGACATAGTGTAGATAGATAGATAAAATGAATATTCTTTATTGTACACAGAAATTACAGTAACAGAAATTATATAAAAAATATAGTACAAATGGCGGCCTAACAACTAAGTAAACAAAATTACATAAGACGTGCTAAATTTCCAGGACGCTTTTGTAATAATCTCAATTTTTAATAATTTATTGTTACGGTTTTCATGCTAACGCTCGGTGGTTAGATGACTGTTAACTAGATTTATTTAACGAGGCAATTAATTTCTTCTTTTCAGATCACAGACGCTGTGAATGAAGACCCTGACCTACCCAATCTTTCAAGGGCCACCATGAGGCTGGTTCTCAAAAACATAAACTTTAAATATGCGAATCGCAAACGATCCAGCTCCTTAATTGACCGGCAGGACATTATTTTGTGGCGCAAGCGATATTTAATGGCAATTAAAGAATATCGCAGACAAGGAAAAATTATTTATTACCAAGATGAGACATGGGTTAACGAAGGTTTTACTACCTAATAATTTTGTCAGGAGCTATGTATTACTTTCTTTAATTTACTTCCGCAAATTTACTCAGTAGATTTACAGAAGTATACTTATTTTTAGAAATAAATATTTTGTATTTTATTTTAAAGGACACACTTCACAAAAAACTTGGATTGACACGAAAATTAATACGCCGCGACAAGCCTTCCTCGAAGGTGTAACAACGGGTCTCAAAGCACCTACGGGAAAAGGCCACATTGGAAGTGAGGAAGGATTTTTAGATGGGGGTCTGTTGATGTTCGAGTCTAAAACAGATTCAAGCGACTATCATAATGAAATGAACGCACAACATTTTGAGGAGTGGTTACAGGTCATTTTAACTACGTTAAAAAGAGATTCAATTTTAGTATTGGATAATGCTCCTTACCACTTCCGTAAGGTAGAAAAGACCCCTACAATGTCGTGGCGTAAAAACCAAATACAAAACTGGCTGAAGTCCAAAAATGTAAATTATGAGGACAGTATAATTAAGGCAGAATTGCTAGAAATTGTAAAGAAAGAAAAACCTAATTATCAGAAATATGTAGTTGATGAGCTTGCTGCAGAATACGGTGTCACCATCTTAAGACTACCCCCTTACCAATTAAACCCAATAGAATTGGTATAGGCACAAGTAAAGGGGTATGTCGCAAATAATAATAAAAGCTACAAAATGGCTGAAATTAAACAGCTGTTTAATGATGGGCTAAAGGTAGTGACACCGCAACGGTGGTCAAGTTGTATTGACCATGTTATAAAAGAAGAGGACAGAATGATGGAACTTGACCACCTCATTGATAATATGACGGAACAATTTATTATAAATTTATCTGATTCAGATTCAGACTCTGAAAGTGAATTAACAGAAATAAATAGTGAATAAGAATATTTATTTTTATTTCATCATCAACCTATTACGTCCCCACCGAAGGCACAGGTCTCTTCCGTAGGGAAGTTATCGGCCACACTCCACCACGTGGGCCAAGTCCGGATTGGTGGAGACTTGTAAGACTAGTGGCTGGTCTTACTGTCAGAAGGTTCCAAGCCGCCCTAAGGCATCTGACTTGGCTCACCGAGTGCGATCCATCGACGGCAGCCGCCACCAACAACTGCTTTACGTGCCTTGCGAAGCACGGAACCGCTCGGGAAAAGCCACAAGAGTTAGTCGTAGACGGTCATTCATCCATGCACTGAGTGCGCCCTATGTTGCATAACCTTGGTGATTGTTTAAGATAACTCGGGCAGCAGCCGGGGCTACGAGCGATACTTTCATTTACAATATTTCTTTATAGCATCCTAACCTTTCAATAATCTATCACTTTGGCTACAACACTATTTTTAAATTACGATAAAATGGCAACCCTCCAAATGTCACTTTTGTTCGCCTAATTAAAAATCAGGGTATAGTGCCACCAATTCTTCTGAAAGATACCAAAGATGTCCTTGAATTTTTTTCAGGGCCACTTTAGCCACTTTTTTGTCAACTCGCTCATAATTTTTTGATGTCTTTTAGCATTTGCAAGTCATTTTGAGGTGCTGAACACGCAGACTGGCAGCTGAACCAGTACTTTACGTAGATCGTGACTACAAAGGCACACACTTGCTGTACACTGGCTTCTTCTTTCTTTTTAGGCCTGAATTGACTTGAAAATAACATTATTTTCAAGCAGTAGATGGCTTTTGCCATCCATCGAGCACGATGAAGTCCAGCAGGGGCTTTAAACGATATTCCTTTTAAAGGCACGCCTCCAAGGTAGATTATAGTCAGATCTAACAATTCTTTGTAGTCGTCACGTGGCTGAAATTTGATCAGTTGATCTTTTGCAAAAGCTAGTATATCAGAAGCATCTTGTGTATTGGATGGTACACGATTAAGGAGCTCCATAATCCTCGATATGGCACCATGAAAAATGGAAGTATCTTATTACAGCTAAACACACGACGACACCTGAACTGAATTGCAAACTGCAGTATTGAAATTCATCGAACAAAATCAGTGTAACCGACTCCTGCGCAGCGCGTATGACCGCACCTGGTGCGGAGTGCGGAGTCAGATCTGCGCCAGGAAACTTAAAGGGGGTGTAAATGGGTGTCAGGTAAACGATCTGGAATATATTCAAAGAAGCCGTTAAAGGAATTTTTTATTCCCGTAGTAGATAAATAAAGGCATGATCATTAAAGATTTCGCAAGTAATTTTCTTGTTTAAGGGTGATCCTGGAGGACTACTTCAAATGAAGATAAAGTTGCCGGGGTCGATAAAGGATAAAATCTATTTCGTCACAGGAGTGACGTCATTTGGCGTCGGATGCGCGGGAGCGGGGAAACCCGGGGTCTATGCGCGTATCTCCAGCCGCATTGATTGGATCGAAGAAATCGTTTGGCCCTAAAATTTAAATGTCGTGGGTGGTTTATCTACTTTCAAATATCGAGTATTTAATATTTGACATATAAGATATAATAGATAAGAACATGCTGTAAAAATTATATTTTTTGTGTGGGATTACCACTTTTGCTGGTCAGGGATTGCTACAGCCACATTGGGTCGCGCGATCTAAGTGAATGGCGTTTCTTAGTAAGCATTTGGTCAATATGTTGCTTAATAAATGTCTTTCTTTCTTTTCGCTTATTAACTTGACCGTCAGTCATTATCATAGTGTAATAAACTGGTTCTATCCATTTTTCTACTACACACTCTGTCCGTTTATTGCCCGTCTTGTGCGCTCTGTCCGAGTGCGCCATCCGAGTAAACTAATGCTTCTGATTGGCTATTTTGGTGTTGTCACGAAAAACGGTCCAATCAGAAGCATTACTTTAACTAAGACCGTGAAAACTTGGCTTTAAAATATTTTTTTATTTTATTGAAAGCCATGTTACAACCTGCAGTCCACTCCCATTTTCTATTCCTTTTCAATAAATCGTATAGTGGCTTTAAGATGTCACTCATATTCACACAGAACTTGGAATAGAAGTTTACTAAACCCATAAAACTTTTCAATTGAGTCACATTGCGCTGTGTTGGGGCTGCTACAATGACCTCATTTTTTTTTGTGTCTGTATGTAAACCAAATTTGTCTATTTTGTAGCACAAATAAGTGACACTTGGAAAATTTGGCATTTTCTGTAATTAATTATATAGAATTTGCACCGAGTGGAGTACTGTACTGCAACATACAATTTAATTTTGTTTTGCTTAATAAACATTTTGTATTTTGCTGGCTTTTTAAAAAAGCAATACAATACGACAAAAAATATGTTGCTAAAATAAAAAATACCGTTTCTAGATTAACCTCTATAGAGTGCAGGAAAAATTGTTTGCAAAATTTTACTTCAATACTTATGGAGAAAAATAAATTAAATTCAAAAACCTATGTGTGACCACAGCTCAACCACAATAAGCTAGTTTTCTTAGCTCGCGTCATCGCCACCAAAAAAATGTTAGTGTCTGTTTGACAGATTAACATCCTATTGTTTTCTGTAAGTTAAGTTTATCTTTCATCTGTCCGCCCTTCACTCCACTCTATCGAGTGAAGCATTTAGACAACTTCAGAATGTCAAAAAATGTATGCATTTGACAGCGGGAGTAGCTTTAAAAAAGTAAAAATCAACATCACTCAATGCCTCCGGTCAGTCGTACAGTTTTCTTTTTAACTTGACAAAGTTAAAAAGAAACCTATACTTTTACATTGACACGATATTCATACGGGTCTGAGAGCTACGTCACTTCCGGTTAATTTTTTTTTCTAAATTCTTTATCGAATTACACACGTCTTCAAGAAGAAATCGAAAAGATACGGATCTTTACTTTTTTCTACTCAAAAATAATTTTAAAAAGTCAAGGCACTTTTTGTCGCATTGTCCATTGTGAGATTTTTTGCAAGTGGTAAGTTTGTACTTTTATACTTTGTCCAAAAAGTGTGGAAATTAAAGAGTAAAGTTTTGCTCAGACTTTTTGTCTGTGTTAGTTAATTTCTTGCACTTGCAAGCATTATAAAAATAAAAACTACAGTCATTGCATTAAAATTATGTACTGTACTTAATCAAAGGTAAAGTTTCACTTCCGGTTTTTTGAATTTTTTGACAAACTATAAGATGCGTAAAATGACCTTGAGAAAAGTAACTTGACTAGTTTACTTATAAGACTGGTTTCTTACCAGTTTCATTAAGTCTTGGTCATTGGCTTGGGCAGTTTGGTTTTGAAACTGGAAAAGATACCACGTACTTTATCATTTTACTGTTTCGTTCATTTAGTCGTCATCAATGACTTCTTTAACACGTTCACGGCGGCACGACTCCTAGTAGATCTCGTACATGACTTTCCATTGGCGCGGAGGCGAAATTGTATGGCTGTGCCGTTCGCGCATATGGATTATCTATGGGTTTTTCTCAAGTTAGAGTGAAAGGTCCTAGTGTATCGTGATTAGGTACTTTAGCCGTAATATTTTTATGAATCAAAACGTACGAGAACTAATACGTCTCGTAGCGTCCAAATGCAAAAAAACTGCATCTAGCGCGTTACGAGATCTATAAGTTCTCGTAAAGGATTCGTACGAAACCTGGTGAGAAATCAATTAGTGTTGTGATAGCTTTCCGGGAGTGCATTGTTTTTTTGTTATCATGGATCAGAGAAACAGGAAGCGATCTCGTAGAATATTAGAACTGTCGTTCAATAATTCTGAGGAACGTGAAATCGGTATTGAGAACAATAGTGTTTCGACTAGTTCCGAAGAGACTTCTATTCCTAAGCCCCACGTATTTGCACTAGTCCCAGAAGCGGAAAAGAAGAATACATAAAAAAGCCAGAATGTGTATTTTCTTACAACGATAGCAAAAAAGGGATAGATTACAGCGACCAAATGTCTTCTTACTACAGCGCTTTATAGCGAGGAATAAAGTGGTACCGGAAATGAATGGTTGAGTTAATTTTTGGAACGGCCTTAATAAACGCGTGGGTGGTCTGGAATAATATAAATGGACAGAAAATACCGAAAAAGAAATTTGTTGAAAGCATTATTCAAAAATTTACAGGAATTCCTTTTGACGTTAAAGCCTCAGATAATAGTAATGAACAAAGTAACGAAGAAGCGACTGAGCACAAATATATAATAAGTAGTAAGAAAAGACGCTGTGTTTGTTGCTATGAGCAGGCAAGAAAGACAATGACAAGCAGAGAGGCTGATAAGAAAACTAAGCAAGTCAAAGAATTTTGTACCAAATGTAACAAAACTTTTTGTTTACAGTGTTTTAACAAAAAACATTAATAATTTTTTATTACTTTTTAAAATAAAAATTTTCAATCGATATTGTGTGTTTTTTAGATTTAGCACATCACTAGTAAATTATCGACTTTTTGCAAGAATTGTCGTTACGAGATACAAAAGGCCTCGTATTTTTTTACAATCTAGAGCATTACGAGGTTTTATAGGTCTCGTATTATTTTTTGGCAATTTTCCTATGAAAAAATTCAAATATCTTTGGGCAAAGCTACATACTGAACAATGCATTCATTCTCTATCGGCTGATACAAAAAAAATATTATTATCATGAGTTTTCATTAAAATATTCAATTTCAAAGTCAACAACACTTACGAGACTTAAAGAGCCTCGTGCCGTCATTAGAGTAAATACATTACGAGTACTTTTGAGTGTCGTACCGCCAATGTGGCAAGTTGCCTAAATCAGTCTCCGCGCTAAAGGTGTTAAGATTAGCAACAGTTTGTTATTTAAAGTTTTACTAGTTTGATTGATTTAGTATCAGTCTAAAAAATGTTTTTTTTTGTTTCAGTTTTAATTCTTCATTTATTGACTATTCAAATTCAAATTGGATTTACATGGTCTTCTCAGCCGCAATCGCGGTTACGAAAACAGTCGGTAAGAATTTAAGAGATGTGCAACTTAAATTCGGTAAGAACTTTATTGCACATTTCAAATATGTATATTCACTAAATGCCATGAATATCTGTCCGCAGGACAGAGTTTTTGAAAGTTTTCGGTTTATGAAAATTTAATGCCAGTTACCGTTGTCGTTGGAATGGCGATAACACGCTTGACTACAAAAAAAAAATTGCCGGTTCGATTTTCATTGGATTTCCGATAGCTAGCGATGTTATTATAGTTAACTAGCGATGCTCCGCGGTATTACTCTCGGTTTATCGTTTTTCCCATGAGAATAAGATATTTTCTCGCAGAAAAAAGTAGCCTGTATGTTAATCAAGGGTGTCAGCTAACTCCATAGCAAATTTTATAAAAACCGCCCCAGCGGTTTATACGTGAAGAAGTAACAAACAAACCCACTCACAAACTTTTGCCTTAATAATATTTGTGTGATGAGATGATGATATGATATTAGTGTTATTTAAAATGCAATCACCTTAGTGTTATTTAGAAGAGATTCCACGTAGTTAATTGATTGAACGGCTGATTGATTTCAAACCCCGCATCATTAAATAATCAAGAACATTTCTGAGTGTAAAACTGCCCATGCGCAACAGAATGTGGCCAAGCAACAAGTTTTTTTACGGCTCTTTTCCTGATAGTTTATCCTGTTAGAGACTGGGATAAACCCTCACTTGAATATAATTTTAAACTTAAACTTTCGAAGTGCCGGTGCTATGGATGCCACTTTGTTAAAATTATTTAGAAATGTTATTAGGATGAAGTGAGAATTCTCAAGAAATTGCAATAGTTGGAATCAGACTTGGTGAAAGTCAAACATGCAAGTTACAGACTGTACTAAGTAAAGTCCGATCCTCGGTCCTCACGTAGATGTTTGAGGGCCTCTCTGTTTCGGAAAAAAACTCCGGACATTACTCCAAAATTTAACGTGATGCCGAACAAAATTTGTGAAAACAAGATGTTATAGCAAATCGCTGTCCTACTTTTTATATCTTTTTTCCAACTCGGCCCTCAATCCTGACAGTTTTAAAAGTTTATTGCGCGAACAAAATGAAACCATTTCCTTGCAGCTATTGTTTGAAGTCATTATAACATAAAATAATTTTGTGAAAAAAAAAACAGGTTACAGGGAACTTCTTGTTATTTGAAAGTTATGACCTTGTTTAATTTGTGACCTTCAGACGGCCATTAATTTCAGATTTTGTTTAATTACGTTTAAAGTTTGGAAGATATGACAAAGAAAAAAAATTTTGCAACAAATTGGTGGACATGAACAATTTATTTATTTAAACGTTTTGCGCCCTCTATCAATGTCGCAACTTTCAGTAAGCCGTATGCAGAAGGGATAACAATTTTAAACGTTCGTTTTATTTAGGGTTTTTTTTATTTACTTAGGCTCTTTTCTGTCTCACTGCTGGGCAAAGTCCTCCCCTACTTTTTCCACCTCTCCCTGTTTCCAGCCACAAAGCACCATCCTGGCAAGAATGTATTCATCTTCGCCTTTGGCTGCCGCGACGTTGGTGTCCATTTTGATGTACCCAGTCGGTCCCAATTTTGGCCCACCTATCTGTGCTCATGCGGCAGATATGACCAGCCCAGTCGCACTTTAACCTGGCGCTCGCAACTCCAATATCCAATTTTCAATATGCAATTAAAATAACATAACATTTACATACTGGCACATACATTTCTTCTGGCCCCACACTAGGATACCCTGTGTCGTGGCAACCAGAAACAACGACATCACAAACATGTAAACATCCAAGACCTGGGGTTTTTTTTGATACCAGCCGGGATTCGAACCCGGGACCTCTTGCATGGTACGCAGACGCGCTACAGCTACGCCACAGAGGTCGTCAATTCTCGTTATTGAGCGCAGCTTCGTCTTTCTAATACGGTCTTCACCCTCAAGATACAGCGCTCTATTGATTGCCCGCAGGAAAACTTCGAGTTTTGGCATTTTTGAAAATATAAAAATTATTATATTACATACCATTCCACTCTATCGGGCGAAGCATTTAGACAACTCCAAAATGTCAAAATAATTATGCATTTGAGAGCGGGTGTACCTTAAAAAAAGGAAAAATCATCGTCACTCTGCCTCAGTTCAGTCGTACAGTTTTCTTTTTAACTTGGCAAAGGTAAAAATAAAACTGTAACTCAGTAACTTGACTAGTTTACTTACAAGACTGGTTTCTTCCAGTTTTATTAAATCTTGGCCATTGGCTTTGGCAGTTTGGTTCTGAAACTGGAATAGATACCACGTACCTACTTTATCTCTTTACTGTTTTGTTCTTTCAGTCATCATCAATGACTTCTTTAAGATTTACAACAGGTTGATATTTAAAGTTCCACTATTTTTATTTAGTATCAGTCAATCTACAGTATCAATTTTAAAAGTGTTTTTTTTTATTTCAGTATTAATTCTTCATTTATTGAGTTTTCAAATTGGATTTACATGGTCTGCTCAACCGCAATCGCCGTTACGAAAACAGTCGGTAAGAATATAAGAGATGTGCAACTTAAATTCGGTAAGAACTCTTTATTGCACATATCAAAAACGTATATTTGCTAAAATCCATGAATATCTGTACGCAGGACATAGTTTTTGAAAGTTTCTGGTTTATAAAAAAATAATGCTATTTGCCATTGTCGTTTAGTGTCTGTAGTGTGTGTAGCACATGTTAACTTAATAACTCACTAATAATACTAAAACATTTAAAGGTCGAAATAGCGATAACACGCTTGACTATAAAAAAAAATGCTGGTTCGGTTTGGAAAAAAAGTCTAGGCTATGTGAGACCATTAGACAGGGATGTTATTATAATTAACTAACCGTGCTCCGCGGTGTCACCCTCGTTTTATTGATTTTCTCATGAGAATAAGATATTTTCGAGCAGTAAAAAGTGCCTACGTATTAGTCCAGGGTATCAGCAAACTCCGTACTAAATTTTATTAAAATCGCTCCAGCCGTTTAGATGTGAAGAAGTAACAAACATACACACTCACAAACTTTTGCCTTAAAAAATATTTGTGTGATGTGATGATGTTATATTATTAGTGATATGTAAAATGCAATCTCCTTACTGTAATTTGGAAGAATATTCACAGACTTAATTATTTGAACGGCAGATTGATTTTGAAACCTGAATCATTAAATAATCAAGAACATTGCTGAGTATGGTGCAAAACCTGTCCAAACGCAACAGAACTTGGCTAAGTAACAACTTTTCTCTTTTCCTGTTAGAGTTTGGGATAAACCCTCGCTTGTATGTAATATTAAACGTTAACTTTTGAAATGCCACTGGTATGGGTGCCACTTGTTAAAATTCTTTGGAAATGTTCTTAGGTTTAAGTGAAAATTTTCAAAAAATTGCAATAGTTTGCATCACACTTGGTGAAATTCAATCAATCGAGTATGGTCCGTAAAGTTGGGTCCGGTCGTCAGACCTCACATAGAGGACTGAGGGCTTCTCTGTACCGGAAAAAACTTCGGGCCTTACTCCAAAATTTAAGGTTTTTGAAAACAAGATGTTATTTAGAAAATAATTTTTTTTTAGAAAAAATTTTTTGAAAACAAGATTTTATTTACACTATTTTTATTTTTAATGCACTAACCCGTGCTAAGGTACGTAATACAGAGAATATTGTAAAGAGGTTCGAAATTTCACTGATGCCGTGAGTCGCCCATTGGCTCAATTGGTAGAGCGCTGGTACGGATAGCCAGAGGTTGCGGGTTCGAGTCCCGGCATGGGTGAAATTTTTAGCCTCTAAATAGGTTTTTAAAAGATTTTATTTCAAAACGCTGTCCTACTTTATATATCTTTGTTCCAACTTGACCCTCAATCCTCACACTGTTAAAGTTTATTACGCGTACAAAATGAAACCGTTTACTTACAGCTATTGTTTAAAGTCCTATTTGCTAATTAATAATTTGTTAAAAGGAGAACAGGTTTTAGGTTTGGGTTAGTTCCGTTTCTATAATAATAGTTTAAATAGTGAAATATCTATGTATAAATATATATTAATAGGTAAGTCTAGAAAAAAAATAAAGCAATTGACAGGTTACCACTTCCTGTTATTTGAAAGTTATGACCTTGTTAAAATTGTGGCCTTCAGACCGCCGAGTCTTCAGATTTTGTCTCATTACGCTTAACGTATGGAAGATATAACAAACTCTTTGTGAAAAAAAAAATGCAACGAATTGGTGGACATGAACAATTTATTTATTTAAAACGTGTGACGCGCTTTATCAATGTCACAACTTTCAGTAAGTCTGATGCTGTTTTTATTTACTTAGGCTCTTTTCTGTTCCACTGCTTGGCAAAGGCCTCCCCTACTTTTTTCCATATCTCCCTGTTTTCAGCCACAAAGCACCATCCTGGCAAGAATGCATTTAGGTCGTACCGTCATCTTTGCCTTGGTCTGTCGCGACGTCGGTGTCCATTTTGAGGTACCCAGTCGGTCGTAATTTTGGCCCACCTATCTGTGCTCATGTGGCAGATATGACCAGCCCAGTCCCACTTTAACCTGGCGATCGCATTTCCTTCAGTTTAGGCAATTTCACAAATAAAAATCTATACATATAAAATTCAAAGTCCTGACTGACTGACCGACCGACCAACCGACCGACCGACCGACCGACCGACCGACCGACCGACCGACCGACCGACCGACCGACCGACCGACCGACCGACCGACCGACCGACCGACCGACCGACCGACCGACCGACCGACCGACCGACCGACCGACCGACCGACCGACCGACCGACCGACCGACCGACCGACCGACCGACCGACCGACCGACCGACCGACCGACCGACCGACCGACCGACCGACCGACCGACCGACCGACCGACCGACCGACCGACCGACCGACCGACCGACCGATCGACCGACCGACCGACCGACCGACCGACCGACCTACCGACCGACCGTCCAACCGACCGACCTACCGACCGACCGACCGACCGACCGACCGACCGACCGACCGACCGACCGACCGACCGACCGACCGACCGACCGACCGACCGACCGACCGACCGAGCGACCGACCGACCGACCGACCGACCGACCGACCGACCGACCGACCGACCGACCGACCGACCGACCGACCGACCGTCCGACCGACCGACCGACCGACCGACCGACCGACCGACCGACCGACCGACCGACCGACCGACCGACCGACTGACTGACTGACTGACTGACAGACTGACTTATCAACGCCCAGCCCAAGCCGTTGGACCTAGGAAGCTGAAATTTTGCATAGAGGGTCTGTATATAATGTAGGCAAGGAATAAGAACGGATTTTTTGAAATTCAATCACTAAGGGGGCGAAAAGGGATGCTAAAATTTGTATGGGAAATAAAAAAAATGTTGTCTAATTTTCTTGAAACTTAAAATCAATACTCTGTAACACAATTGCTTGAACACGTGTTTCACCGTTTCTAAAAAAATTTACCCTTAAGGGAGTGAAAGGGGTTGAAAAGTTTTTTTCCTTGAATCTTTTCAAAAATTGGACCTAAGAAGCTGAAATTTTGCACAGAGGGTCTATATGTAATGTAGGTAAGGAATAAGACCGGATTTTTTGAATGTCAACCCCTTAGGGGGCGAAAAGTGTTGCCAAAATTTGTATGGAAGGTATAAAGAATGTTGTCTAATTTCTTAAAACTTAAAATAAATGCTCTTCAACACAATTAATTCAACACATGTTTCGCCGTTTCTTCTAATTTTAACCCTTAAGGGAGTGAACGGGGTTGCAAAATTTTGTTCTCCTGACTGACTCACTCATCAACGCCCAGCCCAAGTCCTTGGACCCAGGAAGCTGAAATTTTGCACAGAGGTTCTGTATATAATGTAGGTAAGGAATAAAATAAGGTTGTTTGAAATTCAACCCCTAGGTTTTTTTTTTCACAGCAACCGGGTTCGAGTCCCGAACGGAGTACAGATGTTTTTTAAAATGTATGAATGCAGTTTTTCTTGTTAGTAAAATCGATGACATGGTTCCTCAGAACAGATCTTCATATGTCTTATAGTTTCAGACATTCCCATACTGACCGATTTGAATGAGACACCCTGTATAGACTGACCGTAAAAATAATCTGTTTTCATCATAAAAGTAATATCGTTAGCAATTCGTTGGTTCTCGTTGCTTTTACTTGACTGTGTATTCTTGGATGTTGTCGGGCAATATTACCTTTTGCAGTCGTCGTAGAAGCCATTCTATATTGGCATTGGCATAATATTACTCTTCATTGATTCACGGGGTTTTTATTTCTTGATTGTTGAGTGGAACCTTTGATATTTACTTATTGTTTGTTATCCCTCATATAAAAAGATAGATGAGTTATTAAAAATCTATGGATCTATGGTGCCCCACACCGTGATCTTATTATCGGAGACGGAGCATGTCTGTTTCGGGTCATATCATATCTGTTGTATAACACACAGGTGATAGCTAGGGAGGTACGTGAGCAAATCGTTAGTCATGTTGTAGCCAACTGGGAAGAGTTCTCTATTATGTCTCATACACGGATATAATCCGTGGTCTCATAATAGAAAATCTTCCCAGAACTCTTCATTAGTCTGTGGATTAGTACATATGGATGATGCAGTACACTATCCCGAGAAGTTCCTAAATACCCTTAACCCACCTGGTCTACAGCCTCACACACTTATCCTTAAAGTGGGCGAAATTTTAATCCACCTAATATAAAGAAGTACTATGAGTTATTATAATCACAACTAACCCCCTGTCAATAACAACAAAGTAATCATACCCTCAGTTTCCGGATTTGCAGTAGAGGTGGCGCTTGAGACATTTCGTCCTTTTGGAAAGAATTTCTAATCGACACAGTACATTTTATATAAATAAAAAAATCTATAGTTCTTCTACGATTTGTGGCAGAGTTAGATAATTGATCAGAACAAAAATCGTCTGCACCTTTTATTGAAGCATGCTGAATAACTAAAGTCCACGCGGACGGAGTCGCGGGCAAAAGCTAGTATATAATGTTTGTAGCACAAAATTAGTAATAAATGGCGATGTTTGACCGACAAGTTTCGGGTTTTGTGCATTTAGGGAATGTACCTGTAGTCCAGACTGACACAATATACTATCTATTCCAGACTGATCGTCCATGGTCATCGGGCCTTGCTGACGTAACAAAGGGATTGCAAACACGGGTACGTGATTCTTATTTTACATGGAAGATTTTAGCAAGTAGCTTTGCTTCTCATGGCAACACAAAGTCAACTATATTCAATTCAATTTATTTATTTCAAACAATTAGTCCATATTTACATTTTAAATTATAATATACGAGTAATATTTGTGTTAGTAAAAGTCTTCTTCTTCTTCTTCTTCTTTGGTCTTTTAACTCCTAGCGGAGCATAGGGCCTCAACCACAGATTTCCACTTCTGACGGTGGTCAGCGGCAGCCTCCAATTCAGGCCAGCTAGTGCCGATCGATTTGGCCTCTTGGTCTATTGATCTTTTCCAGGTGGTCCTTGGCCGCCCCCTCTTTCGGCTGCCCAAAGGGGTATACGTAAGTGCTTGTCTGGTCAGGCATCTCCTGTCGCGGCGTAGTGTATGTCCTATCCAGCGCCATTTCCTATCCAGGATTTCTAGGTGGACTGGTATCTGATTGGAACACTTCCAGAGGTCCTGGTTCCGTATTCTTTGTGGCCAGAATATCCCCAGTATCTGTCTGAGACATTTGTTAATGAATACCTGGAGCCTGTGTGAGATATCTGAGCGCACGAACCAGGACTCGCAACCGTACAAGAGAACTGATTTTACGTTGGAGTTGAAGACTCGTATCTTCGAACAACGCGAAAGCTGCCCTGATCCCCAAAAGTTTTTGAGTTGGGCAAATACACCTCTAGCCTTATTAATTC
This sequence comes from Yponomeuta sedellus, assembly GCA_934045075.1. Classification (NCBI taxonomy): domain Eukaryota; kingdom Metazoa; phylum Arthropoda; class Insecta; order Lepidoptera; family Yponomeutidae; genus Yponomeuta; species Yponomeuta sedellus. The sequence goes on along the minus strand of OW203734.1, from coordinate 20,306,510 downwards.
TTGCCTCTACATCAATCTCGGTTCCACCGTGCTCGTCAACCAAGCTTCCTAAGTAGCAGAACTTATCAACTAGTTCCACATCTTTGCCTCTTAACCTGGTGGGCGTCGTTTCAGACGAGTTGATGCGCATTTCTTTGGTTTTCCGCACGTTAACACGGAGACCATACTTGGCAGATTGTGTTTCGAGGGCATTTGCTTTGAGCTGCATGTCATTCTGCTTTGTGGAGAGAAAACATAGATCGTCAGCGTAGTCTATGTCCTCAAGGTCCTTGTCAATTGACCAGGGCAGACCTCTTCGCGTGCTATCGACGACCCCGTGCATCACGTCATCCATGACAACAATAAAGAGAAAGGGAGACAATAAGCAACCCTGCTTCACACCGGCGGTAACTGAGATAGGCTCAGATAATTGGCCGCGGTGAATAACTCTACAAGTAGAGCCATTGTAGAGGTTTTTTAGGATAGCTATAATTTTCTCGGGCACGCCTTTTTCTGTCAGTACTTTCCATATAGCAGACCATTGCACAGTATCAAACGCCTTTTCAAAGTCAATAAAAAGTGCGTACACCTCGTTCTGCATTTCTTTGCATTGCTCGAGTACTATGCGTAATAGGCTAATCTGGTCTGTACATGAGCGGTTTGTCCGAAAACCTCCTTGTTCGTCTCTTAAAGTAGGCTCCATTATCTTCGCCATTCGTTGAAGCAGTATCTTGGTGAGAATTTTTGAACACATGGGCAGCAGACTTATGCCTCGGTAGTTGTTGCAGTCAGACAGGCTGCCTTTTTTCGGAATTTTGACAACATATGCTTCTTTCCAGTCACTTGGAACTTCTTCCGTGTCCCAGATGTTCTGAAGCAGCGGGTAAATCAGGTTGCATGATGTTGCCAAGTCAATTTTCAAAATTTCCGGGGGAATGTTATCATTTCCAGGGGCCTTTCCATTTTTGAGACTAGCAATTGCTGTGCGAATCTCCAAACAGCTTGGAGGACTTGTGTCTATGTCGAGAGGAGTGGGCGACTGTTCGGTAGGCATACTGTTTACAGGTTTGGAAGCTGCTCTTTTGAATATCTCTTCAAAATGCTCTTTCCACCGCACGAGTTGGCTTTTAGTGGTAGTTAACAGTATACTTCCGCTAGAGTCTTTAATAGGCTTGAACTCACCTGCATCCTTTCTGCCACATAGCTCTTTAGTGGTTTTGTAGAGCTCTTTCATGTTTCCTGTTCTGGCCGCATGCTCAGCGCGATCCGCTATACTATTTGCTACACGGCGTTTGTCAGCTCTAGCACTCCTCTTGATTTTTTGAGACACGGAATTGTAATCTGCCGACAATTGTTGCCTGCGCTCTGGGTCGTTTTCCGAGTTTATGTTTAGTTTTATGTTTTTACGGGCTTCGATTAAATCCCAAGTATCGTAGGACATCCAACTGCGCTTCTTGTACTCGACGAAACCAATAGTTCTCTCGCAGGCGCCTTGGTAGGCCGCCTTGATTTCACTCCATTGCTCATTGACAGTTACACCCTGTGGGTTAAGATGGTTATAACTGTTGCGGAGCTCAGTAACGAACTTTTCTCTGCTTTCCTTAGAATTAAGTTTTGAGACATCGTACTTTTTAGATGTTTTTGTTGAAGTTCTCTTCGCTATTGCTATTCGGAGTCTCAGTTTTGCCACGACCAGATGATGATCACTATTTGCATCAGCACCGCGTTTGTTGCGTACATCAAGGAGAGACCTACGCCATTTTCGACTTATAGTGACTTATAGTAAAAGTCTTAATAAATAATATTGGCATTTTGCATCTACTTAATGAGATGATTTATACAGCGTCCAGTGGTATTTCACTCACACTAGATGGGTGAAGGGACCACTTTGATGCTGTAATGCCTGGGACATGGTTTTATAGATGGTGTAGGCTTGTAAAAACGTAATAGTAAAAGTCTTATAACTATGTTAATACGATACAATACAAGGTTACGAAGATCATTATTATTATTTATCAATTTCACTCACCACGGGGCGACACTGTTAATACAATATGTGCGCTGCCACCCAGTGCCTTATGAACGGATTATCCACCTTGTTTGCAATAATCTTCAAAAAACTATTGCTACTGCCGCGGATCCTATACAGCAAGGACGCTATCCGTTTGCGTATGATGGCGTGGAAGCCATCAACCCGCGATATATAAATACAACATCAACCTATAGATGTTTTGCCAACATTTTAGTTGCCAAACCAACTGTGACTTATTCGATTTGTGTGCACGGACGAAAAGGTTAATAGGCTGTCGACTTTAGTGACAAAAAGTTAGTTTAAGGCTGTCCTGAACCACTTTCTTCAATGTGACAACGTGTAGAATTTTATCGGTAACTTTCGGACAAAAGAATGTTTTGTTAATTTCAGTACTCAATCGTCAAATTATAACATGTGGCCATTAAGTAATATTTTTCACAGAAAACGAAATTTGCATATTTATTTAAGTAATGTTTAATAAGGGGTGCATGTTTTGATTAATCAAGTATCAATCACAATGAAACGAATATACTGACGACAGGTTTAGTCCTCCAAGTCAAAGTCACACAAATGGTTAATGAACGGGCTATGCTTGGAGACTCTTTGATATAAGATATGAGACAACTCGCAAAAGAACTAAGGTGATTGACACAGCCTATAACATAATCAAAACCAAATGGAGATAAGCTGGTATCATCAGAACTATAGTCAAATGAGTACAAAGGTTAATTAGCGGAGACCACGCAAAGGCACGTAGCCTAGGACCCCCACTATCGTGACCAACGATCTTTCGCATATTTCTGGCAGTAACTGAGGCTTGGGGGTTCCTTAGAGGAGGAGGAGACCTATGCAGACCTATGGACGAAACCGGACTTATCGATTTATTGGAGTAGCAAAATAACTATCGATGACATTTTTGCCAAATTGAACTTACGCATTTTACAGATCTCCTTATAATCTTTCCAGAAAACTTCACGCACTACTCCACGGCCACACCGCCAATCCCTCACATCATCCACAACAATCGCAAATGGTTCCGACCCCTGCGCACCTTTCTCTCGCAAAATGCCTAATTTCCAGACAAAAGGTCGTCGCATCAGCGAAGTCAGTAAGTAATCGTTACCGTAGCGACGGATACTTTTGTTACTGCCACTTATAATATTTGTACATGCTAATAACTCACAGTGATGAACAATGTGTTCCTGAACCTGGACTTTCGAATTTCGCATTCATGTACTGATATTATTAATAATTGGCATTATTTATTGTAACATATAGTGGCATTTTTTTGAAGCGCTTTCTTGCTTCGCAAAGCACGTTAAGCATGTGCCGGTTATAGCAGTAGCATGCAATAGCAGTCGTTGTGGAATTTCTAGTCTATTCCTTTTAGAAGGCAATTTTTTGTTCTTCTGTTGCTGTTACAATATTCTCATAGTAACCTTTTATCTTTACAGAATGTCACGAATACATCTGGGGCATCAAGTATCGAGTGGAAAAGAGCGACCGAAAGAAACAATGTAATTTTAGCTATGGGTCAAAATCAATTATTCCAGTGATGGGGTTGCAAATACGTTTAAAGTAGACCTAAACATAACATAACGAAAATTATAAGATAAATGCGCAGTCAATTTGGTCATGGTGTAAAATTAAGCTTAACTTTGATTAATTTCAAGATCAGATCTGGTGAAATCAGGTGTCATGTCAACTCAAGAAGACTGGTGATGTAAATAGGAATACAAATGGCAAATACTATCGGCCGGCCATGTGACACAAATTTGGGATGACGATGGTCAAGGAAAAACAGCAATATTAATCTGGCCTTTAGATTGTTTTTTTTTACGAGTAAGTAGGTGGCGTACGAATGTAAAGATAATTAATTCATATATTTTTAGGTGACTTAAAAAGTATGCATAACGCATTTTTAATAACGAAGATCCATGTAGTTGGAGGCAGAGAAACGACAGCAGGAGAATTTCCTCACATGGTAATGGTCTTTCTTACTAATACTAATAGTGTGAACCCAATGGAAAAAATCTAATCAGCAATGTAGTCCGTTCGGATCAGTGATCCGAGTGGAATATTTTGCTTGGTTTGATGTGATCCGTTGGGAGAGTTGACATGTCAACTCTGCGCGCGCACTACAAACTCCAACATTCCTGCATCGCGCAATCAGTGTTTCAATGACATACCATAAATACAATGTCTAACTAACAATAGTTGGACCGGCCGTCCCCAGGCATACGATCTGCCTGGCGGGAAATTTCCCTTTATAGTGGAAGAGCACGATCACCCGCTCTTCCCTATAGGCTAATACATCAGCCAGATGTCGCTGCCTGTACGTAATGCAGAGAATATTGTAAAGAAGTTCGAAATTTCACTGATGCCGGTGAGTCGCCCATTAGCTCAGTTGGAAGATTGCTGGCACGGATAGCCAGAGGTCGCGGGTCGAATCCCGGCATGGGTCGAATTTTAAGCCTTTAAATAGGCTTTTAAAATACTTCTTAGTTGCGCTGTGGAGATAGTGAGCTTGTGTTGAGCATTTAAGACTGTGTGGCTCGTCTCTCACTAGAACATCGAAGTTTAAGAACATGCCTCCGTCACGTGGTCATCAATAAATAAGGATATCGAGTTGCATATGTTCGACATCTTATACATTTGCCAGATCTACTCAGGCACCTAGTCAAAATAACCGTTTTGAGAAAGACTGCCAATTGCTGTCCTCCTTTGACGCGTCGTATATACGTACAGTGGAATTTAAGTGGTTAGAATAATGTCTGAACTTAGGGAAATCAATCAAATAAAAAATATATATTCTTCGTGAATCTAACGAAAACCTGACTTGTGTCTTTTTTGTAAATTAATAGGGTGCCATAATCTTGAAATTGGTTCAGGATCTGCTGATTACGGCTAAGACAAATCTTTCAAAGCTAATTTATTATCTTTATATCATTTTGTAACCAATTATTGTGAATTACCAGGGCGCCATAGGCTGGAAGGCGGTTGCTGGCTCATGGCTATTTAAATGTGGCGGATCGCTGATCAGTAACAAATTCGTTGTAACTGCGGCCCATTGCACCAGCGTCTCATCTGGAGATGACACTGTATCTGACACCAGACCCAAAATTGTGAGGTTCGGATATAAAAACACTCAGGTAAGGTTAGTTAAGGTGAGTACAGTCAAATGCGAGTACAAAAATGATAGACTCTTAACTTCATAGGTACAGTGAAACACAAGAAATAAGTACCTGCGCTGATGACCAAATATTGGATGTGAGGCAAGTTGATCGACCAATCAGATAGTTTCATTTTATGACAGGGCGCGCGCCTTTGTTGCTATTGGTTGATTCAACGTCATCGATGCAGGTGACTATTAGTTTGGCAATATTAGCGTGAGCGAAATAGGTAGCGCTACTGCGGCAATCAATTCTGCACCTTAACCGTATGGGTTAAAAATCATGTTGAATGTACTTATAGCTTCGGGTACTTTCGTTACACCTCTTCTTAGTCTACGCGAACGAAGATTCCCGAAGGGACTTTTATGATGTGTAGTACTGTACCACGTCATTGCGAATATTCGTGCACATTGAGACACTTCTTTATGGCATCTTACATGACCCCTCCTCTCCCCAGTATCCGCGAACGTTTCGCCCCTAGTGGAGCGCATTCAGCGTCCATACGAAAAACTCCCCCCTCACTTCGTACTTCAGAGTAATACTCCTATATAGGTATATTTTTGTAGATTATATATTACGTAGGTATATTTTTATATTTATTACGTACAATATACCAAATGGATAACATATATTCATGTTATCCATTCGCTATATTGATAAGTAGTTTTATTATATTATAGTCTAAGTAATTATTCACAACAACTCTCTCTGAGCACTACCCGAACTACTAACCACATAACCATAGGTTAGCTGGAAGAAAATACTCATTAATATTAAGCTCGCCTTTGTACAAACATGCTTATTGTGCAATAAAGCATTTTCTAATCTAATCTAATTAAATATTTTAAAATGTATCTAAGGAACTCAGGTGACTTCAATTTCTTTGACATCGTTAGTCGCAACGACTATGACAAGGAAGTTGAAGAAAGAAGAAGTCGAAGAAAGGCCACGTCCTAGATTACCCCTTAATCTAGGACGCGGTATTTCTCCGTTCTACACGTCCTTTGAGATCTCTTTGCAATTGTAATGAATTTCCTATTATATTGTAATACAATAAATAATCAGGAAAGACGCGCCTATGTCGCTGTCGTCACTGTTCGTCTTTTTATCGTGTCAATGACCAAAACAATTATATTTTATAAGCCCAGAAGCAAACCTCAATATTGTACAGTGATTTGAAGTTTGGATCCACATGGGGCACACTAAAAGTTTTGCACTTCTGGCTAATCGGAACTATTTGAATTTCGAATGTTATATTTTTTGAAATGTTGCAACCTTCTTAGTAAAAAAAAAAAACAATTGGCATGAAATCATTTGTCAATTGTTTTTTATCACACATCAAAGTTCTACGTACGCAATGAAAATGGAATTAGGTCGAAAAGATTTTAGAGCGATGATTTTAAGAGTTCTCAAAATGCTTTTGGGAGAGAAGCACCTTGTTTGAGCACCGTGAGGCGATGGTTTGCTGAATTTGAGAGAGGTCAAGTAGTTCTTTACCCACTTAAACGTCCAGGTCGCGCGGCCACGGAAGCCTTAACCGTCCGCGCTCGCGAATTACATTTTTTGCGATTTTTTTTGCACATTTTTGCACATAACCATTGTTAGAAAAACTGTAATAACTATAGAACTGCTGCAGCTACCACAAAATAAAGTATACTTCCGAATAGCTTATGAAATGCACTAACAGATAAAGTAAAAATTACGGCTCCAAGTAACATTTTATAATTAAATTCAATAGAATAAATGAAATCAATTGAAATCAAATAATACGTAGACGTTTAAGTGGTTACATGACGAATTTCGTGAAGGGCGGCCTTAACTGCCGTCAACAAAAATAAAGTGGCAACGAAAATTCAGAAAAAATTACACGAAGAATTGAACTTTGTTGTCGTTGGATCCTTCATGAACTGACAGCGGCAGAAGCAGGCCCGCGTGGAATGGTGCTCACAGATGCTACTAAAGTACGACCATTGACATTCTAATGCTGTTCATGACATTGACACAGGAGACGAAACATGGATTAATTGTTTTGAAACCGAAAAAAAAGCAATCTTGTGAATGGGTGTTTGAAAATGAGAACAGGCGAACAAAAGTAAGCCAAGCGAGAAACGTTGGTAAAAAATGATCGCTTTTTTATCTCAGCTACGGGTCCCATCTGTATAATTTTACTTGAAGATCAAAAGAGTGTTATTGCAGAGTGGTGTTTTACCATTTGTTTACCCAGGGTATTAGAAAAAGTTCGCGAATGACGACCAAACAGCCGCGTTCTCCTACATAATGACAACGCTTCGTCACGAACGGCCAAAAAACAAATCATTTTTAGATTCCGAAAAACTACAACTCGTCACCCATCCTGCGCATAGCCCCGACTTAGCAACCTGTGATTTCTGTATTTTCCCTAAAATCAAAGATTTGATGAGAGGTTTCACTTTTACCAACTGAAGAGGCAGTGATAGCGTTCAATCAGCACGTGGAAAACATGCCTTCAGATCTGTGGTCTTCCTGTTTTAAAAAATGGTTCGATCGCATGAAAAATATTTAGAATGTAAAAGAGAGTATTTTGAAACGCAATAAACATAATGTTTTGGTTACAACATGTTGTTTTTTTAAGTTACGCAAAACTTATTGATCCACATTATCATAGAAAAGATAAAAAGGGTTCAATGTTTTAGTTTGTTTCATAACCCAGAAAAAAATTCGATATTTCTGATAAGTGGTGTGTAATGTGTTTTTTGTCAACCTCCCCCCTCCCCCAACAAGGGCTCTGAGCTATAATCTTGTAACTTTCATTCAATTCTCTTCAGTGGTTTTTGCGCATTGCGCGCACAAAAAATGATGTCTGACCTGATAGACATATCTGACCAGACAGAGACAAAATTTATGTATAGATAGGTTATTACTATTAACATTTTATCTATACAATTATATGTTTCTTTCAGTTCAGACTAGGTGACTCCTTGAGCGACGCCAATATTTTGCGTTCAATCGTACATCCACAATACAAATCACCAGTGAAGTACAACGACATAGCTCTATTGGAGTTGGCAAAGCCCATAAAAGAATTCACGTTCTACGTGCAGCCAGCTTGTCTCTGGGGGAAGTCTGATACGAAGAGCCTCGGGACGCAGGCAACGCTGACTGGCTGGGGTGTTACAGATGTTGGTAAGGATTACTTATTGTGTTTTATTGTATCCTATAACTCCAAACGGATTTTGGTTGCTTAAACAGTGTTACTAAATTGTATTCTATAGATCAAATTATAGTTGGCAGTAGTACTTAGTACTACCATTGGAGGCCCTACGAGTATATGCAAATATAACATTATTGACTGCGCGTGTACCTGTGTCGCGCTCGTCAATTTTTTTTATTTAGTGAGCATAATAATAACTTAAATCAGTCGTAACCTAGTGGTGACATACAAGGGTTGATATCGAAAAATGACTTTTAACTCTTAAGGAGCTCCATCATCCTCGAAATGGCACCATAAAATATGAAAGTATCTTACTACAGCTAAACCGACGCCCACACCCGAATTGCAAGCTGCCGTAGTGGATATCATCGACGACAAGCAGTGCAACCAACTCCTGCGCCGCTTGTATAACCGCAACTGGTGCGGAGTGCGGGATCAGATCTGCGCCGGGAAACTGAAAGGGGGTGTTGATGCGTGTCAGGTAAATAATCTGAAATTTATTCAAGGAAGCCCGTAAAGGAATAACTTATCCCCGTGGTAGATAAACAGAGGCTTGATCAATAAAGATTTCGCAAATTATTTTCTTGTTTTAGGGTGATTCTGGAGGACCACTTCAAGTGAAGATAAAGATGCCGGTGTCGATAAAGGATAAAATCCATTACGTCATAGGAGTGACGTCATTTGGCAAGGGATGCGCGCAAGCGGGGAAACCTGGGGTCTATACGCGGGTCTCCAGCTACATTGATTGGATCGAAAAGATCGTGTGGCCCTAAAATTTTAATGCCGTGGGTGGTTTACCTACTTTCAAAATTGTCGAGTTTTGACATAATACATAATATATAAGAACAAGCTGTAAAAAATATATTCTTTGTGTGGGATTACCACGAACAATTTTATGCTATCCAGGCGCTTGTGTAAGTTACATTTATTTGATCGATCTGGCTTTAAAGCTAAAATATACAAAAAAACATACTGATTTTTATTATACGACGACGCGACAGCTGTGCTAATTTCATAGAACTACCATTTACGGTTTACTATGACACTTTGACATACATTTTATAGCCAATTAACCCCAAGGATTACATAACATGTAGGAATAATAATTTTACTAATCTGCATCAAATTGTCATAATAAACTACGAATTGTAGTATTAACTACTTCAGGCCTCAATTACTTAGATTTAAGAATCATCGTTGTAATATTTTTCTGGTTGTGCAATAAAGTGTTCTCTATCCATCCATCCATCCGTCCGTCCGTCCGTCCGTCCGTCCGTCCGTCCTTTCGTCCATCCGTCCGTCCGTCCATCCGTCCATCCGTCCATCCGTCCATCCGTCCATCCGTCCATCCGTCCATCCGTCCATCCGTCCATCCGTCCATCCGTCCATCCGTCCATCCGTCCATCCGTCCATCCGTCCATCCGTCCATCCGTCCATCCGTCCATCCGTCCATCCGTCCATCCGTCCATCCGTCCATCCGTCCATCCGTCCATCCGTCCATCCGTCCATCCGTCCATCCGTCCATCCGTCCATCCGTCCATCCGTCCATCCGTCCATCCGTCCATCCGTCCATCCGTCCATCCGTCCATCCGTCCATCCGTCCATCCTTCCATCCGTCCATCCGTCCATCCGTCCATCCGTCCATCAGTCCGTCCGTCCGTCCGTCCGTCCGTCCGTCCGTCCGTCCGCCCTTCCGTCCGTCCGACCGTCCGTCCGTCCGTCCGTCCGTCCGTCCGTCCGTCCGTCCGTCCGTCCGTCCGTCCGTCCGTCCGTCCGTCCGTCCGTCCATCCGTCCATCCGTCCATCCGTCCGTCCGTCCGTCCGTCCGTCCGTCCGTCCGTCCGTCCGTCCGTCCGTCCGTCCGTCCGTCCGTCCGTGCGTCCGTCCGTCTGTCCGTCCGTCCGTCCGTCCGTCCATCCGTCCGTCCGTCCATCCGTCCATCCGTCCATCCGTCCATCCGTCCATCCGTCCATCCGTCCATCCGTCCATCCGTCCATCCGTCCATCCGTCCATCCGTCCATCCGTCCATCCGTCCATCCGTCCATCCGTCCATCCGTCCATCCGTCCATCCGTCCATCCGTCCGTCCGTCCGTCCGTCCGTCCGTCCGTCCATCCGTCCGTCCGTCCGTCCGACCGTCCCACCGTCCGTCCGTCCGTCCGTCCGTCCGTCCGTCCGTCCGTCCGTCCGTCCGTCCGTCCGTCCGTCCGTCCGTCCGTCCGTCCGTCCGTCCGTCCGTCCGTCCGTCCGTCCGTCCGTCCGTCCGTCCGTCCGTCCGTCCGTCCGTCCGTCCGTCCGTCCGTCCGTCCGTCCGTCCGTCCGTCCGTCCGTCCGTCCGTCCGTCCGTCCATCCGTCCATCCGTCCATCCGTCCATCCGTCCATCCGTCCATCCGTCCATCCGTCCATCCGTCCATCCGTCCATCCGTCCATCAGTCCGTCCGTCCGTCCGTCCGTCCGTCCGTCCGTCCGTCCTTCCGTCCGTCCGTCCGTCCGACCGTCCGTCCGTCCGTCCGTCCGTCCGTCCGTCCGTCCGTCCGTCCGTCCGTCCGTCCGTCCGTCCATCCGTCCGTCCGTCCGGCCGTCCGTCCGTCCATCCATCCATCCGTCCGTCCGTCCATCCATCCATCCGTCCGTCCGTCCGTCCGTCCGTCCGTCCGGCAGTCCGTCCGTCCATCCGTCCGTCCGGCAGTCCGTCCGTCCATCCGTCCGTCCGTCCGTCCGTCCGTCCGTCCGTCCGTCCGTCCGTCCGTCCGTCCGTCCATCCATCCATCCAATCTAATATTCTTATCTTATGGTAGTTAGCCAGGGTCGGCTAGGTCTACCTCACGATGGGCTGGTTGAGAGAGCGAAATGGGAGGTGAAGTGAATGGACTAATTACTTGGTGATGGTGGATGATGGCTCGCTTTAGCTGTTGGGCAGATGATGAGCGGTGATGGATGAGTTGATGCGTCCAGCGCACGGAGAACACTCCTGTACTGTTCACTGATAGTCTAATATTGTCAATATTAGCTTTGAGCTGATATTAAGTATTAAGCTTAATACTTAAGCTTAATACTTAATATCAGACATCTGACTTAAATAAAGTTTCTTGGTCACCAAAATGTCTATCACTTCACGAGAATTCGAGCACTTATCACGCGCGTACGTCACAGTGCGAATGTGTATGCAGATGGCTGGATAATAGTAGCGAGCGAGCGGCACGAGCGACGGCACCGGAACGACAGAGTAAGGAATGAATGACCACAGATTCATGATTACGTCGCGCGATCGATTCTCGCGCGAACATCTTATCTATCCTCTTATATTTGGAGTTTTAGTTGACCTATCTCTACAACTGCTTGTAACATCCAGGATTGCAATATATAATATTGGATTGGCATTTTCAATGATTAACACGATGAAGTGGCCCGTTACGTGAGAAAAGAGCTAGTAGTATACGATTATATTTCAAAATTTTGCTGCCCTTGTTTTTACGTCAGTTTCTGTACGATTTAAAGTACCTAATTAGTAATTATAAGTTATTAAAGTGTCATAATCAAAGATATTTAGCTGTGACAAAGATACATGAGTCAGTTACATCATATTATTGCAATCCTGGAAGCCATATTTTACAAGCATTCTTAGAGACTAAAATAAATAATAAAATAGTTGTTTATTTTAAACGTATGAGCCCATATTGGCCTTTTGCATCTACTTAATGAGATGATTTTTACAGCGTCCAGTGGCATCTTCACTCATACTACGTGGTTGAAGGGACCACTCCGACGCTGTAGTGCCTGGGACATGGTTTTATAGATGCTGTAGGCTTGCCCAGCACCTATACCATCCTGACAGCTTAACCGGCCTAGCCCACAGGAAAGACTAGTCAATACGTGCGGAGCCAATCAAGCCGCGGGTTTTCCTCACGATGTTTTCCTTCACCGTTAGCGTGTGGTATTGCGACTACAAATTCGCAAATGTACGTAACTTTGAAATTAAACAAAGTCATTGGTACATGCCCGCACACGGGATCGAACCTGGGGCTCTCGCTTGCGAGTCCATGGTTCTACCCACTGAGCTACCACAGCTGTTAGTATGATTAGGCCATATCCAAAAGCAAAATAATGATTACAAATAACTCCATATAAAAACTAACTTACAAAACCTTAAGTCAAAAATTACTTGTAATTATCTGCACAGACAATTAAATGACTATAAAAGGACTTTTAAGATCGTCATAAACGGCTTGCAGGATTGCATTCTTGGTCTCACTTAGCCTAGACGAGAAAGGGGGCTATAGTGACCGTAAGATAATTAAGAAGTCAAAACCCTTTACTCTACAAATATGCTTGACGCGCTACAGAATATTGTTTTTTTTTTTCACGCGTATACGTAAATGCATCATTGGATTGTCTTCCGGTGGTACTCAATGATTTTTAGGTGTAGGTGACTTACAGGTTGTATATATGCATACTTTTGACACTACAACTTAAGTTGTATAGTCAATTTATCCTTGTCCATTTAAGTAAACAAGATTCTACCTGTAAAGTAAGCCTTTTAGTCTAAAACTGCCATGTTTCCATAATTGAAGTAACTTGGGACACTGTTTTAGATAACACTCTGTTAATTTTATAAACAAAGTTCATAAGCTTGGGAGAAAATATTGGCGTTAATTGTCAATTTTAAGCTTAGAATCTTATTTACAAAATTGGACAAGTAAGGATAAATGAACTGTACTGTCAAACGTATGCATACAAAAATGGATCATTGGATTGTCCCCTGATGGTACTCAATGATTAGATGGTATATGTGTAGTTGACCCACAGGTGGCCTATATACATGCTTTTGACACTGATTAGGCCGTCGAGAGGTGGTATTAAGTGGACTGTATAGTTTATAGCCTCTTCTTAAGTGGTCTAAGCCGTGCATGGAATAAAAGGCTCAATAGTTGGGTTTGCCAACGAGAAATATGTAGAAATGTAATTTGATGTAATGACAATGCAACAGAACAATAGAAGAATGAATGTCAATATGTACAATGAAACCTCCTGCCGAAGTAAACTCTATGATGGCGTAGACAGACACTACAACTTAACAAATGCGTGTCGTCATAAAAGCTATAATCGAACAAAAGTGTACACCGAGTGGAGCATTGAGTTAGATTGTTTGAACACCTAGTTTGAATTGTAACGTTCTTATAGCTGGGCGCATGCTGAGACGCAGGCAACTTAGCACAGCGCAGCACAGTTCAGTACAGGGCAAGGCAGTTGAGGCAGACATAGGGCCCCACCGCATGCTGCGAAGCAACTATTCGCTCCATTCTTTGTCAATTCTCAACCATAATAAGTCTTTCAATGTTTTTTTTAATAGTCTGGATGATTTTTGTCATACAAACAAGTTTCACAGCGAACTAATTCAATTAAATGTCCTGTCATTGCAACAAAATTGTTAGTAAGCATGCCGTGATGTGCACGCGTCGCGCAGAAATCTGTGCTGGCACTACAACGAGACGCAGAGTAGGGCAGACACATGTCTGCGTCGCACGTTCCTGCGCAACAGCGTACGTAGCTCAATGACGTTCCATGCTTTACGAAATCTGCGCTGCGCTGTGCTGCGTCGCCTGCGTCTCAGCATGCGCCCAGCCTTAAGCAGTTTCTGCGCTATTGTGAATAAAACTTCTTCATTCATATAATATAATATGGACATAACATTAACATAACTTTAACATAACATTAACATAACATTAACATAACATTAACATTAACATAACATTAACATAACATTAACATAACATTAACATAACATCAACATAACATTAACATAACATTAACATAACATTAACATAACATTAGCATAACATCAATATAACATCAACATAACATCAACATAACATCAACATAACATTAACATAACATTAACATAACATTAACATAACATTAACATACCATTAACATAACATCAACATAACATCAACATAACATCAACATAACATCAACATAACATCAACATAACATTAACACAACATTAACATAACATTAACATAACATTAACATAACATTAACATAACATTAACATAACATTAACATAACAGTAACATAACATTAACATAACAGTAACATAACAGTAACATAACAGTAACATAACATTAACATAACATTAACATAACATTAACATAACATTAACATAACATTAACATAACATTAACATAACATTAACATAACATTAACATAACATTAACATAACATTAACATAACATTAACATAACATTAACATAACATTAACATAACATTAACATAACATTAACATAACATTAACATAACATTAACATAACATTAACATAACATTAACATAACATTAACATAACATTAACATAACATTAACATAACATTAACATAACATTAACATAACATTAACATAACATTAACATAACATTAACATAACATTAACATAACATTAACATAACATTAACATAACATTAACATAACATTAACATAACATTAACATAACATTAACATAACATTAACATAACATTAACATAACATTAACATAACATTAACATAACTTTAACATAACATTTACATACAGGCGCACATTGCTACTGTCCACACACTAGTATACCGCGTGTCATTTCATTTTATTTCAAGATACCATTTATTTTGTTCTGCTCAATAAACATTTTTATTTTTGCTGGGTTTTTTTGAAAACGCAATTGCGCGGTTTGTTGCAAGCGGTAAGTATGTACTTTTATGATGCGTAAACTGACCTTAAGAAGAGGAACTTAACTAGTTTACTTACAAGACTGGTTTCATACCAGTTTTGTTAAGTCTTGGTCATTGGCTTGGGCAGTTTGGTTTTGAAACTGGAATAGATACCACGTACTTTATCTTTTTACTGTTTTGTTCTTTCGGTCATCATCAATGACTTCTTTGAGATTAACAACAGGTTGATATTTAAAATTTTACTAGTTTGATTGATATAGTATCAGTGTAAGAAGTGTATTGTTTTTAATTTCAGTTTTAATTCTTCATTTATTGAGTATTCAAATTGGATTTACATGGTCTTCTCGGCAGCAATTGCGGTCACAAAAACAATCGGTAAGAACCCTTTTTGCACATATCAAAAAGGACCTCCGTAGACGGCCTGGGTGGCGCAGCGGTTTGACACGCTGACTGCAAAACCGAAGGTCTCGGGTTCGATCCCCGGCCGGTTCAAACTAGGAAACGAACTTTTCTAGTTTGTCTCGGGTCTCGGATGTTATCTATGTATTTATTGTAATAAATCTACCACACAAGTCATTTAGTTGTAGGTACTTAGTATAGGTCTAACGAGATCTGTGTAATATGTCCATGAATATTTATTTATTTTATTATTATTTATTAAAAATCTTTATTCACTAAAATCCATGAATATCTACTAGTACTACGGCCCACGACACATTCCAGTTTAAAAAGTAATGCTACTAGCCTACTACCAATGACATGTGCTATCAATTAAACAACCAAATTGTTTAATTGATAGCACATGAATAATAGATACATAGATACAATATTCTTTATTTTACACAGCAATTACAGTAACGGAAATTATAAAAAAAGCGATTATAAATATAACAATAATAATATTAATGCTCATTAGTTAACCCTTAATCAGGCACCGGTAGTCTGAATTTTTCAATGGTTTTGGACCTTATTTAAAGTTGACAAGGTTCAGTTTATGCCTTACGCGACCGCCTGGCTAAGGCCATTTGGTCTAGCGCTAATACGCTTGACTACCGAAAAAAATATTCGCATTAGCAAATAATTTTATACGACTCTAAGGTGCATGGCTTGAATTCTACATAACATAACATAACATTTACATACTGGCACATACATTGCTTCTGGCCCCACACTAGGATACCCTGTGTCGTGAGAACCAGAAACAACGACATCAAAAACATAAAAAGTCGAACGACAGACATTTATGATTACGACATGCGTTATCAACCCTTGTATGTCCCCACTGCTGGGGCACGGGTCTCTTCCTGCATTGCGGGAAGGTTAGGCCATACTCCACCACGGGGGCTAAGTGCGGGTTGGTGGAGGGTTGTAAGACAGTGGCGGGCCTTACTGTCAGTAGTTGTCAAGCCGCCCATGAGGCCTCTGACATGGCTTAACGACTAATTTATATGACAGCCGGCACCAACGACTTAACGTGCCTTGCGAAGCACGGAAGCGCTCGGAAAAATGCCACTAGCGGTAGTCACGGGACGCTCACCTGACCGCGCCTGTTGTTGCTTAACCAAGTGATTGATTCCAATCACTCGGTTCGCCTAGGCCACGAGCGCTTCGACATTATAAAACCTCAAAGCGAGCGAAATTTGTTAGCAAATTTGTGCATACGAATTTGTGAGAATACAATGGGGCCTATTCTCGCCCATGCAATTTGAAAGCGTAGACGCAAAATAGTCGAAAGCTTAGACGTTTGTCGAATAAAAATAAGATAAGATAACTTGACAGAGTCATTAGAAAAATATTTTCTCATTAGAATTTAATCTAGCATGGCGTTCAGGTGGCGGTCAGTTCACGTGGCGACTTTTTACATTGAATTCTAAGACATTAGCCTTAGAGTCGTATACGACATATTTGCTAATGAAGTGAGAATTGGCTCCCTGGAAACTTATTTTTATGCGACAAATGTCTAATCCTTCGTATATGTTGCGTCTACGCTTTCAATTCGCATGGGCAGGAATCGGCTCACGTGTCCTCTATTACTATTGCAGAGAGACATTATTATAATTAACTAGCTGACCCAGCGAACTTTGTACCGCCTAACAGTCGATTTTTATTTTTCTCTGCGTAAAAACCATCCTCGTACTTCAAGAGGAATGTTCTAAAAAAAGAATTAGCGAAATCGGTTCAGCTGCTCTCGAGATATGCGCTTACCAACACATTCAGTGATTCATTTTTATATTATAGAGATAGTAAAAGCAATATTTCCTAACAGTTGGAAGAGTACCACCTATAAATTAATCTACGGCTTTCATTTTGTACCTACCGCGAATCAATAAAATCGAGATCATTGCTGAATTACCATATGCTACAGGACATGCCCGAGCGCAACAGAACTTGTTTATCGCTTGTTTCCTGTTAGCTGATCCTGTTGTTAAAGCAAAATGGAGCCTGGGATAAACCCTCGCTCCTTATATACTGTTATAACTAAATTAGTATGTATCTGTTGATAATTTAATTTGCATTTATTTATATACCTCTGAAATTATAATTTTATCTTTTTTTGTACATGTACTTCCTCTCCAAGGGTTGTCTGGAAGAGATCACTTTTACAATAAAATGTTCTACCTACCTACCTACCTACCTACCTACCTACCTACCTACCTACCTACCTACCTACCTACCTACCTACCTACCTACCTACCTACCTACCTACCTACCTACCTACCTACCTACCTACCTACCTACCTACCTACCTACCTACCTACCTACCTACCTACCTAACTACCTACCTACCTACCTATCTTCTATCTATCTATCTTTCGAATATTCAGTTACTTGTTTCCGCAATAATTTTGCAGTTTGTCATTGACTTCTGATTCAAAACATAGACATACTATGACATAGATGATGGCCTGAGTAAATACTCGTAAAAGAGATACTTTTTATACGAATTATGATAATTATCTTAAATGCACATAAATTAAAAAACTACAGATCGGTAAAGCTAAAAGTCAAATTTCTCAGTCTACTAGAAAAATATAAAATTAGCAGACAGCTCGTGTAGCATTGCAAAAACAAAAATTGCAAGTATTAGGTCCGATTTCACCAAAAGGTGTTGGGTTGATTTACGTAAAATTGACCTAAGATTTGCTAATCGGGTACTTTGTGAACGTGATGAAATCAGTTATCGTTACTCGCACAAGTTTATGACACAAACTCCGATTTTAACAGATTTTTTTCCAGTGTGTTGTAGATTTTACTGACAATTTAAGTAACTGGCATAACTTGTACTTGTAACTTGTTTATGTATGGCGTGCATAAAGAGTTATCCAATTATTATTGATTCTATATTACAGTACCTATATTTAAAATTAATGTATTTAGAAAATGAAAATTTTGATTACATTTTAATGAAAACGAAAACGGTGTCAATTACGACACAACACCGTTTTGTTTGATTACAAATTATAGATTTTTTTTATAATTTTATTTTAGTATTTATATTATGTATTTGATTTTTCCGTCTCCATGGAAGCAATAATATGAACGCATATTTTTGAGACTTTTTAGCAGATTTTTAGCCCAGTGTGTGGCAGATTCTCTACTTATAAGATTAACGTTACTTGGTTCTCATTGAAATTTTTGGTGAAATGCGGTTTGGAGCTGTAATGTCAGTTACGGCTGTAATCCAGATTACGGTGAATTGATCTAAGTTTCCGACTTTGGTGAAATCGGCTTGATGTGCAATCACTTTGCTAAGCGCACGTCGAACTACTTTTATATAATCACTATAATAATGCAACTGTTGTAATGATTAAATAGGCAAAAATGTCAGAGAAATTATTTGAAAAAAAATTGAAATTTAAAAACCTATTCAATTGGTAGAGCGCTGGCACGGATAGCCAGAGGTTGCGGGTTGAATCCCGGCATGGGTGAAATGTTTGGGTTATTCCACTAATATAGGTTTGTAAATTTGTCCTTAGTACGGGTTAGTGCATTAAAAATAAAAATAGTACGTGGGTACAGTGATATCATTCCGATGTAAAAACCTACCTGCAAAGTAGGTAGTCGGGGCTGTATGTGATGCAATTTGCTTAAGCCAGATGTCGCTGCCTGTACGTAATACAGAGAATAGTGTAAAGAGGTTCGAAATTTCACTGATGCCGGTGAGTCGCCCATTGCTTAATTGGTAGAGCGCTGGCACGGATAAACAGAGGTTGCGGGTTCGTTTCCCGGCATGGGTGAAATTTTTAGCCTCTAAATAGGTTTTTGAATTTGTCCTTAGCACGGGTTAGTGCATTAAAAATAAAAAAGTATAAAAATTTGAAACCCCAATTAAAAGAAATGCGCGATTTCTGGGATTGCAGGAGGAATCCCTCGTATTTTGCTTTGAAGCATTTGTTTCCTATATAAGAAGTAGCATTATACAAATGAAGAATTAACCAACTGCTCCCACTAGCCCCATGGGTTAGTTCAGACATAGCTCGGTTTTCACATGTCATTATGTAATGTCCTATTTCATGTTTCGTGTGCAATAAAAGGATACGAGAAGAGACCCGTACCCCAACAGTGTGGACATTATAAAGGGTCTATACAGTGGGGATATTGATCGTGCAGTAAAAGTATAATTAATTAATTAATTAATTAATCAATCAAAATACCACTTATTTAAAAAAAAAACTCAAAATTATGTTAATTTTTTTTTTTTACTATGATTTGAATTAATAGTTTCTTAACCCTCAATCTCGTTAAGGAATTATTACCTAATTATTTTGTATGTTTGTTATTTATTCTTTTGCATGTAATCAATATCCAAATAATAAAAATTTAATCTGTCTAGGATATGTCATACATAATAAGACTAACCGTATTGCAGTACCCTCACAGGGTATCATGTACTTACCTACAAATACCAACACCACCTGTACTATAACTATGTATGTGATTTAGCAATAAAGAATATCAATATGAATATTATAATCGAACTCGAATTTTTCGAACTTTTTATATTATAAAAGTTGTAGCACAAAGTAGAAAATGAGATTGTTTGACTGATAAGTTTCAAAGACTTGCGCGTTTTGGGAATTACCCTGTAAGCGTAGACCGGACTAACTTAACACACCTATCTTTTCCAGACTGATCCACCATGGTCGTGGGGCAATGTTGACGCACCAGTTCGATCGCGGACAACGGTAGGTATTTTTGATTTTGTAGGGATGTTTTTTTTTATGTAGCCTATAAACGTCTCGCAGGATACAGTTCTTCTCTCGGAGAGAGAGTATGGGCTTAATTACCACGCGTGCCCACCGCGGATTGGTCATTTGAACACCTCAGACACTCGGGTTTCCTCACGATGTTTTTCCACACGGTTAGCGAGTGGTATTGCTACTGTAACCTCACAAATGTACGAAACTTAGAAAGCAGTCTTTTTTAGATGCCAGCACTGGGAATGGAATCTGGATCTCTTACTTCTGAGTCCATTATTTTACACTACTGCCGCTGTAGGAAAGATTTTAACAGGTAATTTTGCTTTGCACAGTAAAATGAGCATAGCTTACGACACTTAAAATGAACTATACCGTAATGTAGATAAAACGTCATTGTCAATAGTCAAACGTCAAACGCCACACAGTGCAACGATTCACTCGATATAGTTGACATCAACCTTTCATTGCAGTTGCTAAATCATCTGTAAATTATCCAATTAGAGCGTACAAATGTAAAGGTTAACATGCTGATCGATTAAGGTAACTAACAGAAAATAGATTGAGGTTGACTTGAACCACTTTCTTAAATGTGGTTTTAATATATGTGTTATTTCCGTTTTTATGTACAATAAAGTGTTCTGAATTACATACTTTATTTATTCCAAGCAAGAACGTTAAACGTCCTTGATTCCAAGCAAGAACGTTTCCTTGATTCCAAGACACTGAGTTCCAAGAGAAAACACAAAAGAACAGTAACAAATAAAACTAACCCGTTTGGTAGGTACTGTTTAAATTAATATGCAAGTTGCACCTTAAGGAACCTGGTGTCAACATGCTCGCAATCACAGCAGAGATGTTGTTGACGCTAGTGAGGACTCTACGCAAGATGGTGAAAGAGCAGTCAGCTCTTGCCGCGACTCAAGTCAACTCAACTCGAATTAATTTATTTGCGTTAACACGAGTATTGTTGCATGCCGATGTTACACCATAATGAGTACCTTCGTGTTTTGCTATTTCGGCGTACACATTTAAAACGAGCTTATCTCTAAAGCTGGAACGGTCACAATTTTTTTACGTAACATAAAAAAAATAATTTTAGTATTTTGATCACATTCTGAATACCAAAATTTATGCTAGTACATAATTTATGCAGTGTGAAAATATGCGATTGCAACCCTGTATGCCCCCACTGCTAGGGCACGGGTATTTTCCTGCATTGCAGGAAGGTTAGGCCATACTCCACCACCAGGGCCAAGTCCCGTTTTTGTGGAGAACGGTGGTGGTTTTTAAGACAGTGGCGGGCCTTACTCAAAATATAATAGTGCCAAATAGTATAATGTCAATAATTAATATTATGTCGTATAATTGAGATAATAAACGATGAACGTCCCTGACACCTTCTATGTCCTACTTGCTATTACTATCACCTTTTCAGCAACCTCCACGCACCACGCCACTGCCACAACGTCAGGCTCTACCATCAACCACTACAGTCGCAAACATTTCAGACCCCTGCGCACCTTACCCTCGCATAGTACCTAATTTCCAATCGACGGGTCGTCGCGTCAGCCAAGTAAGTAAGTAATAGAATAGTTACCATTACAGGATGCAACGTTACTTTGTAAATGCCACTAATATACATGCTAATAGCGTGAAAAAGGTCAGTGGACGCTCCAACTTCGTTTTGTGTTTCAAACTGTGGAATTTTAAGTGCGTTCTTTTTGCAGAGAGATGTTTTTGTTCTTCGCTGCTGCATCAACATTTTCATAGTTGTCTTGTATAAACCTATTTAGAGGCTAAAAATTCCACCCACGCTGGGACTCGAACCTGCGACCTCTGGCAAACCGCGCCAGAGCTCTCCCAACTGAGAGGGCGACTCACCGGCATCAGTGAAATTTTGAATCTCTTTACAATACTCTCTGTATAACGTACAGGCAGCAACATCTGGCTGAAATAATTTGCATCACTTGCAGCCCCGAGTTTGCAGTTAGGTTGTACATCCGAATGATATCGCAGTACATACTTGATTATATTCTTTTTAATGCACTAACCCGTGCGAAGAACAATTAAAAAAAAACCTTTTTAGAGGCAAAATTTAGATTTATATTTTTAGCCTCTTAATAGATTTTAAAGTTGTCCTTGGCACGGGTTAGTGCATTAAAAAGAATATAGTTGTCTTTTATGTTTTCAGAATGCTACGAGTACATCTGGGGCATCAAGCATCGAGTAGAAGTGGCAGAAAGAATGACGAAATGTAATTTTAGTTTAGGGTCTAATAAGTTTAGGAATACAACGACACACGACGGACATCGAAATCCAGGCTGGCCTAGAAGACGGTGGAGAGATGATCTAGACAACCATCTGCCGGAGTGGTCTGAGGTGGCCCAGGACAGGAAACTCTGGACTAAATTGGGGGAGGCCTTTGCCCAGCAGTGGGACACAACCATCAAATAACAAAATCAATACGTACGCTGTCAATTTGGTCATTGTCATGCAGGAAAAATTTTCCTGCATTACATGAAGGTTAGGCAACCACGCTGCCGTGTCATGACAAAACACTGTAATTTAAAAAAAGGCATTTTCCAGAAAACGCCAAAGACATTTCGTTAAGTAAATTCCGCATAAATGCGTCAAATCTAAATAGATTCTTCTTCTTCTACAGCCTATATTAGTCCACTGCTGGACATTGCCCTCCCCTAATGAGCGCCACAGCGCAAGGTTGTGCCATCGTTGCCATCTAAACAGATTACTTTAAAAACAAATAATGTGTTAAAAAATTGTACACATAATTATGCCATAACAAGTTATTTAAATAAAAAAATATTATTTATGGAATTTACAGCACAATACGGGTTTTTCATGACGTAAAGTTTCAGCTAAGCAGAATATTTGATTTCACAAAACACAACGACTACAAATGCAGTGTTTTGTGCAAACAGTTGGGACAGAAAAAGCAAGGCTATGTTAGGGGAATAACGCAACTGGTTAGAAAACTAATATAATTTTCATTTTGTTCCAAAAATTGCTTAAAAATCTATCTCCCGTTCAGTAGAAAAACCTGGATTATCACTTAATACTATGTTTTCATAAAACTCTCTACGCGATTTAAGCGGTGGTAGCTCAGTGGGTAGAACCACGTACATTTGCGAATTTGTAATCGCAATACCACACGCTAACGGTGAAGGAAAACATCGTGAGGAAACCCGCGGCTTAGTTGACTCCGCACGTATTGACTAGTCTTTCCTGTGGGCTAGGCCGACTAAGCTGTCAGGATGGTATAGGTGCTGAGCAAGCCTACACCATCTATAAAACCATGTCCCAGGCACTACAGCGTCGGAGTAGTCCCTTCACCCATCTAGTGTGAGTGAAGATGCTACTGGACGCTGTATAAATCATCTCATTAAGAAGATGCAAAAAGGCCTCTTACACTACGCGATTTTGGCATTATTTTACACAATTTAAGAAGTGCTATCTTCTTTGTTTTACAAATACCTCGTGGTGGTGTCTGCTTCTGAACCTCATTTAAAAGACTTCTATTTTCTTATATAAGCCTTTTCATGACAACTTTAAATTAGTTTTTTTTCAAAAAGTTTATCTATGTGCAATTAGAGTATCATTGTCGTAAGTTACTTTAACGAAACGTGAAGGATGAACTCTTTTAAATTCAAAAAATATTTAATTTCTGTATATTCAGGCCATTAGAAAAATTTACCCTATTCTTGATCTCAATCGCAAACACATCTTGATGTGACAACACCAAGTTACCAACATTCTTTCCTGAATCTTTTATTTTCTTTGTGAAAACTCGGGAATCACAGACATCAAAAAACCTTTTTAGTTTATTTGTAATGCTAACATGCACTTGATCAGAAAATTATTTCCACTGGTTTACCAGGTAATGCAGTCTCCGCAGTGTGACTAGCAGGAATACATTTATGCGAAAGTTGAAAATGTGCCTGCTATCCCTGCGGAAACAACCTCCTTAACCGAATCCCCCTGCATTTCGCCTTTTAAGTATATATATATATATATATATACTTAAAAGGCGAAATGCAGGGGCCGTTATGTGTGTTATGTGTATTGAAATGCAAGATACAATACACATAACACACATAACGATATTAAAATAATACAGACAAATAAGAAAAGAAAGAACAAAGAAAAATATTATATAACAAAAAATACGATATAAAACAAACATTTACAATTGAGAAGGGCATTGTATCTCTGCAGCCACAAACAGCTCAGCATTTGTTGCAGACTGGGCCTGCAACACTGATTTTCAGTAAGCATCTATTCTTCAATTTATAGCGATCTTACATAAAAATAATATTTATAAAACAATGTCAATAGAATAGAATATGCTGTGAAATATACTAAATATAGAATATCTAAGTAACAATGCACATTATATGATAATAATATGTAGCAGTAAATAATTTTATGCCACACCTGGTCATAAAGTGCGCTTTCTGGCCAAGTGTAGACATAAAAAGATGTACACAACACAGGAGGTAATAAAGAAAGCTCTCGATCGCATATTTACGTCCCTCGCTTGCAGCTCGGGCCGCAAACTTCTGCGATCTCGGCCTTTCTTTGTATTACCACCCTAGTTGTGTAATGTACTAATAAGAAATAACAAATAAGTACATAATGGAATTATTAAAACAGCTTAATGTAATTAAAGTTAACATAACATAAAGGAAAAAAATCCTATATATATATATATATATATATATATATATATATATATATATATATATATATATATATATATATATATATATATATATATATATATATATATATATATATATATAATGTGCATTGTTACTTAGATATTCTATATTTAGTATATTTCACAGCATATTCTATTCTATTGACATTGTTTTATAAATATTATTTTTATGTAAGATCGCTATAAATTGAAGAATAGATGATTACTGAAAATCAGTGTTGCAGGCCCAGTCTGCAGCAAATGCTGAGCTGTTTGTGGCTGCAGAGATACAATGCCCTTCTCAATTGTAAATGTTTGTTTTATATCGTATTCTTTGTTATATAATATTTTTTTTTGTTCTTTATTTTCTTATTTGTCTGTATTATTTTATTATTGTTATGTGTGTTATGTGTATTGTATCTTTGTGGCTTCAAATAAATGTCTCTCTCTCTCTAATGGAACTATTTTTGTTCAAAAAATTCACTGTACTACTCACACATTGTTCTTGCCATATTCTGGCTAAGTTCATGATAGTTGCGTTCTTGCTCATTGTTGATATATTTTTGTCACGACCTGAATTTAACTGGATAAAGTTACATTACACTGTAATTGAAAAATTAGAATGTTCTCACCGAATTCCCACTTTTTTTAAATATGAAAAGGTTTTACGGTCGTTATGACAAAACATCGACAGTCTTTTCACATAAAAAATACGAGCATAATATATTTTGGCAAAGCGCTGTATCTGTAGAAACAGTATTTTGTCAAGGCGGTCTTTATAATATTGATTACTATGACTGATTTCCGTATTAGTAAGACTTTTTCAATATTTTTTTAATGCCATTTACTATCGAATTATTAGTTTTACCGCAAAACACTATATCTATAGATATCTATGATATCTACTGTGTGGTGTCGGCCTAGAGAATAGCACCAACCCAAATTCTTCCCGCGGGTGTCGTAAAATGTGACTAAGCGACACAAACCGGGGGGTGGGCAGCAGCGCCCCCTGGAGTACATTTCCACCAAACTGCGATCCCCAACCCGCATGCCCAGCGTGAGGATTATGGGAATTACCGCTCAATGATGGCACAACTTTGCGCTATGGAGCTCATGAGGGGAGGGCTATGTCCAGCAGTAGACTAATATAGCCTGAAGAAGAAGATATATATCTATAGATACAGTGTTTTGTCATATCACGGCAGCACGGGGTTGGTGGAACCGCCCTTAAGGCCTATGACATGGCTTAGTGACTGCCTTTGTTTTTGGAATCTGTGCATTGCATTGGATTCGATTTTACGAGTAAGTAGGGCACGTACAAATGTACGTCTTCCGTCCTCCTAAAGTCAATAAATTGTGTATTTTTTTAGGTGCGCTTTCCAAAGGGTATCAATTAGCAAGTGCCCTTGTACTTGGAGGCCGAGCCTCTAAAGACGGAGAATTCCCACATATGGTAATTAATCTACTTCAAAATATGGATAACTGCTAGTAAGAACTTCATTTTAATTAATAATATTATTATTTATCTAATAATAGATATATTTATTGGTTTATTGTTTTATTGATTTATTAAGTTATTGTTTTTCAATTTATTGATTTATTTATCTATGTATTTATCTATCCATTTATTTGTTTGTTTATTTACAGAGTTATTGTTAACAGTTAAGACTGAATAGTTACAGAACTTTTTTTTTGTTGTACCAAAGGTTGTCTGGAAGAGATCATTTTTAGTGATAAGGCCGCCGTCTGTAATCTTAGGTTAAGAACTATCTCTGTAATTTCCATTTTTACGTACAATAAAGTGTTATCTATCTATCTATCTGCCTGCCTGCCTGCCTGCCTGCCTGCCTGCCTGATCCACTCAACGAAGATGCGCTGCGACTGGTCTGTGGTAGCTAATCCAGATACCGTCCATGAACAGACCGCCATTTTTAACACTCTTCTCACTAACTATGTATTTTTCTGTTATCTATGTATTTCTTGTATTAAATCTATCGTCGAGTTAGCACCTTTAACACAAATCATTTAGGTGTACTTAGTATAGGGCTAATGGGATCTGTCTAATAATGTCATGAATATTTATTTATTACTATTAATTAAATTTTTTGTTTACTAGTATATCATGGGTAAATAAAGTTAATGTCCCCTTAGAACACTTTGATGCTAACCAGTTGAGAGAGTCTTCGTGTCTTGAGCAAATTAGATTGTGTGGCTCCTCTTTCACTAAAATATCGAAGTTGAAGCACATGCCTGGATCAAGTGGTTACCAACAATCAAGGATAATTGAGTTTTATATATTTCGCTATCTAATACATTCGGCATAACGTAAGAAGCACCTAGTTACAATAGCCGTTTCCAGATAAACTATAAGTCGCTTTTCTCCTTTAGCGCTTTGTATATATACATAGGCTGCTATATAAGTATGCGGAATCTGGGATTCCTCATTTTAAACTCCTCCTCCAAACAGCCTCCATGGTCAAATTCGTTCTTTTTTTAAATACTGGCCGTTAATATTTTTCTCTTATATACGTTAGTGTTTTGTTTTTGTTGGGTTTAAAATGTTATATCGCTGAAAACATAGAACTCACTCGTTAAAATATTCGTGCTATGATTTATTACGATTTTCGACGTGGTTTAACGCAACAACAGTGCGTAGATCAATTATAACTTCGACTTTTGGTGGTTCAAAAATCTCCATCAAAAACGACTGTGAATCACTGGTTTAGTGAGTTTAATCGCGGGCTTACTGCGCCCGCTCACGGATGAAGTTAAAGAAGGTCGCCCGAAATCGGTGGTTGTGCCACAAAATATTGAAGCTGTGCGAAAACTGATAATGCAAGACCGCCATGTTACGTATCGCGAGATAGAGGCTATTCTGGACATTTGTATGACGAGCATTCATAGGATATTACATGAACATTTGTCTGTAAAAAAAATTTGTTCGCGTTGGATCCAGCACAACTTAAGTCAGGATCAAAAAGATGCTCGCGTCGAATGGTGCAAGAAAACCTTAAAAAAATTCAACGAAGGCGACTCAAAATCTGTTTATAATATCTACACAGGTGACGAATCCTGGATCTATGCGTACGATCCCGAAACTAAACAACAATCAATAGTTTAGGTGTTTCGCAATGAGCCGAACCCTACGAAAGTGGCTCGTGCAAAAAGCACTGTAAAGCAAATGGTGGCCTGCTTTTTTGGTATTAATGGCCATGTGGCTACAATACCACTGGAGAATCGTAGAACGGTTAATTCGGAGTGGTACACGACCATTTGTTTGCCGGAAGTATTTGAAGAAATACGCCAAAATAACCAACGACGCAGAATCATACTTCACCATGACGATGCCAGCTGTCATACATCTCAGGAAATAACTACATTTTTGGATGGTCAAAAAATAGAATTGATTGGTCATCCACCGTACAGCCCTGATTTGGCTCCCAATGATTTCTATTTATTCCCAAATGTAAAGAATAAATTACGTGGTCAACGATTTTCGACCCGTGAAGATGTCGTAGATGCGTTCGAACAGCAAGTTTTGGAGATACCTCAATCAGAGTGGAAAAAGTATTTTACAAATTGGTTTCATCAAATGCAAAAGTGCATCGATCATAGTGGAGAATACTTTGAAAATCAATAAAAGCATATTTAGCCATATACATTTGTTTTTTTTTTCTATTCCGCATACATAAGCAGCAGCCTTCATAGTAGCAGTAGGAAATATACTATCTATAAATCTACCTTAGTTTTCTGTCTTGTTTTTGTAAGGGCTGATTATTCAATAGTCAGATAACTTTTATCTGAGAAATAAAAATGGCGGTTTGACATAATTTTCATACCTAAGCTGTCAAACCGCCATTTTTATTCCTCACATAAAAGTTAACTGACTATTGAAAAATCAGCCCTGAATTAGATAGCTAAAAAACAATTTTTAATTAATTTTTTCCACCATAGCGAAACATTTTTCACAAATAAATAAAATTAGTTTTTCTTATTATTTTATTCACAAGTGTGTTGATAAACGTCGTATTATACACGTGTGTATTGATGATTACCGTCCTTGGCTCTCTTAAGAATCAATGGCGCCTCGGCGGTAATCAGCAATGTTACACACTAGTAGTTACCATAATGTGTAATAATTGGTAACAATTTTTACCACACTGTCTAAAAAAATCAAATTACAATTATAATTACCAGGGCGCCATAGGCTGGAAGGCGGTTTCTGGCTCATGGGTGTTTAAATGTGGGGGATCGCTGATCAGCGAAAAATTCGTACTGACTGCGGCCCATTGCAACAGCGTCTCAACTTTAGATGATTCCGTCGCTGACCTCAAGCCCAAAATTGTGCGGTTCGGAGATGTACATATTCTTAATCAGGTTAGTACGGTCAAAGCTAACGCAAAAACATTAGACTCTTAACTTCATAGGTACCATGTGGATTATTAGTTCTATACTAAGTTACTAAGAAACTCGGGTGATTTTAACTTTTTCAACATCGTTGACAATTGAGTATGCATATATAATACCTACATTATGTTTGCATGAACATCTTTAAGATTTTACTAATAATTATTACTAATAATTCTTTCAGCTCAGCTACAGTGACTCCAATATTTCGCGTATAATTGTACATCCACAATATCAATCACCATCGAAGTACAATGACATAGCTCTGTTTGAGTTGGTACGGCCCATAGAAAAATTTACGTTCTACGTTCAGCCAGCTTGTCTCTGGGGGAAGCCTGATACGAAGAGCCTCGGGACGCAGGCAGCGGTAGCTGGCTGGGGAGTTATAGATGTTGGTAAGGATCATTTATTGTGATTTATTGTATCCTACTACGCCAAAGTGATTGTGGTTGGGTAAACAATGTTACTACATTTTATTTTATAGAGTACCAAATTATAGCTACTGCAATTGGGAGCCCTATTATTGTCTGCGCGCCTAACAAAATTGCGCTCGTGCTATTTTGTATTTAGTGAGCATATAAATCAAGAATGTTTCAAATACCATTTGACAAAATAACTCAGTTGTGATTTTCTTTTTAATCACTATCATTCTCGAGATGGAACCATAAAATGTGGATGTAAATGATTACAGTTAAATACACGACTGTCGCCGTGTTGCAAACCGCAGTAGTGGATATCATAGACGAGCAGCAGTGCAACAAACTCTTGCGCAGAGGATTTAACCGGAACTGGTGCGGAGTGCAGGGCCAGATCTGCGCTGGGATACTGAAGGGGGGAGTAGATACGTGTCAGGTAAACAAGCTAAAGCCCTCGCGGCCTTGTGGAACCGAGTGTCTGGAATTAATCGCTCGGGTTACACATCAACAGGCGCAGTCAAGTGCTACATGGGCACAGATGATCTGTGTAGATGGGTGACCATCCCGTGACTACCACTAGTGGCATTTTATCCGGACGCTTCAGTCCTTTGCAAGGCACGTTAAGCAGTTGGTGCCGGCTATCATGTAATGGCAGTCGTTACACCACGGCAGAGGCCTTAAGGGCGGCTTCATGACTTCTGACATTGTCTTACAATCCTCCACCAACATGGTCTGGGCCCCCGTCGTGGTCTATGGCCTAACCTTCCTGCGATGTAAGAAGAGACCCGTGCCCCGTGCTTAGTAGAGACATACAAAAGGTTGATATTATCAAAACAAGCTGAAAGGAGACCAAGGCACCTTGGAGAGAAATTACTTAACCCCCGTTGGAAGACTAAGGGCTAATTGATCATTAAAAAATTCGCACGTAACGTTTTGTTTTAGGGTGATTCTGGAGGACCACTACAAGTGAAGATAAAGCTGCCGGAGCCGATAAAGGATAGTATCCACTACGTCATTGGAGTGACGTCATTCGGCTCCGGATGCGCGCGAGCCAACAGCCCCGGTGTCTATTCGCAGGTCTCCAGCTACATCGATTGGATCGAACGTATCGTGTGGCCTTGAAATCTGATTTAGTAAAGCAGACAAAGATCAGTAGGCTTAATCATACTTCTTAGTGATATTACATTACTAAGAGAGAGAGAGAGATAGATAGATATTAAATATCTTTGTCCAATTTTGCAATTCAATTTTTGATAGAAAATTATTTGAGGTAAGCCCATTTCACTTGTCCAATAACTGTGTCCAATATTTTTTGCGCAGTCTCAAGAAAATGGCGGATCGTGGAGCGTCTGTGTCATTTGTCATAGTCATCAAAAATTTTGTCATTGGAATGTTCCACTATATTTTGTTTAGCGCCATTTTGATTTAATACGAGTCATTAATATTTGATCCAATATCGGTGGTGCAAAAACATGTGATGTAGTCGCCCAATTTCTTTCAATTTCTTTGATCAATTGTACATTGCACAAAGATATTTGACAGTGTAATATCACCCTTAAGTAAAGATAGATAGAATAGTCTTTATGGTATATACACTTGAAATCACACAAGATGCTTAAGCAATAACGTAAAACAGTACAATAGGCAGCCTTATTACTAAAAGTTATTTCTTCCAGACAACCATTGGTTAATTCACATTCGATTACTTTGTTTTTATATGGCATCGGTTACGTGCGATGGATACAAAAGTCCTATGTTGCCCAGGTGCTTGAGGGAAAGTAGAATCAATATTATATTTAAAAACCTATTTAGAGGCTAAAAAAAATTTCACCCATGCCGGGATTCGAACCCGCAACCTCTGGCTATCCGTGCCAGCGCTCTACCAATTGAGCGCTGGCACGAATAGCCAGAGGTTGCGGGTTCGAATCCCGGCATGGGTGAAAATTTTTAGCCTCTAAATAGGTTTTTAAATTTGTTCCTTAGCACGGGTTAGTGCATTAAAAATAAAAATAGTATAATCAATATTATATGTTTATTGATAATATTAATAATATTACATTATTGTGTATGCCCATGAATATGTATATTTATATAAAAATTTATATATGAGGCGAGCTGTATGCTAAATAGCTGTATGATGTATGCTTGTCACCTGGCATAGCTTCATGGCGCAACAAACGTTTAAATATTATTTCATTAATTTTGTTATAGGAAAATGAAAAAAAAAATGGCAAGCTCTTATTTGATAAAAGTTTTTACATGGTCTGTAGTTACTGTATTAATTAGTGTTTAAGACACGGCCGCGTTAATTAAAATAATAGTTCTAAATAGTACGTACAGTGTTTTCATTAACATCATTTTATTTTATTTATTTTATTTTATTTATTTAATGCCGGATTCCCATGCTTGATTTTTGTTGGAATAGTTCGACCAGACCCTGGAGTCTAATACCTACATA
Source organism: Yponomeuta sedellus (assembly GCA_934045075.1). Taxonomy (NCBI): domain Eukaryota; kingdom Metazoa; phylum Arthropoda; class Insecta; order Lepidoptera; family Yponomeutidae; genus Yponomeuta; species Yponomeuta sedellus. The sequence goes on along the minus strand of OW203734.1, from coordinate 20,274,239 downwards.
GTTTTTCGATAGAATGGTATAAACACAACAAGGGTTGTCGTTTGACTCAATTGTATAGTCTACAAAACAAGTGGCAGTACAACGTCATTCCAGGGGTATAACACGAGAAATTAAATAGGCAACTCTCGCGAAGACGATCGAATCGCACGAGGCGCCGAGTTAAGTAGCACGGGTTATGCCATTGCAATGCGATTTATTACCAGAATAATAATAATAATAATAATAATAATAATAATAATAATAATAATAATAATAATAATAATAATAATAATAATAATAATAATAATAATAATAATAATAATAATAATAATAATAATAATAATAATAATAATAATAATAATAATAATAATAATAATAATAATAATAATAATAATAATAATAATAATAATAATAATAATAATAATAATAATAATAATAATAATAATAATAATAATAATAATAATAATAATAATAATAATAATAATAATAATAATAATAATAATAAAATCTTTATTGATAGCCGCATACAATCAATCAGCTTAAATATACACAAAGTAGGAGTGAACAGATGTTTGATAAGGAACTAAGTTGGTGAGTCTTCTATCTCCCAAGCTCTGTTATAATCTGTAGAATACCGATAGTGTGAATTAAACGACCATCTCTAGACTAATATGAATCTATTGAATAACTACGCATTTAAGAAACTCACCCTCCAGGTCTGAGTAAATAGTACAGTGATTTGATTACGCCCTCAGTCCCTGCAATGGGACATTTACAAGACATAGGGTATGGTGAGTAATTCCGCTGGGTAACAAAGGGCCACTTTCTGAATTACGATTTTTGCAAAATGATATTTAACTGTAGATAGATAGAGAACATTTTATCTATAACATAAAAATGAAGCAAATCTCGAGAGCAGCTGAACCGATTTTGCTAATTTTTTTTTAGAATATTCCTTGCAGTACAACGATGGTTCTTACGGAGAGAGAAATACAACAAAAATAAAGAATTGACTTATAGGCGGTACCAAGTTCATAGTTGGGTCAGTAGTTGTAGATATAAATGGAAATTACACAGATATTTCTTAACCTAAGAGTACAGACTGCGGCCTGTAGCCTTTCTGTCGTCGAGTAGAGTTCCTGTCTCATCGAATTTCTCAGGAAAGTGCGTGACTGAACGTCTTTACATACTGATATTCTCAATTCAAAATCCGGCCCTATATGCTCGAAACGAACACAGTAGCTATTAGCCAGTTCAGTGATGGTTCTCTTGAAATAAACCCACTTGAAGCGGTTCAAGTTGGCCTTTAAGAACAAGTGAACGTGTGATGTTGTATATCTTTTATAAATAATAGGAATTGGAACGACTTCAGGTGTTGTTTTATTTGTACATAGATATTTTATAATAAAACAGAAAAACTGGATAAAAACGGATAATCAGGTAAAATAGTCAGATCAGAGTGCTTAGTGCGAGTTTGACAGATCCAATCGAATAACTTTACTACCGCGTTAATCGAGCATTGAGTAGTGAGTATGAGTTAGTTAACCGTTCAAACTGGCAAAACGCTGTCACAGTACAACTCGCACTCGCGTTTATTCGTGTTTTGGCTGGTAAACGTGTTCACTTCTCAACGTAAACCATTACAACTCGCACTCAGCAATTTTAATTTCCATACTTGTCGCTAGGTGGCGCTTCCTCGATGCCATAGAAATATGAGTTTACGTTAACGCGATCGAGTAGTTAAAAAACTCGCACTAAGCCCTCTGGTCGAAGGGTAAAGTAGTAATGATGAATAATGAGGGAAATCGTATAACGTGTGACGTAATTTAAATATTTGAAAATGATAGAAAAACAAATAAAAATGATGTGAAGAGGTTTGCACCGTTACAAACTTATTGCTGCTGAACAAGACTATCACGAGCAGTATTTTAATAACGTTACTAAAAGAAATAGGCTGTACCATAATTTAGATAGATAGAGAACACTTTATTGCGCAACCTTAAAGGAAAAAGGATACAGCCATGATTTCTTAAATCTAAGTAATGTTATACAATTGGCGGTTTTATCGCTAAGAGCGATATTTATATTTAAATAGAATCGCTCGTAGCCTCGGCTACCTGAATGATGGTTAAGTATGTATCAGTATCATGAAGGTTAAGTATAGGGCGCGTTCAGTGCATGGATGAGTGACTAACTATAACTAACGCTAGTGGCATTTTTCCAAGTGGTTTCGTGCTTCGCAAGGCACGTTAAGCACGGTGGCGGCTGCCCTCGATAGATAGCAGTCGTTAAGCCAAGTCAGAGGCCTTAGGGTAGCTTGAAAACTTCTGACAGTAAGACCAGCCACTAGTCTTACAAGCCTCCACCACTCCGGTCTTGGCCCCCGTGAAGTATGGCCTATACCTTCCTTAGGGAAGAGACCCGTGCCTTTCGGTTGGGACATAATGGGTTGATGATGATTATTTAAATTAGGACTACAAAGTCACGTTGGTCCAAAAACATCACAGTAAGTGTTTGAACAAGTATTATTAAATAGGTTTTAAAAAGTATTATGCAGCTTGACTTGACAAGTATTGATTGTGATCGTTGTACAAAAACATTCAGTTTTTATCCGGCTGTACTTACTACAAGTAGGCATTTTAGTACAAGTGGACAGCATGCAACAACAGGCGCGGTCAGGTGCAGGATGGGTGACCGTCCCGTAACCACCGCTAGTGGCATTTTTTCCGAGCACTTCCGTGCTTCGCAGGGCACGCTAAGCCGTTGGTGCCTGTGTCATGTAAGGCAGTCGTTAAGTCATGTCAGAGGCCTTATGGGCGGCTTGATAACTTCTGACAGTAATACCCACCACTCTCTTATACTCCTTCACCAACCCGGACTTGGCCCCCGTGGTGGAGTATGGCCTAACCTTCCTGCGATACAGAAAGAGACGCGTGCCCCAGCAGTGGGGATATACAAGTGTTGACATCAATATGGCGATGTTGAACCCTCGCTGCACGAGTCCAGCTCGCACTTGGCCGTTTTTTATTATAAAAATACTTATAGCATTATGAGGCTATAGTTGTTTTTGCTAGTTAGTAGTCATCTACATGCGTAAAGTCCCCTAAGATGAGGCTCCCAACAATTAAAGTAATTTAGCAAAACCAGTTTCGTATACGTAATGGCGTTGGTTAACAGTCTCTATTACAATATCGTACAGATACAACGTATTGATATCATAACATTTCTTGTTTATTTTATCAAATTATCACTAATGTCTTCTTTAAACTTTGCAATAGGTGGATATAGAAATAATATTATTTGAAAATCTATTGTTTGGCTTCAAAGATTTGTGAAGGAGTGTTTGTTTTCCATTGCAGTGACCTTGCTTCAATTATTGTGTCTTCACAATGGATCAACATCGGTGTTTTGCCAGCAATGGCATACACAACAACACTGGGTTAGTATAATACAATTTTATTACTGAGACAGTGTATCTCAATTGCTCTTCGATTACTCATGTGCATAATATAAAACTTCTCTCTAATATTTAAAGTTTTGTATTGAATCATCATCATTAACTTACTATGTCCCCACCGTGGGGCTTGGGTATCTTCTCTGAGGAAGGTAGGTATAGATCGCCACAGGGGCCAAGTCCGGATTGGTGGAGGCTTGCAAGTATTGCTGCTTTATCAAGCCGCCCTAAGGCCTCTGACTTGGCTTAACGACTGCCATCTGTCGAGCGACTTGCCTTGCCTTGCCTTGCGTAGCACGGAACCTCTCGGAAAACTGCCGCTAGCGTTAGTCATAGACGGTCACCCATCCATAAACTGAACGTGCCCTATGTTAGTAAAAATAAGCACGTTGAAAGATAAATTAAAGGAAATTATTTTAATGTAGCGAAATATTGGCTGAACGAGTCTTGAATACTGTATTCAAGGCTCGTTTAGCCAATTTATGATAATAATATGTTTTGTTAGTATATAATAGTTATAGGAACATATTTTTGTGTAAGAACATAAATAGGTACTTACATTGCTTAAGTATAGGTAACTGTAAGATAGTTAAGTTGAGCCTTAAGTTATAAGAGCGCAACGCCAACAAACTGCACTGCAGTTTGGCGAAATTTGAAAACCAAAATGTAAAGGTAATTTTTTTGATATTAATAAAAAAAAAGTTAAGCTTTGACATCGTTTAAGATCACTCAGGCAGCCGGGGCGGGGCTATGAGCGATGTGTGTTGAATGCGAATACGTATTTAATTCAATTATTCTCTATTTGTGAAAAGTCATTAGCTTTTTTTTGCATAATATGTAGCTTATCTGTAAGTTTTCTTTAAGGTTATAATAAAAAAAAACAAGTAAAATTAAAATGGCGGCTTGTCACCAATCATAAAGATTGTAAAGTTTTCTAAAAGAGAAGTCATAAGAAAACGTAATTTTACGAGATAGCTAACAGCGTACAGCTTGTGACTTCGTAGTTTGAGGCTGTTTGGTATAGCGCACTTTTGCACAAAGTGACCAGAATATTTTTGGTAGATATTATTACTAAAGTATGTACATATAGAGTTGGTATAGTGGGTAGAGGGATAAAAAATATTATCCGTGTTCTGAATTAAGGCCTATGGTGCACTCTTGTCTACAAGCAAACCAGTTTGATCATAAAAACGTATTCATTGTTTACCGTCGCATTCCTTTGTATGGGTCCTTTTCATTACGTAGCCTATTTGCATCCTACTGCAAGGCCTAGGCCTTCTCTCAAAGAGAGAGTATGGGCTTAATTACCACGCGTGCCGATTGTGGACTAGCCATTTCAACCTTGACACGAGATTTTCTCACGGCGTTTTCCTTCAAGGTTAGCGAGTGGCATTGCTACGACAACTTCACTTTACGTACTTATAAAACGAAGGCACATGAGAGGATTCGAACCCACAGTCTCGAATGTGAGGCCGCCGTTCTACCGCTGGGTCCTCGTGATTTAAGAAATTTTGTCCTCAGTAAGGATACATTGTTGGTAAGCGGATCACAGAATTAAAGTGGAGATGGGTGGGACACTTGGCTAGAAGGGAAGACGGCCGGTGGACCAGGGCAGTATCGGAGTGGTGGCCAAGGGAAGAAAGGAGGTTGGTAGCTGCCTAGGCAGACCAACGACACGATGGTCAGACGACATCGTGAGGGTTGCGGGTCAGAGATGGATCACATTAGCACAGGACCGTGAGGAATGGCGCAATAAAAAGGAGGCCTATGCCCAGCAGTGGGTTGATGTGGGCTGATTATAAAGATAAGGATACATCAATTCACTTACTTGAGAAACTATAGTTATAATTATATGTTAGTAGGTGCTATATAAGGTAATACGCCGTGGCAATAGGCATGACGAGAGATTTTAAATCTTCTTCCATAATGTGGGGCATATTTGTTGTTAACAAAAAACCTATATTTCAGTATTAAAGTAAAGTTTAACGAAGGTTAAAGCCATAAAATTATTTTAAAACTTGCGGGAAACAGCTCGCAGGGCCATGGCGTCGAATCTGACATCACGTTCGGTAAACAAACATCGTCATCATCTGTAACTTGTTGGGTAATTTTGCACAGAGGGTCTGTATATAATCTCTAATAATAACGAACAAATGACCGCACACCGTGGGAGTTGAGTCCGCGACAAGTACTCGGAGGACATTTTTTTACGATTCAAGGACTTTTATCCCTTGGAGACATAAGTCCCGCGTCTGCGCAGGCCTTTACTATGACAATTCGATAAACGTTCCAAAGTCGATACACCCACCGATTAATCGCATTCTGCCTAGACTGTAGTAGAATACATAATTAGAATAACTATAGTAGAATAGGGTTCAATTGATTGAAGTAATTTTTTCCACTCAGGAAGGAGCCCAGGACATTCCAACTGGAAGCCGAGTGACCCGTTCATTAGCAGACTTCGCAGCGCAGATTCGTGAATCGTTTCCACAACTCTTCAATCAGGCAAAGACCGCTGTAGAGGACCTTTGGAAGCAGGTGATAATGCTACTGGTAGTCTGGGGATGACTCTGTAGAACGCATAGTTACTCAATAGAGCTATACTAGTACGGTCCTCGTCGTCGTCTTCAGGCTATACTAGTCTACGGCTGGACATAGCCCTCCCCTTATGAGCGCCATAGCGTCCTGTCTTAGTTTGCCTGCCTGCCTGCAGTTTTTCACAGATCGTTATCCCACCTAGTCAGAGGGCGTCCTACGCTACGTTTGCCGAGTCGCGGTCTCCACTCAAAGACACGTTTACTCCAACGGTTAGTATGGTAATGACCGTTTAATTGAAACTGTTGATACTCTAGGAATCAATCGAATCCGCGGTATAGCTCTAACAATATACTCGGCGCCTCGCGGGATTCGATTTTCTTTGCGAGTCATGTCAAAGTATATCCGCCTTGGACGTTTCTTATCGCTCCTTCCAACCTATAAGGATATAATAAGTGTCTAAAATTTATCTAATAGTCTAAACTCTTCAGAAGACCTGTGTTATTAGAAAACTCATTATTTTAAAATTATTAATAGCTAGTGGCTGCGACTTCGTCGGCGCAGAATTATCTGGTACATTTTTTCCTACAAACTTACTTACTTGACACTTATCGTCATATTTTGGACAATTCACACAATATCTTTATAAATTGTAGGCTATATGTTATTCTGATGTATAAGCTATATTTTTACTTACTTATTCCGTTTTTATCCAGTTTTCTGTTTTTATTATAAACACGTAGTGATTATATACTATATACTCTTTGTTATAAACTAGCAGACCCCGCGGAACTTCGTACCGCCTAACAGTCGATTCTTAATTTTATTTTTATTTTTCTCTCCGTAAAAAACATCTTCGTACTATAAGGAATAGTCTAAAAAAAGAATTAGCGAAATCGGTTCAGCTGCTCTCGAGATTTGCGCTTACCAACACATTCAGCTATTCATTTTTATACTATAGATAATAATATAAAATAATAAATGCAATATTCCTTTCTCAATTCTAGTCACTACATCCTCTTCCAGTCCACAACGTTCTCTAATCAGACTATTGCGTATCCTGTCATTCAAAGTAAGTATGTACCTTCACAGTATTTTTACTTTTTCAGATAAATGAGCAAACTACGCAACCACCTCAACCTCAGTCCCAACCTCAGATTGAACAAACTACTTCGGCTCCAAGCCAGTACGATCCATGCGCGCCTTTCCCTCGTATCGTACCCGACTTCCGGTCAAAGGAACGTCGCGTCAGCCAAGTGAGTAAGTAATAGAAATCGATTTTTAGGTAAACTGTTATATTACTTTTAATGCACTAACCCGTGCTAAGGACAATTTCAAAAACCCATTCAGAGGCTAAAAATTCCACCCATGCCGGGATTCGAACCCGCGACCTCTGGCTATCCGTGCCAGCGCTCTTGGAAAGAGCTAACTGGCTAATGGGCGACTCACCGGCATCAGTGAATTTTCAAACCTCTACAGTTTGAAAATGTGAAATTTCAAAACTTTACAATATTCTCTTATTACGTACAGGCTGGCTGAAGTAACTTGCATCACTTGCAGCCCCGAGTACCTACCTACTTTGCAGTTAGGTTTTTACATCGGAATGATATCTCTGTACCCACATGATTATAATTTATTTTTAATGCACTAATCCGTGCTAAGAACAATTTCAAAAACCCATTAACACTGTTAATTAAGTAGTATCAAAAAACTCTGAAAAGACTAAGTTTGGAGTTTTTTTCACCATTTTTCTCCGAAATGATCTAGATTTTGAAATGAACACCTAGTTTTACTTGTAAAGTTCAATAAGTTTCTGTGTAATTTTGAACAAAATACTTTCTTTGCTTTGATTTGATTTACTAAATACTATCGTGATTAAGTTAAAGGTGAGGGCGGGTAGGACGAATCTGGGCGAATCTATAAATTCGGTTTGGTTGTATTCTGTAATGTAGGGTAAGATGCATATTATTATTGTGTTGCGAGGCAGTCTCCAAATATACGCGCTATTAGATGGACGCACCGTTTTTCATTTATTACAGTGGCTGACGAGGCTGGTTGTTTTAAAATGGCGGGCAAGATAGGCAAATTCGACGCCGCGAGTGGAAATTGGACATCGTACTGTGAACGATTAGAAATGTATTTTTTGGTGAACGTAATAAAAGAAGAACTGAAAGTTCCCACGCTTATTTCACTGGTGGGGGAGGCAACATATATTACCAGAATAATAATAATAATAATAATAATAATAATAATAATAATAATAATAATAATAATAATAATAATAATAATAATAATAATAATAATAATAATAATAATAATAATAATAATAATAATAATAATAATAATAATAATAATAATAATAATAATAATAATAATAATAATAATAATAATAATAATAATAATAATAATAATAATAATAATAATAATAATAATAATAATAATAATAATAATAATAATAATAATAATAATAATAATAATAATAATAATAAAATCTTTATTGATAGCCGCATACAATCAATCAGCTTAAATATACACAAAGTAGGAGTGAACAGATGTTTGATAAGGAACTAAGTTGGTGAGTCTTCTATCTCCCAAGCTCTGTTATAATCTGTAGAATACCGATAGTGTGAATTAAACGACCATCTCTAGACTAATATGAATCTATTGAATAACTACGCATTTAAGAAACTCACCCTCCAGGTCTGAGTAAATAGTACAGTGATTTGATTACGCCCTCAGTCCCTGCAATGGGACATTTACAAGACATAGGGTATGGTGAGTAATTCCGCTGGGTAACAAAGGGCCACTTTCTGAATTACGATTTTTGCAAAATGATATTTAACTGTAGATAGATAGAGAACATTTTATCTATAACATAAAAATGAAGCAAATCTCGAGAGCAGCTGAACCGATTTTGCTAATTTTTTTTTAGAATATTCCTTGCAGTACAACGATGGTTCTTACGGAGAGAGAAATACAACAAAAATAAAGAATTGACTTATAGGCGGTACCAAGTTCATAGTTGGGTCAGTAGTTGTAGATATAAATGGAAATTACACAGATATTTCTTAACCTAAGAGTACAGACTGCGGCCTGTAGCCTTTCTGTCGTCGAGTAGAGTTCCTGTCTCATCGAATTTCTCAGGAAAGTGCGTGACTGAACGTCTTTACATACTGATATTCTCAATTCAAAATCCGGCCCTATATGCTCGAAACGAACACAGTAGCTATTAGCCAGTTCAGTGATGGTTCTCTTGAAATAAACCCACTTGAAGCGGTTCAAGTTGGCCTTTAAGAACAAGTGAACGTGTGATGTTGTATATCTTTTATAAATAATAGGAATTGGAACGACTTCAGGTGTTGTTTTATTTGTACATAGATATTTTATAATAAAACAGAAAAACTGGATAAAAACGGATAATCAGGTAAAATAGTCAGATCAGAGTGCTTAGTGCGAGTTTGACAGATCCAATCGAATAACTTTACTACCGCGTTAATCGAGCATTGAGTAGTGAGTATGAGTTAGTTAACCGTTCAAACTGGCAAAACGCTGTCACAGTACAACTCGCACTCGCGTTTATTCGTGTTTTGGCTGGTAAACGTGTTCACTTCTCAACGTAAACCATTACAACTCGCACTCAGCAATTTTAATTTCCATACTTGTCGCTAGGTGGCGCTTCCTCGATGCCATAGAAATATGAGTTTACGTTAACGCGATCGAGTAGTTAAAAAACTCGCACTAAGCCCTCTGGTCGAAGGGTAAAGTAGTAATGATGAATAATGAGGGAAATCGTATAACGTGTGACGTAATTTAAATATTTGAAAATGATAGAAAAACAAATAAAAATGATGTGAAGAGGTTTGCACCGTTACAAACTTATTGCTGCTGAACAAGACTATCACGAGCAGTATTTTAATAACGTTACTAAAAGAAATAGGCTGTACCATAATTTAGATAGATAGAGAACACTTTATTGCGCAACCTTAAAGGAAAAAGGATACAGCCATGATTTCTTAAATCTAAGTAATGTTATACAATTGGCGGTTTTATCGCTAAGAGCGATATTTATATTTAAATAGAATCGCTCGTAGCCTCGGCTACCTGAATGATGGTTAAGTATGTATCAGTATCATGAAGGTTAAGTATAGGGCGCGTTCAGTGCATGGATGAGTGACTAACTATAACTAACGCTAGTGGCATTTTTCCAAGTGGTTTCGTGCTTCGCAAGGCACGTTAAGCACGGTGGCGGCTGCCCTCGATAGATAGCAGTCGTTAAGCCAAGTCAGAGGCCTTAGGGTAGCTTGAAAACTTCTGACAGTAAGACCAGCCACTAGTCTTACAAGCCTCCACCACTCCGGTCTTGGCCCCCGTGAAGTATGGCCTATACCTTCCTTAGGGAAGAGACCCGTGCCTTTCGGTTGGGACATAATGGGTTGATGATGATTATTTAAATTAGGACTACAAAGTCACGTTGGTCCAAAAACATCACAGTAAGTGTTTGAACAAGTATTATTAAATAGGTTTTAAAAAGTATTATGCAGCTTGACTTGACAAGTATTGATTGTGATCGTTGTACAAAAACATTCAGTTTTTATCCGGCTGTACTTACTACAAGTAGGCATTTTAGTACAAGTGGACAGCATGCAACAACAGGCGCGGTCAGGTGCAGGATGGGTGACCGTCCCGTAACCACCGCTAGTGGCATTTTTTCCGAGCACTTCCGTGCTTCGCAGGGCACGCTAAGCCGTTGGTGCCTGTGTCATGTAAGGCAGTCGTTAAGTCATGTCAGAGGCCTTATGGGCGGCTTGATAACTTCTGACAGTAATACCCACCACTCTCTTATACTCCTTCACCAACCCGGACTTGGCCCCCGTGGTGGAGTATGGCCTAACCTTCCTGCGATACAGAAAGAGACGCGTGCCCCAGCAGTGGGGATATACAAGTGTTGACATCAATATGGCGATGTTGAACCCTCGCTGCACGAGTCCAGCTCGCACTTGGCCGTTTTTTATTATAAAAATACTTATAGCATTATGAGGCTATAGTTGTTTTTGCTAGTTAGTAGTCATCTACATGCGTAAAGTCCCCTAAGATGAGGCTCCCAACAATTAAAGTAATTTAGCAAAACCAGTTTCGTATACGTAATGGCGTTGGTTAACAGTCTCTATTACAATATCGTACAGATACAACGTATTGATATCATAACATTTCTTGTTTATTTTATCAAATTATCACTAATGTCTTCTTTAAACTTTGCAATAGGTGGATATAGAAATAATATTATTTGAAAATCTATTGTTTGGCTTCAAAGATTTGTGAAGGAGTGTTTGTTTTCCATTGCAGTGACCTTGCTTCAATTATTGTGTCTTCACAATGGATCAACATCGGTGTTTTGCCAGCAATGGCATACACAACAACACTGGGTTAGTATAATACAATTTTATTACTGAGACAGTGTATCTCAATTGCTCTTCGATTACTCATGTGCATAATATAAAACTTCTCTCTAATATTTAAAGTTTTGTATTGAATCATCATCATTAACTTACTATGTCCCCACCGTGGGGCTTGGGTATCTTCTCTGAGGAAGGTAGGTATAGATCGCCACAGGGGCCAAGTCCGGATTGGTGGAGGCTTGCAAGTATTGCTGCTTTATCAAGCCGCCCTAAGGCCTCTGACTTGGCTTAACGACTGCCATCTGTCGAGCGACTTGCCTTGCCTTGCCTTGCGTAGCACGGAACCTCTCGGAAAACTGCCGCTAGCGTTAGTCATAGACGGTCACCCATCCATAAACTGAACGTGCCCTATGTTAGTAAAAATAAGCACGTTGAAAGATAAATTAAAGGAAATTATTTTAATGTAGCGAAATATTGGCTGAACGAGTCTTGAATACTGTATTCAAGGCTCGTTTAGCCAATTTATGATAATAATATGTTTTGTTAGTATATAATAGTTATAGGAACATATTTTTGTGTAAGAACATAAATAGGTACTTACATTGCTTAAGTATAGGTAACTGTAAGATAGTTAAGTTGAGCCTTAAGTTATAAGAGCGCAACGCCAACAAACTGCACTGCAGTTTGGCGAAATTTGAAAACCAAAATGTAAAGGTAATTTTTTTGATATTAATAAAAAAAAAGTTAAGCTTTGACATCGTTTAAGATCACTCAGGCAGCCGGGGCGGGGCTATGAGCGATGTGTGTTGAATGCGAATACGTATTTAATTCAATTATTCTCTATTTGTGAAAAGTCATTAGCTTTTTTTTGCATAATATGTAGCTTATCTGTAAGTTTTCTTTAAGGTTATAATAAAAAAAAACAAGTAAAATTAAAATGGCGGCTTGTCACCAATCATAAAGATTGTAAAGTTTTCTAAAAGAGAAGTCATAAGAAAACGTAATTTTACGAGATAGCTAACAGCGTACAGCTTGTGACTTCGTAGTTTGAGGCTGTTTGGTATAGCGCACTTTTGCACAAAGTGACCAGAATATTTTTGGTAGATATTATTACTAAAGTATGTACATATAGAGTTGGTATAGTGGGTAGAGGGATAAAAAATATTATCCGTGTTCTGAATTAAGGCCTATGGTGCACTCTTGTCTACAAGCAAACCAGTTTGATCATAAAAACGTATTCATTGTTTACCGTCGCATTCCTTTGTATGGGTCCTTTTCATTACGTAGCCTATTTGCATCCTACTGCAAGGCCTAGGCCTTCTCTCAAAGAGAGAGTATGGGCTTAATTACCACGCGTGCCGATTGTGGACTAGCCATTTCAACCTTGACACGAGATTTTCTCACGGCGTTTTCCTTCAAGGTTAGCGAGTGGCATTGCTACGACAACTTCACTTTACGTACTTATAAAACGAAGGCACATGAGAGGATTCGAACCCACAGTCTCGAATGTGAGGCCGCCGTTCTACCGCTGGGTCCTCGTGATTTAAGAAATTTTGTCCTCAGTAAGGATACATTGTTGGTAAGCGGATCACAGAATTAAAGTGGAGATGGGTGGGACACTTGGCTAGAAGGGAAGACGGCCGGTGGACCAGGGCAGTATCGGAGTGGTGGCCAAGGGAAGAAAGGAGGTTGGTAGCTGCCTAGGCAGACCAACGACACGATGGTCAGACGACATCGTGAGGGTTGCGGGTCAGAGATGGATCACATTAGCACAGGACCGTGAGGAATGGCGCAATAAAAAGGAGGCCTATGCCCAGCAGTGGGTTGATGTGGGCTGATTATAAAGATAAGGATACATCAATTCACTTACTTGAGAAACTATAGTTATAATTATATGTTAGTAGGTGCTATATAAGGTAATACGCCGTGGCAATAGGCATGACGAGAGATTTTAAATCTTCTTCCATAATGTGGGGCATATTTGTTGTTAACAAAAAACCTATATTTCAGTATTAAAGTAAAGTTTAACGAAGGTTAAAGCCATAAAATTATTTTAAAACTTGCGGGAAACAGCTCGCAGGGCCATGGCGTCGAATCTGACATCACGTTCGGTAAACAAACATCGTCATCATCTGTAACTTGTTGGGTAATTTTGCACAGAGGGTCTGTATATAATCTCTAATAATAACGAACAAATGACCGCACACCGTGGGAGTTGAGTCCGCGACAAGTACTCGGAGGACATTTTTTTACGATTCAAGGACTTTTATCCCTTGGAGACATAAGTCCCGCGTCTGCGCAGGCCTTTACTATGACAATTCGATAAACGTTCCAAAGTCGATACACCCACCGATTAATCGCATTCTGCCTAGACTGTAGTAGAATACATAATTAGAATAACTATAGTAGAATAGGGTTCAATTGATTGAAGTAATTTTTTCCACTCAGGAAGGAGCCCAGGACATTCCAACTGGAAGCCGAGTGACCCGTTCATTAGCAGACTTCGCAGCGCAGATTCGTGAATCGTTTCCACAACTCTTCAATCAGGCAAAGACCGCTGTAGAGGACCTTTGGAAGCAGGTGATAATGCTACTGGTAGTCTGGGGATGACTCTGTAGAACGCATAGTTACTCAATAGAGCTATACTAGTACGGTCCTCGTCGTCGTCGTCAGGCTATACTAGTCTACGGCTGGACATAGCCCTCCCCTTATGAGCGCCATAGCGTCCTGTCTTAGTTTGCCTGCCTGCCTGCAGTTTTTCACAGATCGTTATCCCACCTAGTCAGAGGGCGTCCTACGCTACGTTTGCCGAGTCGCGGTCTCCACTCAAAGACACGTTTACTCCAACGGTTAGTATGGTAATGACCGTTTAATTGAAACTGTTGATACTCTAGGAATCAATCGAATCCGCGGTATAGCTCTAACAATATACTCGGCGCCTCGCGGGATTCGATTTTCTTTGCGAGTCATGTCAAAGTATATCCGCCTTGGACGTTTCTTATCGCTCCTTCCAACCTATAAGGATTATAAGTGTCTAAAATTTATCTAATAGTCTAAACTCTTCAGAAGACCTGTGTTATTAGAAAACTCATTATTTTAAAATTATTAATAGCTAGTGGCTGCGACTTCGTCGGCGCAGAATTATCTGGTACATTTTTTCCTACAAACTTACTTACTTGACACTTATCGTCATATTTTGGACAATTCACACAATATCTTTATAAATTGTAGGCTATATGTTATTCTGATGTATAAGCTATATTTTTACTTACTTATTCCGTTTTTATCCAGTTTTCTGTTTTTATTATAAACACGTAGTGATTATATACTATATACTCTTTGTTATAAACTAGCAGACCCCGCGGAACTTCGTACCGCCTAACAGTCGATTCTTAATTTTATTTTTATTTTTCTCTCCGTAAAAAACATCTTCGTACTATAAGGAATAGTCTAAAAAAAGAATTAGCGAAATCGGTTCAGCTGCTCTCGAGATTTGCGCTTACCAACACATTCAGCTATTCATTTTTATACTATAGATAATAATATAAAATAATAAATGCAATATTCCTTTCTCAATTCTAGTCACTACATCCTCTTCCAGTCCACAACGTTCTCTAATCAGACTATTGCGTATCCTGTCATTCAAAGTAAGTATGTACCTTCACAGTATTTTTACTTTTTCAGATAAATGAGCAAACTACGCAACCACCTCAACCTCAGTCCCAACCTCAGATTGAACAAACTACTTCGGCTCCAAGCCAGTACGATCCATGCGCGCCTTTCCCTCGTATCGTACCCGACTTCCGGTCAAAGGAACGTCGCGTCAGCCAAGTGAGTAAGTAATAGAAATCGATTTTTAGGTAAACTGTTATATTACTTTTAATGCACTAACCCGTGCTAAGGACAATTTCAAAAACCCATTCAGAGGCTAAAAATTCCACCCATGCCGGGATTCGAACCCGCGACCTCTGGCTATCCGTGCCAGCGCTCTTGGAAAGAGCTAACTGGCTAATGGGCGACTCACCGGCATCAGTGAATTTTCAAACCTCTACAGTTTGAAAATGTGAAATTTCAAAACTTTACAATATTCTCTTATTACGTACAGGCTGGCTGAAGTAACTTGCATCACTTGCAGCCCCGAGTACCTACCTACTTTGCAGTTAGGTTTTTACATCGGAATGATATCTCTGTACCCACATGATTATAATTTATTTTTAATGCACTAATCCGTGCTAAGAACAATTTCAAAAACCCATTAACACTGTTAATTAAGTAGTATCAAAAAACTCTGAAAAGACTAAGTTTGGAGTTTTTTTCACCATTTTTCTCCGAAATGATCTAGATTTTGAAATGAACACCTAGTTTTACTTGTAAAGTTCAATAAGTTTCTGTGTAATTTTGAACAAAATACTTTCTTTGCTTTGATTTGATTTACTAAATACTATCGTGATTAAGTTAAAGGTGAGGGCGGGTAGGACGAATCTGGGCGAATCTATAAATTCGGTTTGGTTGTATTCTGTAATGTAGGGTAAGATGCATATTATTATTGTGTTGCGAGGCAGTCTCCAAATATACGCGCTATTAGATGGACGCACCGTTTTTCATTTATTACAGTGGCTGACGAGGCTGGTTGTTTTAAAATGGCGGGCAAGATAGGCAAATTCGACGCCGCGAGTGGAAATTGGACATCGTACTGTGAACGATTAGAAATGTATTTTTTGGTGAACGTAATAAAAGAAGAACTGAAAGTTCCCACGCTTATTTCACTGGTGGGGGAGGCAACATACGAGCTAATGGTGAATTTGTGTAGTCCCATCAAACCGAAAGACAAAACATACGTGGACTTAGTGCGAGTGATGGCTGACCACCTCCAGCCCAAACCATCCATACTAGCGGAAAGATATATTTTCCGTCAGTGTAGACAAAAAGCAAATGAATCCGTAGCATCATTCGAGGCAAATCTCAAAAGACTGTCTAGAAATTGTGAGTTTGGGCCAATGCTGAACGAAAATTTAAGGGACCAATTCGTGTGCGGAATCTACAGCGATATTACCCGTCAGAGGCTGTTCACCGAGGGAGAAATCGGATTACATCAAGCAGTGAATCTGGCAATAACAATGGAGGCGGCAGAGAAAAATGCATTAGCGGTAGACGTGAATGCGGTCCAATATGGCGGCGGTGGCGGCAGTGGCGCGGGGGACCTTCGTTATAGAAGAGCGCGGAGCGTGAGCCAAGCTGACCTAGAACACATGGCGGTAGCGGTGCACCGCGTACACCTGAGTAAATGCACAGCATGTGGAGACTCAAGACACACTTGGCGGGAATGCCAATATCGAGTATTTGTGTGTAGTCGCTGTAAAAATACGGGCCATCTGAGGCGGATGTGCCCACAGGAATACCGAAACGGGGAAGTAAATAACCGAGAAAAGAGCCGTGTCCCCTTTACGCAAGCACGAGGGAACGGCGGCGGCGGCAGCGGCGATACGCAGCGACGCGGAGTCAGCCAGCGGGGCTTCATGGGGGCTCGCCGGCGCGGCGGGGCGCGCTGGAGGCCGGGCCGCAGCGATGGAGGGGCAGGTAGTGGTACCGGGAGCGGCGCTACGTACTACGTGCAAGAAAACGCAGAAGAAGCGGATCAAAGCGGACACGATCACGACAGCGAGGAGCCGGTGTTTCAGATGTCGTTGACAGATTACAGGCCGGTTAGTACGTTAGTGTATATAAATAATAAGGAAGTCTTGATGGAGATCGACACCGGTTCTGCATTATCATGCATCAGTAAACAAACTTATGAAAGATTGTTTTCTAGCTTAGAGTTAAAAAAGTGCAAACTAACTTTGAGTTTTTATGACGGTACAAAAATAAAACCTTTAGGTTATATAGAAACCCAAGTAATGCACAATAATGTCTATAAAGTACTCGATTTGTATATCATTGATAACGGGACAACGTCGTTGTTGGGACGACAGTGGTTGGCCGAGTTAAATATACAAGTTCCAAAAATCCAAACGAATAGGTTAGAAATTACATCGGATGAAAGAGTGACTCAAATAAAAAATATACATTCCAGATATGCTGAATTATTTAGTGGCGGCTTGGGTCGGTTCACCGGCGGGCGGGCGCGGCTTCAGGTGCGCGAGGGGGCGACCCCCTTGTTCCACCGCGCGCGGCCGCTGCCCTACGCGCTGCGCGAGCGCGTCGACGCCGAGCTGGACGCCATGCTGCGCGCCAGCGTCATCGAGCCCGTCGACACCTCCGACTGGGCCTCGCCGCTGGTCATAGCGAACAAGGCGGACGGGGCCATACGGGTATGTGCGGACTACAAGATGACTCTGAATCCAGTACTAGCGGTTGATAAATATCCGGTCCCAAAAATTGACGATTTGTTCACGAATTTGAGCGGAACTAAGTTCTATAGCAAGATAGATCTCTCGCAGGCCTATAACCAGATTGAGTTAGATGACTCAAGAAATTTGACGGTCATTAACACACATCGGGGGTTATTTAAATATAACCGACTCGTATATGGCTTAGCGTCGAGTCCAGGTATTTTCCAAAGGATCATGATTAACCTTTTTAAGGATATCGCCAATGTTGTCATATTCTTAGATGACATCCTTATTGCTAGCCCTACGCTAGAAGCTCATCTAGATACTTTAAATAAAGTATTAACCCGGTTACGAGATAAGGGCTTGAAACTCAAGAAGGAAAAATGTGTATTTTTTACACGGGAGATCAAGTTCCTGGGGTATGTTATCGATAATGAGGGTATACGTGTAGACAAAGAAAAAATCAAACCCATATTAGAATTAGAGCAACCGAGGAACATATCAGAATTACGATCTTTCTTAGGAATGGTAAACTTCTATGGTAGATTTATTCAAAATCTAAGTAGCATTTTAGCGCCCCTACATGACTTACTAAAGAAACATCGTGATTGGTTTTGGACGAAAAAACATAACGAAGCGTTTGAAACGGTTAAACAACTGTTATCAAGTGCCGAGGTGATGAGTCACTATGACTTATGTCGCGAAGTGGTGTTAACGTGCGACGCAAGCGCGCACGGGCTGGGCGCGGTGCTGGCGCAGCGGGACGCGGCCGGCCGCGAGCTGCCGGTAGCATATGCGTCGCGAGCCCTTTCAGAGGCGGAAAAAAACTATAGTCAAATCCATAAAGAAGCATTAGCGATTGTTTATGCAGTAAAAAAGTTTCACCAGTACTTGTATGGTAGACGGTTTTTGTTACGCACAGATCATAAACCCTTAGTTAGTATCTTTGGACCGGGGACAGGTATACCTAATATGACAGCAAGCAGACTGCAAAGATGGGCATTACTTTTGTCTGCTTACGATTTCAATATTGAGTACGTTAACACTGAACAAAACACGGCCGACTGTTTATCACGCATGATAAAGGCATATAAAGAGGGTAGTGAGAACATATACCAAATCCCCGAGCAAACTCATTTACATTTTGCATCGGAGGCATTATTACTCGACTATAATAGGTTGAAGATTTTGACTAGCAAAGATTCTCTGCTTAGTCGGGTAATAGGTTACATAAATGACGGTTGGCCGAGCGAGGTGGAAGTACGCGAGTTGAAACCTTATTTCAATAGACGGAAATACACAGAGTTGGGCTGTCTTATGTGGGGTCATCGGGTAGTAATACCTAGTGAAGGTAGAAAAAGTGTACTAACTGAGCTGCACGATTCACACATGGGGATCGTGAAAACAAAAGCACTCGCCCGGAGTTATGTTTGGTGGCCGGGGGTCGACGAGGACGTGGAGGCCGTGTGCCGCGAGTGCGAGGTGTGCGCCGCGGTGGCGGACGCGCCGCCCGCGCACGCGCCGCGCTCGTGGCCGTGGACGAGCCGCCCGTGGACGCGGCTCCACCTCGACTTTATGGGACCAATTGGGGGCGTTACCTATTTAGTAGTGGTAGACTCCTGTTCTAAATGGATCGAGGTAATCGAGGTAAGTACAACTACGGCAAAGAATATTATAGCAAAGCTAAGGGACTTGTTTGCACGGTTTGGTTTACCAAAGCAAGTGGTAAGCGATAATGGACCACCGTTTTCGAGCGGGGAATTTGGTACCTTTTTGCGGGACAACGGAATAGAACAGCTGTTTTCTGCGCCTTACCACCCATCTTCAAATGGTGCAGCGGAAAACGCTGTGAAGCTTTGTAAAAGGGTAATAAAAAAAGCAATAATACAATCAGTAGATGTACACACAGCGTTATGTCGCTTTCTGCTTGTTTATCGCAATACGGAACATAACACAACAGGTGAGACGCCTGCAAAACTGTTGCAAAATCGTAAGCTGCGAATGCGATTAGACATAATAAAACCTGATCGTGAGGAACATGTAAGGGAGTCGCAGCGTAAGCAAATTACCGCCGCAGGTGGGGTAGAACGCGATGTTACTCTGTCCAAAGTCTGGTACCGCAATTACAGGCCAGGACCAAAGTGGTTACCAGGAGAGGTGATTCAAAGGTGTAGTGACACAGACTATTTAATTAGAGATAAGAATGGGACCGAGATACATAGGCATATCGACCAAATTAAGCAACGTTACGGTGTAGATGGAACAGAGTCAATCTTGCGGTCCCCACATAGACCGAATCGGTCCGGGGTGTGGGCGGTGGTGGCGCCGTCGCCGGCAGAAGCGTCGGGCTCGGGTCGTGAGGCAGCGGCTTGTGTGCGGGGGGGCGCGGGTGTCGCGGGGAGGGCGATGGCGCGGCCGGGTGCGCGCACTGAGCCGTCTCCGGCTGCGCCAGCGCCAGCGTCGGCGCCGCCGCCGACGCCGCTAGAGAGCGCCGCGCCCGCCGTCGTCGGTGAACGCCGTTACCCGATCCGTGAAAATCGGGCACCGCCACGTCGTTACGGCATAGACGATGTTTTTCCGGTTGTGTAATAAAGTGTTCTCTATCTACATATCAAAAAGAGATCACGAATTGCTTTACAGTAATTAAAAAATACTAAGCACCTACAGGAAAAGTTATCACACTTCATACTATATATTATATTATAATATTATAAAGATAAGATAAGTTAAGAATATTCTTTATTGTACATTGGAAAAACAACAAATACAAAACAATTGCAAATATACATAGTAAATGGGCGGCCTTATTGCTAAAAGCAATTTCAATTTCAAAGCAAAGGCGAAAGTTTGTGATCGTGTATGTTTGTTACTACTTAGCCTCTAAATAGGTTTTTAATATTGTCCTCAGCACGTGTTAGTGCAACAAAAATAATATTATCAAATGGATAAATATTTGATACATAAAAATGTGAAAACCTATTTAGAGGCCAAAAATTTCACCCATGCCGGGATTCGAACCCGCAACCTCTGACTATCCGTGCCAGCGCTCTACCAACTGAGCCAATGGGCGACTCACGGCATCAGTGAAATTTCGAACCTCTTTACACTATTATCTGTATTACGTACAGGCAGCGACATCTGACTTAAGCAAATTGCATTACTTATAGCCCCGACTACCTACTTTGCAGTTAGGTTTAACATCGGAACGATATCACTGTTACATGATTATACTATTTTTATTTTTAATGCACTAACCCGTGCTAAGGAACAAATTTACAAACCTATTTAGAGGCCAAAAATTTCACCCATGCCGGGATTCGAACCCGCAACCTCTGGCTATCCGTGCCAGCGCTCTACCAACTGAGCCAATGGGCGACTCACGGCATCAGTGAAATTTCGAACCTCTTTACACTATTATCTGTATTACGTACAGGCAGCGACATCTGACTTAAGCAAATTGCATTACTTATAGCCCCGACTACATACTTTGCAGTTAGGTTTAACATCGGAACGATATCACTGTTACATGATTATACAATTTTTATTTTTAATGCACTAACCCGTGCTAAGGAACAAATTTAAAAACCTATTTAGAGGCCAAAAATTTCACCCATGCCGGGATTCGAACCCGCAACCTCTGGCTATCCGTGCCAGCGCTCTACCAACTGAGCCAATGGTATTCGAAATTCGAAATTTCACTGATGCCGTGAGTCGCCCATTGGCTCAGTTGGTAGAGCGCTGGCACGGATAGCCAGAGGTTGCGGGTTCGAATCCCGGCATGGGTGAAATTTTTGGCCTCTAAATAGGTTTTTAAATTTGTTCCTTAGCACGGGTTAGTGCATTAAAAATAAAAATAGTATAAAAATGTGAGTTATAAGGGTATCTTGTTCTACTTTGCTGTTACATTTTTTTTATGTAGGCTTTAAACGTCCCGTCCGCAGGGCATAGGCTTCACGGAAAGAGAGAGTTTGGGCTTAATTACCACTCGTGTCCACCGCAGATTGGCAATTTCAAACGCTGAGGTATTTCAATACTTCAGAAACTAAGGTTTCCTCACGAGTAGCGAGCATTATTGCTAATAAGTTCACAAATGTACGAATGTAAATGTAACTGCTGTTAATAAAATGTTTATATATATTTTAAGCTTTCGCGACTTGAACTCATACTTAGAATATTTTCGGGGCGTAATCGCGATCCGGTCATCAAGAAGTGTTTGAGTGGAAAAAAGTCGCATGGCTTATCGTCCGATATTGTCAGTGTAGTGTGTCGCAACCCTTATAGTGTTTTGTGATGGCTGATTGAGGGTAGTCTGAAACCTTGTCAGCCGAAGATGCGAACAGGTGCCAGCCATCAGTCTTCTCGTGGGTTGTTCCACTAATTGACCACGATGACTGTAACGTCGAGGTAAAATAGCAATAAATTACTACGCGATTAAACCCTTAAAATATTGTATGTTTGAATATGTTTCGTATTTTATATTTACAGAATGTGCAGAGTACATCTGGGGCATCAAGTATCGAGTAGAAAAAGGAGATAGAGACAATGAATGTAAAGTATGCTTTAATTTTTTTTAAGACTGATTTTTCAATCCTCGGATATAACTTAACCATCTAGTGAGGTATTATACCGATATCAACCCTTTTGTACGTCCCCACTGCTGGGGCATGGGTCTCTTTTGCATCCCAGGAAGGTTAGGCTAATCTCCACCGCGGGGGCCAAGTCCGGGTTGGTAGTGGATTGTATGACAGTGGCAGGCCTTACTGTCAGAAGTTATCAACCTGCCCATAAGGCCTCTGACATGGCTTAACGACTGCCATTATAGGACAGCCGGCACCAAAGGCTTAGCGTGTCTTGTAAGGCACGGCGGCTGTTGGAAAAAATGCCACTAGCGGTACCGCGGACCGCGTCTGTTGGTTAACGCAAGTGACTCATTCCAGTCACTCGGTTTAACTGGGCCACGAGCACTGGATATTATAAAATAATATAAAAATGTCAACGTGTGGCAAAAGGAAGGCAATAACAACAAATTTTTAGAATGGGTTTAAAAAACCTATTTAGAGGCCAAAAAATCCACCTATGCCGGGACTTGAATCAAGCCAGCGCTCTCCCATCTCTCCCAATATTATAAAGGCGAAAGTTTGTGAGTTAATGTTTGTTACTTCTTTACGTCTAAACGGCGGGAGCGATTTTAATAAAATTTGATATGGATTTAGCTGACACACAAGATTAACGCATAGGCTACATTTTACTGCGGGAAAATATGTTATTCCCATGGGGAAATTGATAAGCCGCGGATAACACCGCAGGGCGCAGCTAGTCTAATAAATACAAAGTAATCGAACTCATCCGAAACGACTTTTTAATTATGGAAACGATTTTTTAATTTTATTGTGTATATTTTTAAATCTGAGAATAATAGGCTATTTTAATACGGAAAAACAATGATTGCGATAGATATTAACATTTTTTCTCAGGTGCAACGAGGGCGGCGCAGCAAAAGGGATTATATTTTGCTATCGGAGGAAGAGACACTACGGCAGGAGAATTTCCCCATATGGTTATTAATAACGCATCATTTATTTCTGTCACTCTATTACATACAGCAATAATGTGGCGTAAGTACTTACTGCCGCTTAGGACTGAGACGACACGAATCCAATTCTCTTAATATCATATTCTTGGTGTTTGAAAACTCCTTTTCTGTAAGAAAAGGTCCATTTGCTCTATTGCGCTCTATGGTGGAACTTATATGAGCTACGTAAAAAATATCACCTAGTAACGCTTGTGAATTACCAGGGCGCCATAGGCTGGAAGGCGGTTGCGGGCTCCTGGGTGTTCAAATGTGGAGGATCGCTGATCAGCGATAAGTTTGTACTGACTGCGGCCCACTGCACCAGCGTCTCACCAAGAGACGATTCCGTCGCCGACCTCAAGCCCAAGATAGTGAGGCTTGGAGACAAAAACATTCTTGATCAGGTTGGTCAACAAAAAAATTAAGACACTAACAATTATTGATGGAATGTGGGAATGGATCTTATCACATAATTTTATTCAATTCTTTGTAAACAATTGATTGTTATGGGACTGTTACCGGATAAAATAACTAGGCTTTTTGTCGGACGAATCCGACCAGGTTTCGCTGCGATTCGCAGAACTTAATAACGGTGAGTCGAGACGAACCTCGGGTTTAACAAAAAGTCTAGTAAATTATCCAGTAACAATCCAATAATATGTAGTACTTGCGAAAGTTTTAGTAACAAAACATTTTACATCTGAAGTCATTAAAACTATTTTTTCAGTACAAAAACGGTTTCAACCCGGTTGACGTCAATATTCTGCGCTCGATCGTACATCCCCAATACGAGTCGCCAAAGAAGTATCACGATATAGCTCTGTTTGAGTTGGATCAGCCCATAAAAGAGTTTACATTCTACGTTCTGCCAGCCTGTCTATGGGGAAATCTGGATACCAGTAGCCTCGGGCCGCAGGCAACGCTGACTGGCTGGGGAGTTGTAGAAGTTGGTAAGAAAAAAATTGGATGTAACTTAAAAAACAGATAATGTATCTTCTGATCGATATCATCGATATCATCGATATTATCGATATCGATATCAACCCTTATATGTCCCCACTGCTAGGGCACGGGTCTCTTCCTGTATCGCAGGAAGGTTAGGCCATACTCCACCACGTAAGCCAAGTCCGGGTTGGTGGAGGATTGTAGGACAATAGCGTGCCTTATTGTCAGAAGTTATCAAGCCGCCCATAAGGTCTCCGGTATGGCTTAACGACTGCCATTACATGACAGCCGGCACCAAGGACTTAACGTGCCTTAAGCGTACGGAATAAATGCCACTAGCGGCAGTCATGGGAGAATCACCCATCCGGTATCTGACCGCGCCTGTTGTTGCTTAACCCAAGTGATTGATGCCAATCACTCGGTTCCGCTAGGCCACGTGCGCTTCAGATACTACCTTTTCTGATACTACTGTTTTTATTCCCCAGAAAATACCTGTCCTACGTAATGTGTTAATTAAATTAATACAGCTTCCAGTGGCATGTTCACTCACACTAGATGGGTGAAGGGAACATTCGGACGCTGCAATGCCTGGGAAATTTTGCCGGTTTTAGATGATATAGGCTAAAATACCTTTCAAAGAGTATAGAAGTACCATCACGATTTAATTGTATAGACAACCATATTATATACGTTGCAGATATTGTATGGAATCAGGCGTTACTTTTCGGAAATCCATAATAGATCCATGCGGTTAGTTCCCACTTCCTTCCCATTTTTTCAAGCAGAAGCAAGACGCGAACACACCACTAAGTATTGGTGTCGATGGTGGTGTGCATGGTGCTTGTGGGATTTTTGGCGGAATTAAGCAAAGTAATTTTCACATTTTAATGCTATTTTCGTTAGAGTTAAATAACATACCAATAATATATTCTCAGTTTAGCTAATAAGAAAGTATTGGTCGTTGACCACTGTCTTAATTTAAAACTGTATTATAGGTACCAGCAACTTCCGTGGAATCACGGAATATAAAATTATCTTATTACAGCTAAACAAACGACCTCCCCCGAACTGCAAGCGGCAGTCGTAGATATTTTCGACCAGCAGCTGTGCAATCAACTCCTGCGCAGTGGTTGTAACCGCAACTGGTGCGGAGTGCGGGACCAGATTTGCGCCGGGAAACTGGAGGGGGGAGTGGACTCTTGCCAGGTAAAGAATCAGACGATAACTACAATAAAGGAACAGATGCTTGCAACAATAGTAGTGACATTTTACAATCACTATTCCTTCTCAAAGCTCGGAGTAATCTAAGATAAGATAAGATAAGAATATTCTTTATTGTACACCAGGAAAAAACAAACAAAACATAATTACAAAGATACAGTACAATTGGCGGCCTTATTGCTTAGAGCAATTTCTTCCAGGCAACCCACCATGGAGAGTTGCTGAAGGAAAAGTGAGACGGGTAGTTGGTGCAAATATGAATATTGATATACATACTTATATCTACTTAAAAATAATATACTCACATAAACCATAACATAATTAACCTAACAATTAATCTAACTTAGCAATGGCAAAACTAAGGTCCAAAATGCACTTAACATGCCCTCGTTATCAACCCTTGTATGTCCCCACTGCTGGGGCGCGGGTCTCTTCCTGCATCGCAGAAAAGTTAGGCCATACTCCATCACGGGGGCCAAGACCGGGTTGGTGGAGGCCTTACTGTCAGAAGTTATCAAGCCGCCCATAAGGCCTCTGACATGGCTTAACGACAGCCATTATATGACAGCCGGCACCAACGGCTTAACGTGCCTTGCGAAGCACGGAAGCGCTCGGAAAAATGCCACTAGCGGTAGTTACGGGACGCTCACCCATCCCGTACCTGACCGCGCCCGTTGTTGCTTAACCAAGCGATTGATTCCAATCACTCGGTTCGCCTAGGCCACGAGCGCTTCTGCGCAGTCAAAGCCCTGCATTTATTGAATACATGAAAACGTATTTTCTTGCGAGGCGGAGGCAATCAGATTGGCGACCGAGAACAGGGCATCGATCCTCTTAGTGCATTATAGTACCATGACAGATACATGGTCAAGTCCCGTGGGGTGTTTTTTAATGCCATTGACGCCTAGAAATTTCGATGTATGTGCATGCGTAGACTTGAAACAGTAACGATATTAAAAGTGCCATTTTCATGTAATTGTCATTGTGCAACTATGTATCAGTGGTCAGTGGGCAGACCAGCGGCCCAATGGTCGGATGATATGTCGTTGAGTCGACGGAGGGTCCGAGGATATGACTGGCAAGATATTGTAAGATATGTCATTTGGGGGAAAATACCTGTACCCAGCAGTGGGCAGCGATGGGCTTATTTCAAGAGACTTCAAGAAATTGGTATATAAAGGCAGTGTAGTTAATTCGTTATTTAGTATATTTTAGTTATCATCAAGTTATTGACATACTCGTAGCTCAGAGAATTAGCGAGCTGAAGTGGCAGTGGGCTGGCCATATCTCGCGGACCGACAACCGTCGGAGTAAACGTGTTCTTGAGTGGAGACAGCGACTCGGCAAACGTAGTGTAGGACGCCCTCCGACCAGGTGGGGATCGACCTGACGATCTGCGAAGAACTGCCGGCAGATGCTGGATGCGGCAAGCTGAAGACAGGGCGCCATGGCGCTCATTAGGGGAGGGCTATGTCTAGCAGTGGACTAATATAGCCTGAAGAAAAAGAAGTTATCATATTAAGATAAGATAAGAATATTCTTTATTGTACACTGGAAAAACAACAAATACAAAACAATTGCAAATATACATAGTACAATTGGCGGCCTTATTGCTAAAAGCATATTAGTTTAGGTGTCAACTCATTTACAATGTACCTAGGCTTAATTCATATAAATGCTGTGATTGCTGTGTGTGTGACGTGTACATACACGTAATTTTATCTTCTTGTCACTTTTTTGTACTATATTCTGTATGTATGCTGTTGGTGTGCCTAATAATAATAATAATAATATTGGCCTTTTTGCATGTACTTAATGAGATGATTTATACAGCGTCCAGTGGTATCTTCACTCACACTAGATGGGTGAAGGGACCACTTCGACGCTGTAGTGCCTGGGACATGGTTTTATAGATGGTGTAGGCTTGCCCAGCACCTATACCACCCTGAAAGCTTAGTCGGCCTAGCCCACAGGAAAGACTAGTCAATACGTGCGGAGCCAACCAAGTTTCCTCACGATGTTTTCCTTCACCGTTAGCGTGTGGTATTGCGACTACAAATTCGCAAATGTACGTAACTTTGAAATTAAACAAAGTCATTGGTACATGCCCGCACTCGGGATCGAACCTGGGGCTCTCGCTTGCCAGTCTATGGTTCTACCCACTGAGCTACCACCGCTTGTGCCTAATAAAATAAAAGTAGTACAATTAAAGTTTGAGGTAGGGATCGGTATTAATAGTTTTGATTAATTCGGTATCAACCCTTATATGCCCCCACTGCTGTGGCACGGGTCTCTTTCTGCATCGCAAAAAGGTTAAATTAGGCCATACTCCACGACGGGGGCCAAGCCCGGGTTGGTGGAGGATTGTAAGACAGTGGCGGGCCTTACTGTCAGAAGTTATCGAGCAGCCCATAAGGGCTCTGACAGGGCTTAACGACTGTCATTGCATGACAGCCGGCACCAACTTAACGTGCCTTGCGAAGCACGGAAATGCCCGGAAAAATGCCACTAGCGGTCGGGACGGTCACCCATCCTGCGCTTGATCGCGCCTGTTGTGTCTTAACTCAAGTGATTGATTTCAATCACTCGGTTCACTAAGCCACGAGCGCTTTCATTAATTAAAATATACTAAATTGTTTAAGGGTGATTCCGGAGGGCCGCTTCAAGTGAAGATTGATCTACCAGGGCCGATACAGGACAGACTCCACTACGTCATAGGAGTGACGTCATTCGGTGTCGGATGCGCACGACCAAAGAGTCCAGGGGTTTACACGCGGGTCTCCAGCTACATCGATTGGATCGAAGGAATCGTGTGGCCTCACATGATTAAGAAATAAATAAATCAAATTTATATTCCTCTGCTTTATTTTAGAATGTTGGTTGTTATCCTTTTATAATATCGAAAAATATCTACTCGTAGTGTAAGTTTCAGAGTAATATTCAATGACAATTTTTTAACATAACATATCATTTACATACAGTCACATACATTGCTTCTGGCTCCACAATAGGATACCCTGTGTCGTGGGAACCAGAAACAACGACATCACGAACATGTAAACATCCAAGAGCTGGGGGTCTTTTTTATCAAAAAAGTGTGAAAAGACTAAGTTTGTAGTTTCATTATCTATGAGTCTTATTTCTCAAAAAAAAAATTCAAGCCATGTTCTAGACCAGCACATACATTTTGGGCCCCGACTTTAAAATATACTTCTACGATGCCTAGATATACATGAATTTTGAATATATAGGTCATATTTGTTAAAATTATTTCTGCGTTTTTAGTGCTTTATTGTACAGAAGTCGGTTTTTATTTTGAAATTTTTATTTCACGATCTTTAGTGAATAGATAATGTGGTTTTAATAACTACGCGTGCCTTTAATAACCACGACATTAAAATTGTGTATTTTGACTTAAATTCTGGATTTGTAGGAGCAACGGTACCTTATATCCAAGTGTCATTGGGCTATTCGTCATCTAAGTCCTAATTTTCTTAGTGTAGCAAGTGATAATGAACTTAAAAATTTCAACTCTAATTACGGGTTTCTAGGTGCAACGGTCTCCTAGATCTGGATAGTCTTGAGCTGGTCATCATCAGACTTCCAAATCTTTGGCTGTAGAAGTGACAGTGAAATTAAATACTTTAGTGAAAACGGTAAATTTATATAAATATCTAGAATAGAAACTTAGAACCTCTCAAGAACGACATTCGAGCTGATTATATTGGGCATCTGACTCTTAATATTCCTACTGTAGCAAGTGACATCGTACATTTTAACTTTAATTTCGGGTTTTTAGGTGCAACGGTGCCCTAGATCTGGGTGTTCTGGAGCTGGCCATCATCAGACTTCCAAACGTGGCAGTAAAATTAATTACTTAAGTGTAAACGGCCTATTTCTATCTAGAATTGAAGCTTAGTAACTCTCAAGAGCATTCGAGCTGATGATCTTCGAAACAATGACACCAGGGAATGTGATACTGAATGAAAGCATTTGATGAACAAAGTGTTTGTAACATCAAAACTTACATCATTTTTTTGCCTTAAAATTTGAAGTTCTCAATTTCCATCTCTGATGGTCTTCATCAGAACCTCGCCAAATTACCCTGAGACAATTCTTACGCTATATTTTATGAAACATATGCATAATACCAATAGATGGGCCACATTAGGTCTTAATTGCAGCTTTTCATTGAAAGATTCCGTTCTCCATCTCTGAAAGTCTTAATCAAATCTTCACCAAATTAAAACGGGACCAATAGGACGCAATAACTAATTAAACAAAAATTTTTTATCAAAACCGGTTGAGATTTGACGAAGTTATGCGATTTTTAAAAAAAAAAAAGTAATATTCGAGTCGAATTGATAACCTCCTCCTTTTTTGAAGTCGGTTAAAATTTTTCTAGATTTAGAAATGGACAGTCTTCCTTGTAACGTTCAATAAGTGGCAGTTTCTGTGCTAGTTTGAATAAAATCTTTTACGCTTCTACATGTTTTTGAACTGACTTCGGCGATCTACGTCAGTTCGTCCTCTCAATGTTATTGTTTTACAAAAAAAAAAAAAAATGGGATCAGCTGTTTTAATTCAATCTGCTTCTGAGGTGTGCAGCGCTTGACATTGCCAATCAGTGGTAGGCACGCGTGGTAACCAAGCCCATACTGAGTCTTTCTGACAGAAGGCCTGTCATGTGCCCGGCAGGTGGACGTTATATACTCGTATATCGCTACAATTATATTACTATATACACACGCTGCCATCGTCTGTCTTTCCGGAGACATATAACCTGAGTGTCTTTAAAAGTAGAGCTAACCGGCATTTAACAGGTAAGCATATAACATCGTAGACCCCGTCTGCGCTTACCATCAGGCGTGACTGGGATCAAGTATAACCTGTCCTACTTAAAAATATATATATAAAAATCAACGTCTATTGTTTTAATTTTTAACGTCACATCGTGTGGTTTTGTAAAGTAACCTCTTAGTCAGACGTTACTTCGCAAAACCACATTCTGCATAAATAAAAGGAATTCTATGCCATTATGTTGTGTAGACACATGTAAACATGTGAATCTCAATCTACTAAGCGTTTTCCTTCTTCAACCAGTTTGTGAGCTCTTTTGGCTTTGACTCGAATCCAGTCTTGTTTGAGTGTTCGCATCGACGTCACGTCATAACTAAAAAGGTTTTTCACTTCGAGTTTGTGTGTTAGTTAAAGGTGCAAAGTCATGTTTGTTAAGACATTGTTATCAGGTTGAAATTGATTGTCTTTTTTCTGTTAAGGAGTTATTGTTATTAAGACTCGGTGTGATTTGTAATTTGTTTGTCTGTGATTGCAGCGCTCTTACTACATATAGGGTGTGTGCAAAGTGAACCAGCTTTAGTTGATTGGCAGCAAAACGATGTAAGTATTATTCCACGATAGCATAGAATTGAGAAAAGGGGTCAAGTTTGTTAAGAATTGCAGGATTGTTAGCTTCGCTGATAAAATATAAACTTAGTAAGTAGGCCTGCCTAATTAGCAGGACGACCAACCTTGTATTTCGGTACTTCGTAAGGAGTTAAATTGTTGAATTTAGGTTCCGCCTGCTTAGTAGTTAATGCTCAGCAGTCAGGTTATTACCAATTTTTATATTATTCAGTTTTATTTTTTTGTCTGTTTAGTGATTTTTTATTTTTGTAACATTTGTGCTGATTTTATATAAACTTTGACACTTGCGCTTACACGATAAATTGATTGAGACCTTATCAAAACCTGACCACTGGTTAAGGACTTATGAGGGAACATAACATCGGACATACATGCATACGAGCCTAACACATTACCCTTCTTTTGGGCTTCGTCACAGTCGGGTATAGAAAAGAAATGTTAATGGCTGCCAAGTCCTATTGAGCTTCCTCGAATCATTACTAGTATTTTCAATAATATGTAAGTATTACACTTTAAGGTATGAAGACATGGACCTCGAGACAAATTAGTTATTGTTTTAGGAGGTTCGAATCTTAATCTATATCTAATTATAAAAATACGGCTCAGCGACTGAAGGGGAGTCACTTCTCTGATACTAGAAGTCACATCTTATTTCTGTCTTGCGGTTTCCTGCCAGTCTGGAGCTCACAACCGGTTGGCCTACCTGTATTGCTGGAAGGATGGAGCGGTCAAGAACCTCAAATCATAATTGTAGTACTTTTTTATTGGGCTACTGGTCACGTTGACCTAGATTCTTTTATAGGTGGTAGTTTCCATCATTCTTGATTGATTTGTCTTTGAAATACCTTCTTCCAAAACTAACTGTTTTTAAAATAGTCGACTTTTGGAAAATTTGTAGTTTCGTACTTAAAAATTTTCAATATTTTTGTCTTTTTTAATACTTTAAAAACCTATTTAGAGGCTAAAAATTTCACCCATGCCGGGATTCGAACCCGCAACCTCTGGCTATCCGTGCCAGCGCTCTACCAATTGAGCCAATGGGCGACTCACGGCATCAGTAAAATTTTGAACCTCTTTACACTATTTTCTGTATTACGTACAGGCAGCGACATCTGACTTAAGCAAATTGCATTACTTACAGCCCCGACTACCTACTTTGCAGTTAGGTTTTAACATCGGAACGATATCACTGTACCCACATGATTATACTATTTTTATTTTTAATGCACTAACCCGTGCTAAGGAACAAATTTAAAAACTGTTTAAAAAAAGTGCGCCTCATATTTTATTTACAACATTCTTATGAGAGATAAGTTGTGTTATTATTTTAAAGCCAATAGCAGATATTCGAACGATTTCGTTCGTATGAGACGATTGATAGTTAAAACAAGAAATAAATACGTAAAAAGTGTTTTTAACGGAAAAAATATTAAAAAAAAAAACTAGGCAATTATGTTGCAGACGTGTTAAAAATATCTGTGTTCTTTCAGCTATGCATATACTTATCAATCTAGAGTCGTGTCACAATTCAAAGAAAAAATATTTTGATCGAAAGGCGCGAGGAAATAGATCAAAATAAAGGTCATTATGGGTCATATTTATTACTGGGCCTGAGAAAAAAACCCATATTGGTATCTAAAAAAAAATTTTTAATTTTTAATTTTAACTGTTTATTTCATAATAAAAAAGTACACAATAGTTTTCTTGTTCTGGAGGCTAAAAATCTTTCATATAAGATTACAATGCTTCCAGAGGTTGCTCTATATTAGAAAATAAATTTTAGAAAGTAAACGTGCTGAAAAGTGATCTAATTATACCTTCATTCATTTATTTATACTTTTGTTATTACCATTTTGTATGTTGGTACACCTACTTCCTTTTCCAATATACTAGTTCAGTCCATCCAAAGTTTGTCTCGAAGAGATCACTTTTAGTGTCCATCTGTACTTTTAAGTTTAGAAATATCGTAGACTCTTAGTCCGGATTTACTTACGGGTGTTGTTATATCGGAAAAGTCCGACCAGGTTTCGCTCCGATTCGCAGAGCTTAATCATGGTGAGGCACTACAGCGTCGGAGTGGTCCCTTCACCCAACTAGTGTGAGTGAAGATACCACTGGACGCTGTATAAATCATCTCATTAAGTAGATGCAAAAAGGCCAATATTATTATTAATCATGGTGAGCAGAGACGGAGCTCGCGTCATCGGTTGCTTGTCGGTTGTAAGTAAATCTGGACTAAAAGTCTACAATGTGTTGTGCTTATGAAAGTTTTAGTTCAAAAATTTAGAAATATCTGTGCAATCCATTGTTATGTACTAAGTGTTACACCTATCTATCTACCTAATTATATTTTTCACTCTTACAACTCACGTTCCACATGACCCGCAATTCATATGGGGTTCTAAGTTTAAATTTGTCGAGTTTTCATATAAAATTTAAATGGTGGTAACGTAGAATAATTAACTATGTAGGTAATATAATATGACAACTTCCCATCATACATTATTAAAAATTTTTTTTATTGCTTCTCGATGCTCATACACAATTATATAAATAGCTGAAGTTCTCGTCTCAAAAATTTGATAATATGTAGAAACTGGTCAATATTTTTATCTTTACGGAATGAGCCGATAGTCAATAAAATTCAAATTGTTTTACAGATGAAACTTGGCAAGTTATAAATATTGTCTTATTTTATGACTGGAAGATAATGCTACTAGCATTAAGTTCGCCTCAGTACTTTTTTATTTGTTTTAATAATGAATTAAAGAATTTTAATAATAATAATAATACTTTTTTAAAACCTATTTTTAGAGGCTATAAATTCCACCCTTGCCGGGATTCGAACCCGTGACCTCTGGCTATCCGTACCAGCGCTCTTTCCAACTGAGCTAATGAGCGACTCTGATAGCCAGAGGTCGCGGGTTCGAATCCCGGCATGGGTGCAATTTTTAGCATCTAAAAATAGGTTTTAAAAAAAGAGCCAGGAGGCACCAAATTCATACCGACCCGACTCCTGGCTCTTCTTTTATCTATCCTACATGCAGTAGGGCCTACCGCTCTCGAATCATACTTTTTAGTCACTCAAAAAAGCGCAAAACTGTTGGGCACTGTATAAATCGTCCGTAACGGACGCAAAGGCCTATGATGCCCTATGATATGATGTTATTTTCAGTAATACGTACAACTATACGTAATATTGAAACAACATACATTTATAACCTCTTGCCTGTATCCCAGAGGGGCAGAGACCAGGGGCTACCACTTGCCACGATCCTGACAGATCACCTTCGCTTCATCAAAGTTCATAAGTCGTTGCATGCACGAACGCCGGTTCCGTGTACTTTTTAGCTTCCCCTTTGCTAATAGATCCCCTATTTGGTCGATGTATGTCCGCCTGGGACGTCCCTTACCAGCCCTTCCACTTACATTCACAGTATATTTGCTTCGTCAATCTTTCTTCCTTCATCCTCTCCACATGCCCAAACCAACGCGACATTCCTTTCTCACATACACAATCCTCTTTCAGTCCACAACGTTCTCTAATCAGACTATTGCGTATTCTGTCATTGACAATATATAAAGTTATAAGTACGTAAGTACAAACGTACAAAGGAATCGCTCATAGCTTTGGTTGCCTGTGTGATCTTAAACTATCACGAAGATTAAGCAACATAGGGCCCGTTCTGTGCATGGATAGGTGACTGTCTATGACTAACGCTAGTGGCATTTTTCCAAGCGGTTCCGTGCTTCGCATGACACGTTAAACAGTTGGTGGCACTCCAAGTCAGAGACCTTCTTCTTCAGGCTATATTATGTAGTCCAGTGCTGGACATAGTCCGCCCCTAATGAGCGCCATAGCGCCCTGTCTTCAGCTTGCCGCATCCAGCATCTGCCGGCAGTTTTTCGCAGATCGTCATCCCACCTGGTCGGAGGGCGTCCTACACTACGTTTGCCGAGTCGCGGTCTCCACTCAAGAACACGTTTACTCCAACGGTTGTCGATTTTTCGCGAGATATGGCCAGCCCACTGCCACTTCAGCTTGCTGATTCTCTGAGCTATATCGATAATTTTGGTTCTCTGTCGGATGCATTCGTTACGAATCCTATCCTTCAGAGAAACTCCAAGCATAGCTCTCTCCATAGCTCGCTGAGCGACTTTGAACTGGTGGACCAGCCCTTTCGTGAGTGTCCATGTCTCGGCTCCGTAGGTCATCACTGGTAGGACGCACTCGTTGAAAACTTTCGTTTTCAAACATTGCGGTATGGATGACGAGAAGACCCGGCGTAGTTTCCCTAACGCTGCCCAGCCCAGCTGGATCCTCCTCTTGGTCTCCTTCTCAAAATTCTTTTTACCTTAGGGCGGCTAACAGTAAAACCACTAGTCTTACAAGCCTCCACCAACCCGGACTTGGCCCCTGTGGTGGAGTATGGCCTACCTTCCTTAGGGAGGAGACCCGTCCCCCTCGGTGGGGATAGAATGGGTCTATGATGATGATGATATAAGTATTTACCCGCACTAGTGGGCCTGGGAACCTAGGCCTTTGCTTCCGAGTCTATTGTCCTACCCCCTGGGATACTGGCATTTCATTGAGCCATCTCTTGTTCAATGTAATGCTCGACCAGTAAGAGTTCATCAGCTGTAGACTAAATTAAGCGGGTATCTACTTACTCACTTAAAAAAATCTTGCATCATCAATAATCATAATTAACATAAATTTTACATACAGGCACATATATTTATTCTGGCCCCACACTCGGGTACCCAGTGTCGTGGGAACCAGAAACAGCGACATCACAAACATGTAAACATCCAAGACATGTGGTTTTTTTTAAATTAATCTGGTGATTCCCTTTTCCTCAAGTATTTCAACCTAAGAAGATAATTACAAGAACCAAATGAGGGTAAACGTTATCTGAGGAAATACCCAAAACAAGTAATACCACTTGTGGTCTTTGATTGTACACCTGCATGCAAATATAATAAATAAAAATCTCGTGTCGCAGTGTTTGTCATTGAGTTTCTTCAAAACGGTTTCACCGATTTTTTATATTGCAAATGCGGTTGCAACCCTTGTATGTCCCCACTGCTGGGGCACGGGTCTCTTCCTGCATTGCAGGAAGGTTAGACCATACTCCACCACGGGGGCCAAATCCGGGTTGGTGGAGATTTGTAAGACACTGGTGGGCCTTACTGTCAGAACTTATCAGGCCGTCCATAAAGCCTTTGACATGGCTTAACGACTGCCATTACATGACAGCCGGCACGGCTTAACGTGCCTTGCGAAGCACGGAAGCGCTCTATATAAGCGGAAAAATATATAAAAATATTTTTTATATATTTTTGGCTATATTCAGTAGTTCTCAGAATAGTTTGTAGGCTAATACGGAAAAATAACGTTTGCCTGGTCCACTTTGATTTTTCACTTCAAAGTTAAGGGTGGATTTTTGCTGTGAAGTAATTTGTCATCTCTTTAAACTGTCATTAATGCCTCTAGTATAAGTGATTGTTGTGTCTTATTTCGTTTGAAGACAAATAAATATATTCTATTCTATTCTATTGGAATAAAAAAATATTTCTCAATTTCTGTCTACGAATTCTTCGTCGGACAATCTTTGGCCTAAGCGTGCATTCGTTTGTTTAATTTAATAGTTAATTAAAAAAAGAAAACAATACTGCCAAAGGTGGATAACTGAGTATATGTACGATTATCTATTATTTTTTTAACGTTTAAGTTATCTGTTTAAGACACAAAGCTTATAGAATATAGATAGATACATAGAGAACACTTTATTGGCATTAAAAAGTGAAAATTACTTTGCTAAATTCCGCCAAAAATCCCACAAGCACCATGCGGTTAGTTAATGCACCCACCACTTTTTTTTTTAAAGGAATTTTCACGTTTTAATGCTATTATGGATTTACGCAAAGTAACGCCTGATTCCATACAATATCTGAACAGTTTATCAATATACCTCGGGCTTCAGAGTAGCCTCCGGTTTTCGCCGAAAGCTTACGAGTGTAATACCAAATGAATTGTCATACTAGTTCCGATATTTCTATTAGACGAATATATCCGAATCTATCCGATAGTACCCGAGGTATATCCTAAAAGCTAACAGTCTGTACTTCTGTTTGTTGTCCCTAATAAACAAAATGAAAATAAAATTAGTCTTATATATAAAAATAGGAAACACTATTGCTATCGAATTTCTTCGAAACGGCATAACCGATTATATTCTTTTTAATGCACTTACCCGTGCTAAAGACAATTTTAAAAACCTATTTAGAGGCTAAAATTCCACCCATGCCGTACGTAATACAGAAAGTGTTGTAAAGTGGTTTCAAATTTCACTGTTGCCGATGAGTCGCCCATTAGCTCAGTTGGGAGAGCACTGGGCTGCAAGTGATGCAAATTACTTCAACCAGATGTTGCTGCCTGTACGTAATACAGAGAGTATTGTTAAGAGGTTCGAAATTTCACTGATGCCGGTAAGTTGGGAGAGCGCTGGCACGGTTAGCCAGAGGTCGCGGGTTCGAGTCCCGGCATGGGTGAATTTTTTAAGCTTTAAATAGGTTTTTAAGGCATCACCGATTTTTGTAATTCTATTTGGGTATATTTGGTAAGTCTGAGAATAGATTGTATGCAAATCCACTCCATCCAAAGGTTGTCTGGAAGAGATCGCTCTTAGCGATAAGACCGCCAATTGTATAACATTACTTAGATTTAAGAATCATGGTTTGAAGAAGAAGTGTTCTCTATCTTTATCTATCTAATTAACGCTGCAAATTGGCACGTATTAACGAGTAAAGCCTAGGACCTATCAATGTAATAATAAAGTTTGAGATTGTTATAGTTTGTGGTTGGGTTTTTACACTGACTCTTATGTACAGTCGTCTGCAGATAACCCTTCACGTTTTATCAAAAGGTTATCGCACACACGCATACGCTAGCCGGAAAGACAAACATCGTGAGGAAACCCGCGGCTTCGTTGGCTCCGCGTGTATTGACTTATCTTTCCTGTAAGCTAGGCCGACTAAGCTGTTAGGATGGTTTTTGCAAACTAAATATGCTAAGGTTGGCTGGAAGGGATCACTGTTAGAGATAAGTTTGCCTTTGAAACAAACTTCATGCAATGAATTCGAATTTCGAATTTACTATTTGCAATAAAGAATACTGAAATAAGGATTATTTGAAAGACCCAGTAAAGTAAGTACTCGTAGTAATCAAATATGCAATTGATGACTATAATTTACAAGAATAGCGGTAACTTTAAAATAAAAAAAATTAAGAGAAATCTGGTTTTGAATTGAGAAAACCAACATATCTTTATTTTTACTTTATACTATTTAAAAAAAAGGTAAGTATTGACATGCTGTAGACTGTACGTAGAAATGTTTTTTCCTCAATGACGCATGCACAGTTGTGAACCACACATTTGAGGATTTAACGTAACAAAGATAAACTAAAGAAAATTAAATCTGTCCTTACATAACATTTTGTGGATTGTGAAAATGGATTGCATAGAAGAAGAGTCTTTTTTATGCCTTTCTGTGTGGCCGGGGCTTACAACATTATCGAAAGCAATAATGGGACAAAATGTAGCGCCACCTGACTTTTATAAAGTAAGATAACGAATTGTGATGAATAAAATAGTTTTGACAAACATACAAACATAAACCCTAAAAACAAAAACCAAATCTACGTTCCCATAAATAAACATATACGCCTCACGCCTCAATCCCAATGTAGAAGCAATTGACCAGTATTTGCTACTTGCCACAAGCCTAACTTTTGCCACTGCTTCCACCATATTCAGTATTATAAATTATATTAAAACCTAACTGCAAAGTAGGTAGTCGGGGCTGTTAGTAATGCAATTTGCTTAAGTCAGATGTCGCTGCCTGTACGTAATACAGAGAATATTGTAAAGAGGTTCGAAATTTCACTGATGCCGTGATTCGCCCATTGGCTCAATTGGTAGAGCGCTGGTACGGATAGCCAGAGGTTGCGGGTTCGAATCCCGGCATGGGGGAAATTTTTAGCCTCTAAATAGGTTTTTAAATTATAAATTGTGCACACTCCCTGGTTTTGATTTATAGGTACTTTTTATCTTTCCCTTTGCCACAACACCTCATATTTAGTCGACACGCTTGGAGAGTCTCTTAACGGTTTTTCCACTTTAATCACTCGATATATCTATCTTCCATCATCATTACCGTATGCCCGTATCAGCGTAAACAAAAATGTTTACTTAATGAACGTCAAAGTTTAGTTTCACAATTAATAGACTACGTGGAGAAGAACTAAGAAATCAACTTCATATACAGGGTGTCCCAAGAAATAGTGTCAAGCGGAAGTCTAAGTGCTACTGTTCACCTATTTCAGAAAAAAAAAATCAAGCTTGTATCTCAACAATTGATGTCTCTGTGACCAATAATGTCAAATAAGCAAAGGTTTAACAAAAAAATATGAAAAAAAATCATATCTCGAAAACTACAAAAAGTCGCGGAACATACATGGGGGTAATTCGGGTACCCCTAGGGGTATTCTGCCCTTGGACTTCCGCTTGACACTATTTCTTGGGACACCCTGTATACATTTTTTACGGAGCTTATAACGTCCCACTGCAAGATAAAGACCTTCTCACAAACAGAGAATTGGTTTTTTACTTAATAACTATTTGACGTATATGAATTTAAACCGGTTTAATCGCATTTAGCGTACAATTAACCAGTTTGTCAGACCTCGCATAACGGCTGTATACACAGCTCATAACCTTTATTAGTAAGGCCGGGAGAGTTTTAAACTTAATAATTATTATTTAAGAATGTGTCAAAGTCCACAGCGTCCCCTAATCAACAGTAAACAGTGTCAAAGTCCATAGCGTCCCATAATCAACAGTAAACAGTGTCACAGTTACTTTGAATGACGTATCCGGTCATTCAAAGAATTCTTGACAGCCAATAGGTAGCGTATAGGATGTATATACTTGCCTATATATTCCACTGCAGAGAGAGACCTTCTCCTAGAGAAAGAGTGTGGATATCATGCGTGCTCACCACGGATTAGAGATTTTAAGTTCTCTGGTGTGGCCTTTTTTTTGCATCTACGTAATGAGATGATTTATACAGCGTCCAGTGGCATTTTCACTCACACTAGATGGGTGAAGGGACCACTCCGACGCTGTAGTGCCTGGGACATGGCTTTATAGATGGTGTAGGCTTGCCCAGCACCTATACCATCCAGACAGCTTAGTCGGCCTAGTCTACAGGAAATACTAGTCAATACGTGCGGCGCCAACCAAGCCGCGGGTTTCCTCACGATCTA
Source organism: Yponomeuta sedellus (assembly GCA_934045075.1). Lineage (NCBI taxonomy): Eukaryota > Metazoa > Arthropoda > Insecta > Lepidoptera > Yponomeutidae > Yponomeuta > Yponomeuta sedellus. Next base: position 20,234,050 of record OW203734.1, on the reverse strand, counting down.
TTCCTTCAAGCCAAAACACGAATAAACGCGAGTGCGAGTTGTGCTGAGTGCTTAGTGCGAGTTTGACAGATCCAATCACTCTGAGTGCTTAGTGCGAGTTTGACAGATCCAATCGAATAACTTTACTACCGCGTTAATCGAGCATTGAGCAGTGAGTATGAGTAAGTTAACCGTTCGAACTGGCAAAACGCTGTCACAGTACAACTCGCACTCGCGTTTATTCGTGTTTTGGCTGGTAAACGTGTTCACTTCTCAACGTAAACCATTACAACTCGCACTCAGCAATTTTAATTTCCATACTTGTCGCTAGGTGGCGCTTCCTCGATGCCATAGAAATATGAGTTTACGTTAACGCGATCGAGTAGTTAAAAAACTCGCACTAAGCACTCTGGTGTAAACATGTTATATATACATTTAAATTTCCTCACGATACTTTCCTTCAAGCAGGCAGGCCTATTTAATAATAATTATTCGCTTTGCTTCTTTCAGCAAGAAGCAAAATGGTCGTGGGGCTATGAATATGATTCACAAATACAGACGTCGGTAAGTACCTAACATAGTATTTTCTAAGGTTAACACGAGCAGTAGACATAATTAAAACTGTTTTTATACGTATTTATGCTCGTTTATTACATGGTCATCCGGGACCACGGCACCTGAAAAAGTGCCGAAACGTTGGAAAATTGTAAAAAATGTAATGAACGAGCATAAATCCGTATAAAAACAGTTTTAATTAAGTACCTAACATTTTTTTCATGCAACTCTTTGCAACATGACAACACAATAAGACACTACATGAATTTGAATTAAGAAAATAAAGATTGAAATGTTTACGTTTAAAACTTAATTTACAAATCGTTTTTTTTTAATCTCACTTACACTCAATTAATGATTTTAAATTTTAAATGTAATTTTACTAACAACGTATGGATGTAGACTTTTAGTCCGGATCTACTTACGGGTGTTGTTATATCGGAAGAGTCCGAACTAAAAGTCTACAATGTGTTGTGCTTACGAAAGTTTTAGTTGAAAAACCTATGGATGGTTTTTCCCCAAATAAATGATACAATACAGTACAATTGTACTCTTAGGCAGTCTCTTAGGCAGCCAAAAACAAATAGAGAAAGAAAGAGAGAGAGAGAGAGACAGAGAGAGAGAGAGAGAAAGAGAGAAAGAAAGAAAACGTAAGATGAATTTGAGTTTTGAGTAACTGACCAACTCAGGCGCTATGTTCGCCTAACACGAACGCTTCGGGAAAGGTTCTCTAGAACTGCCTGCTTAAACAATAAGGTCTCTGCAACTGCTACTGAAAAATATTTTTTTCATTTACTTTTCCTAAAAGTAATAGTCCATATGTCTGCCATTACTAATTACTAATGACATAACCGCGGCTTTTAAATCAACCGGATTTCAGCGTGTATATTTATATATATGTGCCTGTATGTAAACGTTATGTTGCTGTATATATGTATATTTATTATATTTATTTATTTATTTGTTATATTTATTTTATGCTACATTTATAATATATTTAAATTTATAATATATATAGATACAATATACAATTAAAAACGAGAATTTTAAAGTTTTGCCTGCCTGAAGTTCGATTTATCGATATTTATTTTACTTATTCGGTGTACAAAACAGATCACGATATATTTATAATAATACTATGATTTCGACATGTAATTTTGAGTCTCTTAAGTGTAAAATCATAGGGATATGTAAGCATTTCGATGAAATCACACAGATCTACGAATTTACACCATACCGAAGAATATGTTTTTTTATGTTTTACATTTTTTGAATTAAAACTTTCGTAAGCACAACAAATTGTAGACTTTTCCGATATAACAACACCCGTAAGTAAATCCGGACTAAAAGTCTACAATGTTTTACATTGTTTTAATAACACGCTAAATACTCGTAAAGTAAAACTTTATTTCTACAGCCACGCTGGCAGCGTACGTCACCGAAACGGGCACAAGCTACCACTACAACTTCAACTACGACGACATTACCACCACATACGCATCTGTCTGACCCATGTGTTCCTTACAAGCCTGAGATGCCTGACTTCAGCGAGGCAGGACGATCGCTCAGCCAAGTGAGTAAGTACGTTAAGTAAAGGGACCTGTTTGTATTTTTCTTCTACTTCAGGCTATATTAGTCCACTGCTGAACATAGCCCTCTCCTAATGAGCGCCATAGCGCAAGGTTGTGCCATCATTGGGGGGTAGTGCTCATAATCCCCGCGCTGCGCATGCGGGTTGGGGATCGCAGTTTGGTGGAATTGTACTCCAGGGGGCGCTGCTGCCCACCCCCCGGTTTGTGTCCCTTAGTGGCCTTTTACGACACCCGCGGGAAGAATTTGGGTTGGTGCTATTCTCTAGGCCAAAACCACACAGCACACAACTGTTTGAATATTGCAACAAAGACACAAAGTTAAGATGGCGCCTCGAGTAGGAATTCCCGTACGAACGTAGATTGATTTCATTTTCAAACGACTTGCAGCATCGCTATGACACGTCACCAGTGCATTTCTGGGAATAGGTGGTAGGCTTATTAACATGGTAAAACAAAGTTTGTGTCAGCTAGTTACTGTCTTGTAAATCGATATCGATATCAACCCCTGTATGTCCCTACTGCTGGGGCACGGGTCTGTTCCTGCACCGAAAGAAAGTTAGGCCATACTCCGCCGCGGGGACCAAGTCCGGGTTGGTGGAGGACTATAAGACAGTGGCGGGCCTTACTGTCAGAAGTTATCAAGCCGCCCAGTATCAGTTGTGTTAAGCAACAACCGTCTCGTGACTACCGCTAGTGGCATTTTTCTGAGCGCTTCCGTGCTTCGCAAGGCGCGTTAAGCCGTTGGTGCCGGTTGTCATGCAATGGCACTCGTTAAGCTATGTCAGAGGCCTTACGGGCGGTTAAATAACTTCTACTTGTACCTATTGACAGTTTAATAGAGCATCCCGAGGGGTATCCTATCCAAATATGCCCAAAACACATTGCGTTAGAAATGCCCCGAGCGGCTTGTCGAGACTATGATTTTTATCAAAAACCCTTAATTGCTTACCGAAACTCTCAATGAAATTCAGTAACCGGTAGTTACCTCCAAAGAAAACCGACCGAGAGACCTGACGAGGAAAAAAATGTTTAACAAAGGCAAAAAAAACAACGACGAAATAATGTGTAACCAATACACTGGTATAGGTAGGTAACTTAATTTTCGTTGCGTTTTATTGTCAATTTTTCTCAATGCCAGTGGCCGCAGAGAAGTGGTGCGAAGAAGACGCGGAAAAGCCTTTCATACAAAATGTTCTGAAGGAACAAAATTAAAAAGAAGAGACAAGGCGAGGGTAGCGATTTCTATACATCGGGACGCGTCTTTTCCGCGCCCCTCCCCACATTCTGTGTGGCCGCTGGCTTAGAACTTGTGGAAATAAGCCAGCTAGGGAAGCATAAGGTCAAGATAAAAGTTTTATCCCGCTATCGGATAGCGGCATCTCGCTTTACGCGGTAAAATAAAGCGAGATGGAACTAGCCGATAATAGGATAAAACTTTGACCGTGGCGTTGTGCTCCCCTGGTCTATGTAAGTATGTAAGTGTAACTTTAAGCCAAATATTTCCCGTCTAATATCAACCCTTTGTATGTCCTCACTGCTGCATGGTTCTCTTCCTACTTCGCAAGAAGTATAGGCCATACTCCACCACCGGGGCCAAGTTCGGGTTGGTGGATTGTAAGGCAGTGGCGGTACTTACTGTCAGAAGTTATGAAGCCGCCCATACGGTCTCTCACATGAATTTACGACTGCCATTACATGGCAGCCGGCACCAACGGCTTAACGTGCCCTGCGAAGCATGGAAGCGCTCGGAAAAAATGCTACTAGCGGCAGTCACAGGACGGTCACCCATCCAGCACCTGAACGCACCTAAGTGATTGATTCCAATCACTCGGTTCCACTAGACCACGAACGTTTCACCCGTTTCGTATTTTCCATGATTGTAATTAGCAAAATTAGTTATAGAACATCATATTTCCTTAGAAATCGTCGTTCAAAAGATCGTCCGTATTTTTTGCAGAATGTTACGAATACATTTGGGCCATCAAGTATAGAGAAACAAGTAAAGCAAGAGAGGCTCTATGTAAGTAAAAACATTATTTAATCATTTCAATTACGTAGCAATACAACGTAACAATGGACTCGTAAACGAGACACCTAGGATCGATTCCCAGTGCCGGCATGCACCAATTACTATACTATTTTTATTTTTAATGCACTAACCTGTGCTAAGGAACAAATTTAAAAATCTATTTAGAGGCTAAAAATTTCACCCATGCCGGGATTCGAACCCGCAACCTCTGGCTATCCGTGCCAGCGCTCTACCAATTGAGCCAATGGGCGACTCACGGCATCAGTGAAATTTCGAACCTCTTTACACTATTCTCTGTATTACGTACACGCAGCGACATGTTCAAAATGTCACTGATGCCGTGAGTCGCCCATTGGCTCAATTGGTAGAGCGCTGGCACGGATAGCCAGAGGTTGCGGGTTCGAATCCCGGCATGGGTGAAATTTTTAGCCTCTAAATAGGTTTTTAAACCAATTACTATGTTATCTAAGTTACGTACAGTTGTGAAATTATGGTAGCAATTTCAATCGCTAGTAGTAGTCGTTTTGGCGTTTTTGCATCTACGATGATCTAATGAGATGATTTATACAGCGTCCAGTGGCATCTTTACTCACACTAGATGGGTGAAAGGACCACTCCGACTACAGCGTCGGAGAGGGACATGGTGCCTGGGACATGGTTTTATAGATGGCGTAGGCTTGCCCAGCACCTAAACCAACCTGACAGCTTAGTCGGCCTAGCCCACAGGAACGACTAGTCAATACGTGCGGAGCCAACCAAGCCGCGGGTTTCCTTCTTATCTTCTTCTTCTGTTTTATCTTCTTCTTCTTCTTCAAGATGTACGAGTAAATTTAAAAACCTATTTAGAGGCTAAAAATTTCACCCATGCCGGGATTCGAACCCGCAACCTCTGGCTATCCGTGCCAGCGCTCTACCAATTGAGCCAATGGGCGACTCACGGCATCAGTGAAATTTCGAACCTCTTTACAATATTCTCTGTATTACGTACATTAAAAATAAAAATAGTGTAATGTACGAGTAAGTTGGTAATGATGAAAATGTGGGAAATTTCGAAATGTGTGACATAATTTAAATATTTGAAAATTATAGATAGAAAAAGAAATATAGAAAATGGTGTAAAGAGGTTTGCACCGTTACACCTTTAAAGGCACAGGCCTTCTCTCAGAGAGAGTATAAGATAAGAAGGAAGATAGGAATATTCTTTATTGTACACGAGGAAAAACAAACATAAAATTATTATATAAATACTATACAATTGGCGGCCTTATTGCTTAGAGCAATTTCTTCCAGACAATCTACGATGGAGAGTATAGGCATTATTAGCACACGCAACCACCACGGATTGGAAATTTCAAGCCCTTAGGGATATGAACACCTCAAACACACAGACTTACTCAGCAATTTTAAAACCATATGATAGTGATACCACTGTGTAAATACACCTTAGAGGGCGCTGACACTCGTATTACGCCCATAGGTGTCAGAGTCAAACAAGCGTTGTAATTGTAATGTAATTGCATCAATGCTGTACTTATCTCCTAATTGCTTAGGTTATACACAATTGTGCCTTGGCATATCATTAGAGAAGTAAAAGATGAAAATGCGATTGAAACTTCCGGCATGTCGGGCTTTTTAAAACGGTGGAAAAATAACTGCCCAACTACATTGGTTTTGTAGATTGTGTTATACTCGTATACACATTGTTACTAACAGCTTGTCGATAAACGCCATTAGCAGTTTTGTAAGATGATGTAATTGTGGTTTTTCATATTTTCTTATAATTAATAATCAATAAACTCATCGATTTTTTCATTCATTCGTTCGTTAGCTTGTTTATTCGTTCGTTCGTCCGTCCATCCGTTTGTTCAGGTTCGTGCGTTCGTCTATCCAATCATTCAAAAACACGTAAATTGTGGTGATAATACACAAACAATTGCCGCTGTACATTTTTTTTATGTAACATAATTAATGTACTTTTTCAAGGTCGAAAGAAAAAGGGCATACCTTCAATAATACCGGTAGTGGTCGGCGGTAGAGACACTACTCCAGGAGAATACCCGCATATGGTAAGTCGAATTTCGAATTACTTTGATGTATTTGATGAAGCACCAGGAGTTCAGCAGGGTTCCGCAGAATTAAGGGTTTTAGTTACTTTGCAGAACTAAAAAGTAGTAACTACATTAGAGTAGTAATTTTTAAGGCTTCGCAATACGCATACATAGTTATATATTAAACGGGTCTAATCACGATTATATTTATTAGGTAAAACGTAATTTCCTTAATCTGCTATTTGACTCTCTTTGCAAGTAAGTCTTAAATGGTAAATATCTCTTCCATTAGACCAAAAAATATTTTAGTATATTTTTTGAGGACCTAAAAGCAGCAAAAAATATAGTTTAAAACTTTGCTTTGCTATACAGCCGAAACCGCGATCAGCCATTTTTGTCTATGGTTTGAAGACCTGACTTGTAAGATATATTAAAGTAATTTTATATAAAACTTCTGCAAAGTTTTCCTTTAATAAAGCTGTGCTCAGGCGTGATAGTTCTCATTTTAAGTACGATATACGTGCTAACTTTTGCCCTTAACTTTTTCGCGAAATTTTCCACGTTTCTACAACCTTTTCGCCCAGAGAGGGGGATGGGGGACGCCCCACTCTAGCAAAAGTTTCCGCTTTGAAGCTATTTCGTAAACTGAAAACTGATTTTTCTACATTCATAATAGATTTAGACGGGCAATCCAACTAATACCCTGCCCTGGTGAGGGCGTGAAAAAAATATGTTTCTTATTTAGGAGCAGCGTAGTATCCTAATTTTTAATAATATTTCCTACCGTTTTATCGACGTGCTTAACATGTATGATCTCTGCCAAATTTTAACTTTGTAGTACTTATCGTAACTGTGCTAAGCCACGAACAAACAGTTTTGAAAGAGAGAAGAGAAAGAGTAAGGGACCTTATTCCACTGTCTGTCTGTCACTAGACTGTACTTCCTGAACCGTGATAGCTAGACAGTTGACATTTTCACACAAATACTGCAAACAAAAACCTAAATAAATATTAATGTGGGGCCCCGTACGCCCTGCAGGTAGACGGCTGAAATATTCAAATGTTATATAGATAATGGAGAGATAGAGAACACTTAATTGCACAACCATAAAATGGAATACCACCATGATAATTGTACGGAACCCTTCGGGCGCGTGTCCCACTAGTACTTTGCCCTTTTTTTCTTTATTGCTTCAACATATTTTAAACTTTCGCGACTTGAACTCATAATTAAAATATTTTTGGGGCTTAATCGCGTAGTGATTTATTGCTATTTTACCTCGACGTTACAGTCAACGTGGTCACGAGAAGACTGATGGCTGGCACCCGTCCGCATCTTCGTGACCACGATGACTGTAACGTCGTTGAAACGTCGAGGTAAAATAGCAATAAATTACTACGCGATTAAGGCCCGAAAATATTCTAACTTATTGCTTCACTTACCAGGGTGCCATAGGGTGGAAGGCGCGCGCCGGGACCTGGGTTTTCCTGTGCGGAGGTTCGCTGATCAGCGAGTCGTTCGTCCTCACTGCAGCACACTGCACGAGAGTCCCCGAGTCAGACACCGTCGCTGATTCGACGCCCAAGATTGTCAGGCTGGGCGACAAAAATATTCTCGATACGGTTCGTTTGATTTGGTAAAGTATGGAGTTGATGGATGTATGGTTCCTTGTACTACGAGTATATTCACTGATTTCATGGCTCTTCTGTTAATATTATTACATTGCATTGTTAACCCTAGAATAGCAAATAGCGGCTGTAGCCCAGTGGGTAGAACAATGGATTACGCCCAATATTGTCAGGCTGGGCGATAAGAATATTCTCGATACGGTAGGTTTCGTTTATGGTACATGGTATGGTACAGTATGGTATTGATAGCTGCGTAGTTTCACGTACTAGACTTACTGTTTTCATGGATCTACCATTAATATTATTGTATTACTTTGTTACCATTAGAATAGGAAATAATAGCGGCGCGGCGTTAACCCAGAGGGTAGAATAATGGACGATGCCTAAGATTGTCAGGTTGGGCGATAAGAATATTCTCAATACGGTAGGTTTAGTTTCTATTAGAGTATATTGTTGATGGGTGCGTAGTTTCAAGTACTATACTCACTGATTTCATGGTTCTATTAAAAATATTATTGTAGTACATTGTTACTCTCGGAAATGCGGTAGCCCAGTAGGTAGAACACTGAAGACCCAGGTTCGATTCCCAACGCGTGCATTTACCAATGACTTTGTTTTTTGAACTTTAAAAAACAACAAATTATTAAACTTTAATACTTTTCTGGTTTTAACTTTCACAGATTTTCCGTGGCTTCCCACCGGTTGACGCGCTAATAGCTCAAATCATGGTTCACCCGGAGTACCGCTCGCCGAGGAAGTATAACGACATAGCTTTGTTCAAGCTTGAGAAGCCTCTGAAAGAGTTTACATCAAAAGTGCAGCCTGCTTGTCTCTGGAGTCGGGACGATTTGGGTAATCTCGGCAATCAGGCTACGGTCACTGGCTGGGGCGTGGTGGAAACTGGTAAGAGCGTTTTATGTACTCCTCGATTCTGTTAGTGCATCACAGTACCATGACAGATGCTTGGTGGGGTCGCATACATACATAACCTCACGCTTGTATCCCAGAGGGGTAGGCAGAGACCAGGGACTGCCACTTGCCACGATCCTGACAGATCACCTTCGCTTCATCAACGTTCATAAGTCGTTGCATGCACGGACGCCGGTTCCGGGTACTTTTTATCTTTCCCTTTGCTAATACATCCCCTATTTGGTCGATGTTAGTCAGTCTGGGACGTCCCTTACCAGCCCTTCCCCTCACATTAGCAATATATATTTGTTTCGTCAATCTTTCTTCCTTCATCCTCTCCACATGTCCAAACCAACGCAACATTCCTTTCTCAATTCTAGTCACTACATCCTCTTTCAGTCTACAACGTTCTCTAACGTTGGTGGGGTCACGTAGGATGTTTTTCCATACCGTTGACGCCTAGAAGCACATACATCGAAGTATGTGCGCGCGTAGACTTGAAGCAGCAACGAAGTTAAATCTCCATGTACATGCAGTTGTCATTGTATCACAGTGCAGTAGCAGAACTAGGCCCTGCTAGGGCAGTACAATGCTACGATAAAGGTTTATCTCATTATAGGCTAGCGTCATCTTGTTCTACCCGATAATGGGATATTTTTTACCAATGACTTCTTTTTCTAAGGCACGTTCATTTGTGAAGCTATTAGTTGCAATACCACTCACTAACCATGAAGGAAAACATGCTCAATACTCAATACTTTATTGCAGCCATAAGTTTGGTAAGTCCTTATATAATATAACAGATAATGTGTATCATTATGGACCCTGTCGGGCACAGCAAAAGCCTTACAACCAAAATCTTATAGCTAGTGTGGTATCCAGTACCTACGAACTTTTTGATTTCCACAGCTTTATCTTAAAAACTAGGTAGGTATCCTATAATTGCATAAAATATTATTTTTATTATACATCTTATTTAAATTTATCTTCTAAGTATTCATTCACAGTGTAATAGCTTCTGGAGATGAGCAACTGTTTTAGGTTTTTACAGAATTCTTTGTCATTGATATTGTTTCTGAGTGTCTCGGGTAACATGTTGTGTAGTAACTTGTCGGGTAACATTGTGAGGAAACCCTAGAAAAGTATTAACATACCTCATCGCATGCTTTGTAAAATCCGCTAATTGACTCTCTTTTCAAGTAAGTCTTAATGGTAAACATCTCTTCCATTAGACCAAATAATATTTTAGTGTATTTTTTGAGGACCTAAAAGCAACAAAAGTTCCGTTGCTAATTAAAACCGGAAAAGATATTTTTTATTTGCATATTTTGCAGCCATCCTACATACTTACTTACCAAAGCCAGTATATTTCAGTTTCTTACGTTAAATACTACATGAACTATTAATTTAACGCGTCAAAATTGATAGGAGTCAAGTAACGGATTATGAAATCTCAGGTCTAACTAACCAGGGAGCAACTTCTTCTTCCTGTATGCCTCAAAATTAAAACGTTCTTGGGCGTAATATGTATCACGCAAAGTGCATATCAGATACTTGGCAATGATATTGAGTCACATAATTTTACGACAATGTCCTGTAGATATTTCGAGTTTGTCAAGTCAAGGCGCTCGAAGTATTTCAATATAACAACCTTATACCTATCTCATGTTTAACTAATAAAATAATCTTTATATTTTTTATTGACTAATGTATGAAACAAATTTGAATATTTTCTTAATTTTTGATGTAATTATTTTTTTATTTTTTTTGACGTCACCACGGCACTTTATACTCATTGAATTTATTCATGATAAAAAAAAAGTTGACGTTTGACAAATGTTGTTGTTGACGAATATTTTTTTAATATTTGTAGGCAATGGAACTACCGCTTTAAAGCCAATGATGACGTCACTGAAAGAAAAATGATGTGAACATTATTTTGCTATAAATATTAATAATCCGTTTTTATTTTACCTATTTAAACCCCTAATAGTAATCAGTATCCCTATTCCTCGAAATGGTTTTCACTTTACGACAGTCGATGCCTCCCTGATCAATGCCTATTGCTACATGTTTTCGTCAAAGGTCATCCTAGTAAATTCTCGATAATATTTCAATATTTCTTGGTCTGAAGACCTGGTTACGGTGGCGGGGAGTCGCTGAAGACCGAGAAGCTTGAAAAACCATGAGGGAGCCCTATGTCCTGCAGTGGGCGTCAAATGGCTGATCTTGATGTTGATGATGATTTTTTCAGCTGGCAGAACCACCTCGCCGGAGTTGCAGTCGGCCGTGGTCGACCTACTAGAGCCGGAGCTGTGCAATAAACTTCTGCAGCGCCGGTACAACCGTAACTGGTCCGGACTTAGAAACCAAACCTGCGCCGGAAAATTAGAGGGCGGAGTCGACTCGTGTCAGGTATTTTTTCAATCTATTTATTACTAGTTGTGCCCCGCAGTGTTACCCGCGGTTTATCGATATGCCCGCATTTTCCCGCAGGAATAGCATATTTTTCCATTGATATTTTCCCGCAGTAAAATGTAGCCTTTTTTTCCCGTCTCTTATTTCCTCCAGCAACTTTCCGTCGTAAGGTTGTCTGGAAGAAATTGCTTTTAGCAATAAGGCCGGCAATTGTACTTTGTATCTTTACATGTTTTATAATATGTGCTCTGGTATACAATAAAGAATATTCTTATCTTATCTTATCTTTTGTATTAATCCAGGGTGTCAGCTAACTCCATAGCAAATTCTATTAAAATCGCTACAGCCGCTTAGACGTGACGAAGTAACAAACATACACACAAACTTTCGCCTTTATAATGTTAGTGTGATGTGATAATGCAGCGTTTAAATTATACCTCCCACTGTAGGGCACAGGCCTTCTCTCGGAGAGACAGGGGCTTAATTGGCGCGCGTTGGCCAATCACCCACCACGGATTGGCAATTTCAAGCACTGAGATACGTGAACACCTCAAATAGTTAGATTTCCTCATGATGTTTTTCTTCTTTTTTTGTCACAGTTAGCGAGTGGTATTGCTACTATACCTTCATAAATGAACGTAACTTATAAAACAAAATGATTGGTACATGCCGGGAAAATCCTTTCACCACGATGGCTTGCCATCGTCACGTTAAGATGAAGATGAACCCACGGCGTACCAAATGAGAAATCGGCGTTATTCCGCTGCGCTACCACCGCTCTATCTATCTATAACTTCACCATGCTTCGGAACTACCAATAATATTATAGAGAGGGAAAGTTTTATCTGTTTGTATGAAGGGGTAGGTAGTCTCCGAAAGTACTAATCCAAATAGATAGATAAATACATAGAGAACACTTTATTGCACAACCAGAAATAGAGACAACCATAGTTTCTTAAATCTAAGTAATGCTATTGACGGTCTTGTCGCTAAGAGCGATCTCTTCCAGACAACCTTAAACCCTTTCTTATAACGGGTTAAAGACCCTAAAAATGTCACAAAATCACAAGCCTCATTTTAAATTATCTTCGCAGGGTGATTCCGGCGGGCCACTACAAGTGAAAATAAACCTTCCACCCACTGTGGAAGGTAGGATCTACTACGTCGTCGGGGTGACGTCATTCGGCATAAACTGTGCCAGAGAAAACAGCGCTGGGATCTATACAACAGTGTCCAGCTATACTCCTTGGATAGAAAGTGTTGTATGGCCTTCATCAGCGTGAATTGGTGCGGTCTTCCTAAGTTGCGTAGCCAAAAAAACTGTTTAAATACCTAAAAAACAAAAATACACTGACCTGCAAAATTACGTATTGCAGTTTTAATTTTGTCTCATCCTAAGGGCTGGTAAGGGACGTCCAGGCGGACATACACGACCAAATACGGGATGTATTAGCAAAGGGGAAGATAAAAAGTACCCGGAACTGTAACGCTGTAACGCTGCCGAAACGTCGGGAAATAAGGTAATCACGTTTTATCTAATATAACTACGTATTAGTATCGCGAATCATCACTACGTGTAAAGATTACGTTTTTTTTAGTTCAAATATTCTACCTTAATTCATAAAGGTTATTACAGTCAGTGTCGACACTCCAATTAAATTTAGTGGAGAATTATGAGGAAAAGACGGGACGGAGACGAGCAACCAACGATGCTAGCTCTATATCTACTGATAAATGCTCTGCAATGCTAATCATAGTGTGACCTGGTCGAAATCTTAAGTGTAGTCCTAATAATGTGTAGTGCTTAAGAAAGATTTAGTATATTCTAACTAACTCAATTAATAAATATACGTGTAGGTGGTATCTAATGAATTATATTTAAGAGGACTTGAGAAAGGATGGTCAGAGTGGAGTTTTTTTCCCGCTGCCTTTTTCTCCACTAAACTACGGCCCGAAGGCAGCGGCTTTCACTTTTATGTCACATTGTACTTTGACATTCAGCAAACAGAATGTAAATTCTTTACGTTAAAATAAATTGTTATCACTGTCAGTGTGGACACACCATAGAAAAAGAAACTTATTTAGAGGCTAAAAATTCCGCCCATGCCGGAACTCGAACGCGCGACCTCTGGCTAACCGTACCAGTGCTCTCCCAACTGAGCTGATGCCAGCACTTGCCCATTAGCTCATTTGGGAGAACGCAACGGGTTATTGCAACAAAAAAAAAGAATATAATCACACCATAGAAATTAATTGAAACATCATAAACATGGCATTATGAGGAAATTCGAGACAGGGCAAAAAGCTGACGAATCGAGCTCCGCCGCTACGAACCTGCTCTGCTCTGCGAATCAGAGCTAAATCAAATAAATATCCAGAATTGATTTAATAATTTGTAGAAATTATAAAAGTTATGATCCAAAGACTCTAAGTTTGTCAAGAAGTTCAAGGAGACCAAGAAGTTAGTATGTGAATCCATAATTAAACTTATAGAGTTAGGAGGAGTTGCTTCATCATATCAATAAAAAAAATATACTACAGATCCACTCAAAAAAGCTATTATCTCATCGTATTTATTATCTTGGTCGTAAAGACCTATATATCACAAGAAAAACAAATAAATCCGGCAAATAACTCACAGAACCTTTTCCCAGAAACGCCAAGGTGGATCCGTAGACTAAGCGTTGAGCTTCTTTCCTAGAAGGTAATGGCTCAAACGTACAATAAAGTCGCTTGTGCAGACAAATGGGTAGGTTAACTGGGATCTCTCGAGGCAACATCTATCTGCTCTGGCCAAAGACTATACAGCCTCAGAAGCAACATTGTAAAGAAAGTACGGGGATCGTGACCACTCTAAGTAGGTATCTAGCTCGACAACGCGATGAAACATCGCGCCGCCATTTCACTATAACTCGACACATAAAGCAAGATGGCGGTATGCTTACGCGTTTCATAAAACTGCAATCATGGTTTATTGTGACAGTTATATCTTTTGCGTATTTTATTTATTTTTTATGTATATAGTCTAGCTACATATTTTTTATTTGAGGGCACAGGCGTGTCAGAGAGGTAAGATAAAAAAAATGCAGTGTTCCAATTTCATGCACTTAGGCACGCTATGAAATCTCCATACAAAGACGAGAGCGCAGCCACACACGCTCAGCCTCATTCCGTTCGGCCTAAGCACACGCCGCCAGACACACACATAGCCTAATCTCGCTCGTTATCGGTGGTATTCAGACGGGTTGTCTAATGGGCCCTGTCGGCATACTGTTAGATTTCATTTAACTTGCGACTAGCGCATGACCTGTACGCACGTGGTAGGTAACCTAGTTTGAGACGAGGACAAGAGATTGTGTTGGATCAAAATATTATTAATTATTCTATATTTAATTTTTATTGACTTATCTGTCATACCTTGGTACCGTTAATGTAGTAAATAAACTAATTAGTATTTTATTAAAAGTAAGATTATAAAACAATTTACGCTGCGCAAGAACTTTCTCCACACGGCTATAAGTAGATTAATTTGATAAAGAACGATGATCGGGTATCCCCATAGACTGCCCATATTTGATAACAAAGCAATAGGTTAATTGTAAAAGTCTTGCTAAATATCCTCGTTTTATAAAAAAAGAAACATATTGATATCATTCCAATATTAGTAAACCTTACGTACAAAATTTTGATGTGAACTAAGTTTGGTGATTATATTATTTTTAATGCACTGACGCGTGCTAAGGACAGTTTTAAAAAACCTGCAAGTGATGCAAATTACATCAGCCAGATGTTGCTGCCGGTACGTAATATAGAGAGTATTGTAAAGAGGTTCAAAATTACACGGAAGAGCGCTGGCACGGTTAGCCAGAGGTCGCGGGTTCGAGTACCGGCATGGGTGGAATTTTTAGCCTCTAAATGAGTTTTTTCAGTTTGGTGAGCCAACCTTGTAACAACCGCACCTTATAAACTCTCAGGTTTAATCCTCGCAAGTCTGGGTGTGTTTGATTATTATTACAAAATTCTTTATTGTATCAGTGAAGATTGTACAACTGGCAGGCTTAATACTAAATAGTAATTTATTCTAGCCAACCAGCAGGTGACGTGGAGAAGCTAGTAGTAGTTGTAGTGAAGGGGGTAGTGTCAAACAGTGAGGTGATATTTTATTACATTATCTTTTAAAATTAAACTACGTAAAAGTACTATTTTCTTTAGTAACTATTTTCATGTTTGTTCCTTGTCACGTGTTAGTGAAGCGCTCGGACTCCCCGCCCTGAGAAGGGCGGTATACTCAATCTGACTCGCTTTTCCCCAGTGGTGACAACCAGTAGGTGTAAAGGACGAAGACGGCACGACCTGGCGATTGTTAAACATCGTCTGTCTAAGACTGGCAAGTCGCTAGGGGTTATGGGTCCGCGTATTTATAATAAAATTTCCGTGGACATAAGAGAGTCACTGAGTAATTATATATTCAACGATAAATTAAAAAAATGTCTGTGTGAAAAAGCTTTTTACTCTGTTGATGAATATCTGGACAAACAACTGAATTGACATCATTATTTGACATTATATTATTACGGATATATTATTTTAACTGTTAATTGATTATACAGATTTATTTGTTTTCATTATGAAATTGTAACTATGTTTTATCGTAATTTAAGCTAAATAAACTTCTGCTTTTGTTTTATACTTAAAATATAAATTGACGATGTTGTTACCTAAACTGAATAAATGAATATGAATATACCGACTAAAACTCCTGGGGTGTTCCTCCGCACCGCAAAGGACGGGGCCACGGGAACGCTTAAGCACACTACCGTGACCCCGTCCACAGGCGCCCTTGCGGGCACTCCTTCGGCGGCGTCCCTGCCCCATCGCAACGTCTCATACGAAGGGGCGAGGGAACGCCGCATATCCTCGTTGGAGCGCATAGGGGCCAAGTGCGCAAGAACTTGGCCCCCACACGCCCCACACGCGAGGCCCGTCGCGTCGCCCACCAGCGCTTCTCTGAAAGCAGAGAAGGCGGAGAGCGACCACGCGGGCCCCCTCTGTGCTAGAAGGCGCCCTCAGAACACGCAAGGGCGCCTTCCGGCCCGCCGTGATGGAGACGGAGGGTCCCCCGACCCTCCGCGTCCCGACTGCCACTCTGGTCCGACTGGTACGAGGCGCGCGCTTCCGCGCAGCGGCGCCCCCCCCCTAGTCGGTCCTTCAATCGGTTTGTCGCCTGGGTCCCGCTCCACAGAGTGAAACAGGGCCCCCGTGACCCTCCCGCCGTGATGGAGGCAGAAGGCCCTTCAACCCTCCGCCCATGGCCACTCTGGTCCGACTGGTACGAGGCGATCACTTTGGTTAAGCAACAACAGGCGCGGTCAGGTACTGGATGGGTGACCATCACGTGACTACCGCTAGTGGCATTTTTTCCGAGCGCTTCCCTGCTTCGCAAGGCAAGTAATAGCAGTCGTTAAGCCATGTCAGAGGCCTTATGGGGGGCTTGATAACTTCTGACAATAAGGCCCGCCATTGTCTTATAATCCTCCACCAACCCGGACTTGGCCCCCACGGTGGAGTATGGCCTTACCTTCCTGCAATACAGGAAGAGACCCGTTCCCCAACAGTGGGGACATATAAAGGGTTAATATCGATGTCCTCGTCGGGTAATTATAATTATTACAGGATATCTTAGCTTGGGACTGGTAAAGTGATTGTGCTGTGTGAAAATTATATTACAAGTTGTACTAAACTTCCAGGATTTAATAAAGGTTTAGCCTGTAAGGCTAGATTCAACTAAAAGCCTCGCAAAGCAAATGCTTTGCAAGATCTACTGGACTGCGTTATCTATGGCTTAAGCTATTGCGGACAAATTGCACAGTTTATGTGGACTAGTAGAAATCAAAGCGGCTTCGATAATGCTGTTTTTGAATATCTAAACTAAAATATAGCCACTAAATTTGGATAAAAAACTAATAACGCCCTAGAGTTTTATAAAAAGGTAGATAAATAAATATGTGGACTAGAAGAAATCGAAGCGGCTTAGATATACTCTTTTTGAATCTTTAAAAAAAAAAACAGCCACTAAAATTGAATAAAAAAATAATAACGCTCCTTGAGAGAGTTTGACAAATAGGAAGATAAATAATAAAAAATATTTAAAAGGAAACCACTCATTCTATGACCAAGTAGGTTGAAACATTTATTTTTTATGTAGCTTAATACATCCCATTGCAAGTCACAGGCCTTCTCTCAGAGAAAGAAAGAGAGAGAGAGAGAGAGAAAGAGAAAGAGAGAGAGAGATTATGGCTGATTTGCCGCGTTCCTACTGCGGATTGGAAATTTGAAACTCACTCAGGCTCATTTTATAAAGTGGATTGATTGCAAGTAGGTATGTTTACTTACTGAATAATATCCAAGTTAATCTAGCATTTAAGTACCCCATAAATCCATTTTAGTCACCCGAAATTTTGCTGCGTAAATCTCAGACAGATTGCCTAGTGTAGATAGAATGAGAAGCGACTACGCTTAATCCCAGCCATTCAGGATCCCGTTGGAGAGAACACTTCAGAAGGCCTCTCATGAAGAGATTTCCATAGACGTGTAGAGCGGTTTTAAATTTCAAACAACAAGCTGGATTGTAATGAAACATAATTAATATGCTCACAGGACAAAAATCACATCACACTAATATTAAAAAGGCGAAAGTTTGTGAGTGTGTATGTTTGTTACTTCTCCACGTCTAAACGGCTGAAGCGAGTTTAATACAATTTGATATGGAGTTAACTGAAACCCTGGATTAACATATTATAGGTAACGTTTTACCGCGGGAAAAAATCTTATTCCCATGGGAAAATCGATAAGCCGCGGGTAACACCGCGGGGCACAGCTAGTAGAGGATAATTTCACTGGAGGAAATCAGAGCATTATGATGGCGGCTGAACACGTTCGCCCTAGAGCCCGAGAGTTTATAATTCGTTGCGGGTTTTTATAAAATATACACTATGGAGTCGTCCTCTGAAACTCGCAACGTAAGATGAATTCGCTGGCTTTCAGGCGAGTGTGTACAGCCGAGATGAGAAGTTTCTCTGAAGAGATGCTGGCGATAGACCTTTGTATTCTTTAGTTTTTCTTTTAATCAATATTTTTTTAATATATTGCTTATAGTCCGTTTTTAAAGGAGTTGGCTAAATTGAAGTTTAGGCGCCTTAACAATGCATAAATATAGTGCATAGTGCATATTTAATTCTGGGTAGCTGAAAATAAGTATTTCCAGTGAATAAAGTTACTTTTGATATCGTCACAATGCTGCAAATAAAATCATAGGACCTCCTGCATTTAAAAGAATATAAAAAAGGTCAAACAATGTCTGCACAGACTACATAAAGATATTGTCCTGTGATATTGTCTCTGTCACAGATTAGAGAGTATGATTTTAGTTAGTTCTAGTCACTCTAGTTCACGAATGTAAAAGAAATCCGTGTTCTAGTTCTCATTATTATTATGTCAATGTTTAGTGTAAAATAATGAGTTGAAGTGTTGCAGTTGCATAGTTTTATTTAATTTTATAGATTGAAAAGTAACGGCGCCTATAATTATGGTGCTTAACCAAGAGGCTTAGGAGGCACTTGTCTGGTTTATACATATTTTGTCAATTCTAAGCACACTGAAACGTCTATTTGTATCCTTTAATCATATTGGCATTGTTTCATTGCGATCCAGCATATAGTTAGCAAATAAAACTACGTTTGTATGGAAATCGCTACCTGAAGGGCTTTCTTAATCTACGGGTCACGGGTCTCTTCCTGCATCGGAGGAAGGTTAGGCCATACTCCACCACGGGGCCAAGTCCGGGTTGGTGGAGGATTGTAAGACAGTGGCGGGCCTTACTGTCAGGAGTTATCAAGCCGCCCATAAGGTCTGTGACTCCAATATCATATTTTCGAACGTGAATGAAAGAAATAGAAAAAAATTTGAACCTCATTTGTTTGTGCTTACAATATGAAAAAAACATGATATAAACATTGACATAACATTGTTTTATGTAGTCTATAAACGTCTCGCTACAGGGCACAGGCCTTCTCTAAGAGACATAGTATGGCATTAACTACCACGAGTGGCCGCGGATTGCCCATTTCGAGCTCTGAGGTATTTGAACACCTCAGACACTCGGGTTTCCTCACGTTTTTCTTCACAATTATTGCTATTTTAACTTCACACATGTACATAACGTATAAAACAAAAAACTAAGTTATTGATACATGCCCGCTCTGGGAATCAAACTAGATACAACCATTGCCAAATTAAAACATTTGCTTGACCTTGTCACTGTTCGTTTTATACTCAAAACATCAAGGTTGGCTGAAAAAAAATTCTCCGCCTTTCCTCATAGCATATAATGGTAAGTAAAAAGGGGGTTCTTCTTCTTCAGGCTATATTAGTCCACTGCTGGACAAAGCCCTCCCCTAACGAGCGCCATAGCGCAAGGTTGTGCCATCATCGGGGGGTAGTGCCCATAATCCCCACGCATGCGGGTTGGGGATCGCAGTTTGGTGAAATTGTACTGCAGGGGGCGCTGCTGCCCACCCCCCGGTTTGTGACCCTTAGTCACCTTTTACGACACCCGCGGGAAGAATTTGGGTTGGTGCTATTCTCTAGGCCGACACCACACAGCAAAAAGGGTCTGGTTTGATTATATTGTGTGAATTTCCTATTTTTTTTTCTTTTTATTATTTCCTCTGCTAAGCAGACTGCTAGCCAAATGGCCAGTATTTTACAAAACTTGAGTAGCCTCCTTCCAAACTGCAACCTTTTTGCGAGTCAACCTCCAAATAACATTGAGAGGAAAAAACACAAGGCAAGCTCGTCTCGCGAACATTTTCAGCAAATAGAGAAAGGAGTTCGAAGAAATAAAGTGCGGGGCTCAATGTGGCTTGCAAGAGACAACAACGATCTGTCCTAGACTCGAGCAGACAGATAACCTTCTTAAATGGCAGATTACTGTAAACCTGCCTTCAGAATCCTTGAGGCAATACTCTCGACGTCTAAACTATACAGGGTTATTTTTAAAAGCTCAACTTTTTAAATACTTTAATTAAAGCTGCCATTTTACAGCAACTTTTGTCCTATGATATTTTACTAATATTTATCTCGTTTGAAATATAAAGTACAATTCATTTTATCTAATACGATCTTCACGCGCTCTACCTCTTCGTTTAATTGTTTACGTATATCAGAGGGCAAACAATTATATATTAAAGATATAAGAAAACATTCCTAAAACTTTGAATTTGAATTTACAGTGTCGGTTAAAAACTCTTAAATCGCGGTGTCAAATTTGGTATAAACTTTTTTACTTTTTTTTCACTATAAGAAGTTAAAAAGCCGTCTATAAAGACTTTGACAAGGCTTAACGACTGCCATTATATGACAGCCGGCACCAATTGCTTAACGTATCTTGCGAAGTACGGAAGCGCTCGGAAAAATGCCACTAGCTAGTTACTTAACCCTAGTGATTGATTCCAATCACTTGGTTTCACTAGGAGCGCTTCATATATGTTACAGCTTTAGCGATAAATCATTGATAACTGTTACTGTTTTTCTCAAAGTCTTTACAACATTCGCTCAAAATTATTTGTCAATCGAATTTCGAATTCGGATTAGAATTTATCGGTTTTGAAGTTACCGTGTAGAAACAGGAGTATGAAAATATA
Organism: Yponomeuta sedellus; assembly: GCA_934045075.1. NCBI lineage: Eukaryota > Metazoa > Arthropoda > Insecta > Lepidoptera > Yponomeutidae > Yponomeuta > Yponomeuta sedellus. The sequence continues at coordinate 20,213,191 of OW203734.1, read as the reverse complement.
CACATAAAATAAATGTTTATTCAACAATCTTTTCAGGTTTTTCAGGAATTGCTCGCTTGAAAACTAACCCTGTAGATCTAAGCGTGGCTTTATTTTTACGACGGATTTCCACACTCAATGTGTTTCGATCACTATTCAATATAACGATTTCGGTCTGAATGCTGCACATATATTTTGATTGGGTATTCGCAACGTCAGATTAGTACTAATACTTCGATGACTTGAATGTCAATGGGAAAACCACTTTTTATTTTACCCGACTCTGAAAGTAAAGATAGATTGAGAACACTTTATTGTACGTAGAAAAGGAAATTATACAGATATTTATTAACCTAATACAGACGGCGGCCTTATCACTAAAAGTGATCTCTTCCAGAAAACTTTTTTAAAGAATAATTACAATCCCTAAAAAGGTTAGCAGCTATTTCAAATAAGAAGTATTGAATCAAGTTTGAAGTTTGAATCAATAAAAAAACGTGTTACCGTCAATCAATAAATCAATCACCCCACACTCATCCACTACAAGCACAGGCCTCCCAAAAGGCATGTCGTTTCTTTCTAACTTCGGCCACTCTCCACCCCTTGCCAGCAGTCTGCCTCAGATCCTCGCTCCGACGAACAGCTCCCCAATCCGCTATTTGATACGTATCAAATTTGAATTTGAATAAATATTTATTATAGTATTTAATGTAAGAAACCGAAATATATTGATTTTGCTAAGTATGGAAGATGGCTGCAAAATTTGCAAAGTAAAAAAAATTTCCTCGTTTAGTTCGTAACGGCGAAAACACTATCCGCCATCTTGAAACCATCTAAAGTATGTAAACAAACATCTTTCAGCCAGAGCCAGTCGACATTGATTATTATAGGACTTACATCAAAGTGATCTTCACATAAATACACCCGAGTTTCAATTGATAAAGAGTCGGGGTCTCTTTTGGCAAGTTTGAGCCAAGTTTTTTGAATGTTAATTTCACTGGGTACACAAATCCACAACATCCCGCGGGTCTTCATTGACGTGTTTTTTCATTCTCGAACAATGCAATAATGATAATTGGTATATTTTGGACGTAAATTCGATGAAATCATGGTTGCGTCGTTGTTATTTCACTATGCTCAGAGATCACTTACAGAAAATTGAATGTCAAACTTGGTTTCCAATTTTTTGGACTTCAAACTATAGACAAAAATGGCTGACCGCGTTTTTGGCTGTTTAGGAAAATAAAGTTTTAAAATATATTTTTATGTCGCTTTTAGGTCCTCAAAAAATATACTAAAATATTTTTTGGTCTAATGGAAGAGTTATTTACCGTTTAAGACTTACTTGAAAAGAGAGTCAAATAGCAGATTCTACTAAATACATTACAGGTGGGCGTCTTATGCCGCATTTGCCAGTTCGTGGTCTCCATTCCAGAGCCTTTTTGTCCCATCGGATGTCAGTTCATCGGTAGATACAACAAGCCCACTGCTACGATAACCTACAAATCTTACATACTGTATCAATCAAATCAGCTCAAAAAGGCTTTATTCAAAGTAACGCTTCTGCGCTACTGCTACGCTCAGTTTCTACTGAGACTTAATGAACGTTACAACTCTAGGTGCTCATTTGGAAGTGTAGGGACCATTGATTCGATCGATATTCGATATTATGTCCCCATTGTTGAGGCACGGGTCTCTTCCTGTATGGTAGGAAGGTTAGGCCATACTCAACCACGGGGGCCAAGTCCGGCGACAACAGAACCGGTCAGGTACTGGATGGGTGACCATCTCGTGACTACCGCTAGTGGCATTTTTTCCGAGCGCTTCCGTGCTTCGCAAGGCACGCTAAGCCGTTGGTACCGGCCGTCATGTAATGGCAGTCGCTAAGCCATGTCAGAGGCCTTATAGGCGGCTTGATAACTTCTGACAGTAAGGCCCGCCACTGTCTTACAACCCTCCGTCCACCCGGAACATTGATTTATTCACCTTAATTTTACTGTAATTGCACCAAACGATCAATGAACTACTTAAAAACTTAGTTCTACTTGTCGTTCTAGTCGCACCGACTACCCGTCTATAATTTCTTTCCTGTCTCCGTCTATGGTTCCCTGCAAGAAATGGCTTTTAGTAATAAGGCCACTTTGTACTATATTTGTACTATATTTTTATATAGTTTCTGTTATTGTAATTTCTATGTACAACAAAGAATATTCTATCTATCCATCTATCTACTTAATATCTATTTCTCCTTCGGCGAATTTTCCGATTTCAGGTGGCCTGGATCTTATCTTCTATATCAATTTTCCGGTATACAATAAAGAATCTTATCTTATCTTATCTCCCTAGATTGTAACCATTAGTTTGCTGGTGTTAATGCTTTTCATTTTTTATTTTCTTTTCAACATTTTCTACGTTATCAACCCTTTTATGTCCCCACTGCAGGTCCACGGGTCCCTTCCTGCATCGCAGGAACGTTAGGCCATACTCCACCACGGGGGCAAAGTCCGGGTTGGTGGAGGATTGTAAGACAGTGGCGGGCCTTAGGTCAGAAGTTATCAAGCCGCCCATAAGGCCTCTGACATGGCTTAACGACTGCCATTATATGACAGCCGGCACTAACGGCTTAACGTGCCTTGCGAAGCAGGGAAGCGCTCGGAAAAATGCCACTAGCGGTAGTCACGGGACGCTCACCCATCCTGTACCTGACCGCGCCTGTTGTTGCTTAACCAAGTGATTGATTCCAATCACTCGGTTCGCCTAGGCCAGGAGCGCATCATTATTATAATGAGCATTTATTATTTTTTAAATTATAATCAATACTACGTACATCACTCTCCATGACTTTCTTGGCCTCCCACAAGCCTTGTGGTTTGTGGGGTGTGGTCTAATCACCCTTGTTGACCAGGCTTCACTGGGTGATGCGACCAATACCTAAACCTCAGATCATAGAAATGATCTGAGACCTAAACTCAATTTTTTTTATTTTGAGGGTCGCATAACTACGGTTAATGGATGAGGTTGTATTTTTTTCTATTTGTGACTGAAATATATCTATAATATAAAAATGAATCGCTTAATGTGTTGGTAATGTGTTTTTTTTAGAATTTTCCTTGAAGTACGAGGATGGTTCTTACGGCGAGAAATATAAAAAAAATTAAAGAATCGACTGTTAAACGGTACGAAGTTCGCTGGGTCAGCTAGTATGGCATAACAATATAGCGGGATGAGAGTGGATTATACTAAAATAATTTTTTTTTACGTCCGTTAGGTATGCATTTTAGACGATGTGTTTTTGCTGTATATAATGCAAAGGCGTAAATTTAATATCTATATCGTATTAAACAAATCTTAGTAAATTCTCACTACTCATCCAACTTATTATTTTTTTTTTAATTATTAACACTCGATATGGAATGCCAGTGTTTTTTCGTGTGTGTAAGTTAAAGTCGGTACACCGTTAATATAATTAACGTAATAATTATTGAAATTAATCATTGGGCAAACTCCGCCGAGGTTGCTTAGTAAATGACACGGGTTATAAACATAATGTACCCATTTAACCACCGCTTAAAAATAATGGAAGACACTATAAAAATAATGACTAAACAGAAGCATCTTAATAGCTCAGTGGAAATGTGCAATTTAAGATTAATTTAATTATAACGTTTAGTTTTATCTAAATATCTTAAGTATTACTAATTAAATTTACAGTTAGAATATTTTCGGGGCTTAATCGCGTAGTAATTTATTGCTATAATAGTGCTTTGTGATGGCTGATTGAAGATAGGCTGAAACCTTGTCAGCCGAAGATGCGAACGGGTGCCAGCCATCTAGTCTTCTCGTGACCACGATGACTCTAATAGCAATAAATTACTACGCGATTCAGCCCAGAAAATATATTCATTTCATTTATAAAGTTCTATAATTAGCATGAATTTTTTTTACAGTGTAAATTTAACCTGGGCAAAAACAACATCAATAAGAAGGTTTATTAGGCGAAGTAGGTAAGTCTATTATAAACATTTACCTACACATGAAAATTACATTGCTTATAAATTGTTGCAAATATCACAATTATATGAACAGTACATCTCAAGGTATGCGCACTTTGTACTAATGCACATTTATAATATACCTAATTAGGTACCTGTACATTTTAAAATATATATTAACCGAAAATATATTAACTATGTGTTCAAGTCGCGAAAGTTTTAAATATGTTAAATTAACAGTATGCACATGTTTAAAAAATTAGTTCTGTATAAAAACGTCTCGGCCGCTGCCGTGGCTCTGAATGGCCATGCTGATGCGCTAGTCGAGGTAGCTACCAGCTCTTGGGTCGCCTGATGAGTCGATGATACGAGTAGGTGACAATATTTCTTTTTGAAGTTAAACGTAGCAATTTTAAAGGTCGCTTGTGTTTAGCCTCTATCTGTAAATAAATAGATCAAACCATTTAAAAATAATAACATCGGGGTAACAGTGGGGACATACAAGGGTTGATAACGAGTTAGATAGAGAACACTTTTTTGCACGAGCAGAGAAAAGAATACAAGCATGATTTCTTAAATCTAAATAATGTTATACAATGTTAGTAATCTTTTTTAACTTAGTTATATAATTAATAGGGTCCAATCGCGATTATTTATTTAGTGACGGCCAGCCGCGAAAAATTAAAAGTGACCCACAATAACTGACTGTACTCGTCACTTCTACCCGAGACCACGGCAACTGTAACGCTGCCGAAACGTCGAGAAGCAAGGTACAGTACTACACATCATAAAAGTCCCTTCGGGAGTCTACGTTGGCGCAGACTAGGAAGAAGTGTAACGAAAGTACCCGAAGCTATAAGTGCATTCAACATGATCTTTAACCGATACGGTTAAGGTGCAGAATTGATTGCCGCAGTAGCGCTACCAATTTCGCCCACGCTAATACAAATACAAATACAAATAGTTTATTTCTTAAAAATAGTTTCAATTAACAATTCCACTTACTTAATTTAGCTGTAAGAACCAACCGATGACATTTTTATAATAAGTGGCAAGCTTCTGTTGCTGATCTAGGCAGAGCCTGTGTTTCAGCATACAGTGCCGCACCCCACGGGCAGGAATGGCGCAATTAATAGGGTTAGGCCTTTACAGTTTGCTATAGTATTAGAAACATAATGAACTTTACAATTAAGTTATATATATATATAAAAACAAATGTAGCGATTAAGCAAAAAATTAAATATAAAACGTGTATAGTGTGTTGGTTTGGTCCTCTTGGTGTGTATAGAGTGAAAAGTGTGTGAGTGTATGTAATATTGCCAAACTAATAGTCATCTGCATCGATGACGTTGAATCAACCAATAGCAACAAAGGCGCGCGGCTTGCCATAAAATTAAACTATCTGATTGGTCGATCAACTTGCCGCACATTCAAAATTTGTTCATCTGCGCAGGTACATCCGCGAGACTTATTTCTTGTGTAGCACTGTAATTAGGTTTTACCTAATAAATAATCGCGATAAGCCCCTTTTTTATAAATATGGAACTAAATTTAAAACATTCTAATTTAAATAAAATATTTAAATAAATTAGTCCCTTTTAATTATATAACTATGTATAAGTATCGCGGATCATTAAGAAATACTTTTTTAACTTCAAAAAGTATCTTCATTTAAATAATTAACAAAATATGCGCTTTATTTACATATCACAAAGTTCAAAGGAAAAAAACCCGGCTAACATTATCGTCACGAAAAAGGAACATCGTAGCCGGAATATACGGAAGAAGGAAGCAAAATATGCAGATTAAGTTGCGGACAGAAATGGACTTATGTACGGCCATGTGCACGCATGATATTTGCTTGAATTTATGTGACATAAAACAGTAGGAGTGACTGTATTTATGCGATGGAGGCTCCTTCCTCTAAATTAAAATGTACAGCGCTTTGATTATATAACTTTCGTTGTATATATGTTACTGCTAAACCCGAAGCGCGGCTACTCCCAGTTTTAGCCGGTTAGAACTAGCTGTAGCCATTGCATCTTGGTTGAATCTAGTATTAGCCGATTGTTTTCGGGTAGAACTAGATTTATCTGGTATCATTCCGGCTAGAACTACGTCCAACCAAACCGTAATAACTGATACTAGGTTTAGCCAATATCTTGCCGGCTAGCTGCAACAAAAATAATATATAACAAGGTACAGCGTTATCATTCCGATGTAGAAAAAACCTAACTGCAAAGTAGGTACTCGGAGCTGCAAGTAATTCAAATTACTTCAGCTAGATGTCGCTGCCTGTAAAAGAGGTTCGAAATTTTGCTGACGCCGGCACTTGCCCATTGACTCAGTTGGGACATCGCTGGTACGGTTAGCCAGAGGTCGCGGGGTCGAGTCCCGGAATGGTCGGAATTTTTAGCCTCTAAATAGGTTTGTAAAATCGTTCTCAGCACGGGTTAGGGCAACAAATTCATAGATAACACCCGAGACCAACTAGAAAAGTTCGTTTCCTAGTTTGACCCGGCCGGTGATCGAACCCGAGACCTTCGGTTTTACAGTCGGCGTGTCAAGCCGCTACGCCATCCATCGAGGCCGTCAAATAGCAAAGCTTTACATCTCTACATAGATACGCTTTTCCCCCAGCAATTTCTTCTATACACACGAACTTAGTTTTATCCAACTATCCAGTAAAGTGTGCCCATCCAATTAGGCCCAAAAGAACCCCTTAGCACAACAAATAAACAGGGTCCTCTGCTAACTCCCGCGGAACCCTGACAGAATACGTAATGAGATGGACGGCCTGGGAGTAACGGCGCGGCGAGGGCAACCCCAAAATTGCTGACTATAGCCGCTATAGAAAGCGGTGGCAGTCTGATGGGTAGAACAATCGACTCGAAAGCAAAGAAACCAGGTGCGATACCCAGTGTGGGCATGTAACTATGACTATGTTTAATTAACATGCTGAGTCCAGACTCCTTTTTAAAGCCATGACACACATCGTCATACCCACTTTAAACTAAACTTTGTTTCATTTCTTTATCTACTGTTCTAGTTATAAGTATGGATGGATGGATGGACGGACGGACGGACGGACGGACGGACGGACGGACGGACGGACGGACGGATGGATGGATGGATGGATGGATGGATGGATGGATGGATGGATGGACGGACGGACGGACGGACGGACGGATGGATGGATGGATGGATGGATGGATGGATGCATAGATAGATAGAATATTCTTTATTGCATGTACACCAGTAATTACATAAGAGACTTAAAAAATAACAGTACAGTACAATTGGCGGCCTAATTACTAAAAGTAATTTCTTCCAGACAAGCATTGATGGAAAAGAGGAAACGGAAACTGAAATAGTAAAGTGTGAAGTGATATAAAAAAATATAACAGAAAGTGTGATTGTGTTCTTCTAGCTAACCTGAACGAAGACGTGGTAAGACTTCTTTCTAAATTATGACAAGACTTTAGCGTGTAGACAAAACATTTCATCAGCGCCGCCGCCTGTCGATCACCTATTTTCCTCCGACATCCGCCGACTCCTCCTCAACGAACCGTAAAGTGTATTAATTCTTCTCGCGACGACGACGAGTACAAATAAAATGTCACGCCGTGTCTTTTCGTCGTGCCACAATACGAGGAACGGGTGGCGATTCATAGACGTTCGAGACGAGACGTTCGTCGGTGTAACTTCGATATCAACCCTTCTATGTCCACGCTGCTGGGGCACGGGCCTCTTCTTGCATCGCAGGAAGGTTCGGCCTTACTCCACCACGGGGGCCAATTCCGGATTGGTGGAGGACTGTAAGACAGTGGCCGGCCTTACTGTCAGAAGTTATCAAACAGCCCATAAGGCCTCTGATATGAATAACGACTGCCGTTGCATGAAAGCCGGCATGAACGGCTTACCGTACGAAGCACGGAGCGCTCGGAAAAATACCACGAGCGGTAGTCATGAGACGGTCACACATCCTGCACTTTACCACGCCTATTGTTGCTTAACTCTAGAGATTGATTTTAATCACTCGGCCACGAGCGCTTCGTTCGACTAGGCCACGAGCGCTTCTTCTTTTCTTCTTTATTGCACACATAAAAATCATTCAAGCAAAACAAAATATAAAAATTAAAAAAGGGTACATCGGGAGCTTATTTCATTATACAATGGAAGCCTTTCGAAGGATCCTGAATTCCAGCCCAGGTTTGTTATTGGCAGAGAATTTATTGTCTTGTGACATTGACAGCCAATCGGACTGGGCCCGCGGCAGAAATATGGGTGCGGCGAAGCAACGCTGCGGGATTAGTGGCCTTCGTTTGGGAAAGTATTGCCTTTTATACCGTGGCATCAATCAGGTAATAACATTCCACATTTCCTCCGAGGCTTCTCAAGCCTGTGGATGGTTTACTCTATCCGATCATTCACGGCGAGCGTAGACCAAGCATAATACCTTCCACACAACTCTGTCACTTGACCTGTCCCAAGCTAGGATACCTTGTCATATGTTTATATCAAGGGTTTTACAGGAGCACTCCATCAAAGACGGCTATTTGAACGGAAACTGTTTATTGTCACTTGCGGGTATAACAATATTTGAAATAGTGGAAGTACCTACAATAAATACTGTACGTAATACAGAGAATCTTGTAGAGTGGTTCGAAATTTTACTGATGCCGGTGAGTCACCAATCAGCTTAGTTGGAAAGAGTGCTGGCACGAATAGCCAGAGGTCGCGGGTTCGTATCCCGGCATGGGTGGAATTTTTAGCCTCTAAATAGATTTTAAAAGTACATACAATAAAACCATACACTACACCTTGTTCTTTCAAGCTCGTTCTTTATATGGCCAATATGATCTATAATAAAAATAAATACAATTCAAAAGGGAGCTTTTATGTACCTTTGCGGAGTTATAGTAGCAATACTCACGCTAATTGTGAAGGAAAACCTCGTGAGGAAACCTGAGTGTTTGAGGTGTTCGACTACTTCAGAGTTTGAAATTTACCGTGGTAAGTTCATTCTCTCTTTTACTGAGAGAAGGCCCTGCAGTGGGATGTATATATAGATTATTGTATTCTTTTTAATGCACTAGCCCGTGCTAAGGACAATTTTAAAAACCTCTGGCACGGATAGCCTGAGGTCGCGGGTTCGAATTCCGGCATGCGTGGAATTTTTAGCCTCTAAATAGGTTTAAAAACCTATTTAGAGGCTCAAAATTTCACCCATGCCGGGATTCGAACCCGCAACCTCTGGCTATCCGTGCCAGCGCTCTACCAATTGAGCCAATGGGCGACTCACGGCATCAGTGAAATTTCGAACCTCTTTACACTATTCTCTGTATTACGTACAGGCAAAATTCTAAATAGGATTTTAGAATTTTGTACATAGATTACATAAAAAATATCATTCATCAATACAAATTTTGTAAAAGGGAACAATAATATGCAATTTGCGTTTTTGCGTTTACATACATGACAAAATTATTATTACGCTATTAGCTCAAATCACTGATAACTTATTAGCAATAATCAAATTACATAAACAATATTTATTATTATGATATTTTCTTATTGATCTATTTTGTAACTGGATCTTGGTCCTAAACTAGGCCACCCTGTGCTACACCAGGCAAGAATATCAAAAATTGTCTTATGCAGTCTTGGCCCTTTTATATAAATCAAGCATTGTGGTAGCAATCGAACCCAGGACCTCTGTTTTGGAAGTCTTACGTGTTAAACGTAGACCAAATGAGGCAGTCACATACCCCGGAGTGACGTCAAATAGCTGTAAAGTTTTACAACGATAATTCGCACCTTTACAGGCGCCTTCAAGTTGAGTCTAAAGTAGCCGCAAGTCGTTTCCAGCCATCTTTATACTTAGAAGCATAAATTGCCACTCGGTTAACGAGCCGAGATATAAACTCTTTAACAAAACATTCTACTCTCTTAACATTAATCTTTCGTTTAACACTTACTCCAGTGCGTTGGAACAGACTCCGAAAGTGCTAAGGGGCCTACTGCGTAATAGTCTAATTGTTGTTTTATGCGTTAAAATACATAAAATACTCTCAAGGTGAGTTAAACATTTTGAAGAGAATCCGTGCTCTGAACTAGATGCTCGACGCAATGAACTGAAAACACGCCCACCCTTTTTTTTTGTTACCCAGGAGAAACCCTATTAACGGGAACCACCGGCTCGGGGGAGCTCGGTGGTTATGTTGGACTCCCCGCCCTGAAAAGGGCGGTATACCGACTAAAACTCCTGGGTTGTTCCTCCGCACCGCAAAGGACGGGGCCACGGGGAACGCTTACGCACACTACCGTGACCCTATCTGCGGGCGCCCTTGCGGGCACTCCTTCGGCGGCGCCCCTACCCCATCGCAATGACTCGTACGACGGGGCAAGGGAACGCCGCATCTCCTCGTTGGAGCACATAGGGGCCAAGTGCGAAAGAAACTTGGCCCCCACACGCCCCAACGTGCCGCCCCCTCCATACCATCGCTACTTGGTTCAATAGGACTAGAAGAGGGCGGCGCATCTCCTCGTTGGAGCGCATGGGGGCCAATGTTGCCTATTGGCCCCCACACGCCCCAACGCGTCGCCCCCTCCATCCCATCGATACTTGAGAGGGGGGCGGCGGCGCATCGCTCCGGGGCCCGTCGCGTCGCCCACCAGCGCTTCTCTGATAGCAGAGAAGGCGGAGGGCGACCGCGCCGGTCCCCTCTGTGCTAGAAGGCGCCTTCAGAACACGCAAGGGCGTCTTCCGGCCCGCCGTGATGGAGGCCGTCCGCCACACGACAGCCCTCCCCCAATCGGTCCTTCAATCGGTTGGTCGCCTGGGTCCCGCTCCACAGAGTGAAACAGGTCCCACGCGACCCCTCCCGCGGTGAAGGAGGCCTATTTGGTTTGGAGTTGTTTTTCGTAGCGCTTCGTGATTTCAACTTATTCTCCTAAAGCAATTGAAGCCCTCGAACCCACGGAGGAAGCGGTGTTCGCACCCACAGTGTTTGCCACATGCTTGCCTCCCGGTTGGATTTACACTCATAATAGTCATTATGAACTATTGATTTACAACGTTCTGTTACGTACGTACAGCTAATGTCAAAACAGTGTTGTAACAATCCGCTAGTTGACTCTCTTTTCAAGTAAGTCTTAAACAGTAAATATCTCTTCCATTAGACCAAAAAAATATTTTAGTATAGTTTTTGAGCAACATAAAAATATATTTTAAAACTTTATTTTCCTAAACAGCCAAAAACACGGTCAGCCATTTTTGTCTATGGTTTGAAGACCAAAAAATTGTAAACAAAGTTTTACATTCAATTTTCTGTAAGTGATCTCTGAGCATAGTAAAATAACAAGAACGCAACCATTATTTCATCGAATTTACATACACAATATACCAATTATCATTATTGCATTGTTCAAGAATGAAAAAACACGTCAAGAAAGACCCCCGGGAAGGATTCGTGTACCAAGTGAAATTAACTAACATTCGAAAAACTTGGCTCAAACTTGCCAAAAGAGACTCATATCAATTGATTATCAATTGAAACTCGGGTGTATTTATGTGAAGATCACTTTGATGTAAGTCCTATAATAATCAATGTCCACTGGCTCTGGCTGAAAGATGTTTGTTTACATACTTTAGATGGTTTCAAGATGGCGGATAGCGTTTTCGCCGTTACGAATTTAACGAGGAAAATTTTTTTTTACTTTGCAAATTTTGCAGCCATCTTGCATACTTACTTAGCAAAATCAATATATTTCGGTTTCTTACGTTAAATACTGTAGGAAATTATACTATTTTTATTTTTAATGCACTAACCCGTGCTAAGGACAATTTTAAAAACCTTTTTAGAGGCTAAAAATTTCACCCATGCCGGGATTCGAACCCGCAACCTCAGGCTATCCGTGCCAGCGCTCTTCCAATTGAGCCAATGGGCGACTCACCGGCTTCAGTGAAATTTCGAACCTCTTTACACTATTCTCTGTATTACGTACAGGCAGCGACATCTAGCTTAAGTAAATTACATCACTGACAGCCCCGACTACCTACTTTGCAGTTAGGTTTTACATCGGATAGCCAGAGGTTGCGGGTTCGAATCCTGGCATGGGTGGAATCATTTCTTTTCCTTACCTTAATTACAATGGTTTTTAAAAAGTCGGCAAGAGTGTTAGTATTATCAAGCCGTATTTGTGACTTTGGTGTTTACGTTCTTTTAGAATAAGACGAAATGCAAACAAAATTTTTTGAATAATAATCATCGAATCTCCGAAAATAAAAAATATGGGTGTTTTTATTTTGAATCTAGTTTCGTTTAAGACAGTAAAATACGTATGCTAATTAAATAATAATTTAATGTTGTTAATTGCTTACCACATTAAATTTTTTTAGAATAATTTTTTTTCCTGTCATTAGATTTAATTACTCTAGATCTGTGCTTTAGATTTTGCCAGACTACTACTCTACCGTTGGAACAATACAGTGGTCATTAGTTTCTATTTACAGTTGAAAAATTACAATGGTAATGAAAAAACTGTATTGTAAAACAGGGATCCAATGATGGTTACTGGCTAACATACTAAGAACTCTTTCAAATGAGTTTCACAATAATGAATATTATTAGAAAGTAAATTTTATAACTTTTGAAATGAACACAGGGTTTCCAATAAATACCCACGCCATTCACGCCATTATACAGGTTTACACGAAATATGCTCAATTTCTGAAATACGTCACTTACCCCCGGTTTCTCGTACACTGTTAATCTACTGTTAACAGTTGTCAGTTGTTTTTTTTGTATGCACTTTGCCTAACTGACAGCTGTTAACAGTAGATTAACAGCTTGTTAGTGTACGAGAAACCGGGGGAAGGAATATAAAAAAAAACTATGTAGTAGCACCAAAAAATAATATGGAAAATTCTATTCTTTCGTTGAGATAGATTATTTATACCAAAGATACGGTGTTTAGGTAACCATTATTTTTCTGTAGGTACTCGTTCCACTGCTGGGCACAGACCGTCCTTCTACAGTTCACCGGCCTTCTCTCAGAGAGAGAGAGAGAGAGAGAGAGTATGGGCTTAATTATCACGGGTGCCCACGCGGATTGACAATTTCAGTCGCAAATAGATTATATGCGGACTTAATCCGGAGTCTCATGGGTGACGTCACAAGGATATCTTCAGTAGCCACCTCGACTCTTTTCACAAGTAAACTCGGAAACTTACAAGGGCCTGCAAGATTAATGTCTTAAGTTGCCAATATCGGTGGCGGGGCCGCGGCAATAGTAAAGTCAATTAAGCAACCCTAATTGTTAGTGGAACTGATTGGTGGGCCCGGAACAACTGGTACGCTAACGACTTGGCCAAATTTGGTCCACGGACACTGTTTCCTCATTATGGTCTTATTATTCAGATTACCATACTTGACGTCGTGGGTTAGATTCCGCTTTTGGGCTGCCGTACCGTTTGTTCCCATGGCCTGAGTCTGTGTATATTTCAATGTATTTGTGTTATGTATAAACGATTAAATTAACGGACGAACGACCATTTTATTTATTATTTCAGCATGTATTAATGTAATGTTTTAAACTATCACTGCATTTTTACTTTAAGAGCTTAATTAAGTGCTATTTTTTTTTCTATAAGTGAAGACTTATAATTGGCCTTATTTATATTGAATGTTTTTGTTACTCTTTGTTATGTGCTGTTAGTCTTCCCAATCTATAATATAAAAATTGAGTCGCTGAATTTTTTGGTAAGCGCAATGGGCGCTGCCGCCCTTATGGGCGGCTTGATAACTTCTGATAGTAAGGCCCGCCACTGTCTTATAATCCTCCACCTACCCGGACTTGGCCCCCACGGTGGAGTGTGGCCTTACCTTCCTGCAATACAGGAAGAGACCCGTTCCCCAACAGTGGGGACATATAAAGGGTTAATATCGATGTCCTCGTCGGGTAATTATAATTATTACAGGGTATCTTAGCTTGGGACTGGTAAAGTGATTGTGCTGTGTGAAAATTATATTACAAGTTGTACTAAACTTCCAGGATTTAATAAAGGTTTAGCCTGTAAGGCTATGTAAGGTATGGCCTAACCTTCCTGCGATGCAAGAAGAAACCCGTGGGGATGGGGACATATTAGGGTTGATATCGAAGTGAATTTGTTTTAAAATAAAAAGTTCCTAAACTTTATATTCCATAATGTATTAGATAATCATTTGGTTTTTATTGTAAATAACATTTTTGACTTCGACTTATGCAACCATGAATTTTGGATTGCTACTTCTAAACAAAGGCAAATGTAGGAATGATCGCCAAAATACTCCGTCTAAAAATACACGGTATCTCTTGCTAAATGGGCAAGGATGAGATGATATATGCGCAGGATAAATAGCGGAACTCGGTGACTGCGCGGACAAATTGGTGCCATAAGTATGAATTCCTTCAGGCAAATATGAAGCTTGTGACTTTTTGACGTACGTTTATTTCCTCGCTGCAAACTTAGTAAACAACGGATCAAGCTTTCAGATTTCAATCAATTCGTGTTAGAAAACTAGCGCTAGGAAATGAAGGTGGCTCCATAAAGCGTAAATAAAATAATAAAAATAATTAAACTATTTTTATTTTTAATGCACTAACCCGTGCTAAGGACAAATTTAAAAACCTATTAAGAGGCTAAAAATTTCACCCACGCCGGGATTAGAACCCGCAACCTCTGGCTATCCGTGCCAGCGCTCTACCAATTGAGCCAATGGACGACTCACCGGCATCAGTGAAATTTCGAACCTCTTTACACTATTCTCTGTATTACGTTCAGGCAGCGAGATCTGGCTTAAGCAAATTGCATCACGAGCGCTGGCACGGATAGCCAGAGGTTGCGGGTTCGAATCCCGGCATGGGTGAAATTTTTAGCCTCTAAATAGTTTTTTTAAATAATATAAATGTTTTATGAAGGGGTCGTCTTAGCATGCATGTAATATCATTTCTTTTTGATTTTGCTTTCTTAATTTTACTATACTTAGTGCATAGAACAAGTTATCAGTAACAATTTTAACAATGCTCCCAGATACAAATACAAAACTTTTATTTAATGGCAATAACTACTTTTAAATATTTTAAAAACCTATTTAGAGGCTAAAACTAAACTTATTTTAAAATATTTGACTGGCATGTGAAATAAATGATAGGGCCAAAGTTCTCAAACTTTAATCGTCGTCGTCAGGCTATACTACCTAGTCCACTGCTGGACATAGCCCTCCCCTAAAGAGCGCCACGTTGTGCTATCATAGGGAGTAATGCCCATAATCCCCACGCTGGGCATGCGGATTGGGGATCGCAGTTCGGTGGAATTGTACTGCAGGGGGTGCTGCTACCCACCCCCCGTTTGTGTCCTTTAGTCGCCTTTTACGACACCCGCGGAAGAATTGGGTTGGTGCTATTCTCTAGGCAGACACCAAGCAGCATTAATATTTTGTTTTTATTTTAGTGAGTCTAACTAACTTTGACATTTGCATCTACGTAATGAAACAGTTTATAAGACATCCAGTGGCTACTTCACCCGCACTAGATGAATGTAGGGACTCGGACGCTGCAGTGTCTGGGACATTTTTTAGTAGTGTATCTATATAGACATAAGTAATTTTTTTTTTTTATTTATTTATTTCATTATAAACTCCGCCCTTACAGGTTTTCCTACTAATACAGCAGGTTAAATAAAAATAACACCACGAAAAAGAAGAATATCGACATTAACATAAACAAACAAACAATGCAAAATTAATCTAATTATTCAGGTACATAATCAATTCATAAAATTTCATCAAATATTAAAAAAGAAAAACTAATCATTTTCATCCTTTTATTTCATTATGCACGTATTAGCATCCTCTCCTTGGCAAACGAACGAATGAAAGAAAACGTATTTCGGTTACTACGTAAAATTATATTAGAGGTACAATTATCTTAAAGGCCTGCGCAGACGAGGCACTATCCCCCGGGTACTTTTTTGTCCGTCGATATAGATCTCATAAATTGTATCGAATAACGCACACGAAGGACTAAGATTACCACGTACAAAAAGTTCCTCAAGTTACCGAGGACATCAAGAGACCGGACTGGACAAAAGTTCGGTGATTTCTTTTAAAACGTCTTTACTTTTTCAACTTCATGTAAATTACAACACAATGTGATCTCAGAATATTTGCTTCCAGAGCGTACGCTTCACTCAATTTCCGGGGAACAAATGACCGCACACCGTAGGCGTTCAGTCCGCGACAAGGGCTCGGAGGAATTTTTTTTACGATTCAGGGACTTTTGTCCCTTGAGGATAAAAGTCCCTCGTTTGCGCAGGCCTTTATACTAATAACTACCACGTTGGTCTAGCGCTGTCCTATCCCTTTTCGATTTCCATTGCGGGCCGTGATACATTTGATTTTCTCAGTCTAGGTGTATTAACTGGTTTGTGGAGTCCTTACTTAGTTACAATAGCACAGGAAATCCATGTTTGCAAGTAGGATTGTGTTGTTTAATGCAAAAGATTCCTAGCGCCTGTTTGGCCAGTTTATCTGACTCACCATTTGACACTTCATAAAAATGTACTATGTACAGCGACCACTCTCAAGGCTTTGAAAGCATTCCGTGCCCATCTTACTCCTTTGAGACAATTACAGGCGCGCAGATATGCCCGGGCTCACCCGAAAGTACCAGGAGTCCATAAAAGCGTACGAAACATTAATGATCAAAGTAGTTTGAACGTAAATGAGGTACCCTTGTTACAGTTCTTCCCCGGGGCTATTAAATAATAACCGTGGCGCTGAATTTATTTGTTGTCGACCTCCAGAGCGCCAAATAGGTAAATATAGAACGTTATCTTTAGATACGTTGATAATTTTTGAAAGTTTCTACTCTTATAAGAGTTCATATTGTACATACAAGTTGTAATATAATTTCCATATCTATCCGAGAACTCGTCAATAAAAAACAGTTTTACAATTTCGACTCTTTTACACGTTCGTCTCTTTATGCTAGACATTATGTACCTATATATGAGGCTTTTGTTATACCCTGTATAGTCTGCTTATGAATATTATGTATAGATATGATAACATAAAAAAAAATTAATGCTCTCAACGTTCTCAGAATACGCGCAAAAATCACACAGTAAAATTTTATACGCCCGCAACAAAGAAAATTACTGAATCATTTCAAAATGTTCTGAGTGCTGACATTGCTTATAACATTGCTGGTGTTTTCTCTCTTATTTTTCATATTCCACTCTCTTCTTTATTTTTTGTGTTGAAAGTTGTTTTATTAGCAAATAAATGAAGTCCATAATTTATTCATAAATAAACAGATTAATAGTAGGTATATTATATTCTAAATTGCAAACGGGAAAGCGGGAAACGGAAACTAAATACAATACAACTAGCATTGAGCTTCGCAGTAGGGAATTTTGCTTTGCAGACGCTCAGAAAAATTTAAACACGTTTAACAATAAAAAACTTTTGTTGATCTAGAATCAAGAACCTATCATTCATACTCATACACTCTCGCATAGTTCTGGCAAAACCCGTTAGTGGAGTGCAACCTCTCTGGGACTAAACCGGAAACTGTGTATATTCATTTCACTCACTCGTTCACACTCCCTCTCTTCTTCAACTGCTCGAACTGGTCAGACGTGAATCAATTGAGAAAGTTGTAAAATACATTCAGAAATATTATGTGTCTAAGGGCTGATTTTTCAATAGTCCGATAACTTTTATCTGAGGAATAATAATGGCGGTTTGACATAATTTTCATACATAAGCTGTCAAAACGCCATTTTATTCCTCAGATAAAAGTTATCAGAGTGCTTAGTGCGAGTTTGATAGATCCAATCGAATAACTTTACTACCGCGTTAATCGAGCATTGAGTAGTGAGTATGAGTAAGTTAACCGTTCGAACTGGCAAAACGCTGTCACAGTACAACTCGCACTCGCGTTTATTCGTGTTTTGGCTGGTAAACGTGTTCACTTCTCAACGTAAACCATTACAACTCGCACTCAGCAATTTTAATTTCCATACTTGTCGCTAGGTGGCGCTTCCTCGATGCCATAGAAATATGAGTTTACGTTAACGCGATCGAGTAGTTAAAAAACTCGCAGTAAGCACTCTGACTATTGAAAAATCAGCCCTAAATGTAATTGTGAGCAGAAAATCTATAGTTTGACTAAAACATAATGACACAGTTCAAACAGTCCCTAAATTATTAGTAACTTAATATCAAAATCGGTTAACTTTTGTAAAGAAATATACGTGTCCATTTCATTGTTTCGTAAAAGTCCCAATATACTTCTTATATACCTAATAATGATAGAATTTCAGACTCGGGATGCTCATCTTGTTTACTAAATTGAACAAGTAAGAATAAATAGACTGTAGTCAGACGTGAATCAATAAAAAAGTTTTAAAATAGATTTAGACATATAATATTATGTGTCTAAATGTAACTGAGAGCAGAGAATCTATAGTTTGACTAAAACATATTAATACAGTTCAAACTGTCCCTAAATTATTATTAACTTAATTTGAGAAGTATGTGTAGTGTTACTTTGAATGACAGGATACGCAATAGTCTGATTAGAGAACGTTGTGGACTGAGAGAGGATGTAGTGACTAGAATTGAGAAAGGAATGTTGCTTTGGTTTGGACATGTGGAGAGGATGAAGGAAGAAAGATTGACGAAACAAATATGCGAATGGGAAACTTACATCGACCAAATAGGGGATGTATTAGCAAAGAGAAAGATAAAAAGTACCCGGAACCGGCGTGCGTGCATGCAACGACCTATGAACGTTGATGAAGCGAAGGTGATCTGTCAGGATCGTGGCAAGTGGCAGTCCCTGGTCTCTGCCTACCCCTCTGGGATACAGGCGTGAGGTTATGTATGTATGTACTTAATTTCAAAATCGGTTAACTTTTGTAAAAAAATATACGTGTCCATTTCATTGTTTCGTAACAGCCCCAATATGCTTTTAATATTCCTAATAAAGATAGTGTTTCAGATTCGGGATTCTCATATATAGGTAGTTACATATTATACTGGTCTCATCGCGATTATTTGTTAGGTAAAAATTCGGAAATTAAGGTATAGTCTGTTAGACGACCTCGGTGGCGCAGCGGTTTGGCACAGTGACTGTAAAACTAAAGGTCTCGGGTTCGATCCCCGGCCGGGTCAAACTAGGAAGCGAACATTTATAGTTTGTCTCGGGTCTTGGATGTTACCTATGTATTTATTGTATTAAATCTATCGTGGAGTTAGCACCTATAACACAAGTAATTATTATAGGGCTAACGAGATCTGTGTAAAATGTCCATGAATATTTATTATTATTAGCTTTTAGAAAATATCTCGTCTACTATCGGATAGAATCGGATATATTGATGTAATAGAAATATTGGAACTAATACGACACCTAATTTCGAAATCAAAACTCGATTAATATCATTACACTCGTGTGTTTTCGGCGAAAACCGGAGCCTACTCTAGAGCCCGAGGTATATTCTAAAAGCTTACAGACATACTCACATGTTACTCAATAAATAATCGTGATTAGACCCGTGTAATTTACGACTTATAAAGATAATAAACATTATAATAAAAGATAACAAACAAATTAAGTAATTTCGTAGTAAGGAAGAGCTCGGGGCCTAGTGGGCCTAGTTGGAATCAATCACTATGGTTAAGCAACAACAGACGCAGTCATGCTGGATGGGTGACCATCCCGTGACTACCGATAGTGGCATTTATCCGAGCGTTTCCATGCTGCGCAAAATAAGGTAAGCTAACTTCTGACAGTAATGCCCGCCACCTTTCCACAATCGTTCACTACCCCGTACTTGCCCCCGTAGTTGAGTACGACCTAACCTTCCTGCGATGCAGAGACCCATGCCCCAGCAGTGGGGACATACAAAGGGTTGGCAATTGTATTTATTAATGATTCGCGATACTCATACATAGTTATATATTAAACGGGTCTAATTGCGATTATTTATTAGGTAAATCGTAATTACCTTATCGTAATTACCCTAATGTAATTACCTAATTACGTAAATAATCGCAATTAGACCCGTTTAATATACAACAAAGGGTTGATATCATAAGTAATTTTGTAACAGGTTTGTTTCACTGCCTTAAATATTTGTGTTATGGACTTTATACCCTTAGTCTGACCATAGAACTAATAGTGTTTGAATCCTATGAACGTTTCATTCCTTCACATCGGGTAGCCCATTAACGTAGCTAGGTACTTATCCAAAATTGTCAACACGAACAAAGAGACCTTCTGCTGGTATAATTTTTCATCTCTCAAACGAAACAAAAGGCCGATTGGTGAAAATTTTCATTTAATAAGTACGCAATTTGCTCCTGAAAGAGATTTTGTGTCTTGTGTCTGGTGCCTCGTTATCTTAAGGCGAAGCCACTTTTTTCACGGGAACGCTTCGTTGCTTTGCCGGCGACTTTGTTACATAATTGTTTGTTCCTTCGATTTGATTTTCAAGGCAGAGATCGTGAGTTTGATTCCCGCAAGATGCCATGCGCCCCCTGCAGTACAATTCAACCAAACTGCGATCCCGCATGCCCAGCGTGGGGATTATAGGCATTACCCCCCAACGATGGAACAACCTTGCGCTATGTCGCTCATTAGGGGAGGGCTATGTCCAGCAGTAGACTAATATAGCCTGAAGAAGAAGAAGAATATGCCATATACTATTTTTATTTTTAATGCACTAACCCGTGCTAAGGACAAATTTAAAAACCTATTTAGAGGCTAAAAATTTCACCCATGCCGGGATTCGAACCCGCAACCCGCAATTTTTAGCCTCTAAATAGGTTTTTAAATATGCCATATGTTTGCCACTCTAAAAGATGAAATATGATCATGGCGGACAATACCGGAAGGGGAAACAATGCGTGGCGGCGCGTCAATGGCGAGGGAGATGGGTGTAGAGGAGAGAGATAGAGGAAGAAGAAAATGGCGTTTTCAGTGTAAGTGTTAATCTAGGATTGAAAGGAAAAAGTGTATAAGTGCAATAAATAATTTTAATAATGATAGTGTATTTTCCGGTAACTATAGCACCAGGATTCGTTTTTATAAGAAATGTAGGTATGTGGCAATACGTGGGTCGTGGGTTCGATTCCCACTAGGGGCCCTCGTACATTTTTACAAATGGAATCATGAAATAGGTTAACCTGACTGAGTGGAGTGGAGTGGCTGGTCGAAACATATTTTTCAGTGAAGTCCCCGAGAAAACAACCTGCCAGTTAGATTATTTCTTACGTATAATTTTTTGCTTGATTGATCTACCGTAATCGCTCGTAGCCCCGGCGGCCCGAGTGATCTTGAACAATCACGAAGGTTAATCAACATAAAGTGCTTTCAGTGCATGGATGGGTGACCGTCTATGTCTAACGCTAGTGGCACTTTTTCGAGCGGTTCCGTGCTTCGCAAGGCACGTTAAGCAGTTGGTGCCGGCTGCCGTCAATAGATGGCAGTCGTTAAGCCACGTCAGAGGCCTTAGGGGGCGTGACATGACAGTAAGATCATCCACTAGTCCTGCAAGCCTCCACCAACCCGGACTTGGCCCCCGTGGTAGAGTATGGCCTACACCTTCCTCAGGGAAGAGACCCGTGTCTCTCGGTGGGCACATAATGAGTTGATGATGAACTTACCCTTAACTGCCTACTTACACATTACCAGTAAGGCGAGTTTCGTTCTACCCGCAAAGATAATTAGTAGCTAATGGGCTTTGTTAAAGCGGAGCGCTCTATTTACTTGCGAATATATATGTCGTCATCCTTGGCCAACGACCTCATATTAGGATACCTACCACTGCAGTGCGTCGCCTTTCTCTCAGAGAGAGAGTGAGAGAGTATACAGTCTATTTATTCTTACTTGTCCAATTTAGTAAACTAGATTCTAACCTTAAAATTGAGATTAGATGCATAAACTAGACATTTTCTCGCAAATTTATGAACTCTCATGAACTATGTTTATAAAATTGGCAGCGTGTTATCTAAAAGAGTGTTCCAAGTTACTTCATTTATGGAAATATGGCAGTTTTGGACTAAAAAGTTACAGTTTACGGGTAGAATCTTGTTTACTAAATTGGACAAGTAAGAATAAATAGACTGTAGGCTTAATCAGTTCGTGTTCCCACCACCTACATGCAATTTCAAGTGCTCAGTCAGGTTTCCTTACAATTTGTTTCTTCTTATTTTTAGCGTGTCGATGGCAAGCCATCGTAATGAAATGATTTGCTCATCAACGTAAAAGACTAGCGAATATTTGCCTTTGAAGGTTTTTTTCTTAATTTTTAGTTTGGTGTTTTTTTCGTACACTCAGGCCCACTTGCGTCAGCCCGGGTTTGCTCATTTAACTCGAGTTAACCGGTTAAATTGATTATTTTGCATACAAAATGATTGATTTAAATGAGCTAACCCGGGATGACGCAAGTGAGCCTAAGTATTCATTACATTTGATAAATATACCTAATTTTAAGGCCTCTTTTTTGTCTTAAAGTCTCATCGCAGCTAGGATGCGAGTGAGAGACCCTGTTTCATATAAAGAATTATTGAGGGATGGGCGAGGTGCGTAAACAAAAAATAAATATCGAC
Organism: Yponomeuta sedellus; assembly: GCA_934045075.1. NCBI lineage: Eukaryota > Metazoa > Arthropoda > Insecta > Lepidoptera > Yponomeutidae > Yponomeuta > Yponomeuta sedellus. The sequence goes on along the minus strand of OW203734.1, from coordinate 20,190,552 downwards.
GCGACTCATCGACTCATCAGGCAACCAAGAGCTGGTAGCTACCACTGCCAGCGCATCAGCTTGGCATTCAGAGGAGGAATGCTGCTAGCGTCCTGGGAATAAATTTAATGGTATATGGGATAAAAAAACTTATTTTGAAAATATATACCTACATATTTACATATGTAGGTATATAGGTAATTAGTAATAGTTGAGTTAATAATGCCTGGTGTACATTAATTCACATCACATTCACAATTAAAATAAACGAAATAACAAAACAAAAAGTAAACAAATAGAACATTATTTGTGATGATAGGTATGCTCATATAGCCCAATTGCGCAAACACGACGTAGGTATCGACAAAGATCTTGATCAAAATCTGACCATTGGATAAGAAGTTACAAGAGCACAAAGAATTGGACATACGTATATGTATACCAAAGTTACCGACATTGCTCAGAGAATCAGCAAGCTGAAGTGGCAGTGGGCTGGCCATATCTCGCGAAGAACCGACAACCGTTGGAGTAAACGTGTTTTTAAGTGAAGACCGCGACTCGGCAAACGTAGTGTAGGTCGCCCTCCGACCAGGTGGGATGACGATCTGCGAAAAACTGCCGGCAGGTGCTCGATGCGGCAAACTGAAGATAGGGCGCTATGGCGCTCATTAGGGAGGGCTGCAGTGGACTAGTACAGCCTGACGACGACGACGACGATACGTATACACTATTTTTATTTTTAATGCACTAACCCGTGCTAAGGAACAAATTTAAAAACCTATTTAGAGGCTGTACGTAATACAGAGAATATTGTAAAGAGGTTTGAAATTTCACTGATGCCGTGAGTCGCCCATTGGCTCAATTGGTAGAGCGCTGGTACGGATAGCCAGAGGTTGCGGGTTCGAATCCCGGCATGGGTGAAATTTTTAGCCTCTAAATAGGTTTTTAAAGACGATACGTATACACACGAGTCTAACACGAACCTCCTTGGGCTCCGCCACCGTCAAATAAAAAAAGGATATAATTCAGTTCGCTAATACGCAATTTCTCGGAAGATTCATAGCTTATGTTTCCAGTGAATTCACATAATAATTAGCTTGCTCACTTGGTGGCCACAGTTTCATTAGCTCTGGCTATACAAACAGGGGTCTCTGGTAGCAGCGGTCACAGTCCAGTGTTGGTGGTAGTTTAATTACATTTTGATAATTCCCATCTTGCTGAGCGCGGGAGGAAACGTCAATTGCGTTTCATAAACTTTGAGACAAAGAAAATTAGCTTCATTTCCCTCGGTTCGATATCAACCCTTAGACGTCCCCACTTTTGGGGCACGGGTCTGTTCCTGCGTCGTAGGAAGGTTAGGCCATACTCCACCACGGAGGCCAAGTTCGGGTTGGTGGAGGATTGTAAGACAGTGGCGGGCCTTACCGTCAGAAGTTATCAAGCCGCCCATAAGGCCTCTGACAGGGCTTAACGACTGGCATTACATGACGGCCGGCACCAACGGCTTAACGTGCCTTGCGAAGCACGGAAGCGCTCGGAAAAATGCCACTAGCGGTAGTCACGGGACGGTCACCCATCCTGCACCTGACCGCGCCTGTTGTTGCTTAACTCAAGTGATTGGTTCCAATCGGCTCGACTAGGCCACGAGCGCTTCCCTCGGTACTTAAGCTGAAATGAACTAACAATTTTTTTTTTATGTAGTTCATTTATATCAGTGAAGTCGTTTCGCAGGAATTCGATAACAAACATGGTGAGTGTGAGTAGTATAAAGCGTTCGCCAATGGACTGAAATCAATCGCATTCAGCTCTAAAACAGCTGCAAAACAAAATTCTAACCCGGTCGGTTATGCCTGGACGCAAATGGCAACGAATCTGCAATTCAATTCAGCTATACCAATTTAAATTGGTACCAGCTAGCCAACACACAATAATTGTCACAAAAGTACAGCTTTGAAAAGCGGAATTCGGCAACTTTTATTTACGTGATTGACAAATGTTAACCATCCACTGCAGTGCTTTGTGAGGAATCTTAGCACAGTGATTGTAAAACCAGCAGGGTCGGCAAACCGGCGAACTTGAATATTAGTATTTCTCCTCGATATAATGTTCACAGACAAGCATACATACATAAATATAAATATACTACACACACACGCCAAGTTTTTACTTGAATTACATTAATTTGCTTGAAATTTTCTTGTTTTTTTTAAACTACCAAAACACTATCTTCGTCTTCAAAAATCGAATTTCAAGGCTAGATATTTCAATTTCAAATTAAAAACGCGTTGAAATCCACGATTCATCCTTTCGTGGCTCCAACACTGTGCGGCCACATTCAATTGTTTGCCAGATGCTATAAACTGCTCGTGGACAATAAATCTGTATAGATCTACGCTTATGTGGTTCGTCCGTTTGGCTGTTTCAATTGTAAGTTAATTAGAGAAGTTTCGACTTAGATTTATTTGGGGGTGCACATTTCCTTGGGCTGGCTTGCACCGACCCTATCTGACAGCTCTATCTGACAGCATTATCTGTTTTGGGTAAGCTCCATCCTGTGAATAAGTCCATAAACATCTTGCAACAAGACATTTGCAGAGCTATTCAAAGACAAGTTATATTACTGACCACCTTGTCCATTATAGATATTTATCTGTGTATCCCTGGACATGTATTTATCTATTTACTTACTTATCCAGTAATTTAACGCTGTGAAGTGCTGTTAACGTACTTAAGTACGCAGGTTAATCAGCCATCTGAAATGACTCAATTGACGTTTAATTTTAGATGTTTTAAAACAGGCCAAGTGAACAAACAGGATAGATACAGGGTTGATGTCAACCTTTTGTATGTCCCCACTGTTGGGGCACGGTTCTCTTCTTGCATCGCAGGAAGGTTAAGCCATACTCCACCACGGGGGCCAAGTCCGGGTCGGTGGCGGATTGTAAGACAATGGCGCGCCTTACTGTTGGAAGTTATCAAGCCGAACGGCTGGCCCCATTGCTGGTTGATGTCACAATTCACGGAGCTCTGTCACAAATGTAACAACTTTAACCTAACTTTTCATGAAGAACTTAGTAGGTATTTGAATTCTTTATCTATATTTTTTCGTGTGTTTCCGTGCCTTGCAAGGCACGCTAAGCCGTTGGTGCCGGCTGTCATGTAATGACAGTCCTTAAGCTATGTCAGAGGCCTTATGAGCGGCTTGATAACTTCTGACAGTAAGGCTCGCCACTGTGTTACAATCCTGCACTAACCCGGACTTGGCCCCCGTGGTGGAGTATGGCCTAACCTTCCTGCGATGCAGGAAGGGACCCCTGCCCCAGCAGTGAGGACATACAAGGGTTGATATCGAAATCGCACTAGTTGTGCATAAATTCTGGACAAAATATGCGAACGTATAAATAACAAAGATTTAAATAAACAGAGTAGAATTCTAAGTGGTTCATGGAAAGTTAAGTTGAAACACAAACTTGGGACACTAGTCATACAACTCCGTGAAGTGTAACGTCAGCCAGCAATGGAACCCGTCCGAGCAAAGCCGCGGCCAATAGTTAGTGCCATGCTTTATGATTTATGATACCTACTGTACTTGTTGTGCATAAATTCTAGTACAAAACCAGTTGGCATTCGAAACTGCTGATGTGTCTACGTTCTGTAAAATATGCAAGACGCTTCCAGTCGATGTCAAGTTACTGAATGATATAGTTGCTTTGGTAGAGAACAGTGGTAGGTAAGCGGGTAAACCAGTTGATATAATATTCCTGAGGTTTTGGGTTCGGATCACAGCATGTTCATGATTTATGAGTTTAGTACATTTGAAATAGATAACATTTTATTGACCTATTTAGAGGCTAAAAATTTCACCCATGCCGGGATTCAAACCCGCAACCTCTGGCTATCCGTGCCAGCGCTCTTCCAATTGAGCCAATGGGCGACTCACCGGCATCAGTGAAATTTGGAATCTCTTTACACTATTCTCTGTATTACGTACAGGCAGCGACATCTGGCTTAAGCAAATTGCATCACTTACAGCCCCGACTACCTACTTTGCAGTTAGGTTTTACATCGGAACGATATCACTGTACCCACATGATTATACTATTTTTAGTCGCCCTTTGGCTCAATTGGAAAAGCGCTGGCACGGATAGCCAGGGGTTGCGGGTTCGAATCCCGGCATGGGTGAAATTTTTAGCCTCTAAATAGGTTTTTAAATTTGTCCTTAGCACGGGTTAGTGCATTAAAAATAAAAATAGTATAAACATTTTATTGCACAACCAGAAAAAAAAACAATAATTATTTATTAATTTGGGTTATTTTTTATACTGCTCATTAAGGTGCCTAGGAGCGCCCCCAATGGAATAAAAATCAAAACTTGTTCTACAATACGTTTTTTTTTTCAAAAAGTAAACATCGAAAATCTTAAGATATGTGATAACAATTTTTAGAACATATAAAAATAATGAAGGTAGTATTAATATCCTAGGACTTTAATCGATTTCCGTTAATAACGACCGTGTTTGGTGGAAATCGATTAAAGTCCTAGATTGTTGATCCTAGGTTCTAGACTGTAGGTTTTAAAAATAGTTGTCATAGTTAAGATTTCTTATGTTCCGTTATCAACCCTTATATGTCCCCACTGCTGGGGCACGGGTCTCTTCCTGCATCGCAGGAAGGTTAGGCCATACTCCACCACGGGGGCCAAGTCCGGGTAGGTGGAGGATTGTAAGACAGTGGCGGCCCTTACAGTCAGAAGTTATCAAGCCGCTCATAAGGCCTCTGACATAGCTTAATTACTGCCATTATATGACAGCCGGTACCAACGGCTTAATGTGCCTTGCGAAGCACGGAAGCGCTCGGAGAAATGCCACTAGCGATAATCACGGGACGCTCACCCATCCTGTACCTGACCGCGCCTGTTGTTGCTTAACCAAGTGATTGATTCCAATCACTAAGTTCGCCTAGGTTACGAGCGCTTCTACCAATATGGTGACGCCATTTTTTTTTATAGAGACATAGAGTCTTGCTAATGTTCTTTTGTTGTTTATTTCGGTATTTTCGGTTACTTATTTGTTATCTTTATAACGATCGGTCGCTGGAAACGGGTTAACCCAGTTGTGGCCAGTTATAATTTAGCAAAAAGTTTCATTCCATTTTGAAGTCCAATTCTCCTAATTGTTATGAGCAGTGTATTTAATGTATTTGGTACATTAGCAAAATATACATTATTCATTACATTTACTTAAAAGCTTGATACATCCAAGAAAAATGTAATACTATTGGTTGTCTGGAAGAGATCACTTTTACCGATAAGCACTCTAAGGTTAATAAATATCTGTGTAATTTTCTTTTTTATGTAATATAGCTATGTAATTATAGATTACCGGCATCAGTGAAATTTCGAACCTCTACAATACTCTCTGTATTACGTACAGGCAAGAACATCTGGTTGAAGTAATTTGCATCACTTGCAGCCCCTTACTTTGCAGTTAGGTTTTACATCGGAATGATATCGCTGTATGATTGTATGCCGCATGATTATATATTTTTTATGCTCTAACCCGTGCTAAGGACAATTTTGAAAACCTATTTAGAGGACATACCATGCAACGCAATTACATGTCCTGGCCCCAAACTGGGATACCTGTGCTATGGTAACGGGAAAGGACATCTCAAACATAGAAATACCTATACCCGTATTATCATTCCAGATGCACGAATATACAACGGCATCCAGTGGGAGTCGAACTCTTAATTATATTAAAATATTACTAAAGTATAACAGCCTTACTAATAAACTTGGTGTAAGTATTGTATAACTATGCAGTGTTTTGTCTCTTTTCTTCCAACTGAAAATTACATTCAAATGACGTGAACAATACACTGTGTAACTATACCAGGCTTATACGGTGTTTATTACTAATTATATAAAGTATAAAAATCCTGTGTGAACCAAATAAGTGCCGACATGCCCTAAAACAACACTTTTTAAGTTAGAAAAACAATAACTTACCTCACAGATAAACCTATACAGGTTTTAGTGAAGGTTTTTTTTTGTTGTTAACTATACAAGTGCCTGTACGTAATACAGAGAATAGTGTAAAGAGGTTTGAAATTTCACTGATGCCGTGAGTCGCCCATTGGCTCAATTGGTAGAGCGCTGGCACGGATAGCCAGAGGTTGCGGGTTCGAATCCCGGCATGGGTGAAATTTTTAGCCTCTAATGATAATAATAAAAAAGTACAAATAAAAGTTTTTTATTATCCAAAATTAAATAAGTCTCCAATGTTTGGTGGAGGAAATCTCTTACAAATATAAGTCTTTGTTCATGTTACTTCTTATGTAGATCCTTGAGAAGTATGTGTAGTGTTACTTTGAATGACAGGATGCGTAATATGGCAATATAGCAGGATTAGAGCACGTTGTGGACGGAAAGAGGCTGTAGTTACTATAATTGAGAAAGGAATGTTGCGTTGCTTTGGACATGTGGAGAGGATGAAGGAAGAAAGATTGCCGAAACAAATATACTTTGCGAATGTGAGTGGAAGGACTGGTAAGGGACGTCCCAGATGGACATACATCGATCAAATAGGGGATGTATTAGCAAAGGGGAAGATAAAAAGTACCCAGAACCGGCGTGCGTGCATGCAACGACTTATGAACGTTGATGAAGCGAAGGTGAAGGCAGCCTCTCGTCTCTGCCTACCCCCTCTGGGATACAGGCGTGAGGTTATGCATGTAGATATGTATGTCAATAAGTCTCCAAGGTTTGGTGGAAGAAATCTCTTACAGAGATAATCTCGCATTTGTTTATGTGGTTTCTTATGTAATATCCTCTTTAATGTTTCGTGTGCAATGAAGTATAAACTTAAATAATTTCATTTGCATCTTCAAATTAACAACTCATCCAGAAAAATAATATTAACAATTTTATCTTTTAATCACTAACAAGCCGAGAGGTTTAGCTGATAGACAAGCAATTTATGAAGTACTCGCTTATTTAAAAACCTTAATTCAAATCCCAGAGACGTCAATATACCCGATAACATTAGCCGAAGCGCAGCACATTCGAAGCGGAATTGATTAAGTTCCCTCGACTCCCAGAAGACAAGCGCAATCTATTCATTTTAACATCTCGGCAGCACAAAACAAGTAGCGTCAGAAGTTGAAATTGAAATTGAAAAATGGTTTAATTATCTATGCTGCGTATGAAAATCTCAACGCAGCGCTAATTTTCAGCACATCCCGAATATTTGCTAGCAATTGACACGTTGCTAGCTAGACATGCAACTAGCCAATATTAGAAACAAAAAAAACACTTTATACAGAATACCTAGGTCTAAAGTAGACAGCATACACACATGAAATATAGCGCAAATTAAGCACAATTAAGTTACTGTCCTTTTTTTTCGTTATCAACCCTTGTATGTCCCCACTGCTGGGGCAGGGGTCTCTCCCTGCATCGCAGGATGGTTAGGCCATACTCCACCACGGGGGCCAAGTCCGGGTTGGTGGAGGATTGTAAGACAGTCAGTCACCTTACTGTCAGAAGTTATCAAGCCGCCCATAAGGCCTCTGACATGGCTTAACGACTGCCATTATATGACATCCGGCACCAACGGCTTAACGTGCCTTGCGAAGCACGGAAGCGCTCGGAAAAATGCCACTAGCGGTAGTCACGGGATGCGCACCCATCCTGTACCTGACCGCGCCTGTTTTTGCTTAACTTATTTTTCTGGTTGTGCAATAAAGTGTTCTCTATCTATCTCTATCTATCTAAGTGATTGATTCCAATCACTCGTTTCGCCTAGGCCACGAGCGCTTCATTTCCTTCATGCCCTTTTTTTTTAGTCAGCCGTAATTTTAACATAATAATTTTAAACTTTCGCGACTTGTACACATAGTACAGTGTAGTGTGTTGCTATGATCTGAGGTCGCAACCCTATTAATGCTTGTTGATGGCTTATTGAAGGTAGTCTGAAACCTCATCAGCCAAAGATGCGAACGGGTGCCAGCCATCAGTCTCTCGTGACCACGATGGCTGTAACGTCGTCGCAACGTCGAGGTAAAATAGCAATAAATTAGTACGCGCTTAAGCCCCGAAAATATTCTAACTAGCCGTAATTGCTGGGAAGAGGCCTCCCCCAAGAGCTTCCACTCCACCCAGTTTTGTGCAGTCACCTACCATCCGAGCAAGAAGATTGAGAGATCGTCCGCTTTGGCAGACCACGTCTGCGATAGTATTTAGCCAGCCGTCTTTGTGTCCAACTGCTGGGCAAAGACCTCCCCTATGAGCTTCCACTCCTTCCTGTCTTGAGCAGTCATCTCCCATCCGGGCAAGAAGGTTAAGACCTCGTCCCGCCATGTCCGCTTTGGTCGATCGCGTCTGCGATATCCATCGCCTGTCACTTAATTACGTTAACTACTTAATTCCGTGCTTTGCATGGCACGTAAGCCGTTGGTACCGACCGTCATGTAATGGCAGTCGTTAAGTCATGTATGAGTTCTTATGGGCGGCTTGATAACTTCTGATCGTAAAGACCGCCTGTGTTACAATCCCCCACCAACCCGGACTTATCCCCTGTGATAGAGTACGGCCTAACCTTCCTGCGATGAAGGAAGAAACCCGTGCCCCAGCAGTGGAGACATTTGTATGTGCCTCAGTCCGAACGTAATTTGATCCATATCAACCCTTGTGGGTTGATACCGATCGAATTACTGTCAATTAATGCCAGTTAACTGCATGTCAAAAGAATGAAAAGACTATTATAAGTTCGGAGTATTTTGTTACGTTTTTATACAATTGCATTACATTAAGTTACATACCGGGAAAAACACCCAGACCTCAGCCTCAGCCATTTGTACAATTGAATTACGGCGGCCACCAGCGGGTGCCGAACCCACGACCTCTGTAGTGGTAGTCACGCATGTTCATCGCTACGCCAACCAGGCGTCCGTAGTCTGTATTTACTCTGTGCTTCTACGCCGGGCTATGCTAATGCAAATCCCCGGAGAAAGATTTCGAACATTCCCGAATAGGATACCGCCAAATCATTGGAATATTTATTAGTCCTGGGATTGAACCCCCGTCTCGTTGTCATTGTGAAGTATCGTGTTCCAATCAAACTCGCTGCTGCTTCTTAAGTGTTGTTTAAATAAGGCCTCGGAACTTTTAAGAGTTCTCTAGAGGAAATACAATTTGTACACGTTACAAGGAGCGTCTGTTTGCTCTTAGGATACTTGATATAAGGGCGAGATTTGTACGACAATCAGATTTTGTAATCTAAGTTGTCTCGTAACAATAATTTTGAATATTTTGATTAAATAAAAGTTTTTGTTTGCAGTGGATAAACGTCGTGAAGTGGTTTTGAAGAGTGACGATTCGATATTGTTTCAAATTTATTGAGATATCTATAAAAGACACAACTCAATCAAATCATTACCTTTCTCACTAGCAAACTTCATTCTGAGTCTCAATTCAGATTTTTGTCTATCTGTGCCTTGATTATGTAAGTTTTCACGTGTATAAAAACGAAACGCTCGTAGCTTCGGCTGCCTAAATGATCTTAAACGATCACGAAGGTTAAGCAACATAGGGCACGTTCAGTCCATGGATAGGTGACTGTCTATGACTAACGCTAGTGACCTTTTTCCGAGCGGTTCCGTCTTTGGCAAGGCACGTGAAGCAGTTAGTGCCAGCGGCCGTCGATAGATGGCAATCGTTACGCCAAGTCAGAGGCCTTATGGCGGCTTGAAAACTTCTGACAGTAAGATCAGCCACTAGTCTTGCAAGCCTCCATCAATCCGGACTTGGCAGTTCGCACCCGTGGTGGAGTATGGCCTATACCTTCCCTAGGGAAGAGACCCATGCCCTTCGGTGGGGACATAATGGATTGATGATGATGATGAAAAACGAAAAAATCACTGGACTTTGTCGTACAATTGATGATGTTGATTGTGATATGAACCATTTGGATATCCTCACTGCTGTGGCACTGTCGCACATTTGTACAACATCATTGTGTCGTAAAAATTGTGACACAATTAAACTACGGACCTCCAGAATTATGCACAATATAAGATAAACAGATAGATAAAAACGTGTATTCAACGGCACAATACTCGTACTAAAACACAGCATAATCATAAATCGACGCCAAATATACACCTCAAACACAACAGGTATTATACAAAGAATAATGTAAAGCAATAATAAAAAATAATGTTAATAACATGCCAATGTACTGCGTCTGCAAAAAGTACCCAGCTCAGCATGTGTTCAACCGACCTAGTACAACAATCCTGGTACTTCATCAAATCATTACGCCCTAAACCTGCGTTTACTACCACGAGCAGTTACTGAAGTCGTCAAATAAACGGTGTCGTCTCATTGTTATGACGTCATAGCCCTCACGTGATACGGCCCAAGTTCTGATGGCGTAGTCGCTTGACGAGGCAATAGATAACAACTTTTCTTATAGACACATCAGCGTCTATAAAAAAGTTGAGTTCTCCCATTGTTTTTTCGGCAATGTTCTTCGGTGTTTTTGCCTGAAATATTATGTAAAGGTATGATTTTCTCGTTATTTGTTCTTGTTTGTGTTGAGATTGTAGGAACATTGTTACATTGATATTTGCCTTGAGTTTTTAAATTGATCTATAGATAATTTTTATGGCGGCCTCGGTAGCGTAGTGGTTTGTCACGCTGACTGTAAAACCGAAGGTCTCAGGTTCGATCCCCGGCCGGGTCAAACTAGGAAACGAACTTTTCTAGTTTCTCTCGGGTCTTATATGTTATCTATCCCCCTTGTTCATAATAGTCTGCTAACTTAAAGCATTGCTAATTCTAACTCTGTCTTCTTCTATTGACCTAAGTCAGAATGAAAGATAAATGCATAAATATTCATGGACATATTACACAGGTCGCGTTAGCCCTATACTAAGTACAACTAAATGACTTTTGTTATAGGTGCTAACTCGACTCGACTCGAACAATGTTTAGCAGCTGTTTTAAGTTAGCGGTCCATATGGATAAGGGGGTTAGTGTTTATTATATCGAGTTAGCACCCGTAACACAAGTCATTCAGTTGTACTTAGTATGGGGCAAGCGAGATTTGTGTAATATGTTCCTGAATATTTATTTATTTACTTATTTCGCTATTCTTATTTGCGTATTTGCAGACGACTAAAATATGCTACACAATATACAGTCTGTTAGCTTTAAGAATATAAGACAAGAATATTCTTTATTGTACACTGGAAAAACAACAAATACAAAACCATTGCAGATATACAAAGTACAATTGGCGGCCTTATTCCTAAAAGCAATTTCTTCCAGACAACCTTGCGATGGAAAATTGCTAAAGGAAATTAGAAAGACGGGTAGCCAGTGCAAATTTGAATATTGATACATACTTAAACTTAATAATAATACACTTACATACCATATCTTATAATAAAGTTCTACACAAGACAAGGAAAGTAATAACCCCTATACACAAGAGGACAACATTTTAATGACTGTACTAATAAATAAAGATCACGAACTCTGCTTTTAAAGACAGCTAGGGAACGAGACCGCCTTATTGAGACCGATATACCTCGGGCTCTAGAGTAGGCTTCGGTTTTCGCCGAAAGATCACGAGTGTAATACTACTTCCTGCTCTGTATAAAACCTTACTTCACTATTTTGAAAAGTCATGTAAAGTTAAAATAACAACACAAAATAAACCTCACCTTATTGCAAAATATCTAATTCTATCCGATAGTAGCCGAGGTATATTCTAAAAGCTAACGGACTGTACTGCATGTTTTCCAAAACAGTTTTAAACACAAACACGAGTATTGCCAAGTACAGTACCTGCTTCAGGTGGCTCTTTAAGTAGCGACTCCTATGCAAACGTAGTTTGTTTTTTTCTAACGACACAAATACGCAAATATTCGATTTCATGAAAATATATCCAAGGATAAAAAAATCCCTTTTTCATCCCCTTGGGGGTTGTATTTTGAAAAATCCTTCCTACTTCATATGAAGATGATTATGTGTGCTTAATTTTGATTTTATATCGTTAAGGGTTTAGCTTGTCTGTTGGTACAAAAAATCAAATAAATCAAGTAAATCAGGTTTGCTTTTTGCAATGTACAGCCATATAAACGTCTCACTGCGAGACACAGGCCTTCTCTCAGAGAGAGAAGAGAGAGAGGGTATGGGCTTAATTACCACGCGTCCTCACCGCGGATCGGCAATTTCAAGCGCTGAGGTTTCTTAACACCCCAGACACTAGCGTTTCCTCCCCATGTTTTCCTTCACCGTTAGCAAGTGGTATTACTACTAAATCTTCACAAATGACATAACTTAGAAAACAAAGTCATTGGTATGTCGCACTCGGAATCGAACCTGGGTCTCTCACTTCCGAGTCCATTGTTATACTCACCGCTACCACCGCTTAACTGAGAATATTGCATCGTCAAGTTTGTACTCGACCTTCACCAACCCGGACTTGGCCCCCGCGGTGGAGTATGGCTTAACCTTCCTGCGAGGCAGGAAGAGACCCGCGCCTCAGCAGTGGGGAAATACAAAGGGTTGATACCAAGTAGGTACTAGGACGACATAAGAACGACGGAGCATCTTCAGCGGTCCCACTTCCAGGCCCGCCCAACAGATCCCTCGATTAGATTCCGCACACGTACGGCGATATTACTAATGGAGTGAGCACTTTTGTTGTTTGCTCTCGCCTCGCCCATTGTCGGCGCTGAAAAAAATCCGGACGGTGGCCGCGCTGCGGTAAAACTCCGGACTTTCATTCGGGAGGACGTAGGTTCGAAACCTGGCTTTCTTGGGATTAAGTTTTTATTAACATCATTATAATTATCATCAACATATTATGTCCCCACCGAGAGCCACGGGTCTCTTCCCTGAGGAATATCCATTACTAGGCCATACTCCACCACGGGGGTCAAGTCCGGATTGGTGGAGGTTTGCATGACTAGTGGCTGGTCTTACTGTAAGAAGTTTGCAAGCCACCCTAAGGCCTCTGACTTGGCTTAACGATTGCCATTATCGACGGCAGCCGGCACCAGCTGTTTAACGTGCCTTGCGATGCACGGAACCGCTCGGAAAAATGCCACTAGCGTTAACATAGACAGCCACCCATCCATGCACTGAACGCGCCCTATGTTGCTTGACCTTCGTGATCGTTTAAGATCCTTTAGCTAGCCGGGGCTACGAGCGATTCAATACAAATTGTTTTCGTATTTGATACGAAAATACGAAAACTATTTGTATTTTAATATTACGGATTCAACAACGTCAGTTTACTAAAAAAAACCTGGACAAAGGTGGTTGGCACTAATATGCTGAGGGTTCAATAAAAAGTATCTTGTGGCTTCAACAATGCTGTACGAAAAGTCCGTATAAGTGGATAAGTGGCATTAACATGACAAAGATGCTATGTAAATTATGTTTCGGCTTGAATGCCATTAGTTAATGACAAATCTGCACAAGTGCGTGCTACCCGCATTGGTTATACGCATTAGGTTCTGCGAGATTTATCTACAATTAAAACAAGTTACAGTTACAAGTAAAAAAAATAATTTTCAATAAGCCTCTTAGCTCTGCGTTCCACCGACTCGAGTGCGGAAAGTTGGTACTTTGCTGAGCCATCCCAAAGGCGGTACAATACTCCATGCAAGATCGGACTTGTGCTTGGTATAAAGTAAGCTTTCAAGTGTGGGTTGTACGATGACGCGAGTCGCGCGTTTTGTGGCGATTAAATGTCAGAATTTGACAATTAAGATACTGGAAAGTCGTGACTTTTAACGTCATAAGACGTACTAACCAGACAGGCGTGAAATATCGCTTGACCTTGTTGAGGATGCCCAGTTTTTTATTGTAGGTTGAAAGAGTGGTGAAAATGAGGAGTTTTGAGTGAGATTAATCAAATTTTCATAACGTCTCCGTAGATCCCCCATCTTATGCTGATTTTGTGTGACTTTCGTGAATCGATATTAATTTGGTTTGACGAAGGAAATATAACATATTTTAAACTTTCGCGACTTGTATACATAGTTAAAATATTCAGCCATCACACACAAAGCACTATTAGGGTTGCGACACACTACACTGACAATGTCGGACGATATGCCATGTGACTTTTTTCCACTCGAACACTTCTAATAACAATAAATTACCACGTGGCGCTCATTAGGGGAGGGCTATGTCCAGCAATGGACTAGTATAGCCTGACGACGACGACTACGCGATTAAGGCCCGAAAATATTCTAACGAAGGAAATATAGTTCCCAAATTTGTCCAAGATCAGTCACCAACACTGCCGGTCCTCATTTGTTTTTGATCGAAAGCCCTGCACAAAAACGTCCTATCCGTCCGCTTTTCAAACGAAATAACGCCTTTTTTGAAGCAGGCAAAATAGTTTTTTTGTCGCCTTAAAAAGCCATCCGACGGGTACAAAAAACCTAAACGCATATCGTTGGGGCGTGTTTTCCCGAGCTGAAAACGTTTCGCGAAATCTTTTCCGCATCTAACGCGTTCGGCCGGGATCCGGGAATGAGAGATATGCAATGTGAATTTCGTAGTTAGGTAGGGCGGTAAATAGTTTTCGTGGTAGTTCCATGCGAACTGTACACTAGGCTATTATAACATAAAGGATTATTTAGATGACAATGAGGTCTGGAATTAAAGCCAGTACAATGTATGAGTTCTATGTTTATGATAATTATGTAAACTATGTTAATTAAGAGTTTCTAAGTTAGGAGTTTTTTCGTCCATTTTTTCTCCTAAATGATCTAGATTTTGAAATGGACACCTAGTTTGAATTGTAACGTTCATTAAGCCGCAGTTTCTGTGCTACTTTGAATAAAAACTTTTCATTTCATTTAATTTTCATTTCTTACCTATAATATAGCATTGTATTTCACTTATTGGATGTCATTTGAAATTGCACACTAATGATGCTTCGATCTCAGTCAAAAACATTAGTAAAGCGTCGGAAAACGCGATTAGAAATGTTGTTTATGTGCCTTGCAGATAGATAAAATGAAAGATACTCGGGGCTGTAAGTGATGCAAATTACTTCAGACAGATGTTGCTGCCCGTACGTAATACAGAGAGTAATATAGAGGTTCGAAATTTCACTGATACCGGTAAGTCGCCCACTGGCCCAGAGCGCTGGCACGGTTAGCCAGAAGTCACGAGTTCGAGTCCCGGCATGGGTAGAATTTTCAGCCTCTAAATAGGTTTTTAAAATTGTCCTTAGCACGGGTTAGTGCATTATGAAGAATACAATTATTACAATAAAGATTTATCTAGTTCATTATTTTTTAATTTAATTTATTTACACGTAATTATGTCTTAGAAAATCTTACAGCATCAAAGCGAAAACTAACGCATTATTACACTAAATTTATATAACTACTTAACACGGGAGAAAAAAACAGTATGCAAGAAATTAAACAATATAAATAAAATATCATGGCTCTACATCCTTTCTCTTCATCCTTACACAAATATTTCTTAACCTAAGAGTACAGACGGCGGCCTTGTCACTAAAAGTGATCTCTTTCAGACAACCTTTGGATGGACTGGAGCAAAATATTGGAGAAGGAAGTATATGTATAAATAAATCAAAATATTTCAGGTACATATGAATAAAACATGCTTAATTAAGAAAATTATTATGCTAACTGTAAATAGATACATCCGTATAAAACAGTTTTAATTATGTCTAGTGCTCGCGTTAACCTTATAAAATAATACATAAAAAAGTGTTCCCTATCTATTTAAAGCATGTCGACGCGAATTGTCATTTGTCGCGACTTTTCAGTTCGTTATCGTTATCAACCCTTGTATGTCCCCCACTGCTGGGGCACGGGTCTTTTCCTGCATCGCAGGAAGGTTAGGCCATACTCCACCACGGGGGCCAAGTCCGGGTTGGTGGAGGATTGTAATACAGTGGCGGGCCTTACTGTCAGAAGTTAGCAAGCCGCCCATAAGGCCTCTGACATGGCTTTTCAGTTCAGTAATTGCCAAATTAATTATTGACATTTTAGCGGAATAAAACGCGCGACTGTCAAGTAACATGCAGCATACCGCTCACACTGGGTACCAGCGGAGTATCAGCGCTGAAGGTTTTCTCCAAACTTTCAGTAGATGCTAAGGCGAAGCCCATTAACATTTGCCACAATGCTGTCACTCCAATTGGTTTATAATCATCATAATCAACCCATTATGTCCCCACCGAGGAACACGGGTTTCTTCCCCGAGGGAGGTACAGGCCATACTCCACCACGGGGGCCAAGTCCGTGTTGGTGGAGGATTGTAAGGCAGTGGCGGGCCTTAGTGTCAGAAGTTATCAATCCGCACATAAAGCCTCTGACATGGCTTAACGACTGCCATTACATGACAGCCGGCACCAACGGCTTAGCGTGCCTTGCGAAGCACGGAAGCGCTCGGGAAAATGCCACTAGCGGTAGACACGGGACGGTTACCCATCCTGCACCTGACGGCGCCGGTTGTTGCATAACTCAAGTGTTTGATTCCAATCGCTTGATTCGGCTAGGCCACGAGCGCTTCAATTGATTCATTGCCAATCTATTGTACTAATTTATTAATTTTTTTAACTAATTTATTGCAAATATTAGTACTTTTGCTTTTATTTGTGTGTAACGCTTTGTATACGTGTGTGTCTGGTGTAAATAAATTATTTATCTTGTTATCTATGTACTCGCCTCATCATAATGCTTGTCTCTGTCTACCCCTCCCGAAGACGTTCACTGGCTCGAGTTTATGTATGTTCGTTAAATGTTTTCAGTCTCGTAACAGCCCCCATGGCTTCGTTTGAAGACCCTACGAAATCTTTTCGGAATCGAACGTTAGTAAAAACAGTTGCGGGTCAGGCGAGGCGATTTGGACGCGAGCCAGTTGCATGTAGGCTGGCGGTCGGAATGTGGGGGTCTGTCACATTATGCGCCTTAATATTGGCTGTAAACGAGTAGAAGACGATTTAAATACTTAACTGCTGGCAAAGTGAGTCATTTCATTTGTTCAATAACAACATACATTATGGAGAAATCTTAAACACTAACAATAAGTAATAATATAGAGATTTAGGCCTTGTTTCACAATGTTCAAATAAAGTTCCAGATAAGCTATCCGCAACCAGGGCTGCCATTTGTTCTAAATTGAAATAAATTTCCTATATTGCGTGTGTTCGTTTATGGCTTCAAATTTAGAACAAACGGCAGCCCTGGTTGCGGATAGCATATCCGGAACTTTATCTGCAGATTGTGAAACAGACCTATACGCCCAATATCAGCAATAAAAAAATGCCCAATTTAATTAAACTAAACTTATTACTAACTACAATACATAGTCCAGTTAATGACACTGCAAGGAATGAAATATCAAAAATATATTGTGGGAATATTATTACATTGTCACGTTAAGTTTACCTCCTATTCGCTAGGAGATAAACTTGACGTTTCCTACGATTCCTATCTTAACACTAGTTCGAAGCGCTTGTGGTGAAGTGAGGCGCTCGTGGCCTAGTCGGACCGAGGAATCAATCACTTGAGTTAAGCAACAACAAGCGCGGTCAGGTGCAGGATGGGAGACCGTCATGTGAATACGGCTAGTGGCATTTTTCCGAGCGTTTCCGTGCTCCCAAGGCACATTAAGCCGTTGGTGCCGACTGTTTACAATAGCAGTCGTTAAGCCATGTCAGAGGCCTTATGGGCGGCTTGATAACTTCTGACTATAAGGCCCACCACTGTTTTACAATCCTCCACCAACCCGGTCTTGGCCCGCGTGGTGCATTATAGCCTAACCTTCCGAAGAGAGGAAGGTATAGGCCATACCCACCACAAGGGCCAAGTCCGGATTTAGACAAAATAAAAATTGTTAAATTTTAACAAGGGGTCAGCAAAAGTTCAGACGTAAAAACCAGAATGAAATGAACCCCAAAAGGCTGGTTACAGCGCCGCTGTCAGAGGTCTTTTAATCACCCTTCTGCCGCCGACAGAATGATTGAGAGTGGTCTCACTCTAGCGAATGGGCTAAAAAGTGCCGCCAAACGCCTGAATGGAGTCAAGTGCGATACAAATAGTGTTTGCACGGGTAGTTGTCATGCGGTAGAAAGACGGCGCGAGATGTATTTGCGACTATTGGCTGAAACTTTAATGTTATGGCAACCGCGCACAGGAGTGCGAAATGTAGGCGGATCATCTCCATGATGTCATTGTATAAGTAGTCAGATGACGTTCGGGCTGTATGTGAGTTAAATGAGAAATTAAAACCTTTTCAAAACCCATTTAGAGGCTAAAAATTCCACCCATGCTGGGATTCGAACCCGCGACCTCTGGCTATCCGTGCCAGAGCTCTCCCACTGAGCTAATGGTCGTCTCACCAGCATCAGTGAAATTTTGAACCTTTTCACAATACTCTCTGTAGTACGTACAGGCAGCGACATCTGGCTGAAATAATATGAAATAGTAGTAAATTAAAATATAGTAAACTAACATCTGCATTACAGGACGAAACAGTTAAAGGGTATCTGAATTGGGAATATCACTAAGTAAATAGTTAACTGTAGTGCTGTCTCTTCGAATTTGCAAGAAAGGAGCGTGACAGAACCTTACTTAAGTATTTACCCAGTGAAATTCTGAATTCAGAAACCGGCCTTTAGTTTCTGTATTGTCTCTCTAATCAATCTTTTGAAGTTTATGGCCATACAATCACCACGACCGTGAAGTATAGTGTTGCAGATTTCTCTTACATACAGCTAAATAGTACCCGAAACTGGCGTGCGTGCACGCAACAACTAATGAAAGACGATAAAGCGAAGGTCATCAATCATGATCATATGCTCTGTCTCTGATCTCTGCGTACCCCTCTAAAATAATGATGGGCGATTGTGAATGACATCTCTTTTCGAATAATCTGGATTTACTAACGTTTATTTTCGAAAACAAGATTAGTAAATTACTAACATTGATTTTCGAATAAGTTTTACTAATATTACTAACTTACTAATCCGCGAATGCGACGCATGCATGCAAGAATGAAAACGAGCCATTTTCGAATATTTCGCATGTTGAGATGTAGTTGAGTGACTGTCGAGATGCCCCGAGTCAAACGCAGTTTCAGAAATAAGTGCTCTGCCTCTCACAGTTCGCATGCTTCAGTGATAATATTCGAAAACACGACTGCTGACGGAAAGACGTTAGTCATTTCGAAATTCATATCGGCCCAATTTTCGAAAACGGTTTAGTCTCGCGATTTTCGAAAACACGATTCGTGGCGGAATGACACGACTTTATACGAGTCGCGCGCGTTTTGTTCGTTCAATGCTGTCTTTATGATATTGCTTTCATGCAAATGAAACAGCACTAAATTAAAAACCTATTTAGAGGCTAAAAATTTCACCCATGCCGGGATGCGAACCCGGCATTCGAATAGTGTAAAGAGGTTAGAAATTTCACTGATGCCGGTGAGTCGCCCATTGGCTCTATTGGTAGAGCGCTAGCACGGATAGCCAGAGGTTGCGGGTCCGAATCCCGGCATGGGTGAAATTTTTAGCCTCTAAATAGGTTTTTTAAATTTGTCCTTAGCACGGGTTAGTGCATTAAAAATAAAAATAGTATAATCATGTGGGTACAGTGATATCGTTCCGATGTAAAACCTAACTGCAAAGTAGGTAGTCGGGGCTGTAAGTGATGCAATTTGGTTAAGCCAGATGTCGCTGCCTGTACGTAATACAGAGAATAGTGTAAAGAGGTTCGAGATTTCACTGATACCGGTGAGTCGCCCATTGGCTCAATTGGTAGAGCGCTGGCACGGATAGCCAGAGGTTGCGGGTTCGAATCCCGGCATGGGTGAAATTTTTAGCCTCTAAATAGGTTTCGAAAATTTCGAAAATGTTTTTCGAAAACGCCCATCTTTACTCTAAAATGCAGGCGTGAGCTTCTGTACATCTAAAAAGAATGTCTTGAATGAAATACAAAATGTCAATTAAATAGACCACCCCGAGACATCTCTGACCCAAGGGTCCCCATAACGCTGGCAGCATTACCGCGCAGCACAGAAAGGGGGGTTCCTCTGCATCAGAAATGCCCCGGAGCGGTTCTCAAAAACACGGTTCCCCTAGCGTCGCCCTAATTCCTTTATAAAAGTTTTCCCTTGAGAACTCCAAAACCCCAGTCGTCTCTAATGCCAGAGGCACGAAAATATAATGGCTCATTAGCAGACCGTACTTAACACCAATCTGCCTTGCTGCCTGTACCGCAGCGGCTTCAGTGGTGACGGCTGTTTTGCCAACATGTGATGGGGCAAATGTGCATACACAAGTCGCGTCCCAACGCAGTGACCATCCCCTCTCTCGTGGTATCAAAGTAGTATCATGGTATCAAAACGTACTTATAAATTATGTCTAACAGTATTGACATTACACTATTACATTATAACTTCATCATAGAGAAGCGCTCGTGGCCTGGTCGAACCGAGTGAACACCTGACCGCGTCTGTTGTTAAGCAACAGACGCGGTCAGGTGCAGGACGGGTGACCGTCCCGTTGCTGTTGGTGGTGGCATTTTTTTGAGCTCGTCCATGCTTCGCAAGGCACGTTAGGCCGTTGGTGCCGGCTGTCATGTAATGGCTGTCGTTAAGCTATGTTAGAGGCCTTGTGGGCGGCTTGATAACTTCTGACAGTAGGTGGATCCTTTTTTTTTTTTTCACCCAGGAGAAACCCCAATTACGGGTACCACCGGCTCGGGGGAGCACAGTGGTTATGTTGGACTCCCCGCCCTGAAAAGGGCGGTATACCGACTAAAACTCCTGGGGTGTTCCTCCGCACCGCAAAGGACGGGGCCACGGGGACGCTTGCGCACACTTCCGCGACCCCTTCTGCGGGTGCCCTTGCGGGCACTCCTCCGGGGGGATGGCTTTGTCCCCCCTACTCCGCTGAAGGCACTCCGGAACACGCAGAGCGCCTTCCAGCACGGGACCTCTTAGTCGAGCGGGGGCCCCCCCGACCCCCCGCCCGAAGGCCCCCGTTATGGCGGCAGACGGTCGGCATACGCCCGCCGTCTGCACCCGGTTCTCCGACGGCGGAGAGGGAGCGCAAGGGGATCATCCTCTCGCGCCCTCTCCGCCGCCTCCTTCCTCGCCATGACGGCCTCGCAGAACGCGAGGACCGCCCCCCAGGCCTCCTCGCTGCCGACCATCGCACTGACAATCGCCGGCAGCGAGAGGTCCGCCCCAATAGCCGCGGCCAGCTCGGCACGCGGCTCCGCCCATGCGGGGCACACGGCGCGCGTGTGCTGCGCCGTGTCCTCCGCCGCTTCGCAGTGGTGGCACGCCGTCGACGGCTCCCGACCCGCTATCCGGCACAGGTACACACCAAAGCATCCATGCCCGGTGAGGACCTGCGCCAGACGGTAGGTCAGGGCGCCGTGCCTGCGGTCAGCCCAGTCCCGAAGAACGGGCCGAACGGCGGCCACCACCTCGAGGCCGGCGGTAGGTTGCGCCAACCCCTCCTCCCACTCCCGGAACAGACCGTCACGGGCTCCCTCTCTCCACCGCACGATCTGCTCCGGAAGAGGCATCCCGCCGTTGGCGTGAACCTTCGCGCCGCGCCAGTAGACCTCCGCAAGTACCTCGGCTTCGAGGTCCCACGGAGGGCTACCGGCCAGCACCGTCGCAGCCTCGTACGAGGTGGTGCGGTACGCTCGAGCCAGCCGGGTCGCCATGACCCGCTGCGGACGCCGCAGCAGGGTCCGGTTCGCGGACCCTAGGGCGTCCACCCATATTGGCGCTCCGTAGAGCGCCATAGAGCGCACAACACCATCGTACAGGCGGCGACAGCTCCCTCCAGGCCCCCCGATATTTGGGAGCAGCCCCGAGAGCGCTCCGGCCGAGGCCACCAGCCTGGTGGCCAAGCGCCGGAAGTGCTCCGTGAACCTCCATCGGCCGTCGAGCACGATGCCCAAATAGCGCATGTGCGGTGCGACGGCGATGGAGGTTCCACCCACCACCATGCTCATTCCTGGAGGCGGCGTATTCCGAGGGCCGTGGAAGACCACGGCCTCGGACTTGTCGAGCGCCACCTCCAGACCGAGGCTGCGAATCCTCCGCACGGCGTGGGCCACGCCCGCCGAGGGTATCGTCGGCGTAACATGTTACGCCGACCCCCCGCAAGTTGGCTCCGCGCAGCACCCAGTCGTAGCCGATGTTCCACAGGAGCGGTCCGAGGACCAACCCCTGCGGAACACCGCACGACATCGCGAAGGCGGACCACTCGTCTCGGGCCGGATACGTGATGGTCCGGTCGACGAAGTAGTCCGCCATCACCCTCCTCAAGTACCGGGGCACGCCGTGGTATCTTAGTGCCTCCTTCACGGTCTCCCAGGGCAAGGTGTTGAAGGCGTTCGCTATATCAAGCGAAACCGCCAACACCACCCCGCCCCGTGAGACCGCTCCCTCGGCGATGTCTCGCACCCGCGCGACTGCGTCGATTGTCGATCGCCCGCGACGGAAGCCGAACTGCGCATCGTTCAAATCGGGGCCCACCGATGTCATATGCTCGACGAGACGTGCAGCGAGCACTCGCTCAAAGACCTTGCCCGCCTCGTCGAGCAGCACGATGGGCCGATAGCCCGACGGCGATTCGGCCGGGCGGCCGTCCTTTCGCTGAAGGACGAGCCTGCCCGTCTTCCAGGGTCGCGGGAATCGACCCTCAACGAGGCACGCGGAAAACAAGGCCATCGCCAGGTCTCCCAACTGCGTCATTGCCAGTACCACGGCGCGTCCCGGCACACCATCTGGGCCCGGGACAGTAGGTGGATCCTCCACCAACCCGGACTGGACCCCCGCTGGTGGAGAATGGCCCAATCTTCCTGCGATGCATTAAAAGACCCGTGCCCCAGTAGTGGGGACAGACAAGGGTTGATATCTAAACTTCATCATATTCAGTATCTATTGCCGATGTCCTCAAAGCGCTAGGCAAGCATCTGTGTGTGACTGTTTTTGTGTTAGCGACATTTTTTTTCATACTGTTTTCGCTCGGGCCAACAGCCATAAAACTCCAAATTATAACTGTAACTTGTAAGGACATATATGTTTTATTTATCTATTTATTATAGTTTGTGTAGGTTTATCATATTTTTTATTATTCAGAACTGTTGGTCTAAGTTAAGGCGATTAGGGGTGCTAACTAGCCCCACCAATAGAATAATATGATTTTTATTCGATTGGTGGCGCCCCTACGCACCTTAATGTATTTCCATATGCTTATGCAAGTTTATTATTGTATTTTTCCTGCAACACCCCTTGCCAGTCTCTTCAACACCAAAGGTTTGCTGGAAGAGAATGCTTCGTGCATTAAGCACGCCCGTGTACATTTACCTACTCATGCAATTAGTGCAATAAAAGAATAAAACAAATAAATAATAAGTGAAACCCCGTGTTAAAACTACTTAAATCGTTTTAAAAACCTATTTAGAGGCTAAACATTCCACTCATGCCGGGACTCGAACCCGTGACCTCTGGCTAACCGTACCAGCGCTCACCCAACTGAGCTAATGGGCGACTTCCCAGAATCAGTAAAATTTCGAAACTCTTTGCAATACTCTCTGTATTACGTATATTAAATCGTTGCTGTTTGGTGTCGGCCTAGAGAATAGCACCAGCCCAATTCTTCCCGCGGTTGTCGTAAAAGGCGACTAAGGGACACAAGCCGGGGGGTGGGCAGCAGTGCCCCCTGCAGTGCAATTCCACCGAACTGCGATCTCGATTAGTGTATTTAACTATAATTATAAATTTATTACGTATTCTATTCTATTTATTTATTTCGCAAATTAACATAATTACATTACAGCTTACGCTATTTCATAATTATTTGCGGTATATACTTAATCTAATTAAATAAACTAGCATGCAAACACAAATTGTATTGACAATTTAATTATGAGAATTATAATGAAACAATAATGTCATTCAAAATCCATCAGTAACTCATGCGCAATAAAATTTAAATAAATATTTTATCCTAAAAGCTATGGTTACAATATGTAATCAATACGTATTAAATAATTCAATTAAAATTAGATAAGAGTATCGAAGGTAAACTTAATTAAATTTAAATTCTCCTTAAATTTTAATCCTCTTTCTCAGAAATCACCAAGCATTCTCCCTTAATATCCTGCCATTGACCTGCAAACACATCGACTTGTGGTGCATCTGCATGTAACTTATTTAGTAGAGCCAGCGCTCGGTTCAGCGGTGACCACCGGAAAGCCATCGTTCGTCCTGACTCCACTCTAAAAAGAGGCCTAAGTCTTCGCATGCCATGTCTGAAACGGTTTGGTACATTTAGCCTCAGCAACCTTTCCAACAGCGTTGGGCAGTCCAGACCACCTCGCAATATTTGAATGAAAACTAACATTAAATCTCGATTGCGCCTAGTCTGCAGCGAGTTAAATCCGAGTACCCCTAACAAATATTTTGTTGGGTACATGAACGGATATAGGCTATACTTAGATTTATAAAGATACCGGAGGAAGCGTTTTTGGACTTTCTCGATCATAAGAATATATTTTTGCTCGTGTGGATTCCACACGCAAGCACTGGCCTCCAGTTTACTTCGCACAAGAGACGTGTAGAGCAGCTGTGCCGTTTGGGGGTCACGAAAATCTCGCGAGTTTCGCATAACGAAGCCAAGTCTCCGAAATCCCTCCGCCGCAAGTGCCGTAATATGACTGTGGAATGTCAATTTAGGGTCGAAAATTACGCCAAGATCCCTTACAGAGAAAACTCTCATAATCATACTATCACCAAGTAAGTATCCCATATCCAACAAATTTGATGACCGCGTGAAAGACATAACGTAGCTCTTGCCTACATTAAAATTTAACTTATTTGTTTCACTCCATTGTAAGATTGAAGAGATGTCATCCTGTAATAGACGTGCACTTTCCTCATCCACAATTGGTTGTACTAGCTTTAAATCGTCGGCATACAGTAGGCAAGTGGCGCTTCTTAGTACATCAGGTAGATCATTTATCATGATCGAGAACAGCAACGGGCCCAAGATAGAGCCTTGACTCACTCCTGACCTGGTTGAGTAGGACTTTGATATGTAGCATCCATGCTGGACGTATTGCTCTCGATCTCTTAAGTAATCGGAAAAGAAATTTGCTAGTCTGGGCGTAAAACCTAATGAAACTAATTTGGCTAATAGTATGTCATTGTCCACTCTGTCGAAAGCCTTCTGGAAATCGAGGTATACTACGTCCACTTGTCTACCTTTGTCCATTTCTGCATAAATGAGGTCTGTCAGAGCCAATAAATTTGTGTTTACTGACCTACCAGGCCTGAATCCATGTTGGGCGATCGTAATAAATGGTTTAATTTGTGGCTCTAATTTCAACTTCAAAACTATTTCAAAGATTTTGGCACATGAGCTTAAAATTGCAATGGGTCTATGTTCCTCTACTATTGTTTTATTACTAGTTTTAGGGATTGGCTTTACTCTAGTCAGTTTCCATAGGTCGGGATAGCAGCCGGCTTCAATAGACAAATTGAAAATATGTTCCAGAGGCCTGACGATAAATTCCCTGCATCCCTTGAGAAAATACGCAGGCACACAGTCAGGGCCCATCGCACTACGGGGTTTCAAGAGACTTATCGCTTTTAGTATATCATCCGTTTTGATGGTAGTAATATTGATATAGTTTGCTGTTGATAATGAGTCGGATATCGCAGCATTTATAGGTGATAATACAGGTGACTCTGGGAGAAAAACTGAACTGAACTGCTCAGCAAAAGCATTAGCTGCTAATGCGCCTGTCAGAAGTTCCCCTTTATGTTCTACAGTCGGCTCAAACCCACCTTTAGATCTTAGGGATCCTACATGCTGCCAGAAATGGCGAGGATTTTTAAAAATATTTACCTCTACATCTCTGATATGCTCGTCGTAGGCTAATTTTTGCTTACATTTAATATCGGCTCGTAGCTTACTAAATTGAGAGTAAATCTGAGGGTCTTTAGATTTTTTCCAAGTCTTGTGTAAATATGATTTTAAACCTATAAGCTTTATCAAATCTTTTGGGTACCATACTGGATAGCGACGACAGCTTACTTTACTTCTTTTTTTACGCGGAAAACATAAGTCGAAAATGGCGTAAATAATAGCATAAAATTTTTCGACCGCCATATTTACGTCCTTGTAGGAGTAAATATCATTCCACTGGACATTACTCATGTGATAGTAAAGAAGTTCAAAGTTGCCTTTGGCAAAATTCCATTCCTTACGGTCCTGGATATTACTTGGTTGTAGCGGGTGTGACGTGTGGGTCTGTCTAATGTCCCGCAGATTTATACCAATATCTAGCGGCGGGTGGTACTTATCAGGTGTTACAAGCCCGCCGTCCGAATGATCATCGGCTTTGCGCACACTAACTCGATTGTATTTCTGTGGAAACAAAACGACATCTAGCTTTCCTCCATGGTCATTCATTATCTCATTTCTATCATTCAAGCCACAAAATTCCAAGAAGTAACAGAAATAATTATTTATTGAAACCGACGCACTATTTAAGTTCAAATCACCTAGTAGTATAACAATACCTCTGAGTTCGTTGATTTTGTTCTCTACAGTGGTAAACCACTTCAAGTACTCTTCGTCAGCTGCAGTAGGCTTGATGTATACAACACATATATAAAAAGTGTGTCCGTGCAGTGAGTATGTTGCCCACAAGTCCTCTCCTCGCTCGGTCTCTAGATCTGATCGTCGGCGCAGAGTCAGACCAGGCCGCGCAGCAAGCAGCACTCCCCCGCAAGGGGTGCTACGATCCCGCCGTAGCACGGTCCAGCCACTCTCGGACAGATCAGCGTCTTCAACAGATGAATCTAGAAAACTTTCCGATACCGCAACTATATCATTTTCTATTACACTAAGGTTCCGCCTCCATTGTTTTAATTTTGTCTTCAACCCTCTCACATTTTGGTAGTAGATAGTCATTTTCTGGTTATTGCGTATATTAGAGTAAAAAAAAAAAATTTTAGTCTGGATGATTGATCCGAACTCGGGTTCACTTTAGTCGCGCGTTTACGAAACCCAACGCGTACTCAGTCGGCCAATCTGCAGATACTTTTACGTGCCAAAATGGTTATTGCTTGGAACTTTTTTCCTCGTACGGATCGATTTGGCCGTTAAAGGTGACTCATCTTTGATTATTTAACTACCCCGCTGACCTTTACAGGGTTAATTCGAGTACTATTCCGCTTTTTTTTTTCAGAATAATAACTTTTTTAACTGCTCACAATCCAATCATCGGTTATTTGTCTCGGAATTATGTAGAAACTTATATTTCTCACTTTGATCTTTTAATCACTTTTTGCAGTTAAATCTCGCGAAAGTTTTTGGAGATAACACTTTCACTGGTTCGCTTTATGCTTATGTTACTATTTATACTTGCACTTATGACTTTAACAGGACTAAACTAATTAAAACGTATAAATTTCTACAGAGCAAAACCTCACCGTGTCACTAGATGTGGGTACATTTTACTCTATACAGCTATTAGTCTATATTATATATAAGTTGGTATTTCCCATGCTTGCACAACACCGCAGTCTGTAACGCTCGCGGAGCACCTGGCACTGGCTGAAAATCAGCGCTGAAGGCTTGCCCATCAGCATTATGCTGAGTCAGTTGCCGTTTATAGCGGCATTGACACGCCGTAACCTTAAGTGTTCTTTTATTTTTTTTATTTTAATGTTATTTAGTAATGTTTTGACGGCCTCGGTGGCGCAGCGGTTTGGCACGCTGACTGTAAAACTGAAGGTCTCGGGTTCGATCCCCGGCCGGGTCAAACTAGGAAATGAACTTTTCTAGTTCGTCTCGGGTCTTGGACGTTATCTATGTAGGTATTTATTGTATTAAATCTATCGTCGAGTTAGCACTTATATCACAAGTCGTTTAGTTGTACTTAGTATAGGGCTAACAAGATCTGTGTAGTATGTACATGATTATTTATTATTTATTATTTAATATGTTTTAAGTTTGCTTTGTTATTGTGGCGTGTGTACTGTGGCTATAATAAATGTTTTTTCTTCTTCTTCTTCTCATCTCCAACCCGCATGCCCAGTGTGGGGATTTTCGGCATTACCCCCTATGATAGCACAACGTGGCGCTCTTTAGGGGAAGACTATGTCCAGCAGTGGACTAGTACAGCCTGACGACGACGTCGATTGAGGACACGTTTCATCAGCGTTGCTTCTGTGACATAAAATATTGTTTTGTGCCACTACTGATAGTGTTTAGACAACAATAGGGCTCGGAACGCGGCTATTCTCAGTGTTGTGGTGTCCGTGACATGTTGCGTTATTTATGACCGAGATTTTGTTACGCACATTAACAAAATAAAAAAACGCCTAGGCTAGTCTTTACAGACAGATGTCTGTCAGGATATTTAGAGGTATTATTTTTCTTATGTAGTGGAGATACATTCATAACATAACATTTACATACATACAGTCACATACATTGCTTCGAGCCCACGCTAGGATACCCTGTGTCGTGCAAACCAGGAACAACGGCATCAACAAACATGTAAACATCCAGGACCTAGTGGTTTTTTTTTTGTCCCCAGCAGGGGTTCGAACTCTTGCAAGGTAGGCAGATGCGCTACCGCTGCGCCACAGAGGCTGTCAAATATTATACTGCACTGCAAGGTAAAGGTACAGACATTACGCTGTACAAGGGGCATGCCAATAGAAGTTAGATACTCTTTTCTCATTTAATTGACACTGGCAAGCTATACACCATCTTATAGGCTGGTTTTTTATTGACATATTTGAATATAGAACACACTTCTTTTATTTATTTTTTATTTGAATGAGCATCATTTTTCCGAGAATCTGGCGGGAATTCACTTGCAACAATGGAGCTCAGTCGACGTGATTTTCGCGCTATGATTTATTATGACTTTAAAAAAGGTTTAAAGCCTCAAGAATGTTTTGAACTTTTGGCTTCTACTTTTGGTGAGTCTGCTTGTTCCCGAGCAACAGTATTCAATTGGTTTGCTGAATTTAAAAGAGGACGGGGATGTCTCGAAGATGAAGCGAAGACAGGACGGCCGCCAACCGCGGTCACGCAAGAAAACGTTCGTGCAGTCGAAAAACTTATTCGCGAAAACCGACGAATTACATATGTAGAGCTAGAGCGAGAACTGGGAATTGGATCAGCAGCAATGCAAACCATAATTCACGACCACCTTTCTCTCCGTAAACGTTGTTCGAGATGGGTGCCGCACAAACTTACCGATGAGCAGAAAGACCGTCGGGTGGATTGGTGCCTATTCATGATAGATAAATTCAACGGAGGCGAGAAAAAAAACGTATATGATATACTGACTGGTGACGAAACATGGCTATATAACTATGATCCCGAATCAAAGCGACAGTCGACTGTATGGTGCTTTGAAGACGAGCCAACTCCAACGAAATGTCGCCGTACACGAAGCACACAGAAACAAATGGTCGCCTCGTTTTTCTGCAAAATGGGTCATATTGCTACTGTTGTGCTAGAGAATGAAAGAACGGTGAACTCCGAATGGTATGTGACAGTTTGTGTTCCAACAGTAATATCAGCTTGGTGTGACAAGCGACCGAAGTCAGGAATCCGGCACCTTCTCTGGCACCACGACAATGCGGCGCCGCATACGTCTGCCAGAACACTAGACTTTTTCAACTCGAAAAATGTGTCAATTCTCCCTCACCCGCCATATTCCCCTGACCTAGCGCCTTGTGATTTTTACTTGTTTCCAAAAATCAAAGAACAACTAAAGGGAAAGAGGTTTGAAAGCAAAGAAGATGCGCTGGTTGCCTATAATTTCGAGATTTCTGCGGTATCTAAAGAAGAGTGGTCACAGGTATTTTCCAATTGGTTCAGACGTATGGAAAAGTGTATACGTGCTCAGGGTGAATACTTTGAAAAGATCGATACTTGTAATAAAGAATAAATTTTATAATTTTTGAGTATCTAGTTTCTTTTGGCATGCCCCTCGTATCAATTCGCTTGACGGAGTGTCTTAGTTTTTTTTATATTGCCTTCTGGGCGTTGGCCCGTCATTAGTGCAACAGCTTTGCACAGATTGCAGTTCCTCAGACGCAGCAGGCTGCGGGTGAGGCGCTTCGACACCACTGCTTAATATCTATGACGTAATTGATTTGTGTACACGTGTATAAAGAATAAAAATAATAAATTTATTGGGTTACGAACGTCTGTACAGCAAAAAAATACATGAATTGGATACATACAATGTAGGTAGGCGTGTTATTGTATTGTAGTGTTTGCACATCGAAAACCATACTAGGCAAGCCTGTATCATGGCATTCGACGCCTCTCATCGAGTCTCAGCGAGTCTGAGGAGATGCAATCTGCGCAAAGCTGTGGCACTTATGACAGGCCAGGCCAGGTGTGTAGGCCCACTGAAGGAAAGCCTACACACCGGACCGAGAGCCCGTTCTGCCGAGGATGCTTTAAGGAAGCGCAAAAATCCGCCCACGTGACCATTTACTGTAAGAGCATGAAAGTGCACCGGATATCAACCACTGGAAAGCTGGGCTGGGACCCCTTCGGGAGCTTAGTCGTACTGGCGGCTGTACACACTCACCCAAGTGCCAGCGAATTTATCTTAAACTGCGAATTTCACAGGACGATCCCATAGTGCTGAATGTGTAAACCCCGCAACGAATGATAAGGTCTCGGTCTCTAGGGCGAGCGTGTACTGCCGTCGTAACATTGGTGAATTGCTAACTTTCTGGAAAGATATTAGATGGCTGCAGTGACCTCACAGCCCTACTATGTACAATTGCCCAATTATGAGGCTACGTGGGGAAACCACGGGGTTTATCGACTGTCCCGTGGGAATAAGATATTATCCCGCATTAAAAAGTAGCCAATGTGTTAATCCCAAGTGTTAGCTAACTGCATACCAAATTTGATTATACACATTCACACTCACAAACTTTCGCCTTTATAATATTTGTGTGACGTGATATCAATCAAATCCGGTTAGAATACTGGAGTTCACGATAGCAATTAGTGCGAATGTTGTTAATGTGAGACGATTGGAACCGTTCAAGATTTGGTGCGCGTAATTTAGGAGCAGGTGACAGGCGCATCAGGTGAGGTGAGAAGTAAAAATTCTTGCAAGTATAAGTTAGAAACAAGCCAAAAATTATAATTTTATTCCCTCAAATATCTTTTCTCTACTCTCCACATCAACGTGCGTTAGCTGGTAGAAAGTACTATCTAGTATTAAGTTGCACACTTGTTTTGCCTTACAGAAGCTTTCCAGAAATTTGTTTTAGTGCAATAATGAATTTTCATTCATCCATTCATCTCTCACGTTCCTTTACCATCCGCGCCTCACGTATATCGTTCAACTACTAGGCTGTTTCGACAAACCATCATCTTGTTTAAAGTCAATAGAAGCGGAGGTCTGACGATAATGATTTTATTAGTTATAGGCAAATTTATTATAACAATAGAAATGAGCAACGATTTTTTTTTCCACATCTATTCAAAGAGAGCTCGTTTAGTCCTCGTAAACAGAGAACAAAATACCCAGTTCTTTGGTCCTTAATAAGTAAAGTGATTTTATTTTGGAATATGGACATTTGTAGTTAAAGTTCCAGTCACCAAAGAGATTTCTCACGACCATTATTTAAAAATGTAACTGGCCGTATGAAAAATAAAACGCGCGCGAGTCAAATAAAAAAAAGTTTGTGAATAAATTAAAGACGCACGAAATTGATTCCCCGCTCTTGTACATAATTATTATTTAGATCACAAATTCAGAATTTAGATACTCAAATTCAGATATAATTAAGTTAAAAAAAGTGTGTGTCTTCAAGTATTGAAATAAAAGTATTCTATCAACTCCAGACAACGGTTGGTGGGTAAAGTTAGATTATAATTTTCTACGTTTGTACATCTACTTTTTCTCCAATGTATTCGTCCAGTATAATCAAAGGTTGTCCGGAAGCTTTCCGGAAGAGATCAGTTTTAGTGATAAAGCATCTGAACTTTTAGGTTAAGAAAAAACTGAGAAAAATTTCCTTTTTAAAGTGGTCTCTATCTATCTGAAAACATATTGATTTGTAGGTATCCCTTCCTCCAAATCAATGTGACATTAGTTTTTTATATACCGGAATGGTATCGAAACAAAAGTAATCGATACCGGTATCGTACTCGCATCAAAATCATCGAGATACTCAGGTATCGAGTACTTTTGTTTGTCTCAGCGTAAATAGGTATGACTGTCTCATTTAAATAAAAATTAACAGCAATGGAAGATTTCAATAATCTTTATTTCAACATACACTTATCGACGAGACATTAATTTACGAATCGATTTTGACAATGTCGTTTACTAACTCTACATTCAAAGCTACCGATCTTATAACGTTTCTGTTTAATATCAAATACACTTACAAATCGCAATAAATATTATAAAGGGAAGTCAAATTGTTATTCTAACACAGCCATAATTTTCTTTAACTACAATTCTTTAAACACTAAGGCCGGTGTACACCTTCTTTGTCAGCTATTAATTAATTAGCCAAAAATATGCAAAGTCTAACAGTATTAAATGAATATAATGTTTAAGAGTTGCTGCGACTAAAAAATAATGAAAATATTGATTATTAAGGTTAAGAAAGTTTAGAGATCACTTACTTAAAAAGTGCAAACCAGCTTTTACCCCTAATACCTAACTACATCTACGAAATTGGCATTCATTAAGTCTATTAAAATTTGCCTTTGAAGTGTGAAATGAAACAATATTCCACTATGATTTAAGAACGAATTCCTTAGAATTGTATTTAATTTATTACTGTGTCTCACTGTTGATATAAAAATTATAAATTTAGTACGTAGAAAAACGATCTGCTGCTTAGCAACCAAGCCTTGCACTGTGAATCTTAAATCATTTTTTGCTAAATAATTACACCTCCTTAATTTTATAGATTGAATAACTAGACTTACTTATGTAGATAATTATCGTATTTTAAGTTCAACAAACATATTACACATTAAACACTTGAATTTTATATCAAAATGTTGGCTTCATAATGGCAACTTTTAATACTACGATACATCAAACAATTTAATTTAAAATCAAAATTGGTCTTCATAATTACAACTTTCAACAATACGACACATTAAACGATTGAATTTAAAATCAAAATTTTGGCTTCATAATGGCAAATTTCAACAATACGATAAATCAAATAATTGAATTTAAAATCAAAATTTTGCCTTCGTAATAACAATTTTCAACAATACGATATATTAAAAAATTGAATTACAATTATAATTTCGGCTTCATACTGATAATTTGCAACAAAACGACACATTAAACAATTGAATTTAAAATCAAAATTCTGACTTCATAATGGCAGCATTCAACAATACCTTTAAGTATACCGCATACCGTATACCGCAGGTCGTGGGTTCCATTCCCACTGGAGGCTGCCATAAACTTATACATTATACGGAAATGTATGTAATGCCTCATTACCATAGCACAGGGAGTCTTAGTTTGGTGTCAGGACAAGGAATTGTGTTGTGTGGAAGTTATTATTTTACTTATATTTGTTATTCATTCAAAAAGGCGTTCTTTACAACTTAATCACTACTGCTTTGCATTTGTCATACATTTTACTAATCAAGTTTGCTTTCTTTAGTACCTAATGACAAAAGATTAATTTCTAGAAAATACTACATTTTCTGGACTTCATTCTCATCGGGTTGGAATAAAGTATATATGCACTGATTTGAACGGGAACATAAAATTGTCTAAGGGCTTTTCCAAATCGAATATTCCAGTAATGATATTCTAACGCAACAACTTTACCTAGAAGTTTATTGCATAATATTTCTTATCGATCAAGACTATTTTAATGAAATTTTACTGCAATACTTCTAGCTCATAACCTATGCTAAGTGCGGTTGCATTGAAATATATGGATTTTTTCCATATGGCTGTTCAGCGTCGCTTGCATTGCATTAGAAAGTTATTTTGAACGAACTTACTGCATCGACGTTGGGATAAGCCTTTAGTCAAGTTGTTCTGTGCTCCTATTTATCAAGCTCGTTTAGCCACCCATGGCTCAGCCCATGGCTTTTCTCTATTACTTGATCAACGGAACTATTTAGCATTTTATGTATATCAAATAGGTCCATACAACTAAAGAAAGAACTATTTTTTAATGTCTTAATTTTTGTTTTGATACAAGTTGGTACTAAATGCGAATCATCTAAATTTAGTATCAAAATTGTGCGGCTTCTATGACTTTAGTTCTTTGCTTGAAATTTTGAAGAAGACAAGAATCTTGCAAGTATTTTTTTCTAGATAAAACTAAACCATGTTTTAACTTCACTCAATGTGGTCCTTTTAATAAAAAATCTGCTAAACATTAAATTTCGGTTCCATAATTTCGGTATTTAGTTAGACTCCGTAAAATATATCAGTTCCATTTCTACGTACTCTGAAACCTTTCTCGTTAACAATCTGTTAACGGTTGCCAGTTGGTCAAAGCACTTACAAAAAAAGTGACAACAGATCATCAACTCTTAAAAAACCGGAAGAAACTGGTCTTTATTGCACAACCCCAAATTTCATCGTCGAAACCAAACGCGGTTCAGCGGTTCAGAAAGCTTTTCATGAATAAAGTTTAAACTTTGATTACAGAAAAACGCCTTCAGTTAAAATTGGCATTTAGTCTCATGTTTTCAGTAGGTTACCAACGAAATATGCTGATGGAGTTTTAGGAGTCCCCACTATCTACGGGCAAGAACTGCTGTTGAGCCACCGATGAGAGTATCATATCGATAGGTTTCGTATCGTCGTATAGTGAAGGTGCCTCGCACAATATGGCAAAAGTGCCAACAATGGATGCGATGGTGAAGATCCAGAGAAACAGCCGGTCCAGCACCATGGCCACGAAGCCCCAGTCTTGATCTTCCTATGAGAGAAAGTAGAAACGATGAGTGTTGGTAATCGGTCACTAAACTTTAATTAAAAGCGCGACATGAAGACCTTGATGCCAAACTCCAGATTCGGAAAACTCGTCCTAAGCCCTCCTACCATTACACATTTAACTAAGGCGGTCAACTTAATTGCGTCAGTTGTGACCGTAAATTTAAAAACAAATTCGGATTCGGGTCCGTGCACATGCTTGGGTCTAAATTTATAATTGCCAAGGTGTCGCTGTCAACGGAATCGTTGTGGAGAACATCATCATCATCATACTAGACTTTTACAAATCTTAGGTTACTCCTCGGCTAGAGAAGGTAAAGATTGACAAGATCTCAGATGTCACAAAAACTTAACTAGTACAAGTATACGACGCAAATAAGAAATAATTCCATAGGCTAATGGCCTGATGTTTGACAGTCGTCTACTTGGTCTGTTTGAGCCTCAAATTCACTGAGGTTCAAGCAATATAAATAACTACTCCAAGTGAGAGTTATTACAGCAACTATAGCAAGAAAGTAGAACAACGAGAGAACTTTAAGATGATATTAATAAAGCGCAACAAAATTTACTTAGCATTCAAGACCTATTTTATAAGTATACCTCAAAAAGTCTTTACCTTATTAAATAAATTGATACAGAACACTTATTAACAATAGTTGATTTACTAGAGACATTCAATAGCTTTACTTAGCAGACTTACAAAACAAGATAATAACAGAAGCTAAGAAAGAATATCAACTTACTGCATTAAACTCGTCCTGCCGCTGCATATGGTGCTGTATAAACATGACGTTGTGGATGGCCTTCTCTAGTTCAAATGGATATTTCTTTCGAGGGGCTATATCGCTGAGCGAATCATCCAGCCCCGACATCACTGAGGGAAGCCCGTTGTACCCGGCGCTCAGACTTCCCAAGGCACCGACTAGACCGGAGAATCTGGGCGGAGATAGAATTTTTGGTTAGTGGATTTATTACTTTACTTTTACTATTACTTTTGAGGACCATCAATAATAAGCACCTACATGACAAGTAGGTGCTAGACCTACTTAGAACGCCGATCAGTAATGCTAATATTTCTGGTCTACTTCTAAACTAGATTGTATAGCTAAAGTATAGCTAGCTTCTTAGACTATAGAGTGAGTATTGGGAAAAGTAGATTTAGCACCTGCCATGTCCAAGTGATCTAGAAAACTGGTTGATAAAATTATGTACTGGAGTCCGCGTCACAGCTGCAATCGATTTAGTTAACACACTTTTGTCCCTATTTCAATACAGGAAGGTCTCCGCATTGGAAAATGAGTGCTAGAACGTGCGGCATATTTCATCTAGAAGTTATTATGACAGCCTGTTACTTTTTGGAGATGACATCGTCTATCTAACCTTGTACAGCGACTAATCAACGAAGAGAATAACCCTTTTAAACGTTGTATATTTCTGCCAATATATTGAGTAATGACTTAGATAGTAGTTAACTAACAGTTTGTTGAACTCACCGATTAGTAGCAGTAGTAGAATGCAACCCGTTACATCCTCCTGGCAGATGGTGCCGCAGGGAATCGGGACTAGACGCATTGGAGGTAGGTTGCTCCACAGCCGCTAAGGCGTCCTTGAACTTATTCTTATTCTTCATACTGCGTCCAGCAATCTTGTGGGCTGCCAGATCCCGCAGCAAGTCTTTTGGAACACGCATGAGAAGCAACTTTGGCAGCTTCGTTATGAAGAATTTCCGAACCCACGGTGCCATTTTGTGCGTACTCGGCTTTCGATAGTGCACATTCAATATTATAATCGTGATCACCACGCTGAGCCCCACCAACAACATAGTGAAAAGCAGGTATTTCCCCAGCAAAGGGAGAGCGAGGGAGGTGGACGGTATGATTTCGGATATGAGTAGGAAGAACATGGTTTGCGAGAGCAGGATGGAAATGGAGAGGGCGATTTTTTCGCCGGAGTCTGCTGGTAGGTAGAAAACGAGGACTGAGAGATAGGAGATCCCGACGCAAGGGACGATTAGATTGACGGTGTAGAAGAGGGTTTTTCTTCTGAGCGTGATGTTGAAGAAGATATCTGGAACAATAAAAAATACATCACTCACCTAAATGGGGCGTCACGTAACTAGGGAAGGAGCAACGTGTTCAGAAATTTAAAAAAGGGTTCAGTTTCTACAAAAGTTAGCAATTAA
The DNA here is from genome assembly GCA_934045075.1 of Yponomeuta sedellus. NCBI lineage: Eukaryota > Metazoa > Arthropoda > Insecta > Lepidoptera > Yponomeutidae > Yponomeuta > Yponomeuta sedellus. The sequence continues at coordinate 20,153,330 of OW203734.1, read as the reverse complement.
TATATATAATTAAAACTGTTTTTATACGGATTTATGCTCGTTTATTACATTTTTTTTACAATTTTCCAACGTATATATACTTATTATTTCTGTAAATTAGAACAGAATTATACATTGGAGTTACCAATGAGGGATACGTGAATGTAGTTTATAAATTTGTTTGTGTGCCAATCTAGCTTTAAACTTACGACAATTATAGTGTACTAAGATTATCGCCTATTTTACGTGCCTCATAAGCAAATCAAAACAAAACAGAATGGATAATTTGCATTACACCATTTTTTAAGATAGATAGAGAACCCTTTATTAGACATAAAAATGGAAATTACATAGATATTTCTTAACTTAAGTGTACAGACGGCGGCCTTACAACTAAAAGTGATCTTTTCCAGACAATCTTTGAATAGACTGGACTAAGTTTCATTAAATGAGTCTCATTGGGCCAGTTTCTGAATTGAGAATTTCGCTAAGTAAATAGTTATGTGTAGCGCTGTCTCTTCATATTTCACATAAAAGAGCGTGATAGAACATTACTTAGTGTATTTTCTTAGTGATATTCTCAATTCACAAACCGGCTCATTATAATGTATTGTCCCGCAACTTTGTTGTTCTCTATTCAAATATAAAAATCAACAGGAAAAAGTTATAATTTTAAGGTCGTTTCACATTTTAAGCCCAACAAATTCATCAAACTTTATCACCTCCATTCCTCAGTTCAATTACTTTCGACTAGGATCGCAGCGGCACGAGGAGGCTCGCCTAATCCGCCATTGGGGCTGTTAAGGCTTAAATACGCAGTTTAGGTAGGGAATCCGCAGAGGTATTAATTAGCAACCATTTGAAGTTTGAAAGAATAGTTTCAAAAGGAACCACATGAGACGATTCCACATGAGACGATTGAATTGGTTTTAATTTATAAACGATATAAAACATTACGAAATTAAAGTTTAATTGTGCTTACGATTAAGAAAAAAATACATTTGATTTGATTAGTTAAAATGAAATCTCTATTTATAATAATATCTTGAAAACATATTTATAAAGTTTCATTGCGATCCAGCGTGTCTTTAGTAGAATCACACGAAACTATACTTGTACGGGATTGTCGCTTAAGCACAGTAATTAAATTGGACATGGCTTTCTTCCTGCATTGCAGAAAGATTCGCCTTTTACTCCACCACGAGGGCCAAGTTCGGTTTGGAGAAGAATTGTAAAACAGTGGCGGGCCTTATAGCCAGAAGTTACCAAACCGCCCATAAGGCCTCTTGACATGACTTAACGACTGCCGTTACATGACAACCGGCACCAACGACTTAACGGTCCTTGCAAAGCACGGTTCTGTTCTGTTCTGTTCTGTTCTGTTCTGTTCTGTTCTGTTCTGTTCTGTTCTGTTCTGTTCTGTTCTGTTCTGTTCTGTTCTGTTCTGTTCTGTTCTGTTCTGGTCTGGTCTGGTCTGGTCTGGTCTGGTCTGGTCTGGTCTGCTCTGCTCGGCTCGGCTCGGCTCGGCTCGGCTCGGCTCGGCTCGGCTCGGCTCGGCTCGGCTCGGCTCGGCTCGGCTCGGCTCGGCGCTGCTCTGCTCTGCTCTGCTCTGCTCTGCTCTGCTCTGCTCTGTTCTGTTCTGTTTTATTTTATTTATTAGGCGCACAAAACAGATACCTATTAGCCAGTACATCATTAGGATAACATAAATTAACATGTAAGATCCAGACTAATCTCCAAAACATGTGTACACAGCATGGTTACAATAATATGAAACTTAGACGAGTTACTTAAACTAACACAACATGCATTTTATGTAGGTATTCTTTTACATTCAATAAACGTTTGATCAAGCTGAGAACGAAGAGAAATTGTTAAAAAGACATTATGAGAATAAAAAGAAGGAGGCGACTATTTTTTCGGGCTTATTATACTTTTTTCAAATTCAGACCTATTGTTGCTTACCCAGTTCCTCTAGACCACGAGCGCTTCATTTATTTATTTATGTTATCAATACAGTTTAAGCCAAAGCGCTATTAATTAACTAATTAGCCTACAAACTAGTCTCAGGCCTACGAAATACACACAAAAAAAATCATAAAAATCGGTGAAGCCATTTCAAAGGAGTTTGATGACAAACACTGTGACACAATATTTTTATATATTGGATAGTTTACAAGTTACACAGCACAATTAACCTTCAAGCGGGTGCGCGTAGCCGAATCGACCGCGCTTAGTAAATTTTCGTTCATATAATTTTTATCACCCACCACATTTATTTCTCATTTCTAGTAGTCTGTCGCTATGTCATTGGGAGTAAAATTAAGAATAAACCGTCGCTCGGGGCGCTACTCCCACTTTACAGATCGCAATTGTTTTTTTTTAGTCCCAGTGCAGTCGTCGAAAAGACTACACGCGCCTGTCGTCGAAAAGGGTACGCGCGACGCTCAACGCGACGTATTTACCTGCAACACAACAATTTAATTGCAACACTGAAACAAGACAAAAAAATATCACGCATCATCCGTTCTCTCGCAAAACCTCAGACACTGCGTAAAGTCGAGTGCCCTAATATTAGACCTCTCATCAACCTCTTCTAGCCTGATGTATGAGACATTGACTATTCTGACTTTGATAAGGTACGAAAGGGTGTGGGTACACCACATCACCTGCTGTGTGGTGTCGGCCTAGAGAATAGCACCAACTCAAATTCTTCCCGCAGGTGTCGTAAAAGGCGAGTAAGGGACTCAAACCGGGGGGTGGGCAGCAACGCCCCCTGCAGTACAATTCCACCAAACTGTGATCCCCAACCCGCATACCAAGCGTGGGGATTATGGGCACTACCCCCCAATGATTGCTCAACCTTGCGCTATGACGCTCTTTAGGGGAGGGCTATGTCCAGCAGTGGACTAATATAGCCTGAAGAAGAAGGTACGAAAGTGCATACACGTTCGTGCACGTCACCGTACATCTAGCCATTCATTGTCAAACACGTCTCATACAGATGCGATAGAGCATCCTTCTGGACAGTTCTGCGTTTGGCTGCTGAGGACCTAAACGCAATTTGACGCGGTAAACCCTAAGCGGGTATGATACGACACCGCCGCGTAATTGCTGCCAACTTATACGGAGGGGGGCGTGGACAAAAACAATGCGGATTGGCATCCAATGCGAGAGTATAATTAGTTTAGTGAAAGTGAAAAAAGTTTTATTTACCACAGAAAAAATAATAAATAATAATTATTGTCTCATTCACATGTCTGTGGTAAAAAGGAATGGGCTCAGCTTTATTGCCGTGACTGCATGCGTAGTCTCCATACACGGCGCGTTCAGTGCATAGATCCATGCACTGAACACACCTTGTGTTGCTTAACCTTCGTAATCGTTTAAGATCTCTCAGGCAGTCGGGGCTACGAGCAATAATAATATTAATAATTTTTATTGTTACACATTAGTATTTAATTTGACAGTGACACACAAATGAAACTAAGGTTAGTTTATATAGGTGAAGGTTACTATTATAGTTAGTACTATTATAGTTACTATTATAGTTAGTTACTATTACTATTATAGTTAGTTATACTATTTTTATTTTTAATGCACTAACCCGTGCTAAGGACAAATTTAAAAACCTATTTAGAGGCTAAAAATTTCACCCATGCCGGGATTCGAACCCGCAACCTCTGGCTATCCGTGCCAGCGTTCTTCCAATTGAGCTCAATTGGAAGAGCGCTGGCACGGATAGCCAGAGGTTTATAAATAGGTTTTTAGTTATAGGTCATCTGGAATAGATCGCTAAGGAATAGGAGCTGGAATAGAAGCGATAAGACCGCCAATTGTATAACATTACTTAAATTTAAGAATCATGGTTGCATTATTTTTCTGGTTGTGCAATAAAGTGTTCTCTATCTATCTACCTATCTAAGAAAAGCGTGCCGAAAATATATTCCTTTTCTACTTGAGTAACGACACTTAAAACTAAATAAAATAATAAAATAATGTGGATAGGATATCAACCCACTGCTGGGGCACGGGTCTCTTCCTGCATGGCAGGAAGGTTAGGCCATACTCCACCACGGACGCCAAGTCCGGGTTTGGTGGAGGATTGTAAGACAGTGGCGGGCCTTACTGTCAGAAGTTATCAAGCCGCCCATAAGGCCTCTGAGATGGCTTAACGACTGCCATTATATGACAGCCGGCACCAACAATAAAAAAATATAACAGCTGATATTTATTGAACAGTTTTTTTAAACCTTATAAGATTAATGTAGTAAATCGTACATAATTATCCCCGTCCCAAGTATGGCAGAAATTAATATGAACAACTGGTTGATCAAAACGAGGGCCTTTCTCTCACCTTTGGTCGGGGAAGGCCGCAATTTCGTTCTTTCACGTTGAGATACGATAAGAATATTCTTTATTGTACACCAGGAAAAAACAAACAAAACATAATTACAAAGATACAGTACAATTGGCGGCCTCATTGCTTAGAGCAATTTCTTCCAGGCAACCCACGATGGAGAGTTGCTGAAGGAAAAGTGAGACGGGTAGTTGGTCACGTCACGTTAATGAGATAAATAAGCCTGTTCTTTATATTAAGGCGCCAGGCGGTCGTTTTTGGAGTAAATCAATTGACGTCCTACGTTGTTGATCCTAGGTTCTAGACTGTAGGTGCTAAAAATAGTCGTCACAGTTGTTAAGATCTCTGATGTTTACTTGTTGTGAAAAACGTACCATCAAGCAAGTTAATTATGATTTTTATTCCATTGTTAACAGTGTAAAGCAGATAATTAACGTTAGTGTTATCGTTATCAACCCTTGTATGCTCCCACTTAACGTGCCTTGCTAAGCATGGAAGCGCTCGGAAAAATGCCACTACCGGTAGTCACGGGACGCTCACCCATCCTGTATCTGACCGCGCCTGTTGTTGCTTAACCAAGTGATTGATTCCAATCACTCGGTTCGTCTAGGCCACGAGCGCTTCAACGTTAGTGTAAAAATCTTAATATAAATCGAAAATCCCTCTTTCTATGTTCGAATATTTGTTCGTACCTCGTACCATACGTACTTGGTTGGTTTTATTTTTATTTTAAGACTAACACAAATCTTTTTTTTCTGTTAAATTATGACAAAATTTGTCATATTTTATATAACATTAAAATATGACAAATTTAATTTGGTATAAATATTTTCTTTTTAATAAATAGTGAAGGGGTTTATTTTATAGTTGATATAAAATAAAGTCACGATACGATAAATCCACATTGTGGGTGAACGACTGCCATTACATGAGATCGGCATCAACGGCTTAACGTGCCTTGCAAAGCACGGAAGCGCTCGGAAATTGCCACTACCGGTAGTCACGGTACGGTCACCCATTCTGTACCTAACCGCGCCATTTGTTGCTCAACTGAAGTGATTGATTCCAATCATTCGCTTTGGCTTGGCCACAAGCCCTTCCTATAATATGTGTTAGAAAAACAATTTCTTCACAAGACACTCCTTCTAGTATTAGATAGTCGTTGCAAGATGGCGCTAATGTCACTAACACACTGTTTTTTTTCTACACAGGGCTCAGTGCAGGGCGTAGTTAACTACTTTTTTGTAATCAGATTACTAAGTGCGATTAAAAGTAGTTAACTACATGTAGTTATGGTTACATGTAGTTAACTACAGTAATCAAACTACATTAAGTAGTAGTTAATTTGATTGCTGTAATTGCTGTATCATAACTACTTATGATTACTGAGTAGCTGAGTTATAATAATAGCGAACGGACATGCACACTGTTAGACACACTACCCTGCATGCGTCGCACCAAAAAAAAACACATGTACCCGATATGCAGGGAGTAGATAGTGCGCTCTAACTACCTACGTAGCAAACGATAAGTCGATACATGAACGACACGCGCGCCACGTCTTTGTTTTTTTATACGCAAGTTTATTTAAAAATTTAGTTATAAAAAGTAATCTTGTAATCGTGATTGCAACTACAATTTGCAGTTAGTAATGTTAAAAATGTTTAACTACTTATTCTGATTACTTCATGTAGAATGTAATCGTGATTATTAACTACTTTATGTAATCGTAGTTAGTAGTTAGATTACATTTTGCCCCACACTGACAGGGCTCTGCGAGGGGACCAGGGTTGCACCTACTGACGTTACGGGTAGAACTTAGTAGGCCACTAAATCTACTAACAAGGAATCTCCTCTTTGTGATTCCAGTAATTTTTAGGTTTAGTCTGTAACCCTGTATTAGAAGCAAATAAATGAATAAAAATTAAACAAAAATTACTATCAATAGTCAGAGGCCTTAGGGCGGCTTGATAACTTCTGACAGTAAGACCAGTCACTAGTCTTACAAGCCTCCACCAATTCGGACTTGGCCCCAGTATGGCCTATACCTTCCTCGGGGAAGAGGCCGTGCCCCTCGGTGGGGACATAATGGGTTGGATGATGATGATGATGAAGATAAGATAACATAATATAAGACTATTCTTTATTGTACACCATAACACATATTACAAAACAAAATGTACAAGATGAACTATCATACAAAATCTTAAGAGCGTTTCAACCTTAAAAACCCGTACATATCCAGTGCGTTAAACAGAGAGGGTCAAATTAAGAGTTCAGATGCGTCATTATGAACTCGAATGGGTTTTTCTTGTCGTAAATTATACCGTCCCGCGTCATTACCCGAGGAATGGAGTCTCTTTTGGGATTTACGACGTGAAAATGTGCGAAGCGTTATTGGATGTTTTAATCAGGTTTTACCTTTGATTCTGGGTTTACTGTTTTGTAATGATTTAATTAAATAAAAAGATATGTCTTCTCTACATTCAAACCGAATTAGTATTCGTAATTTCTATTATCCTCCCCCCCCCACCTTCTCCTCTCGGTCTAAGTTAATGTATCTCCCTATGTTAATGTACGTTTATTATTGTATTTCATCATTTTTCTTGCAATACCCAAAGGTTTGCTGGAATGGTTCTCGTTTTCAGCACGTCCTTATTCATTCACTCATGTAATGTCATGACAAATCAAAATATATCACCTTCTCAATTCGTGAACAAAAAATTAATAAAAATTGGTCAATAAAAGCTCACAATTGTACACCCACATTTAATGTTAATTGTTCGTGCCAGGCCTTGGAGAAGGTGAACTCGATAAAGTATCTTGGAATAATTATTGATAAGCAACTCAATTTCAAAGAACACATACAACTGGTATCTACGAGGATACGAAAGTTAATATACGTCTTCAAAAATTTAAGACATGTTTTAGATCCTAACAAACTAAAACAAGTATACATAGCGCTATGCCAATCTCTAATAACTTATGGAATTAATTGTTGGGGTGGTGCACCCAAAACCTCTCTAAAAAGGCTAGAGATTGCACAGAGAGCTATTCTAAAGATTTGTATATTCAAACCATTTCGTTTTCCCACTAACGAGCTTTATCACCGTTGTGATGTTCTTACAGTTAGGCAATTGTTTATTCTCCATTTACTGATGGTGCAGCATTCAAATCTCAACATGCAGTTGTTACCAACAAATAAAAGGTTATCTCACAGAGTGTGTCAATACAACAGGCATTTTAAAACACATTTTAGTCAGAGATTTCTACCGTTCCTAGGACCATATTTGTATAATAGAATAAATAAGTGCGTAGAAATTTACAACTTAAACCGAACCATATGTAAACAAAAGATAACCACTTTTCTGAAAAATTTAACTTACGACCAAACTGAAGACTTGTTGACGGTACTGAAATAAACTGCAATGGCAATAATTATGACACTAGACTCAAATAATTTCAATAATAATAACCCTCTCTCTTTGGAAACATTTAAAAATTTTGAAACTGTGACTATAAATTTTATTTTAATTTTACTATAATCTATTTCAAAACTATAACCTCAGGCTGTAGGTACCAATAAATTCACACACCCTCTCACACACACCCACTCACAAACACACATACACACAAACTCACACACACACACACAGATAGAGAAGACTCACCAAATACACTCCTATTATCTCTTTTAAGTTTATTGTAACTTTGCTAAATTTTGTTAAATCTCTGCTAAATTATTTCTTAGTTTAACATTGTATACATTTAAATATTTTAACTTGCCTTATTCGGTGGGGATTTGGCGCTGGATGCCGTAATACAGGCTTCATGCCTAGCTCGGCAACAGAGGCTAATCTATATACTTAAGTCATTTCGTGTAACATTCTTATTTGTAAATCTTTCTAAATCATTGGTCAATAAACAATAAACAAAAATAAACAATAAATTAGTGCAATAAGGAATTACAATAATAATAATTATAATCGGTATCTATATTAACCCTTTTCTATATGATCTCTACTGAGACCCGGGTATCTTCCTGCGTCGTAAGAAGGTTAGGGCATACACCATCACGGGGGCTAAGTGTGGGTTGGTGGAGGATTGTAAGACAGTGGCGGGTCTTACTGTCAATCGGTAAGCCATTTCATTTACGTCTATAAGGCCTCTGACATGGTTTAACGACTGCCATAACATGACAGACGGCACCAACGGCTTAACGTACCTTGTGACGCACGGTAGCGATCGGAAAAATGCCACTAACGGTAATCACGGGACGGTCACCCATACTGCATCTGACCGCACCTGTAGTTGCTTTAATCAAGTGATTCCAACCACTCGTGGCCTAGTCTAGGCCTAGGCCACGAGCGCTTATAATAATAATAATATTTAGTGGCAATATCTGTCAACGTGTGATAGGCATCGCCGACTCGGACTTAAGAAGCATGGAGCCGCTTCTAAAATAATCCACTTGCGGTAGCCACAGGATGGTCACCCATCCAGTACCTCGCCTGCTCTTGCTTAAACTAAGTGATTGATTCCCATCACTCGGTTCAACTAGACCACGAGCACTTCGAATGTGGCATTATCTTTTTTTTTCTTTCCTATTCTTAATTTAAATATGTAATGTTTTATGTGTGTGATTTTGCAGCAACTTAAGTACCTAAATATTTTCTTGTCTTCGTCTTTCTTTCAATTTCAACTAAGCATCAGTCACAAAGCGCCGTCAATACTATACACAATGCATCACTACACGCAACCCGATTCTAATCATCGCGGAAGCTTAATGACAAATCGCAAGTCTTATCCCCCTCATGGCATTTAAGGCGACATTTCATCGCAAAGACCCGTTCAGTCAGATTCAGACGACTGCGACTTATTTTTACATCTCTGGTGAACGAAAAATTGTATGTAATTTTTCTGAGCATTTATCCATTAGTGTGTGGGTTTACTTTGGTTGAGTATTTTGGTTGGTTAGCTGTTTTGCAATGCGTATATCTGTCTGCGGAACCTAAATATTTACTTGGCTCTTTGTGGATATAAAATGTATCATGAAAGTGGGTATCTGAGACGTGATATTGAAACTGAGTTACGTAATTGTACGATAGAGTGAAATTTATATTTTGCTTTCGCATACAGAAGTATGCGTTAGGGCTCATATTTATGTCAGCATTTCCTCTAACTTGGATATTTTAAAACTTGTGATGATTTTAAAAGAATTTCTATTCTTTTCACAAATGTAAGTAGATTGGTACTAGCAAATAAAATTACTTATATAGAACCATTTATAATAAAAAAAAGGTTCTCAAAGTTTTGAACTTCACAAACAATTTTTTTTATCAAATACTTTCCCTGGGGAACATTCCCAATGTTCCGGAACATCAGTGGACACAAGTCATGCGTAGCACGTTGTCTAATCATCTGTGTGACTGTAGCTTAAGACCCACGCATCCAAGGGGAAACAGGGCTAATCTCTACGACGAGGGCTGTAAATCGCGCCGCGAGCGCTTATCTATGCTAAGTTATTAGCCTATTCACACTAAACAGGTTAAACGCTGTTGTACTGTTAATGCTGGTATTTTGTGTGCGGGTTTGCTGAAGAAAATGGAACCAGGGAGTCCGCACGCTTGCCAGGAACAGGACATATACCCTATTTATTGAAGCTTGAGACAAAAGGTAAACAAACAATACAAAGGGTAATTTATTATGCCAAGTTTGTTATTAATCAGAAATAAAATAAAAAAAATCGACATTGATTATTAAAAGTATCGTAAAAATATATAATAGGTATGTTTGAAAAAAATAAATATCAAATTTAGTTTTCATATTTTGGTAAATAATGCATTTTATATAAATTTTATTTTAGTACATAACTTTTTAATAGAATTGTGGCACTATAAATAACCCAAAAAGTCAGCGCTTCACAAATTTTGAACGTATTTTAACACTGCAAATTAAAGATGTAAATGCAAACGTTCTAATTTGAAAGGTGCTATTTTATTTTCGTTCGGGTTATAACCGCCATTTTCATTCTCCCAACTTGTTGACGCGAGCGTGCTGTTTCTTCCGATAAAAGTTTGAGAATCACTATTTCTGTGTTTACCTTTTGTCTCAAGCTTCAATAAATAGGGTATAGGTTTGAACCTTTGTGACGTAGAAAGTATTTCGGTTTGAGCTGTTGTGGACGATTAAAGTTTTAGGCAATTACCTATATCAACAAATCTGGGCCTACTTAGAGGCTGAAAATTCCACCCATGCCAGGACTCGAACCCGAACCTCTTTACAATACTCTCTGTATTACGTACAGGCAGCAACATCTGGCTGAAGAAATTTGCATCACTTGCAGCCTCTTAGCCTCTAAGTAACCTCTAAGTAGCCTCAAAGTAGGTTTTAAAAATTGTCCTGAGCAAGGGTTAGTGCATTTCAAAAGAATATAATCTGGGCATGGGCACTGAACTGAGTTACTCGCTCAGTATCTTTTATAATTAATAATAGATTGTAAAATAAAAATCCTGTCAAATTACAAAGAGCGGCCGAAGACAAGTGAGTCAATAATGGACTCCGAAGTGAGAGACACCGGTTCAATTCCCAGTGCGGTATGTACCAATGACTTTTTTTCTGACTTATGCACATTTATGAAGTTACAGTAGCAATACCAAGGTTGTCTGGAAGAGATCGCTTTTAGTAATAGGACAGCCAATTGTATACGGCAATGCTTAGATATGTCAGCCTTTTTATGAATTTTGTTTTCTGGGTGTGTACAATAAAGATTTCTAATCTAATATAATACCACTCGCTGTTTGGGGTGTTCAAATACCGCAGAGCTTGAAATTGCCATTTCGCTGTGAGCACTTCTTCTTCAGACTATATTAGTCCACTGCTGGACATAGCCCTCCCCTAATGAGCGCAAGGTTGTGCCATCATTAGGGGAATTATCCCCTAATGATGGCACAACCTTGCGCTCATTAGGGGGCATTAGCCCATAATCCCCACGCTGGGCATGCGGGTTGGGGATCGCAGTTTAAAGGAATTGTACTGCAGAGGGCGCTGCTGCCCACCCTCTGGTTTGTGTCCCTTAGTCGCCTTTTACGACACCCGCGGGAAGAATTTGGGTTGGTACTATTCTCCAGGCCGATACCACACAGCCCTAGTCTCTAGGCCGACACCACACAGCCGCTGTGGGCACGCGTGGTAATTAAGCCCGTAATCTCTCTCTGAGAGAAGGCTTGTGCCTTGCAGTGGGACGTCTGTAAGTTAAAAAAAGAGAAAATTACGGAACTGTAAACAGTTCAGAGTGCTTAGTGCGAGTTTTTTAACTACTCGATCGCGTTAACGTAAACTCATATTTCTATGGCATCGAGGAAGCGCCACCTAGCGACAAGTATGGAAATTAAAATTGCTGAGTGCGAGTTGTAATGGTTTACGTTGAGAAGTGACCACGTTTACCAGCCAAAACACTAATAAACGCGAGTGCGAGTTGTACTGTGACAGCGTTTTGCCAGTTCGAACGGTTAACTTACTCATAATCACTACTCGATGCTCGATTAACGCGGTAGTAAAGTTATTCAATTGGATCTGTAAAACTCGCACTAAGCACTCAGTGCTATTTGCAACACCTATCACTTGCTTTTTTGTATAAATCATTTTCTTCTAACTTTAACCAAACTGTAAGTTCTCCAAAAAAAATTAAGTCTTTTTGAATATTGTTTAAGTACCTGTACCTATAGTTGGTGACAGACCTTTTTATTGTTTCGTTTGCCCTTTTATAGATGTTGTTTATTTACTTATGTCGGTTTTAAATGTAGTTGCTTTTTTGGTTCTGGATAATATACGATTGTCTTGTGGAAATATGGTCTAATAAACACGGATTTATAAATAAACATATTTATTTAAAACAGAAAAGTAGGGCACCATACGGTGCTCAATACCTACCTATATTTTTTACACAAAAAACCGTTCTTACGTAGAAGGAAGGAAAGGAAAGTCGATGTACTGTCGCATGTAAGCGCAAAAGGCACTACTGAATCATGTCACTTTGGAATTGTGCAAACGAGGTCAGCTAAAAGTAGATTTTCAATCGTTGGACGACACTATAAACCTTTTATTCCAACACGCTTTATTTCAGCAGCTGGAGAAATTAAACCCCTTTTTCAACTGCAAAAGTTACCCAATTAGTATATCGATTTTGAACCTTACCGAAAGCTATCAAATAATATGTATGACGAGCAACCGACGACGCGAGTCTTATTTCTACTCACCATGATTAAGCTTTGCAATTCAGAGCAAAACCTGAAATAGTGTCATAGTCACACGAACACTTAATTTTATAAATATTATTGTGTAAGCATTTTTGTTTATAGTAAAATAAATCATTCTTCTTTTTCTTCTTCACCAGGCTATATTAGTCCACTGCTGGACCTAGTAGCCGCCATAGCAGCCTGTCTTCAGCTTGCCGCATCCAGCATCTGCCGGCAGTCTTTCGCAGATCGTCATCACCTGGTCGGAGGGCGGCCTACACTACGTTTGCCGAGTCGCGGTCTCCACACAAGAACACGTTTACTCCAACGGTTGTCGGTTCTTCGCAAGTTATGACCAGCCCACTGCCACTTCAGTTCGCTAATTCTCTGAGTTATGTCGATAACTTTGGTTCTCTGTCGGATGCATTCGTTACGAATCCTATCCTTCAGAGAAACTCCGAGGATAGCTCTCTCCGTAGCTCGCTGAGCAACTTTGAACTGGTGGACTAGCCCTTTCGTGAGTGTCCATGTCTTGGCTCAATAGGTCATCACAGGTAGGATGCACTGATTGAAAATTTCGTTTTAAAATATCCAAACAAATTATTCATTCATTCATTCATTCAAATAGCCTAGTAAGTTTATCCAGTTACAATTCAATAATCTGTATATTATTATGCATTGTTTTCACAAATTGTGATTGTTAATTCAACGGCTTAGTGTATCTCAAAATGTTGCGAAGCGCTCGTGGCCTAGTCGAACCGAGTGATTCGAAACAATCTCTCGAGTTAAGCAACAACAGGCGCGGTCAGGTGCGGGATTGGTGACCGTCCCGTTACTACCGCTAGTGGCATTTTTCCGAGCGCTTCCGTGCTTCGCAAGGCACGTTAAGCCGTGGTTGCCGGCTGTCATGTAATGGCTGTCGTTAAGCCATGTCAGAGGCCTTATAGGCGGCTTACAAACCTCCACCAACCCGGACTTGGCCCCCGTAGTGGAGTATGGCCTAACCTTCCTGCAACACAGGAAGAGACCCGTGCCCTAGCAGTGGGGACATTTAGGGGTTGAAATCAATCGATTGCCAATATCCTAGAATTAATATTCTAATGCTAAGATCAGCATTACCCAAAGATCCAATGACATACCTACTTTTAGAACCACTTTGATATTTATTAATGCAACCAGACCAAATCCCGAACTAGTTAGACAAATTCTTCTAACTTGTTCAGAATTTGTTGCGCTTAATATAGGTGCCGAAAGCTACACATTCTGGATACGAAGACATAGTACTTTATCGTTAATAAAAATGTAAGAAAATGATCACAAGAAACGTAAAATACTTTCATTGAAGGTTCGGTAAATTGCTATCGCATACGTCCGGATATTCATAACTAGGCCAATGTTCCACTGCACATGCTGTAGAGTTGGGCATTGCCGAGGCAGAGTAGTATTTTAGTCCCTAGGGAAAATATGTACCTATACATATTTTTGATTTACAAAACACTTCACAACAGTCAATCACTACACTCATCGGAGAAAATTGGAACGCTGGGTTTTTTAATGGTACGTATACTGTGTTAAATCTGTAAGAGAGACTTCGTATTTGGTATAAACCAATTAGAACACAGATAAATTAAAATCCACCAATCAGAAGTCGTAATTCATTTCTCTAGACATATTTATATTTTATAGTTCATACTTTACAATCATTAAAAATAAGTACCTACCTGCTGTATTTTTATTCAAAGTAGAGTGTATGACTTGGTAATAAAACCCATTTTAACCGCGTTGTGACTATCGACCGTTCCTAAAATGGATAATTTTATTTCCTAGTCATACAATCTACTATTTAACATCACGTAATACGTACTACAAATGAATTGGCCCTAAGAAGCGATACTTACCCGGGTACGGTTCCTGACAGCAAGGGTAGTACCGTTCGTGTCTCTCGGCCGGTACTCCCAGGATATCCCACTCCACCGAAGGGTAGTACTCTCGCAAGTCTATGCCGACCTCCACCATGTCACCTTTCTTCTGATTTATGTGCTTCAAGTCGATCTGTGAATGGGAGGAAGTTTTAATACGACGGTTTGGTGTTCTGGTGCTGAGAACAGTGTATTCTCTTTCTAGAGAAGTGCGTTAAAGAAGAATTCATAGAAAGATGGCTTCTTAGTTTTTTTTTATAGATTATATATCTATTTATAGTAATACACAAACCAATTGTAACGCGATTACTTTTGTTCATGATGTATGAATTTTTTTTCGTTAAAATAAAGAATTCAAAAAGGCTGAAAATGTTAAATGGGTCGCTTAATAACTTCTGACAGTTAGGCTTGTCACTATCTCACAATCCTCCAACAACTCGAACTTGGCCTCCGTGGCCTCACTGCACCACTTATTTACATCGAACGGTGTTCGCTGAAATACTGGATTCGCGACTAATACGATTACTATATGAGATTGCTAGTTCATGAAAATTCAGGGTTTATTCTGGTGGGGCTTAAACTGATTCGGAGGGAATAGTTTTCCATTGTTATTTTAAGGTAAGTACTGAGAACGCGGCAAGCTGAAGACAGGGCGCTGTGGCGCTCATTTGGGGAGGGCTATGTCCAGCAGTGGACTGGTACAGCCTGATGATGATGACTGAGGAGGTTAAAAGAAGACTAAACCGCGTGTCAATAAAAGCCAACATAACTGTCAAGAATACCTTGTTTCACTGCATTCTTAGAAGCGATTATATCGTCAGGCAAAAGTTTGCACATTGTGATGTCATAACTGTGACGAATGTTTTCTTTTTTTTCGGGGCCGGCTGAATTTTGAGTCTGTAATTTATTGTAGTTGGCAACTTTTTCGGTAAGGCTTGCTTTATAAGTTACTGTCTCGTTTACGCAGTTATAAATTGTATCAAAGTTTATGAAAGTTGTGGTGATATATCGACTTGCATTTTTCGAAGCCGTTGTTTTGAACTTGGGAATAATTGTACCCATAAATTTTGTATGCATGGTTGTTTTAGCAAAACAAAATTTGTGTATACCTACCTTAGATTAAGCAAAACTGGTATATTCTGTTAGCTTTTAAAATATACCTCTGGCTCTAGAGTAGGATTCGGTTTTCGACCATTTTCACCGGTTTTCGTACTGATGATCGAGTTCTGATTTCGAAATTAAGTGTCATATTAGTTCCGATATTTCTATTACATGAATATATCCAATTCTATCCGATAACAGCCGAGGTACATTCTAAAAGCTAACAGATTTTCCTTATACTTGTAGTTGTATCGAATGTAATTTGATTTATGGTATGTGATTAGACTTGTCAAGCCTTTCTATGTAGCCTATAAACATTCCACTGCAGGGCACAGGCCTTCTCTTAGAGAAAAAGTGTGGGCTTAATTACCAAGCGTGCTTACCGCGGGTTGGTAATTTCGAGCGCTTGCCATCATCGTGCTTCCAAGAGCTGAACTTGAGTAAGCAGTTCTGCTGGTCGAAGGGGAATTATCGCATATATATTTCACAGGAGTACTAGAAGGTGAGTGAGACGTCTGACCCAATTGATGCAGGATGACGTTTTTATGTTCTCAATTCATTTAATATTCCATAAGTATAGTATTAAGGAATCACTTTCTTGATTTATTAGCTTTATTATTCGTTAACTAATTTATGTCTTTGTTTATTCTCGTGTTCGTTTATTACTTATTTTTACTTCACGTAATTTAATAAATAATAATAAATATTCATGGAGATATTACACAGATCTCGTTAGCCAACTAAGTACAATTAAATGACTTGTGTTATAGGTGCTAACTCGACGGTAGATTTAATACAAAAATAACATCTAAGACCCGAGACAAACTAGAAAATTTCGTTTCCTAGTTTGACCCGGCCGGGGATCGAGCCCTAAACCTTCCGTTTTACAGTCAGCGTGCTAAACCGCTGCGCCACCGAGGCCGACATTAAGTGTATACGTTTATTTATTTACCCACCTGATCGCCATCGTAGCTCCAGGATCCGAACTTGAGGAAGCAGGTCTGCTGGTCGAAGGGGAAGTATCGCACATCAATCTCGCAAGAGGATTTGAAGATGGCCGGCGGCGTCCACAGCACCTTGCCCGTATGGTGCAGCACAGCCTTTGTCATCGTCGTCACCACGTATTCGCCGTCCGCGCTAGGAAACAAACAACCGCGTGTTAGGCCAGGTTTTCACGGCCTTAGTACGCTCGGACCGAGTACGCCATCCGAGTAGACTAATGCTCCTGAAAGGACGGGTTTTCGTGACAACACCAATCAGAAGCATTAGTTTACTCGGATGGCTCACTGGGACAGAGCGCAATAAGACCTTGAAAACGCGGCTTTATATTAGAAAACTAGCCGACCCAGCAAACTTCGTACCGCCTAACATTCGATTTTTTTTAATTATTCTCGCCGTAAGAACCATCCTCGTACTTTAAGGAATATTCTAAAAAAATAATTAGCGAAATTGATTTTGCTGCTCTCCAGATTTGCGCTTACCAGCACATTCAGCGATTAATTGTAATGTTACAGATTATAAATAAAAATAAAAATATTTTGTTTCGTTATCAACATAACAATAATTTTACTCTGTGGTGGGGAACTCCTATTAAGTTTATAGACACCCATGCCAGGAAGCCTATTCTAGATGAATTCAGTTAAGTCCGGTACAAACATGCCTATACTTAATTAGAATTAGCGAAATCGGTTCAGCTGCTCTCGAGATTTGCGCTTGCCAACACATTCAGCGATTCATTTTTATATGATAGAGATAACATGAGCTCCTGAGCTCAACCAGCATTTTTATGTTCAAAGCTACGTAGCTTATTTTCCAAGCTACGGTACGAGACCACTCGCTAACGGCGAAGAAAAACATCGTGTCTGAAAACATCGCGAGCCATTATGACGTCAAGTTGTTGAATTCAAAATCATTAGTTTAAACTTGATATAGCTGGAAACTAGTAGTAATCAGTTCATAGGCTGTGTGGTGTCGGCCTAGAGAATAGCACCAACCCAAATTCTTACCGCGGGTGTCGTAAAAGGCGACTAAGGGATACAAACCGGGGGTTGGGCAGCAGCGCCCCCTGCAGTACAATTCCACCCAACTGCGATCCCCAACCCGCATGCCCGCCGTGGGGATTATGGGCATTACCTCCCCAATGATGGCACAACCTTGCGCTCATTAGGGGAGGGCTACAGCAGTGGACTAATAAAGCCTGAAGAAGAAGGTATTTTTAGGGTAGATTACGGCAGCAAAACCATCCATGTATTTTAAGTAATCCGCGGTTCTTACGCTTTCGAAAAGGTAAGTACTTAAAATGTCTAACAAAATTTAAAAACCATAAAACGTTCTTATTGATAATAAAAACATCCCTACAATACCTACAATATCCTGATTCGATATTGAGACCAAAATAACCGTCGTGATGACACAGGGTATTCTGGTTCAAAGTAGCATACTCTGTATTATGAAGCTAAGCTAAAATGTACAAATGGCCTCAGTCATCATTCTAGTTTGAACTAAGATACCCTGTGCTATGACAGGTAGCTAAGATCATCACAATTATGTTAACTGAGGACTTTTGTACAAAGTATCAAGGTACGCCTTCCCCAGCGGAAATCAAATCCGCAACATCTGTCTTGGAAGTCAAACGTTTTACCGCCATACCAACGAGGCTGTCACGCAATACGCACGCCACTAGTGCATGACGTCAGCAGACGTCACCGATGACAAATAGCTCGCAGGAAGTGGGAGGATGTCACGTCGTGAAGCAAACTCAACAGGAACATGTGAGAAATGGTGTTTGCTTTGCACTGAACCTTTATTTCCAGTTTCTCCGCTTATAATATGTAATAGATCCCGCAGCAACTTATATAGTGGCTTAATAATATTGGAAGTGTGACATACTAGCTGACCAAACGAACTTAGTACCGCCTAACAGTCGATTTTTATTTTTTTTTGTTTCTCTCCGTAAGAACCATCCTTGTACTTCCAAGAATATTCTAAAAAAATAATTAAAAAAATCGGTTCAGCTGCTCGCATTTTTATGATTCATTTTTATATTATAGAAGATAGATAATCAGACATCTACAATAAATCAGAGGACCAAACCTAAGGCGATAGCGAAGTAAATTGCCAATTGTTAATTACTACTAGTTACATCCATCGATATCGCGGATTGATATCGATGTAACTAGTAGTAACGTAGTGACTAGTCTTTCCTGTAGGCTAGGCCGACTAAGCTGTCAGGATGGTATAAGTGCTGGGCAACCCTACACCATCCAAAAAACCATGTCCCACGCACTACAGCATCGGAATGGCCCCTTCACCCATCTAGTGTGAGTGGAGATACCACTGGACGCTGTATACATCATCTCATTAAGTAGATATAAAGGCCAATGCTGAGCGGCAACTTCTAGCTCTTTCCAGTCGAGGCCATCAATCAATCAATAAATTTATTTGTAATATCATGTAATATCTCCAATTTTAATTTCAATTTATGGATTTGTTTCCGATATTAACCCTTTAAATGTCGCCACTGTTGGGGCACGGGTCTCTTCTTGTATCGCAGAAAAGTTAGGTCATACTCCACCACGAGGGCAAGTCCGGGTTGGTGGAGTGGTAAGACAGTGGCGGGCCTTACTGTCAGAAGTTATCAAGCTGCCCATAAGGCCTCTGACATGGCATATCGACTGCCAGCATTACTTGACAGCCGGCACCAACGGCTTCACGTGTCTTGCGAAGCACGGAAGCGCTGGAAAAAATGCCACTAGCGATAGTCACGAGATAGTCACCCATCCAGTACCTGACCAAGCCTTTTGTTGCTTAACCCAAGTGATTGATTCCAGTCACTTGGTTCTGCTACGCCACGAGCGCTTCGCGAGCGAGCGCGGATTTGAAACGTATAAAAAAAACACGGTATTAAATAGTGTTTAAGCTCTGTTTTTCATTGTTTTCATTCACTTTATCCCAACAATAGACTAGTAGCTTAAAGTATTAACACGGCCTTCGAACCGTGATTTGACTTAACGAAACTCATAATTCAATCATCGGTCACCGACTCGCTTCCGCGAAACAACCTTTAACATAAAACCCGTCCCGCACGACAAGATACATCTTTTTATACCTGTGTTGAAAGTTAAGAAAGTTTAGTATTTCTCTTCGCAATATGACGTTCAATGTGACACTTCAGGCCAATAATATCAGAGACGGTTCACTAAACTGGTGCTAACTAAACGATGGGTCTTGCAAGTAGAGAACCATAATTTATTAATCTTAAAACTATTATGAAGAAAAACACCGGTGACAAGCTGTCAAACAGAGTCTGAAAGAAATCGTGGTGTTGCACGGACTGTTCGGTCGACCAGCTGCGAATACTGGCCCCGTCAACGGCAAAACCGTGATCACGAACATCTCGACCGCGCCAATTCCATCCGGTGCAATAAACTCACCAAGGAAAACACACGTAGTGGAAGGTTTGAAGGGAAGACAGTCGCCAAGGCACGCCACCTACCACCATCGGCACGCCACGCTACAAGTGAACCAGGTACGCGTTTCCATCCCTCTCTTTAAACCATCCACCGAGAATATTAGGAAAATTAAAAAAATAAAATAGTAGAAAATTTATATATTGACGTTGATGAGGATATTCATGATGACCTCCACAACGATTGCGTCAGCAGCGACACCCAAACAAGAACCATTCTATCTCAGACTCAAATTTTCGAGTACGTTTCACATGAAATCTTTGCTCTTCAACACACGGTCCTAACTGCCGCAATACTGTTGAGCATTAGAGTCACATGTGTGAAAAAATAGACATATTCCATATCATCCCTTGTATGTTCCCACTGCTGGGGCACGGGTTTCTTCCTGCATAGCAGGAAGGTTAGGGCATACCTCGGGGGCCCGGTCCGGGTTGGTGGAGGATTGTAAGACAGTGGAGCGCCTTACAGTCAGAAGTTATCAAGCCGCTCTTAAGACCTCTGGCTTGGCTTAAAGACTGCCATTATATGACAGCCGGCACCTACAGCTTAACGTACCTCGCGAAGCATAGAAACGCTCGGAAAAAATGCCACTAGCGATGGTCACGGGACGGTCACCTCTCTCGCACCTAACCGCGCCTGTTGTTGCTTAACTCAAGTGATTGATTCCAATCACTCGGTTCGACTAGGCCACGAGCGCTTCCAGATGTACGTGCCCCATGAAACCGAATTTGCTGTATAACACACGGCCACACACAGCTGCCGCTAAACGGTTGCATTTGAGTCATATATGTGAAAAAATAGTGATATTACTTTAAAACACCTATTTTATTGTAAGTGATGTAATTTACTTCAGCCAGATGTCGGTGCCTGTACGTAACACGGAAAATAGTGTAAAGAGGTTCGAAATTTCACTGATGCCGGTAAAGTCACCCATTAGCTCAGTTGGAAAGAGCGGTGGCACGGATAGCCGGAGGTTGCGGGTTCGAATGCGGCATGGGTGGAATTTTTAGCCTCTAAATTGGTTTTTTTAAATTGTCCTTAGCACGGGTTTGTGCATTAAAAATAAAAATAGTATAGTCATATTACTGTTATCTAAAACCAACGTTACCGACACGCAGGGGAATGCCCTGCTTCTAGTATCCCACAGCGTGTGTGTCAGGATTTATTCACCGGCAATGATTTATCGGCACCCGGCCGGTCGTGACACGACATGATGTATCATTCCGTAACGGTTTCTTGCTTCATATTTCGTGTAATCAATTAACTTTGCCTATTGCGGAAATTTACTACGATGGCTACTTTCGGTGGGATCGTCCAGTTTTATGGTTTTCGTAGGAAAAAATCTGGGTGGCACTCGTGGCATTAAGGTATCAAACAAACGATTAGAAACTTAGTCTTGCAGAATATATAATAAACGATCGAAGTGCAAAGCTAAATTTGTAATTATATTCTTTTTAATGCACTAACCCGTACGAAGGACAATTTTAAAAACCTATTTAGAGGCTAAAAATTCTACCCATGCCGGGATTCGAACCCGAAATTGTAAAGAAGTTCGAAATTTCACTGATGACGGCGAGTCGCCCATTAGCTCAGTTGGAAAGAGCGCGGATAGCCAGAGTTCACGAGTTCGAGTCCCGGCATGGGTGGAATTTTTAGCTTTACATAGGTTTTTAAATTTGTAATGTTAAAAACAACTTCCACATTTTTTCTTTTATTTGTACTATGATAAGGAAGGGGTTTCCGCATCCCCAAATACTGCTTTTTATTTCAATGACAATCGCGTCAAACGTGATTCTAAATTGGTTTGGAATGTGCCCTACGTACTTTAATATAATGAGTTTGACAGAGGGACAACTATGAAGTGTTAATTCTCTACGTGGTGGTAAGTAGCGACAGAATGGAAAAATCATATCTTTGTTTAAAACACGTCTTTGAAAAAGGTGAACATCATAAATCTTAATAAATATAGTTTCTTAGAACTTACTGACAAAAACCTTGGTTCAGAAATCGAGGACTCTAAATTGCAAAAAGCGGCCGTGTTTAAGGGAAATCGATTGAAGTCTTAGATTGCATATTGTATAGGTTTAAAAAATAGTTGTATAATGTTCACTTAGAAAAAAAACCTATTAAAATTAGCTATAACTTTTAATCTATTGGTGGTTACCACTGCGTAGCGTCTTAATGTCTCTTGATTAGAAGCTTAAATTATTTATACGTTTATTTAATCGCATAACTTGATAGTGATGGCTTATCAAGCAGTGAGTAGAAAGGTGTAGACAGACGAACAACAAAGAGAGAATTTAAGTGACTCGTTTCTTTCCTTTTGAGATATGCAATCATAAAAAGAAAAAAAACCCACCAGATTTTTAGTTGTACAGTCTAGAGCTGATCAACCTACTTTTTTCTTTGTTCTCATGCAAATTCACCTGCAACTTTACTGAGTGGTGTGCATGGTATTGCAGTCGACTGCACAACAAATAACTTTGTAAATTTCTTTATGAATAAATATTTTTAGTTCAAAAACTGAGAGACAAGTTTTTATTTATATTTAAAGTAGTTCTGTAGTGACTCCACTTAAAAAAAACTTCTTAAGGTAAATGACAGCACTGCTTCTGTTAAAATTTGCTTAGCCATTTCATGCGAGAAATATAGTTAAAATCAAAACAAGTTATTATGAGAATTCTAAACGTTTAATTATAAGCTTGTATTTGCATAAAAACATTATTTAACATGATAACTCAAACATTATAAGGCGTGACGTCATAGTTTTAGCCCAATTTGTATGGCGCATTTTTCACTATAGTGACTGTTCGATGGGTCTTCATCATCATCATCATCATCAACCCATTATTTGCCCACCGAGGGACACGGGTCTATTCCCTGAGGAAGGTATAGGCCATATTTCACCACGGGGGCCAAGGACGATTCGACGTCCATGACGGGTCTTATTAAGTAAAAAATTGTCGTATTTTACAAGTTTTCAATAGACAAAACACTGTAAGCCATATTAGTAGAATTTGGACTTAGAATATGTGTAATTTTGGACAATTTTAGTAAAGTTTAGTGCCTAACAGACGTTCTCTTTGCTACGCCGCTGTACAATTGCTATGAAAAGCGCAGCTATTTGCTACGAAAAGCGTAGCTATTTGCTACGATAAGTGTAGCATCTTGCTACAATTCATTAGTTTCTGTGTTGATAATGTAAATTAAGTTAAATTTAAATATAATAACTTAATTCCCACGTAAAACATAGTATGAAATTAAACTAGACACGGAACGAGACACTATTTGAACACAATTATGTATATACGTTGGAGTTTAATATGGCCGTAATTTATACGTTTCGAAAAATATAAATGTTGAGGTATTTTGAATGAAAATTCTAGAAATTCGGTCTCAATATTCAAACATGTTGATAATTATTATATTATTTTTAATGCACTGACCTATGCCAAAAACAAATTTTAAAAACCTATTTAGCGGCTAAAAATACCACCCATGCCGGGATTCGAACTCGCGACCTCTGGCTATCCGTGCCAGCGCTCTTTCCAACTGAGCTGATAAGCGACTCACCGGCATCAGTGAAATTTTGAACCTCTTTACATATTCTCTGTATTACGTACAGGCAGCGACATCTGGCTGAAGCAGTTTGCATCACCTGCAGCCCCGAATACCTACTTTGCAGTGAGGTTTTACATCGGAATGATATCGCTGTACCCACATGATTATATTATTTTCAATGCACTAACCCATGCAAAGGTCAATTTTTAAAAACCTGTTCGGAGGCTAAAAATTCCACCCATGCCGGGATTCAAACCCGCGACCTCTGGCTATCCGTGCCAGAGCTCTTTCCAATAACCTTTTTTTTAACCTTTAACCAGTGACGTGTAGCCTCACAGGCGTTGCTTCTTATGCGAATTCTCAGGATTGATCCCTTCCCCCCACTTGCTGCGTCCCTGCTTCTTAGTAGCTTCTGTTTTTGTGCTAAAACGACCGGGGAAGGAAGCGGATGTAACATCTGTTGTTTAACACGTGAGTAATACTCATAAGAAAATCGGTCGTAGCCTGTCAGGCTACATGTCCCTAGCTGTCATATAAATATTTTTTCGAACTTTATTTTTATTTTTCGTGTAAAATGGCCAATAACGGTAGAAAACGTCAACCTCAGCCCACGAGTTCATCAAGGAACAAAATAAGACGGACAGACAGTCCATCGTTTGAGGAGGAGATCAATTCCCTCATGCTGGCTTCAGACCAATCAGATAGTGAAGGATACATTGAAGAGTTTTTGGTTTCTGATCGCGAATTTTTGCAGCTTCATGAAAGTGATCCAGATGAAGATCTAGAGGAGAACATACCATAAGATGATGGCAGCAATCAAGATAAAGTTAGCACCCACAGTTGCGATGATGACGTGCCTATTTCGGAATTACGAAGATCTAATTTTTATTATGGGAAAAATCGTCATAAATGGTCAAAGACCCCTCCTACTACAAGGTTTCGTACACCTCAACACCATATAATTACTCGTGCTTGTGCCTCAAAATTTACACATGAAGATGCAAAAGACCATTTCATCATTTGGAAAAAAGTGTGCAGTCAATTACCTAGAGAGTTACGGCTAGTGATAAAGCGAGTTCTGGGTGACGACATGGTCGAAGAAGATGTCCAAAATCCTGGAACTAGTCAGGGCAAGTGAGGGGCATGCAGTATTTGTCCACCTAAACTACACAGAATGTCAACATACACATGTGTCGGGTGTGACAATCCCGTATGTTTAAAATGTTCTCGCCCTTTGTGCAAAAATTGCCAATGATTTATGCCAAATCAATTTGATTATCAATCAATTAAATTTTTCCAAATCATCAACTCAAGTTGATGTCAGAATTTTTAATTTTTGTGTTCAGAAGAGTTTTTTACATTTTATTGTTTTATTATTGATTAGATTTAAAGAAAAAAGTGTTAAATATGTCAAATTATTTAAGTAATGCCTATTAAAATGCCTAAATATGGACCTCATGTCAATTAAGGATAAAAAGTACTAATAAGTGTTAATTATGTTTTTCTCCTAAAGTAATTATTAAAAATGAATGAAATTATTTATTATTGTTTTATTATATTCCAATAGTTAAACATCAACACGATTTTGAATAAGCCGGAGGCAATTTATGACAAAATTTCACTTTCAAAGTAGTAGCCTGTGAGGCGTCACGTCCCTTATAGTGTTACAAGTTTGTCATGTCAGCAGTTAAAGGTTAATATAGTCTATTTTTAATATAGTCTACATACGTCCCACTACAGGGCACAGGCATTCTCTCAGAGAGAGAGTATAGGCTTAACTACCACGCTTGCCCACCTCGGATTGGAAATTTAGGGTTTGAGGTATTTGAACACGTAAAACACACAGGTTTCCTCACGACGTCTTCCTTCACGGTTAGCGAGTGGTTAAAAATATAATTATCTTATCTTACTTATTATACAGAACGATGTCAGGCAACCAGATGTGTTCAGAGGGTACGTAGAGCTCCTTCACACCGCCGTATTCTAGGGGATCCCATTTGAACTTGTGGTCTTCCCATTCCTGTAAAAAGGCAAAACTTTAGTAGCGTATTAAACCTTTAACGATATTAACCCTTGTATGTCCCCACTGCTGGGGCATTCCTGTATCGCAGGAAGGTTAGGCCATACGCCACCACGGGGGCCAAGCCCGGGTTGGTGGAGGATTGTAAGACAGTGGCGGGCCTTGCTGTCAGACGTTATCAAGCCGCCCATAAGGCCACTGACATGGCTTAGCGACTGTCATTACATGACAGCCGGCACCAACGGCTTAACGTGCCTTGCAAAGCACGAAGGCGCTCGAAAAAAGCGGAACCTGACCGCACCTGTTGCTTAACTCAAGTGATTGATTCCAATCACTCGGTTTCGCTAGGCCACGAATGCTTCCTTTAACGCGAACCTTTAATAGGTAGAATTAAGAGATACAGGCTATTTATTCTTACTTGTCCAATTTAGTTTCTTACCTCAAAATTCACATTTCATGCCAAAAATTTATATCTTCTCGCAAATTTATGAACTTTGCTTATAAATTTGGCAGCGTGATATCTAAAACAGTGTTCCGGGTTACTTAATTTTTGGGAATATGGCAGTTTTCGACTAACAATTCGTACTTTACCGGTAGAATCTTGTACAAGTAAGTGTATTTATACTTACTTGGACAAGTATAAATAGACTGCACAAGTATATATTTTTAATGGTACAGGGTTCCTGTCAGGATGGTACGAAAACTGGGCAAGTCTACATCATCAAAAACAATCCCAGGCAATACGGCGTCCGAGTAGACCCTTCACCCATCTGGTGTGAGTGAAGATGCCACTGGACGCTGTATACTCGTACCTCATTACGTAGATGCAGAGGTCAATTTTTTATCCATTTTATTAACAGCCGATCTCTGCCCACTGCTAGGTATAATCTTTCGCCGAGCCATCGCAAGCAGTCTCCATTTACACACTACATTAGACGATTAGACTATATTAGGTCGTATTTCTGGAATGATGCCAATTTTTCAAACTTTTCCCAATTTTGGCCATTGCCCTCTAGGCGTTTCTAAGTGATTTATTTGTATTTCTCTTGAATGAGTTGAAAGTAAGGAAAATAAATGTCTGCATTTGTAAGAGAAATCGCTTGACGGCACTACAGTGATTTTTTATACTTACATGCTCAAGCCAAACGTTGGTCGTTAGAATTTGGTCCTTCAAGTTCTGTAACAAAGACATAATAACATATAAATTTCATTCTTCCCAACATCTGTTTTCAAGAAGAAAGACATCAGAATATATCAATATTTGTAAATAGTATTTATAAAAAAGTTTAGTTTATCTTTAAAATGTATTTTGTAAAAAAATATTTAAAATACCGGCACCGTTGCTTATGAACGTTGATGAAGCGAAATGATTTGGGTGGATCGTGGCAAGTGACAGTACCTGGTATCTGCCTACCCCTCTGGGATACAGGCGTGAGGTTATGTATGTATGTAATTTAAAAAAAAGTAAAAACAATTTTTGTTTTTCCATTGTTTAATTGTAAAAATGTAGATGTTCAGTAGATGTTGAGAAAAATTTTAGATAAAATTTCGCATACAGATAACATCGAAACAAAGAAATGTAAAAACATCCATAAATCTTCCAACTATCGAGAGTTATTGTCCAAGAATATTAAAGATTGAACATCAATTCACTGTTTACAAAATTAATTTGTCATCAGCAAACAAAATCGCATTCCACGCCGACTCTCTGGGTTTACTGGAAAAACCTCTCACAGAGATAAGCTTGCCTATGCAATAAAGTATGGAAAACTGAGTTTCTGAGGTGATTAAGTACCTTAGCGCTTGAAATTGTCAATCCGCGGTGGGCATGCGTGGTAATTAAGCCCATAGTCTGTCTTTCTGAGAGAACGGCTATGCCCTGCAGCTGGGCGTATGTAGGGTACGTAAAAAAATATTGCACATGATAGTGAATGTGGTCGATTTTCGTTTGGAGCTCAAAACAGGGAAAAAACAAATTCCGTCCACAAGAACGTCAAAGACATTAGCGGAACTGGCTGCGAAGACGACACTCCTTAATTGAAATGAAATAGACGTTCACAATCTACCCCCTCGGTGTCTTAATTGCGATGCAGCTTGCCACGTAAGGACAAAACAAATACAGGCGAAGAACATACTGGAATATAAGGCTGAGATATCATAAAACACCCTCATCGAAGCAATCCAAAAAGAAGTGACTTTCTCCAGCAAAGGATTGATCCATGAATTGACGCGAATTGAGCATATGACAAATAGTCTTAAGGCACGAATTGTGTTGTGATTGTGTATATATTTTGCTTTGACTATTCCTGGTGTACAATAAAGAATTTTATCCGTTATGTAATAACAATGAAATTGAATTGAACAATTCTTTGTTGCACTAAGCATTGTAATTTTTATTGCATTGTATACAATTCTAGACTTAGATTCCTTAAGATAAAACAAGCGTGCCAAAAACGCGGATCATTAAAGATTACTTAGGTGACTAAGATGTCTGGAGTTAAAGCCAGTCCCATGCTTTCTAGGTTTTGGAATATGTTAATTATTTCTTATTTAATATTCGAATTACTTTTAAAGGCTGTGGAGTGCTTTTTCATTATTTCATCGTAACGATCTAGATATTAAAAATTCAAAGGTACTCGGTAAAATAGTGTACTTTAGTACACCATAAAAGTTCCTTCGGGAATTTACGTTCGTGCAGACTAGGAAGAAGTGTAACGAAAGTACCCGAAGCTATAAGTACATTCAACATGATCTTTAACCGATACGGTTAAGGTGCAGAAACGATTGCCGCAGTAGCGCTACCTATTTCGCTCACGCTAATATTGCCAAACTAATAGTCACCTGCATCGATGACGTTGAATCAACCATTAGCAACAAAGGCGCACGGCCTGCCATAAAATGGAACTATCTGGTTGGTCGATCAACTTGCCGCACATCCAAAATTTGGTCATCTGCGCAGTTACATCCGCGAGACTTATTTCTTGTGTAGCACTGTACCTTTGTACCAATGGGTAATTTCTGTAATATATCCGCAAAATTTGTCCCGTATGTTGACTTTTAAAAAGATTAGAAAATATAATTGTCTATGATACTGTACAAAAAGAAGTGACTATTTTTTTATATAAAAAAATACCTTATCTGTCTTTGTTCTAATTAGCAATACTGCCGTGAGTTTTAGTTCCAGATGTCTGTTTTCTTTGGGGCAACCCGTATTTCTGTAGCTTTGGCAATGTTGAAAGCCCATTCCCGTCTCTCCACAATTACGCTTCGTTTTATGCTATTTTTACGGCGTACCCGGGCTATGGTTACCAAATATGTATGTTGTTATTGTTGCTATCCCGACGCGTTATGAGGCGATAAGACTATACAAATGATAATGTTTGTAACAATTCTTTCCCTGAAGTTGTTCTTAGATCAGACCTGCACGGTGCAGAAATGCGGAGCAGCAAATTTTGGTAAAGTCTTAACATCCTACGAATTCTGCACATGAATAGATAGAAGCATATATTCTAGTTTCGAAGAAGAATAGAAGCGCTCGTGGCCTAGGCGAACCGAGTGATTGTAATCAATCACTTGGTTAAGCAACAACAGGCGCGGTCAGGTACAGGATGGGTGAGCGTCCCGTGACTACCGCTAGTGGCATTTTTCCGAGCGCTTCCGTGCTTCGCAAGGCACGTTAAGCCGTTGGTGCCGGCTGTCATATAATGGCAGTCGTTAAGCCATGTCAGAGGCCTTATGGGCGGCTTGATAACTTCTGACCGTAAGGCCCGCCACTGTCTTACAATCCTCCACCAAGCCGGACTTGGCCCCCGTGGTGGAGTATGGCCTAACCTTCCTGCGATGCAGGAAGAGACCCGTGCCCCAGCAGTGGGGACATACAAGGGTTGATAAAGAATATATTCTAGTTTAGACCAGCTACTTGATGATTGGAAGATCTGGTCAGGCCGGCAGAAAGCCTGTGGATGCGAATGGCGAAAGATCTCGAAGGATGGCGTGATGGGGAAAAGGCCTACTTGCAGTGGGCAGAGATGGGCTGCTGATGATGATGATATTCTATTTTATAAAAAAAATAAATTTTCCTGTACTCCAAAAAAACAGAATATACTTAACATTAATATACTCAGACACTGTATTTATCAATCGATTAGCCTGTTTATTAACAACCCTTGTATGCCCCCACTGCTGGGGCACGGGTTTCTTCCTGCATGGCAGGAAGGTTAGGCCATACTTCAACTCCGGGGCCAAGTCCGGGTTGGCGGAGGGTTGTAAGACAGTGGCGGGCCTTACTGTCAGAAGGTACCAAGCCACCCATAAGGCCTCTGACATGGCTTAACGACTGCAATTACATGACAGCCGGCACCAACGCCTTAACGTGCCTTGCGAAGCACGGAAGCGCTCGGAAAAATGCCACTAGCGGCAGTCACGGGACGGTTTGTTGTAGCTTAACTCAAGTGATTGATTTAGCCTGTAGTCGTGAACTAACTTGCTTGCCTCCTCCAAGGCAAGTTACTTTTCTCTGTCCTCCACCATCCTCATCCAGCCTCTGCCAGTAATCTTATTCAGATCTTTGGTCCACCTGGAAGGCATCCTACGCTGCATATAAACATAATTATTTGAATACCTAGTTATATGTTAAACGGTTCAAATCGCGATTAATTATTTGGTAAATCGTAAGTACCTCATTTCCGAACGTTTCGAAAGCGTTACAGTAGCCATGGTCTCGGGTAGACTGAAGTGGCGAGTACAGTCAATTATTTTAGGTAGTCACTTTCAGCTTTTCGCAGCTGGCCGACACAGAACATTCACCTACAACCCCTTTAACATATAATATGTATGAGTATCGCAAATCATTAAGAAATATGATTTTAAAACCTACTAAGAAAACTAAGATTATTTTTATGTATAGCAGGAATTTATTGCTCGAATATACTATTATTAATAAATAAAACCTTAGCTATTAGAAAAACATTTGTAAAATAAATGACCAAATATTTTGTTATTTTTGTGGAAAGATCTACGACTTCGATTAAAGACAGAAACGCATGCGAAAGCCCTAATTAAACATATTATAATATAATCTAATTTCCAGCATAAACGTCATTTCACTCCATAGCAAACAACAGCGAACGGGCCGAGATTAAAATCGCTGTCGTAGTCTGCTTTTTAATCCTGTGTCATACAGATGTAACGGCAAACAAAAAAGGCTCTTGTTAGCCAGCGAACCCTCAAAAAGGGCAAACCAAACAATTCGCGCCACACAGCAAACATCTGGGCCAGCCTTTGGCCGTCCACTTTGGCGCCATAGTTAGCATTCCATGCGTTTACCTCCCGCAGCAGTTGTGAACCGTGAGGAATTCGTTTGAACGTCGCCGCTTGGGCTGTAAGGCTGGCGGCAGGCGGTTCGAGGTGGCCGCAAGACTGGAGTAGCCAGCCACAAATCACACCTCACATCATCACCTATGAGATAAACGTAACCTATGACTAACACATAGGTTACGTTTTGCTGCGGAAAAACATGGAAAAACATATAATTCCCATGGAAAAATGGAAAAGCGGTAGTAGCTCAGTAGAACCATGTACTTACAAGCGAGAGCCTCAGCTTCGATCCCGAGTGCGGGCATGTACCAATGACTTTGTTTAATTTCAAAGCTACGTACATTTGTGAATTTGTAGTCACAATACCACACGCTAACGGTAAAGGAAAACATCGTGAGAAAACCCGCAGGTTGGTTGGCTCCGCACGTTGTGGGCTAGGCCGAGAAAGCTGTCAGGATGGTACGTTAAACGTGGGGCGCCAGTGGAACGTTGTATAACTTTTATAATAATAAATTAACTCTGGAACGACTTTAGGTGTGGTTTTATTTGTAGAATTGTAGTAATATTAACAGAAAACTGGATAAAAATGGATAAACGGAGAAGCAGGTAAAAGTCAGATCTGGTCGAAACGTAAAGTAGTAGTGATTGAAAAATGAGGGAAATCGAAGAACGTGTGACGTACATAATTTAAATATTTGAAAATGATAGATAAAAAAGAAATAAAAATAGTGTGAAGAGGTTTGCACCGTTACAACCTTCCTCGGGGAAGAGACTCTTGCCCCTCGGTGGGGACATAATGGGTTGATGATGAAGATGGCACACTCGAATCTATGAGAAGCACTAGTAGCCAATCAAGGCAGTGAGTTAGAGAGTCATTGTTCCGATAGAAGGAGACGGTGGATTTCTTCTTCTTCGTCGTATCCTAATGGCTGAGGGATGTGACTATGGGGCAGCTTCCGCCACCAGCGCTCTCCATTCGCTCCGATTATGCGCCAAATGTATGGCTGCTTGTTGGGTCCCTCCCGAAGCTTTTGTTGGATTTATTGTTCGCGTATTATTTGAAACAAGATTTATCAAATCATTTTTTTTTACTTTCCTTCTATATAGTTAGAATATTTTCGGGGCTTAATCGCGTAGTAATTTATTTTATAATTTTCTTCTATACTCAAAAGTTAGGCTTTTAAACCCAAAGGAGACGGGATTTCTGGGCCCGATTGTAAATAGTTGAGATATGGTTTAAAAAAAGCGTTATATTTTTCTATTTTAAAATATGAAAAATGAGCTCAATTCACAATCTGGAAGACGAGAAATCTTAAATATAAGTTTAGGTCCCTAATAAAATAGGATACCGATTACTTTAATCGATTAGTCTGCATGTATTAAATAAAAAACACCTGCACCAGATGATTGATTCAATCAAATAAAATAAATACATTATCATATACATAATATCAACAGTTTAAAGAAAATCTAAATACTAACTGATGAAAATAAATATTTAAATTGATTCTCGTTTACAGATCGATTTATTACCCGTATTTGTCAACTGTATTTTTAATCTGTGTCTGTGCTAACAGTGACAGCTCCCTGACTCAGTCTATGATCACTCGTCTTCTCGTATAGTTTTGAGTGTGTTTCCTATTGTTTTTGTAATTATAATTCTACGACCAGTGCTTTCTTTCTACAGACTTACGATCTTGCTTAACTTGTACGGACAAGGATAAGTTTAGTATAAGTTTCATTGTTAGCTTGTTGCATAGCCTCACTTTTACTAAATCTCTTATAACTCTGCTCTCAGATTGCCAAAATCCGCAGAATTTTCCGAGATGGTTTGCTAATATATAATCTCTAAATTGACATCTCTTTCAACTTTTTCCACCCGGGCCCAAGAATGTATGAAAGTGTATCCGTCTCCTTTCAGCCTGTATACGCTTCAAATAAGCCTTTCTAAATTCAACTTTATTCAGCTTTGTTTTTTTTACTTTATCATCCCTCATTATCATATCAAGTTTTTGTGTATATTTGGTAGGTCTGCAAATATATAGACTGATTCATATGGCAAAACAACGTTTGCGGCATCAGCTAGTTACTGTAAAATTTTATTGTAGGGGCATTCAATTCGCTAAATACCGCTAGGCCTGCCGCCGCCCTTAGTCCCCTCCGTGGGTAAGTTGTAATGTAATTTAAATGGTAATAGTACGACAGTGTTGAGTGCTTTTATGCTCCCCGCTGGAGGTTCAGCCCGAACTAGTTTACGGATGGTTTTATGATGTACATTATAGGCAGTTTAGTTCGTATATCGTATAGCGTTGTGATGCCACTGACTAAAATGTGAGGACTATCGCCGAACCGTTGCAGCCAAGGAGTTATCGGCCGTTTAAATATAGCTTTATTTTTTTGTTATTTTTGCTCTAACAACATCATTTAGTGTCATCTTACTACTCAGGCTGAATTGAGTTTGAGTCTTTTTCTCTACTACAACTTTAACCCGAATATGGCACATAAGATAAAATAACATGAGATGAGACGAGACGAGATGAGATGATATAGCATAACATTTACATACAGTACATAGCTTCTGGCCCCACACTAGGATACCTTGTGTCGTGGGAACCAGAAACAGCAACATAATATTGACATTTAAAAGAATTATTAGTAAAATCATTACAGCGTCCGAGTGGTCTCTTCACCCATCTAGTATGAGTAAAGATGCCACTGGACGCTGTCTAAATCATCTCATTACGTAGATGCAAAATGCCAAAATTTTAATCAAATCAAACGTTGAAATATATCTATGTATTCTGTTTTCTGTTGAGCATAAAATGGTTGTAGTAAATAACCTAAAAAGTATGTATTTCTTTGTATATTACAAAGCGTTGTCGTGGTATATTTTTAGTACTTTATTATTGTGATCAAATAACTTGTTTTCGCTGTTCTAAAATCTACAGATCTACCATCGCACTATTCTAAGTTTAGTTATTGATAGGTATAACGCCTGGCAGAAAACATAATACAAAAATCCACACTATCGGAATGTGTGTCGTTGGATGTAAAACCTAAAGAACTTTCTTAGTCATTTTTTAATTTGACTAAAATCCGCAGAGTTAAATAAAAAATAGCCACATCCCACGTTCGGCGTCCCCGCCAACGACATCCGAAAAACGTCAAATTACTTGTCAGCCAGTATACGAACGAAAAAACTCGTGACAAAACCCGTAAGAACGAAAGGTATCGCACCGAGCGCCAGCAAAACCTAACACGGAATCGGAGGCAAATCGAGTTCCGAGTTACTTCGTTAGCAGACCAAACACTCTGATTACGACGCTCGCTCTGTACCCAGTCTTGATATCGAGCAAATACTACAGCCGTCATGGGCGCCTAGTACCTTGGATTTTGAGCAACACTGTTTTAAGACACAACGCGGAGCTTACTAGCGCCAAGGAAAAAATGTTATATTATATAGGTAAGTAACGTCAGATATCAACCCTTGCATGTTCCCGCTGCTGGGGCACGGGTCTCTTCCTTCCTTCTTTGCAGAGGAAGGTTAGGCCATACTCCACCACGGAGTTATATATTAAACGGGTCAAATCGCGATTATTTATTAGGTAAAACGTAATTACCTTATTTATAAGGTAATTACGTTTTACCTAATAAATAATCGCGATTTGACCCGTTTAATATATATATAACTATGTATGAGTAGGTATCGCGAATCATCAAGAAATACTATTTCACCACGGAGGCCGAGTCCGGGTTGGTGGAGGATTGTAAGACAGTGGCGGGCCTTACTGTCAGTTGTTACCAATCCGCCCATAAAGCCTCTGACATGCCTTGACGACTGCCATTACATGACTGCCGGCACCAACGGCTTAGCGTGCCTTGCGAAGCACGGAGCGCCCAAAAAAAAAACCACTAGTGGTAGTCACGGGACGGCCACCCATCCTGCACCTGACCGCGCCTGTTGGTTAACTCAAGTGATTGATTCCAATCACTCGGTTCGACTAGGCCACGGCCCAACTTCCTAGAGGAGACAGTTAAAACAAATTTTGTGTCGTACTTTTTGCAGAACTTAACGCTGTACACTATTATTAAGTTTTATTTCATTATGAAAATAGGATGTTTACCTGATGTTGATAAAGTTAACAGTTAATACACAATTTTCTACGAAAATAATCTGTTTTAAATACTTATTGATTATTTGGTTTATGAATAAAACATATATATTTAAATGTAATTTTCTATTTACAATTAAATAAAAAGTAACTTGCAGTTTATGAAAAGTATTAGTTACAGAGAAAAACTAAATTATTATTATTATTATTATTTTAATTCTTTATTACACTAATTACACGAGTAAATGTTCAGTAAATGGACGCACTTAGTGAAATTAAATTAAAACGTAATTTAGAATTATTCTATGTACTTCTTACGTAGATGCCCAGGTAGTTTGTGAATTATCTCTGCTTGCTCACAGTTTTTACACTATATGTGCCAGTTTCTGAATGGAAAATCGAGTTGAGAAAAAATGAGTGAACGAAGGTTAAGCAACATACAGTGCATTCAGTGCACGGATGAGTGACCGTCTACGACTAACACAAGTGGCGTTTTTCCGAGCGGTTCCACGCTTTGCAAGGCACGTTAAGCAGTTGGTGCCAGCTGCCGTCGATAGATGGCAATCGTTAAGCCAAGTCAGAGGCCTTAGGGCGGGTTGAAAACTACTGACAGTAAGACCGGTCAATAGTCTTACAAGTCTCCACCAACCCGGACTCGGCCCCCGTGGTGGAGTGTGGCTTATACCTTCCTTAGGAAAGAGATCCATACCTCTCGGTGCGGATATTATGGGTTGATGATGATGATGATTTGAGAACAACAAAAATAAAATTAACTTATTTACAAAGTTGTATGGAAAGTCTTATATCTGTAATATAAAAATGAATCGCCTAATGTGTTGGTAAGCGCAAATGTCGAGAGCAGCTGAAGCGATTTCGCTAATTCTTTTTTTAGAATATTCCTTGAAGTACGAGGATCGTTCTTACGGAGAAAAAAAAACAAAAAATATATATATAGAATCGACTGTTAGGCGGTACGAAGTTCGCTGGGTCGGCTAGTTACTCATAAAATATAAAATTAAAACACCTCGTATCATTTAACCGGCTCTACTAAAATATCAAAGCATAATAACATTAAGACACTTAATTAAAGGACGCAGGTGCTTCCCTGCGGCTTACGCGCATTTAGTTAAGGCACGTGTGCACTAAGCTTGGTTAGGGTGATTGCAGACTCGCGTCGGCTGCAACATTAGCATATCAACGACAGCTCGTTTCAGCTGTTATATTGAAATATCAAATGTGGATATTTGAATGTAGATAGTATATTACATTACCTTACATAATGGATAATACATTATAAAGATGAATGAAATCAATATCAGTTCAATGCACTTGTACTAGGTTTTGAGATAATATGTACACTCATGAAAAATCATGAAAATCGGTGAAACTGTTTAGAAATTATTCGATAACAAATAATGTGAGACGAGATTTTTATAAATCAGATGTAATTGACATATTTTAGGACGAAAATTTCATGTAATTGTTAATAAGCCTAGTCTCAGTCTACCCCTTCCGAAGGCAGGCACGAGTACATAAATGTGTGTGTGTGTGTGTGTGTATGTGTGAAAGGGTGTATGTGTGTGTGTGTGTGTGTGTGTGCTCGACCTCGCGTATATATGCCTGTGGGCACGTTTGTTAGTTCCTGTATTAGTTCATGCGTGTGTATTAGTTGTACCTGTGGGCATATTAGTTCAACAAGAGTACTTAATATTTTAAAACCCAATTTTTCCAAGTTAGTCCGGTACAAAACAATGAAAATTGTCTGTCTACTGACAGACTGGATTGAGCACTAATATTGGAGTAGCAAGTTGTGTGAGTTTCAAAACACGTTACAAGTCAGCCCCCACCGTAACAGTTTCGTAGCAAAACACGCCTAGAATACATTAACGGTCTTCAGACAACTTTTAAGTAGTTTAGACGGTACAAAGTTAAACGCTAGTGCTAAATAAAACCTGTTTACGTGCCGTGTCAAATGTTTTAAGAAGTTACGGGGCTGTATTTACTTTACTGCTCGCAAATAGGAAGTGGTTGCAGGCTATTTATGCGAGCCTGGTACAAATGGCCGAACAAGTTCTACTATTGAAAGGAGAAAAAAGAAAATGGTAGATATTTACAACTCTTGATTAGCGATTAAACGGACATAAAATTTAAAGAACTTTATCCTCTTTTTCAACTTCGCGTGTAAATGGTATTCTTAGTTATGTTAGTCCTACTCGCACAAATGCTCAGAGAGAGGGATTTGTAAAATTATATACTACAGCCCGGAGGCAGCGGCTTACATTTTTACATAGTACATTCAACAAACCAAATACTAATAAATTATGTTGAAATAAAATTGATGGGAAATCGTTTATCAAGCGAATACTTCCATGCTTCATATCCTTCATATGCTCCTATTTCTGTTACAATGGGTCTCTTCATCTACGTAATGAGATGATTTATACAGCGTCCAGTGGCATCTTCACTCACACTAGATGGGAGAAGGGACCACTCAGATTCTGTAGTTCCTGGAACATGGTTTCAGATGGTGTCGGCTTTCCCTGCACCTATACCTTGCTAACAGCTTAGTCGGCCTAGCCTACAGAAAAGTCTAGTCGATACGTGCAGAGTCAACGAGCCGCGGGTTTCCTCACGTTGTTTTCTTTCACAGTTAGCGTTTTGTATTGCCCCAAATGTAAATTAAACAAAGTCATCGGTACATGCCTACCCGGGGGATTGAACCTGGGTTTCTATTTCTGTTAAATTAATAAATATAGGCTTCAATACCATTGCGCTTTTGAATTGACTGCTTTAAGAAAACACTTCTTATTAATAACACGTTGAATTGTACGATCGTGACTTAGCTCTGGGAGATTTCGATACTCATAACCTCATCGCAACTCCGATAAAACACTGTTACAACTCGAAAAAAACACGAGAAATTGAAAGTGACGTGTTGCATGTGGCGACACTCAATGTTACGCTTTTTTGAGCTCTATTATAATTTAATCGGAGATGTGACCAATAAATAAGTTCGTCCATTTAGACATATTCCATACCCAAGACACGCCACTTATTTCTATAGAATAGAATAATCTTATTGGTAAAAAAAAATACAGAAAAATTACTTAAATGCTTTACATAAAATTACGACGGCACTAAATTAGGTTGGTGTTAGTTAACCCGTTGGTGCCGGCTGTCATGTAATGGCAGTCGTTAAGCCCTGTCAGAGGCCATTTGGGCGGCTTGATAACTTCTAACACTAAGGCCCGCCACAGTCTTTCAATTCCTCCAACAATCCAGACTTAGCCCGCGTGGTGGACTACGATCTGACCTTCCTGCGATGCAGGAAACGTGCCCAAGCAGTGGGGACATACAATGGGTTCATATCAATAGAATCGTTATATTATTTGAATTTAATTGTTACTTTAGAAAACAAAGTAGGCTTTCAGATTCATCGTAGGTAAGATGCTTTTGCCCTCGCTAAACTTCGCGTTTGCAATACATTACACCGTCTTTATACAACCACTACCAGAAATCTGTCTCATATTATCGAGGAGGAGGTGCGAAATACAATTCTGGCAAGCTCATTACACGAGTGTAACAAAATGCCTGAACCACCCTACCCAACATAAAATTTTAAGCCCCTGATGTAAAAATTGCGGAGACAAACAAGGATTAAACCCTTGCTCAGGCAAAGCCTTGAGTCCGGACTACGCAGTCCAATATTCGTGTTTAGACCGCTTTTACAGTGCTCCAAAGTATAGAAGGTAAGGGCATTTTGTAATCACACATCTTTAGAAGAACTCGTACAGTCTGTAAGCTTTTAGAATATAGATAGATAGATAGAGAACACTTTATAGCACAACCAGAAAAATATTACAACCATGATTCTTAAATCTAAGTAATGTTATACAATTGGCGGTCTTAACGCTAAGAGCGATCTCTTCAAGACAACCTTTGGATGGAGTGGATTGCATAAAGAATATAGTCGGTACGTGGTGCATGTACATAAATAATTAAATCGAAAATATATTGATAACCAACAGCAAGGGAGTGCGAGAATATAATTACTTAAATATTTTCTACCATATAATTTACATTAATAATAATATACATAGACACCTAAAAAATAAAAACATATCCAATTAAATACATATAGGTAAGCAACATATACTTTAATAATGAAATACAAAAATACCTAAAAATAAATACTTATACACTTAAATACATAT
This sequence comes from Yponomeuta sedellus, assembly GCA_934045075.1. Lineage (NCBI taxonomy): Eukaryota > Metazoa > Arthropoda > Insecta > Lepidoptera > Yponomeutidae > Yponomeuta > Yponomeuta sedellus. The sequence continues at coordinate 20,114,042 of OW203734.1, read as the reverse complement.
AAGCAACAGTTTTCCAGTTTATCCAGTGAGATAGTGGGAATTCACCAGTGCCTTAAAACAAGCCAAGGACTTTGCTTTTCTCACTTCCACGGGCAGATCATTCCATAAATGGACTGCCTGAACCGTGAAAGAGGAGCCATAAAATTTTGTACTCTGGATGGGAGTTTTGAGGAGAAGGTTATACCTCGGGCTCTAGAGTAGGCTTCGGTTTTCGTCGAAAGCATACGAGTGTAATACTACTCCTGCTCTGTATAAAACTTCACTATTTTGAAAACTTATGTAAATTTGTAAATAACAATACGAGATAAAACTTACCATATTGCAATATAATCGGATTTACCCTAAAAGCTAACAGACGGTATATCATAACACTGCTTATCTCGCGTAGATTCCAAAGAGCTTGGCAAAGTTGCGACGTACCTATCATGTATTTTTCACTTTCATTGATTCCCTTGTATGCATCGTAGGAAGGTTAGGCCATACCCCTACTTATTCACATTCATACTTTGATGGAATTTCATAATCTATTGTTAAGATTATGTAATCTAAATAAAACGTATTATAAAACAAGTTATGATTTTAGAAGGCCGTTATTCTATATTTTCGTTAGCGACTATAATGAAAAATCTGGCAACTACTGTTGAGATAACATTATCTCAACACTAGATGAAAAAGTTACATAATACCTATTTTTGGGATGACAACATGGCCTGATTTTTCATTATTGTAGCTATTGTAGTATATGTTGCTTACCTATATGTATTTAATTGTATATGTTTTTTTAGGTATTTAAGTATGTATATTATTATTTAAATATTTGTACCTTATATCGTAGGTAATTGAAAGTAATCATATTCTCGCACTCTTTTGCTGTTTGTTATCAATATAATTTTCGATTTAACTATTTATGTACATGCACCACGTACCAACTATATTCTTCATGCAATCCACTCCATCCAAAGGTTGTCTGGAAGAGATCGCTCTTAGCGATAAGACCGCCAATTGTATAACATTACTTAGATTTAAGAATCATGGTTGTAATATTTTTCTGGTTGTGCAATAAAGTGTTATCTACCTGCCTGCCTGCCTGCCTGCCTGCCTGCCTGCCTGCCTGCCTGCCTGCCTGCCTGCCTGCCTGCCTGCCTGCCTGCCTGCCTGCCTGCCTGCCTGCCTGCCTGCCTGCCTGCCTGCCTGCCTGCCTGCCTGCCTGCCTGCCTGCCTGCCTGCCTGCCTGCCTGCCTGCCTGCCTGCCTGCCTGCCTGCCTGCCTGCCTGCCTGCCTGCCTGCCTGCCTGCCTGCCTGCCTGCCTGCCTGCCTGCCTGCCTGCCTGCCTGCCTGCCTGCCTGCCTGCCTGCCTGCCTGCCTGCCTGCCTGCCTGCCTGCCTGCCTGCCTGCCTGCCTGCCTGCCTGCCTGCCTGCCTGCCTGCCTGCCTGCCTGCCTGCCTGCCTGCCTGCCTGCCTGCCTGCCTGCCTGCCTGCCTGCCTGCCTGCCTGCCTGCCTGCCTGCCTGCCTGCCTGCCTGCCTGCCTGCCTGCCTGCCTGCCTGCCTGCCTGCCTGCCTGCCTGCCTGCCTGCCTGCCTGCCTGCCTGCCTGCCTGCCTGCCTGCCTGCCTGCCTGCCTGCCTGCCTGCCTGCCTGCCTGCCTGCCTGCCTGCCTGCCTGCCTGCCTGCCTGCCTGCCTGCCTGCCTGCCTGCCTGCCTGCCTGCCTGCCTGCCTGCCTGCCTGCCTGCCTGCCTGCCTGCCTGCCTGCCTGCCTGCCTGCCTGCCTGCCTGCCTGCCTGCCTGCCTGCCTGCCTGCCTGCCTGCCTGCCTGCCTGCCTGCCTGCCTGCCTGCCTGCCTGCCTGCCTACCTACCTACCTATCTACCTACCTACCCATAAACCCAAAATCCACCCACCTACCTACATACCTACCTACCTACCTACCTATCTACCTACCTACCTATCTATCTATCTATCTATCTAGTATATTATACACTATTGTATTGTAGTGGAGAAAAAGGCAACGGAAAAAAAATCCACTCCTACCATTTTTTCTCAAATCATCCTAAAACAAAATACCCACATCAGTTGCCATATGCAAACCTAATAAGATTTCATGATTGCCATTAACAACCCTTAATGCCAAAGCATTGGTCAAATGTCTCACAATAATAGGGGAAAACATAAGTGCTGCGGCCAGACACACGAACAGCACTCGTTCACGAGCATAACGCAGTCTCAACCATTTTGGAGGGAGATAGATGACCCGAACACCACGCTACCATTCGAATGACCTTTAGCAAACCTGCAGTTTTAGTACTTTTTGTTGCAGAGCTGCTAAAAAGTATACGTAAGTGAGACTCATCCTACTTGATAAAGTATATATATAGATATATTGAAGGCGGAATAATGCATGACGAGCGCGTGTTGACCTCCTGGTTCAAATGTTTTAAGAGGACATCCCAAGGCACGCCTTTCACTGAGGGCCCTTCCGGCAGCTCAAGGAGCCGTCTCGCACAAAACACTCAGTGAAGTGGAAACCGTTTGGTCCGGAATTAGAACCCGATGACTCGGCTTTACAGTTTGGCGGTCAGTGTACGTAATTGGCTCTCATTTTCTGGAGGTTAAGGTTAAAAATGAACTGAAAGTAATACTTGCTTAGCCCCTTTTGTTAAAGCCCTTCGTGGTGCTAACTAGCGCCACCAGTGAAAACAAAATGACAACTTGGTTTATAATACGTTTTAAAGTGAACATGAGAAATCTTAACAACAGTGACAACTATTTTTAGAACCTAAGAGTAATAGAGTAGAGCTTTAATCGATTTTCGCTTGGCCGTTTTGGCGGTAAGAGATTAAGGTCCTTGGTTGTTGATTCTTGGTTCTAGACTGTAGGTCCTAAAAATAGTTGTCACAGTTTTTAAGATTTCTCATGTTCGTTTTTAGATAAAAACGTATTATAAAACAATTTATGATTTTTTTACATACATCGACCAGATAGAATAGTATGTATTAGCAAAGGGAAAGATACTCAGTTTGATGGACACTCAGTTTGATTTGTAACGTGCATTTTAAGTCGCAGTTTCTGCGCTACTTTGAATGAAACATTTTAATTTCATTTTACTTCTTCTGCCCACTCAAGAGTGGGCAGAAGAAGAAGGAAGAAGAGGAAGTAAAATAAAATGAAATAGGAGATGCATTAGCAAAACGAAAGATATAAAAAGTACCCGGAACCGGCGTGCGTGCATGCAACGACTTATGAACGTTGATGAAGCGAAGGTGATCTGTCAGGATTGTGGCAAGTGGCAGTCCCTGGTCTCTGCCTACCGCTCTGGGATACAGGCTTGAGGTTATGTATGTATGTATGTATGTATGTATGTATGTATGTATGTATGTATGTATGTATGTATGTATGTATGTATGTATGTATGTATGTATGTATGTATGTATGTATGTATGTATGTATGTATGTATGTATGTATGTATGTATGTGTGTGTGTGTGTATGTGTCAAGAAACCCTACAAGATGTGAGACATTTCTGTTTAGGATTTCTTATTAGTTTTACGAAATTATATTTAAAAGCTGTTCAGTCTCATCGTAAGACAATTGACCTTGTCATCGAGTTGGAAACTTTTTTTACATTCTAAAGTAGTTAATAGAGAGCTCTTTATTAAGTAAGACTCGTTCCATTGCACTACCCAGGAAGATCAGTAACGCATACTGGATTACCTACTGTTGAGTAGAAATACATGAAATGCAGTCGAAAACAGTGAAATACATAACCTTCTTAGTTTTCTAAGAAGAATGGGTAGAAAAAGTGAAGAAGAAACACCATAGTTATATATTAAACGGGTCAAATTGCGATTACTTATTAGGTAAAACGTAATTACCTTATTTCCCAACGTTTCGGCAGCGTTACAGTTGCCGTGGTCTCGGGTAAACCGAAGTGGCGCGTACCGTCAATTATTGTGGGTAGTCACTTTATGAAGTGGCGAGTCAATTATTGTGGGGTCTATTAATTTTTCGCAGCTGGCCGACACAAACGTCGGGAAATAAGGTAATTACGTTTTACCTAATAAATAATCGCGATTTGATCCGCTTAATATACAACTATGTATGAGTATCGCGAATCATCAAGAAACAAACATCGTGTTCTTTTAAAGACATTTGAAAGGAAGAGGAGGACAATGAGACTTAGTATTGGTATCTACACGTACGATTTATATATAAACACACATCTTATAAAATTACAACAACTGCCACTTAAACTTTCAACTTGCCACCACAAAGCATCTGCCACGTATAAAGTAACTGTTATCAATGTAACTGTTGTGAATGCGACGACCTCTATGGCGCAGCGGTAGCGCATTTGCCTATCATGCAAGAGGTCTCGGGTTCGAACCACGGCTGGGGATAAAAAAAACGCAGGTCTTGGATGTTTACATGTTTGTGATGTCGTTGTTTCTGGTAACCACGACACAGGGTATTCTAGTGTGGATCCAGAACCAATGTAAGTGCCTGTGTATAAATGCTATGTTATGTTGTTAATTGTCCATATTTCGGCCCATACTCACGTACGTGACCGAGATATGTACGCTCACAAAGCAGAATATGTACCGGGTCATATTGGCACAAAGAACTATGGAGGGAGCCATGCTAGCCCTCAGACTAGTAGGTAGAGTGCCAAATGCGACGTAGTTCCGCGTCGGACGAAGGTCGACGATACTGGTGATCGAATTTCGAGTCTGAACTGGCGATGGGCTGAACATCTGGCGAGGCGGGAAGACTGCAGATGAACCTGGGCAGTAACGGAGTGGCGATGGCGACCGAGAGCCGGGCGACGGTCAATGGGTAGAACAACTGCTCGATGGTCCGACGATGTGGTCAGGTGGGCAAGAATCCCGTGGATGCGGATAGCGAGAAATTGCGACGGATGGCGTGATCGGGATAAAGAATAAAACATTTTCATACATACATACATACATACATACATACATACATACATACATACATACATACATACATACATACATACATACATACATACATACATACATACATACATACATACATACATACATACATACATACATACATACATACATACATACATACATACATACATACATACATACATACATACATACATACATACATACATACATACATACATACATACATACATACATCATTCTTGAGTGGGCAGAAGAAGTAAAATTAAATGAAAATGTTTCATTCAAAGTAGCGCAGAAACTGCGACTTAATGCACGTTACAAACTGAGTGTCCATTTCAAAAGCTGGATCACTGTGGAGAAAAAATGGACAAAAAATCTCCTTGAGGAAAAACTCCATGATGATGATGATGATATATTCAGGAAATATCATAATTATGAGCAAGAAGCATATAGTTGTCCAGTCCCTTTGTCTAATTGACAGAGTTATATAGAAGTCCACGGTAATGCGTTAGAACTAAGCTCTGATTAGATGGATCCATTAAAGTCCTCTTCACACTAAAAGTCAGAACAACACCCACTTATTATGAGGTAAGCCGTACGGAAAAGTGAGGGCACTCATTTACTTTAATTCTATACGCGAGCTCACATTTTCAGCACAGAATAAAACAATAGAAAAACGTCCGCAAAATACAATATCCCATCCTGGAAAAAAGTACAAAATGAACAGCGGCAACTGCACTTTGCATAATCCACTTTCGTACAAGGGCTTAAGGTTTTTTTTGCCTTAGCTCATTACATCCGACATTTTCAGTTCGGTAAACATTTTATTTTATTTAAGTTCACTTCAACAAAATAAATGTTTACTTCACTTCAAATTTTAATTTCAAACTCAATCAAATCTAGACAAAACTACGGTATTCAAAATTTTGTAATGTTCGTTACCATAAGTTAAGTTGAGCTAAGTACCCTTATTTACAAGACTGCGGCCAACCTTAAAAGGAAGGAAATTTGCTTTAGTTCATATTTATTAACTAGCTATTAAAGACGGTTTCACACGGATTTTACTCGTTTATTGTACATTTTTACAATATTCCGACGTTTCGGCACTTTTTCAAGTACCGTGGTCTCGGAAAACCTAGCTATTGCCTCCGCCTTCGTCCTCGTGGACTTTGAGTCATGATTCTAAATGAGTTACATGTGTTTTTAGTGCATATTTCTTTTATTTGGACTTTACACGTCCTTGTCTGAAAGAGAGAAGGAAATAACAAAAAACCTATAAATATATACTAGTGCGAAGAAAAAGTGCTAATTAGAAATAATAACGGCCTAGATTTGGTCGAGTTTCTACCTTATGTTTCGTGTAAATCTGACTATAAATATTTCACTTCTTATACAAATTATGGCAGCCTCTTTCATCCTTTTAGGAGTTGAATTTTGAAAAAGCCTGATAGCAGTATATACTTACGTTTTTATTTACTGAAAATTTCCTGTGAAGTTTCGAACAAAAAAGTCTGTCATATGTGGGAATCAAACCCACGAACTTTGGCATGGTAACGATATATTTATGAAAACGCTAAGTAAAGCAATACTACTTCCTTTTTATTATCTGCTTTCTTCGAAACCCTAGCCTAGTCTCGGCACGGCTGACACCTTAACAGAACGTAAGGATTTCTTTTAGAATAATTCAAACTTGACTGGACGACTGTGCTGCCTAGCTGTTATAAAGAAGTATCATTACATAATTATACTATTTTTTTAATTTTAATGCACTAACCCGTGCAAAGGACAAATTTAAAAAACCTATTTAGAGGCCTAAAATTTCACGATGTAAAACCTAACTGCAAAGTAGGTAGTCGGGGCTGTAAGTGATGCAATTTGCTTAAGCCAGATGTCGCTGCCTGTACGTAATACAGAGAATAGTGTAAAGAGGTTCGAAATTTCACTGATGCCGGTGAGTCGCCCATTGGCTCAATTGGTAGAGCGCTGGCACGGATGGCCAGAGGTTGCGGGTTCGAATCCCGGCATGGGTGAAATTTTGAGCCTCTAAATAGGTTTTTTAAGTATCATTACAGTAGTCAGATGTGATTAAATGCCAAAATATTAGTTACTGAAATGAAATAAAAAAAGTTTTACTCAAAGTAGCGCAGAAGCTGCGGCTTATTGAACGTTACAAGTCAGCATTGATGTCCATTTCAAAATCTAGATCATTTTGGAGAAAATTGGACAAAGATACTACAAAATTAGTCTTTTGAAAGTCCTTAATTAAAAGTGTTTACATAATTATTCCAAAACTCGTGCATTGTACGAGCTTTAATTCCACACATCATTAATCCTTAAAATTATAGGAGCCCTCTTGGCACAAAGTGTACTTTACACATTTTTTTAACCGTGTTTCAGTCAAATTTAATATAATATCTTCAGTAATTTTAGTTTTGAAACCTATACAATGCCCCACGAAGGATGTATTAACCTTTGCTAGCTTAAGCTATTAAAGTTTATGTTTATTTCTAGAGTTTACATTGTGTTGGCTACAAGCCTACACCATCTATAAAACCATGTCCCAGGCATACACTACACTACAGCGTCGGAGTGGTCCCTTCACCCATCTAGTGTGAGTTAAGATACCACTGGACGCTGTATAAATCATCTCATTAAGTAGATGCAAAAAAGGCCAAGTTAGTTACATTGTGTTGGCTAGCCACAGTTTCAAACCTGCGTATAGTTTTCCTGACATGCATAATATTTTCAAAAATATACTGGCTCGCAACGGTCATAAAAGAAAACCATTAACGCAGCGGCCAGACACACGGCACCCGGATCGATTCACCAAAGCCTTCGCAGATTAACCTTATCGAATCATCAGCAGATCCCGGAGCAGCTACAATAGGAAACTAAGCCACTTGTAGTACGTCTCGGTTTTCACGAGTAATGCTTTCATTGCATTTATTCCGTATATTCACCCTGGCGGAGAGGAAAATATACCTATATTATATCGGTCTCCTTTTTTTCTTGCTTCGGCGAAACGTAACCAGGCGTGAAAGCATTGTGCTGTTATTACAGCGAATATTAAATAAACCGGCGGGAAAAAGTTATCTTTTCCTTCCTTTCTATTTCAGTTAATTTCCAGCCTTCAGACGTCATTTCGCTATTCCGCTGGAATGCGAGTAATTTGTGTAAGTTACGGTTGAAATTAATTGACATGCAAATGAAAACTAAAAATTAAAAAGGAAAACTTTTTATTGTAAAATGGTTATAAAAATAAGGTTACTCGCGCCTAAACTAGGATTCCCTATGCTATGGATAGCAAGGCTACTTTCGTCCACTAAAACTCATTACAGCATAGATGATCATACCAAAGTGTAACTCACTTGCTTACTTAAGCGTGATTTTTAAAGCCACAGAGTCGGTTTTTGACTAAGAATTTTTGTTAAGTAAATTCTTAAGCAACGTTCTGTCATGCTTTTGTATTTCTTAATGATTCGCGATACTCGTACATAGTCATGTATTAAACGTGTCAAATCGCGATTATTTGTTAGGTAAAATGTAATTACTTTATTTCTCGACGTTTCGGGAGCGTTACAGTTGTCGTGGTCTCGGGTAGACTGAAGTGGCGAGTACAGTCAATTATTGTGGCTGGCCGACACACAATCGGGAAATAAGGTAATTACGTTTTACCTAATAAATAATCGCGTTTTGACCCGTTTAATATATAACTATGTCATGCTTTTTTCTGGAAAATTCGAAGAAACAGTACTACAGTTATCCATTGGTTAATCAACCACGTAATTCTCAATTCAGGAACTGGCCCTAATTGAACCTTTGTAAATGTTATTTCTTATCTATTGTCCTGATAATTGTTTTGTGTGCAATAACGTATATGTTTTTCATAATCATTCGCAAAAAGAAACAGATACACAATCATAAATCTATGACAGCATTCATAGATTTATGATTGTGTATATAATTAGACAAGTAGAGGCGACGTTATATCGATTAGATTCTCTATCAGTTTACAAGCTTACAACTATCAAATTCCTTAGTAATTAGATAATATTAAATTAGTTTTTTTTTACTGCACAACAAGGATATTTGTGCAAAGGCAAGCTTAACACTATTGAGCATTTTCTTCCAGCTAACCTTGGGTTAAGTGGATAGTGGTTCAGGTACTGCCCGAAAGAGTTAATGTGAAAAATTACAAAGACCATAATTGTAGTAAAATTACATGGTAACTTATTATATTCTTTTTTTTAATGCACTAACCCGTGCTAAAGACAATTATAAAAACCTATTTAGAAGCTTAAAATTCCACCTATGCCGGGACTCTAACCCGCGAACTCTGGCTAACCGTGTCAGTAAGTTATAACAAAAATTTTCAAAAAAATTACATATATAGGAATATAACTTTAAAGTCCGAAGTAGTCCTTACGAATTTTACTCTTCAACACTTCGACACTTCAAGTGACGGGGCCTGGTGTACGTACAGTATATAATTGCTTTAGCAAATGGCAGGATTCTTACCGGATTTGGTCTGCATAAAATGCATTGTACCACTTGATTGTCAGAGGCCTTATGGGCGGTTTGATAACTTCTGACAGTAAGGTCCGCCACTGTCTTACAATCCTCCACCAACCCGGACTTGGCCCCCGTGGTGGAGTATGGCCTAACCTTCCTGCGATGCAGGAAGAGACCCGTGCCCCAGCAGTGGGGGCATATAAGGGTTGATAACGAATAACGAACTACTTGATTACGTTACGGGCAGCTTTGCCACCAACGCAATTTCTTCTTCATTGAGATCCCTCAAGATTTAATATTATTATAAGCTTACCAGAAACGCGGTTAAAAAAACGTGCAATGCAAAAAAGCGTGCGATAAGGGCTACTTCACATAAAAGGAAGAGCGGGCGAACGTGCTTCTTCAGTATAAAGTGAAATTTCCCGAAACACACTTTTTCAGACAGCAGATCACAGGCTTATTTTATAGACTACAATTCATTATTTACTATGATAGTTAGATGTACATTACTGTAGTGAGAAACGGAAAGTTACAATCATAGATACTCTTTTTTATACTTCTTGAAATGAGTTTTCGTTTTAAGGGTTCCGTTGTCAACAGAGAACCCTTTTAGTTTAGCTATGCCCAACTGTTTGTCTGCTTGCGGATTAGCTTAAAGACCCGAAAGCTCAAAATGGGCATAGATAGCTTGAAAGAATATTCTTCGTTGTATGTACACCAATAACAAGAGACTTAAACGATAACAGAGTGCAGTAGAATTGGTGGCCTTATTACTGAAGTAATTTCTTCCAGAAGACCACTGACGGAAAAAAAGAAGCTGAAAGACGGGTAGTTGATGCAAAAAACAAAATTAATCAAGATAATTTTATATTCAATACACATACATCAACGGTATCTAAATATGAAATAAATAATAATAAACATATATAAATAATAATAAAAAAACGGAGGAGATGACTGAAAATATATTTCACGAATAAAAGAAATAACAAACCTAAATTAAGGAAAAATAATGATTTTGCATTCTGCTCTGAAATATTTGCAGGATCAGTGATAATCTTACGGCAAACGGCATAGATATACGCTAACAAAACGGTACAGTAAAACAGTAAAAAAAAAATATTTTTCAGATTACCTCCCCAACACCTTATATATGGATGCAATTTTATTGCATAAGATTGGTCATTTAAAAATTGTTTACGTTATTGGACGCCTTATTCTAAAAAAATGGCACTTTATATCCAAATAATTCGCAAAAAGATCCATTAATCAAAAAATGGTTTAAGAATAAGACGTTTAATTACGTAAACTATTTCCGGGTAGAAGCACATATATAAAAAAAACATTGAAAAAAACTATCACGGCAAAGTAGGCTTTACAAATTAACGAGTAATAGGCGGTCGCCTTATAAAAGGAAAGTTGGTTAACTTATAAGAGGAAAAAGTCGTATACATTCCACAGAAAATTAGAAAATCCACGACCCAGGGTATCCTAGTGTGGAGCCAGAAGCCATGTATGTGCCTATATGTAAATATTATGTTGAAAATGTAAAAGTTATGTTATTCCACAGAAAATTACTTCTATGAAGTTAATAGTTCTATAAAGCGATAAAAAATACTACGGAACCCTACAATGTACATGACCCGACTCGCATTTGCACTTGGTTTGTGTGCGTTTACATGCAGAACAAAAACTTTATTTTCACATGTTTTTTTTTATATCGTGTGGTCCGGTGTACAAGGAAGAAAATTTTGATCTTAAACTAATTGTTTTAATAAATTATCCCGGCATATAACCAGCTGAAGAAAAAGTGTTGTAAAAATGCGTTGTATCGAAACTGACGCTACATTCTAATGAGCTAGGCAGAGCGACGTTTTGCCACTTACCACTATCCTGATAATTTGTTTTGCGTCATCAATTCATCAGTCGCAGCATGTGCGTGCTAGAGATACGACCAAGTTATAGTTCATCTTCTATAATATAAAAATGAATCTCTGAATGTGTTAGTAATCGCAAATCTCGAGAGCAGCTGAACCGATTTCGCTAATTCTTTTTTTAGAATATTCCTTGGAGTACGAGGATGGTTCTTACGGAGAGAAAAATAAAGAATCGACTGTTAAGCGGTACGTAGTTCGCTGGGTCAGCTAGTCTATCATACAAAAATTAATCTCTGAATATGTTGGTAAGCGCAAATCTCGATAGCAGCTGAACCTATTTCGCTAATTCTTTTTTTAGAATATTCCTTGAAGCGCGAGGATGGTTCGTACGGAGAGAAAAATAAAGAATCGACTGTTAAGCGGTACGAAGTTCGCTGGGTCAGCTAGTAAACGATAAATTAAACAATGGAATATAAATGTACTCACCAAGTCAATCAGTTGAGACAGCCGAAGGCCTAGTTTTACCAGCACTGTGTTATTGTTTTTGTCCACAGGCCGTATCAGTCTATTGTAGTTGCTCAACAAGTCATCGTACAACCTTTTCGCGTCCGGATTGCCATGACAGGCCGCGAAATAAAACAAAAATACAACGGAAACAGCCTTCAGCATCGCGGTGTAAATATACTCGCACCTAAACGTACACTGCGGAAATTAAGTTAGGTTATGATTCTTCACGAGGGATTCCGCGCGCGGTATAAGGAACGAGTATTGGGAAACAACGCGAAAATAAAAGAAAGTCGCATATTTAAAGTTTGAATTTGGAAGCGAGTGATTTTATCGAGATTTTTGTTCGTTTTTGACAACAACGCCCGGGCGTAGGGGAGGCGACGGGGGCGCCTCTAGTGGCGTTTCATAAGCTGATATTAAGTCCACAAGGCGCAGACTCCGTGGACATTCGCATACCTGCGGCTACTTCACAAAAATTCACTGGAAAATATAATTTTAAATAATTGCAAAAGTTACAACACATATACCTAATTAATTTTCCAATTCTAATTTATAATGAGTGTCGTTATATACCGTTTATTCGGCGGTATAGATAAGTGATTGCAACGAAAACTGTCACGAAACTGCCAGATTTTCAATTGATGATTTTTAAATGAAATCTAGCCTTCGCGCGCCCAAAAAAAACTTCCCAATCCCAGTTCTTTGCAGTGGTAGTAAATACAGGGCAATTTTCCTCTTAGTACGTACATTATTTATCTTGGAGGCTGGATCGATGGACTACTACGCCTGCGTACCATCCTTCCATTCATTGAGGTAAGATCCACTAGGGATAAAAGTTGGCTTTACGCTAAAACGTCTCAAGGAAAAACCTACCTTGTCGCGGTGCGATATAAGTTGAAAATAGATTGAAGGAGTGAAATAAGCTACGTTTTTCATCAGCCCGACAGTCTGACTCTGCGTGCGTAATAGGTTAGTGCTTAGAATTGGATAATAGATGGCGGTAGCGTGTTTCGTAGATTATGCGTGAGGATTTTGAAGAGGAGATTTGTAGTAATTAATTATGGAAATAGGTAGCGTGCCCTAAATGTTAGACTGGTGGATGGCTGGATATTTGTGGACTGAATGAATGAGCTGTAACGTCAATTTGCTTCAAAACGTTTCATGGGTTTGATATAAAAATTAATCGCTCAATGTGTTGGTAAGCGCAAATCTCGAGAGCAGCTGAACCGATTTTGCTAATATTTTTTTAAGAATATTCCTTGAAGTACGAATGAAGTACTCAATATGATTCAAGAACAGATAGTCAGAGTGGAGTTTTTTCTCTCCACTAATTAAACTTCTCCGGAGGCGGCTAACACTGTACTTAACTTAGAAAATAAAGAATGGTAGTGTAGCGCACTACTTATAAAAACTGTAGATTTAACAATAATACTTTTACACTATTTTTATTTTTAATGCACTAACCCGTGCTAAGGAACAAATTTAAAAACCTATTAGGTGGTCGGGGCTGTAAGTAATGCAATTTGCTTAAGTCAGATGTCGCTGCCTGTACGTAATACAGAGAATATTGTAAAGAGGTTCGAAATTTCACTGATGCCGTGAGTCGCCCATTGGCTCAATTGGTAGAGCGCTGGTACGGATAGCCAGAGGTTGCGGGTTCGAATCCCGGCATGGGTGAAATTTTTAGCCTCTAAATAGGTTTTTAAATAATACTTTTTTTATTATCTTTTTTATCACCAAAACCTAGTCTAGTCTCAACATTACTGATACCTACATAAACAAAACGTAACAATATTCTTCTAATAATTTAAACTACGCCTAGACGGCTACGCCGGCCAGCGACTATAAAGAAGTATCGTTACAGTAACAACGTCTGTGGCGTAGCGGTAGCGCGGCTGCCTACCATGCAAGAGGTCCCGGGTTCGAATCCCGCCTGGGAACAAAAAAAAAATCCCATGTCTTGGATGTTTACATGTTTGTGATGTCGTTGTTTCTGGTTCCCATGGCACAGGGTATAGTGTGGCGCCAGAAGTATGTGCCTGTATGTAAATGTTATGTTATGTTATGTTATGTTATACCACTCGCTAACCGTGAAGGAAAACATCCTGAGTAAACCTGAGTGTCTAAGGTTTTAAAAAACCTTAGCGCTTGAAATTGCCAATCCGCGGTGGGCATGCGTGGTCATTGAACCCTCTTTAAATACACTCTCTTTAAGAGAAAACCCTTCCCCTGCAGCGGGACGTATATAAGAGATTTAAAAAAATCTAGCATAAATTGTTCTTAAAAACCTTAAAAAGGCTAAAAATTCCACCCATGACTTCAGCCAGATGTCGCTGCCTGTACGTAATACAGAGAATATTGTAGAGGTTCAAAATTTCACTGATGTCGGTGAGTCGCCCATTATCTCAGTTGGAAAGAGCGCTGGCATGGATAGCCAGAGGTCGCGGGTTCGAATTCCGGTATGTGTGGAATTTTTAGCCACTAAATATAGGTTTTTAAAATTGTCCTTAGCACGGGTTAGTGCATTAAAAAAATATAATAAATTGTTCTTGGCAATAAGTCCGCCAAATCGAGATTACTTTTTGTAAATGTGGTAAAGATCGAATAGTAACTATTATTAAATCCTCGTATTATACCTTGGCATCTTTTGGTACAATCGACGATACGAAACCTATGCACGCGTGAACTCTACCCAGTTCAGTTACGGCTGACTTTGCAACTAAAATGTAAAGGTTTCCCTGCTGTCGACTGTACCTACAGTTTACATAAGAATAAGCCCGCAACGCGAAAGTTTTTTTATTCCACTTTTTCCCGTCTAAGAAATACAGCTGAGGAATAAAATATGCCAAAACTATGCCTTTCGTCGTGGGTACGAATATCGTGCAAAGGTGATGTTATGATAGGAATAATTTTCTCTTTGCAGGGTGGAATATGAGGTTTGTAAATGCCACCTTTTCGGTGAAGGAAGCGCTCGTGGCCTAGGCGAACCGAGTGATTGGAATCAATCACTTGTTTAAGTAACACCAGCCGCGGTCAGGTACGGGATGGGTGAGCGTCCCGTGACTACCGCCAGTGGCATTTTTCCGAGCGCTTCCGTGCTTCGTAAGGCACGTTAAGCCGTTGGTGCCGGCTGTCATATAATGGCAGTCGTTAAGCCATGTCAGAGGCCTTATGGCCGGCTTCATAACTTCTGACAGTCAGGCCCGCCACTGTCTCACAATCCTCCACCAACCCGGACTTGGCCCCCGTGGTGCAGTATGGCCTAACCTTCCTGCGATGCAGGAAGAGACCCCAACAGTGGGGTTGATATCGATTCTACATGTCCGCTACTGCACACATTTTTTTATAAACATGGAAATTGTTAGATTATGCGAGCGAGACCGCATGCCAGAAATAAAAGCAGCCTTAAGCATATCTTCAGCATATCTTTTGCACTAAGCAGTGCAGAATAGAACTTTAACGTAAGTAGGCAGTAGACCGAGAAATCGTTATCTTCACTTTTGAAATTAGAAAATTTTACGATTTCTAGAACTCGTAACCGTAAGCCATCGGCCACACAGAGGGGACTTGGGGCTAGGGCGTCGAAAAGATGCGACGCGTTGTGTAGAATACGCGCCCTCACCCCGTCTTAGTACCGTCCTTTCAGTACAATTTGTATGAAAAGTCTTTTGTGCATCTTTACGCGTCTTTTCCTCGTCTTTTCTGTATGGCTGCTGGCTGAGACACGCAGTTGTTGTTGATTGAAGGGTTCGAGACATAAAAGAGAGGGTCACGACCGTTACTTTAAAACTTTTCGCCATGTCTGATTGGATTTTACGACTGGGGAATAAGTTGTTTTTTTTTCATACAAAGGATGTTCCACGAAGGTTTGGATTTGGGATAGTTATTTTTTCCTCAATAAAATAAATAAACGACGTTTAGTAAATAATTGGTGATAACGATTCAAGATATTAGGGAATGAGTCGCGAGATTGATGGGGAAGTTTCCAGCCTGGACGACGAAGCCAAATGCGCGTTTTAAATGTCAAATGTCACGACTATCGTGAATCGTGAAGGAAAACGCCACGAGGAAACCAGAGCGTTAAGGTACTATCCGTCACATACACCGCTGTGCTACGTATAGTAGTCCAACTATGAAGCACTATGATGCAATAGTTTAACTCAAATTCAACTCTAAAAAGTAAAAAAATCATCATTAAAAGGAATTAAGTTACAGAACCCCTGTCTCTTGAGCTAGAAAACTGAATCTTAAGAGCCACTGAATGATTAGTCAACTCGATAATGTTACAATTTAGATTGTTAACACAGAAACAAAAATAAACCTAACTCATTAGCCGTAACTACGAGTAAGTTACTAGCGGTGGAATTGCAGTAAACATTTGCCTTCAACTGTAAAAATTAACTGAGAGACACGGACTAATTTAAAAGGCGCATAAAGCCGCAATTCCGTAGTTAGTAAGAAGTTAGTTAAGACCTGAGATTTTCGCATTTTGCCTCAAATTTGAGCCATTGTACGTATGGTACGTCAAAAAATCGGTGATTAGGCCACACTCCACTACGCGGGCCAAGTCCGGGTTGCTGTAGGATTGCAAGACAGTGGCGGGCCTTACTGTCAGAAGTATCAAGCCGCCTCTGATAAGGCTTAACGAATGCTATTACATGACAGCCGGCACCAACAGCTTAACGTGCCTTGCGAAGCAAAGAAGCGCTTGGAAAAATTGCCACTACGAGTAGCGATTAGATTACTTTATTCATAATAATAGTATTACATGTCAATGTCAATGTTTCATTATAAAATTAATTAAAATTACAATAAAATAAGATAAATTAAATTACATGTCAGTTATTAATTCCCTTGATGAAAAAAAAAATCATTAATGTCGTATGGTGCCATCTCGAAAAGACTACGCTTCAGTTTTGTTTTAAACATACTAAGACTCTCGGTTTCAGTAATATCGCGCGGCAGCTTATTATATACCTTCGCTCCAAAGACCTTTGTACACTTACTAGTTTTCATTAGTCGGTGCCTAGGAAGTAATAGCATCTGCACATTTCTGGTAGCTCTCCCAGATATGTCGCCAAGTGTATCCATAGTGGTCAGATTTTTTTTAATCCAGACGCCGGCTGCGTAGATCACTAGGGCTGGCAGCGTTAGGATTTTTTAGTGTAGTCACGGGACAGTCCACCACCCTGCAGCTGACGGCGCCTGTGGTTGTGTAACTCAAGTGATTGATTCCATTCACTCGGTGCGACTAGGCCACGAGCGCTTCGGGACACAGTGTAAGTTTATACAATGTACTGTATTCGGTAGTTTCTCTGTCTTCAACGGTTCCTTTGAGAGCGAAGCGGTGCTACCGCCGCAATGTGCTACTGAATCAGAACTTGACTCATTTCTCTACATTTGCTAAATAAACTTTTGTTTACCGTTGCCAAAGAGCATGCAGTAGAAGTGCAGATGGCACGCATTCAAATAAGTTGGTATAATATTTTATATGAAATTACTTTAGTGGCAAATTATGTGTTAGACGGGTCTAATCGGGATTATTTATTGGGTAAAACGTAAATAATTTAACTCTCGAGGTTGGTTTATAACTAAGTGTAAGCATCGCGAGTCATTAAGAGATACTTAAAGGGCTTATTAGTAAAAGGGAAAGAAAAAAATACCCGAAAAAAACTACCCGCGCGTGCATGAAACAAATAATAGTAATATTACAATTTTATGCGGACCAATAATAATCCGGACTTGGCCCCCGTAGCCTATACCTTCTACAGGGAAGAGACCCGTGCCCCTCGGTGGGGACATAATGAGTTGTTGATCAATACAATTTTATATACTTCCGACATTTCTTATGTAGCCTATAAACATCCCACTGCAGGGGACAGAACTTCTCTCAAAGAAAGAATAAATTATTCCAGACATAAAGACCCATATTATGCAAATGAATGTGATTATTATAAATAACTCAGAAACAGATAAAGCGAAATAAAAAAAAAAACTGTGCTGTGTGGTGTCGGCCTAGAGAATAGCACCAACCCAAATTCTTCCCGCGGGTGTCGTAAAAGGCGACTAAGACTAAAACAAAGACCAGGGGGGTGGGCAGCAGCGGCCCCTGCAGTACAATTCCAACAAACTGCGATCCCCAACCCGCATGCCCAGTGTGGGGATTATGGGCATTACCCCCCAATGGCACAACCTTGGGATATGGCGCTCATTAGGGGAGGGCTGTGTCCAGCAGTGAACTAATATAGCCTGAAGAAGAAAAAAAACTAAACTAATGAATGTTGATGAAGCAAGAGAGATCTGTCATGATCATGGCAAGTGGCAGGCTTTGGTCTCTGCCCACCCGTCCAGGACACAGGCGTGAGTTTATAACACGTTATATTTTACTCCCACTGTAGTGGGAAATAGGCCTCAAACTTAGAAGGGAAAACACCTCTTAACTTTGGAAGTCACAGAGAAAAAACTCAAAAAAAGTCTTATAATATTTTATATGAAATTACTTTAGTGGCAAATTATGTGTAGACGGGTCTAATCGGGATTATTTATTGGGTAAAACGTAAATAATTTAACTCTCGAGGTTGGTTTATAACTAAGTGTGAGCATCGCGAGTCATTAAGAGATACTTAAAGGGCTTATTAGTAAAAGGGAAAGAAAAAATACCCGAAAAAAACTACCCGCGCGTGCATGAAACAAATAATAGTAATATTACAATTTTATGCGGACCAATAATAATCCGGACTTGGCCCCCGTGGCCTATACCTTCTACAGGGAAGAGACCCGTGCCCCTCGGTGGGGACATAATGGGTTGTTGATCAATACAATTTTATATACTTCCGACATTTCTTATGTAGCCTATAAACATCCCACTGCAGGGGACAGAACTTCTCTCAAAGAAAGAATAAATTATTCCAGACATAAAGACCCATATTATGCAAATGAATGTGATTATTATAAATAACTCAGAAACAGATAAAGCGAAATAAAAAAAAAACTGTGCTGTGTGGTGTCGGCCTAGAGAATAGCACCAACCCAAATTCTTCCCGCGGGTGTCGTAAAAGGCGACTAAGACTAAAACAAAGACCAGGGGGGTGGGCAGCAGCGGCCCCTGCAGTACAATTCCAACAAACTGCGATCCCCAACCCGCATGCCCAGTGTGGGGATTATGGGCATTACCCCCCAATGGCACAACCTTGGGATATGGCGCTCATTAGGGGAGGGCTGTGTCCAGCAGTGAACTAATATAGCCTGAAGAAGAAAAAAAACTAAACTAATGAATGTTGATGAAGCAAGAGAGATCTGTCATGATCATGGCAAGTGGCAGGCTTTGGTCTCTGCCCACCCGTCCAGGACACAGGCGTGAGTTTATAACACGTTATATTTTACTCCCACTGTAGTGGGAAATAGGCCTCAAACTTAGAAGGGAAAACACCTCTTAACTTTGGAAGTCACAGAGAAAAAACTCAAAAAAAGTCTTATAATATTTTATATGAAATTACTTTAGTGGCAAATTATGTGTTAGACGGGTCTAATCGGGATTATTTATTGGGTAAAACGTAAATAATTTAACTCTCGAGGTTGGTTTATAACTAAGTGTGAGCATCGCGAGTCATTAAGAGATACTTAAAGGGCTTATTAGTAAAAGGGAAAGAAAAAATACCCGAAAAAAACTACCCGCGCGTGCATGAAACAAATAATAGTAATATTACAATTTTATGCGGACCAATAATAATCCGGACTTGGCCCCCGTGGCCTATACCTTCTACAGGGAAGAGACCCGTGCCCCTCGGTGGGGACATAATGTGCTTATGATGATGACGATGATGATTTTTTATATATGATTTTCTATAAGGACTTATTGAAAAAAAAAAACCATCAATATCAAACAACAAAATCATTATTTTATGAGGTAACTCAATTCATATTCGCTTCGTATATTATAAGGCGTAGGTGATAAACACGATGTGACGTCACAGTTTGAGTACGATTTGTATTATTGTTTTATGTTAAATAAAGTATTCTATCTCTATGTTTACAAATTGCACGTTTTCGTACTACGTGATTTGAATAACTATTAGATTAACTTAGACAAAGAATACACTATTTTTATTTTTAATGCACTAACCCGTGCTAAGGAACAAATTTAAAAACCTATTTAGAGGCTAAAAATTTCACCCATGCCGGGATTTGAACCCGCAACCTCTGGCTATCCGTACCAGCGCTCTACCAATTGAGCCAAGGGGCGACTCACGGCATCAGTGAAATTTCAAAGAAAGACAAAGAAAGCGTGGCGAGTAACAAAGGCTTCCTTATTTTTGAAGGTATACTATTGTCTGACGCCTATCCCGTGCATGCAGTGACTAATAAAAGTTGACACTCTAAAAAAAAATTGCGACTAAGAGCATCCTGAGAGTGATGTGATATTCACTACATATTTACATGGCAGCCGATGTCAGTCGTTAATCCAAGTCAGAGGCCTTAGAGCAGCTTGAAAACTTCTGACGGTAAGACCAGCCACTAGTCTTGCAAGCCTCCACCAATCCGGACTTGGCCTCCGTGGTGGAGTATCGCATATACCTTCCTTGAGAGATGAGAGAGCCTTTTGGGCCTAAATTATTTTTCTTTGCCTCCATTTTGTGATAATATCTACCTAACCTGTACTTTTCAAATTCCTTATCCGTGAGAACTTGAAGCAAAAGAAATAATTCGTAAAGTTAACACTTGAGCTAACATTAACACCTTGAAGAATATTTCTCTAAAATCTTTTGCAATAATTTGATCAATACTCGAAAAGCTTTCTTCGTCTCTTTGCTTGCCAATCAAAAGAGGTACCAACTCCTCGTGGTAAAATGGCACGAAACGACTAACCTATTGAAACAATATTCTGTAACACTAATTTCTACTTTCTTAAAGAAATCCAATACATATTTGTCTACTGATAAGATAAAATAAGAATACTATTAATTGTACACGTCGTCGTCATGCTATACTAGTCCACTGCTGGACATAGCCTTCCCCTTAAGAGCGCCACATTGAGCTATCATAGGGGATAATGCCCACAATCCCCACGCTGGGCATGCGGGTTGGGGATCGCAGTTCGGTGGAGTTGTACAGCAGGGGGTGCTACTGCCTACACCCCGGTTTGTGTCCCTTAGTCGCCTTTCACGACACCTACGGGAAGAATTGATTGGTCAGCCTAGCCCACGGGAAAGGCAAGACAGGAAACGCACTAAGAAGCCAAGTAGTTATTCTACGCTCCTCCGTCTTGTGAGCGCGAGGACGTTCCTTTCTATTCCATGAAGCGAAAATAAAAAATAAAGAAAACTGATTGATCTGAAAATATCTTTTATCGTCATTTGATTTTCCTCTTCGTGTGACGCGACGTTAACGAACCGAGTGTATTCGAGCAAATACTACGAAGAAAAGTACGGTCTAAACGTGTTACCGTGTTTCTGTTCAGCCAGTATTTTGAAAGTGAAAATGAAAAACATTTTTATTACTTTTGTAACACAGATAAACTTAACACCAAAATAAAACAAAAATGTGAAGAAAAAAAAGACACAAAGATATTAGAAATACAATAGTACAATAGGTGAAAGTGAAAAACATTTATTACTTATGTAACACAGATAAACATAACACCAAAATAAAACAAAATATGAAGAACAAAAAAAAAAACACAAAGATATTAGAAATACCACAATAGTGCAATAGTGCAACAAAAGAAAAAGGCTGCAGCTCAGCAAAATACTAGCCACGAGTGACCAGCGCTGGTTTTCTGCTGCACCTGATTCGCTGATGTTTGGAAAATTTCTACAAGTCACGAGTAAAATTGTTTGTATAACAAACAATTTTATCTTTAGCAAACAGAAATTTTGTGAGTTAAAGTTAAATAAAAACAATAAAATATTATCACACGGGAACGCATTACCGGGATACCAAGTATGTTATGTCTCAATTCAGATCTTTATCTATCTGTGTGCCAAGTTTCATGTAACTCCGTTTACCCGTTATTGCTTGATTGGGTAACACAAATCCAAACATCGTCACAAACATTCACGTCTAAAATATTACTATCAGTCCCGACAAACTTCGTGCCGCCACAGAATCCGTTTATAAGCTTGTTGCAGTAGAAAATTAAATAAGGTCCTTGTGAAGTATGTGTAGTGTTACTTTGAATGACAGGATACCGTAGAGGGAGTAAAACTATAGAGCAAGCCACAGCGCACACATACAAGTTTTAAATGAAACAAACTTCGTAGCGATCATGGGTGAGAAAGAGATAGAGTAAACAGCAAAAGTGTAACTACTTTTTTTGTTTGCCCCCAGTGTCAAGTTGACGTTTCTGGGTGCAAACAAACGACAAGATTTTGAAAATGTAATCATATTTAACGCTACGCTAGCCGTTTCGAATAGCAACCATGTATTTGTGAAATGATATATTAAAAGTGACCTAAATAGAGAAAGTATGGTGAATTGTAGTGTACTCCTATGCAGAAATCGTTAAGAAAGAGCTTTGGGGGAAGTTTCCTTTCATAGGTAAGTAATGATTGTGTTTCAATTATTGTTAAGCCCAAAGTTGCCTTAAGTTAGTATTTTAGTTAAGTTTCAACTAGTAGCTTTGCAACTAGTCCGTAAGAAAAGAAATTTGTAACACTAACCTCTTGAGGTGCTCTGCCTGAGGGGCTAGGTTTCTGCGCGACCCGGTGAAATACTACCCGGGTTGGCGCTTTCAAGGATGCCTATGGGGACTACTCACAAATGACTACACTTGGATTCCAAAAACCGACACCATTTAATATATACAGACCTAATATTTACACAATTAACCCTACACACTCAAATTGTCTCTCACTTAACCTACCACTGGTTTTAACCATTGTCCCTGTATTATCACTGTCTTTGTTACACACCGACACTCACACAACTTAACTACTGATGGACACTAGGGGCGACTTGCTCACTATTATTAACTACTGTACTTATTCCCGGTGAGAGGTACCTACGACTCTCAATGATCCTGGAGTGGCCGATATCGGGATCCCCAACATACCGCTCTCAGGATTCCCTATTATCTGGGGTGGCCACCATCGGGAACCCCAACGTGCCAACACCCAGAGGCTAATGTGGGCACACGAGATGTCCTAGGCCGGCTTATATCGGCAAACCAACATGCCATGCCCTAGGACATCTCGTGAGTGGCATCGGCTAACCTCGGATGGGCCCACAGAGGCGGACCACTGTACCACTTCCGGCGATCAGCCGATGTGCCCTCACTTCAACCCTCTACAGATCGGGATCCCCTCCGACTGTCCTGAAGCCCTACCGGGACTCCCACAGCGAACCAGAAACCCCTTAAATTGACACCGGGACCGGACCTACGGTGAACGTCTTTACTGGTAGTGGGAGCCGCTCGACTGAGCTAGCGCTGCGCCTTTTATATTCGCGTCGCCGCCGTGCCGCGCCTCCCGCCAGTCCTTGCTGGCGTCACTGCATGCGGCGCCCCGCGCCGCGGGCCGCGCTCCGCTGGCGCCTTGTCACGCCGTGCCTGCGTGGTGCTTGTGGTGTGGCTGGTGACGTGGTCAGCTACGTCACAAATTTAATAGAATTTACTTTCCTAATCTAAAAACCGAAGAGTAAAAAAATGTTGCCATCCGTTTATGTCGAAAATCCCGATTATTACATAAGTGTTCCCTAAGAAGGCTTCTTAAAAAAACAGTACGTTTTCAACACCTTTGTTTTATTACTTTAAAGTAAACAATCGATTAAACATAAACATACCATTTTTAGGTTTTTATTTATCCCCGTAAAGGGTTCTACTGTAATGTTAATATTACTGCTCTTGTTAGAGAAAAATCCACACAACACCCATAGCGCTTAATATGTTGTTTTGCCAAAAGTGTGCCGTTTAGAGTTTCATTGCTCAGCCTATTTGGGATCTTTGTTTTAATGAGATTGACTGAACTGAAGCAGCGTTCATAATCTGTGTCACAAAAACGAGTAACCGGTAACGTCTAACATTAGTTAGATTTACCTTAAGGGTTGGTACTTAGTAAGTAAAAGAATAAATAGTGACGTGCTATGTTGGTATTAGTACTTCGGTTGAATATAATCTAAAAAAAATCGTATGTTTACGTACGATTTCTGCCCCTGGATCGTACATGCAAAATAAATGTAAAACATCATATGAATACGATTTAAATCGTATATCTGGTAACGCTGCGTGATCATTACTTAACTCGAAGTACCAGACTTCGACGGCTTGTTCTTGTACAGATATTAAGTTACAAACGTAATCAAAATATATTATGAATCTTTAATACTTAATGTATCGTTATTAAAAATCGATGTACCTAAAACTATAACCCGGGCTTGGCCCCTGCGGTGGGGTATGGCCTAACCTTCCTGCGATGCAGGAAGAGACCCGTGCCCCAGGGATAAGGACATATAAGAGTTGATATCGAAATCTATAATCAAAACAATAGACACAGAAACATTACGGCTACAGCACTGAATTATCAAATATAAATAGACGGCCTCGGTGGCGCAGCGGTTTGGCACGCTGACTGTAAAACCAAAGGTCTCAAATAGGAGACGAACTTTTCTAGTTTGTCTCGGGTCCTGGATGTTATCTATGTATTTATTGTATTAAATTTATCGTCGAATTAGCACCTATAACACAAGTCATTTAGTTGTACTTAGTATAGGGCTAACAAGATCTGTGTAATATGTCCATGAATATTTATTTATTTTTTATTTATTTTTTAATATCCTGATGCTTTGTTAGATAGCTGCATCGCATTCCTATGTGATTTGTTGCCCATATAATTTTTCAGCATTCATGTCACTCAGCAGAAAATGTTTCAACTCGAATTTATCGCAAGAACCCTTTCGGTCTTTTTGTGCACTGTGCCCTTGAATTCAGTATAGAATTCAAATTTGAATTTGTATCAATGAATCTCGTACAATAACGTCTAGTCGCGATTGTTTATTAAGTAAAACGTAATTACCTTATTTCCCTAATAAATAATCGACCCGTTCTATATACAACTATGTATGAGTATTGCGAATAATAAAGAATACTAAAGTTATAACTTATTTTATTTTAATGTATTACAATATTTATTAATATTAGAAAATGTTTCTATTCCAGATTTCTTCAAAATAGCCCTTTTCTGGAAAAATGGGTGCTAGCATTTAGAAGAGAGAACTGGTCACCTACATCAAATGCTCGAATATGCTCTCTACATTTCGACAAAATGTACATTTTGGTGGTCTGAGGTACTTTTCGAAAGATTTTTAGATGGTGAATTTATATATGAAAAAAACTTATTAATAAAACAGTTTATGATTGTATTCCATAGGTGGTCCTAGATAGCATACCTAAGCGCTTTAACTTTTAAAATTTAAACTTGTAAAATAAAACGTATTTTTAATTATACAAAATGACAATTGTTAATAAAACGTTTGCTACGTTTTACAAACAATTGTCAGACATGTTGTTTGATTAATAAAATTCAAAACTAATTCTGCATTTTTCTTCATGGCCTATGAACGACTAAAATATTTTATCCCACATTATGGCAATTCACTTTTACTGTGGCAACATACGCGCACACAAACAAATAATATTCACCGACGTAAAATCGGTTACACTGTGCCTTGATCTATAGTTTTACCCTATCTACGCAGGATACGCAATAGTCTGATTAGAGAACGTTGTGGACTGAAAGAGGATGTAGTGACTAGAATTGAGAAAGGAATGTTGCGTTGGTTTGGACATGTGGAGAGGATGAAGAAAGATTAACGAAACAAATATATACTGCGAATGTGAGT
This sequence comes from Yponomeuta sedellus, assembly GCA_934045075.1. Lineage (NCBI taxonomy): Eukaryota > Metazoa > Arthropoda > Insecta > Lepidoptera > Yponomeutidae > Yponomeuta > Yponomeuta sedellus. The sequence goes on along the minus strand of OW203734.1, from coordinate 20,088,379 downwards.
GGAAGGGCTGGTAAGGCCGTCCTAGGCGGACATACATCGACCAAATAGGGGATGTTTTAGCAAAGGGGAAAATAAAAAGTACCCGGAACCAGCGTGCGTGCATGCAACGACTTATGAACGTTGATGAAGCGAATGTGATCTGTCAGGATCGTGACAAGTGGCAGTCCCTGGTCTCTGCCTACCCCTCTGGGCTACAGGCGTGAGGTTATGTATGTATGTACTTGTTGCCATAACATAATTATTTCGTCGTTTCGTCATCAGGCTATACTAGTCCACTGCTGGACATAGCCCTCCCCTAAAGAGCGCCACGTTGTGCTATCATAGGGGGTAATGCCCATAATCCCCACGCTGGGCATGCGGGTTGGGGATCGCAATTCGGTGAAATTGTACTGCAGGGGGCGCTGCTGCCCACTCCCCGGTTTGCGTCCCTTAGTCGCCTTTTACGACACCCGCGGGAAAAATTGGGTTGGTGCTATCCTCTAGGCCGACACCACACAGCATAATTATTTATTACAAACGTTATAAATCAATATTTTAGAATCTGGCTGACAAGTTTACGGTAACAATAAAATACAATCCCATGGGGCTACATTACCGGGTCATCAAGTATCATACGTCTCAATTCAAATCGTTGTTTATCGGTACGCCACGTTCACCAAGTTATCGCATGATCGCGTAACAAACATCTCCCCTCAAAAACTTTCACATTTATAATATTATATATAGACGGATCATGTATCAACCCCCATTTAATCAGCCGCAACTGAAACAAACAAACGCGGCATGTCCCCGTCGGCAGGGTATTTTTGTTGAGCATGCATAATTCAAGGAATACGTGGCGTGCGGGCGCCGCAGACCGCATTGCGACGGCGCTGGCCCAACCCGGGGGACGGCGGGTAGTCGACAGTCGTCTAGTGACCGGACGATTAAAACAATTCCTTAAAAACACAACAAAAAACCGGCTGGTTGCTAGTTGAAAATTTTCAACCTCAGATGGCGACATCTTTCTTTAGCTTTTTGGTAAGATATGACAGTTTGATGTGCATGAACCTACGGATTACCAAATAGGTAATCCGTAGGTTACTAAGCACACTGATCGGCTACGTAATGCAAATAGAAATGTTGTAAAAACCTAAGAATTGTAGTTTTATAAAATTATATATATATAAAATAAAGCGCTGACGTATGTTACTACTTCAAACCCTATGACCCTACTTCAGACTATGTTTTCCTTCGCGTTAGCGAATGGTATTGCCACACACCACAAATGTACATAACTTATAAAATAAAGTCATACCCGCAGTGGGAACCAGAAACAACGACATCAAAAACATGTTAACATCCAAGACCTGGATTGTTTTTGTCCCCAGCCGCGGTTTAAACCCGGGACCTCTTGCATGGTAGGGAGATGCGCTACCGCTGCGCCACAGAGGTCGTGAAACTTATTTACGTTGTTTTGTTTTTATTGAAGTGTACAGCGTAACTTGATGAAGTACACCCGCTCTTTGATTATGTAAGTTTTAACGTATACACATGGGTGCGAACACGGAGTATCTACTGGATTTTGTCGTGCTATTATGTGTCTCAATATCACTGTCAAGTAACCGATATGCCCTAAAGTGCGGTATTTACTTTGTGGGATACATATTTTGCGTATAAATATATACGTCAGAGCTAAGCAACCATCCATTGCTTTTGCACAAAGATTTATAAGTGTTACAAAATAAAAGTAAGTTACAATATAAAATTGAAAGACAGATAAAATAGAAATAGATAGATAGTCGACAAAATGACTCCGAAAAGTTACAGTCGACAAATTGTCGCCCAAAAAGTGTATCACTCTCACTGTATACGCTTACCCGCACCGCCTATTATATTTCATCCCTTAACCGCTAAAAGATAAGACTCTAACCCCAAACGCTTGCGACGTACCATAATCCGTGAAATATTATAACAGATAGCAAATTTCCCTCTATCCGAAGCTATCTCGAGCCTTAAATAGCTTAGTGGACTCTTAGCATGACAGTTTTGTATTCAACTGTTCAATAGACGATGTTATCAACCCTTGGTATGCGTCCCAACGATTTGCGTCTCGTTCTAAAGGCTCTATGTCCTAGATGACGTGCAACAGGATATAAATAAGTGTCAAATCATTACCCAGGTTTTTAAAGTAGTCTGTGAAAGTCCTACTTCAGGGCAGAGGCCTTCTCAGAGAGAGAGAGAGAGAGATTAATCACTTCGCGTGCCCACCGCGGATTGGCAATTTCAAGCCTATTTGAACATCTCAGACACTCAGGTTACCTCACGAAGTGCGAGTACGTACCAATGACTTTGTTAGTTACTCGTATGTACATTTGTGAAAGTTATAGTAGCTATCGTTATCAACCCTTGTATGTCCCCACTGCTGGGGCAGGGGTTTCTTCCTGCATCGCAGGAAAGTTAGGCCATGCTCCACCACGGCCAAGTCCGGGTTGGTGGAGGATTGTAAGACAGTCAAGTGGCGGACCTTACTGTCGAAGTTATCAAGCCGCCCATAAGGCCTCTGACATGCCTTAACGACTGCTATTACATGACAGCCGGTACCAACGGCTTTCATGCCTTGCGAAGCACGGAAGCGCTTTGAAAAATGCCACTAGCGGTGGTTACGGGACGGTCACCCATCCTGCACCTGACTGCGCATGTTGTAGCTTAACTCAAATGATTGAATCCAATCACTCTGTTCGCCTAGGCCACGAGTGCTTCTCAGTATAGTAGCTATGCTACTCACTAACTGTGAAAGAAAATATCGCGAGGAAACCTTGTCGCGAGGAAAACTCCGATAATAATATCTTGGAAATAAAAAACTTTTTCATACATTGGTTCAAGGAATTACTGATATTATATTATTATCAGTTGTTCTCATTACAAAATTTGTTTATATTGATGATGCTAGCCTTTGTCACTGTCTTACCTTCTAGGATACGGTATGAGTTTATATGAATCGACTTACCGACTTACCTGAGCTCAACCAGAATGTTCTGGAGCGCCTTTTAAAATTTCCCAACACTAACTTCAAGTTACCATAAAAAGCTTATTTTATTCACAGACACTCTTATCTAGTTCATATCTTTTCGCCGGGGAAAATATGTAATGTATGAAAGCCAAATAGCGTCATAAAAATATAGGAGAAATTGCTTTCTTTCCTTGCTGACTGTACCATATTTCCAAAAATGGTACAGACGGGTAGAAAATTTGTACCAAGAATGGTGTAATTGTATTTCTTAATAACTTGCAATGCTCATATATAGGGAATGTAGGGAATTAAGGTAATTACGTAGTATAAAATCTATAACAGATGATTATTTATGTGTCGAATCGCCCGGGTCCGCCGTAAATCGGGATTCCACCCCCAGTAGCATAAATAAAACAATTGATATTAGTGATTACTAATTCATGGTTTCATTTGATGTCATCTTATATTTTTTTTATGTAAGCTATAAACGTCCCCACTGCAGGGCACAGACAAGCATTGGCAATTGCAAGCGCTTTGGTAGACCAGTTGGTAGAACTTATATTAAAGTCAAGTAGCGCTCGGCAAACCGAGTGATTGGAATCAATCACTTGAGTGGAAATAAATCGCATGGCGTATCGTCCGACATTGTCAGTGTAGTGTGTCGCAACCCACCCTAATAGTGCTTTGTGATGGCTGATTGAGGGTAGTCTGAAACTTCATCAGCCGAAGATGCGAACGGGTGCCAGCCATCAGTCTTCTCGTGACCACGATGACTGTAACGTCATCGAAACGTCGACGTAAAATAGCAATAAATTACTACGCAATTAATCCCCGAAAATATTCTTACTATAATTACTTGAGTTAAGCAACAACAGGCGCGATCAGGCACAGGATGGGTGACGGTCCTGTGACTACCGCTAGTGGCATTTTTCCGAGCGCTTCCGTGCTTCGCAATTTATGCCGGCTGCCATGTAATGAGAGTCGTTAAATCATGTCAAAGGCCTTATGGGCGGCTTGGTAAGTTCTGACAGTAAGGCCCGCCCGTCTTACTATCCTCCACCAACCCGGACTTGGCCCCCGTAGTGGAGTGTGGCCTAACATTCCTGTAACGCAGGCAGAGACCCGTGCCTCAGCAGTGAGGACATACAAGGGTTGATATACAAAGTCGAATACGAACATTAGTTAGCTTAAGATTAGTTGATTTGTAATTTCATTCGTAAATGCTTCTCTACAAGTAAGCGTTATTTTTTAGCTTAAATAACGCATTGTATTACGCGACACTGGGGCCACCTAGCGGTACGAATTTAAAAGAAATAAGTAATGACTCTTTCTGCTCTACTGCACGTTACATAAAAAAAATGCACTTGATACGTAATTACAGAGCAACAGGCTTCGCAAAGGCGACATGTATTCGTTGCATGCGGTTTTAACAAGTGATCCTCTCCTATCCTTTCCTTTTCGAAGTCCTTTACGTCAAAAATACCGTTGTACCAAGATTTTGCCACGTCAGCGATCAAGTCAGTATGTCCTACTAAATTATTTACAGCTTAATCTGAGTGTGACGATAGCTTCTGAGAAAAATAGGTGGCGAGACTCAGGCCAAGTACGTATACTCCTACATGAATTTACGACTCTCGTTTGTGTTTACAAAAAGAGAATGCTTGAATCTTTACATAGTGAATTAAATCTTTTTATTTCGTAACAAGTGTGAACAAAAGTGAACATAGTGGTACAGATATTTCTTAAATTAAGTTTGTAAACTTCATGAATATTAAATAAATATTCATGGACATATTACACAGATCTGGTTAGCCTTATACTAAGTACAATTAAATGACTTGAGACAAACTAGAAGAGGTTCGTTTCCTAGTTTGACCCGGCCGGGGATCGAACCTGAGACCTTCGGTTTGACAGTCAGCGTGCCAATCCGCTACGCCACCGAAGCCGTCTTTCTTTCTTTTTCGATCTTAAAGTAATAATCAAGTTATTGGAATGAGGAACGTGGATTAAACTTAGATCGACGTATTGCTCGTATACACACATAAAAATCTCAAGATTTTTGTAATAAATTAATTACAAAAAAATATTCTAGCTTTTTGGATTCCTAAATGAGGTGAAAAATCAAAAATACACTCTAATAATACAAACCATATTTTATTTCATTGCATTCTAAGCATGGAAAAAAAAGGTTGCATCAAAATCTAATTATACCAGGGATAACATAGAAAATCTCAAGTTATTTTTGTAAAAATGATACCATAGAAATATATTTACGGTCTTTTTGGAATTCCAAAAGAGGCGAATCAAAATACTCTAATAATAATCACAGTATTTGGGAGTCCAAAAAGCTCGTAAATATAATTGATTTCGTTTTTTTTAATTGAATTCTTAACGTTTTCAAATTACGGTGCATGTATGCATAAAAATATTATTTTATGAGATAACTCGAATATGATTAACGGTTCATACATTATTTAACGCTCTATACATTATTTAACGCTCTATACATTATAAGGCGTTACCTACCTTCATGTTGAGTCTGATTTGCATAGCGCCTTTTATACCACGTGACTAAAATGATCTATTGAAATAATTAAATTTCGAAAAGTATTTTGTAGAGAAAAACAAATCACATTTATCCTCTCCGATTATATTTAAACATGTTTTTGTGCTTTACAAGGCACGTTAAGCCGTTGGTGCCAGCTGTCATGTAATGGCAGTCGTTAAGCCATGTCAGAGGCCTTATGGGCGGCTTGATAACTTCTGACAGTAAGGCCCGCCACTGTCTTACAATCCTCCACCAACCCGAACTTGGCCCTCGTGGTGGAGTGTGTTTTAACCTTCCTACCATACAGGAAAAGACCCGTGCTCCAACAGTGGGTACCAAATTACCCTAGGACAAATTTTACACTATATTTTATAAAACATTAGGCCTTCATTAGGCCTTATTGGCTGGAGTTTTGTTCTCCATCTATGAAAATCTTCATCAGATCTTCACCAAATTAAAATGGGACCAATAGGACGCTATACCTAGTCCTAAAATCGGTTATGATTTGACGAAGGTATGCGAAAACATAATAAAAAAAAAAGAGTAATATACGCATCGAATTGATAACCGCCTCGTTCTTTTAATTCAGTTAAAAAAGAAACCAGAAGTCAAAATCAGTTTTAAAGTAAGCCGTCAGCTAAAGACAATAGTTCCAGAATGAGCCGTAAACATCACGAGACAAAACGCTTCACTCACTTTTGAATGACGTCATCAATTTGTTAACAGCTTTTCAAACAGGATTTGTTGCTCCATCAATAGTTTAGTTTAACTAAGTTTTAGTTAAATAATTGTAATCCCATTTCGGCCTCTGTTTCTCATCATTTTGTTTATATTTTTATTTATTCAAGGAAAAAAAACAGAATTGACAAACTTATAAGATAAAAAATATTAGAATTAACAAGTACACTTTGCCAATTGCTCAGCATTTCCCACAGGTAATCACAATATTATAAATAAGAGGCGCAATACACGATATAGTAATGATATAAAAATAAACAAGCAATAAAGCAACTGTTTAAGAGAGAGACATAAGAATACATGCAAATACTAACAATTATTATTGAGAAGGTATGAGAAGGTTAAAAATTAATTGGTTTATGTTAAGAATAAAACGATGATACGTATCTTCATCATCGTATCATCATCAGCCATTTGACGCCCACTGCGTAACATAAGCCTTCCCAACATAAGCCATTTTCCTAGCCTCACAGTCTTGTGCCGTCCGCATCCATCGACTCCCCACCACCGTAACTAGGTCATCAGACCATCTGGTGGAGGGCCTGCCCACGCTGCGTCGTCCGGTCCATGGTGCCAGGTTAGAACGTAATAATTCGTTAATATATTCTTGCAGCGCTCGTGGCCTGGGCGAACAGAATGATTGGAATCAATCACTTGAGTTAAACACCAACAGGCGCGGTAAGGTGCAGGATGGGTGACCGTCCCGTGACTACCGCTAGTAGCATTTTTTGAGCGCTTCCGTACTACGCAAGGCAAGGCCGTTGGTGCCGGCTGTCACGTAATGACAGTCGTAATGTCGTTAAGCTAAGTCTGAGGCCTTAGGGCGGCTTGAAAACTTCTGACGATAAAGCCCACTGTCTTACAATCCTCCACCAACACGGACTTGGCCCCCGTGGTGGAGTATGGCCTAACCTTCCTGCGATGCAGGAAGAGACCCGTGCCCCAGCAGTGGGTACTTACAAGGGTTGATATCGATACTAGTAATGATGTTGACTGCTTTGTGCTGTCGGCCTAGAGAATAGCACCAACCCAAATTCTTCCCGCTGGTGTCGTAAAAGGCGACTAAAGGACACAAACCGGGGGGTGGGCAGCAGCGTCCCCTGCAGTACAATTCCACCGAACTGCGATCACCAACCCGCATGCCAAGCGTGTGGATTATGGGCATTACCTCCCGAATGATGTCATAACCTACGGAGCTCATTAGGGGAGGGCTAGACATATCTAGCAGTGGACTAATATAGCCTGAACAAGAACAAGAATGGTGTTGAGTTGTTCTCCAGAAACTAGTAGTTTAATCTCTTTCTTCAGTTTATCTTAGTAACTCCGCGTCTCAAGTCACCCCAACTCCCACGTACGCGCGACGAGGGTGCACAATTTATCATAATATCACGCCGCGCTGACAGGGAGCCGGGCAGCGCTTATTGGTCCTGGAACCCGTGTTTAATGCATGAGTGGCTACCACTACAATGTATGCGGGAAATTGGAGATAATCACTTGTCGAATGGTCGAAGTTGCGCCATCTTATGTACCACGGGCAACAGAATTGTGAGTAAAGTATGGCTGAAATTGTTGTGAAAGTAGTTTATTTTATTACTGTCGTATTGCATGAAAATAATCAGTTTTAATAAATAATCGGCAGCCTCGGTGGCGCAGCGGTTTGGCACGCTGACTGCAAAACCGAAGGTCTCGGGTTCGATCCCCGGCCGGGTCAAACTAGGAAACGAACTTTTCTAGTTTGTCTCGGGTCTTGGATGTTATCTATATATTTATTGTGTTAAATCTATCGTCAAGTTAGCACCTATAACACAAGTCATTTAGTTGCACTCAGTATAGGGCTAATGAGATCTGTGTAATATGTCCGTGAATATTTATTACTATTATTATTATTAATCTCTAATGATGTCAATAACTAGTACTCGAAAATAGTCTGCAGTCATTGGTCTTCTAGTAAATACCAATAACTGCAGACTATTTTGATGGGCAAGGTGGAAGGAAAGAGAAGGCCGGGCAGGAGAAAGATATCACGGTTGTGCAACATCAAGGAGTGAACCGGTGTTAAACCCGCAGAGGAGCTGTTCGAAATTGCACTGAACAGAGACCGCTGTAAAGAGCTGACTGCCAACCTTCAGTAATGGAGAGGCACTTTAAGAAGAAGAATAAGTGGAGTAGCGGATTTGTAACTCTTCTTCATGCTATATTAGTCCACTGCTGGACATAGCCCTCACCTAATGAGCGCCATAGCGCAAGATTGTGTGATACGTCATTGGGGGGTAATACCCATAATCCCCACGCTGGGCATGCAGGTTCGGATTGCAGTTTGGTGGAATTGTACTGCAGGGGGCGCTGCTGCCCACCCCCGGTTTGTGTCCCTTAGTCGCCTTTTACGACACCCGCGGGAAGAATTTGGGTTGGTGCTATTCTCTAGGCTGACACCACACAGGATCTGTAGCTCAACGGCCTCTTAATCGGGAGGTCGTGGGTTCCAATGTCCCTACCAAAGACTTTTCTATGTTATGTACATTTGTTATAAGTTGATAAGCAGCAATACAATCGCTAACGGCGAAGGAAAACATCGTGATTAAACCTGGCAGCTTAGTTAACCTTGCCCGCAGGGATGACAATTCGATACGTGCGGAGCCAACCTAGCCGCAGGTTTCATCGCCATGTTTTCCTTCGCCGTTAGCGTATGGTATTGTTACTGCAAAGTTGTAGATGTACGTAATTTTGAAAATAAACAAATTTGTAGGTATATGACCGCATTAGAATCGAACCTAGGTCTTTCGCTTCTGAAACCATTTCGCAACGTGCCTTGCAAAGCACGGAACCCCTAAAAATTGTCACGGGCGGTAGTCACGGGTCGGTCACCCATCTTGCACCTGACCGCATCTGTTGTTGCTTAACTCAAGTGATAGATTCCAATCACCCGGTTCAACTAGGCCACAAGCCTTTTTCGCTATAAATGTCCCAAAAATTCAAAAAGTAAATTCGGAATCAATAATAAATAAATATTCATGGACATATTACACAGATCTCGTCAACCCCATACTAAGTACAACTAAATGACTTGTGTTACAGGTGCTAACTCGACTATACACTTAATACAATAAATATATAGATAACATCCAAGATCCGAGACATGTCTCCTTACCAACCGTACGTTTTTCTACTCTGCGCTTTTCGATCAATAGTTATCGATCAATAGTTAATGACCTAAGCTGGTAATGGTTGGTCCGAGCTGCCAACTTTGTTCCCTTAATTGAATAGCTAATGGTTTATATTGTAATCGACTTACTCTACTACGTGGTTGCGCGGGTTCGCAACCCGTGCATTTATAATTGACTTTGTTTTCATTGTTACGTACTTTTGTGAATTTGTTGTATTAATATCAAACGCTAATTATAGAGGAAAAACATCGTGAGAAAACCCGCGGCTTGGTTGGCTCCACAAGTTATCACTTGTCTATCCTGTAGGCTATGCCGACTGACCTTATTTGTTTTTTGTTTGTAATTTATAGTACGTATCAACTCGCTAACCACTCGCTAACGTTTAAGGAAAACATGAAAGACGTGTCCCCATAGCTTAGTGCTTGAAATTGCCAACCCGCGGTGGGCACGCGAGGTTATAAAGCCCATACCCTCCCTCTGAGAGATGGTTGTGCCGTACAGTGGGACGCAGGTATAAAGGCTACATTATATCAATTTACCGAGCCATCTGTGTCCTACTGTCAATTAAGAAAGAAAACATTTATTTAAAGTGCCACAAATGCACACACATAAAAAATAACACAATTATAGGAAAGATCAATAATCAAAAGTAAAAAAAGACAGTAACATCTTCTTATTGTGCCTCCGTGGCAAGAAAAAAAGGTCACCAACTCAGCATGCATTGCTGGTGTGTGCTGTGAACAACACATCACCAGCAAAACTGATTTTCAGTTGGGACCGTTTTTTTTTTGTTCCCCTATACCCGGAACAATACACTATAATAAATAACAATACAATACATATTGTGCACAATGCAATAATAATTGAACATTATAAATATAGTAATTAAGGATGCAGCGGCTTGATGCAAATAGTTTTAAAACGCGGTCTCGTCTTGCGAATTAACTCGCGAGATAGTTGACGGCGGCGGCGCGGGGCGCAACGGAAGCCATCTTGTTTACGAACTTAAGTTAAGCGGATGAGTGCTGAGGGATTTTAAAATATACAATCAATATTTCTGCTACGGCAATCTTTCCGACATAAGCTATGCATGGCTCAAATAAATTGCTATCAGCAATAAGGCCGCCAAATGTAGGGGTTGTTTTTTTGTAAGTGTTGACTTTTCTGACAAAACCATTATGATTTCTTATAATCAATTAATATTAACAAAGTTGTAAGAAAAAAAATCAATCAATTGGTAGAGCGCTGGCACGGATAGCCAGAGGTTGCGGGTTTGAATCCCGGCATGGGTTAAATTTTTAGCCTCTATATAGGTTTTTAGAAAAAAAAATGTTATAAATAATACAAAACTTAGGTATTGATAACTAAGATAACACCATGTCATTTTGGACGCATTTTCCCTTTTATATAACAGTTTTCTCTGTAAATGTTTTCTGGTGTGTACAATCAAGAATGTTCTTATCTTATCTTCTCATACTTATTATCTTCTTCTCTAAGCGGTAAGACTCGCAATTTTATAATATTAAGTAGAAGACAAAGAAATGAAGAAAACAGCGTTTTGCAGTAAACTTACTTACTTTTATATATAATCGAAAATTATACAGTGATTTGCGTCGTATTACCGATAGTAAACAAATCAGAGACTGGCGGTCGTTAAGCTATATCAGAGGCCTTATGGTGTCTTGATAACTTCTGACAGTAAGGACCGCCACTGCCTTACAATCCTCCACCAACCCGGACTTGATCCCAGTGGTGGTGTATGGCCAAACCTTCTTGCGGTGCAGGAAGAGACTCGTGCCCCAGCAGAGGGGACAAACAAAGGGTTGATATGAAGACCCAATAATACAGTTTTAATGAAGTAATAAAAAAATGGTCAATAGATTTTTTTATAACTAAGACGTCAAGAAGTTGACCCCTTTAATGACTTTTCCACATCCATGACGAGAATGTTATCTTAAACCAGCACAAAGTAGCACAATCCCATTGTATGTCCCAGTAAAACCATCGAGCGAGGAGGTGCTTAATGCAATTCAATTCAGTTTATTCAGTGTATAACACACACACACACACGTATACGCACACACACAAACACACATACACACATACACACGCACACACACACGCACTCACACCCACGCGAACATACACACACGCACACACGCATACATTTACACATACAAGCTACTGTCACAGCGGTTCCTTTCATAAGATTTAAACGTACCACAGATTCCTAGCATTGATGCATTGTATCAATGTAATAGTTTGTTTAAGTCTACTCACGATACAAACAAATGGTAACTGTCTTACATACATTTTCAAGTTAATTACTTGTAAAACGCGTATGTTTTTATGTCTATTTTTTCTTCTGCTTCTTCTTCAGGCTATATTAGTCCACTGCTTGACATAGCCCTCCCCTAATCAGCGCCATAGCGCAAGGTCTATTTGCTTGTGTAATAAACTATTTTTCATTTTCCGTGTAGGTATGTACGGTAAATTACAAGACCTTAGCGCTATACCTACTTAAATTATACGAGAGTCAACCAAGAAAATATCCGTCGTAGAAGAATTCCACTGTTCGTGTTACGAAACTATAAGTTACGTAACAGCCGTATTTAAAGGTGAACGCACACAGCAGCGCGGGAAATACCTATTATGCCAGTGAACGCCCGCCTTTCTACAACGAAATTATCTTGATTTCAGACGAACGAATTCCTTTTTCATTGTACTGTTGGATTCTTTAAAAGAAAGCGGGTCCGGAGGTTGGATTACGTATTAAAGGTATCTCGGTTCTGTCCTTTGTTATCTCAATCTGTGATGATTTAAATCGTTCAAGCGCTTATTTCTGAGCACGTTTAGAATTTTCAGAGCGAGATTAGGTGAGTGAATTTGAGAGTTGCTGAACTACTTGGCCAATTACGAGAGTAAAAGGGTTATGTTTCAACGCAAGTTTGGAAAATCGATAAAACGCAGGTACAGTCTATTTATTCTTACTTGTCCAATTTAGTAAACAAGATTCTAACCTTAAAATTGAGATTAGATAGATAGAATATTCTTTATTGTACACAGAAATTACAGTAACAGAAATTATATAAAAATATAGTACAAATGGCGACCTTATTACTAAAAGCAGTTTCTTCCAGGCAACCATAGACGCCTTAACTAGACATTTTCTCGCAAATTCATGAACTATGCTTATAAAATTGGCAGCGTGTTATCTAAAAGAGTGTTCCAAGTTAATTCATTTATGGAAATAATGGCAGTTTTGGACTAAAAAGATACAGTTCACGGGTAGAATCTTGTTTACTAAATTGGACAAGTAAGAATAAATAGACTGTAGTAGGACATAATAACAACAATCTAACGTCATGTGACACATATTTGTGCCTTTGATGTGCCTGAATACACCAACATACAGGAGGCCGTTGTGAAAGTCACTCGATAAACTTACAATAAATTTCCTTCGACCTTTTTACGCGAGCTATTGCTCGGTACGGATAGAAAAATAAGGTACACTTTTGTGAATAAAAGCCAGGGATGTTTTGCTTGTAAATTTAATCAAATATTGTATATTACATAGCGCTGGATGCCAGACTTTGTACCATGCTTGGCAACAGAGGCTAATCTAAATATATGTTTAAGCCATTGATATAACTACACAATATGCGGTGGAAGCCTAGTGGGTAGAACAATGGACTCGAAAGCGAGAGCCCTAAGTTTGATTCCCACTGCGGGCATGTAGCAAGGACTTTGTTTTCTAAGTTATGTACATTTGTGGAGTTATAGTAGCAACTCCTAGGTAGGTACGAAAACATCGTGAGGAAACCTGAGTGTTTGAGTTTTTCAAATATCTCAGCACTGGAAATCGCCAATCCGCGGTAGGCACGGGTGGTAATCAGGCCCATTCTCTCTCTAAGATAAGCTCTGTGCCCTGCAGTGGGACCTTTACATAAAAAAATATGACCAAAACTTGCAGTCCTTTGCAAGCTAGGTCCATTCTGCTAAGAACATGCAGATCGTCTCGCCGACGTCTTGTCAATTCAATTAAATCAGCTCGGTGGCACAGCGGTTTAGCACGCTGACTGTAAAACGGAAGGTCTCGGGTTCGATCCCCGACCGGGTCAAACTAGGAAACGAATTTTTCTAGTTTATCTCAGGTCACGATAGATTTAATACAATAAATACATAGATAACATCTAGTTAGCACCTATAACACAAGTCATTTAGTTGTACTTAGTATAGGGCTAACGAGATCTGTGTAATATGTCCATGAATATTCATTATTCATTCATTATTCTTCCGCAGTTTTCCGTTTTCCGTCCATTTTCCGATGTTTCTGGGCCACGACTTTCTTCGTCTCCCAACCCTCAATCCTGCCCATCATTATCGATATCAACCCTTGTATGGCTTGGGCACGAGTCTCTTCCTGCATCGCAAGAACGTTAGGTCATGCTCCACCACGGGGCCAATTCCGGGTTGGTAGAGGATTGTAAGACAGTAGCATGCCTTGCCCATAAGGCCTCTGGCATTGTTTAACGACTGCCATTACATGACAGCCGGCACCAACGGTTTAACGTGTCTTGCAAAGCTCGTAAGCGCTAGGAAAAATGCCACTAGCGGTAGTCACGGGACGGTCTCCCACCCTGACCGCGCCTGTTGTTGCTTAACTCAAGTGATTGATTCGAATCATTCGGTTCGACTAGTAGGCGGATCACTGGGATACCTCTTGACCACCGGTTAGTTAGTAAGACCTTAGATATCCGCACTTAGCCTCATTGCTACAATTAGCAAGTGCTGAATTACCTTAACACTTCCTTGGCTTTCCTTGCGATGTTTTCTGTCAGCGAGTGTTTTGCTAGTATAAATTTGCAAATGTACATAAATAAAAAAAAAAACATTGTCTGGGCCACGAGCGCTTCGTTATAATGATAACGAAGCGCCCATGATTAGAACTTGAAGAAGTCGGTACAGTGCTACACAAGAAATAAGTCCCGCGGATGTACCTACCTGCGCAGATGACCAAAATTTGGATGTGCGGCAAGTGGATCGATCAATCAGATAGTTTCATTTTATGGCAGGCCGCGCGCCTTTGTTGCTATTGGTTGATACAACATCATCGATGCAGGTGACTATTAGTTTGGCTAGTCTGCGCGAACGTAGATTCCCGAAGGGACTTTTATGATGTGTAGTACTGTACCTATCGTGTCGCAACACATGACCTTCACTTCACCTGTACGCAATTTACTTTTCGTAGCACATTATCAACAAATGCGACGTCTTGTAACAATTTAACAGTCGAGCGAAGCTCGCATGCGTTTTCCTTGTGCGGGCCAACCTTTGTTTGCCCTGAGATGGCCTAGCATGCGCTTGATAGATGATATAACTTTACACGTATAAACATGTGTGCAAGACCGAAATATATGGACTGTCATACAATTTGCCGTGAGACAGCCTAGCATTTGCTTGGAAGATCAGTACCTTGATTATTTAACTTTACACGTATAAATATGTGTGCAAGACCAAAATATATGGACTGTCATACAATTTGCCCTGAGATGGCCTAGCATGCGCTTGATAGATCAGCACCTTGATTATGTAACTTTCCACGTATACATATGTGTGCAAGAACGAAATATCTGGACTTTGTCGTACAATTATGTGGCTCAATATCACTGGCACGTATCAGATGTCTATTGAATTATGGCATCCACTATGTGTGACACATATTACGCCTTGTATCTATGCCGCTAAGAAAACATTCCGCTTTTGCACACAGACAGACGTACATACGTGAAATTTACATAATCAAGGCGTTGGGCTTATTTAATAGAGCTAAAATTCATGTTTGTCGACAAAATTGGTACAGATACAGTATCTTATTCACTATCAAATTTTATCCTACTGTTTTTCAGAAATGATGTTCGGAAAAGTTAAAATTTCTTTAATCGGTTTTAAAAGCTATAATTGAGACAAATGTATAATTTTTTTTTTCACAGTGTCAAATAGTCAATTGGTATTATTTTTTAATACATCTTTTGTTATTCTTATAAGACAGATCGATAAGGAATAACTTACTATTATACTCGATACCTTATTTTATTTTGGTCACCTATTGTGCGGAGGGGACTAGTTTTCCGTAACACAGGGAATGATAGTGTAGGAACTAGGGCTTCATCCAATTTTGTGGCATGATTTATTTCGGACAGTACATATTTTTATGAAAGCAAAAGTTGAAGCTACAAGTTATGAAGAAAAACATCGTGAGGAGACCTAATTGCCTGATGTGGTTAAATACCACCCTAAGCGCTTGAAATTATCAATCCACGGTGGGCACGAGTGGTGATTAAGCCCATTACACTCTCTGTGAGAAGGCCCGTGCCCTGTAGGGGTGCCTTTATACGCTACATAAAAAAAGTAAAATTAAAACTACATTTATTGCCAAAAACACAAATTTAACTGTAGTATAGAACTTACCAAAACCATATTTTCAAGGTTTTATAGAATATATTACAACATTAACGTTTTGGCAAAGGCTCAGCTGTCAGAAGCCCTGCAGTGGGAACTTTGTAGGTCGATCGATCGATATCAACCCTTTTATGTCCCCACTGCTGGGGCACGGGTCTCTTCCTGCACCGCAGGAAGGTTAGGCCATACTCCACCCCGTGGGTCAAGCCCGGGTTGGTGGAGGATTGTAAGACAGTGGCGGGCTTTCCTGTCAGAAGTTATCAAGCCGTGGGCCTCTGACATGGCTTAACGTGCCTTACGAAGCACGGAAGCGCTCGGAAATGCCACTAACGGTAGTCACGGGACAGTCACCCATTTTGCACCTCACCGCGCCTGTTGTTGCTTAACTCAAGTGATTGATTCCAATCCCTCAGTTCGACTAGGCCACGAGCGCTGCATCTTGTAGGCTACACAAAATTTTACTCATGTTCAAATACCTCATTGTTATCCAGCTCTTGGATACAGCAGAATCAATAAGCATTTCCCTTTTCACTTCTTCTTTTCAAATCAATCAATCAATCAAATAAAATTTATTGCAACGTAAATAATCTACATTGTGTTTGCTGAATGTCAATGTACAATGTAAATTTAAGGCGATGCCTTCGGGTATATTCTTCTTATAGAACCTCAC
Source organism: Yponomeuta sedellus (assembly GCA_934045075.1). Classification (NCBI taxonomy): domain Eukaryota; kingdom Metazoa; phylum Arthropoda; class Insecta; order Lepidoptera; family Yponomeutidae; genus Yponomeuta; species Yponomeuta sedellus. The sequence goes on along the minus strand of OW203734.1, from coordinate 20,071,805 downwards.
CATCACGCATGCATGCAACATTGGTCGGAGCTAATTTTCGGCCTGAAATATTGACAAAAACTAATTTACAAATAATAATTAAATTGCCTAAACAACATTTCCGGGGTCAGGTAGTATACCTATATTGTGTTTCATTCAGCTTTGATCTGAGCTTTAAAAATAATGATGGTATGAAACTCAAGAAATTAGTAATAGGAGTAGCTACATATCACTTGGATTAATGAGAAAACTGAATGATCCAGGACAATTATTGATTCCCGATTTTTATGTACCGTTTATTTTATTTAAGGGCAAAGCTAAAGTATTGGCCTCTGCGTCTACGAAAAGATTTATACAGCGTCCATTGGCATCATCTTCACTTACACTAGATGGGTGAAGGGACCACTCGGATGCTATAGTGCCTGGCATCCGACATGATTTTAGATGGTGTAGGCTTGCCCAGCACCGATATCATCCTGACAACTTAGTCGGCCCAGCCCACAGGAAAGACTTGTCAATACGTGCGGAGCCAACCAAGCTGCAGGTTTCCTCATGAACCTGGGTCTCTTGCTTGCGAGTCCATTGTTTTACCCACTGAGTTACCACAGCTCATAAATGTGAATGGAAGTAAAAGTAGCATACTCAGTAAATGGAATAATATATACTCTATTAACTATTAGTGGCTTGAGAGCCATAACAAAATGAACGTGCCTCGACAAGAGCTATCAAATACGTTACTTTGTTTTTTTAATATATATGCAATAATATTTCTACACAGAATCTGAGCATGCGAGCTCACCGCGGGTCTGCAGGTCGTTATTCTGTTCGACAGAATACTAATAGGGTACTAACAGTTCGCGTATTTTTTGAACTAGATTTCCTTTGTTCCGTCTAGACTTTAAAGTATAGGAGAACTGTGATGATCGTGGTAAGTGGCAGTCCCTGATCTTTGCTTACCCCTTTGGGATACAGGCTTGAGGTTAAGTTACGTTATGTTACATAAAAGTAATTGTCCAAAGATATAGGTAGCATGTTTAGTTACCAATGACATAACCGCGGCTTTCAAATTACACAGATTTCAACTTGTATGCTGCATGAAGTTTGTGCTACGTCACGCATCCGCCATGGTACCGGTTATGACACTTCGCTTCATGCTAGGTGGCCCGGAGTCATTTCAATAATATTCCAAGTTTAATAGCTTTAGGCTCGCCACCAATTACAAAACCTCGGCTCTCAAAGTACCTAAATTGCAGCTTCATGGATACTGCATGAAATCTGTGCGGTGACTGCCGTGTCACGCATCCACCATAATATACCGGTTATGACACTCTGCTTCATGTTAGGCGGTCGGGAGTCATTTGAATAATATTCCAAGTTTAATAGCTTTACGGTCGCGACCAATTACTTAACCTCAGCTCTCTAACTACCTAGATTTCAGCGTGGATACTGCATGAAATCTGTGCGGTGACTGCCGTGTCACGCATCCACCTTGCTACCGGTTATGAAACTCCGCTTCATGCTAGGCGGCCGGGAGTCATTTCAATAATATTCCAAGTTTAATGGCGTTACGCTCGCGACTCCGGGGCGTAATAAAATTTAACGTGTCCCACAGAGTTTTGCGAGTTGCCAGCGCGGATTTATCGCTGGAAGTTTTTCACGCGATCCATTTGTTTGATCCGGCTTTTTTTTAGCCGTCGCCGGCTGAGTGATGTCGCGTGTGATACTGGCTGCTTGCTTCTCGAGACGCCATTTTGGCGATTGTTTTTTTCTTTACTATGCTGCTCTCGCACAATGTGCCGACACGCCGTCGCCTTTGAGCTGTTACTCGTGATAGGTTAAGTGACAGAAGAAGATGAGCTTTATCTCATCGCCCATTAGCGTCGCCGGAACGTCGTCGCGCGGCCGGCTGGCAAAAATACATAATAAAAACAAAGAATCTGTGTGTGAGCTTTCTTTTGTTTTTGTTGAGCGGTACACTTGTGAATGTAATGGCGTCTTGTAAGTATTCAGTTTTATTTAAAAATACTTTTTAGAGCTATAGTAATTAAGTACTAGTAGCACGCGGCAGGATCCTGGCTGCTGGATTAATCCAGTCACCACCTATGATAAATAAATTAGAACTTTCCGCCAAAAACGACCGTTTTCGGCGGAAATCTTTTAAAAATAGTTGTCACAGTTGTTAAGATTTATGATTTTTAAAACCTATTTAGAGGCTAAAAATTCCATCCATGCCGGGATTCGAACCCACGACCTCTGGCTATCCGTGCCAGCGCTCTTTCCAACTGGGCGACTCACCGGCACCAGTGAAATTTCGAACCTCTTTACACTATTCTCTGTACCTATTACGTACAGCACGGGTTAGTGCATTAAAAATTAAAATAGTATAAAGATTTATGATGTTCACTTTTTTGAAAAAAAAAAAAGTACTATAAACCACTTATGATTTTTATTTCATTGGTGGCACTAGTGAACGTAACACTACAAGTGACTTGGCAAAAGAAATGTAAGGGTTGTGCATTGCTGTACTTTATGTTACGGGTTAATATCGTACACGGTACACGGTTTTGTCCATAAGTCGCGGTAAAACCGGATTGAGTAGAGGCTTTGTTTTTTTCTATAATTAGTTTGTCAAGTGTCGTGAGCGTGGGGATTATGGGCATTACCCCCCAATGATGGCACAACCTTGCGCTATGGCGCTCATTAGGGGAGGGCTATGTCCAGCAGTGGACTAATATAGCCTGAAAAAAAAGAAGTGTCATGATTTTACAACGTTTCTTCTTCTCATTCAGGCTATATTACTCCACTGCTGGACATAGCCCTTCTCCAAATGAGCGCCATAGCGCAAGATGATGAGACTTTGTTTATTAGTTATTTTATGTTTCTATAAGGTAGTATACTTTTTATCTAGCCTATAAAAATCACGCTGCAGGGCACAGGCCTTCTCTCAGAGAGAGAGCTTAATTACTACGGATGGCCGCGGATTGGCAATTTGTGTTTGAGGCATTTGAACACCACAGACACTTATTGAGCGGCGGTAGCCCGACAGGGCGCTATGGCGCTCATTAGGGGAGGGCTATGTCCAGCACTGGACACATAATATAGCCTGAAGAAGAAGAAGAAGAGCCCGTTAGTGGGTAGAACAATGAGCTCGGAAACGGGAGACCCAGGTTCGATTCCCAGTGCGGGCATGTACCAATGACTTTGTTTTCCAACTAATGTATTTTTTTTTGTCTTAGTAGCAGTGGATGGATGGATCAGATTAGCACAGGACCGTGAGGAATGGCGCAGTTAAAAGGAGGCTTATGCCCAGCAGTGGGTTGATGTGGGCTGATTATAGATAGATAAATAATAGCAGTAACACTCGCTAACGGTGAAGGGAAATATCGTGAGTAGTAGTGTTAGAATTAGTCCACTTTGCCCCACTACGCCGCCCCACTGGTGGGGCAAAGTGGAAACATAAAATCTGACAGTGGAATCTGCCCCACTGAAACTCGATGTAGCGGGGCAGATTCCACTGGTCTTAAGTCTCGGTGTGTTTTGCCCCACCAGGGTTGGCCCTTTTAGGATGTTATTTAAAGGATTTAATTGAATATAATATACCTATAATATTTACTACCTTTAGCCGTTGGTGCCGGTTGTCATGTAATGGCAGTCGTTAAGCCACGTCAGAGGCCTTACTTCTGACAGTGAGGCCCGCGACGGTCTTACAATTCTCCACCAACCCGGACTTGGCCCCCGTGGTGGAGTATGGCCTAACCTTCCTGCGATGCAGAAAGAGACCCGTACCCCAGCAGTGGGGACATACAAGGGTTGATATCGATGGTATTGATTTGTTTGTGTTTCGATACGAATAAACCTAAACGGTTTTAGACCGGTCTCCCCTACCTATTATACTTTGTACAGAAGGAAGGCATTCAACGGAAGTTTATATACTGTTTACTTTTCAACAAAGCAAGTTATCGACTCCAAACCGCTTTTGTTGTGGTAGTAAAAATCTCGCTCAAAGATATGCCAATCGCGCCAACTTTTTTGTTTTCTTGAGCAAGAAGAAATTTATTTGAAATTTATTGGAAGTATTTGCCTGAGTTGTAGCGCTGAGAAAATTGATTATTATCTGTAACTAACCATCTCTATCGATATCAACCCTTTTATGTCCCCACTGCTGGGGCACCGGTCTCTTCCTGCATCGCAGGAAGGTCAGGCCATACTCCACCACGGGGGCCAAGTCCGGGATGGTGAAGGATATTCAGACAGTGGCGGGTCTTACTGTCAGAAGTTATCAAGCCGCCCATAAGGCCTCTGACTTAGCTTAACGACTGCCATTACATGACAGCCGGCACCAAGGGCTTAGCGTGCCTTGTAAAGCATGGAAGCGCTCGGAAAAAATGCCACAAGCAGTCGTCAAGGGACGGTCACCCATCCTGCACCTGACCGCGTAATGTTGCTTAACTCAAGAGATTGATTCCAATCATTCGGTTCGACTAGGTCACGAGCGCTTCCACCATCTCTTTATATCTCTATAATGTACCCATATCCTTTCTGCAGGGTACAGGCCCTTTCTTCTTTCTGAGAGAGTATAAACAGTCTCTGCGAGTTGGCAGATTGAACGCTGAGGTAACACGTAAGTTACAAAAGAAAATCTTTGTTACAAGCCGGAATTCGAACCCACGACTGCCTGCATTAGAGGCCCGAGTTCTACATGACATTCTACGGAGGCTATCTATCTTTAATTTAAAAATGAATCGCTGAATGTGTTGGCAAGCGCAAATCTTGAGAGCAGCTGAACCGATTTCGCTAATAATTTTTTAAGATATTTCTTGAAGTACGAGGATGGTTTTTACGGACAGAATAATAAAAAAAAATAAAAATCAACTGTTGGGCGGTACGAAGTTTGCTGGGTCAGCTAGTATAAAATATAAATATATAATATATCCCAGCATGAACCTACGACATTTTTTTTTAACTTTCGTACATTTGTGAAATTGTAGTATTTCAAATCGATATCAACCCTTTACATGTCCCTACTGGTAGGGCACGGGTCTCTTCCTGCATCGCGAGGAGGATAGGCCATGCTGCACCACGGGGGCTCAGTCCGGGTTGATATTTCAAATATCACTTGCTTACTGTGAAGGATAACATTTTTAAAAACCTATTTAGAGGCTAAAAATTCCACCCATGCCGGGATTCGCCATCCGTGCCAGCGCTCCTTCCAACCGAGTCAATGGGCGACTCACCGGCATCAGTGAAATTTCGAACCTCTTTACACCATTCTCTGTATTACGTACAAGCAGCGACATCTGGCTGAAATAAATTGCATCACTTACAGCCCCGAGCACCTACTCTGCACATTGGCCTTCGGAATGATATCGCTGTACCCACATGATTATACCTACTATTTTTATTTTTAATGCACTAACCCGTGCTACGGACAATTTTAAAAACCTTTTTAGAGGCTCAAAATTCCACCCATGCCGGGATTCGAACCCGCGAGCTCTGGTTATCCGTGCCAGCGCTCTTTCCAACTGAGCTAATGGGTGACTCACCGGAATTAGTGAAATTTTGAACGTCTTTACAGTATTCTCTGTATTACGTACAGGCAGCGACATCTGGTCAGCGACAGCGACAGCTAATTAAAAATTATTATTAAATTAAATTATGTAAATTAAAATAAAATTAAGTTATCGCATTTTCTTAGGTTAACACGAGTGCTAAACATAAGTAAAACTGTTTTAGTACGGATTTCACTCGTTTATTACGGATTTCACGGATTTCACACATTTAAAGGTGCCAAAACGTCGGAAAATTGTTAATAAATATAATTTACGAGTGGAATCCGTACTAAAACAGTTTTAAAAATTAAGTTAGTGCATTAAAAATAAAAATAGTATAAAGGATAACATTGCGAGGAAAACTGAGTAGCTAAGATACCTCAGCGCTTGAAAACCCCAATCATGGTCATAGTCTCTCTTTCAGAGAACGCACGTACATAGGCTACGTTAAAAAAAATATCCTACAATTCCACATGGAAAAGCTTTACTTAGATAAAGCTAAGTTTACACGCCGCACGATTTCGTTGTCAGCTCAGCTCATCAAAACTTGTGTTAATTTAAAATTACCGCGGCATGTACGCGAGCTAATTAGAGACAGCGGTATTTATCCTTAGGGGTAGGATTCCTTAGTTTCCTTGGCGGTACGAGCGACCATAACTTGAGTTACGATGTGTGGTACCGCTTATAAGTATTTCTTAATGATTCGCGCTACTCATACATAGTTTAATTTTGAAATAATTTATTAACTTAAAAACACAGTACAATATCATAACATAAATACATCCCCAACTTTACCCACCAACCCAATATACAGGTAATTATATATTAAACGGGTCTATTCGCGATTATTTATCAGGTAAAACGTAATTACCTTATTTCTCGACGTTTCGGCAGCGTTATAGTTGCCGTAGTCTCGGGCAGACTGAAGTGGCGAGTGCAGTCAATTATTTAAATTTTTCGCAGCTGGCCAACACACAACACTCACTATGCCCATGGACAGGTCCAGTGATGAGGCGCGGGTTTTTTTTTATTTTATAGATTATTTAACAGGTTTATAAAAAGCAGCTCACATTTTTCGTTGATGTTTAATAAGTGCTTAAAAAATGAGAATTTTTAGTGTTTTTTTTTAAAAACGCAATTAATTTTTTTTTAAATAAGCCTCCAAAACGCTCTTTTGCAATATGGCGTCGCACAGGAATTAGTGACGTCACTGGTCAGTAAACAAGCAAACGTTCTCGGTACCTATTTACTGACCTGTGAACTTTTTAAATAATAGTATTTACTGATCGTCCCGTGACTACTGCTAGTGGCAATTTTCTGAGCGCTTTCGTGCTGCGCAAGGCACGTTAAGCCGTTGGTGCCGGCTGTCATGTAATGACTGTCGCTAAGCCACGTGACACGCTGTAGTCACGGGAAGGTCACCCATCCTGCACCTGACCGCGCGTTGTTGCTTAAATCAAGTGATTGATTACAGTCACTTTTACATCCGTGTTTGTAACTTTTTGCAGTAGCCTGTCGCACTCAAACGTGACACTACCTTTATCTAGCGTTATAACGAGCCAAAAAGTTGTCCAAAACTTACTCCACTCGTCACAAGTTTGACGACGCACGCTCACTCGTGCGACGTCGCACGCTTCAATATCATAATACGCGAGTTACAGATTTAACGCCGGTCGCCGAAACAGATTCGACGAAGTTTTTGGAGTTTCTGCCGACTTGTGCTGTTTGTGTGATGCTTTGAGTGGCGTTCTCAATTTCATTCCCTTGTTTGTGTACGTTAAGGCGCTTGACGTAGGCAAACAAGTGACTTCTAGCTTTCTAAATAATTCTCTAAAAGATACAGTAGCTTAGTAGAAAAATTGTGTATAAAACGTGGCTCTTACGCCCTTTTCATGGAAATAGCAGAGGTGGCGCTCAGAGGTGATAAATAGCACCACCTATGGAAAAAAAACAGACATTGTTTTATAATGCGTTTTCATCTAAAAGCGAACATGAGAAATCTTACACTATTTTTATTTTTAATGCACTAACCCGTGCTAAGGAACAAATTTAAAAACCTATTTAGAGGCTAAAAATTTCACCCATGCCGGGATTCGAACCCGCAACCTCTGGCTATCCGTACCAGCGCTCTACCAATTGAGCCAAGAGGTTCGAAATTTCCCTGATGCCGTGAGTCGCCCATTGGCTCAATTGTCAGTTCCAACGAGCCGCTGAACGTCAAAATCGTGGGTTGTAAGATTTTTAATACCAAATATTTTTTTCTACCTTTGAAATCTAACGAAAAATACCCAAAAAATTAAAATGTGACAAACTTTTTTCTTGTAAAACATAAACTTTAACTGCGGTATTTCCAGGATGGTGCATTTTAGAAACAATAAAGATGTAGTGTTTTTAATCATGCGCTAAAATCCATAACCCGATAATTTATGGTCACCTGGAAGAAATAGATTTTAGTAATAAGGCCGCCAATTGTACCTACTATATTTTCATATAATTTCTGTTACTGTAATTTCTGTGTCTTTCTATCTAGTTTTGTCGGTTAGTGAATTTCTTACAAAAAAAGCCTGCAAAACCTTCGATCCGGAAGGCGGAACCCATCTGGCTAGTTAAAAGTTCCCGCCGAACTGGGATGAGTACACCGCAAAGTTTGCAAGAAGTAGCCACACGGGGCTGGCAACACTCTATACAGCGGTCAACAAATAATTGGCCCGTTTTGGACGTATTAAAAAACCAGGCCCAGTGAATATTTTCAGCGCTTACTGAATGATTATAGATATAGAATAAAAGAAGGCCTGGTACTATTATTATTTTTTCACGACAGTGCGCACAAAGCAAAGATTGCCAGAAGTAGAAACACGGGGCTGGCAACACTCTATAGAGCGATCAGCAAGCAATTGACCCGTTTTGGAAGTATTAAGAAAACCAGACCCATTTCATATTTTTAGCGCTCATTGAATGATGATAATGTCCAGTATGATTTTTTTTAATTGTATTACAGCTTACACAATAAAGTTGCAAAAAAAGAGACTTTTCTCCAGACAACGTTGAGTTTTTAAATTTCTAGACTTTTTTGCCAAACTAAAGAGATTTTCGACGGTAAGTACACCATAAAGGTTGCCAGAAGTAGCCACACAGTGCTGGCAACACTCTACAGAGCGGTCAGCTAATAATTGGCCCGTTTTTGAAGTACTAAGAAAAACAGACCCAGTGGGTATTTTTAGCGTTTATTGAAAGAATGGCCTATTTTTTGAGTAAAAAATTGTTTACTAATTATAATAAGTAAAATTACAATTTTTGTTACCGTTTTTACGACAGTGAGTAGACCTCAAAGAGGTATTTTTTTCCTTTTCTTTCCTGTGAAGTGTTAATTTGTCCTAATGTCTTTCTTCCTTTCTTCTTTTTCAAGATTCTATTACAGACCCAGAACAACCTTTAATACAATAAAAACTTGTCAATTTACTGAAAAAACGAAAGTTTACCATGGTTGTTTGACCGAACTATAGGCTGTATACTTGAACATCATAATATTGGAACAAAATGCTGGAATCAAGTTTACAGGAAGTTTTCGTGAAGGTTGAATTTGTAAATGGAATGCCGAAGTGGGATTTGGGCTGGTGTAGAGTTGAAAAAGTTTAGTAAAAGAGAACTAAGTTTTGTAACTAGTATTTTTAATGTTATTAAAATAAATTATTGAAGCGTCATACAATCTGGCTTAGGGGTCGACAAGGGACAGTTTGTAGACTTTTAGTCCGGATCTACTTACGGGTGTTGTTAAATCGGAAGAGTCCGACCAGGTTTCGCTCCGGTGAGCAGATAAGGAGCTCGCGTCGTCGGTTGCTCGTCTCACACTGCGGGCAAGTAAAAGTCTACAATGTGCTGTGCTTACGAAAGTTTAAGTTAAAAATAGTTTTAGTTAGTTTGTTAGTTGGTCGAGTATTAAGTAACTCTAAAAAGTAGCATAGCGTATCAAGAGAAATAGGTATCACCATTTTAAATAATTCTAAGTTAGTTGTTAAATAGTAAGTAAATATATAAATAGCAGATAATTAATAGGCTTTTCAGTATTTATTTCTAATATTGTAAAACTTCTATAAATTATAAAACTGGAACGACTTCCACTGTTGCTTTATTTGTAGATACTGTTATTTTATAATAAAACAGAAAACTGGATAAAAACGGATAAGCAGGTAAAATAGTCAGATCTATTCAATGTGTAAAGTTGTAATGATGAAAATGAGGGAAATTTAGAAATGTGTGACAAATAGATTTGTAAACGGTTCTATAGATGTCAAAATATGGCTTCTTAGAGAAATGCACTTCACCGCCACCCGGTCCCTTGCTTATGCGAACGTGTGCGTGAACATGCTCGCTCGCCAGCTAAAAGCTGATCATTTGATCATCCTCAGCGTCATATAGCAAAGGAACTATCCTTCCGATAGAGGTAACAAATGAAATGAAGTGAAATTAAATGAAGTGAAGTGAAGTGAAGTGAAGTGAAGTGAAGTGAAGTGAAGTGAAGTGAAGTGAAGTGAAGTGAAGTGAAGTGAAGTGAAGTGAAGTGAAGTGAAGTGAAGTGAAGTGAAGTGAAGTGAAGTGAAGTGAAGTGAAGTGAAGTGAAGTGAAGTGAAGTGAAGTGAAGTGAAGTGAAGTGAAGTGAAGTGAAGTGAAGTGAAGTGAAGTGAAGTGAAGTGAAGTGAAGTGAAGTGAAGTGAAGTGAAGTGAAGTGAAGTGAAGTGAAGTGAAGTGAAGTGAAGTGAAGTGAAGTGAAGTGAAGTGAAGTGAAGTGAAGTGAAGTGAAGTGAAGTGAAGTGAAGTGAAGTGAAGTGAAGTGAAGTGAAGTGAAGTGAAGTGAAGTGAAGTGAAGTGAAGTGAAGTGAAGTGAAGTGAAGTGAAGTGAAGTGAAGTGAAGTGAAGTGAAGTGAAGTGAAGTGAAGTGAAGTGAAGTGAAGTGAAGTGAAGTGTAGTTAAGTGAAGTGAAGTGAAGTGAAGTGAAGTGAAGTGAAGTGAAGTGAAGTGAAGTGAAGTGAAGTGAAGTGTAGTTAAGTGAAGTGAAGTGAAGTGAAGTGAAGTGAAGTGAAGTGAAGTGAAGTGAAGTGAAGTGAAGTGAAGTGAAGTGAAGTGAAGTGAAGTGAAGTGAAGTGGAAATGGAAATGGAAATGGAAATGGAAATGGAAATGGAAATGGAAATGGAAATGGAAATGGAAATGGAAATGGAAATGGAAATGGAAATGGAAATGGAAATGGAAATGGAAATGGAAATGGAAATGGAAATGGAAATGGAAATGGAAATGGAAATGGAAATGGAAATGGAAATGGAAATGGAAATGGAAATGGAAATGGAAATGGAAATGGAAATGGAAATGGAAATGGAAATGGAAATGGAAATGGAAATGGAAATGGAAATGGAAATGGAAATGGAAATGGAAATGGAAATGGAAATGGAAATGGAAATGGAAATGGAAATGGAAATGGAAATGGAAATGGAAATGGAAATGGAAATGGAAATGGAAATGGAAATGGAAATGGAAATGGAAATGAAATGAAAAGGTTTTATTCAAAGTAGCGCAGATACTGCGGCTTAATAAACGTTACAAGTTAAACTAGGTGTCCATTTCAAAATCTGGATCATTTTGGAGAAAAAATGGACAAAAAAACTCCAAAGTTAGTGGCAGTCAAATCTTTTAAGCAAAGCCCTCGTGGCTTAGACGAACAGAGTATTTATTGGTATCCATCATTTGAGCTAAGCAATAAAACAACAGGAGCGGTCAGGTGCAGGATGAGTGACCGTCCCTTGACTACCGCTAGTGGCATTTTTTCCAAGCGCTCCGGTGCTTCGCATTATTCTTTGCATGTTTGACACAATTCCTTTGTTTTACATTAAGTTCACTGTCGCAGCTCCTTTATTCAGTAAAAAGAACAATTAATCCAGCTTTGCTTTCATAATAAATAAAACCGATACAACTTTAGAACTACCTCCACAATCTCACTCAGCTGCAATCCCCTCGCAGAATTGATTTCTCCCATTAATCTGCTTGGCGTATATTAAACAGTAAAGAATCGCGGCATTTCTCAAGATCTCAGATTATGTCCTTTTACAGACAGACACTTATAAAAGGAATGAATGGCGAGAGAGGAGGACCGTCGAGAACAGTGGTTCTTAACCTTTTAGTCATGAGGGACCATTTTACCAAATGTCTGTCTTATCAGGGACCTCCAGTGGTTTTATTGGTAATATACGGTACCTCGATATCAACCCTTGTGTGTCCCCACGGCACGGCACGGGACTCTTCCTTCATCGCAGCATGGTTAAGCCATACTCCACCACGGGGCCCAAGTCCGGGTTGGTGGAGCATTGTAAAACATTGGCGGGTTTTACCGTCCGAAGTTACCAAGCCCCCATAAGGCGTCTGATATGGCTTAACGACTGCCATTAAATGATAGCCAGCACCAACGGCTTAATGTGGCTTGCAAAGCACGAAAGCGCTCGGAGAAATGCCACTAGCGGTAGTCACGGGACGTTCACCTATCCTGCACCTGACCACGCCTGTTGTTGCTTAAATCAAGTGAGTGATTCCAATCACTCGGTTCGACTAATACACGAACCACTTGGAATGCCTCTTGAGCACCGGTTGGTTAGTTAGACCTGAGATATCCGCACTTAGCCATTTAGTTGGGCCATTGTACCTACGTACCAAGTGCTGAGGAACCTAAAACCTTACTTGGGTTTTCTTGCGATGTTTTCCGTCAGCGAGTGTTATTGCTACTGTAAATTTACAAATGTACATAAATAAAAAAAACATTGTTAATGCTGGGGTTTGAACCCAAGACTTTCCGATTGAGATGCCGGAGTTCTACACCGCTCCGCTACCAACGCTCGCCGACCACCGATTACGGACCACTGGTCTAGAAGATAAATTATAGCGGACGTAACCCACAATAAAATTGTATGTGGGATCCGAGGAAGCAGTTTCAAGGGAAGTTTTAACTATCTAGCCAGAGCTATTTTGTAGGGCCACTGAAAGAAGGGCAATAGTAAAATTTGTTGAAGGTTTTTTCCTTTGTTAGTATTTCGCTTAGATCGGTGAACAGTATGACGATGCAGCTACTTACACAATAGGCGTGACGACAGTATCAAAGATTTAACGATATTAAGGGAAAGTACATATTAGAAGGATTTAAATCACTGATTTAGTTTTATTAATAAAATGAGATAACAAATAGGCATCTATAATATAAAAATGAATCGCTGCATGTGTTGGTTGCGCAAATCTCGAGAGCAGCTGAACCGATTTCGCTTCTTCTTTTTATGGAATATTCCTTGAAGTACGAGGGTGGTTCTTACGGGGAAAAAAAATAAAAGAATCGACTGTTAGGCGGTACGAAGTTCGCTGGGTCGGCTAGTTTTCAATAATATAAAAGATTTAGGAGGACTGCTTTCACCCATTTTCACTGAAACATCAAGCACACTGCGTGACGTCACGCTTAAGTAGGCTTAACTCATGCTTTGTTGTGGCAACTAGTGATTACGATGTTTGTTTAGCTAGGCGTGACGTCAGATTCCACGCTATGACACTGCGAGCTGTTTACCCACATATTTAATTTTTTTTTAAATGGCTTTTATCTTCGTTAAACTTTAGTTTATTACTGAAATATAAGTTTTTTGTAATTAATAAATGAGTTTTCACATTATGGAAGAGGATTTAAAAACTTTTCGTCATGCTTATGGTTAGCTCTTAATACTAAATAAAACTTCTCCAGTAAGACGTAATGAGTTTATTTTCTCTAAAAAAAGCAATAACAGAAAATAATTATATAAGAATAATTTTTCAATATTATACACTTATACAATAAAATTGTACCCTGGCCCCTGAACTAGGTTTTAGGCCTGTGTTTTAGGGGTCACTGTTTTACAATAATCATAAATAAATTAAACATATTTAAACATAGTATTTTCTAAGGTTAACACGAGCAGTAGACATAATTAAAACTGTTTTTACACGGATTTATGCTCGCTGATTACATTTTTACAATTTTCCAACGTTTTCATCATTTGTCATCCCGGACCACGGCACCGGAAAAAGTGCCGAAACGTTGGAAAATTGTAAAAAATGTAATAAACGAGCATAAATCCGTGTAAAAACAGTTTTAATTTTATTTAAACATGCAGAAAGAAACCATTTATGTACACTTTGTGTGCGTGTGTTTGTGTGTGCGTGTGTGTGTGTGTCTGTGTTAGTGTCTGGGTATGTGTGAGCGCATGGTGAGAGTATTTGTGGAAGTGTGAAAGTGAGTGCAAAAATGAGTGTTTATATGTAAGACCTGTATTATTAACTTACGAGTACTAGCTGCACAGTTCAAATACGATTCTTGCTACCGTGGCAACGCAATAAATAAGTATCTTAGAATTGGACTTCAAAGAAGGTTACGGTAACAATAAAAGCCTGTTTCAATTCAGATCTTTGTCTAACTGTATCCCAAGTTTTCTGTAACTGGATGTTTGTTACTTAATCACACAATAACGCGGGTTTGAGTAACAAACAAACTTACGGACATCTTCAACAACTGTCACATTTATTATATTAAGTGGGATAGTATGATACTTAAGACAGTCATCAATCAGGGCACACAGAACAGGGTCCACATCCAATCCTGATCGGTATACTTGATTAAGTAACAGTGAGGACCGCCACTGTCTTACAATCCTCCACCAAACCCGGATCCCCCACCTTCGTCGTATAATTATGTGGCTCAATATTACTGTCACGTATCAGTTATCCACTGAAATGCACCGTCTACTATGTGTGATACATATAAAGCCTGATATCTATACGACTGAGCAAACATTCCGCTTTCCCACATAATTGTATATTTGAAGAGTTACATAATCAAGGAAGGAAGAAGGAAGGTGAGTCGCCCATTGGCTCAATTGGTAGAGCGCTGGTACGGATAGCCAGAGGTTGCGGGTTCGAATCCCGGCATGGGTGAAATTTTTAGCCTCTAAATAGGTTTTTAAATTTGTTCCTTAGCACGGGTCAGTGCATTAAAAAAAAAAAAAATAGTGTAATCATGTGGGTACAGTGATATCGTTCCGATGTTAAACCTAACTGCAAAGTAGGTAGTCGGGGCTGTAAGTAATGCAATTTGCTTAAGTCAGATGTCGCTGCCTGTAAGTAATACAGAGAATATTGTAAAGAGGTTCGAAATTTCACTGATGCCGTGAGTCGCCCATTGGCTCAATTGGTAGAGCGCTGGTACGGATAGCCAGAGGTTGCGGGTTCGAATCCCGGCATGGGTGAAATTTTTAGTCTCTAAATAGGTTTTTAAATTTGTTCCTTACCACGGGTTAGTGCATTAAAAATAAAAATAGTATAATCAAGGAGCTGAACCGTTTTATTCGCGTTATTTTGTACTATGTGTTGCAGAACCCGGCATAAGAGATAAGAGTGCGTTAATACAGCCTTTGATCTCTGTTGAACTTAAACAGTGTCGTAAAAAAATCCTTAAAACAAAACACTCCATAAATAGCGATTTAAATAGTATATTGTGGAGGGTTTGTAGGGAATAGACGTACCCACAGATTAAATGAACTACCTCTGGGGAGTGCTTTAGGGATAGTTTTTAAATCTAGGGATAGTTATTTAGGGATAGTTATTTCCAAAATAATTCGGCGTGTCTAAGGTGTGCAAATATGCAAGCGCTTGAATATGCCAATCCGTGGTGGGCACGCTTGGTTATTAAGCCCTCTCTCTCTCCCTCTGAGAGAAGGCCTCTGCCCTGCAGTAGGACTTTAATAGGCTATACCTAAAAAAAACTGGGTAATGACAGGTTTCACACTTATTTATATCGTTTTGCACGTCATTTGGGACACAGAGCCTTTATATAAGATCTCCACTTCTTGTGGCGTCTCCACTTAGTAAGTAACTAAGCCCACACTTTTGCTGTGCGATGTCAGCCTAGAGAATAGCACCAAGCCAAATTCTTCCCGCGGGTGTCGTAAAAGGCGACTAAGGGACACAAACCGGGGATGGGCAGCAGCGCCCCCTTCAGTACAATCCCACCAGTCTGTGATCGCCAACCCGCATGCCCAGCGTGGGGATTATGGGCATTTCAAATTGGATAGCACTGATATATTTTACGAGTCACTGTCCAAATTTAAAGGTAATATCCAAAGCTTTCCAATAAAAATTAAAAAGTTCTCCCATATTCATTAAATGTTAGTCGTTTAATTGTTTGTTATAGTTATAATGAATTGTAGTATATAACATACCCGATACCGTCTGACGCTTTAGCACAGTGTCAAGACCTACCCATGTGTATAGAACCCTATTAACTTGATTACGAATCTACTGAAGCACTCCTTATCACAGTATTATAAAGCATAGATAATTTCTGCTCTTACAACATTACGCCCTCTTTTACTGTTAAAAATGGTGATAATTTTATTATTTATTCACACATATATTACTATATATTATACACACGCACACACATACACACACAAACACGCGCACGTACGTACACACACACACACACACACACACACACACACACTTCTATACCTAAAATATACAGAGATATTTTTTTCTTTCTTTTTTAAAAATGATCAATTATGTTTTGTACAATTTTTGGTTTTTGATTCATTCTGCATGCATGTAAATCTAAATACTATACAAAATTTAGAATGTACTTTACTCACTAACCTTAACAATGTAATAATAAGGAAGAGCGGGGTATCTGTAACACAGGTTTCGACTTAGTACAGAGCCCCAATGACGTGTAAACTGTCTGTAACCGCTGCTTATTGAATAAAGATTTTATTTTATTTATTTATTATTATTAGATATATTATGTAATGTTGTGCTCACCTGTAATTGGCTAACATACTAGAATAGACCCTAAGCTAAGCTATTATGTAATACTGGTATGTTACCTGTTGCTATGCCTTAAGTAAATAAATTACCCCTCAATGATGGCACAACCTTGCGCTATGGCGCTCATTAGGGGAGGGCTATCTCCAGTAGTGGACTAATATAGCCTGAAAAAAAAGAAGTGTCATGATTTTACAACGTTTCTTCTTCTCATTCAGGCTATATTACTCCACTGCTGGACATAGGGAGGGCTATGTCCAGCAGTAGATTAATATAGCTTGAAGAAGAATAAAGCCCATACCCTCTTTCTCTGAGAGAAGGCCTGTGCCCTGCAGTGGAATGTTTTTAGGGTACATAAAAAAGAAAGCCGTAACTCTTGAAAGTTAGTCTACGCCCATCGGCAAACCCTAAGACCGTTTTGCGATAAATAAAATCTCTTATTTTTTTCTCTCCGGCCGCTCCTCATAATTTCGGAGGCTATCGCGTTTCTGTCAAACAATACACGTTATTATTGGGTTCACACTCCGCCATGTTTTATGTATGAAGATACGGCCCTTTCTTTTCGTTTCCAGTGAGAATTTTTCGGGTCGCATCTAATAGCCACCTTTTAGGAGTGCGTGTGTTTTATTTTGCTACAAAAGTGATCCGAATCATTGTCATAATGTTGATACTAGGAATAAACAAAATTGTAATTTCAACGTTATGAACTTGGAAAAGTCAATACAGCCTTTAAGGAACACTCTATATGGTTCTAAAATAAGATTGCTCAAGATATTGTGTATATGTTACAGTCAAAACTCTTAAACGGTCAAAACTAGTTTTGACTGCTAAAATCAGTCAAAAGTACTTTTGTCCAAAGCTGGTCAGTAACATTTGAAATACCAAATGGTAAAAACACCTGAAATCATCCATCACTCATTCTGCAACACAAATATAAGTGTGACGAAGTGCGTAACGTAGCGGAGCGCGAAGGAGCGTGTTAAGTTGAATATGTAAGACCGAAAACCAATTCGAAATTGTTGGATACATAGAAAATTTTACTTTATTTTTCGGTTTTTTGATTTTAGCAGTCAAAACTATACCTTAGCCAAATTCGATAAAGAATAGAGGTAAACAAACCAATTTAGGGTTATCACAACTCACGTTTTACAAATCTTCTATTGTTTACATGATTATAGCCTTTTACTTGCTAACTATTTATTAACGGTGGTAGCTCAGTGGGTAGAACCTTAGACTGGCAAGCTAGAGCCCCAGGTTCGATCCCGAGTGCGGGCATGTACCAATGACTTTGTTTAATTTCAAAGTTACGTACATTTGCGAATTTGTAGTCGCAATACCACACGCTAACGGTGAAGGAAAACATCGTGAGGAAACCCGCGGCTTGGTTGGCTCCGCACGTATTGACTAGTCTTTCCTGTGGGCTAGGCCGACTAAGCTGTCAGGGAGGTATAGGTGCTGGGCAAGCCTACACCATCTATAAAACCATGTCCCAGGCACTACAGCGTCGGAGTGGTCCCTTCACCCATCTAGTGTGAGTGAAGATACCACTGGACGCTGTATAAATCATCTCGTTGAGTAGATGCAAAAAGGCCAATATTATTATTATTATTTATTAACAATTCCTATTGCAGCATATTTAACTACAACGACTCAAATAACATGAATATTACCTTGTTATTTCGAAAAACTATAAAAAAATCGACATTAATTTTACGCGACAGCCTTTCTTTTTCTGTAGAAATATGGATGAAATTCAGGTGTGACAAACATTCTGGGGAATTTAGTTTATGCCAACAAGTGAAGTTTAGTCGTTTGTCAATGCGTGTATATGGCATAAGTATAAAGCATATAATTATGTGTGACAAAATGGCACAAGACAAAAATATAGAAGTGCTTAGATTGCCCCCATATCATTGTGAATTAAATCCGATAGAAATCATATGGGGGCAAGTAAAAGGCCATGTTGCTGCCAAAAATAAAACTTTTTAAATGGCCGAACCAAATAAAGGTCCTGTTAGATGAGGTAAGAAGTAAAATTACTCCATGGCAACGTTGTGTTGAACGCGTAATTAAAGAAGAGAAGAAAACGCCGAATTTGATGGTGTAATGGATAATGTAATTGATGAATTTATAATTCAAGTCTCTGGAGACACAAATTCATCCTCCTCTTTGGCCAGTGACAGTGATGAGTGCCAGTGATAGTGTGAACATAAGAATAAAAATATATACAAAGAACTTTGTTTTGTTGCAATATTTGCAGTAGGTCCCAATCTCCTCATTTTCATAGTAGCATCTATAGGTACTTATTAATATTATAAAGTTGAAGAGTTCGTATGTTTTTTGCTTAAACGCGCTTAATTCTATAAGGAAAATCATGCGGCATGGCTCGCGTGGAAGTTTGTTACATCTGTGTCATATTTCATGTTTCAGTGTGGTCATATTCAAATCGGTTAAGCCTTTCACTATAAAATCATAAACATATAAACATAAATAAGCATTTTACCTTAGTAGGAGGAACCTTTAGAAGCCTTTCACTATTAAATCATAAACATATAAACATAAATAAGCATTTTACCTTAGTAGAAGGAACGATTATTATTTGTATGAAAATGATTTCTACAAAAGGTTGTTAACATCTGCCTTTTAGGTGTAAACAAGTCGTTGCCTAGCAACGGTTTGTTTATCGCTATTTGTTATCGAATTTGGCTCAGGTATAGTTTTGACCGTTTAAGAGTTTTGACTGTAACATATAATATACGACCTCTGTGGCGTAGCGGTAGCGCATTTGCCTACCATGCGAGAGGTCCCGTGTTCAAACCACATCTGAGGACAAAAAACCCCTGTTCTTGTATGTTTACATGTTTTTGATGTCGCTGTTTCTGGTTCCCATGATACAGGGTATCCTAGTGTGGGGCCAGAAGCAATTTATGTGCCTGTACGTTGTGTCTATGTTAGATTGACTTAAATGTTAGATTTATAGGTGCAACGGTACCTTACATCTAGGTGTTTCTGACGTCATCAGAATCTCAATTTTTCTAGTATAGCAAATGATAGTGAAACCATACATTTCAAACTTCAATTACGGGTTTCTAGGTGCAAGAGGTGCATTACATATGGGTATTAATAGAATTATCGCCGACGCGGTTTAAAAAATGTGTTAGCATACTTTGTGCAAAAACGCTTGTTGTGACATTTGGGTTTATTGGGAACAAAAACATGTTTGCTTTTTAAATAATGTTAATGAGGACGATTGTGTCAAGTGTAGGCAAATTTTAAGTTGAAAAGTCTGTTAATTAAGTTCTAATTCCATTCAAACCTGTTCCAAAAAGAATAAACTTGCGAGTTTCTTTGTTAATTTCTTCTTTACAGTCTATTTATCATTACTTGGCCAACTTAGTAAACAAGATTCTAACCTCAACATTGATATTTGATGCCAAAACGACATATTTTCTCGCAACTTAATGAACTGTGTTAATAAAATTGACAGCGTATTATCTAAACAAAGTCTCCCCGATTACGTCACTTAACGGAATATGGCGCTTTGCGACTAAAATCCATACTTTACGGGTAGAACCTTTTTTACTAAAATGGACAAGTAAGGATTAATAAACTGTACTTAATCTTTTAATTGTGGAACTAGAAGCTTTTGATTGCGTTAATATTTAATAATATTAAGTTTTATTGCAATCAAATGCAGGACCCGAGACAAACTAGAAAAGTTCGTTTCCTAGTTTGACCCGGCTGGGGATCGAATCCGAGAAAACAAAACCTTCGGTTTTACAAGCAGCGTGCCAAACCGCTGCACCATGGAGGCCGTTAAGTGTTCTCTATCTATCAATCTATCTTGTTTCCCATATCCCCTTAAGTCCCAAACCCGCCATATTCCTGCTTAAGGTTCACTGCCGACACGTTACATCCTAATTTATACCCAAATATTCATAATCATACGCGTACTATTCCGTATCCTGTGATTCATAGTAACACCCCCAACCACCCAACAAATTCAATTCAAATTCAAATAATTTTATTTCAACGTAAAGAATTTACATTCTATTTGCTGAATGTCAATGTACAATGTAAAGTGTAAGCCGCCGCCTTCGGGCCGTATTGTAGTGGAGAAAAAGGCAGCGGAAAAAAAAACTCCACTCTGACCATCTTTTCTCAAATCATCTTAAAACCAAATACATCAGTTGCCATATGTAAACCTAATAAGATTTCATGACTGCCATTAACAACCCCAAATGCCAAAGCATTAGTCAAATGTCTCACAATAATAGGGGAAAACATAAGTGCTGCGGCCAGACACACGAACAGCACTCGTTCACGAGCATAACGCAGTGCTCAGCCATCATCAGTCTCAACCATTTTGGAGGGAGATAGATGACCCGAACACCACGCTACCATTCGAATGACCTTTAGCAAACTTGCAGTTAAGTTTTTGTCAGTTATATAAGGTATCATATAGTTATTAATATGCAATCATGTCGTCTGTACACACTTGTATTATAAAATATATGTTATACTTAGTTATACTTAACAATAAAATCGCGGTGGAATTGGTTTACTACCACGGATTAGGATCGTTTACATAGTCGTCTATTCTATAATATGCCTTTTTACATAGCGAATTTTTAATGAAAGTTTTAAATTTATTTTCAGACAAGCATAGAACACGTTCTGGAATTTTGTTGTAAAAACGAACGCAGTAACCTACAAATGATGTGCCTACCTTGGCTAATCGGGATTTAGTACAAGCAACCTTGTTTCTATTCCTTGTGTTTACGTTATGAACGTCCCTATTTAATTTAAACATTGTTATATTTTTTCGGACATACATTATATTATCGAATATATATTGGCAAGCCAGTGTAAGAATGCCTATTTCTTTAAAACGCTCCCTTAGCGATTCTCTACTGTTTAAGTTGTAAATAGCTCTTATTGCTCTTTTTTGCAAGACAAATATGGTTTCTATATCTGCTGCCCGTCCCCATAATAACAAACCATACGACATGACACTGTGAAAATAACTAAAATAGACCAGCCTCGCCGTCGACACGTCTGTAAGTTGTCTAATTTTTCTGACTGCAAACGCTGCTGAACTCAACCGACCCGACAGTTTTCCAATATGCTTACCCCATTGCAGTTTTGAGTCTATCGTTATACCTAAAAAAAGCGTGGACTCTACCAGCTCTAGCCTCTCACCAGATATTTTTAAACTCGTGTCAACATTTTTAACATTGGGTAGTGAGAATTTGATGCATTTTGTCTTTTTTGCATTTAGCATCAGATTGTTTATAGTGAACCAGTTTAGAATAGTAGATAAAGCATTGTTTACATCGTCTACATTACTTATACCTCTCTTTACTTTAAAAATTAAGGAAGTATCATCTGCAAACAACACTATCTGCGAAAGCTTTTCTACTAGGTAGGGCAAATCATTTATATATACCAAAAAAAGGAACGGACCCAGTATAGAACCTTGAGGGACTCCTACTTTTACATCAGAACCCGAGGATTTAACTCTATTAATATCAACCTTTACAGTTCTGTCTGTTAAGTAAGATCGAAGAAGACTTAGTGATTTATTACTTAAACCATATCGGTGCAATTTTATGAGAAGTGTTTCGTGGTCAACGCAGTCAAACGCCTTAGAAAGGTCACAGAAAACCCCAATGGCATCCTGCGACTCTTCCCACGCCTCAAAGATATGCTTTACTAACGCTATGCCTGCTTCCGTCGTTGAGCGGCCTTTTGTAAACCCGAACTGTTTCTTATGGAAGAGCTTATTTATACTAAAATGAGTTTGCAATTGATGTAATATTACTTTCTCAAAAACTTTACTTAGCACCGGCAGTATTGCTATAGGTCTGAAATTATTTGGATCTTCACTATCACCAGTTTTAAACAAGGGTACGATTTTACTTAACTTTAATAGATTAGGAAAGGTTCCCTGGTCAACACATTTATTAAAAATCAAAGCAAGGTAAGGTGCTAGAATATTGATTATAGTGGATATTAATTTAACCGATAACCCCCACAAATCTTCAGTCTTTTTTAAGTTTAACTCTTTAAATGTTTTGACAATAGTTAAGGTAGTTATATGGGAGAATTGGAAGTCAACTTTACATGGATTTGTACTTTCCAAAAGTAAGGTATCGGCTAATTGGGAGGAAGAATTTAAGCTAGCCGTTATATGCAGTGGCATATTTTTAAAAAAAGTTTGAAATATTTCTGCTATGTCCTTCTTCGAATTAACTAACTTACCTTCGATCTTCAACGCAAATCCCTGGTCCTTAGGTCTCGTTTTACCTGTTTCTTTGTTAATTACTTGCCAGACTGTTTTTATTTTATTAGTAGACGCCATAATTTTTTTACTTATACTTATCGATTTGGCTGTTAAACAAGTTTGTCTAAAAGTTTTTGAATATTTTTTTACGTACTCTTTGAACGTCGGATCGTGATTGAATTGTTTTTCTTCATACAATTCATAAAGCCTTTTCCTACTTCTATATATACCTGGCGTTGCCCATTCTGAAAACCCGCTTTTTAACTCTGTAATTTTTTTTACGTTAAAAACAAGTTCAAATTCTTTTGATATGGTTGAAAACAATACTTGATATAACGTATTCGGATCATTGCTATCGAAATTCAACGAATTTAACTTTATGTTTATATTTTTTTTAAATAATTCAATTTTTTTCTCTGTTATTGGCCTACAATTTAATTCATTGCATTTTTTTGCTTCCAGTACTGACGGTAGGACTACCCATAGCCCGCTATGGTCCGACTGTAATTTATGTATGACTTCTTTTTCTAAATATTCACAATTGCAAAAGACATTATCTATGCAGGTAGCGCTAGTAGCAGTTGTCCTAGTGGGTTCTGTAAATAAATTATCTAAATTATATGACCTGAAAAGGCTTGCGAGTTTAGTTTTAAGTGGACCTTGAACTAAGAAATCTATATTGAAGTCCCCACACACCACTATGCTCTTCGTAGTACTGAATAGGCGTTTTAAGGCATCCTCCATAAGTAATTCAAATTCATTATAATTTGATTGTGGCGGCCTATAAACACACATAACTATATACCTATCCAATTCCACACACGATATCTCAATTAAACGTTCAACAGATAGACTGACAATATCTTTTCTTTCTTTCATTTTCAAACTACTTTTGACAAAGATCATTGAACCTCCTCTTATTGAGTGTTGTCGGTTAAAAGTGCTTGCTGCTAAATAGTCTTTTAAAGTAAATGACATTTCAGAATGTTTCAGCCAATGTTCTGTTAAACACAAAATATCTACATTGAAATCTGCTAAAAATAGTTCAATTAAATTGTCTTTGCCGGAAAAACCCTGTATATTTTGTGCAACTAAATTGATACCTAACTTAGGGTTTTCCTTTGTCTGCGATGGCAGTTTAAAGCCATTGACTGTGTGTTTGAGCCCGCTGTTGAATTATTACTAATACTAGTAACACGGTTGTCATTCCTATCAGGTTGTGTTATAATTCCTATAACCACAGAGTCAAAAATATTGTAAACTAACAAAGTAGCTAACTTACGTCGACTATTTTTCGTGAGGTACACAGTATCTCGCGTCAAAAAGTAATTCTTAACAAATTTGTTAAGATCAAAAAATGATATGTCACTATGACGACATGTCAAATGGTGAATGTGTATGTTCAAGCTATGGATGTCATTATTTTCTTTTGCTGACAGGGACTGAGAATATGGGAAAGCGCAAAACACTAATTTTCCCATCCACGGTTGGACATCTTTAGCTTGACCATATAATTCAAATATATTGTTTATATCAGTCTTTTTAACACCTTGGCTATTTCCTACTAATAAAATGTAGGTTGTGTCGTTCTGTATTGGGCTTTTGAACAGCTCTTTAACAATGTCAGTAAAACTTGAATGGGGATAGCATTTATTCAGCACATTTTGTGTCAGCCTGTCATTCAACAAAGGACCTAACCCTGCACCTATCTTATCAGAGAAGATTACAGTCCTCCTTTCTTGTTTTACTGCCGGGCCAGTCATGCTAATGGTGCTTGATTCAGGCTGGCTGTGAGTTATCTCAGTAGTGCTTGGAGGTAGACGCAACGCAGCTGGACTTGTATCCTCAGTGGGGCCATGCAGTCGTGTGGTGAGGCATGATGTTGATGCTGGTGGCTGATCTTGTAGAATTTTACAAGATGCACATGAAGAACCCGCTGATATTTTGTTGCTTAGCGACTGAAATCGATCCATGTTATATGTACCTAAGGCTGTTAGTTCTGCTGCATATGCCTCCATTTCCTCTTGTGCCTCAGTGTACTGCTTGCCTAAGTCACTGAGTGATTTTTCTAAACTATGAATGTGGGAGTGAAGATCCTGAATTTTTTCCTCATATTCACTTGTTATTACTTGATGTTCCATTGTGTTGCCCAGTAGGTCCTTCTGCAGACTAATATTAAGTTTTTTAATACCCATGTACTTCATAATCTGGTTATTGCTTTTCAAGGCTTTATTGATGCGTTTAATATGTCTTTTTGTACGAATGTACTGTTTTATTTTGTTGGAACCTTGAAGTGGCATTTTGGGTTGGGAGGATTCAGTTTGTGAGGAAAGACAACTAGTGCTATTGTTGATTATTAAGTCATTGTACAGACAAGATATATTTTCACTTTCTCTGTCAAGGTTTTGTTGATGTAGCACACTGAGTTCTTTATGCGCTTCAGAAAGCTGATATTCCAGTAGCTTTATGCGCTGAAGTGCTACTTCGTGGGTATCACGGCACTGATCATATTTATGAACAATTTTTTGGAGTTCATCTCGCTGTCCACGGAGGTCCTCGCAGATGATGTCCAGTTCAGCAAGATCATTTTTAAGTTTGGTGTTCTTTTCCACAATTCTTTGAACCTCGAACTCACTCTCCTCCCGCTCCTCTAATAGCTGTTGGCATTGCTGTTTGGTTGCTTGAAGTTCCAGTAGCGCTGTCTTCAAGCGCTGCTCGTTATCTCGTGCGGTATTCTTGCGCGTCATCATTGTGTTGTAGGTAGTAGGATTACTGAAATGCAACCAGGGGGGAAAACGTCAGTATTTCCACAGGAAAACACAGCAAATACAGTTGCCACAGTTGTGCAGTATTTGTGTTGTGAATTTATTTTAGTTACAGTTATAATTTAATCTAAATCTGTCACTTTGCAAATTTTTATTTTTCAAAGAGAGGGTTGAATAAGATTAGCAATTTTTCAACTATTGTCGCTTATTAATTGTTGCGTTACAAGGCACTTATATTAAGAGAAGGCATGTAATAACACAGTAAAAACATGTAATAAATGTCCGGTAGGAACAATATACTCCCCTTATGATGTCGTTAGAGTCCAATGTATACAACCGTAACGGTTCTCTGTCGCCGCTTAGATGTAGTATTTGATGAAGTATTTGTGTATGTGTGAACAGAAACTCACACATACACAAATACTTCTTATGAAACTCAATTCTATCATATACTCTCTGGATTTCTTGCCTTCCATTTTCTCATTATTATTTAGGTGAGACCTTATTATTTTATCCTACATCTGAGCCAAATCTAAGAGATCAAAGACGTTTAGATACGGAATTAAAATGTCTTTCGTATTTAGAGACTATTTCACTAAAGACTACGTTACAACGAAACAAATTTGTTACCACTAGATCTTGGGGTTTGATACCGTTCCCATACTATAAAATAACGCATCAGTAGTTTCATTGAAAAATATGGCTTATAATGCTAATTGCTGTGTGACGTCGGCTTAGAGAATAGCACCAACCCAATTCTTCTCGCGGATGTCGTAAAAGGCGACTAAGGGACACAAACTGGGGGGTGGGCAGCAGCGCCCCCTGCAGTACAATTCCACCGAACTGCGATCTCGAACCCGCATGCCCAGGTATTATCGGCATTACCCACTAATGATAGCAGAATGTGGCGCTCTTTAAGGGAGGGCTATGTCCAGTAGTGGACTAGTATAGCCTGCCGACAATGCAACTTACACACGTCCCGCTGTAGCGAACAGGCCTCTCAGAGTGAAAATCTGGGCTTAGCCAGAACGCGTGCCCACCGTGGAGTGGTATTTGGAAGCGATGAGTTAAGTGAACACCTGAGACACTCAGGTTCCTTCACGATGTTTTCCTTTACCGTTAACGAGTGGTATCACTACTATAACTTCACAAACGTTGTTGATTTAAATAATTAACATTATTATTTCCATAGAATTAATTTTAAAATTTAACTATTTTTAACTGAGCTATATATATCATCTACATTAAATTTAATATTGTACTAGCTCTTTTTGCATATAATTTATTTTACACAGGAAGTAACCCGTGCCCCAGCAGTGGGAACAAACAAAGGTTAACATCTATAGTATTTTAAAAACTTATTTAGAGGCTAAAAATTCCACCCATGTACGCCAGAACAGAGAATATTCTAAAGAGGTTCGAAATTTCACAGATGCCGGTGAGTCACCCATTAGTCACTCAGTTGGAAAGGGCGCTGGCACGGATAGCCAGAGGTCGCGGGTTCGAATCCCGGCATGGGTGGCATATATATATATATATATATATATATATATATATATATATATATATATATATATATGTGTGTCATCTACGTTAAGTTTAATATTGTACGAGCTCTTTTTGCATATAGTATGTTTTATTCAGGAAGAGACTCCTGGCCCAGCAGTGGGAACTTACAAGGGTTGATAGTGATTACCTTATTTCCCGACGTTTCGGTAGCGTTCATCATCATTCGTCAAAATCGGATGACCAATTTAGGCGTGTAACTGCCTTGGAACATACTTGAATACAAACATTCATTCATACTTACGTTTATAGACTGCTAAAATCATAACCCTTCCTCTGCCGTTGTTGAATAAAAAGGGATCAAAAGGAACTCAGTTCCATAGCCGCAGGCGGAGCAGAGCTGCTTTCAACCAGGAAAAGGCGAATCGGTACTGAGGCAATTAATTAGTAACATGATATTTTCAGCGACGCTGCCTTTGACTCCTTCTGTCTAGTAATTGTCCCATTAATGGGAGAGGTGACCATTGTCAAAGAATGTGCCAGATATAAACAAAAAGAACTTTGATAGAATGGTGCCAGTCAAGCGGTAAAACGCTGGCTTCTCAATCGTGGTCGTGGGATTGAATCCCGGCATGTATCAATGACTTTGTTTTCTAAGGTTTTATTAACATTTTTAAAAACTTATTTAGAGGCTAAAAATTCCACCCATGCCAGGATTCGAACCCGCGACCTCTGGCTATCCGTGCCAGCGCTCTATCCAACTGAGCCAATGGGCGACTCACCGGCATCAGTGAAATTTCGAATCTCTTTACACTATTCTCTGTATTACGTACAGGCAGCGAAATCGAATGAGTTATTTTTATTCATTGTAAATGTTTACAAAATTTACATCAAAATTGTTAGTTTTGCAATGAATTCAAGATGTGGAGAAAAAGCTAACAATTAAAGTCCACATTTATTCTTTTCAAAAAATTAAATAAGAGGCTAAGCGTGAAAATGAAATCAAATAAGTTATTTTATTCATTGTAAAAACAAAATGTTTACAAAATTAACATTAAAAATGTTAGTTTTACCATAAATAGTAATTCTGTATTAATTCTTTTTAAAAAAAAATATTAACTTAATTAACAGAGTTTTCCACTTTTAAAAAATATTACTCATGAATGTGTTCAACACTGACACAATTTCTAATCTAACTAACTAACGATCTTCTTGTTATCTCTATATTTTGCAACAGTCAATCAAAAACAAACGTCTCTTCAGTGATTATTTTAAGAATATTTACTTCCCTACAACTGAAAGCTGTGTGCCGTTAGAATGTTATAAAACAGCCGTTGGATTTGAGCAAGTTTCGCTCCAAATTCTACCTTTTGCCTAATTACAGCCTGTTGGCGAGTTCGATCTTGAACGTAGCTTGTAACAGTTGAGTTTAGCGGTAGCCAACTCAAAATACCCACGGGATTTGTCCCTTTCAGATGACCTCTGTGGCGCAGCGGTAGCGCATCTACCTACCATGCAGGAGGTCCCGAGTTCGTACCCTGGCTGGGGACAAAAAAAACCTCAGGTCTTGGATGTTTACATGTTTGTGATGTCGTTTTTTCTGGTTCACACGACACAGGGTATCCTAGTGTCGGGCCAGAAGCAATATAGGTATGTGCCTGTATGTAAATGTTATGTTATAAAGTAAAAGCCTACAGGTCTTACACAGTATTTTTACATAGCATATAAACGCCTATATATCCTAATGCAGGGCACACATCTTGTCTTAGACAGAGAGTATGGGCTTAATTACCACGCGTTCCCACCGCGGATAGGCAATTTCAAGCGCCGAAGTATTTGATCTACTCAGACACTCAAAAGTAGAAGATGAAAAAACATTAATTGTAGAAACAGTGCACACACTACTTACTATATATAACAAAACAAACTTAATACATATTACTAAACATAACATTCAGAAAAAGGAAGGGAAACAGAAGGTCACGACGTATCACTGCTACTGTAAATGGCAACTGACTCAGCAATATGCTGCTGCCGTGTCGGCCTAGAGAATAGCACCAAACCAAATTCTTCCCGCGGGTGTCTTAAAAGGCAACTAAGGGACACGAACCGGGGAGTGGGCAGCAGCGCCCCCTGCAGTACAATTCCACCAAACTGCGATCCCCAACCCGCATGGCCAGCGTGGGGATTATGGGCATTAGCGCCAAATGATGGCACAACCTTGCGCTACGGCGCCGATTAGGGGAGGGCTATGTCCAGCAGTGGACTAATATAGCTTATAGAAGAAGAAGCCTTCAGCGCCGATTTTCAGTCAGAGCCCCGCGACCCCGCAAGCGTCACAGACGTCAGGTTCCCTCCATGGGAGGCACCCGTGGCAATTAAGCCCATACTCTGTTAGAGGAGGGCTGTGGCCTCCAGTAGGATGTTTATATGCTACCTTAAACAAGTGGAAGGCATTCCCTTTACGTTAATAGGGGTAGAAGGAAAGCAAGGCGTGCTTGGTCATTTGCTATTTCAACTGGGCGGAGCTTGGTTCGAATTAATCGAATCTAAATTAATTAGTTACTACTTTCTAGTTTCTCTTTTAGTAACTGTAATTTTATCTCTATCTAAATGGTGATTATCACTCAGTTTATTGTCCATTTTTTCTCCAAAATGATCTAGAATTTGAAGTTGACACCTGGTTTTACTTGTGCGGTCCAATAAGTCCAAGGATCTGTGTAATTTTGATTGATACAATTTGAACCATATATTGATCACCTTTAAACTGTTGGCATTTAATATAATTTACCACGAATTGTAAAGACTTTTAAAGCGTTCCAGGGCGCTATCTAGCGCCACCAATGAAAAAAAAACATAACTTGTTTTATAAAACATCTGGCACGGATAGCCAGAGGTCGCGGGTTCGAATCCCGGCATGGGTAGAATTTTTAGCCTCTAAATAGGGTTTAAAAAAAATTTATAAAACATTTTTATTTGTTTTTCAGTTCTCATTGATGTTGTAACTAACGAATTGCCTAAAATACTTGTTTATACTTTGTATGTATGAATTGCTTAACGCAAAGGTTTTCACTGTTATGTTATGCAATTTAAATGAATAAATAATAATAATAATAATAATTATCTAAAAGTCAACAAAAGAAAAAGGGAATCTTAACAACAGTGATAACTATTTTTAGAAATTAAAGTCTAGAGCCAACAGTTTTTGGCGGAAAGTGATTAAAGTTCTTGGTGGTTGATTCTAGGTTCTAGAGAGTAGGTTCTAAAAATATTTGTCGCAGTTGTTAAGATTTTTCACGTTCACTCTTAAATAAACACGTATTATAACACAAGTTACGTTTTTTTTTCGTTGGTGGCGTTAGCTAGCATTCTTATTGGCTTCGTGTGTCCTAATTTTCCATGTAACCTTCTAAAAGCTGTTAGTCTTGTTGTAATATAAAGTAAAATAAATAAGAAGCCAACGAGCCCGAGACCGATTGGAACTTTCGTGCCGAGAATCTGACGCAACTTGTGCTCCCGAGTGTACTTATCCTCATGCTAATATGGAGCAGTTTAATTTTACTGTTCCGATATAAGAAAAGTTTGTTTTGCGAAAAACAACGTGGAATATTCATAGAGCAGGTGCAGCAATCGGAAGTTTTTCGAACTGCTGGAGGAAAACGTAAAAATGTTTCAGTGCAAATATTGGAAGAACGGGCCCTAGAGCCCCCGGCCCCTGCTGTGTGGTGTCGGCCTAGAGAATAGGACCAACCCAAAGTCTTCCCGCGGGTGTCGTAAAAGGCGACTAAGGGACACAAACCGGGGGGTGGGCAGCAGCGCCCCCTGCAGTACAATTCCACCAAACTGCGATCCCCAACCCGCATGCCCAGCGTGGGGATTATGGATAACCCCCCAATGATGGCACAACCTTGCGCTATGGCGGTCATTAGGGGAGGGCTATGTCGAGCAGTGGACTAACATAATCTGAAGAAAACGAATATACTGATGAATGTAATCGAGAACGGTTTTCAGGTTTTGCTTTGTTTCAATAAATCACGCAAGGGTCTTCCTGTTGACTAGACACGAAAAGTATAGAATTAATTGAAATTAGCCACTTCGGCTAATTAAAAACGGTTTTCTTTCAATTCACGGCAGCCAATATGGCATCAACTAATACATTGCAGATTAGACCGTATTGAGGAACAGAGATGTTATAGAGAAGGTGTGTTACTTTTTATGTATTTTAAATGTGTTTTTAAATGTATTGTGCGTCACTTTTGTGAAAATCATCATTTGTAAGCGAAACAAGCATAATATATAAATTTTAAATATTGTTTAATAGTTTGATAATCGAATTACGCAATGTTCTAAATAATTTTATTAAGTTTCTAATTCAACTGTTTGAAAAAAATGTGATCTACAATATATATAGATAGATAGATAGAGAACACTTTATTGCACAACCAGAAAAAGAATACAACCATGATTTCTTAAATCTAAGTAATGTGATGTAATTATAAAATATATATTATAATTAGTGGGATATAAGAACCGGAATGCGGCTGTCAAAATTAATCTGTTCAGAGATTAGATTCATCAAAATAAAAAAAATATTTAAAAAAATAAAAGAACCCGACTGCAGTGATAAATCAACTGAAAGGGAAAAAATAAGATAATTTATTATAAAATGCTAATGTCGAATCAGAAGAGTTCATGCTGCTTTACTTGAGGGACCAAATAATATAACTTTATAAGCATTATTTGCTCAAACTGTTGCATTTATTATTTTATATAAAATGATGCAGTCGGGACCCATTACTGTTTGTTTAAAGTCCTCTAATGGGTCCCGACTGCATCATTTTATAAAAAATAATAAATGCAACAGTTTGAGCAAATAATGCTTATAAAGTTATATTATTTGGTCCCTCAAGTAAAGCAGCATGAACTCTTCTGATTCGACATTAGCATTTTATAATAAAATTATCTTATTTTTTCCCTTTCAGTTGATTTATCACTGCAGTCGGGTTCTTTTATTTTTTTAAATATTTTTTTTATTTTTGACCTTTTAGTGACTCAGTAAAACGATAAAATTTAAAGGTCCATCTGTTCTGTTTACATGCTTTAAATCGTTATATTATTTTATTTCCTAAATGAATTTTAGTTTATTGCTTTATTTTCTTTTGTTCGACAATGGACATGTCTCAGCAAATCATAAATATTTTTACTGATATACTTGTTTGATATAGTCATAGGTACCACCTGCCTGCATTAAAAATTTATGTCGTACGATATTTTTTAGCTAGTATAATGAATATGGTCTTATGGTGTTAAACTATCTAGAATATTTGCAAAGGAAACGACAGATTTTTTTCTTTATTATCCTTACATAAATTGTCTGTTTTTTATGTAGCCTAAAAACGCTCCACTGCACCTAGTTATTTAATGTTAACGATTGTAGGTGGGGACTGGAATAGTCACGAATTATCTCTTCGACCTGAACGGCGCTCAGCTTTCGACATCTCCAGAGTAGAATTCTTCGTGCTTGCATTGCTGGGCCCAGTCTTCGGTCTCGCTAATTACTTAGAATAAGGACTTGTAAATGGGAACATAAATGGTCTGAGCCTTCAGCCGCGGCCTGTACAAAGGCGCGACAGGTTTCCTCCTAACAGCAACTTTAAGTAACTGTCGCGGCCTTCGGCCGCGCTAATAGTCTCTCCATTTGGCATCAGCGTAAATAGATCTCAGCATTTGGAATCGCCGTGGGAGTATTCCTCTAGCCCGCTTCACAGCCTTCG
The DNA here is from genome assembly GCA_934045075.1 of Yponomeuta sedellus. Taxonomy (NCBI): domain Eukaryota; kingdom Metazoa; phylum Arthropoda; class Insecta; order Lepidoptera; family Yponomeutidae; genus Yponomeuta; species Yponomeuta sedellus. Next base: position 20,039,078 of record OW203734.1, on the reverse strand, counting down.
GCCGTGCCGCGACCTGTATTGAGCTCGGCCTTCAACTTCGTCGCGGCAAGTTTCCTCGCACCCGCATGATGGGGCTCGGCCTTCGGCCTGGCGTAGTTATTTAGAGTTGTGGCATGGGCGTGGAGACATACAAAATCTTGGTTTTCTGAATGCCAAAATATTACCGGTATTAAAATGAAACTATAACAAATTCATCTTGAGGTGGCCCCCTAAAGCATTGAAAAATTTTACTGAATATTTAGGTGTAGATAAGCAATATTTGGTCTCACAAGTGAACAGGAAACCTAACACAAAATCATAATCTTATTTTCGGAGGAAACGAGATAAAATTCGTTAACATGAATAGAGCTAGAATTTTTTAAAATTTCATGGGTCCTACGATACGAGGTCACGGAGGATCCGTCTTCGGTTACCAGTGAGAGCGTTCAAATATTTTTTTATCATTTATTGTTTCTTCTTTGAACCCAGCTTGTCTGACTATGACCGCACAGGGGAAAAGGAGTTACATGCTACACTTTATATATTTTGTTCAGTTAGTTTTGGTCTAAGTGTCAGTAGGAAATAAATATCAGTGTTAAGAAATTAATTATTTTTTCTCAAACATGCTCGGAAATGTTTGTGTTATTACCATGAAATAAAGCCACAAAGTTTCTCTTTTATGGCTCCCGCCTCACTTTACTGGCCTAAGCCAGTAAAGTAAGTATGAAAATCCATTACCGTCCGCTGCTCTAACTTTTTAAATTTACTTACTAAAATTAAACTGACCAAGGAAAAATTACATACAGCCAACCACCTACTAAGTTATGTAAGCATACTTGCAAGATTAAAAAAAAAACAATCTATGGTATTGGTTTTTGTGCGGTTAAACATGGTGATCAAATATGTTAGTGTATTTAAAAAATAAAAAAGGCGGCAAACTAAACTATTATTTCTTAATTACCTAGTAATTATTTTAATATTAATATTTCCTCGCATTGTTTGAGAAAAGCATTATACAATCCTCGGCCGGAACAGGGATTGCAGGACTCGTTCTAGACGGCCTCGTCTACGACTCGGCCGTCTATCCCAAACTCGTCTGGCAATCCCTTACTTCTCGGCCTCTGCAGTAATGTATTATTACCCCCTATGAGGTTGATATTTCTTAAATTAATGAGATAAACGAATGGCGTAGAAAGAAATACGTTTAGTGGCTAAAAGTGGTACTGTAGGACAGGGTTTCAGCAGACAAGAAGAGAAACGTTGTTTCAGCACGACAGCACGTACTTAGGGATCTATTTATTGAAGCAATATGAAACTTACTAAGGATTACGGATTAGTAACTGTACTACTCGCACCACAGCGCAAAGCGAGGTATATTACCTACGTCACTAGTCGTGCCAATTATTAGTAGACAGTCAGTATTAGTCGAAGTGATTGGTCGAGTGCTCAATACTATCCAATTTTGTTTAATACTTTGTAGGGCCTTCGGACAAAACCATACCGCAATTTAGAACACAAACAGCGCCATCTGTGGTTGGGTAGAGGAACTAATGCTACAGTACTTTAATTACTTAGAAGTGAATATTATTTTTGTTGCGTTTGTTCTCTATTAATGCTGATTTTATGTTAATTAACGACACCCGCAAAATTCTCTTTTAAATACTTTGCACGTGTTAGGCGTAGTTAAACAAAATTATATTTTTTAATTAAATGAATGATCTAGAAGGATCAAACCACTTTATAGGAATTATTTCTTTCCGCATTTGTACCGATTCTATAAATGGTTTGTTTACATGTAGACCAAAACCGAAATTATGTATACACATGTATTAGAATAAATAAAATATAGCAGCGCCATCAAGTGGCTAAAAGTGGTACTTTAATTGCTTAGAAGTAAATGTTATTTTTTGTTCCGTTGGTTCTCTATTAATGATGTTTTATGTAACCTACGTCATCCACGAAATTCTGTTTTAAATATTTCACACCTGTTAGGGGTAGTTCAATAAAATTAGTATTCGAATTCAATAAACTAAATATAACAGCGCCATCTAGTGGCTCCTAACTGTACTTTAACGAATCTTCTTAACGAATTTTATTTTTCGTCACAGTTCTGATCGCATAATTATGATTTTATATAGTCTATGACACCCGCGCAAGGATGCCGAATCGAATGACACCTTGTTTAACAAAATCTGACCATTGGTTAAGGAGTTATGAGGGAACATAGAATCGGACATACTTACATACATACATACATACATACATACATACGCACTAAACACATTACCCTCCTTTTGGGCTTCGCTGCAGTCGGGTAATAAATCTAAATTTATGTAAATGCATCGACCAAATAGGTGATGTATTAGCAAAAGGGAACCGGCGTGCCTGCACGCAACGACTTCTGAACGTTGATGAAGTGATCTGTCAGGATAGTGGCAAGTGGCAGTACCTGATCTCTGCCTACCCCTTTGGGATACAGGTATGAAGTTATGTATGTATGTAAATAGATATAGTTATATATGATCGGAGTTTCTCTGAAGGATAGGATTCGTAACGAATGCATTCGACAGAGAACCAAAGTTATCGACATAGCTCAGAGAATCAGCAAGCTGAAGTGGCAGTGGGCTGGCCATATCTCGCGAAGAACCGACAACCGTTGGAGTAAACGTGCTCTTCAGTGGAGACCGCGACTCGGCAAACGTAGTGTAGGATGCCCTCCGATCAGGTAGGATAACGATCTGCGAAAAACTGCAGGCAGATGCTGGATCCAGCAAGCTGAAGACAGGGTGCTATGGCGCTTATTAGGGGAGGGCTAAGTCCAGCATTGGACTACATAATATAGCCCGAAGAAGAAGAAGATATTAAACGGGTCTAATTATTTATTAGGTAAAACGTAATCACCTTATTTCCCGACGTTTCGGCAGCGTTACAGTTGCCGTGGTAACGGTTAATGGTTAATAACTATGTATGAGTATCGCTAATCAATAAAAAATACGATAAAACTATATTTCTGAAATACAGGTTAATTGAATGATAATGCTAACCTCCATAGCATTAGTTCCGTATATAGATAGATGAAAAAAATATTAACATTTCCTCACATGCACAAGAACAATACAAAAATAAGGACAAGATTGAAAATAACGTACATTTATAAGAGATTGTGCAGAAGCAATAGAGCACGCTAAGCAACAACATGCGCGGTCAGGTACGGGATGGGTGAGCGTCCCGTGACTACCGCTAGTGGCATTTATCTGAGCGCTTCCGTGCCGTGCCGGCTGTCATATAATGGCAGTCGTTAAGCCATGTCAGAGGCCTTATGGGCGGCTTGATAACTTCTGACAGTAAGGCTTGCCACTGTCTTACAAACCTCCACCAACCCGGACTTGGCCCCCGTGGTGGAGTATGGCCTAACCTTTCTGCGAGGCAGGAAGAGACCCGTGCCCCAGCAGTGGGGACACACAAGGGTTGATAACGAATAGCGCACGCTAACGGTGAAGGAAAAGATAATGAGGAAAGCTGAGTGCTTCCGGTGTGTGCCTTGCGGTACGCACCCGTGGTAATTAAGCCAATACTTACATAGAGCAGGCCTTTACCCTACAAAGGGTCGTATGTAGACTGCACTTTAGTATGAAGGTCACTCTGACAATAACGGCCAAGACACAAATTGACGACCTCTGTGGCGTAGCGCATGTGCCTACCATGCAAGAGGTCCCGGTTTCGAACCCGACAAAAAAAACTGTTGGTCTTGGATGTTTCTGGTTAGCACGACACAGGGTATTCTAGTGTGTGGTCAGAAGCAATGTATGTGCTTGTATGTAAATGTTATGTTGATTTGTAGGTAGGCACTAAGATACCATAAATAGTTTAGTTATCGAATCTCGCAGTTTTTTCGAGTTTTTCTCGAACTTAATTTTTTGCTTAAAATACATTTTTATGGGTTGTGATGGGTTGATTTTTCAGATTCACTTTAAAATATTGTTACAATAAACACAGTATTATAGTTTAAAAAAAATAACAACGCCATCTACATTTTCCACGAGTTTAAATCTAAGGACTGAGCGCTCCCGACGAATAAAATTTATGAAAATAATCCGCAGATTTGTGATAAATAAAACCTAAGACCAGATTAGGTCATTTTCAGCTTCGCCTATGGAATTGGGGCTTAATGTTTCACGATATTAGATCCAACGTTCACGAAAGCGTTTAGTCCATTAAAGTGATTGCAGTGATCTCGTACCGGGAAAACCGCGGGATTTCCCTCCACCGGGGAATCCGAATACACGGGCCGTTTTAGGGTTCCGTAGCAAACAAGCTACGCTATCTCTTTGGCTGTTCATCTGTCTATCTGACTGTATAACCCAAGTTGTTGAGTCTACTGTTAATAGCTGATTTTAAGGTTAAGTTGCCTATTATACAGGGATTTTCCTAGTAACTAATGTTTTATCATTCTTTTACTGCTATTTTTTGAAGAAAAAATAAACTTGCTGACTAAACTGCAGTTTTGTCATGTGGCCAAAGTGCATACTAAACATTGCCCTATTTCAACCCTTATTTCAAAGTGATAAGGTTCATTTTACGTGGTAATATTACAACCAACGCCTGGTGGAGGGCTAAAATTATATAATGATAATAACTTCTACACGACACAATACTTGTTCTGGTTCGAAACTAGGATAACCTAGGATACTAAGATATAGATGGATAGAATATTTTTTATTGTATTATTTATTCATTGTTTAAAAACCTATTTAGAGGCCAAAAATTTCACCCATGCCGGGATTCGAACCCGCAACCTCTGGCTATCCGTGCCAGCGCTCTACCAATTGAGCCAATATTCATTGTTTACCTTTACGTTATTATAATATAGTTAGTGTATGTCATGATTTTTTTTTTTAAAACCTATTTAGTGGCTAAAAATTTCACCCATGCCGGGATTCCCTCTAAATAGCCTCTCTATAGTATCATATAGCTCCCATTAGCCTCTAAATAGATTTTTAAAAAAATTGTCCTTAGCACGGGTTAGTGCATTAAAAATAAAAATAGTATATAATTAAATGTCAAATGATTTTTTTACGGAATATGTTGTTTTGGCGGATTAAAAAAGTCGATATCAATGAACGATATCAATGATATATATATATATATATATATATATATATATATATATATATATATGGTATAGCACAGGTATTCTATCCAGGGTATGGTCTTAATTACCACACGTTGATACCACAAATACTCAGCTTTCTTCTTTCTTTTTTCGATGTTACTTTACAAATGTAAGTAACATAAAGCTTTGAAAGTAACTGTTTATATACCGACTTCAAAAAAATAGGAGGTTTACGACCCGGGTATTACTTATTTTGTTCTGTCCTGTAGGTAAACATTACAAACAAGTATTTTCACCATTACTTAAATATTAACAATAATTTGCAATTTTATCTGTACATAGATCTAAAACACCTGGTATGATTTATTGAGCAAACAATAGACATAGAATATAAACCGACCGAAATGAACTTTGTGATACTGAACAGTATAACCTTTTTTATGAAGTCAACAAACTTTACACAGTAGGGCACATGAATATGTGTTTTTTTTTTTTGTGAAGCCAATCCCACTTCTTCTTGTACGAAACCCTCAGGTTGAAAGTCTGACACATCCTTGGCCAGGTTTTTATTACGATATGTTATTTTCTTTTCAGAGCACGCGCTTTATTGAAATATACCGGCTGTGTTAGCTTTTAGTGTGTGATTTTAAACTGAAATTATAATGTGCTTTTAGTGTTCAAAATGCAGAATGAATTTGTTTTATTTTTTGTAGAAAAAAAAACCACATCGAAATTGTGTCTCTGCTGTATAAGTTTTTTATATGTGAGTGGACGACATGGGCTAATCAATATAAGTTCTACATCGTTAACTCTATCGTGACGATCTCGACGTTATTTCTACCACAATCTAACACTAACAGAATATAATATACTCGTAAGTTCTTACATAGGGAGAGAGAGAGACAGAAAGAGTGGGCTTAGGTACCGCTATTTCTAGCACTAAGTTACGTGAACACCTCAGACACTCAGGTTTCCTCACAAAGGTTTCCTGCACTATTCCTGAATTACGTGAAGTATTATTAATTATATTCCACTAATTGGACACAGGAGTTCAAAAAAGCCGTAACTCAGCATGATGATCTCTGTAGCACAGCGGTAGCATCTGCCTACCAACCGAGAGGTCCCGGGTTTCGAGAGACTCCAGCTGGGGACAAAAACCAAAACCCCGGTCTTGGGTGTTATCATGTTTGTGATGTCGCTGTTTCTGGTTCTAACGACACAAGCTATCTTAGGGCGGGGCCCGAAACAATGTGCTTGTATATAAATGTTAAAATTGTGTGTGTTATTACAAATAATACATAGCTTTCATATAGCAAATATTGCACTGATTTTCTGATAGGGCCGGGGGATGATTATCGAAGCATATGACAACGTTTGAGAGGCGTATATAAATTCTAACTACCAGTTTGCAGTGAGGCGGTTCCTTTAACGAGAGACGGCGGCAGTGAGGACTGTAATAGATATTGCAACGTTAAGGCTTAAGGGGTATATGATATCAAACCTTTTATCAGTTCAAAGTCGCTCAGCGAGCTATGGAGAGAGCTATTCTCGGAGTTTCTCTGAAGGATAGCATTCGTAACGAATGCATCCGACAGAGAACCAAAGTTATCGACATAGATCAGAGAGTTAGTGAGCTGAACTGGCAGTGGGCTGGCCATATCTCGCGAATAACCGACAATCGTTAGAGTAAACGTAGGCAAACGTAGTGTAGTACGCGCTCCGACCAGGTGGGATGACGATCTGCGAAAAACTGCCGGCAGATGCTGGGTGCGGCAAGCTGAAGACAGGGCGCTATGGCGCTCATTAGGGGAGGGCTATGTCCAACAGTGGACTACATAATATAGCCTGAAGAAGAAGAAGATATCAACTCTTTGCATGTCGCCACTTCTGGGGCAGGGCTCTCTTCGTCCATCGCAAGAAGGTTAAGTCATACTCCACCACGGGGGCCAAATCCAGGTTGTTGGAGGATTGTAAGACAGCAGCTAGCTTACTGACAGAAGCTATGATGACATGGCTTAACGACTGCCTTTACATGACAGCCGGCTCTAATAGCTTTACGTGCCTGGCGAGCACAGAAGCGCTCGAAAAAAATGCCACTAGCGGTAGTCACGGTATGGTCACCCATGCAGCACTTGACCGCGCCTATTGCTGCTCAACCAAATTGATGATGCCAATCACAAGGAACCACTAGGCCACGAGTGCTTCCGAAGGGGCATAACTGGATCTCATTTCACTACAATTCATGGCTTAATTCATGGTATTTTGATACGTACTATATAATCGATTAACTTATAGATTAAGGCCTTGGGCACACACATAAAGGAAGCGCTCGTAACAATCTGCTCTCTTGAGCAGATTTTAAATGTATAGGCGTTGGATGGAGTGGATTACATGAAGTATATAGTCTGTAGGTGCATGTACATAGGGCGTTTAGAGCTTTTTTGACGTGATTAGATTAGATCGGTTTAAAATATTAAATATCATAACATAACACTTTACATAAAAGCACATACATTGCTTCTGGCCCCACATTGGGATAACCTGTGTCGTGGGGACCAGAAACAACGACATCACAAACATGTAAACATCCAAGACCTGGGCTTTGTTTTGTTCCCAGGCAGGATTCGAACCCAGGACCTCTTGCATGGTAGGCAGACGCGCTACCGCTACGCCACAGAGGTCGTCGAGGTATTGTTAACAATACCTAGTAAAAGAACATGAAATTTCTTAGCCGAGACCACGGCAACTGTAACGCTGCCGAAACGTCGGGAAATAAGGTAATTACGTTTTACCTAATAAATAATCGCGATTTGACCCGTTTATTACATAACTATGTATGATCGCGAATCATAAAAAAATACTATCTGAGATACATATACACAACTGGCGGTATTATCGCCATAAACGATCTCTTCCAGACACCTCAGGATGAGTAGGACAGAAAGATGTAGAGACAAGGTAGGCGCGAGCCTAACTAACCCTTAACCAGTCTACCATTTGCTAGATCGGCGGGCTTAATCGGTGAGCTAGCATGCCCCATCGGGATTCCGCTAAGAATTTCAGCTAATATGTGTTTGTCTTGCTGAAACATTCACGTCGCCTCGTTTATCGCGCGATCGCGGGATTTCTGTGCGCCTATTCTGAGGGCTGATGCTCGTTTGCACCAACCGAATCTTAACGACCAATGAAACCCCTTCCTCAGCTATCTTTAAAAAGAGAGTTCGTGATCTTTATTTATTAGTATTTCATTTTATTTATTTAATGACAGGGAAATCTACAGCGAAATCAGTAACAAAAAAACTTAACATTTACGATAAATAACATGGCCAATTACAGATTTCCACGGAATTACTTATATTTTTTTCTTATCTTGAGGCAGAGTATTTTAAGTTTTAAAGTGTTTTACATCGTTACCACAAACAAAGGAAAAGTTACAGAAAAATGACTTTAACATTGTGTTTAAGTTATTGACCAAAGTGATTCAAAATAACGATCAAAAAAAGAAGATAGTCTCATTGTGTGGCGTGAGTGCGTGTGTGGAGTGATTTCCTTGTCTTGTGTAGAACTTTACTATAAGATAAATATGTATATTTATAATAAATTATAAGTTTACATAAGTAACGGTATGTAAATGTATTATTATTAAGTACAAGTATGTATCAATATTCAAATTTGCACTGGTTACCCGTCTTTCTAATTTCCTTCAGCAGCTTTCCATCGTGAGGTGGTCTGGAAGAAATTGCTTTTAGCAATAAAGCCGCCAATTGTACTATGTATATTTGCAATTATTTTGTATTTGTTGTTTTTCCAGTGTACAATAAAGAATATTCTTATCTTATATCTTTTATTAATGGTTGATATGTAAGTAATCGGCATCGGTTATTATCCTCAATATATCGTGGGTCAGGCTATACTAGTCCACTGCTGGACATAGCCCTCCCCTAATGAGCGTCACGTTGTGCTATCATAGGGGGTAATGCCCATAATCCCCACGCTGGGTATGCGGGTTGGGGATCGCAGTTCGGTGGAATTGCACTGCAGGGGGCGCTGCTGCCCACCCCCCGATTCGTGTAGTCGCCTTTTACGACACCCGCATGAAGCAGCTGCTGCTGTGCTGTGTGGTGTCGGCCTAGAGAATAAAACCAACTCAATGTTCAATGTGTGTGTACGTATAATTACATACATAACCTCACGCCTGTATCCCAGCGGCACAGGCAGAGACCAGGGACTGCCACTTGCCACGACCCTGACAGATCACCTTCGCCTCATCAACGTACATAAGTCGTTGCATGCACGCACGCCGGTTCCGGGTATTTTTTTCTTCATTACGTATAATTATTATATCTACTTATTTATTTATCTATTTATTTTCGTTTGTGTGGCTTTCACCCACCCAGACTAAAGCCATTTGTAAAATGTTCGGTCCTCCTACTGGGGATTGTACCCACGATATCCAGCATAGTAATCAGACGTAACAGCGGTAAAATTAAGACAGTCTGTATATTTTCTACAGCTTACTAAAAACAAAAAATATTAAAGAGCGTACCGTAAAAAAGTCGTCTGAATAGATCCAGAGCGTTCCTTGCAGAGTTCAAGGCAGATTTGTGCTTGTAGCGTGCCTTTCGGGGAAGTAGATAGGAATGTAGCTCAGCGCTTTCGTTTCTATACGTGTATTCCTTAGGGATTCTTGAAACAGCAAATGCAAGAGGCAACTTGACTGAGTTATTGAAATAGTATTGCCTGGTAGAGGCCTTCATTTGGTAAGAAGTACTAAAAATTTTATGTAACACGTAAATAAAACTCACGCCTGTATCCCAGAGGGGTCGGCAGAGACCAGAGGCTGCCTCTTGCCACGATCCTTGCCATGCATGACATTAGATGACAATCATACAGAGGGTTGATATCATAATTTGTACATAACAAAAATTATAAGTATTTTCATACAATTCACTCCCTTGTCGCGGTCCTATACTAGGATACCCTAATATCCTGTATCCTAGTTTGGCACTGAAGATACCCCGTTACTATAGCAACAAGGCATGGACATCCCAAACATGGAAATACACGCAGAGACCTACTTCTTTTCTTTAATCATCCAAAGGTTGTCTAGAAGAGATCGCTTTTAGCGATAAGACCGCCAATTGTATAACTTTACTTAGATAAAAGAAATCATGGTTGTAAACTGTTTTTCTGGTTGTGCAATAAAGTGTTCTCTATCTATCTATTAATCCAGTCCATTCAAAGGTTGTCTCGAAAAGATCAATGATTACGTTCATGATAAGACCTCTGTCTATACTGTTAAGTTAAGAACTTAAATAAGGCTTGGCTATCAGTAGAAGCCTGTTATGACTTTCTGTTTCATATTTTTAGTTAGTATTAAGTTATATAATGTCAATGGCTTTCCTAAAACTAAATGAATAAAGAAACATCTGTCTTATTTCCTTTTTGACGTAAAAAGTCTGTCAGCTGTTCAGTAGCAGTGGCTCATTTAGTGAAACCGCAAGCAACGAAAAAATGTCGCCTTGACAAAGGCTGTAACTCTGTAACTACGGGTCATTTGGAATTCATTTATACATCTAAGTCAAAGTAGTGCAAAGTAGCCTTATTTCAGATTCTTTTGATTCAAATCGCAGATTGGCACGTACAGTCTGTCAGCTTTTAGAATATACCTCGGCTACTAACGGATAGAATCGGACATATTTGTGTAATAGAAATATCTGAACTAATATGATTTATAACTTTACATAACTTTTCAACATAGTGAAGAAACGTTTTATACAGAGCAGGAAGTACTATTACACTCGTGTGCTTTCGGCGAAAACCGAAGCCTACTCTAGAGCCCGAGGTATATTCTAAAAGCTAACAAACTGTACTTAAGTATTTACTTAGCAAAATTTCCAATTCAGAAACTGGCTATCGTTTAACGAATGAAGAATAACTTGTTATGTATAAAAAACGATTTCTTATAACACTATTTTAAATGCTATTAAAAATGTTATTTTCTTTTACGACAGACTATGTAAACGGAATTTGTGAGTGTCATAATGGAACTGGTTTTTTGTAATTTATATATTCTAAAAGCTAAAAAAAATGTGACACATCGCGCGGCTTCTACTAAAAATGAACGTCTATAGACCTTTCATTCATGTAGACCTTTCATTACTTATTAGATTCAGAATACATTTAAATGTCGTTTTGTCGCAAGAACCATGTTTCACAGTGATTCGCATGAGTTGTGTTTGGGATACACAACGATTACTAATATAATATGCAGTCAAATGCATCGCATTCATTTCTTTCGCTTCGAAATGTTTACTACAATTACACTAGTATTGTAAAGGCGAAAGTTTTTAAGTGTGTATGTTTGTTACTTCTTCACGTCTCAACGGCAAGAGCTATTTTAATAAAATTTGCTATGGAGTTAACTGACACCCTGGATTAGCACATAGGCTACGTTTTACTGCGGGAAAAATATATTATTTCCATGGGAAAAACAATAAACCGCTGGTATATATATATACCAGCGGTTATATATATATATATATATATATATATATATATATATATATATATATATATACACATCTAACCCGACACATCCCCATTGGCTTTTTTGTGTAGAGTAAAAGGTGTTCTAGTTAACCGCTACCCACTCGTAATAATGCTTAAAGATACTTTGTGATTTTCGACTTTCAGGTCAAAGTTCTGAAACTTGCGGCATTCCACCGCGTTTCGACGTTTCGTTTCGACGAACAGCGAAACGTTCAGACATACACTATTACTTAACTTTAGAGTGTATTTTACGAGCTCTAAACTCAATACTGCAGGCATCACTGAGCCACGTTACTAGCAATTTATATCGCGCTAAGTGTCGATTCTTCCTGAATTGGCCGTCGACTGGACAAAGATTTATAGCTCCGTAGTAACGCCTCCTAAGTATTTATGGAGCCTTGATAAGTTTATATTGGCCTTCGGTGATCTGTTCGCGCTTTACACGTCTCTACAAACTGAAAGGATCCAAATTCAGCGGTGACGTATACGTAGTGATATAGGCGAGAGTTTATGTATTGTAACGTGGATATATTCTTGATTGTATGTACACCAGGAATTACATAGGAGACTTAAACATTAACATTTAAGTACACGGAAGCGCTCGTGGCCTAGGCAAACCAAGTGATTGGAATCAATCACTAGAGTTTAGCAACAACAGGCGCTGTCAGGTGCAGGATGGGTGACGGTCTCGTGACTACCGCTAGTGGCATTTTTACGAGCGCTTCCGTGCTTTGCAAGGCACGTTAAGCCGTTGGTGCCGGCTATCATGTAATGGCAGTCGTTAAGCCATGTCAGAGGCCTTATGGGCGGCTTGACAACTTCTAACAGTAAGGCCCGCTACTGTCTTACAATCCTCCACCAACCCGGACTTGGCCCCTGTGGTGGAGTATGACCTAACCTTCCTGCGATGCAGGAAAAGACCCCCAGCAGGGGGGACATACAAGGGTTGATAAAGAATAATAAAGATAGTAAAGTACAATAGTTTTTAATGTAATTTAATGTAGTATAATGCAATGTAAAGTATTGTAATGTGATGCGATGCGACTCGATGCGATACGATTTAAAGTTAGTTATATTTAGGATTACACTATTTTTATTTTTAATGCACTAACCCGTGCTAAGGAACAAATTTAAAAACCTATTTAGAGGCTAAAAATTTCACCCATGCCGGGATTCGAACCCGCAACCTCTGGCTATCCATACCAGCGCTTTACCAATTGAGCCAATGGGCGACTCACGGCATCAGTGAAATTTCGAACCTCTTTACAATATTCTCTGTATTACGTAAAGGCAGCGACATCTGACTTAAGCAAATTGCATTACTTACAGCCCCGACTACCTACTTTGCAGTTAGGTTTAACATCGGAACGATATCACTGTACCCACATGATTACACTATTTTTATTTTTAATGCACTAACCCGTGCTAAGGAACAAATTTAAAAACCTATTTAGAGGCTAAAAATTTTTAGCCTCTAAATAGGTTTTTATATTTTGGATTGTGTTGCACATTATTTTAATTTTTTATTATTATTAAATTGAATATTGTTCTAAAACAAAACTCAAACATAAAACAGGTTCGTCATCTAATAGTACGTATGAAAAAAACAACCAAAACTTTCAAATGCTTGAACTTATTGAAATGTTTAAATTTATATCTGAGTAAACTAAACTGGCGATGGATTTTTATTTCATGTTTTGGTGACGTTTCGGTTCAGTAGACAAGTTCATATAACTTTCCGGATCTTATGATAACAAGAAAACTTTTGCGCGAAAAATTTCCATCGAAAATCTTGTACTTCCGTAGCCAACCAACATGTGAACAACTTGACCTATCTCCAGCCTGTAGATAAAAAATTGATACAAAAATATATATTTATGAAGACTGATCAAGTGCTTAATATAGTGTAAAAAAATATACCAATACCATCCACTCTTATCACGTCACAGTAGGTACAAAACAACAAATAAAGAATAAACTAACAATCGAAGCAAAGCAAAAATCCAATGAAACAGTTTAGATAGTTACACATACAAATAGATATAATTGTGGCCCACCACTGTCTTACAATCCTTTTTTTTTTTTTTCACCCAGGAGAAACCCCAATTACGGGTACCACCGGCTCGGGGGAGCACAGTGGTTATGTCGGACTCCCCGCCCTGAAAAGGGCGGTATACCGACTAAAACTCCTGGGGTGTTCCTCCGCACCGCAAAGGACGGGGCCACGGGGACGCTTACGCACACTTCCGCGACCCCGTCTGCGGGCGCCCTTTCGGGCACTCCTTCGGCGGCGCCCCTGCCCCCCCGCATCGGACCGAACGACGGGGCGAGGGAACGCCGCATCTCTTCGTTGGAGCGCATAGTGGCCAAGTGCGAACCCCTTGGCCACCACACGCCCCAACGCGCCGCCCCCTCCATCCCATTGTTGTGTGGTCCAATGGGATTAGAGGAGGGCGGCGCACCTCCTCGTTGGGGCGCATGGGGGCCAATGTCCTGTTGGCCCCCACACGCCCCACACGCGAGGCCCGTCACGTCGCCCACCAGCACTTCTCTGAAAGCAGAGAAGGCGGTGAGAGACCGCGCGGGCCCCCTCCGTGCCAGAAGGCACCCTCGGAACACGCAAGGGCGCCTTCCGGCCCGCCGTGATGGAGGCGGAGGGTCCCCCGACCCTCCGCGTCCCGGCGGCCACTCTGGTCCGACTGGTACGAGGCGCGCACGCTTCCGCGCTGCGGCGCCCCCCCAGTCGGTCCTTCATTCGGTTGGTCGCCTGGGTCCCGCTCCACAAAGTGAAATAGGGCCCACGCGACCCCTCCCGCCAGATTATTCGCCGTTAGCCAAGAAGAAGTCACTGACTAACGCTCAGGGTGCACCGACCCCACCACTTGCCCCTCCATCTGGTTCATGGAATCAGATGGAACGGAAAGCGGAGGGGTACACGTGAAGGTTATCTGGCATCGCACCCCCTGTCTTACAATCCTCCACCAACTCAACTTAGCCCCCGTAGTGAAGTATGGCCTAACCTTCCTGCGATGCAGGAATAGACCAGTAGGTACCCCAGCAGTGGGGACATACAAAATGTTGATAACATCATCAGATATAATTATAATAACAACAACTTACGATTGCATACAACAAACAACAGATAGAAAATAAATTTGGTTAACGTCCGAGGTCATCGGCAACGTTGCAGTTGCCGTGGTAACGGATAGACTGAAATCGCGAGTACAGTCAATTACCGTAGATATATTGAGAACACTCTTGTACATAAAAAAGGAAATGGTACAGGTGGAATTTTTAGCCTCTAAATAGGTTTTTAAATTTGTCCTTAGCACGGGTTAGTGCATTAATAAGAATACAATCCAGTGGGTACAGCTATATCATTCCGATGTAAAACCTAACTGCAAAGTAGCTACTCGGGGCTGCTCGGGGTAATACAGAGAGTATTGTAAAGAGGTTAGAAATTTCACTGATGCCGGTGAGTCACCCATTAGCTCAGTTGGGAGAGCGCTGGTACGGTAAGCCAGAGGTCGTGGGTTCGAGTCCCGGTATGAATGGAATTTTTAGCCTCTAAATAGATTTTTTTTAAATGACACAGATGTTTCTTAACCTAGGAGTACAGACGGCGGCCTATCACTAAAAGTAGTAAATAAAAGTATTGTAGTGAGTGCAGTTAGTGTTTTATCGGATTTTTTTATGTTGCCTATGCGTTCTACTGCAGGGCACATGCCCTCTCTGAGAAAAACATAGTGTGGGCTTAATTACCACGCGTGCCCACCGCGAATAGGCTCTTTTGAACTCTGAGGTTGATATCCTCGGAATTCTTCTTCTTTGGTCCTTTACACCTCCGTGGAGTTTAGAGCTGACACAAGGAATTTCCATTTATCTCTGTTTACAGCTAGGGAGCTTATGGCCAGCCCACTGCCAATTCAGCTTGCTGATTCTCTGAGCTATGTCGATAACTTTGGTTCTCTGTCAGATGCGTTCGTTACAAATCCTATATAGCGAAGAACCAACAACCGTTAGAGTAAACGTATTCGTGTGTGGAGACCGCGACTCGGCAAAACGTAGGGTAGGACGCCCTCCGACCAGGTGATGGCAGATGCTCGATGCGGCAAGCTGAAGACAGGGCGCTATGGCGCTCATTAGGGGAGGGCTATGTCCATCAGTGGACTACATAATATAGCTTGAAGAAGAAGATGGCTAGGGAGGGTAGCTCCAACCAAGTTCTCCCTTCTCCTTTATAGAGAGCACATTTCTTCCACGTCTGGTACGGTCTTCCGGGTCAACAAAATATATTAGCCTGAACTCGACAATCTTAGCACTTTTCATCATTGAGTTCCAGTGGTCATTTTCTGGCTCCATCTTCAGACCAATCATCATCACGTATAGTAAAGCACTCAAGATAAAAATATCCTACTCCAAATTCCGGGATTTCCAGACCCTACAACTAACTCCGTTATCAGATCAACTTCATAGCACCATAATACTACACTATCTTAAACAGCATGCCAAATTTAATCTCTATTTAAATATCAGTACTGAAAAGCAGTTTTTTTTTCAAACAGACAATATACCGACATACGAACATTGCTAATTAACACAGGCTTTAAAAAGGTTTTAAGCAAATAAAAAAGTACTAGGAGAGCAGAAAAGCAACAGCAGGCGCATTATCGGACCAATTTCCAGCGAAGATTACTCATCTATGGCGCACGAGCATTTTTCTTCCGTGGAGTGACGTGCGCGAGCCCAAAAACAACCATTCCTCACTCGGCTCCCGTTACACTGTGAAATTGCAGAACTCGACTGCTTTTATTGGACACCGAATTTCGAGACCCCATTTCGGTGAAACTCGGTGCCATTGTTGACGGGAGGTGTAGTAGCTAGACTACAGACATAGCGCCGTTTAAATAACTAGCTAGTCATGGTTAACAATGACAGTTCGATGTACCTACATTGCCTACCAATTCATTGGGCTTATCGGCTACGCAACATACGTGTAATTGGCATAATAAGGTGTGCATTGTATTTTATAACCTTGACCTATGTTAATAGAGGTCTCGAGTGTGACTTTTCAACTTTGAACTCTGAACGTATTGAGTCATACTACAACGTCGTCACGTTGTAGTATGACTCAATACGTTAATTTGAGGTACCGACAAATGGTTTTCAATGATTTTCTTTGCTTTTATGTAGCCCATATAAGTCCCACTGCAGGTCACAGGGGCTCAGGTATGGGCTTAATTACCACGCGTGCCCACCGCAGATTGGCCATTTCAAACGCTGTTTGAACACCTCAGACACTAAGGTTACCTCAAGATGTTTTTTTTCAACGTTAGAGAGTGTTTTAAAACTTCACAAATGTACATAATTTTGAAAACAAAATCATTAGCTACATCATTATCATTAGTACATGCCCGCACTGGGAATCAAACGCTCACTTCCGAGTCCATTGTTCTACCAATAATATAAAATAAAATAACATAACATTGACATACAGACAAATACATTGCTTCTGGCCCCCACTAGGTTACCCTGTGTCGTAGGAACCAGAAACAACGACATCACAAAGTTGTTAACATCAAGGACCTGAGTTTTTTTCCCCAGCCGGGTTTCGAACCCTGGACCTCTTGCATGCTACCACTGCGCCACAGAGGTCGTCAAGATATACTTACGAGTACACTCGTAACTGGCGTATTTATCGATACGGCTTTGGCAGGGCCTCGAGTGACTGTAGCCCCTCTACGCCTGCTCGGTGCAGTCACCAACCGTCGGATGCGGAGGAAATACCAATTACCCGAGCGGGTGATCTTCGCGAACGCTGACCGCGGCTCGGTTTTTCAAAATTGAATCCCTTCGGTATTCCCGATTGAAATTCGGAGACCGAGGCTAGTCGCCCGGAGCGTTTTGTCTTGATCGCGCTCATATTTAGTCGCGAATTTGACCATCTGCTTCAATACATCTGCCACTGTAGGATATAATCTTAGTCCAGCCACATTCTGACATGAATAGATCTAAATATTAAATAATTTGTAAGTACTCATGAGTAACAACACAAAACCTGAGATGTAATATAACTTCTACACAATACAATTACTTGTCTAGGCTCTAGAGTCTTATACTTGCATAGTTTTTCAATAGAATGATATAAGCACGACAACGGTGATTATTTGCCTCAATTTGGTAGTCTTCGAAGCAATAGCAGTGGAACGTTGTATATCTTTACAAATAATAATAAACTCTGGAACGACTTCAGGTGTTGTTTTATTTGTAGATTAGTAGTATAATATATAAAACAGAAAACTGGATAAAAACGGATAAACGGAGAAGCAGGTAAAAGTAGTAGTGATGAAAAATGAGGGAAATCGAAAAATGTGTGACGTAATTTAAATATTTGAAAATTATAGATAGAAAATAAATAAAAATGGTGTGAAAAGGTTTGCACCGTTACAGCAGTACTATCTCATTCCAAGTATCTAACTAAATTACATGGGCATCTCTCGCGAAGAAGATCGAATCGCGCGAGGCGCCGTGTTAAGTAGCACAGGTTAGACCACTGCAATGCGATTGGTTACTAGACTACCGGTAGCGTAAATGAAACGACCATTACCGGACTAACATGACTGTTGAACAACTATGCATTTTGGAGACTCACCCCCCTGGTCCTAAAGGATACGCTGTGCTACGGTAACCATGGGACGATATCACATACACCCAAATTGACAACAATTAATTTTTTTAGCATACGTATTTTACAGTCTTAAAGGAAACTAGATACAAAATAAAACGACCCATATTTTTTTATTTTCGGAAATTCGATGATTTTCATTCATAATTTTCTGTTTGAATTTTGTCTTATTATTACTTAAAATGACGTAAACGCCAAATTTCGTCACACATACGGTTTAATAATACTAACACCCTTGCCGACTTTTTAAAAACCATTGGAATTAAGGAAAGAAAAATAAATTACTCCGACATGACATTTGAATGATATTGAAAATGACATCTTAAAAAACCTATTTAGAGGCTAAAAATTTCACCCATGCCGGGATTCAAACCCGCAACCTCTGGCTATCCGTGCCAGCGCTCTACCAATTGAGCCAATGGGCGACTCACCGGCATCAGTGAAATTTCGAACCTCTTTACACTATTCTCTGTATTACGTACAGGCAGCGACATCTGGCTTAAGCAAATTGCATCACTTACAGCCCCGACCACCTACTTTGCAGTTAGGTTTTACATCGGAATGATATCACTGTACCCACATGATTATACTATTTTTATTTTTAATGCACTAACCCGTGCTAAGGACAATTTTAAAAACCTATTTAGGGGCTAAAAATAAAATTTCTAAATATATATTTTTTAAATCAGGATAGCAAAATTAACAAACGGTATTTTCAGTTTTGGGCATTGTATACAATATGAATTGTTGTCAATTTAGGCCACCAGTGCTGTGTGGTGTCGGCCTAGAGAATAGCAACAAACCAATTCTTCCCGCGGGTGTGGTAAAAGGCGACTAAGTGACACAAACCCGGGGGTGGGCGGCAGCGCCCCCTGCAGTACAATTCCACCGAACTGCGATCCCTAACCCGCATGCCCAGCGTGGGGATTATGGACTTTACCCCTATGATAGCACAACGTGGCGCTCTTAGGGGAGGGCTATGTCCAGCAGTGGACTAGTATAGCCTGACGGCCACCAGTAGGAGTCGAATCCACAACCGCCAGCATGATAGGCTGCCTTATTTATTTTGCGGTAATACGTATGATTATCAATGTTTATCGTTATTACCTCGTTCAGGTTTTTTTGCGTAGAGGTCGAAAAAAGGCCGATTTTCGGGGGGCTATATCTCCGGCGGTATTTTGAATTTGGAACGACCGTGGGTGGAACCGAAAATGGCGTGTCGAAGAAAAGGCCGGTGCAAAATGTCATCCAAATCGAATGGTAAACGACAGAGTTAGCACCCTCGCGTAGTGGAACGCGTTCGAAATTCAAAAATCTAGCTTGAAGAATACTGAGAAATATTTGATTTTTTCACCGTACTACTAATAGTCGAAAGCAGAACTAAGTCATTTTTTGGTTCTTCACTTTTTTTTCAAACCATTCATGATATTTAAGAAGTGGTGAAGTTGACCTTAATCATCCAGAAGAAGAAAAAAAAATATTACAGAAACAGTGCGCACGCCACAGTAACAAAACAAACTTAAAACATGACATTCACAAAAAACAAAAACAAAGAAGAAAAACGAAAGGTCACGGCGTGTCCCTGCTGCTATAAATGGCAACTGACTCAACAGTATGCTGATGGACTAGCCTTCAGCGCTGATTTTCAGTCAGTGCCAGATATTAAAATAGAAACGTTTGGACGTGGAACGTGGAAGTTAAAACTAAGAAACAACTTCGAAACACAATCAGAAGTATTTGCAGCGCACAACTGTTGAAACTGTTCCGGGAATTTACTAAAAGCTGGAAGAAGTTAAGGCCTGGTTGCACAGTGCGAGCTAGCAAGTGAACTGCGCCTAGATTTTGCCGATTCATTATAGTAGAATAACAATTGCATGAACGCGTAAATAACATTTTACTGGCGCTTCAAGTGGAAGCGTATGTTCCGGGAATTTACTAAAAGCTGGAAGAAGTTAAGGCCTAGTTGCACAGTGCGAGCTAGCAAGCAAGCTGGGCCTAGATTTAGCCGATTCATTATAGTAGAATAACAATTGCATGAACGCATAGATTACATTTTATTTATTTAGGAATACGAGTGACTAAAGCAATATATAATATTACAAACTTGAGAAAAAAAACAAAACAGTAATTAAAATTTTCCTCAGATATATAAAGAACAATCTTATACATTAACCAAATCGATCAATTAACAATTTAGAACCACAATTTTACAATTAAGTTTCAGGATTGAAAAACAATTATTTGCGCTTCAAGTGGATGCGTAGGCGTAAATGAACTTGTACTTAACTTCTGCTGCAATGGTATAAAAACATGGCGACTCGTTTCTGTGGGTCAGGAAGATCAAAAGGCTAGCGCAGAAAACCTACGTCAAGTGCACGCTCAAGGCGACGCAATTTCTGACTCCTTCACATAAGTAGTTTCAAGTTGGGCAAAACTAATTTTGGCTGCTATTTTTGTGTAGTAAGCACTATTGACCACATCGTACGTGAAATAGTTTATTTACGTGTAAGTATTATGGCATACTGTTGCACAGACTTCACATACCTACTTAATAATGTTCGAATAAAACATGTAAACATAACAGTGTAAAAAACATTTGATGGTAGGTAGTTATATTGTCATCTCTACCTAAAGTGCTTACTGTCAATGCTTCACCAGCAACAATGTTGTAGGTAGAGAGAGCTTTCCTAATGCGCGGATGTTTAGTCTTAAGCTTTATCTCGGTGTAACTTAGGGAGACCCTGAAAGTCTTTCATCGTCCGGGCCCCGAATCATCCAGACGTTTTAGGAGTAGTTTTAAGTCAATAATAGAAAGCTTGTATTTTTAAAAAGCTTTATTTTACGCCCCAAAATTTGTCTAGGTACATATTTCGCAAGTATGTTCCTTAGCACGGGTTAGTGCATTAAAAATAAAAATAGTGTAATCATGTGGGTAGAGTGATATCGTTCCGATGTTAAACCTAACTGCAAAGTAGGTGGTCGGGGCTGTAAGTAATGCAATTTGCTTAAGTCAGATGTCGCTGCCTGTACGTAATACAGAGAAAATTGTAAAGAGGTTCAAAATTTCACTGATGCCGTGAGTCGCCCATTGGCTCAATTGGTAGAGCGCTGGTACGGATAGCCAGAGGTTGCGGGTTCGAATCCCGGCATGGGTGAAATTTTTAGCCTCTAAATAGGTTTTTAAATATTTCGCAAAGTTGCACAATACACGACAACAGCTTAACATCAACAACTACCCTCCGCGCTAGTTAAAAAACTGTTTTGCGACAGAGTATGAGTTGTCGCCGAACGTGACCACTCATGTTGACCCGTACAGTACTTTGGTCTACCCACTGACCACCGTCCAACTCTCCGCCGTCAATCCGCTACTGCCCTAGTCCACCTAACAACTTACCGCCTCGCCAGGTATCGTGCCCATAGAGTCTTGTCCGCAGACCGCAGGATGGAATAATGGAGAAAAGGCCTATACCTAGCAGTCTCTGCCCACTGTGGGCTGATGATGAACCACTTTCTTTTGTGTAGCTTTCATAATATGGGTGTTCCACTACGAAGACCTCTCCCTTCCGGACCAATATTTTCGGTCATTAGCTACCTCTGACCACTCCGGAAGGAATTTGGCGAGATCATCCCGCCATCGTCTTCTCGGCTGCCCCCGTTTGCGATGCTTGGTACCCACTCAGGGACAAGTCTCGCCAACCTATTCGGGTGCATGCGACATACGTGGCCCACCTAGTTCCACTTCTATCTGAAATCTGAAGTCTCTTGGAGTGAGGTGTGGTATTTCGGACACGATCTATCCTTCGGACGCCCAATATACTGCGCTCCATCGCGTTTGGGCTACTATTAATTAATATTATTCAGTCAACGCTCTTTGTGAGTAACAGACTCAGTCAAAAGTAGCTTAGACTACTTTTCTCAGAGATCAGAGACCTGTCAAGCAACTCCCTTGTGAGTATACAATGGCAGTAGCTGTTTACTGTCACGTCAACAGCTCGTATTGTGTCAGGCCCTTAGGAGCAGTGCAGTGTAGCACTCTAGACTAACACTTTCGTAGTAGGTTGCTTGGAGTCTTGCTACTGTACCTGAGTTAATTTCTTGAAACGAACTTATTCAACTTTGCTACGTAGATAGGTAATATTTTAAACCAGCGGTTTTCTTTTTTGAGGCTTAGGTTTCGTTAAATAATTTTTTTTTGGATAATTGGTTGGATACAATTTTTGAAAGTCTGAAGACGGTTTGGATTTGTCTTTGAGAGTTATATCACTTTGGAAAGAATTAAGTAAATCTTAAAAAAATGTTTTGCTGTTAAGAAAAAGAATTTAAGCCTCTAAATAGGCTTTTGAAATTCTCCTTGGTACGGGTTAGTGCATTCAAAATAATATAATCATGTGGGTACAGCGATATCATTCCGATGTAAAACCTAACTGCAAAGTAAGATACGAGTACTCAGGGCTGCAAGTGATGCAAATTACTTCAGCCAAATATTCGATATATCACTGGTGGCGGTAAATCGGCCATTAGCTCAATTTGGAGAGCGCTGGCACGGTTAGCCAGAGGTCGCGGGTTCTATTCCATGGGTGGAGTTTTTAGCCTCTAAATAGGTTTTTATATAAAAAAAGAAATTCCGAAAAAAGAAACCAGAACCACTTGTCTCTGTTTCGTTAATTTTGTTTTAGATGATCATCTATTCGTTGCATTGGTTTGGACATTATGAATGAAGCACGACTGACGAAAGAAATTAATCGATTTAATATAGGAAAGGCTGGTAAAGGACGTCCCAGGCAGACATACTTTGACCTTACATACAATACTTCGCCTTATCACGGGACCTGTCTGCGGGCGTAGTGAGTGTTGTGTGTCGGCCAGCTGCGAAAAATTAATATGACTACTCACAATAATTGACTGCACTCGCCACTTCAGTCTACCCGAGACCACGGCAAATTTAACGCTGCTGAAACGTCGGGAAATAAGGTAATTGCGTTTTACCTATTAAATATTCGTGGTTAGACCCGTTTTTTACATAGGTATAGGCCTGGGGTTTTTTTTTGCCCCAGCCGGGTTTCCGAAACCCGGCTGGGGCAAAAAAAAAAACCCAGGTCTTGTATGTTTACATGTTTGTGATGTCGCTGTTTCTGGTTCCCACGGGTAACCTAGTGTGGGGCCAGAAGCAATGTATGTCTTCTTCTTCTTTGGTCCTTTAACTCCTAGCGGAGTATAGGGCCTCAACCACAGATTTCCACTTCTGACGGTGGTCAGCGGCAGCCTCCAATTCAGGCCAGCTAGTGCCGATCGATTTGGTCTCTTGGTCTATTGATCTTTTCCAGGTGGTCCTTGGCCGCCCCCTCTTTCGGCTGCCCAATGGGGTATACGTAAGGGCTTGTCTGGTCAGGCATCTCCTGTCGCGGCGTAGTGTATGTCCTATCCAGCGCCATTTCCTGATTTCTAGGTGGACTGGTATCTGATTGGAAAACTTCCAGAGGTCCTGGTTCCGTATTCTTTGTGGCCAGAATATCCCCAGTATCTGTCTGAGACATTTGTTAATAAATACCTGGAGCCTGTGTGAGATATCTGAGCGCACGAACCAGGACTCGCAACCGTACAAGAGAACTGATTTTACGTTGGAGTTGAAGACTCGAATCTTAGAAGAACGCGAAAGCTGCCCTGATCCCCAAAAGTTTTTGAGTTGGGCAAATACACCTCTAGCCTTATTAATTCTTGCCTCTACATCAATCTCGGTTCCGCCGTGCTCGTCAACCAAGCTTCCTAAGTAGCAGAACTTATCAACTAGTTCAACATCTTTGCCGCTTAACCTGGTGGGCGTCGTGTCAGACGAGTTGATGCGCATTTCTTTGGTTTTCCGCACGAGGGCATTCGCTTTGAGCTGCATGTCATTCTGCTTTGTGGAGAGCAATGTATGTGCCTGTATGTAAATGTTATGTTGTTGTTATGATATGTTTACTTTGATGAAAAGGATAAATAAATATGTGAGGTTTTAGCAAAGGGCAAGATGAAAAGAAGCCGAAGCTGCGTACATGCAACGACTAATTAATGTTGATGAAAATTAATATCAACATTAAAAATCTGTCAGAGCTGGTGATAAATTTGGTCTCTGCTTACCCCTCCAGGGTTCAGGCGGGAGGTTACGTTATTTAATGTGTGAGATCGTAAATATTGTGACGAAACGTAAATCAAAGCTGTAATTAATTCTAGCTATAGAATCGCAAAGAGAGAGGCATTTACTGTCTGCGCTTTGAGCTTCAAAAGAATTCGTTAATATTTTACTGTGAACATAGCAAAATTATAAAAAGGCCAACAAACTACGAAGAAATTACCTAAAATTTTCTTTGATAACACTAAGAACGCACCCGGCATGTACCAATGATTTTCTTCTCTATGTTATGTTAATTTGTGAAATTGTAGTAGCAATGGCTAACGATGAAGAAAAAGATCGAGAGAAAACTAAGTGTGGGCAACAATCAGCTTATTCCTTACGCTGATTGGCAAACCTTTCCCCACCATGGCCTACCATCTACACGCTTAGAAGACCGAAAAAATGCTCTTGGCAAATTAGGACAGGAAAATCTAAAAACCTATTTAGAGGCTAAAAATTTCACCCATGCCGGGATTCGAACCCGCAACCTCTGGCTATCCGTGCCAGCGCTCTACCAATTGAGCCAATGGGCGACTCACCGGCATCAGTGAAATTTTGAACCTCTTTACACTATTCTCTGTATTACGTACAGGCAGCGACATCTGGCTTAAGCAAATTGCATCACTTACAGCCCCGACTACCTACTTTGCAGTTAGGTTTTACATCGGAATGATATCACTGTAAGCACATGATTATACTATTTTTATTTTTATTGCACTATCCCGTGCTAAGGACAAATTTAAAAACCTATTTAGAGGCTAAAAATTTCACCCATGCCGGGATTCAAACCCGCAACCTCTGGCTATCCGTGCCAGCGCTCTACCAATTGAGCCAATGGGCGACTCACCGGCAACAGTGAAATTTCGAACCTCTTTACACTATTCTCTATATTACGTACAGGCAGCGACATCTGGCTTAAGCAAATTGCATCACTTACAGCCCCGACTACCTACTTTGCAGTTAGGTTTTACATCGGAATGATTTCACTGTATCCACATGATTATACTATTTTTATTTTTAATGCACCAACCCGTGCTAAGGACAAATTTAAAAACCTATTTAGAGGCTAATTGGTAGAGGGCAATTGGTAGAGCGCTGGCACGGATAGCCAGAGGTTGCGGGTTCGAATCCCCGCATGGGTGAAATTTTTAGCCTCCAAATAGGTTTTTAAATTTGTCCTTAGCACGGGTTAGTGCATTAAAAATAAAAATAGTATAAACAGGAAAATCTGTGAATCAGTCCTAATATGACTCAGTTTGTCTTATCTCATACATTGCAATCCAGTCCATCCAAAGATTTTCTGGAAGAGATCACTCTTAGTGATAAGACCGCCAATTGTTGTAATATTTTTCTGGTTGTGCAATAAAGTGTTCTCTATCTATCTACAATTACTTTTCCTGGTTACAAACTAGCATAAGTAGGATAACTGAGAAAGGATTTGGGGAAAACTAGGGATTTAATGCGGATGTGGTGATCATAAATAATTATATCAGAAGATTGATATTTAAAGGTGAAAAGTCTGTATTCAATTTAGTACACGTACAATGGTTTACACAGGAGGTTACACACAATATTAGGTTTTACGTTTTAAACTACGGTACTCTAAAAGGTTTTGGAGGCGACTGCCTCAAAAGGTTTCGGGGTAACGACGGGCTGGACGCAGACGTCCGCGCGTGATCGTTGCGCTACGTTACTTTGTTGCTCCAAATGTTGACTCAGCGTTCCGAGTCCCTACAAGGACATCGCAAACATGGTAATACTGAGGCCACAAATAAAGTACGTCGACCTCCAGTGAGAATAGAATCCGCCTCCGTTGTGACAGTTAAGCATTTTAACCGCTAGACTAACGAGGCAGCATGAAATAGGTAGATGCATAGTGATTTAGCTCAAGAACGGAGTTTCTTCAATAAAACTCAGGCTTTGGTTTACTATTTAGATGTAATAACGATAAAAAATACGGTTATACAAGAATGCCTTGTGTCTCGTCAGATCGAGAAAAGTGAGTGATATTTAAACAAAAATAAAGGCAATGTACCGACATTAGAAAAACGCCTACTTCAACTGTGAAACCAACAGTCACCAGATTCACAATCGTTGCTAATAACTTCTAACAGGCGCGTGAACACATAGTGTTTTACTAACAAAAAACAAGTTCCTTCATGACACTCTCAAATTCCGTTTACGTAGTCTGTCGTAGGACGCCCTCCGATCAGGTAGGATGACGAACTGCGAAAAACTGCCGGCAGATGCTGGATGCGGCAAGCTGAAGACAGGGCGCTATGGCGCTCATTAGGGGAGGGCTATGTCCTTTTAGAATATAGATAGATAGATAGAGAACACTTTATTGCACAACCAGAAAAATATTACAACCATGATTCTTAAATCTAAGTAATGTTATACAATTGGCGGTCTTATCGCTAAGAGCGATCTCTTCCAGACAACCTTTGGATGGAGTGGATTGCATGAAGAATATAGTCGGTACGTGGTGCATGTACATAAATAATTAAATCGAAAATATATTGATAACATACAGCAAGGGAGTGCGAGAATATAATTACTTATAATTACCTACGATATAATGTACATATATTTAAATAATAATATACACAGACACCTAAAAAATAAATACATATACAATTAAATACATATAGGTAAGCAACATATACTTAAATAATAATATACATAAATACCTAAAAATAAATACTTATACAATTAATACATATTTAATAAGCAACAGTTTTCCAGTTTATCCAGTGAGATAGTGGGATTTCACCAGTGCCTCGGGTACCTCGGGCTCTAGAGTAGGCTTCGGATTTCGCCGAAAGCACACGAGTGTAATACTACTTCCCGCTCTGTATAAAACTTTTCTTATTAAGTTTGTTTAATTAAGTGTCATATTAGTTCCGATATTTCTATTACACGAATTCTTTTAGAATATACCTCGGGCTCTAGAGTAGGCCTCGGTTTTCGCCGAAAGCACACGAGTGAAAAAATTTTTTCTTATTAAGTTAGTTTAATTAAGTGTCATATTAGTTCCGATATTTCTATTACACGAGCATATACGATTCTATCTGATAGTAGCCAAAGTATATTCTAAAAGCTAACAGACTCTGTCCTTCTCCTTTCTAGGCAATTTGAAGAAACAGCACTACAGTTAACTATTCACCTAACGAAATTTTCATTTCAGAAACTGGCCCATAAACTTGTTTTTCCTATAAGAGAAGTTAGGAAGACGGTATATAAGTTCATCAGTTACAGGAATCGTCATTTTTAAAAACCTATTTAGAGGCTAAACATTCCACCTATGCCGCGATTTGAAGCGAACTCAGCGCCCTTTCCAACTGAGTGCTTAGTGCGAGTTTGACAGATCCGATTGGATCTGTAGTAAAGTTATTCGATTGAATAACTTTACTACCGCGTTAATCGAGCGTTAAGTAGTGGGTATGAGTAAGTTAACCGTTCGAACTGGCAGAACGCTGTCACAGTACAACTCGTACTCGCGTTTATTCATGTTTTGGCTGGTAAACGTGTTCACTTCTCAACGTAAACCATTACAACTCGCACTCAGCAACTTTAATTTCCATACTTGTCGCTAGGTGGCGCTTCCTCGATGCCATAGAAATATGAGTTTACGTTAACGCGATCGAGTAGTTAAAAAACTCGCACTAAGCACTCTGAGCTAATGGGCGACTCACCGGCATCAGTGAAATTTCGAACCTCTTTACAATGTTCTCTGTATTACTTACAATTATGATCATCAGCCCATTCAACGCCCACTGCAGGAGATTAGCCATTATGGTTTTTCAAGCTTTCCGGTCTTGTGCTGTCCGCATCTAGCGATTCCCCTTACCGACAGGAGTAAGAATATTATTTACTCATATTTATTTACAAAATTAGCAAAATAGTGCTAAGCAATAAGAGCGCCATATAACTCCCAAACTCCCTTAGCCACTCCTTATGGAGAGTCTTTCCGATGTATGTCCTCCCTATTCATTACATTTAGATATCATATGTATGGTAAATTATATGGTAGGTATTCCTTGCTTCTTACAGTGTGTACATATTATATGTATTTTATAGCGATGTGTATGTATGTATGTATCATGGTTGTAATATTTTTCTGGTTGTGCAATAAAGTGTTCTCTATCTATATATACATATATATCTATACATCTTATATATACATCTACCTCCTGCAGTTGACTGGTAGAAAATGCTCATGTCATTAAGTTCGCCGCATGGTACGATTTTATTGTGCAATTTAAGTATTAATAATAACTTTCTTAGATTTAAGAAATTATATTTGTAATTCTTTCTTTTGCTATGCAAAGTGTTCTCTGTCTATCTATAAATAAATAATAAGTTCTTACATATGAGAATATGGCGCCTCACCAGTTTATTTATGAAACGCGAAACAGACGCCGATCTCTTTGATTTCAACAGCTTTTCTAAATCAAATCGTGTCTCTGAATCTTTTATTGGCATCCTTTAGCAGCGATACGCCACTTTACCTTCAGGCTGCCGTTAAGGAAATTTGCCCTTTATGCCACATGGTTTTAAGGTCCGTGAGACGGGTGGAGTTAAGTTGGTTATTTGCAGAAGAGTGTCGTATTGCCAAAGCAATTGTTTACGAATACCACCCGTACTTTAATTTTGTATTCCTCGGGGTGTCTGATGTGTTGGAATCGAATTTCTTTCATACGAACCTATTTTAAAGTATATATTCGTATATATTAGCACACATGGTACCTTGATAGGTAAGTACTTGTACCAACTAATGTAGTAAAGCTAATACGATTTTAAGGAAAGATTACAGTTTTTTTGTTGCTGTCTTCTCCAGAACAACTCGATCGGAAGATAGCGGATTTCGTTCAAGAAACAGAACGCAAATTTTGTACGTAAAAAGATTTTTTAAATTTCTGATTGCTTGTTTAAATGTTCTTCCATATTTGTGGACACCTATTCTGTTTGATCATGTAATAGTAGATTAGTATCCAAGAGCTGTAAGGCATTAGTTGCAGCCCGAGATATTTAGGCGCACGAGCGAGGGCGCCTATAGTTTGAGGGTTCAATTGGTGCTTACGCCCGAGCTAACTATTTTGCTTTACATCTCGATTGTTAGGTAAGTATAAAAAAACCGGTATTACAAGAATAAAACATTTAACAAACAATATTTAAAGTAAAAGTTTTCTATTCCCAGCTTTTTTTATTAAAATGAATCAAGTAAAAAACTTTTAAATTTTTTTTTTCAAGAACGAATTTGAGCTTTGCCGTTCGATATTTAAATTTGACGACTATTATACTCAGACGAAGACAAGGCTGAATAGCAAAGCGACCTCTTTGGTTATTGCGCTGAATGCATGATGTCTATTGCCAGTATGATGGTTAGACGTACGCGAACTTTTTCAAAGAAAGAAGTGTTTTTTTTATTACTTACCGCCCTAGGGCTTTTCTAGCTACATTATTACCGTGGAGCGCTAATTTGTCACCCCATTTGGAGGTAATAAGAACCTACCTACTTACCGAACTTGAGAGATGTAAAAGAGTATTAATCGTATCTAACGATACGATAGGGAAGCATTAGGTAAAGGTAAAACTTAATTACTTTCATCGCAACTTGTTCTTTAAGGAGTCGTATAAAGCCAACTGTACACCGCTTCAAGCAACCAACTCACATTATGTTACATGATCAATCCTTTTGATGAAATTATTGTCGATACTTACATTCGTCAATTTGCTCCAGCGCTCTAT
The DNA here is from genome assembly GCA_934045075.1 of Yponomeuta sedellus. Taxonomy (NCBI): domain Eukaryota; kingdom Metazoa; phylum Arthropoda; class Insecta; order Lepidoptera; family Yponomeutidae; genus Yponomeuta; species Yponomeuta sedellus. The sequence goes on along the minus strand of OW203734.1, from coordinate 20,008,847 downwards.
ACGGCCCCTTAACAGTTAAGTGAATTAACTTGTTGACAGTCTGCCGATACAGCTTTCAACAAAATGTGCAAACCGGGCGGAAGATAACTTCGATAACTGAATCATGTATCTACTACAATTCATAGGGCACGCCTGCATGGCTGCTTTAGTAGATTGATACACGGTATATCAAGACAAGATATTTTACTAACGAAATTTTTTTTAACGTGGCTAAGATACGTTTCCGCCATCTTAGAAGGCTCTACCTCGTGGCCTAGTCAAACCGAGTGATGGGAATCAGTCACTCGAGTTAAGCAACAACAAGCGCGGTCAGATGCAGGACCATTAGTGATTGGGTGACCATCCTGTGACTGCCGCTAGTGGCAATTTTTTCAAGCGCTTCCGTGCTTCGCAAGGCACGTTGAGGCGTTCGTGCCGGCTTTCATATTATAACAGTCGTTAAGCCATGTCAGAGGACTTATGGGCGGTTACATAACTTCTGACAGTAAGGCCTGGCACTGTCTTACAATCATCCACCTATCCGGACTTGGCCCCCGTGGTGGAGTATAGCATTACCTGCTTGCAATGCAGGAAAAGATCGGTTTCCTAACAGTGGGGACATACTAGGGTTCATATCGATGAGATGCATTCATAAACTCACGCCTGTATTTCGGACGCACAAATCAGTGGAGTATGGCCGAACCTTCTTGCGATGCGAAAAAAAACCGGGCCTTAGTAGGGACACTAAGGATTGATATCGACATATAACATACAAAAAAACCTTCACTGAAAAAATTATAGGTTTTTCTGTAGGGTGACTTACTCTTTTCTTACTATTAACTTAAGAAGTATTATTTTAAGGCATTCGGTACCTACTTATTTGGTTACCAAATTTTTTTACAAGTTTGGTAAGTAGTTCGTTCAAAATCCTTAACGAACAGACTGAGTTTACATCGATATCAAACCATGTATTTCCCCGCTGCTGGGGCACGGGTCTCTTTCTGCATCGCAGGAAGGTTAGGCCATACTCTACCACGGGGGCCAAGTTCGGGTTGGTAAAGAATTTTAAGAGAGTGGCGGGCCTTACTTTCAGAAGTTATCAAGCCGCCATAAGGCCTCTGACATGGTGATTTTATTCTTTTATAATTTTATTCCAGATCAACAATATTTCGTTGCTTTGGTTACGTTCGTTATCAAGCTTTGGTTACACTAGTGCAATTTTGAATATACAGATGATTTAATTACAATCACATGCACAAGATGGCGCTGTTTTTAGACACATGGCTTAAGGACTGCCATAACATGACAGCCAACGGATCAACGTGTCTTGAGAAGCACGGAAACCCTCGGAAAAATGCCACTAGAGGCAGTCACGGACGGTCATCCTTCCTACACCTGACAGCGTCTATTGTTGCCTAACACAAGTGATTGATTCCAATCACTCGGTTCGACTAGGGCACAAGCGCTTCACATAATTATTATAAAACATATAAGATCGTCAGAGCTCCCATCAGACGTGCAAAAACATCGAATAGGAACCCATACGCAACAGGACACCCGGTTTTCTCGGCGCTGTGCTCTCAGAATTTACCAGAAAGTTTTCGATAAACGCTTTATGGAGGGCGCCACATTTGCACGTGAAATCCAGTTACGGTATTAGCGCCCATCCTGCGCTAACGGCGCTGCCTTAATGGAGCGGAAATGCAGTGCTATGAAAACATCTTTCGTTTTCACAAAAAAACCACTGAAATAAAAAGTAAATAACCACCCAACTGCGCTGTATTGACTAACTGCTAAGCAGGCGGGATCAATTTGGCTACTTTTCAATGAGTTGAATTTTTGAACTAAAACTTTCGTAAGCACAACACATTGTAGACTTTGTGTGTGAGACAAGCAACCGACGACGCGAGCTCCGTCTCTGCTCACCATGATTAAGCTCTGCGAATCGGAGCGAAACCTGGTCGGACTTTTCCGATATAACAACACCCGTAAGTAAGTCCGGACTAAAAGTCTACAATGAGTTGAATTGGTGAATTTAAGTACAGCCCCCTTAGGCGCTTAGGGTCGCGAACTAAAGAAAGAGAAAGAAAGAAATACATTTATTATAGCAACAAGACACATCACAGAAAAAAAAACCAGACAATTAATACAACATGAGCACAACAGAAATAAACCAAATATACAGATAAACGAAACAAAAAACACACAGTTTTCGCCTGTGGTGCGTCTAAATTGCCACAAATGGCATTGTGCTGAGAGACTGAGCCCTCAGCGCTGATTTTCAGTCAGTGCCCGAGGTAACTGAACGGTCCTACGAGGTGCGTGTCGTGGTGCATTTATAGGATATATGAATAGGATACGTACACAAATATAAAAGTAAAAGGGTCTACTTAAATGCTTAGATACACATATATATATATATATATATATATATATATATATATATATATATATATATATATATATATATATATATATATATATATATATATAGGCTTTAGAATTAGCATTAATATACTAATTCTATAGCCTATGACTCTCGCGCAAAAACGACAAATAGATTGAAATGTCATTTGTCAAAATCTGACCATTGGTTAAGGAGTTATGAAGGAACATTGAATTGAACCTACTTCTATTCATACATACAAACACACACACACACACATACATACACACCCTCTCACACACACATACATATTATGGGCCAAACCTCACTCACAGCCAAATATCACCCCCACTTTTGGGCTCTAGCCGGTTAAAAATTCCAAAGCTGGTAGATAATGATAAGCATCATTAAGCTCGTCTTTACAAAAAAACTTTATGCAATCAAGAATTTTAATTATAATGAAGCTAGCGAACTAACTACTTCTAAAAAATAAAAATATGTTGTATAGAATCAGGCGTTACTTTGCGGAAATCCATAATAGCATTAAAAAGTTAAAATTACTTTGCTGAACTCCGCCAAAAATCCCACAAGCACCATGCGGTTAGCTAATGCACCGCTCTCCCTCCCACTTTTTCAAGCAGAAGCAAGACACGAACACACCACCACCAACACCAATACTTGTGTGAGAAAACACGCGACGCGTTTCGCCTCTAACACGAGGCATCCCCAGGCTCCCAAATGCAAGTGACCGTCTCCGCAAAAACGCTCATTATTTATAGGCTAGGCCGCCCCTCCCCCCGATGATGCAATGTAACCGTTAAACTGGTGACCGTTAAACCGTTTCAACCGCCTATGGGCTATTATTGTTTTGTGCAAATATATCGATTAATGGGGAAATAAAAATAGTATAATCATGTGGGTACAGTGATATCGTTCCGATGTAAAACCTAACTGCAAAGTAGGTAGTCGGGGCTGTAAGTGATGCAATTTGCTTGAGCCAGATGTCGCTGCCTGTACGTAATACAGAGAATAGTGTAAAGAGGTTCGAAATTTCACTGATGCCGTGAGTCGCCTATTGGCTCAATTGGTAGAGCGCTGGCACGGATAGCCAGAGGTTGCGGGTTCGAATTCCGGCATGGGTGAAATTTTTAGCCTCTAAATAGGTTTTTAAATTTGTCCTTAGCACGGGTTAGTGCATTAAAAATAAAAATAGTATAACTACTTCTTGGCAAACAGCTTAATTATTCATAAATAATCCGTTTTCGCTTTCAACCTAACCGCATTTGCACCTCGTACGAGGTCTATAATGATAAATGACATCGAGGTGGCAGCTGTCTGGTTGTCTGTGGCACATTAAGTTCCACTACTGACCTAATAAAGATTTTTCAAATGCGGAAGCCGATGGTTCAAATGCAACGCCATTAGGAGCTGTCAGCTTGGACTCTGTACGACCGTCAGTGGAGCACTTAGCAATGAGTCTGCTGCCATCTTGCTAGTGTTGCTTTGCTCCGATTTCTTTTTTAAGCTCATTGGAAAGGATGAAGAGAATTCTGCTTAATGCAGACGCTGTCGCTAACTTCATAACTGCTATGCAGTTTAGCAGAAGCTTTTCTATGTTTCTCTGTAAATTTATTTAAAAAATTAAATCATCTTCAATCAAACAGAGGGATGGGTGACCGTCCCGTGACTATCACTAGTGGCATTTTTCCAAGCGCTTCCGTGCTTCGCAAGGCACGCTAAGCCGTTGATGCCGACGGTCATATAATGGCAGTCGTTAAGCCATGTCAGAGGCCTTATGGGCGGCTTGATAACTTATGACAGTAAGGCACGCCACTGTCTTACAGTCCTCCACCAACCCGGCCCTGGCCTCCGTGGTGGAGTATGGCCTAACTTTCCTGCGATGCAGGAAGAGACCCATGCCCCAGCAGTGGGGACATACAAGGGTTGATAACGAATCAAACAGAGATTTTTTTTCTTCATTTATTCGGAAAAGGTGGCGGTGGTCCAGTAGGTAGAATAATGGACTCGGAAGCGAGAGTTTAATTCCCATGTTTGATTCCCAGTCCGAGCATGTACTAATGAAGAAATCACAAAATAATGTCTTCATAGTTGGCGACAAAAGGTGTGTGCTGAGCATGTGCCGCCAGAGACAACAATGACTAAAGACGGCGCTGTTTTTCAGCACTCACCGACATAAAAACTAACTACACACTAGTTTTTAAAAACCTATTTAGAGGCTAAAAATTCCACCCATGCCTGGACTCGAACCCGCGACCGCTGAGCTAATAGGCGAAATTTCGAACCTCTTTACAATACTCTCTGTTTTACGTACAGGCAGCATCAGGTAGGGTTTTTAAAACTGTCCTTGGCACGGGTTAGTGCATTAAAAAAAAATACAAACAAGTTCCTAATTCTAAATACAAATAAAGAAGTGTGAGAATTGAGTTGTCTAGTGTTTAAAACTAACACACTGCATTTTCAGCTGTATCTGAACGATTTTGTTACAATTATAATTCAGAGTTATGTACATTTGTGAAGTAATAGCAATACCACTCGCTAACTTTGAAGGATAACATCGTGAGGAAACCTGAGTGTTTGAAATGTTCTAATACCTCAGCGCCCAAAATTACCAATCCGCGGTGGGCACGCGAGGTAATTAAGCTTCTCTCTTTCAGAAAAGCTCTGTGCCCTGTAGGGTTCTGTAAGCTACAAAAAAAATATATTTGAATTTAATCAAATAGTATTTTTTTTACAATCGTTTATTCAGAAGAAATACAGTACGGGGTGAAATTTTAAAAAAGTCTCCTAACTGCGTAACACTTTGTTGGCGGATAGTGGCGCTTTTATAACAAATGTTCTGTTCTAGTTAGTTTATAGCCAGAAATTGAGTAGATCATGTCGATCACTTTAGTTCTCTGGCGAATTAATTAACGTTTTGGATTAGATTCCGCAAAAAAACAACAACAATGTTTCGTTTGTTCATCTTTTGTCAATTTGTTCTGAAAAAGACATGGTATTGACTACAATACCTTGCGAAAGTCTGTTAGCTTTTAGAATATACCTCGGCTACTATCGGATGTATTCGTGTATTAGCAATATCGGGACTAATATGACACTTAATTGAGTAAACTTAAATAAACTTAATAAGAAAAGTTTTATACAGAGCAGGAAGTAGTATTTATTACACTCGTGTGTAATAAATACTACTTCGGCGAAACCGAAGCCTACTCTAGAGTCGGAGGTATATTCTAAAAGCTAACAGACTGTAAAGCACTTCAAAATCTAGATCATTTTTGATAAAAAATTGACAATAATATTCTAAACTCAGTGTTTTCAAAGGCCTCAATTGACAGAGTTTACATATTTATTATAAAATACAAAACTCACGCATTGTACTGGTTTTAATTCCAGACATCATTGCCATCTTTATAATCCTTTATGTTATAGTAGCCCTTTTGGCACAAAGTATACTATCACATTTTTGGAACCACGTTTCGGGCAAATTTAAAAGATGTATTATTTATCAGCCTTAATATTGGGAACAGAAGTTTATTGCTAGTATTTACATTGTGTGGGCTACCTAAATTTTTAAAGTTACTGTTCTTTTTCCTGACGTGCATAGATTTTTCATAGATAAACTGACTGGCAACCGTCAGGATGTTAGTTTCTTTCAAGAAATCTCTAACGAATCTCTACTGCCTAGCTTATAAATGAACGGTCAGCAAACATTGAGATCATCTGCAAGACTTAGATGGTCTCAATGTCTGCTGACCGTCCCAGCATTAGTATAGTGTATTTGGCACCTCGAATTTATCAAAAAAAAATTTTTGTTTTTGATAAATTTTATGTGAGGCTTTGCTAGATAAAGATAATTAAGTTTCGGAAAAAAAGGTGGCCTATTTTTTATTAATACAATATGAACCTACTTCCATTTGTAACACATAAATTCTTCCCAGAGAGAATCTTTCACCGCCCTAAATCCTGCGGCTTCACAATTTCGGTAAAATGCACAGAATGTTCGGTAATGGACGATCGACGATTCGACTTCATACATTATGTAGGATAGCTGGCGCTGCACCACCGGTTGCCATGGTAACCGGGGCGATATTGAGCATTCGCTCTCGCTTTCACATTCTATCATTTTTAATAAGCGTAAAAGAATTAGCATGCATAAGAAAAAAACTTGTAACTATAACTAACACTCTTAATAACAGTAATAATTACTTCCACACTTTCGATATTAAACCTTGCACCACAGGAAGGTTAGGCCATACTCCACCACGGGGGCCAAGTCCGGGTTGGTGCAGGATTGTAAGACAGTGGCGGGCCTTACTGTAAGAAGTTATCAAGCTGCCCATAAGGCCTCTGATATGGCTTAACGACTGCCACTCCATGACAGCCAGCACCAACGGCTTAGGTGTCTTGCGAAGCAATGAAGCGCTCAGAATAAAATGCCACTAGCGATAGTGACAGGATGGTCAATCATCCGGCTCCGAACCGTGCCTGTTGTTGCTTAATTCAAGTGATTGATTCAAATCACTTGGTTTGACTAGGCCACAAACGCTACCACACATTGAAATCACTTGTTCTGGTACAGCAATACTATACCCAGTGTTTAGTTATCCGGTAGTAGTAGGACATCACAAACATAGAGAAGGACCTAGACTGAGGCCATTTGAGCACAACCAGTGGGAGTCGAACCTAAGACCTCCAGCTAGAAAATCAGACGGGATACCGCTAGAGAAACGAGGCAGTCGTATAGGTATTAGTTGTAGAAAAAAGGACATTTATTTTATTTCTTAAAGACTCGATGCTCATCTATTATATACTAGCCTTTGCCCGCGACTCCGTCCCCGTGGACTTTTTTTGCAACCCCGTTCACTTTTATAAGGGTTGAATTTAGGAAAACGGCGAAACACGTGTTCAATCAATTGTGTTTAAGAGTATTTATGTAGTTTCAAGAAAATTAGACATTCTTTATACCCCCCTACAAATTTTGGCAACCCTTTTCGTCCCCTTAGGGGTTGAATTTCAAAAAATCCGGTCTTCTTCCTTGCCTACGTTATATGTAGACCCTGTGTGCAAAATTTCAGCTTCCTAGGTCCAACGGCTTGGGCTGGACATTGATGAGTGAGTCAATCAAGGCTTTGAATTTATATATATATGTATATAAAGATTTAACTGGTCTTATCACCATTCACGTCGGTATTTAATGTAATGACGTTTATTTATTTATTCAGCGCTTGTAATTGCCAATCCGCGGTGGCCAAGTTTGGTAATTAAGCCCATACTAAGGCATGACATATTAAGGCATGTAGACGGCAGTGGGACGTTTGTGGACTACATAAAAAAAAATGAGTGAGTCGCCCATTAGCTCAGTTGGAATAGCGCTGGCACGGATAACCAGAGGTCGCGGGTTCGAATCCCGGCATGGGTGGAACTTTTAGCCTCTAAATAGGTTTTTAAAAAAGGTTAAAGTATTTTTGTGCAAGTTCTTCATTTAGAGGAAGATCATATTTAAATAAAGTTCTATGTAAAGTAATGGTAAACCTGCCGAAGTGATTTCAATGCTTTGTATATTTTGCGTTCAAACTGTTCATGCTTGAAGGGTTATTTTGCTTTAATGTGAAACGCAAATAGAGGTGGAATGTTGTAGAGGAGCTGCCTGCGGCTATGTCTCTTCTTTGCTTAAATAAAATTGACCGAGAGAGATGAATTCATAGGTTCCTATTCTTAAGGGGCTACCCCGAGCTCTTGTCTCTTTATCCACGACAAAAAGTGGTAGCGGAGCGGTTTAAAATGCCGACTTCTCAATCGCGAGGTCGTAGGTTCAAACTCCGGGGTATATACCGGGTTTAAACCTACGACCTTCTTGTTCAGGCTATATTAGTCCACTGCTGGACATAGCCCTCCCCTAATGAGCGCCATTGCGCAAGGTTGTGCCATCATTGGGGGGGTAATGACCATAATCCCCACGCTGGGCATGCGGATTAGGGATTGCAGTTTGGTGGAATTATACTGCAGGGGGCGCTGCTGCCCACCCCCCGGTTTGTGTCCCTTAGTCGCCTTTTATGACACCCGCGGGGAGAATTTGGGTTGGTGCTATTCTCTAGGCCGACACCACACAGTTATATTCACCAAAGAGTAAACAGGCCTTATCTTCTGAGCACCACAAACATAAACATTTGAACAACAACAGCCAAGTAAATATTCCACTAACCACATACTACTTGTACGAAACTAAAGTAAACTGAAAATCTTATAACACATGAACCATGAACGCTGTATAAAAACACACTCCTCATCATAAATGATCGAGACGGCTTTCCTTTTGCTACAAAAACAGACCCTACGCCTTAATCCGTAGAGCCGAAAGTCGCCTGGGGATGTCGTAAGTCGAAGATGTAGTTGTTAGTTGAAAATTTACTGGCCCCTTTCCCGGGAACTGGACTGATGCCAGGCCCCGGGCGCTCTTTGGCAAAGGTTCGTGGGGTATAATCACCGAAACAAATCTATGTATTTCTTTTTCGCTGCCTCGCGATTATCACGCTTGACTTCTCAAATAGCAATCGTGACACCCACACAAAGCAATATTTAATAATATATATTGCGATTGTGAGTGGAAGGGCTGGTAAGGAACGTCCCAGGCGGACATACATCGACCAAATAGGGGATGTATTAGCAAAGGGAAAGATAAAAAGTACCGGAACCGGCGTGCGTGCACGCAACGACTTGTGAACGTTGATGAAGCGAAGGTGATCTGTCAGGATCGTGGCAAGTGGCAGTCCCTGGTCTCTGCCT